>CM038144.1:14687463-16135295 GCA_021437245.1 Aegilops speltoides
ATAATGTAAATAACATTGTCATCAAGCAAGCTTAATGTAGGACCAGCACTAGTCAATTTCTTCCAAGTCAAATTGTTTTCCTCATCAAACATCCCAGGCAACAAATTCGGCAAACTTGAGTCGGTGAAAGATATCTCAGACGTATTAATCGTCAAGCCATCACAACAAACATCTGAATAAATTGTTCTAGTCCATGTTTTAGCCATCCAGCCATAATTCTTTGCTCGCTTCATGTTGCAGAAAGCATCTTGCACATGAAAAGCTAACTCAACACACTTGATCAAATCATTGAATATCGTCACATGACGGTGTGGTCTTGGAGTGAGATTCTCGAACATCAAATGGAACTCAAACGTATCACACGGTTCCGGAACTGGCAGCGGAACAAAATGGATGGTAGGCTTTTTATCCAAAACATTGCATAAGAGAATTCCCCACCAGAGATCAATCCAACCTATGATACCCTTTTCTGCATATGCCACGCTCATGGCATTATGATGCAATAGCTTATCCCTGCCTATTATCCTCAGCGATACAAGCGACCTGAGAGTGCCAATCATTCGTGTCGGATCGATATATGTGGAGCGTGTAATGTTTGCGAGACTCGAGTCTGAAATATTCAACATGTGGGACAATGACAGCAAAGTCTTCACTGTTATCACTAACAGGCAAGATGGCAGCCATGTTTTGCGAAAAAGAAGACGCGTATGGCCTTGCAAGAAGATGAAGAGAGGCGAAATCGGGCCCTGCTTTGTAAACAAAATAGTCGATGAACCGCAAGTAACGGTTGACACTGTCCGAGAAGGTGATAGCCAGCAGTACAAAGCCTCCAGTTACACCAAGTATACGAGGATGTGCTGCCAAGCGATCCTCGGTCTGATCAACGCAGCTGACCAGGCACAGTGATATGGCTGGAGGGTCAACTGCTTCAAAAGAAACCTCCAAGTGAACCCCTTTGCTGTTCTTGGATTTTGCGGTAGTGGAATTTTTCAACTGGCCCACTAAACATTTTCTATCCAGCAGGATTTGGGGGTGGCGGCCACACGGAGAAGGATGGTCTGGCATTGGCATGAAGGAAGAGTGAAAGGGTGCCGATGAAGATATGGATCGTGGAAGGCGGCGAATGGCCTAGCCCCGGGAATTGACGGGAAAAAAGCTCCGGGGTCGATGTGTGGGAATCAGGGTAGATGAGCTCGGACTATGGCTGACTAGGAGCAGAGCCGGCCCAGAGCATTTTTGGGCCCGGGGCGATGTAAAATAATGGTTTTTCATACTAAACCTTTATACTTATTGTAAACTAAGTGTATCATATTACAATTATAATTAATATATATTTTTACTTCGTAGCCACATAAAATGTTTTCAAATAATAGTCGTATTATTCATTTGTATGCAATTGCAATGTATATCATTGAAAATTTTAATTTTACAAAATGAAAATTTTATGATGTACCAATTTTTTCTTTATTGTTAAAACAATCTTTTAGAATTATTTTCCTAATATTGCATAAATGATGTACTGTATACACATTTGCATATCTATGCGTGTGTTCATATATATTTTGATATTATTGAATATTATGGTAGAGGTTTTTAAATTATATACACAATAACAAATATTTTAATAGTGGTTTCTAGTGTATATTAGGCAGTCATATTCATGGAAACTTCTAAGGGCATAGAAAATGCGGCTTCCAAGTTGGGTTTATTAAAAGAATTGTCAAAGAAACAAAAATGTTGTTGATTGTACTTTTACGTATGATTCTATTACCTAACACGCTCGTCCAGATTCACATGGTTTGGTTTGGTACAAATGAGATGCCTGCACACTTATCAAATGATAAATTGGGTATTAGTTTGAACATATAAATCTACTTGTCATATTTTTCATTATGATACTAAGACATGCATTGTAAAAAGACACTAATGTATTTGAACTCAACGTTGATTGTACTTTTACGTATGATTCTATTACCTAACACGCTCATCCAGATTCACATGGTTTGGTTTGGTACAAATGAGATGCATGCACACTTATCAAATGATAAATTGGGTATTAGTTTGAACATATAAATCTACTTGTCATATTTTTCATTATGATACTAAGACATGCATTGTAAAAAGACACTAATGTATTTGAACTCAACTTCGCCAGTCGGATTGGTTTGCCTATGTGTGGTATAACTTATTAGTATATGGTGTGAACTTACGCTTCTGCAATTTGAGACTCTATTTTATCCATTTAATAATCTTTCAGGTGTAATGTATACTTCTATAGTTCTTACTAATATAAGTTTTAATTGGGGCCATTCCCTCTTGGGGCCCGAGGCGGTCGCCCCTTTTGCCCGGCCTATGGGCCGGCCCTGACTAGGAGTCAGGGCAGACGGCCGGAGACGGAGCGTCGTGGCAAAGGCCGAAGGTGGGAAGCGCCGGGATGGCGGTCGTGGCGGCGGCGGTCGGCGCTCGGCGGCGGCGGTCATTGTCTTGTGCGGCGGCGGATGGTCGTGGTGCGCGTTGGCGACGGTGGAGCCAAACCCTAGCGAGGCGGCGGCACGAGGGAGACAGATTGAGCGAGGGGAAGAAACCGAAGGAACGAGACATATATTTTTTATTATGGTATAAAGGAGAGAGACGGATTGTGGAGCTCGGGCCGCCGGCCCATGTAGTGTAAGGCGTAGGAGCGAGTTGTTTCCTGTGAGTTTTTTTTTGGAGGATTTTTTTTCTGTTTTATTAGTTCTTAGTGGGTTTTTTGGTTTTTCTGGGAAACACAAGATTTATTTCAACTTTATTAAAGATAGTTTTTAAAACATATATACCATTTTTGAAAAATTGAGAACATTTTCTAATATGTTTGTGAGCATTTTATGAAAAAATATGAACACTTTTTTATATCTGTAAACATTATTTAGTAAGTGAACATTTTTCAGCGACTTTTGTAAATGACAACGTTATAATTTTTTGTACGATATGGGAGTCTCCATAACCGTCTGATGCCTATCTATCGGCCGCTATTCTCCCTGGCGGTTCAGTGCATGCGAGGTGTGGGCTGCGTTGGGGTTATGGGGCGTGGGCTTACGTTCTTGATTTGTAGACACAGTGACCAACATGCGACGCGGATGACAGGCCCGCCTCCTGCACATAGATTGAGTCGCGTCCACTCCTTGTATTGACTTTGATTCGACGGCAAACCGCTCCCACTCACCACTCGCATTCATCTCAGGGGTTCGCATTTTCAATTTGGAAATCCCACTCCCTCTCCTAATTTCTCTCCATGTTCCCCTACGCTCACCCCGATGGTGGAATCGTCGCGCCATTGATGTCAGTCCTCTACTGCTTCGGGTTGGAGGGTGGGCAATCAGAAGTGAGCATGCATCTCAACTCCGCAGACATCCTTTTTTTTTCTTGAGCGCTGTTTTTTGTTGTTTATCTTGTTGACGTCAACATGTGTGGATGAAGGGGGTCACGGGGTACTAATAGTGTTTCCAGCCCATCAATCGCCACAAGGCTAACAAAGTGTAGCTTCGTGGTCCTATTCGCACCTCTCATTTAAGTGTCACTATCTGCGCATGGCACGTACATGTGAGTACTTTGAATATACTCGTAAGTTGCAAAGAAATGAAAACAGAGCATTCATGTGAGGTGAGTCAAGATAAATAGCAAAGGGTTTTATTTTGTAGGAATCCAATTTTGTCCTAAACTAGAAAAGAAAATTTGAAGTTAAGAGCATATTTTGTAAGCTTATTAAAGGTTGAAGTGAAGCACACCCATGTGTTCAATCCCGATCAAGCATCATAAACTGCGCATACGTCACAGTGGCCACAAATCAGTTGACCTATGTATAAAAAGAGTGCAAGTCAGAGTACAAGTTTTCATAGGGACTAATATATGTTGTCAAATAATTAGATAGATAGCGGACCAACCTGTGGTTGGATTGTTAGAGGTACTGTAGTATCACAATCCATCAGGGTACAAATCCTGATGCTCACATTTATTCGTGGAGTTATTTCAGGATTTCCCGCGATGCGCATTCAATGGAAGGAGACGTTCCCGTCAATTTCTTGTCAACCATCAACACTTGATACTCTTTCTTGATTTCTACCTTCGCTGATTCTAGCATCGCGAAGAGCTCGGGAATCGTTTTCGTCATCCCTTGCATATTATAGTTCATCACAAAGTTCCAGTACTTGGTGATAGTGAGTAGAGAACTTTGTCAATCACTATCTTATCTGGAAGATTAACTCCCACTTGATTCAAGCGATTGTAATACTCAGACATTCTGAGCACATGCTCACTGGTTGAGCTATCCTCCTCCATCTTGTAGGCAAAGTACTTGTCAGAGGTATCATACCTGTCGACTCGGGCATGAGTCTGAAATACCAATTTCAGCTCTTGGAACATCTTATATGCTTTGTGGCGTTCAAAACGTTTTTGAAGTCCCGATTCTAAGCCGTAAAGAATGGCGCACTAAACTATCAAGTAGTCATCATACCGAGCTTGCCAAATGTTCATAACGTCTGCATCTGCTCCTGCAATAGGTCTGTCACCTAGCGGTGCATCAACAACATAATTTTTCTATGCAGCAGTGAGGATAATCCTCAGATCACAGACACAGTCCACATCATTGCTACTATCATCTTTCAACTTATTTTTCACTAGGAACATATCAAAAATAAATGGGGAGCTACATCGCAAGCTATTGATCTACAACATAGATATGCAAATACTATCAGGGCTAAGTTCATGATAAATTAAGTTCAGTTAATCATATTACTTAAGAACACCCACTTAGATAGACATCACTCGAGTCATCTAAATGATCACATGATCCAAATCAACTAAACCATGTCCAATCATCACATGAGATGGAGTAGCCTTCAGTGGTGAACATCTCTATGTTGATCATATCTACTATATGATGCACGTTCAACCTTTTGGTCTCTAGTGTTCCGAGGCCATGTCTGTACATGCTAGCTCGTCAAGTTTAACCCGAGTATTCCACATGTGCAAAACCATCTTGCACCCGTTGCATGTGAACGTAGAGTTTATCACACCCGATCATCACATAGTGTCTCAGCACGAAGAACTTTCACAATGGTGCATACTCAGGAAGAACACTTATACCTTGAAGTTTAGTCAATGGATCATCTTATAATGCTACCGTCGTACTAAGCAAAATAAGATGCATAAAAGATAAACATCACATGCAATCAAAATATGTGACATCATATGGCCATCATCATCTTGTGCCTTTGATCTCCATCTCCAAAGCACTGTCATGATCTCCATCATCACCGGCTTGACACATTGATCTCCATCGTAGCGTCGTGGTCATGTAGCCAACTATTGCTTCTACAACTATCTCTAAGGCATAGTGATAAAGTAAAGCAATTACATGGCGTTTGCATTTCATACAATAAAGCGACAACCATAAAGCTCCTGCCAGTTGTCGATAACTTTTACAAAACATGATCATCTCATACATCAACATATATCACATCATGTCTTGACCATATTGTTGGGGAACATAGCAGAAATTCAAAATTTTCTACGCATCACCAAGATCAATCTATGGAGATTCTAGCAACAAGAGAGGGGAGTGCATCTACATACCCTTTGTAGATCGCGAGCGGAAGCGTTCAAGAGAACGGGGTTGATGGAGTCGTACTCGTCGTGACCCAAATCACTGATGATCCTAGCGCCGAACGGACGGCACCTCCGCGTTCAACACACGTACGGATTGGTGATGTCTCCTCCTTTTTGATCTAGCAAGGGGGAAGGAGAGGTTGAGGAAGACTCCGTCCAGCAGCAGCACAATGGCGTGGTGGTGATGGAGGAGCGTGGCACTCCAGCAGGGCTTCGCCAAGCACTGCGAGAGACGAGGAGGGAGAGGGGTAGGGCTGCGCCAGGAGAGAGGGAAACTCATGTTCTTGGCAGCCCCAAAACCCCCACTATATATAGGGGAAGGGGAGAGGGGGCTGGCCCCCTCCAGATCCCATCTAGAGGGGAGGGGCTGCGGCCAGGAGGGGGAGACTTGCCCCCCAAGCAAGGTGGAGGCGCCCCCTCCCCTAGGGTTTCCAACCCTAGGCGCCTTGGGCCCTTGGGGAGGGGCGCACCAGCCCACAAGGGGCTGGTTCCCTCCCATATTCAGCCCATCAAGCCCCCCGGGGCAGGTGGCCCCACCCGGTGGACCTCCGGTCACCTTTCGGTGGTCCCGGTACAATACCGATAACCCCCGAAACTATTCCGATGGCTGAAACTGGACTTCCCATATATAAATCTTTACCTCCAGACCATTCCAGAACTCCTCGTGACGTCCGGGATCTCATCCGGGACTCCGAACAACATTCTGTAACCACATACAAACTTCCTTTATAACCCTAGCGTCATCGAACCTTAAGTGTGTAGACCCAACGGGTTCGGGAACCATGCAGACATGACCGAGACGTTCTCCGGCCAATAACCAACAGCGGGATCTAGATACCCATGTTGGCTCCCACATGTTCCATGATGTCTCATCGGATGAACCACGATGTCAAGGATTCAAGCAATCCCGTATACAATTCCCTTTGTCAATCGATACGTTACTTGCCCGAGATCCGGTCGTTGGTATCCCAATACCTCGTTCAATCTCGTTACCGACAAGTCACCTTACTCGTTCCGTAATGCATGATCCCGTGACTAACTACTTAGTCACATTGAGCTCATTATGATGATGCATTACCGAGTGGGCCCAAAGATACCTTTCCGTCATACGGAGTGACAAATCCCAGTCTCGATTCGTGCCAACCCAACAAACACTTTCGGAGATACCTGTAGTGCACCTTTATAGTCAGCCAGTTACATTGTGATGTTTGGTACACCCAAAGCACTCCTACGGTATCAGGGAGTTACACAATATCATGGTCTAAGGAAATGATACTTGACATTAGAAAAGCTTTAGCAAACGAACTACACGATCTTGTGCTATGCTTAGGATTGGGTCTTGTCCATCACATCAATCTCCTAATGATGTGATCCCGTTATCAATGACATCCAATGTCCATGGTCAGGAAACATAACCATCTATTGATCAATGAGCTAGTCAACTACAGGCTCACTAGGGACATGTTGTGGTCTATGTATTCACACATGTATTACGGTTTCCAGTCAATACAATTATAGCATGAAAAATAGACAATTATCATGAACAAGGAAATACAATAATAACCATTTTATTATTGCCTCTAGGGCATATTTCCAACAGTCTCCCACTTGCACTAGAGTCAATAATCTAGTTCACATCACTATGTGATTGTAACGAGTCCAACACCCATTGGGTTTGATCATATCTCGCTTGTGAGAGAGGTTATTAGTCAATAGGTCTGAATCTTTCAGATCCGTGTGTGCTTTACAATTCTCTATGTCATCTCCTAGATGCAGCTACCACACTCTATTTGGAGCTATACCAAATAACTGTTCTACTATACGAATCCGGTTTACTACTCAGAATAATCCGAATTAGTGTCAAAGTTCGCATCGGCGTAACCCTTCACGACGAACTCTTTTACCACCTCCATAATCGAGAAAATTCCTTAGCCCACAAGTTACTAAGGATAACCTTGACCATTGTCCTATGATCCATTCCTGGATCACACTTGTACCCCTTGATTGGCTCATGGCAAGGCACACTTCAGGTGCGGTACACAACATAGCATACTGTAGAGCCTACGTCTAAAGCACAGGGGACGACCTTCGTCCTTTCTCTCTATCCTGCCGTGGTCAGGTCTTGAGTCTTACTCAATACTCACACCTTATAACACAGCCAAGAACTCCTTCTTTGCGGATCTATTTTGAACTCCTTCAAAATCTTGTCACGGTATGTATTCATTTGAAAGTACCATCAAGTGATTTTGATCTATCCTTATAGATCTTGATGCTCAATGTTCAAGTAGCTTAATACATGTTTTCCATTGAAAAACACTTTTCAAACAACCCTATATGCTTTCCAGAAATTCTACATCATTTCCGATCAACAATATGTCAACAACATATACTCATCAGAAATTCTATAGTGCTCCCATTCACTTATTTGGAATTACAAGTTTCTCATAAACTTTGTATAAACCCAAAATCTTTGATCATCGCATCAAAGCGTATATTCCATCTCTGAGATGCTTACTCCAGTCCTTAGAAGGATTACTAGAGCTTATGCATACTTGTTAGCATCTTTCAGGATTGACAAAACCTTCGGGTTGTATCATATACAACCTTTCCTCAATAAAATCGTCAAGGAAACAATGTTTTGACATCCTATCTGCAAGATTTCATAAATAATGCAGTAACTGCTAATATAATTCCAACAGACTCTTAGCATCGCTATGAGTGAGAAAGTCTCATCGTAGTCAACTCCTTGAACTTGTCGAAAAACATCTTAGCGACAAGTCGAGCTTTCTTAATGGTGACACTTACCATCATTGTCCGTCTTCCCTTTAAAATCCATCTGTACCCAACAGCCTTACGACCATCAAGTAGTTCTACCAAAGTCTATACTTTGTTCTCATACATGGATCCTTTCTCGGATTTTGTGGCCTCGAGCCATTCATCGGAATCCGGGCCCACCATCGCTTCTCCATAGCTCGTAGGTTCATTGTTGTCTAGCAACATGACCTTCAAGACAGGATTACTGTACCACTCTGAAGTAGTGAGCATCCTTGTCACCCTACGAGGTACGGTAGTGACTTGATCTGAAGCTTCATGATCACTATCATAAGCTTCTACTTCAATAGGTGTAGGCGCCACAGGAACAACTTCATGTGCCCTGCTACACACTAGTTGAAGTGACGGTTCAATAACCTCATCAAGTCTCCACCATCCTCCCACTCAATTCTTTCGAGAGAAACTTTTCCTCGAGAAAGGACCTGATTCTAGAAACAATCCCTTTTTCTTCCGGAACTGAGACTGGAGGTATACCCAACTGTTTTGGGTGTCCTATGAAGATGCATTTATCCGCTTTGGGTTCGAGCTTATCTGCCTGAAACATTTTCACATAAGCGTCGCAGCCCCAAACTTTTAAGAAACGACAACTTAGGTTTCTCCAAACCATAGTTCATACGGTGTCGTCTCAACGGAATTGCGTGGTACCCTATTTAAAGTGAATGCGGTTGTCTCTAATGCCTAACTTATAAAACGATAGTGGTAATTTGATAAGAGACATCATGGTACGCACCATATCCAATAGGGTGCAACTATGATGTTCGGACGCACCTTCACACTATGGTGTTCCAGGCGGTATTAATTGTGAAACAATTTCCACAATGTCTTAATTGTGTGCCAAACTCGTAACTCAGATATTCATCTCTATGATCATATCATAGACACTTTATCCTCTTGTCGCGATGATCTTCAACTTCACTCTGAAATTACTTGAACCTTTCAATAATTCAGACTTGTGTTTCATCAAGTAAATATACAGAGCATCTACTCAAATCATCTATGAAGTAAGAACATAACGATATCCACTGCGTGCCTCGGCTCTCATTGGACTGCACACATCAAACTGATTACTTCCAACAAGTTGCTTTCTTGTTCCATCTCACTGAAAAACGAGGCCTTTCAGTCATCTTGCCCATGTGGTATGATTTGCATGTCTCAAGTGATTCAAAATCAAGTGAGTTCAAACGATCCATCTGTATGGAGTTTCTTCATGCATATATACCAATAGACATGGTTCACATGTCTCAATCTTTTCAAAAACGAGTGAGTCCAAAGATCCATCAACATGGAGCTTCTTCATGCGTTTTATACCAGTATGACTCAAATGGCAGTGCCACAAGTATGTGGTACTATCATTACTATCTTATATCTTTTGGCATGAACATGTGTATCACTACGATCGAGATTCAATAAACCATTCATTTTAGGTGCAAGACCATTGAAGGTATTATTCAAATAAACAGAGTAACCATTATTCTCCTTAAATGAATAACCGTATTGCGATAAACATAATCCAATCATGTCTATGCTCAACGCAAACACCAAATAACAATTATTTATGTTTAACACCAATCTCGATGGTAGGGGGAGCATGCGATGCTTGATCACATCAACCTTGGAAACACTTCCAACACACATCATCATCTCACCTTTAGCTAGTCTCCGTTTATTCTGTAGCTCTTTTATTTCGAGTTACTAACACTTAGCAACCGAACCGGTATCTTAATACCCTGGTGCTACTAAGAGTACTAGTAAAGTACACATTTAATACAATGTATATCCAATATACTTTTGTCAACCTTGCCTGCCTTCTCATCTACCAAGTATCTAAGGTAGTTCTTCTTCAGTGACTGTTCCCCTCATTACAGAAGCACTTAGTCTCGGGTTTTGGGTTCAACCTTGGGTTTCTTCACTAGAGCAGCAACTGATTTGCCGTTTCATGAAGTATCCCTTCTTGCCCTTTCCCTTCTTGAAACTAGTGGTTTTACTAACCATCAACAATTGATGCTCCTACTCGATTTCTACTTTCGCGGTGTTAAACATCGCGAATTGCTCAAGGATCATCATGTCTATCCCTGATATGTTATAGTTCATCACGAAGCTCTAATAGCTTGGTGGCAGTGACTATCGAGAACCATCACTATCTCATCTGGAAGATTAACTCCCACTCGATTCAAGTGATTGTAGTACTCAGACAATCTGAGCACATGCTCAATGATTGAGCTTTGCTCCCTTAGTTTGCAGGCTAAGAAACTTGTCGGAGGACTTACATCTCTTGACATGGGCACGAGCCCGAAATCCCAATTTCAGCTCTTGGAACATCTCATATGTTCTGCGACGTTTCAAAAATGTCTTCGGTGCCTCAATTCTAAACCGTTTAACCTTACGCACTGAACTATCACATAGTCATCAAAATGTGTATGTCAGATGTTCGCAACATCCACAAACGACGCTCGAGGTTCAGCACATCGAGCGGTGCATTAAGGACATAAGCCTTCTGTGCAGCAATGAGGACAATCCTCAGAATACGGACCCAGTCCGCATAATTGCTACTGTCAACTTTCAACTAAATTTTCTCTAGGAACATATCTTAAATAGTAGAACTAAAGCGTAAGCTACGACATAATTTGCAAAGATTTTTTGACTATGTTCATGATAATTAAGTTCATCTGATTATTTAATGAACTCCCACTTAGATGGACATCTCTCTAGTCATCTAAGTGACACATGATCCGAGTCAACTAGGCCGTGTCCGACCATCACGTGAGACGGACTAGTCATCATCAGTGAACATCTTCATGTTGATCATATCTGCTATACGACTCATGTTCGAGCTTTCGGTCTCTTGTGTTCCAAAGCCATGTTTGTACATGCTAGGCTCGTCAAGTCAACCTAAGTGTTTTGCTTGTGTAAATCTGGCTTACCCCTGTTGTATTCAAACGTTAGAATCTATCACACCCGATCATCATGTGGTGCTTCGAAACAATGAACCTTCGCAACGGTGCACAGTTAGGGGGAACACTTTCTTGAAATTTTAGTGAGGGATCATCTTATTTATGCTACCATCGTTCTAAGAAAATAAGATGCAAAACATGATAAACATCTCATGCAATCAAATAGTAACATGATATGGCCAATATCATTTTGCTCCTTTTGATCTCCATCTTCGGGGCTCCATGATCATCATCGTCACCGGCATGACACCATGATCTCCATCATCATGATCTCCATCATCGTGTCTCCATGAAGTTGTCTCGCCAACTATTACTTCTACTACTATGGCTAACGGTTTAGCAATGAAGTAAAGTAATTACATGGCGTTATTCAGTGACACGCAGGTCATACAATAAATAAAGACAACTCCTATGGCTCCTGCCGGTTGTCATACTCATCGACATGCAAGTCGTGATTCCAATTACAAGAATATAATCAATCTCATACATCACATATATATCATTCATCACATTCTTTTGGGCCATATCACATCACATAGCATACCCTGCAAAAACAAGTTAGGCGTCCTCTAATTGTTGTTGCATGTTTTACGTGGCTGCTAAAAACATTTCTTACCTACGCAAAGCCACAACGGTGATATGCCAATTGCTATTTACCCTTCATAAGGAACCTTTTCATCGAATCCGATCTGACAAAAGTGGGAGAGACTGGCACCCTCTAGCCACCTTATGCAACAAGTGCATGTCAGTCGGTGGAACCTGTCTCGCGTAAGCGTACGTGTAAGGTCGGTCCGGGCCGGTTCATCCCACAATACCGTCGAATCAAGATAGGACTAGTAACGGTAAGCAAATTGTACAAACCATCGCCCACAACTACTTGTGTTCTACTCGTGCATAGAATCTACGCAATAGACCTAGCTCATGATGCCACTGTTGGGGAACGTAGCAGAAATTCAAAATTTTCTACGCATCACCAAGATCAATCTATGAAGATTCTAGCAACAAGAGAGGGGAGTGCATCTACATACCCTTGTAGATCGCGAGCGGAAGCGTTCAAGAGAACGGGGTTGACGGAGTCGTACTCATCGTGATCCAAATCACCGATGATCCTAGCGCCGAACGGATGGCACCTCCGCGTTCAACACACGTACGAAGCGGTGATGTCTCCTCCTTCTTGATCCAGCAAGGGGGAAGGAGAGGTTGAGGAAGACTTCGTCCAGCAGCAGCACAATGGCGTGGTGGTGATGGAGGAGCGTGGCACTCCAGCAGGGCTTCGCCAAGCACTGCGAGAGACGAGAGGAGAGGGTAGGGCTGCACCAGGGAGAGGAAACTCATGTTCTTGGCAGCCCCAAAACCCCACTATATAGGGGGGAGGGAGGGGCTGGCCCCTCGGATCCCATCTAGAGGGAGGGGCTGCGGCCAGGAGGGGGAGACTTGCCCCCCAAGCAAGGTGGAGGCGCCCCCTCCCCTAGGGTTTCCAACCCTAGGCGCCTTGAGCCCTTGGGGAGGGGCGCACCATCCCACTAGGGGCTGGTTCCCTCCCATAATTAGCCCATCAAGCCCCCCCGGGGCAGGTGGCCCCGCCCGGTGGACCTCCGGACACCTTTCGGTGGTCCCGGTACAATACCGATAACCCCCAACTATTCCGGTGACTGAAACTAGACTTCCCATATATAAATCTTTACCTCCGAACCATTCCGGGACCCCTCGTGACGTCCGGGATCTCATCCGCTACTCCGAACAACATTCGGTAACCACATACAAACTTCCTTTATAACCCTAGCGTCATTGAACCTTAAGTGTGTAGACCCTACGGGTTCGGGAACCATGCAGACATGACCGAGACGTTCTCCGGCCAATAACCAACAGCGGGATCTGGATACCCATGTTGGCTCCCACATGTTCCACGATGATCTCATCGGATGAACCCCAATGTCAAGGATTCAAGCAATCCCATATACAATTCCCTTTGTCAATCGGTACATTACTTGCCCGAGATCCGATCATCGGTATCCCAATACCTCGTTCAATCTCGTTACCGGCAAGTCACTTTACTCATTCCGTAATGCATGATCCCGTGACTAACTACTTAGTCACATTGAGCTCATTATGATGATGCATTACCGAGTGGGCCCAGAGATACCTTTCTGTCATACGGAGTGACAAATCCCAGTCTCGATTCGTGCCAACCCAACAAACACTTTTGGAGATGCCTGTAGTGCACCTTTATAGTCACCCAGTTACGTCGTGACATTTGGTACACCCAAAGCACTTCTACGGTATCAGGGAGTTACACAATCTCATGGTCTAAGGAAATGATACTTGACATTAGAAAAGCTTTAGCAAACGAACTACACGATCTTGTGCTATGCTTAGGATTGGGTCTTGTCCATCACATCATTCTCCTAATGATGTGATCCCGTTATCAATGACATCCAATGTCCATGGTCAGGAAACCATAACCATCTATTGATCAACGAGCTAGTCAACTAGAGGCTTACTAGGGACATGTTGTGGTCTATGTATTCACACATGTATTACGGTTTCCACTCAATACAATTATAGTATGAACAATAGACAATTATCATGAACAAGGAAATACAATAATAACCATTTTATTATTGCCTCTAGGGCATATTTCCAACACATATCACATCACAACATGCCCTGTAAAAACAAGTTAGACATCCTCTACTTTGTTGTTGCAAGTTTTATGTGGCTGCTATGGGCTTCTAGCAAGAACCGTTGTTACCTACGCATCAAAACCACAATGGTTATTTATCAAGTTTGCTATTTTAACCTTCAACAAGAACCGGCCGCAGTCAAATTCAATTCAACTAAAGTAGGAGAAACAAACACCCACCAGCCACCTTTATGCAAAAATAGTTGCATGTCTCTTAGTGGAAACGGTCTCATGAACGTGGTCATGTAAGGTTGGTCCGGGCCGCTTCATCCAACAATACCGCCGAATCAAAATAAGACATTGGTGGTAAGCAGTATGACGATCACCGCCCACAACTCTTTGTGTTCTACTAGTGCATATCATCTACGCATAGACCTGGCTCGGATGCCACTGTTTTGAAACGTAGCATGCAATTTCAAAAATTTACTATGCTCACGCAAGATCAATCTAGGAGATGCATAGCAACGAGAGGGGAGAGTGTGTCTAGGTACGCTTGAAGACCGTTAAATGGAAGCTTTTATCACGCGGTTGATGTAGTCGTACTCTTCGCGATCCGATCACGGTCCAACCGATCTAGTGCCGAACAGACGGCACCTCCGAGTTTAGCACACGTGCGGCTCGATGACGTCTCTGATACGTCTCCAACGTATCTACTTTTCCAACCACTTTTGCCCTTGTTTTGGACTCTAACTTACATGATTTGAATGAAACTAACCCGGACTGACACTATTTTCAGCAGAACTGCCTTGGTGTTGTTTATTGTGCAGAAAACAAAAGTTCTCAGAATGACCTGAAAATCCATGGAGATAACTTTTGGAAAATATAAAAAATACTGGCGAAAGAATCAAGGCTAGGGGGCCCACACCCTGTCCACGAGGGTGGGACGCGCCCCCTCCCCCTGGGCGCGCCCCCTGTCTCGTGGGCCCCCTGATGCTCCACCGACCTCAACTCCAACTCTATATATTCCGTTTATGGAGAAAAAATCAGAGAAAGTTTCATCGCATTTTATGATCTGAGCCGCCGCCAAGCCCTAATCTCTCTCGGGAGGCTGATCTCGAGTCCGTTCGGGGCTCGGAGAGAGGGATTCGTCACCATCGTCATCATCAACCATCCTCCATCACCAATTTCATGATGCTCACCGCCGTGCGTGAGTAATTCCATTGTAGGCTTGCTGGACGGTGATGGGTTGGATGAGATTTACTATGTAATCAAGTTAGTTTTGTTAGGGTTTGATCCCTAGTATCCACTATGTTCTGACATTGATGTTGCTATGACTTTGCTATGCTTAATGCTTGTCACTAGGTCCCAAGTGCCATGATTTCAGATCTGAACCTATTATGTTTTCATGAATATATGTGAGTTCTTGATCCTATCTTGCAAGTCTATAGTCACCTATTATGTGTTATGATCCGACAACCCCGAAGTGACAATAATCGGGATACTTCTCGGTGATGACCGTAGTTTGAGGAGTTCATGTATTCACTAAGTGCTAATGCTTTGGTCCAGTACTCTATTAAAAGGAGGCCTTAATATCCCTTAGTTTCCACTAGGACCCCGCTGCCACGGGAGGGTAGGACAAAATATGTCATGCAAGTTCTTTTCCATAAGCATGTATGACTATATTCGGAATACATGCCTATATTACATTGATGAACTGGAGCTAGTTCTGTGTCACCCTATGTTTTAACTATTACATGAAGAATCGCATCCGACATAATTATCCATCGTTGATCCAATGCCTACGAGATTTTCACATATTGTGCTTTGCTTATTTACTTTTCCGTTGCTACTATTACAATTACTACAAAACTGCTATTGTTACTTTTATCACTGTTACCGTTACTATCATGCTACTTTGCTACTAAATACTTTGCTGCATATACTAAGTTATCCCGGTGTGGTTGAATTGACAACTCAACTGCTAATACTTGAGAATATTCTTTGGCTCCCCTTGAGGGAGTCCTGGACTAGGGGGTGTCCGGACAGCCGGACTATCGATATCCGCCGGACTCCCAGACTACGAAGATGGAAGATTGAAGACTCCGGCTCGTGTCCGGAAGGTACTTTACTTGGCGTGGAAGGCAAGCTTGGCAATACGGATATGTAGATCTCACACCATTGTAACCGACTCTGTAACCCTAGCCTCTCCGGTGTCTATATAAACCGGAGGGCCGTGAATCCGTGGGACACAACATTACATCTCAACAATCATACCATAGGCTAGCTTCTAGGGTTTAGCCTCATTGATCTCGTGGTAGATCTACTCTTGTACTACCCATATCATCAATATTAATCAAGCAGGGCGTAGGGTATTACCTCCATCGAGAGGGCTGAACACAGGTAAAAACATTGTGTCCCTCGTCTCTGTTACCATCCGCCTAGACGCACAGTTCGGGACCCCCTACCGAGATCCGCCGGTTTGACACCGACATTGGTGCTTTCATTGAGAGTTCCTCGTATGCGTCACCAATAGGCTCGATGGCATCTTCAATCTTTGACGCTGTCGGCGAGACTTTCCTCCCGGACAGATCTTCATATTCGGCGGCTTTGCACTGCGGGCAACTCTCTTGGCCATCTGGAGCGGATCGAAGCTCGCCCCGGCGTCAGTCGATTTGAAGCCTAAACTTCACGGCCGGCGACCGCGGAGACTTGATCTTGACGGACTCGAGCCACACCAAGCAGCGCCGCCTTTGTGACGATGGGCATGATCTAGCTCTGCCGCGCCAAGGTGCTTTGGCGGCCGCGCTTGAATCCGCCCGGCTACTTGCGGAGCCGATCGCCCATGACGAGGGTCGGTGGATAAGCGCGCCCGGGGCTTCAATATCTCTGGCGATGGGCGAATACCAATCTTGTCCCCATGAAACTTCGTGATCGGCGCGGACTCCTTGCGGACTCCGAGCCTCCGCGCCCGCCAATTAAACCAGATTGGCGCGGTTATGGAATTCACCGCGCGGACATTTTTCAACACTCGCTTTTGGCGATATCTTGAATTCTCTGAAGCATCTCTCGCTATCGGGGAATCTGGCGGACTATGGCGGGGCGGTTGGAGATTCGGACGACGAAGAAATTGAGCCCACCCACCACCCACTTTGTAGCCAGCATCGAGGATCTAACCGACATGCTAGACTATGACTCGATGACATCGGCGCTATGGACGACGATGCGAGACGATCAGACCAGCGCCCACCGGACCTTTGAAAGCCGCCTCGTCATCGACGTATACATGGTGGATACCCCAAAGAAGGGATGGCGAAAAAGCAGCGGAGGAAGATTCTTTAAAAAGCAACCCAAGCGCCCGGCGGCGCCGCTCTAAATCCGCCACAGCAAGAATGGAGAATCCGGCACGGAGATAATAACACTCGGAGAGTGCGAAGTCAAACCCTCCAAAGAAGAATCAGCGAAGGAGGATGAAGAAATGCGCCCTCACGAAAGGGCGGCGAAGAAAAGATTGAGGATCACAACTATGTACCTCCCTCCGAGGACGAATCAAGCCCGATGACGACGAACTCGAAGAGCCCGTCGAACAAAATCTTCATAACGCAGCTCACCGCTTCAGACAAGAAGCTGAAGGAGGAAAAGCGGAAGCTCAACACAGCGGAAGGCGCGCTCCGATAAGATGGAGCAAAGTGCTCAAAACCGCAGACAAACAAGGCAACAGCCACCAACGAAGAGCTACCCAAAGCGCAAGCTGCTCCCAGACCACGAAGAGGCCGTAAAGCCCCCACCGTCCAATGGCCTGCCAGTCCATCTATGGACCCAAAGGAAAGCCCCAATAAGCAAAGGAACACGTCAAGTGTCCGACGACAATGCACGATACAAATGCAGGGTGCCGCACACCCACTATGCTTCACAGACGAAGTCTTTGGAACATGAATTCCCAGCAGGTTTAAACCCATAAACATAGAAGCCTACGATGGAACAACAGACCACAGAGTGCGGATAGAAGACTATATATTACATATACATATGGCGGAGGAGGCGATCTCCACGCCATAAAATATCTACCCTCAAACTCAAAGGGCCAGCTCGTCATTGGCTCAAAAGCCTCCCGAAAAACTTGTTGGAAGTTGGGAAGAGCTCGAGGAAGCATTTAGAGCAAACTTTCAAGGGACTTATGTCCGCCTCCAGATCTGAGCGACTTAAGTCACATAACTCAACAGCCGGAGAGTCAAGACGGAAATTCAGGAACAGGTTCCTCACCAAAAGAACCAAATAGTCGATTGTCCGGACGCGAAGCCTTAGCAGCTTTCAAGCACAATGTCCGAGACGAATGGCTTGCCAGACACCTCGGTCAAGAAAAACCGAGGACAATGACCGCATTAACAAGCCTCATGACCCGCTTTTGCGCAGGAGAGGACCGCTGGTTGGCAAGAAGCAGCACCTGCGACCCAAGTACATCCGAGATAAGAGATGGAAACGGAAAATCACGGCGCAGAAAAGATCATCGCCGGAATAAAGAAAAAGCCCAAAAGCACGGCGGTCAGCGCGGATTTAAAAGCTCACGGCGAATAATAAAGCTCAACCCATCAAGGGCGACAATGACGAAACTGTCTAACCTACACAAAATCACAGGTCGGATCTGTCAAATCCACAGTACCCGGAAGGCACGCAAATCACACCCACAGGATTGTTGGGTTTTCAAACAGTCCGGCGATTAAACGCCGAACGCAAAGGGCTCGGCAGCGTCAGCGAAGAAGATAAACCCGCCAGCAGGCACGGAAAACAAAAGACTTTCCCACAAGGGGTCAAAGCGATAAACTCACTTCATGTGAGGATACGGAAAAACAGTCGGCACTTTCTAAAAGAGCTTCGCATGGTCCGCCCCACAAACCGTAGAGATTGGATATCAAAACCATCACTTTCGACCACGGGATAATTCCAAAAGTGTTGAACCACGGACGGACTCCCGATATTGAATCCGATAATAGACGGACTACAATTCACAAACGTCCTAATGGGCGGAGGCGGTGACTTAAACCTGCTATATTCAAATACAATCCGTCGGATGGGGATAGACCCTACCAAAATTGACACAGCCGCACTTCCTTCAAAGGAGTTCGCCCGGCCCTTCGCCAAGTGCACAGGCTCGATATTACTCGAAGTCGTGTTGGATCACCGAACAATTTCCGGCGAGAAAAGTTAATTTTCCATATCGTCCCATTTAAAAGTGAACATCAAGCACTATTAGGACGAAAGGCTTTTGTCGCTTCAATGCCATACCGCATTCGCATCTCTTACACTTAAGATGCCGGTCCACGGCACTATTTCAGTCGAGGATCACTTAAAGCCCCGGACTCGGATAGACGAATCCGGACTCAGCAGGCTAGGGGATCCCTAGCCGCATACCCTTTCACAAGGGGCTGCGCGCACAATATATCGGTTTCATATAAACCTACCCTTAATTATTTACGCTTATTCTTTTGCATTATTTTCGCACGAACTGTTTTTGAAATGTTCCTCTCTTTTCTACAGATGAGCAACATGCGTACCCGTCCAGGATAACGGCACAACGGAGACACAGGCGCAGACGTGCAATAGGGACCCGTCGCAAGGTTTCTTTTGATTAAGACCCTCGTGGACCTTTTATTCTTGTCTCTTGTTGCTATATCAGCCTCGGCTTCTTCCTATAGCCGAGGCAGAGCCTGACGATTTGGCATTGGCCGCGTCAGAAGACAACGCCCATACCTGGACACAAGGGGCTTAGGGTATAATTCTGCCCGTTATCATAAAGTCCGAACACCTCAGGGAGTGTTCGGCGTCTCAAGTTGGGCATTATATGCATCAGCTCCGAATCATGTCTTTGGTCAAATGTTGGGTTTGCCCGGCTCCTGTGTTTTGCTGCCTTACGTTCCGTATCATCCGGCTAACGCGGCACCAGGAGAACTACTGCGATTGTGCCCCGGTTAATGGGTGAGCACCTCGATGAAAAGCGGCGGCCGTCATGATATAGCGAGAGTCTGGTCACCACTTGATTGACTACGGAATGTTTAGAATTCCCGCTTTGTGAAGGCGGCTTCGGTCAGCACATCGCACTTTTGAATCCGGAGATGTGCGGTGCCATTAGGGGCTATGTCGTAGCCCCACCCTCGAGCTCCATTGGCTAAGTGAAAGAGATAAAGCATTATAGTCCGGATTGCCTCGTTAAGCTCGCTACCACCTCCTTATAACAGACCGAGGCGTCGGATTAAAGTGTGAAAAAGCGCTATTTTGTGAACACCCCAGCACCTTGTGCATGGGGGCTGAAGCAAGATCGCATCTTTCGGGTTATACACAAGTATACTTAAACGGCCGCAAGGAGAAGTACTATTACTTGGAAGCACAAGTATAAAAAGCATTCATACTATAATCATTCATAAACAAGTTAATGCGTTCAATTGAACGTTACATTCTTCGAGCACTGCGACTCTATTATCTGACGCGCCACGCATAACTTCCCGAAATAATGTTCGCGGAAGCGGTTCCCATCGAACCTCAGGCAGCAATAGCGGTGGCATCCATCTCCGGACAATGCGCCTTCACACGCGCCCGAGCCATCCGCGCCCTCTATGCAGGCCGACCGCTTCATCTCCTTGATATGCGGCACCGCCCCAAGGAACTGCTGCGATGAGCCAAAATAGCTCGTTGCCTTGGACCTCTCGCCACACATGGGCCATGATGTCGATCATAGCCAGCCGGACAGTCTATTCAGTTCGGCCCATTCGCCAACCTGTCCGACAATGGAAGAGGACGATCCGGACTGTGGAATTGAGTCAATATAACTCTTCCACCTCGTGATCCCCCGCTCCGGAAGTGCTTAACGGCGTCGGCCGCACTCGCAGCCAAGTCCATGTAGGATCCTCCGAACTCCACCTTTTCAAATTGGGCATACGGCATCCATAAACGGCGCGCGAAAGCGGCCTGCCACCGTGATTTCTCCGACTTGGCGCAGCTCCTCCTTCATAGCCCGCATTGCGAGCGGGCATCCTTGGTCTCGGCGGTGGCCTTCTTGAGCCTTCCGCTCCAATAAGCGCTCCTTTTCAAGAGCCTCGCTTCGGATCGGTAGCATCCTTTAAATTTTAGCCAATTCGGCCACTTCCGCCTGCTTAGGCGGTCGCAGCCTTTCGCCCTTCAACTCCTCGGCGCCCTCGCGGCACCAATTACTTCTTGGGTTTGCTCACAGCTTGTACAAGCTCGGCCCGAAGTCTCTCCACAGCAGCAGCACTGTCTGTATAAACAGCACATAACTTATCAGAGGAGGGCTTTAACCCACTCAATAAAACAGCTATGGAGAATTTATTTACCTTGCGACTCGTCAAGTCGCTGATTGACAAGTGCCATGTCAGCATCTGCCATGTCCAGTTGCCGACTCGATTCAAGAAACGATCGATCCGGCTGGCCCCCGGACTATCCGCCACCTGTATCAGGACGGCGTTATTTATTACCTGAGATGTCTAGATTTTCGATCCTCGGCACGCTGTCGTCTTCGACAACCTACCGAGTCTCAGGGGCTACTATCTATACAGAGCGCATCTTTTATATGCACAACTGTTAAAAAGCAAAGGGGTACGCTATTTTCGCATACCTCAAAACCCGCCAAAAGCTCATGGCAGCATCACGCATCCGCTTTCAGCGGACGAAATCCTTCAATCACCATACGCATTAACGCACGGTGATCTTACGAAATGGGCGCCTCTCAAGCAAACTCTTGATTCTCCGACCGGCTCGGTGGGTGTTGAACTCTTCGACCCCTCCGGACTCGGGGACGCCCTCCGTGACGACACTTCGGGCTCGCCCGCTTCATCTGGCGGCGCGTCGGACGGAGGTGTATCGCTCTCCATCATCTCCGGAAGAAGATCCCCCGAGGACGAACTCATCTGAGACGGCTGCAGATCCGAACTGCGATATAAATATTTCGATTACCTACAGAAGCATAAAACGAAGGTACTTTCTTATTTAACTTCTTCTTTCATACTCATGGCTCGTTGGAGGGCTGGTCCTTGGGCAATGACTGTGCGTCCGGATTTTCTCCGGACGCCGGACCTCCCGGTGAGGATTTCTTCCCTCGCTTGGGGGCTTTGACCTCCGGATCTTCGGGGACAGCCCTCTTTTCCCTCTGAGGGGAGGGATCCTTGGTCCTCTCCTCTTCAGTCGCCTCTTTGGACGAAGTATTAGCTCCTTTATCTCCCCCATCGCCCCCTTCTGTGGGTGCGGCCTCCAACATTCTGACCAGCATGGGCTCTAGTGCGGTCTCTGGGAGGGGGGCCGGACACCTTATCAGCCTTGATCGCGCCACCCATTCATGTAAAGAATAAAAAGGGTTAGGAGATGATCTTTTGAAAGGCATACAAGCAGGATGTCCGGCTCGAGCTATTTACAGAGTATCCGGACGATCGCGGCTTAGTCCCGCATCCTCGGCGAATCCGGACCGCCACTTGCGGTCGAAGAACAGCTCGTACATCTCCGGGGTGTCGCCCCCATGAAATGCTTGGAGGATCGAGGTCCCTCGGATTAAACTCCCATAAGCGGAGAGGGCGGCGTTTGCGGTGGTAGGAGGTGCCTAGTTAGCATAACCTGCATCACCTTGACCAGATCGATCTCCTTGTTTGGAGGTCCCGAATCCGGCCTGCGGTGCGGGCACGTCCTTGGGCGGCCCCAGTTGAGCCCTTGGTTGACCCACGACATCGATTCTTGTGGAGGTCCCGGGCGGAACGAGGGCGGCGGCTTTGCTTGCTCGCCTTGGAGCGGTGATGTAGAACCACTCCTGCTGCCTCAATCCTGTTCCTCTTGGAAGGAACCTTGAGCCACGGGCATCGATCATCTTGCTTATGGTCGCCCGCCACACTCCTTCGGCGCCCCGATCATCTTCGCTCCACCTTGAATGTTTTCAGCCATAGGCCGAAGTGGGGGATGACACGGAGGAAGGCTTCGCAGACAATAATGAATGCGGAGATATGGAGGATGGACTCCGGAGCCAAGTCGTGGAAGTCTAGTCCCCGACGGAGGTGGGATGCGAAAATGACACATTCGCCGGGCTCGGGGCTGGCACGGCCTGCCCAGGGGCAGCAACCTGTCTGAGACCGTGGGCCAGTGCACTTGGCCTCACGCAACTTCAATATGTCCTCCTCCATAACGGAGGAGGGCACCCACCGCCCCGGAGGTCGGGCCGACATTCTTTGTGGATCCGCGCTCGAGTCTGAAGCTCTTGGTGTTGGAATTGGGAGCAGAGGAAAGATTCGATCGAGGTTAAGAGACAAGGACAGGCCTTGGTCCTCTTATAAAGGGAAATAATACCAAGGGCCTTCTCGTGACCGTTTGAGATTCCCCTTCGATAGAGGCGTGGCGGCGTTAGCGGTTGGGTTACCGCACATATTGATGAGGATCCCGAATAAAGGGAACACGATCTCGCTTGACGGGGCGTGCCAAGGAAGCCGCTTGATAAGCGTCTTTGAGGTGGAATAGTAAAACAATTAAAACGAAGGCTTGGCTGCGGTGTGATGTCATGCCGCATAATCGTCGGCAGATTTGGATCGGTGTATGTGTTTTATTCTCTCTACGTTGGAGTGTGGAAATTATTTTGCGAGCGGACACTATCCTGGTGTTCATTATCTTCTCTGGATTATTCAAGGGAGGAACCCGCCTTGCAATGCCGAACATTATGCACGCCGGACTTATCGTCATTGAAGACTGGTTCAGGGCTCTTGAGGAGTCTGGACTAGGGGTGTCCGGACAGCGGACTATCGATATCCGCCGGACTCCTAGACTACGAAGATAGAAGATTGAAGACTCGGCTCGTGTCCGGAAGGTACTTTACTTGGCGTGGAAGGCAAGCTTGGCAATGGATATGTAGATCTCATACCATTGTAACCGACTCTGTAACCCCAGCCTCTCCGGTGTCTATATAAACCGAGGGCCGTAGTCCGTGGGACACAACATTACATCTCAACAATCATACCATAGGCTAGCTTCTAGGGTTTAGCCTCATTGATCTCGTGGTAGATCTACTCTTGTACTACCCATATCATCAATATTAATCAAGCAGGACGTAGGGTATTACCTCCATCGAGAGGGCCTGAACCTGGATAAAAACATTGTGTCCCTCGTCTCCTGTTACCATCCGCCTAGACGCACAGTTCGGGACCCCCTACCCGAGATCCGCCGGTTTTGACACCGACACCCCTTGTGTCGAATCAATAAATTTGGGTTGAATACTCTACCCTTGAAAACAATTGCGACCCCTATACTTGTGGGTTATCAAGACTATTTTTTGGCGCCGTTGCCGGGGACCATAGCTCTATTCTTTGAGTCACTTGGGATTTATATCTGCTGATCACTATGAAGAACTTGAAAGACGAAAAAACTAAGATTTTTCCCTCAACTACGAGGGGAGGTAAGGAACTGCCATCTAGCTCTGCACTAGATTCTCCTTCTGTTTTAAGTAAGCTTGTGACACCTAAACCTGCTACTACTATGAATTACGATATATGCATGTTATTGATGATGCCATACGCTATGCATGATACTTATGATGAAACTACTTCTATGCTTGATACTACTGTGCCATTAGGTGAATATCTTGATGAACAACTTGCTAGGGTTAGAGAGAATGAAATTATTGAAGATGAAATTATAGATGATAGTGATGATGAAGGTTCTCCCCCTAAGTATGAATTGCATGTTGTTCCCGAGGGTTATGTTATGGATGAAGAAGCTGCTAGAGCTATTTTTGCTTGCAATGATAGATATGATCTTAAGAAATTATTAGCTAAATGGAAGCAGCAATCTCTTAATGCTAGAATGAAACCTGACCCTGCTTTTGCTACTTCACCTATCCGTGTTACTGATAATGATTATGAATTCTCTGTTGATCCTGAAATTATTACTTTGGTTGAATCTGATCCTTTTTATGGCTATGAGTCCGAAATTGTTGTGGCACATCTTACCAAGTTAAATGATATAGCCACCCTGTTTACCAATGATGAGAAGTCTCGCTATTATTATATCCTTAAGATATTTCCGTTCTCATTAAAGGGTGATGCTAAAACTTGGTTTAATTCTCTTGATGCTGGTTGTGTGTGTAGTCCCCAGGATATGATTTATTACTTCTCTGCTAAATATTTCCCTGCTCATAAGAAACAAGCTGCCTTGCGGAAATATATAATTTTGTGCAAATCGAAGAAGAGAGTCTCCCACAAGCTTGGGGGAGGCTTCTCCGATTACTTAATGCTTTGCCTGATCATCCTCTTAAGAAAAATGAAATACTTGATATCTTTTATAATGGACTAACCGATGCTTCCAAGGACCACTTGGATAGTTGTGCTGGTTGTGTTTTCAGGGAAACAACAGTCGACCAAGCTGAATTGCTATTGAATAATATGTTGACTAATGAAAATAATTGGACTCTTCCTGAGCCAATTGAGCCAACTCCTGAGCCTATTCCTAAACCAACTCCGAAGAAGAGGGGTGTTCTATTTCTCAGTCCTGAAGATATGCAAGAGGCAAAGAAATCAATGAAAGAGAAAGGTATTAAAGCTGAAGATGTCAAGAATTTACCTCCTATTTAAGAAATACATGGTCTTAATATACCGCATGTTGAAGAAACACATGGTCTTGATAACCCGACACATGTAGTAAAGGTAAATTCTCTCTATAGATATGATAAAGTTGAAATCCCGTTTATTAAATTTCATAGCCAATGTTTAGATGAATTTGATGACTTTATGGCTAGACAAGAAAGTTTTAATGCTTATGTTGGTAGAGAATTAAAGAGTAATGCTTTCATGATAGGACGCTTGAGTGATTATATAGCTAGAGTTAAAGGTGAACTTAAACTCATTAGCAAATATGCTTCTATGGTTACCACTCAAGCTGAACAAGTACTTAAAGCTCAAAGTGATTTGCTCGATGAATTAAATAATAAACATGATTTTGCTGTTAGAGTGGCTACTAGAACTGGTAGAATGACTCAGGAACCTTTGTATCCTGAAGGGCACCCTAAGAGAATCAAGCAGGATTCTCAGAGAAATAATTTAGAGGTACCTAGTCCTTCTAAAAAGAAGAAAAAGAAAAATGATAGGACTTTGCATGCTTCTAGTGAACCTGTTGTAGACACACCTGAGAATCCCAATGATATTTCTGATGCTGAAACACAATCAGGTGATGAACATGAACCTAGTGATAATGTTAATGATAATGTTCATGTTGATGCTCAACCTAGCAATAATAATGATGTAGAGATTGAACTTGCTGTTGATCTTGATAACCCACAATCAAAGAATCAACGTTATGATAAAAGAGATTTTGTGTTGGGGAATGTAGCAATAATTCAAAATTTTCTACGCATCACCAAGATCAATCTATGGAGATTATAGCAACAAGAGAGGGAGAGGATGAGTGTACCTTCATATCCTTGAAGACCGTGATGCGGAAGCGTTACAAGAACACGGTTGGTGGAGTCGTACATGTAGTGATTCAGATCGCGGTCGATTCCGATCTAAGCGCCGAATGGACGGAACCTCCGCGTTCAACACACGTACAGTCCGGGGACGTCTCCTCCTTCTTGATCTAGCAAGGGGAGAGGAGAAGTTGAGGGGAAACTCCAGCAGCACAACGGCGTGGTGGCGATGGAGCTCGTGGTTCTCCGGCAGGGCTTCGCCAAGCACTATGAAGGAGGAGGAGGTGTTGGAGGAGGGAGGGGCTGCGCCCGGGGAAGGGTGCGGCTGCCCTCTCTCTCCCTCACTATATATAGGGGAAAGGGGTGGAGGAGGCGCCCTACGGTTCCCTAGAGGAGGGGTGGCGGCCACAGGGAAAACCCTAGATGGGTTTGGGCGCCCCCACCCCTAGGAAACTTGCCCCCCAAGCCGGGAGGGGCGGCTGCCCTAGGGGAGGTGCCCCCACCTCTCCAGGTTACATGAGAGGGGTTGGGAGGGGCGCACAGCCCCTTAGTGGGCTGGTGTTCCCCCTCCCCTTGGCCCATAAGGCCCCCCAACGCTTGTCGGGGCCTCCGAAACACCTTTCAGTCACGCTGGTCGTCACCCGGTACTCTCAGAACAATTCTGGACTCCAATACCCTTCGTCCAATATATCGATCTTCACCTCCAGACCATTTCGGAGTTCCTCGTCACGTCCGGGATCTCATCTGGGACTTGAACAACCTTCGTTAACCACATACTATTTCCCATAACAACTCTAGCGTCACCGAACCTTAAGTGTGTAGACCCTACGGGTTCGGGAACCATGCACACATGACCGAGACACCTCTCGGCCAATAACCAATAGCGAGATCTGGATACCCATATTGGCTCCCACATGTTCCACGATGATCTCATCGGATGAACCACAATGTCGGGGATTCAATCAATCCCGTATACAATTCCCTTTGTCTATCGGTATGTTATTTACTTGCCCGAGATTCGATCGTCGGTATCCCCATACCTTGTTCAATCTCGTTACCGGCAAGTCTCTTTACTCGTTCCGTAATGCATGATCTCATGACTAACTACTTATTCACATTGAGCTCATTATGATGATGCATTACCGAGTGGGCCCAGAGATACCTCTCCGTCATACGGAGTGACAAATCCCAGTCTCGATTTGTGCCAACCCAACACACACTTTCAGAGATACCTGTAGTGCACCTTTATAGCCACCCAGTTACGTTGTGACGTTTAGTACACCCAAAGCATTCCTACGGTATCCGGGAGCTGCACAATCTCATGGTCTAAGGAAATGATACTTGACATTTAGAAAAGCTCTTAGCAAACAAACTACACGATCTTGTGCTATGCTTAGGATTGGGTCTTGTCCATCACATCATTCTCCTAATGATGTGATCCCGTTATCAATGACATCCAATGTCCATGGTCAGGAAACCATAACCATCTATTGATCAACGAGCTAGTCAACTAGAGGCTCACTAGGGACATGTTGTGGTCTATGTATTCACACATGTATTACGGTTTCCAGTTAATACAATTATAGCTTGAACAATAGACAATTATCATGAACAAGGAAATATAATAATAACCATTTTATTATTGCCTCTAGGGCATATTTCCAACATTTTGTTGCTAGGAAGCACGGTAAAAAAGAGAACCATGGGTTCAGAAACCCATGACTTTTCCTCCTAAACCATCCAAGATAAAGGATGATGAGGATTTTGAGCGCTTTGCTGAAATGATTAGACCTTTCTTCCTACGTATGCGCTTAACTGATATGCTTAGAGTAAATCCTTATGCTAAATATACGAAGGATATCATTACAAATAAAAGAAAAATACCGGAAGCTGAAATTTCCACCATGTTTGCTAATTAGACTTTTAAGGGTGGAATACCAAAGAAACTTGGGGATCCAGGGGTACCGACTATACCATGCTCCATTAAAAGAAACTATGCTAAAACTGCTTTATGTGATCTTGGAGCCGGTGTTAGTGTTATGCCTCTCTCTTTATATCATAGACTTGAATTGAATAAGTTGACACCTACTGAAATATCCTTGCAAATGGCTGATAAATCAACTGCTATACCTGTCGGTATTTGTGAAGATGTGCCAGTTGTGGTTGCAAATGTCACTATCTTAATGGACTTTGTTATTCTTGATATTCCCGAGGATGATAGTATGTCAATTATCCTTGGTAGACCCTTTTTGAATATTGCAGGGGCTGTTATTGATTGCAACAATGGCAATGTCACTTTTCATGTTAATGGTAATGAGCATACGGTACACTTTCCGAGGAAACAACCTCAAGTTCATAGCATCAAATAAAAAATATCCCGAAAATAAAAGTGCTCCAAATGCCCTGCAAATTTAGTATGATTTTTTATGGAATATTTTAGGATTTTAGGCACTGAGAACACAGCAGGGGGGCAAGCACCTGGCCACGAGGGTCCAGGGCGCGCCCACTCCCCCTAGGCACGCCCCCTGTCTCGTGGGCCCATGATGGGACCCCTCCACTTATTCCTGCACCCACACACTCCATCTTCCTTCCAAAAAAATCCCCATCCAGCTCAAGCATGAGTTCTAGCTCATGTTGCTGTGATTTTCGATCTCCTTGCTCAAAGCTCCATTCACGAAACTGCTTTGGGAGATTATTGCTTGGTATGTGACTCCTCCATTGGTCCAATTAGTTTTTGTTCTAGTGATTTATTCATTGCAAATTTTTGCTGCATAGGTGACCCAATTCTTGAGTTTGCATGTCAAATTTATGAGGTCCCAAGTAATTCTAATGCATGATATAGACTCTAGGCACTTGTGGGAGTAGTTGCTATCAATCTTGTTTAGTTTGATTCACTTTTATTTTGAAGTTACTAACAATTTCAGAAATTTTCAGAAAATGATGAGGAGATTATTGAGGGGCTCTTCTAGCCAAAGCTCCACGGATAAACAAGCTAAGGAGAAAGAAAAGGCCAAGTATAATCTTCCTCGCGTAGCGGAAGTAAGGCCATGTGAGTGGCCATGTGATAATTTCTTGAGAGCAGCCGGGATTTATGAAGACTTCTATTCTTTGGCTGAAAATGCGGGCCTCACCGACTTCCTCCGCAACCGGATCGATCAGTATCTCTTACTCACCAATACTTTTGTGCAAAACTTTTACTATTATCCTCAGAATTCACCTCCTTCAGTATCTTTTCATTTATATGATGAGGCTAAGGAAATGTCATTACATAATTTTAGCGCGGCTTGTAGAATACCCTTTGAGGGCAGCTTAGATGAACCACATCGTAAATATGTGGATGGTTTTATTAACACTATCACTGTAGGGGAACCGAGGAAGGGTTCCGATGCGAGAATCACTAGCATACATTTTCCTGTTTTACGCTACTTTGCCATATTTTCTAGTCGATGCTTAATTGGTCGTGGAAATAGTGGAAACGTCAGTGTTCCTGATATTATTATTCTGCTCCATGCCTTATTCGCTAATAACACTTTTAGTATGGGTGTCGTTATTACTAAACGGCTAAGCCTAAACCGTACAAAGGGCCCCATCTTTGGAGGTATCTATGTTGCACGCCTTGCTAAACATTTCGAGATACCTATTAGGCATGATGAGAAAGATGAGACACTGCTGCCCCTTACATTTTTAGATTACAGGAGCATGGTAGCGCATGAGTTTATTGTTGACAATGATGATAAGATGATCATGTATAACCTGAGATTTAATAAGAAACACAATGAAATTATTACCTTGCATGCGCCTTCCTCGTTTGATTTAACTGCAGGCCCTTACCTCGTCTTGCCATCGGCTGTGTACGCACACCGAGGCCAGACATCAGCTCCAGAGCCTGAGCCGGAACCACCACTGGACCCTTATCGTCCATCATGTTATCAGTGGGATCCGGAGAAGATCACCAGCCAGTGGTATCCAGATGACACTCCTCAGTACACCGGGGAGAGTAGCCGCGATCCTTGGGCATAGACCAACTTAGGCCAAAAGCCTAAGCTTGGGGGAGTATGTATTTCTCACCGACTTTATATTCATGTTCACACACTATTCTAGTTGTCGGTGCTTGCTATGTCTTGAGCTTGCGTTGGTTTTCCTTGAAGAGGAAAGGGTGATGCAGCAATAGTAGCGTAAGTATTTCCCTCAGTTTTTGAGAACCAAGGTATCAATCCAGTAGGAGGCTCCTCAAAAGTCCCACGCACCTACACAAACAAACAGAACTCGCAACCAGCGCAATAAAGGGGTTGTCAATCCCTTCAAGGCCACTTGTGAAAGTGGGATCTGATAGAGATAATATGATAAGATAAATATATTTTTGGTATTTTATAATATATATAGGAAAAGTAAAGATGCAAATAAAAGTAGATTGTAAGCTTATATGATAAGAGATAGACCCGGGGGCCATAGGTTTCACTAGTGGCTTCTCTCAAGATAACATAAGTATTACGGTGGGTGAACAAATTATTGTCGAGCAATTGATAGAAAAGCGAATAATTATGATATTATCTAGGCATGATCATGTATATAGGCATCACGTCCGTGACAAGTAGACCGACTCCTGCCTGCATCTACTACTATTACTCCACACATCGACCGCTATCCAGGATGCATCTAGAGTATTAAGTTCATAAAGAACAGAGTAACGCATTAAGAAAGATGACATGATGTAGAGGGATTGAGGGAGTCCCGGACTAGGGGGTGTCCGAATAGCCGAACTATCATCTTCGGCCGGACTCCTAGACTATGAAGATATAAGATTGAAGACTTCATCCCGTGTCCGGATGGGACTTTCCTTGGCGTGGAAGGCAAGCTTGGCGATATGGATATGTAGATCTCCTACCATTGTAACCGACTCTGTGTAACCCTAACCCTCTTCGGTGCCTATATACACAGGAGGGTTTTAGTCCGTAGGGCAAAGAACAATCATACCATAGGCTAGCTTCTAGGGTTTAGCCTCTCTGATCTCGTGGTAGATCTACTCTTGTACTACCCATATCATCAATATCAATCAAGCAGGAGTAGGGTTTTACCTCCATCGAGAGGGCCCAACACAGGTAAAACATCGTGTCCCTTGTCTCCTGTTACCATCCGCCTAGACGCACAGTCGGGACCCCTACCCGAGAACCGCCAGTTTGACACCGACATTGGTGCTTTCATTGAGAGTTCCTCGTATGCGTCATCTTTAGGCCCGATGGCTCCTTCGATCATCAACAACGATGCGGTCCAGGTGAGACTTTTCTCCTGGACAAATCTTCGATTCGGCGGCTTTGCACTACGGGCCAATTAAGCAGCCATCTGGAGCAGATTGAAAGCTACGCCCGCCATCGGTCGATTTGGAAGTTTGAACTACACGGTGGCGGCCACGGAGACTTGATCTTGACGGGTTTGAGCCACAGCCAAGCGCGCCGCACTGTCACGATGGGCACGATCTAGCTCTGCCGCGAACGATTGCCACGGAGGCGCACCGGTCCGCTCCGACCCTTAGCTCGGAGCCGACTGCACCGATCGAGGACAGGTGGCTGGACACCGCCACGGGGGCTGCTATCTCTATGACGATTGAGCTGAACACCAACTCTGTCCTTTGCGAAGCTCGTGACTCCAAGGTGCCGGACTCCTCTCCAGACTCCAAACCTCCCGCGCCCCTGCCAATCGAATCCGACTAGGTGTCGATCATGGAGTTCACCGCCGCGAACATCTTTCGGCACTCGCCCTATGGCGACATCCTGAATTCACTAAAGTCTCTCTCTCTATCAGGAGAGCCCTGGCCGGACTATGGTCAGGAAGGTTGGGATGCGGACGACGAAGAAATTCGAAGCCCACCCACCACCCACTTCGTAGCCACTGTCGAAATTTAAACGACGTGCTCGACTTCGAGTCCGAAGACATCGACAGTATGGACGACGATGTAGAAGACAAACATGAACCAGCACCTATAGGGCACTGGACAGCCACCTCATCTCACGATATATACATGGTGGACACACCTAAAGGAAGCGACGACGAGGAACAATGGGCCGTCATGATGGATCATTCCCTCGAAAAGCAGTCAAAACGGCGACGTAAGTGCCGCTCAAAGTCCCGCCTCGACAAAGACAGCAGCCATGCAGACCCAGCCATAGAGCAGGGCGAACCGGTGGGCGATGAACATGCTATCAAGCAACCGTCCGAACAGGACCATCTGGATAAACAACCCGTCCCCGGCGAAGAGGACGATCTCACGCCGGACAAGTTACTGGAGCAGAAGAACCTCCACAAAAGGCTCGTCGCCACTGCACGTAGCCTGAAAAAGCAGAAGCGGAAGCTCAAAACAGCTGAAGATGCGCTCAGAATCAGATGGAGCAAAGTAGTCAACACCGCAGACAAATACGGCGACAGTCGCCGAACAAAGAGCTACCCGAAGCGAAAACTACTGCCCGAATTTGATGAGGAGGCCATAGAGCCCCCGCAATCAAAGAACAAGGAGACCACCCGGTCGGATAGACGACCCCATGGCAAACATAGAGCGGCAAACGGCGTTGCACACAAGCCGGCACGCGATCCGCACATGGATTCGCATCAAAAAGATGGCCCAGTTAGATCTATCTACGGGCCAAGAAAGCAAGCTCTAGTAAGCAATGCAACACGTCAAGTATCTGAATATGACGGTACACCTAAATATAGGGGTGCCGCACATCCCCTATGTTTCACCGATGAGGTTCTGGATTATGAATTTCCAGCGGGATTCAAGCCCGTAAACATAGAGGCATACGACGGAACAACAGACCCTGGAGTCTGGATCGAGGATTACATCCTCCACATACACATGGCTAGAGGAGATGACCTCCACGCCATAAAATACTTAACCCTCAAACTCAAAGGGCCAACCCGGCATTGGCTCAAAAGCCTCCCCGAAAACACCATTGGAAGTTGGGAAGAGCTCGAGGATGCTTTTCGGGCAAATTTTCAAGGGACCTATGTCCGACCTCCGGATCTGCATTTATTTAAGTCACATAACCCAACAACCGGAGAGTCAGCCCGAAAATTCGAACAGATTCCTTACTAAAAAGAACCAAATAGTCGACTGTCCGGACGCCGAAGCCTTAGTAGCTTTCAAACACATCGTCCGAGACGAATGGCTCGCCAGACACCTCGGCCAAGAAAAGCCAAGAACAATGGCCGCATTAACAAGCCTCATGACCCGCTTTTGCGCGGGAGAGGATAGCTGGTTGGCAAGATGCAGTATCAGCAACCCAAGTACATCCGAAGTCAGGGACGGAAATGGGAAACCATGACGCAGCAAGGACCAGCGCCGAACCAAGGGAAATAGCCCGAAGAGCACGGCAGTCAACGCCGGATTCCAAAGCTCACGGCAGAATCATAAAAAACTGCCCCCTAAGGATAACAGGGACGAGCTATCTAACTTAAACAAAATCTTGGACAAGGTATGCCAAATCCACAGTACCCCGGGAAGCCTGCAAATGATACCCACAGAGATTGTTGAGTCTTCAAGCAGTCCGGCAAACTCAACGCCGAACACAAGGGGCTTGACACACCAAGCGAGGACGATGACGAACCCCACAAGCAGAGCACCGGACAACAAAAGAATTTCCCATAAGAAGTCAAATCAGTAAACTCACTTTACGTGACAAAAGGGAAAAACAGAACGGCACCCATAGATATACACGCCATATGGCCAATCCTAGAGGAGTCCCGCCATTGCTTGTCAAAACCAATCACCTTCGACCATCAGGATTACTCTAGAAGTATCCGGAATGCAGGATGGACTGCCTTGATATTAGATCCGATAATCGACGGACTCCAGTTTACACAAGTCCTAATGGACGGCGGCAGTGATCTAAACCTGCTATATCTGGACACATTACGCAAAATGGGGATAGACCCAACCAAAATTCGTCATAGCAACACTTCCTTTCAAGGGGTAATGCCAGGCCCATATGCCCATTGTACGGGCTCTCTATTGCTAGAAGTTGTGTTGGGCTCACCCGACAACTTCCGCCGCGAAAAGTTAACCTTCCACCTTGCCCCATTTACAAGTAGCTATCAAGCACTACTGAGGCGCGAAGATTTCGCCCGCTTTAACGCAATACCGCATTATGCATCATCTCCTTAAAGGGAAATATCGAGTGTTCCTCGAGCGCGGAAGATTGTGTGACTACCTCGACAGCCACACACTAAACCGGCTTCACTAATCCAAGCACCTAAACAGATCGTTCAGACCCCGGACACGGTTAGACGAGTCCGGCAGAAACATACAGGGGCTTACCAGCCGCACACACCCGCACAAGGGGCTCCGCGCATATACAACAAGAGACAATAAAGCTCAATTTTATTCATTTTTTGAAACGTACTTTGCTTATTTAATATAGCGTTACATTTTCATGCGATCTTTTTCAACTAAGTTCCTCTCTTTTACAGATGAACACCGTGCGACACCCGTCCGGGATACGGCTGCAACGGAGACACGGTAGCGAGCGTGCGGTGAGGGACCCGTTGGAAGATTCTTTTCAGATTAAGACCCTGCGTAAACCTTTTTTACTGTCTCTTGTTGATACACATCCCCCAGTTTCTTGCTATAACCAAGGAGGAGGCTGGCGTTTTGGCATGGGCCACGTCAGAATTTTGCGCCTACCTGGACACCAGGGGCTTATTACCAAGGGTGTTGTTCGGCCCGTTTTCATAAAGACCGAATACCTTAGGGAGTGTTCGACGTCTCGAGTTAGGCCTTATATGCATCAGCTCCGAATCATGTCTTTGGTCAAATGTTGGGTTTGCCCGGCTCCTGTATTTTGTTGCCTTACGTTTCGCTCTATCGGCTAACGCGGCACCAGGAGAACTACTGCGATTGTGCCCCAGTTCATCCAGGCAAACACCTCGATGAAAGCGGCCATTGTCATGATATAGCGTGAGACTGGTCAACCACTCAATGACCGCTGGAATCTATAGGATTCCTCCGCATTGACGAAGGGTCGTTTCGATCGAGCACATCGGCGCCCGGTTCGGGTGGCGCGGTGCCCCTAGGGGCTATATAGTAGCCCCATCGTCAAACTCCTATGGCTAAGTGAAAGTGATAAAGCATTATAGTCCGGTTGCCTAGTTTGCTACGCTACCACCTCCTTTATAGGACCAAGGCGTTGGATCAAGTGTGAAAATCGCCTTTTGCAAACACCCCGCATTATATGCATGGGGCTGAAGCGAAGACGCCATCTTTCAAAGTTATATACACATATACATTAACGGCCGCACAGGAGGTATTCTAATTCTTGAAGGCACAAGTATAAAAAGCTTTTATATTTCATCGGAACATTATTTCACAATAATACATGTTATTTGAACATAATATCCTTCGAGCACTGCGTCTCTATTAAACGAGCGCCCTGCAGAACTTCCTGAAAATATTGCTCGACAAGTACTCGGCTTTCGTCCGAATCTGGGGATGCAACATCGGTGGCCTTCATCTCTGCCCAGTATGTCTTGACATGGGCAAGAGCCATCCGCGCACCCTCTATGCATGCCGACCTCGTCAATGCATTGATATGTGGCACCGCACCAAGGAACTGCTGCACTAAGCCAAAATAACTCTTCGGCTCGGGCCTTTTCGGCCACAAAAGACTCACGACATCCTTCATGGCAAGTCCGGATAACCTATTCAGCTCCGCCCATTCGGCCAAGCGATCGGTTAATGGAAGAGGGCGCTCTGGATTATGGAACTGCGACCGAAAAACCTTTTCCATTCCGCAATCCTTTTGATCTCGGAAGTGTTCGGCCGCGTCCGCGGCACTTTCCGCCAAGTCCAGATAAGCATCCTCCGAACTCCACAGCCGATCCAACTAAGCATATTTAGGATCCATGAATTTCCTCTGTAGCAAAAAGGGCTTTCCAGCCGCGATATCTCCGGCCTGACGCAGCTCCTCCTTCATAGCTCTCATCGCAGAGCGAGCATCCTTGGCCTCGGTAGCGGCCTTCTTCAGGTCCTCTTGTACCGCTCGATCTTCTTTTTCAAGAAGCTTGCAGCGGTCGGCAGCATTCTTCAACTCCACGGCCATCTCAGCCATTTCCTTCTTGCTTCGGAAGTGAGCAGCCTGTTTGGCTTCTAGCTCTTCGGCCGCCTTTAAGGCAGCCACGTCACTCTTTCTGGCCTTCTCATTGGCTCGGGCGAGCTCCGCCCGAAGGTTCTCCATGGCAGCGGCACCATCTGCATCAAGCATACATGTTGTAAGGCGCGGGCATCAAGCTCCCTTACCAGGTGTTCGCGGAGAAATCACATACCTTGTGACTCGTCAAGCCGCTTATTGACAAGCGCGATGTCGGCATCCGCCATGTCAAGTTGCCGCTTTAGTTCGGCAAATCCATCAGTCCGGCTAGCCACCGGACATTTCGCCACCTACATAGGAAGGGTGACATATTATACCTGGGATTATGATCCTCGGCGCGCTGTCATTTTTGACAACACACCGAGGATCAGGGGCTACTATCTACGCAGGGCGCATTTCATATGCGGAACTGCCAGTAGGTACATCATTTTGCATACCTCAAAACTGTCAGTAAACTTCTGACGGCTTCATGCAATCCGCTCTCAGCGGATGAAATCCTTTCAATCACCGTACCCATTAACGCACGGTGATCTTCTGAGATAGATGCTCGCCCGAGCAGATCCTTCAGCTCCTCCGACCGTACACCAGGTGGTGCCGGACTCGTCCGATGGCCTTTTGAAGGCGGACGCGAGGGCTTTGAGGGAAATATGATCGCCTTCGGCCCGCGGACTCGGAAAACCCTCGCGACGACACCTCGGGGTCGCCCGCCTCGCGACGGTGCAGGGGAGGCGTTCGCTCTATCATCTCCGGACGAAGACCCCCCGAAGATGAGCTCTGCTGAGAAGGGCTGAGATCCGAACTACATGGTAAAACTCCGGTTATCTTCATCAGAAATAGGGCAGGGATATCCTTTATTTTAATAAAAACTCCCCTTTTTACTTACGGCTCGGTGGAGGGCTGATCCCCTTGGGGGCATAATACGGCCGAGGCATCTCTCGGCGCAGGACCCTCTGATGAAGATTTCTTCCCCCGCTTTGAGATCATGGTCTCTGGGTCTTTGAGGCGGTCCTCTTCTTCCCTTGGATGGAGGGATTCTCGATCCCTCCTTTCCTGGCAGCCTCCTTCGCGGAGGCGGTTGCTTCCTTGTTCCCCCTTCACCTTCTTCCGAAGACACAACCTCCAGCATCCTGGTTAACACGGGATCCGACGTGGTCTCAGGGAGGGGGGTCGGACACCTGATTAACTTTGCTTTCACTATCCACTCATGTTCAAGGGACAACTCTTTTAAAGGGCAAGTTTGTGATAAATATGGGATAGCGTGTCCGGGTACAGGGCTACTTACTTGAGTATCCGGGCAATTGCAGCTCACACCTGCGTCCTCGGTCAAGTCCGGACACATCTCTTGTGATCCGAAGAAAAGCTTGTACATCTCCACGGGCGTCGCGCCCATAAAATGTTGGAGAGCTTGTGGTCCCTCCGGGTTAAATTCCCACAGGCGGAGGGGGCGACGTCTGTAGGGCAGGATGCGGCGAATCAGCATGACCTGCGCTACTACGACCAGAGTGATCTCTCTCTCTAGGAGGTCTCGAATGCGGCCCTGCAACAAGGGCATGTCCTTGGACGGCCCCCAGTCAAGTCCTTTATTGACCCATGACGCCAGCCGCGGTGGAGGACCCGAGCGAAAGGCAGGTGGCGCCACCCATTTGGTGCCCCTGGGAGCTGTGATATAAAACCACTCTTGTTGCCATAAGCTGAGCTCCTCTTGAAAAGAGCCCTCGGGCCACGGAGCATGAGCATTCTTGCTTATAACAGCCCCTCCGCACTCTGCTTGTTGCCCCTTGATCATCTTCGGCTCCACTTTGAAGGTCTTGAGCCACAATCCGAAGTGAGGGGTAATACGGAGGAAGGCTTCGCACACGACAATGAATGATGAGATGTGGAGGATGGACTCCAGATATAAGTCGTGAAATTCCAACCCATAGTAAAACATGAGCCCCCTCACGAAGGGGTCCATCGGGAAGCTTAGCCCCCGAAGGAAGTGAGACGCGAACACCACGCTTTCACCAGGCTTGGGAGTGGGAATAACCTGCCCTTGGGCAGGAAACCTATGCGAAATTTCGCTGGTTAGATACCTGGCATCTCTTAGCTTTAGTACGTCTTCTTCCGTAACGGAGGAAGGCATCCACCGGCCTTGCAGGTCGAAGCCGGACATCATCGAAGGTCCGAAGCGCCTGAATCTGGAGCTTTGGGTGTTGGAACTCGAGGCGAGGGGCGGATTCGATTGAGATTGAAAGAAGGGAGTGGAGCCTTGGTCTCTTTATAAAGAGGTTGAATACCAAGAGCCTTCCTCGTGACCGTTCGGAACTCGCCTTCAATAGAGGAGACGTGCAACGGGCACGGTTGGGTTACCCACACCCGTATTAATGAGAATCCCAGAATAAGGGGACATGATCTCTGCTTTGACAACACGTGCCAAGGAAACCGCCTAGCTAAATGCGCTGGGGTGGGACAGTAAAAACGATTCGAATAAAGGCTTGGCCGTGGTGTGATGTCATGCCACGGAATACGTCAGCAGATTGAATTTGTGTAAATATTATTCTCTCTACGGTGGTATGTGGAACTTATTTTGCAAAGCCGGACACTATCCTTGTGTTCAAAATCTTCTATGAAGTGTTCGGAGGAGGAACCCGCCTTGCAATGCAGAAGAAAATATGCGCGCCGGACTCGTCGTCATTGAAGCCTGGTTCAGGGGCTACTGAGGGAGTCCCAGACTAGGGGGTGTCCGGATAGCCGAACTATCATCTTCGGCCGGACTCCTGGACTATGAAGATACAAGATTGAAGACTTCGTCCCGTGTCCGGATGGGACTTTCCTTGGCGTGGAAGGCAAGCTTGGCGATGCGGATATATAGATCTCCTACCATTGTAACCGACTCTGTGTAACCCTAACCCTCTTTGGTGCCTATATAAACTGGAGGATTTTAGTCCGTAGGACGAAGAACAATCATACCATAGGCTAGCTTCTAGGGTTTAGCCTCTCTGATCTCGTGGTAGATCTACTCTTGTACTACCCATATCATCAATATCAATCAAGCAGGAGTAGGGTTTTACCTACATCGAGAGGGCCCGAACCTGGGTAAAAACATCGTGTCCCTTGTCTCCTGTTACCATCCGCCTAGACGCACAATCCGGGACCCCATACCCGAGATCCGCCGGTTTTGACACCGACAGGGATAAACTCATGCAATATGATATAAACCCCATCTTTTTATCCTCGATGGCAACAATACAATACGTGCCTTGCTGCCCCTATTGTCACTGGCAAAGGACACCGCAAGATTGAATCCAAAGTTAAACACTTCTCCCATTGCAAGAAAGATCAATCTAGTAGGCCAAACCAAACAGATAATTCGAAGAGACTTGCAAAGATAACTTAATCACACATAAAAGAATTCAGAGGAGATTCAAATATTTCTCATAGATAAACTTGATCATAAACCCACAATTCATCCGATCTCGACAAACACACCGCAAAAAGAGTTACATCGAATAGATCTCCAAGAAGATCGAGGAGAACTTTGTATTGAGATTCAAAGAGAGAGAAGAAGCCATCTAGCTAATAACTATGGACCCGAAGGTCTGTGGTAAACTACTCACAACTCATCAGAGAGGCCTTGGAGATGATGTAGAGGCCCTCCGTGATCGATTCCCCCTCCGACGGAGCGCCGACAAAGACTCCAAGATGGGATCTCGCGGATACAGAAGGTTACGGCGGTGAAAATAGCTTTTAGTGGTCGCTTCTGATGTTTCCGGGGTACGTGGGTATATGTAGGGGGAAGAAGTAGGTCGGTGGATGCCCGAGGGGCCCACGAGACAGGGGGCGCCCCCAGTATGGGGGGCGCCCTCCACCCTCGTGGCCGTCTGGTTTGTTTCTTGACTTCCACTCCAAGTCCTCTGATCACGTTTGTTCCAAAAATCACGCTCCCGAAGGTTTCATTCCGTTTGGACTGCGTTTGATATTCCTTTTCTTCGAAACACTGAAATAGGCAAAAAAACAGCAATTCGGGTTGGGCCTCCGGTTAGTAGGTTAGTCCCAAAAATGATATAGAAGTGTAAAGGAAAGCCCATAAACATATAATAGCATGGAACAATCAAAAATTATAGATACGTTGGAGACATATCAAGCATCCCCAAGCTTAATTCCTGCTCGTCCTCGAGTAGGTAAATGATAAAAACAGAATTTTTGATGTGGAATGCTACCTAGCATAATTCTCAATGTAACTTTCTTTATTGTGCATGAATGTTCAGATTCAAATGATTCAAAATAAAAGTTCATATTGACATAATAAATAGTAATACTTCAAGCATACTAATCAAAGCAATCATGTCTTCTCAAAATAACATGGCTAAAGAAAGTTCATCCCTACAAAATCATATAGTTAGGCTATGCTTCATTTTCGTCACACAAAATGCTCCCATCTTGCACACCCCCGATGACAAGCCAAGCAATTGTTTCGTACTTAAATAATCTCAAACTTTTTCAACTTTCACGCAATACATGAGCGTGAGCCATGGACATAGCACTACAGGTGGAATTGAATATGATGATGGGGATTGTGTGGAGAAGACAAAAAGGAGAAAGTCTCACATTGAGAGGATAATCAACAGTCTATGGAGATGCCCATTAATTGATGTCAACATGAGGAGTAGGGATTGCCATGCAACTGATGCACTAGAGCTATAAATTTATGAAAGCTCAACAAAAGAAACTAGTGGGTGTGCATCCAACTTGCTTGCTCACGAAGACCTAGGGCATTTGAGGAAGCCCATCGTAGGAATATGCAAGCCAAGTTCTATAATCAAAAATTCCCACTAGTATATGGAAGTGACAACATATGAGACTCTCTATATGAAGAACATGGTGCTACTTTGAAGCACAAGTGTGGAAAAAAAAGATAGTAACATTGCCCCTTTTTATTTTCTTTTTCTTTTGGCCTTTTTTTTTCTTTTCTCCCTTTTTTTCTTTGGCCTTTTTTTTGGCCTTTCTTTTTTAGGGACAATAATCTAATAATGATGATCACCACACTTCTATTTATTTACAACTCATGAATTACAACTCAAAACTAGAACAAGATATGACTCTATATGAATGCCTCCGGCGGTGCACCGGTATGGGCAATGAATCAAGAGTGACATGTATGAAAAATTATGCATGGTGGCTTTGCCACAAATACGATGTCAACTACATGATCATGCAAGGCAATATGACAGTGATGATGCATGTCATGATGATGAACAGAACGGTGGAAAGTTGCATGGCAATATATCTCGGAATGGCTATGGAAATGCCATAATAGGTAGGTATGGTGGCTGTTTTGAGGAAGATATAAGGAGGTTTATGTGTGATAGAGCATATCGTATCACGGGGTTTGGATGTACCGGTGAAGTTTGCACCAACTCTCAAGGTGAGAAAGGGCAATGCATGGTACCTAAGAGGCTAGCGATGGTGGAAAGGTGAGAGTGCGTATAATCCATGGACTCAACATTAGTCAAAAAGAACTCGTATACTTATTGCAAAAACCTACAAGTCATCAAAAACCAAGCACTACGCGCATGCTCCTAGGGGGATAGATTGGTAGGAAAAGACCATCGCTCGTCCCCGACCGCCACTCATAAAGATGCACAATCTAAGAACACCTCATGTTTCAAATTTGTTACACAACTTTTACTATGTGTGCATGCTACAGGACTTGCCAACTTCAACACAAGCATTCTTTAAATTCATAATCACCCAACTAGCATGACTCTAATTTCACTACCTCAACATCTCAAAACAATTATCAAGTATCAAATTGATCATAGCATCCAATTCACTTCCTATGATAGTTTTTATTATACCCAACTTGGATGCCCGTCATTCTAGGACCAATTTTATAACCATAGAAAATACCATGCTGTTATAAAAGACTCTCAAAATTATATAAGTGAAGCATGAGAGACTAACAATTTCTACAAAATTAGGCCACCTTCATGCTCTAAAAGATTTAAGTGAAGCACTAGAGCAAAAACTATCTAGCTCAAAAGATATAAGTGAAGCACATAGAGTATTCTAATAAATTCCAATCAAGTGGGTTTCTCCCAAAAGGTTTGTACAGCAAGGATGATTGTGGTAAACTAAAAAGCAAAGACTAATATCATACAAGACGCTCCAAGCAAAACACATATCATGTGGCGAATAAAAATATAGCTCCAAGTAAAGTTACCGATAGACAAAGACGAAAGAGGGGATGCCTTCCGGGGCATCCCCAAGCTTAGGCTTTTGGTTATCCTTGAATATCTTGGGGTGCCATGGGCATCCCCAAGCTTAGGCTCTTTCCACTCCTTATTCCATAGTCCATCAAATCTTTACCCAAAACTTGAAAACTTCACAACACAAAACTCAACAAGAAATCTCATAAGCTCTGTTAGTGCAAGAAAGATAAACCACCACATAAGGTACTGTAATTAACTCATTCTTTATTTATATTGGTGTTAAACCTACTGTATTCCAACTTCTCTATTGTTCATACCACTTAATACTAGCCATAGATGCATCAAAATAAGCAAACAACACACGAAAAACAGAATCTGTCAAAAACAGAAAAGTCTGTAGCAATATGTAACTCTCGAATACTTCTGGAACTTTAAAAATCCTACCAAAATAGGAAGTCCTGGGAAATTTGTCTATTGATCTACATTAAAAAGAATCAACGCAAAAGCATGTTTATGTGAATTACTAAAATTATTTTCGTTCGTGCAAAGTTTCTGTTTTTCAGCAGAATCAAATTAACTATCACCATAGGTTATCCTATAGGTTCTACTTCGCACAAACACTAACTAAAACATGAAAACACATCTAAACAGAAGGTAGATGCAAAATTTATTACTAAACAGAAGCAAAAACAAGAAAACTAAAATTAAATTGGGTTGCCTCCCAACTAGCGCTATCGTTTAACGCCCCTGGCTAGGCATAAAAGCGAGGATAGATCTAAGTAGTGCCATCTTTGGCACTCAATTCATAAGTAGCTCGCATGATAGATTCATAAGGTAATTTAACTTTCTTTCTTGGAAAGTGCTCCATGCCTTTCCTCAATGGAAATTGTAATCTAATATTCCTTCCTTCATATCAATAATCGCACCAATCGTTCTAAGGAAAGGTCTACCAAAATAATAGGACAAGAAAGATTGCAATCTATATCAAGAACGATAAAATCTACGAACACCAAATTCCTATTTGCAACAATAAGAACATCATTGATCCTTCCCATTGGCTTTTTAATGGTGGAATCCGCAAGGTGCAAATTTAAAGAGCAATCATCAAGATCATGGAAACCTAGAATATCACATAAAGTTTTCGGAATCGTGGAAACACTAGCACCCAAATCACATAAAGCATAACACTCATGATCTTTAATTTTAATCTTTATAGTAGGTTCCTGTCGGTGTCAAAACCGGCGGATCTCGGGTAGGGGGTCCCGATCTGTGCGTCTTAGGCTAATGGTAACAGGAGGCAAGGGACACAATGTTTACCCAGATTTGGGCCCTCTTGATGGAGGTAAAACCGTACTTCCTGCTTGATTGATATTGATGATATGGGTGTTACAAGAGTTGATCTACCACGAGATCGTAGAGGCTAAACCCTAGAAGCTAGCCTATGATGATTATGATTGTGATTGTCCCTCTAAGGACTAAAACTCTCCGGTTTATATAGACACCGGAGAGGGCTAGGTTTACATGAGGTCGGTTACAAAGAAGGAAATATAACATCCGGATCGCCAAGCTTGTCTTCCACGCAAAGGAGAGTCCCATACGGACACGGGACGGAGTCTTGAGTATTGTATCTTCACGGTCCCACAGTTCGGCCAAAGTATATAGTCCGGCTGTCCGGATACCCCCTAATCCAGGACTCCCTCAGTAGCCCCTGAACCAGGCTTCAATGACGATGAGTCCGGCGCGCAGTTTTGTCCTCGGCATTGCAAAGCGGGTTCCATCTCCGAATAGTCCGTAGTAATTATCGAACACTTGAATCGTGTCCGGATCTGCAAGATGATCTTCACAGCATAGCACTTCAAAATCTGATCTGCTGGCAATTTTTGCATGGCGTGCTCCTGCATCGTGGCCCGGCCCAACACGAACCAGTTTTAATTGGCCTCCCCCGATATGTGCTGCGAGGCGGTTTTAACGGCACGCCTTGCCAGAACAGAGATCGTACTCCCCTTAGCGCGGGATCTTCCATTAATATAGGTGCACGCGTCCCCACGATGTCTGTCGGTATGACTCTGTGTTTTTAGGTAAGTCCTGAGCGATTATGCCGAGGACGCTTGATATTCACCCCCTATATAAAGGGGTCGAGGCCTATCCCTCTTTTCCACCACCCTTACTCCTTTTCGCACCCCGAGTTTCCAACACCCGAAACCCAAGCCCAAGCACCTCGGATCTTCAATAATGTCCGGATCCAACCCTCAAGGCCGGTGGGTGGCCTCCTCGGTCACAGAGGAGGACATTGCGAAGCTTAGGGAGGTCAGATATCTGACCGCCGACATCAAGCACAGGCTTCCTGCTCCATGGCAGGTTAACCCTACTCCCGAGCCCAACGAGAGCATCGTATTTGTTTCCCACTTCCTCCGTGGCTAGGGCTTCACCCTTGATCCTTTTGTGAGAGGGCTCATGTTCTATTACTGGTTAGATTTTCATGATCTAGCCCTGGACGCTATCCTCCATATTTCGTCATTCATCGTTGTCTGCGAAGCTTTTCTCCACGTCACTCCACACTTCGGCTTATGGCTCAAGACCTTCAATGTGAGGCCGAAGATGATTGAGGAACGACACGCGGAGTGCGGAGGTGCTGTAATAAGTAGGAATGCCGACGCCCCATGGCCAAAGGGCTCCTTCCCAGAGGTGTCCGATCCATGGCAGCGGAGGTGGTTTTACGTCACGACTCCCAGGGGCACAAAGTGGGTGGCTGCCCCCGACTTCCGTTCGGGCCCTCCTTCTCAACTGGCGTCATGGACCAATGTAGGACGGGATTGGGGATCTGCTAGTGATGTACCAATACTGCAGAGCCGTATCCGGGAGCTTCTTGAGAGGGACATTAGCCTTGTCAGCATAATCTAGGTAATGCTAGTCCGACGGATGTTGATGTGCAAACATCAGCCTCTCCAGATGTGGGAGTTCAATCCGGAAGGTCCGGGACTATACTGCACTTCTTCGGCCTAACGCTCGAAGGGATGTGTAAATTATTCTTCGGACCGCAAGTCAAGTGTCTGGGTACCACCGAAGATGCGTGCCTGAGCTGCAATCGCCCAGATACCCAAGTAAGTAACCCACAAACCGAACACTTCACTATTTTTGTCATAGTCATTATTCTGAAAATCCTCTGTGGCCAGGAATGGCTCAGCAAGGCGGAGAGAATCAGGTGTCCAGTGCCACTTCCCGAAGGCTCGCCAAGTCCCACCATAGCCAAGATGCTGGGTCGTGTGCTAAGCAAAATGCCCTCAGGGAAAGGCGAAGGGAAGAACAGGGAAGCGGAACTTCACACGTAGTGCATCCAAACCGGGGGAATTGCTACCTCCCCAAAGGGGGATAGCCGGGAAGAGGAATCTAAGGCCTCCTCCCCTCGCGGGAAGAATAGGGCCGCCTCCGAACACTTGGGGATAGAGGTTCCCAAACAGGGGAAGAAAGCTTCACTAGGGGGCCCTGCCCCGAAGGGCGTCCTCACCGCGTCATGCCCGCCAACGGGCCAGCCCTCAACCGAGCTGCAAGTTAATTGTAAATACGAAGGTACTGATTTTCTCCGAGAACTATAACCAGGATCCATTCTTTGCAGTCCGGCTAGCGGCTCTTCTCGACAGAGTTCGTCTTCAGGGGATCTCCTTCCGGAGATGATGGAGAGTGAGACCCCACCAACTTCTCCGCCTCATGAGGCGGGCGACCCCGAGGTGTCGTCACGGAGGAGTCCGGATCTGCCGAAGCCAGAAGCTAATCCTTCGATCGCCCTAAGCCCGGAGCGTTCGGCTCCCACGGGGGGCGATGAGAAGGGTCCGGCACGGTTTGGCGTCTGGCCGGACACACTGACGGGCCTTCTGGAGCGAGCTGCTCTCTCAGAGGAGCACCGCTCATTAATGAACACGGTGCTCGGGAAGATTTCATCCGCCACAAGCGGTTTGAATGAAGCCTTTACGAGTCTGCTCAGAGGCTTTGAGGTATGTAATGAAAAATACATAATTTTTTTGGCTGTGACACACGCGCTAGGTGTGCTCCATATGGATAGTAGCCCCTGAGACTCTGGTTGCCAACCCTCGGTGGCAAACGGAGGATCACATTGTTAAGTAATGATTGCACTGTATTTATGCGCACGTGTCCCAGGATCCAGCAGCCGACCGGTCCGTTGAAGTTGCCGAACTAAGGAGGCAAATTGGGGTTATTGATGCTGATATCACATTGGTGAACGAGCGGCTTAACGAGTCACAAGGTATGTGCTCTGCTATCCTTTATTATTTGAGAGGAGCATAATATTAATGCAATATGCTTGGGCTGCAGATGGTGTTGCTGCCGTGGAAGCCCTGAGGGCGGAACTTGCCCTAGCCAAGGAACAGGCCCGGGCTAGCAATGCGGCTGCCCTAAAGGCAGCCGAAGAGTTGAGAGCCGAACAAGCTGCTCATCGCCGAAGCAAAGAGAAAATAGCTGAAATGGTTGTGGAGCTAAAAAACGCCGCCAACCGTTATGAGCTTCTTGAAAAAGAAAATCATGCGAATAAAGCTGACCTGAAGAAGGCCCTTGATGCGGCCAAGGAGACGCGTTCCGACCTTAGGGATGCGCGGGAGGAGCTTCGACAAGCCGGAGAAATCGCGGCTGGAAACCCCTATTTGTTGCGGGTGAAGTTTTTAGATCCGAAGTATGCTCCTCTGGATCGACACTAGAGTCCTACAGACGCCAATGCGGATTTGTCGAAGAGTGCGGCTAATGCAGCCAAGTTTTTTGAGGATCAAAAAGATGATGAAGTGGAAAAGTTGTTCTGGTCGCAGTCCAGCGCTCCAACATGCAAATTTCCTTTGAGTGAGAAGTTGGCTGCTATGGCCGAGCTCCACAGGTTGTCCCGTCTTGCAATGCGGTCTGTAATGGACCATCTATGGCCGAAGGGGCCTAAGCCGGACAGTTATTTTGGTTTGGTGCAACAATTCCTTGGTGCCGTACCGCGGATCGATGCTATGAAGAGGTCGGCGTGCATAGAGGGTGCACGGATGGCTTTCGCCCGTGTTAAAGCATACTGGACAGATATGGAGGCCACCATCGTTGTGACCCAGAATCCGGCGAGCGGCCAGGATCCGGCCGAGCACATCTTGGAGCAAGTAGTAGAAGGTGCTCGCTTAATAGAGGCTCAGTGCTCGAAGAATGTCATGTTCGAGTGACAAATTGTAAAACAATGTTATTTTGGTTATGTAGGCTATATTTATACTTTTTGCCCGAAAGTATTGTTGGGCCTCCTGTGCGGCCGTTTTTTATGTATATGTGTAATCTGAAAGTTAGCAGTCGTTGGCTTCAGCCCCCACGCATACAATGCGGGGGTGTTCGCGAAAAAATATGCGTAATCACACTTGATCTAACGTCTTGGTCCATTAAGGAGGTGATCGCACATCGAACTACGCAACCGGACTATATAGCTGTAACACTTTCACTTAGCCATAGGAGTTTGACGGTGGGGCTACTATGTAGCTCCTAGTACTTTTGCGTGCATCCGAATACGGGCGCGTGTGTACATGACCGGGAAACGGTCCTTTGTTAATGCGGAGGAATCCTAGAGATTCAGATAAGTCTTCGAGTGGTTGAACAGTCTCTCGCTATATCATGACAGTCAGTTTTCGGCTTTCTCTACTGAGGTGCTCGTCCGGAATAACCAGGGCACAATCGCAGTAGTTCTCCTTTGGCTGCCTTAGCCGATAAGAATGGAACGTAAGGCGGCAAACCCAGGAGCCGGGCAAACCCAACATTTGACCAAAGACATGATTCGAAGCTGATGCATATAAGGCCAAACTCATGACGCCGAATACTCCCGAAGGTATTCGGACTTTGCAACACAAAATGGGCTGAAGAATGCCCTTTCATTATGAACCCTGTATTTCCAGGTACGTGCATTAGTCTGTCATGGCGAAATGCCAATAACGGCAGTACCCTCTGTGTGTATAGTACCCATGGGATGTGTAAACAACAAGAGACAATAAAAAAGGTTTAAACAGGGGCTTAATCTAAAGAGAAACCTTTGAGCGGGGCACTGTTGCACGTCTGCGCCTTTGTCTCCGTTGTGCCGTGTCCTGGAAGGGTATCGCACAAATTGTGTCTGTAAAAGAGAAAAACTCATGTAGAAGAGTATAACGTAAGCGCGCGATGGATAGTAAAAGTGTAAGACATTGGCCTGTTAATAAGGTCAAGCCAACAGTGGGGCTTTATTAAATATCTATAGCCCCTGGTGTCCTCTATGGGATTACATACATGGTGCCCTAGCTCAGGTTTATCCGGGCTGCCGGACTCGTCTAACCGTGTCTGTGGTCTTAACGACCAGTCATGCTTTCTAGTATTAGAGGCCGCTTAGACTCCGGCTGCTGGAGCCGTCGCGTATTCCTCCGCGCGTGAGGAGCGCTCTGTATTTATGTTAACGGTGATGACACCACGTGGACCGGGCATCTTGAGTGTAAGGTAGGCGTAATGCGGTATTGCGTTGAAGCGGGTGAAGGCCGTTCTCTGATACGTCTCCAACGTATCTATAATTTTTGATTGCTCCATGCTACTTTATCTACTGTTTTGGACTATATTGGGCTTTCTTTTTCACTTTTATATTATTTTTGGGACTAACCTATTAACCGGAGGACCAACCCAGAATTGTTGTTTTTTGCCTTTTTCAGTATTTCGAAGAAACAGAATATCAAACGGAGTCCAAACGGAATGAAACCTTCGGGATCGTGATTTTCCAACCGAACGTGACCCAGGAGACTTGGACCCTACTCCAAGAAGCGCCAGAGGCGGTCACGAGGTGGAGGCGCCTCCTGGCGCGCCTCCTACCTCGTGGGCCTCGAAGCTCCACCGACGTACTCCTTCCTCCTATATATACTGCGTATCCCGTATGATCGAACAGGGCCAAAACCTAATTCCACCGCCGCAACCTTCTCAGATCCACGAGATCCCATCTTGGGGCTGTTCAAAGCTTCACTGGAGGGGCATCCACCACGGAGGGCTTCTACATCATCACCATAGCCCTCCGATGAAGTGTGAGTAGTTTACTTTAGACATTCGGGTCCATAGCTAGTAGCTAGATGGCTTCTTCTCTCTTTTTGGATCTCAATACAATGTTGTCCCCCTCTCTCGTGTAGATCTATTCGATGTAATCTTCTTTTTGCGGTGTGTTTGTTGAGACCGATGAATTGTGGGTTTCTGATCCAGTATTATCTATGGAAAATATTTGATTCTTCTCTGAATTCTTTTATGTATGATTGAGTTATCTTTGCAAGTCTCCTCGAATTATCCGTTTGGTTTGGCCAACTAGATTGGTAGTTCTTGCAATGGGAGAAGTGCATGGCTTTGGGTTCAATCTTGCGGTGTCCTTACTCAGTGACAGAAAGAGTTGCAAGGCACGTATTGTATTGTTGCCATCGAGGATAACAAGATGGGGTATTTATCATATTGCATGAATTTATTCCTCTACATCATGTCATCTTGCTTAAGGCGTTACTCTGTTTTTAACTTAATACTCTAGATGCATCTTTGGATAGCGGTCGATGAGTGGAGTAATAGTAGTAGATGCAGAATCGTTTCGATCTACTTGTCACGGACGTGATGCCTATATACATGATCATTGCCTAGATATACTCATAACTATGCTCAATTCTGTCAATTACTCAACAGTAATTTGTTCACCCACCGTAGAATACTTATGCTCTTGAGAGAAGCCACTAGTGAAACCTATGGCCCCGGGGTCTATTCTCATCATATCAATCTATATTACTTTATTTATTTGCTTTGTTTTTACTTTGCCTTTACTTTTTACTTTGCATCTATCTATCAAAAATACCAAAAATATTATCTCTATCAGATCTCACTCTCGTAAGTGACCGTGAAGGGATTGACAACCCCTAAGCGTTGGTTGCGAGTTGCTATCGTGTTGTGCGTGTACGAGGGACTTGCGTGACCTCCTCTTGGATTGATACCTTGGTTCTCAAAAAGCGAGGGAAATACTTATGCTACTGTGCTGCATCATCCTCTCCTCTTCGGGGAAAACCAATGCAAGCTCGAGACGTAGCAAGAAGAATTTCTGGCGCCGTTGCTGGGGAGGCTTACGCAAAAGTCAACATACCAAGTACCCATCACAATCCCTATCTCTCGCATTACATTATTTGCCAATTGCCTCTCGTTTTCCTCTCCCCCACTTCACCCTTGCCGTTTTATTTGCCCTCTCTTTCCCAATCTCCACCTCTCTTTCCCGTTTGCCTTTTTCCCGTTGCCTTTCTGTTTGCTTGTGTGTTGGATTACTTGTTGCCATGGCGCAAGATAATACCAAATTGTGTGATTTCTCGAATACCAAAAATAATGATTTCCTTAGTACTCCGATTGCTCCTCTTAATAATGATGAGTCTTGTGAAATCAATACCGCTTTGTTGAACCTTGTTATGAAAGATCAATTCGCCGGCCTTCCTAGTGAAGATGCCGCTACTCATCTAAACAATTTTGTTGATTTGTGTGATATGCAAAAGAAGAAAGATACGGATAACAATATTGTCAAATTGAAGTTATTTCCGTTTTCACTTAGAGATCGTGCTAAAGTTTGGTTTTCGTCTTTGCCTAAAAATAGTATTGATTCTTGGAATAAGTGCAAAGATGCTTTTATCTCTAAGTATTTTCCTCCGCTAAGATTATCACTCTTAGGAGCGATATCATGAATTTTAAACAACTTGATCATGAGCATGTTGCCCAATCTTGGGAAAGAATGAAATTAATGCTTCGAATTGCCCTACTCATGGTTTGAATTTATGGATGATCATACAAAAATTTTATGCGGATTGAATTTTGCTTCTAGATATCTTTTAGATTCGACATGGGAGCACTTTTATGGAAATTACGTTAGGGATGCTACCAAATTGCTTGATAATATTATGGCTAATTCTTCTCAATGGCACACCGAAAGATCTTCTAGTAAAAAAGTGCATGCTATAGAAGAAATCAATGTTTTGAGTGAAAAGATGGATGAGCTTATGAAGATGTTTGCTCCAAAAAATACTACTCTTGATCCTAATGATATGCCTTTATCTACTTTGCTTGAGAATAATAATGAATCTATGGATGTGAATTTTGTTGGTAGGAATAGTTTTGGAAACAACGCTTATAGAGGGAATTTTAATCCTAGGCCTTATCCTAGCAATCCTTCGAATAATTATGGAAATTCCTACAACAACTCTTATGGAAATTTTAATAAGATTCCCTCTGAATTTGAGAGTAGTGTTAAAGAGTTTATGAATTCACAAAAGAATTTCAATGCTTTGCTTGAAGAGAAATTGCTTAAAGTTGATGATTTGGCTAGGAACATTAATAGAATTTCTCTCGAGATTGATTCTTTAAAGCTTAGATCTATTCCTCCTAAGCATGATATCAATGAGTCTCTCAAAGCCATGAGAATTTCCATTGATGAGTGCAAAGAAAGAACCGCTAGGATGCGTGCTTCCAAAGATGCCTTTATTAAAGCGTGTTCTTCTAATCCCTATGAAAATCAAGATGAAGATCTAAAAGTTATTGATGTGTGCCCCATTAAACCTTTGTTTTGCAATATGAATCTTGATGAATCTGAAGATTATCTTCCTTTACCTAGAAGGCGTTCTAAGAATTCGGAGTTTCTAGATCTTGATGATGAAATTGATGAAAGTGGGATTGAAAAAAATAAAAACCGTGATGTTGCTAAACCCACTATTTTGGATCTCAAGGAATTTAATTATGAAAATTGCTCTTTGATTGGTTGTATTTCCTTGTTGCAATCCGTGCTAGAATCTCCTCATGCTTATAGTCAAAATAAGGCCTTTACCGAACACATTGTTGATGCCTTGATGCAATCTTATGAAGAAAAACTTGAGATGAAAGTTTCTATCCCTAGAAAACTCTATGATGAGTGGGAGCCTACTATTAAAATTAAAATTAAAGACTTCGAGTTTCATGCTTTATGTGATTTGGGTGCTAGTGTCTCTATTATTCCCAAAACTTTATGTGATTTGCTAGATTTCCGTGATTTTGATGATTGCTCTCTAAACTTGCATCTTGCGGATTCCACTATTAAAAAGCCTATGGGAAGAATTAATGATGTTCATATTGTCGCAAATAGGAATTATGTGCCCGTAGATTTTATCGTTCTTGATATAGATTGCAATCCTTCATGTCCTATTATTCTTGGTAGACCTTTCCTTAGAACGATTGGTGCAATTATTGATATGACGGAAGGGAATATTAGATTCCAATTTCCCTTAAATAAGGGTATGGAACACTTCCCTAGAAATAAAATAAAATTACCATATGAATCAATCATGAGAGCCACTTATGGATTGCCTACCAAAGATGGCAATACCTAGATCTATCCTTGCTTTTATGCCTAGCTAAGGGCGTTAAACGATAGCGCTTGTTGGGAGGCAACCCAATTTTATTTTGTGTTTTTTTTCTTCTGTTTAGGAATAAATAATACATATACCTTCTGTTTGGATATGTTTTTATGTTTTAATTAGTGTTTGTGCCAAGTAGGACCTATAGGATAACCTACGATGATAGTTGATTTGACTCTGCTGAAAAACAGAAACTTTAGCGCTCACGAGATTAGCTGCCATTTTTTACTGGAGAGTGACTTTGCATTGATTCTTTAATCTTCTGATCAATAAACAAATTTTCCAGGACTTCCTATTTTGGTAGAATTTTTAGAGTTCCATAAGTTTGCGTTAGTTACATATTGCTACAGACTGTTCTGTTTTTGACAGATTCTGTTTTTCGTGTGTTGTTTGCTTATTTTGATGAATCTATGGCTAGTAAATTAGTTTATAAACCATAGAGAAGTTGGAATACAGTAGGTTTAACACCAATATAAATAAATAATGAATTCATTACAGTACCTTGAAGTAGTCTTTCGTTTTCTTTCTCTAACGGAGCTCACGAGATTTCTGTTGAGTTTTGTGTTGTGAAGTTTTCAAGTTTTGGGTGAATTCTTTTGATGGATTATGAAACAAGGAGTGGCAAGAGCCTAAGTTTGGGTATGCCCATGGAACCCCCAAGATAATCCAAGGACACCAAAAAGTCAAAGCTTGGGGATGCCCATAAGGCATCCCTCTTTAAATCCACTTCCATCGGTAATTTACTTGGAGCTATATTTTTATTCACCAACATGATATGTGTTTTGCTTGGAGCGCCTTGTATTATTTGCGTCTTTGCTTGTTAGTTTACCACAATAATCCTTGCTGTACACACCTTTTGAGAGAGCCATACATGAACTGAAAATTGTTAGAATACTCTATGTGCTTCACTTATATCTTTTGAGCTTGATAGTTTTTGCTCATAGTGCTTCACTTATATCCTTTTGAGCATGATAATTTTTGCTCTAGTGCTTATTAGATCTTTTCGAGCATAGTGGTGGATTTGTTTTAAAGAAACTTGATCTCTCATGCTTCACTTAGATTATTTTGAGGGTCATTAATAGCATGGTAATTTGCTTAATGTTAATATACTTGGTATTCAAGATATGTGAAACTTTCTTTTGAGTGCGTTGAATACTAAGATAAGTTTGATGCTTGATAATTGTTTTGAGATATGGAGGTGATAATATCATAGTCGTGATAATTGGGTGATTATGAATTTGAGAAATACTTGTGATGAAGTTAGCAAATCCCGTAGCATGCACGTATGGTTAAAGTTGTGTAACAAATTTGAAACATGAAGTGTACCTGGCTTGTGCATCCTTATGAGTGGCGGTCGGGGACGAGCGATGGTCTTTTCATACCAATCTATCCCCCTAGGAGCATGAGCGTAGTATTTGAATTTTTGATGACTTCTAAATTTTTGCAATAAGTATATGAGTTCTTTTGACTAATGTTGAGTCCATGGATTATACGCACTCTCACCTTTCCGCCTTTGCTAGCCTCTTCGTACCGTGCATTGCCCTTTCTCACCCTGAGAGTTGGTGCAAACTTCACCGGTGCATCCAAACCCCATGATACGATACGCTCTATCACACATAAACCTCCTTATATCTTCCTCAAAACAGCCACCACACCTACCTATCATGGCATTTCCATAGCCATTCCGAGATATATTGCCGTGCAACTTCCACCATCATCATCGTGACATGCATTACTTTTGTCATATTGCCATTGCATGATCTTGTAGTTGACATCGTATTTGTGGCAAAGCCACCATGCATTATTTTCCATACATGTCACTCTTGATTCATTGCACCATCCTGGTACACCGCCGGAGGCATTCATATAGAGTCATATCTTGTTCTAGTTTCGAGTTGTAATTCATATGTTGTAATGAAAGTGTGATGATCATCATTATTAGAGCATTGCCCAAACAAAAAAAGGCCCAAAAAAGGGAAAGGCCCAAAAAAAGGGCAATGCTACTATCTCTTTTTCCACACTTGTGCTTCAAAGTAGCACCTTGTTCTTCATGTAGTGAGTCTCATATATTGTGCTTCAAAGTAGCACCTTGTTCTTCATGTAGTGAGTCTCATATATTGTGCTTCAAAGTAGCACCTTGTTCTTCATGTAGTGAGTCTCATAAGTTGTCTTTTTATACTAGTGGGAATTTTTCATTATAGAACTTGGCTTATATATTCCTACGATGGGCTTCCTCAAATGCCCTAGGTCTTCGTGAGCAAGCAAGTTGGATGCACACCCACTAGTTTTCTTTTGTTGAGCATTCATAGCTCTAGTGCATCCGTTGCATGGCAATCCGTACTCACTCATATCGACATCTATTGATGGGCATCTCCATAGCCCATTGATACGCCTAGTTGATGTGAGACCTTCTCCTTTTTTGTCTTCTCCACGCAATCCCCATCATCATATTCTATTCCACCCATAGTGCTATATCCATGGCTCACGCTCATGTATTGCGTGAAGGTTGAAAAAGTTTGAGATTATTTAAGTATGAAACAATTGCTTGGCTTGTCATCGGGGGTATAGAAGTTGGGAACATCTTTGTGTGACTAAAATGAAGCATAGCCTAACTATATGATTTTGTAGGGATGAACTTTCTTTTGCCATGTTATTTTGAGAAGACATGATTACTTTGATTAGTATGCCTGAAGTATTATTATTTCTTTGTCAATATGAACTTTTGTCTTGAATCTTTCGGATCTGAATATTCATATCACAATTAAGAAGATTTACATTGAAATTATGCCAAAGTATCACTCCGCATCAAAAATTCTTTTTTATCATTTACCTACTCGAGGACGAGCAGGAATTAAGCTTGGGGATACTTGATACGTCTCCAACGTATCTATAATTTTTGATTGCTCCATGCTACTTTATCTACTGTTTTGGACTATATTGGGCTTTATTTTTCACTTTTATATTATTTTTGGGACTAACCTATTAACCGGAGGCCCAGCCCAGAATTGTTGTTTTTTGCCTTTTTCAGTATTTCGAAGAAACAGAATATCAAACGGAGTCCAAACGGAATGAAACCTTCGGGATCGTGATTTTCCAACCAAACGTGACCCAGGAGACTTGGACCCTACTCCAAGAAGCGCCAGAGGCGGTCACGAGGGTGGAGGGTGCCCCCTGGGTGCGCCCCCCTACCTCGTGGGCCCCTCGGAGCTCCACCGACGTACTCCTTCCTCCTATATATACCTGTGTATCCCCGTATGATCAGAACAGGAGCCAAAAACATAATTCCACCGCCGCAACCTCCTGTATCCACGAGATCCCATCTTGGGGCCTGTTACGGAGCTCAGCCGGAGGGGGCATCCACCACGGAGGGCTTCTACATCATCACCATAGCCCCTCCGATGAAGTGTGAGTAGTTTACTTCAGACCTTCGGGTCCATAGCTAGTAGCTAGATGGCTTCTTCTCTCTTTTTGGATCACAATACATTGTTCTCCCCCTCTCTCGTGGAGATCTATTCAATGTAATCTTCTTTTTGCGGTGTGTTTGTTGAGACCGATGAATTATGGGTTTATGATCTAGTATTATCTATGGAAAATATTTGATTCTTCTCTGAATTCTTTTATGTATGATTGAGTTATCTTTGCAAGTCTCTTTGAATTTTCCGTTTGGTTTGGCCAACTAGATTGGTAGTTCTTGCAATGGGAGAAGTGCATGGCTTTGGGTTCAATCTTGCGGTGTCCTTACTCAGTGACAGAAAGAGTTGCAAGGCACGTATTGTATTGTTGCCATCGAGGATAACAAGATGGGGTATTTATCATATTGCATGAATTTATTCCTCTACATCATGTCATCTTGCTTAAGGTGTTACTCTGTTTTTAACCTAATACTCTAGATGCATGCTGGATAGCGGTCGATGAGTGGAGTAATAGTAGTAGATACAGAATCGTTTCGATCTACTTTTCACGGACGTGATGCCTATATACATGATCATTGCCTAAATATACTCATAACTATGCTCAATTCTGTCAATTGCTCAACAGTAATTTGTTCACCCACCGTAGAATACTTATGCTCTCGAGAGAAGCCACTAGTGAAACCTATGGCCTCCGGGTCTATACTCATCATATCAATCTATATTACTTTATTTATTTGCTTTGTTTTTACTTTGCCTTTACTTTTTACTTTGCATCTATCTATCAAAAATACCAAAAATATTATCTCTATCGATCTCACTCGTAAGTGACCGTGAAGGGATTGACAACCCCTAAGCGTTGGTTGCGAGTTGCTATCGTGTTGTACAGGTACGAGGGACTTGCGCGTGACCTCCTACTGGATTGATACCTTGGTTCTCAAAAACTGAGGGGAATACTTACGCTACTGTGCTGCATCATCCTCTCCTCTTCGGGGAAAACCAACTAAAGCTTGAGACGTAGCATTCTCCCAAGCAATGCGTGATAGCCGCTTTGGAGGGGGGCGATGATGAAGAGTAGTTCTTCGCTTCTGGAGTTACCGGGGGAGCCGAATGTTACCTCCAGTACGATGGAGCCCCTGCCGTAGGCTTCAACGCCTGGTATCACCCCTTCAAAGGTGGTGTTACCTTGGCTGATTCTGGATGGGTCTATCTGTTGGGGAACGTAGTAATTTCAAAAAAAAATCTACGCACACACAAGATCATAGTGATGCATAGCATCGAGAGGGGAGAGTGTGTCCACGTACCCTCGTAGACCAAAAGTGGAAGCGTTAGAACAACGTGGTTGATGTAGTCGTACGTCTTCACAGCCCGACCGATCAAGCACCGAGACTACGACACCTCTGAGTTCTAGCACACGTTCAGCTCAGTGACATCCCTCGAACTCCGATCCAGCCGAGTGTCAAGGGAGGGTTCCGTCAGCACAACGGCGTGGTGATGATCTTGATGTTCTACCGTCGCGGGGCTTTGCCTAAGCACCGCTACAATATTATCGAGGAGAACTATGGTGGAGGGGGGCATCGCACACGGCTAAGAGATCAAGAGATCTATAGTTGTTATGTCTAGAGGTGCCCCCCTGCCATCGTATATAAAGGAGTGGAGGAGGGGGAGAGGGCCGGCCCCTATGGCGCGCCCTGGATGAGTCCTACTCCCACCGGGAGTAGGATTCCTCCCCTTCCATGTAGTAGGAGTAGGAGACAAGGAAGGGGGAGAGGGAAGAGAAGGAAGGAGGGGGTGCCGCCCTTCCCCCTAGTCCAATTCGGACTAGTCATTGGGGGGCGCGCGGCCTGCCTCTCTCTCTCTCCCCTAAAGCCCAATAAGGCCCATACACTTCTTCCCCCGTATTCCCGTAACTCCCCGCTACTTCAAAAAAAAACCCGAACCACTCGGAACCTTTTCGATGTCCGAATATAGTCGTCCAATATATCGATCTTTACGTCTCGACCATTCCGAGACTCCTCGTCATGTCCTCGATCTCATCCGGGACTCTGAACTCCTTCGGTACATCAAAACTCATAAACTCATAATAAAACTGTCATCGAAACCTTAAGCGTGCGGACCCTATGGGTTCGAGAACTATGTATACATGACCGAAACACGTTTCCGGTCAATAACCAATAGTGGAACCTGGATTCTCATATTGGCTCCCACATATTCTACGAAGATCTTTATCGGTCAAACCGCATAACAACATACGTTATTCCCTTTGTCATCGGTATGTTATTTGCCCGAGATTCAATCGTCGGTATCCCAATACCTAGTTCAATCTTGTTACCGGAAAGTCTCTTTATTCGTTATGTAATGCATCATTCCGTAACTAACTCATTAGCAACATTGCTTGCAAGGCTTATAGTGATGTGCATTACTGAGAGGGCCCAGAGATACCTCTCCGACAATCGGAGTGACAAATCCCAATCTCGAAATATGCCAACTCAACATGTACCTTCGGAGACACATGTAGAGCTCCTTTATAATCACCCAGTTACGTTGTGACGTTTGGTAGCACACAAAGTGTTCCTCCGGTAAATGGGAGTTGCATAATCTCATAGTCATAGGAATATGTATAAGTCATGAAGAAATCAATAGCAACATACTAAACGATCAAATGCTAAGCTAATGGAATGGGTCAAGTCAATCACATCATTCTCCTAATGATGTGATCCCGTTGATCAAATGACAACTCATGTCTATGGTTAGAAAACTTAACCATCTTTGATTAACGAGCTAGTCAAGTAGAGGCATACTAGTGACACTCTGTTTGTCTATGTATTCACACATGTATTATGTTTCCGGTTAATACAATTCTAGCATGAATAATAAACATTTATCATGATATAAGGAAATAAATAATAACTTTATTATTGCCTCTAGGGCATATTTCCTTCAGTCTCCCACATGCACTAGAGTCAATAATCTAGTTCACATCGCCATGTGATTTAACACCAATATTCACATCTGTATGTGATTAATACCCATAGTTCACATCGTCATGTGATTAACACCCAAAGGGTTTACTAGAGTCAATAATCTAGTTCACATCGCTATGTGATTAACACCCAAAGAGTACTACGGTATGATCATGTTTTGCATGTGAGAGAAGTTTAGTCAACGGGTTTGTCATATTCAGAACCATATGTATTTTGCAAATATTCTATGTCTACAATGCTCTGCACTGAGCTACTCTAGCTAATTGCTCCCACTTTCAATATGTATCCAGATTAAGACTTAGAGTCATCTGGATCAGTGCCAAAACTTGTATCGATGTAACCCTTTACGACGAACCTTTTGTCACCTCCATAATCGAGAAACATATCCTTATCCCAGTAAGGATAATTTTGACCAATGTCCAGTGATCTACTCCTAGATCACTATTGTACTCCCTTGCCAAACCAGGGCAGAGTATACAATAGGTATGGTCCATAGCATGGCATACTTTTATAGAACCTATGGCTGATGCATAGGGAATGACTTTCATTCTCTTTCTATTTTCTCTGTGGTCGGGATTTGAGTCTTACTCAATTTCATACCTTTGCAACACAGACAAGAACTCTTTCTTTGACTGTTCCATTTTGAACTACTTCAAAATCTTGTCAAGGTATGTACTCATTGAAAATCTTATCAAGCGTTTTGATCTATCTCAATAGATCTTGATGCTCAATATGTAAGTAGCTTTACTAAGGTCTTTCTTTGAAAAACTCCTTCAAAACACTCCTTTATGCTTTGCGGAATAATTCTACATTATTTCCGATCAACAATATGTCATTCACATATACTTATCAGAAATGTTGTAGTGCTCTCACTCACTTTCTTGTAAATACAGGCTTCACCGCAAGTCTGTATAAAACTATATGCTTTGATCAACTTATCAAAGAGTATATTCCAACTCCGAGATGCTTGCACCAGTCCATAGATGGATCACTGGAGCTTGAACATTTTGTTAGCACCTTTAGGATTGACAAAACCTTCTGGTTGCATCATATACAATTCTTCTTTAAGAAAACCATTAAGGAATGCAGTTTTGACATCCATTTGCCAGATTTCATAAAATGTGGCAATTGCTAACATGATTCAGATAGACTTAAGCATCGCTACAGTTGAGAAAATATCATTGTAGTGAACACTTTGAACTTTGTCGAAAACCTTTTTGCGACAAGTCGAGCTTTGTAGATAGTAACACTACTATGAATGTCCGTCTTCCTCTTGAAGATCCATTTATACAATATGGCTTGCCGATCATAGGGCAACTCCACCAAAGTCCACACTTTGTTCTCATACATGGATCATGTCTCAGATTTCATGGCCTCAAGCCATTTCGCGAAATCTGGGCTCATCATCGCTTCCTCATAGTTCGTAGGTTTATCATGGTCTAGTAACATGACTTCCAGAATAGGATTACCGTACCACTCTGGTGCGGACTGTACTCTGAAAAACTACGAGGTTCTGTAGTAACTTGATTTGAAGTTTCATGATCATCATCATTAGCTTCCTTGCTAATTGGTGTAGGCAGCGCTGGAACTGATTTCAGTGATGAACTAGTTTCCAATTCGGGAGAAGGTACTATTACCTCATCAAGTTTCTACTTTTCTCCCACTCACTTCTTTCGAGAGAAACTCCTTCTCTAGAAAGGATCCATTCTTAGCAACGAATATTTTGCCTTTGGATCTGTGATTAGAAGTGTACCCAACAATCTCCTTTGGGTATCCTATGAAGATGCATTTCTCCGATTTGGGTTCGAGCATTAACAGGTTGAAACTTTTTCACATAAGCATTGCAACTCCAAATTTTAAGAAACGACAGCTTAGGTTTATTGCTAAACCATAGTTCGTACGGTGTCGCCTCAACGGATTTAACTGGTGCCCTATTTAACGTGAATGCAGTTGTCTCTAATGCATAACCCCAAAACGATAGTGGTAAATTGGTAAGATACATCATAGATCGCACCATATCCAATAAAGTACGGTTATGACGTTTGGACACGACATTACGTTGTGGTGTTCCATGTGGCGTGAGCTGTAAAACTATTCCACATTGTTTTATATGAAGGCCAAACTCGTAACTCAAATATTCTCCTCCACGATCAGATCGTAGAAACTTTATTTTCTTGTTACAATGATTCTCCACTTCACTCTGAAATTCTTTGAACTTTTCAAATGTTTCAGACTTTTGTTTCATTAAGTAGATATACCCATATCTGCTCAAATCATCTGTGAAGGTCAGAAAATAACGATACTTGCCACGAGCATTAACACTCATTGGATCGCATACATCAGTATGTATTATTTCCAATAAGTCAGTAGCTTGTTCCATTGTTCCGGAGAACGGAGTTTTAGTCATCTTGCCCATAAGGCATGGTTCGCAAGCATCAAATGATTCATAACCAAGTGATTCCGAAAATCCATCTTTATGGAGTTTCTTCATGCGCTTTACACCGATATGACCCAAACGGCAGTGCCACAAATAAGTTGCACTATCATTATTAACTTTGCATCTTTTGGCATCAATATTATGAATATGTGTATCACCACGATCGAGATCCAACAAACTATTTTCATTGGGTGTATGACCATTGAAGGTTTTATTCATGTAAATGTAACAATAATTATTCTCGACTTTAAATGAATAATCAGATTGCAATAAACATGATCAAATCATATTCATGCTCAACGCAAACACCAAATAACATTTATTTAGGTTTAACACTAATCCCGAAAGTATAGGGAGTGTGTGATGATGATCATATCAATCTTGGAACCACTTCCAACACACATCATCACTTCACCCTCAACTAGTCTCTGTTTATTCTGTAACTCCTGTTTCGAGTTACTAATTTTTAGCAACCGAACAAGTACCAAATACTCAGGGGCTACTATAAACAGTAGTAAGGCACACATGAATAACCTGTATATCAAATATACCCTTGTTCACTTTGCCATCCTTCTTATCCACCAAATATTCAGGGCATTTCCGCTTCCAGTGACCATTTCCTTTGCAGTGTAAGCACTCAGTTTCAGGCTTTCGTCCAGCTTTGAGCTTCTTCACGGGAGTGACAACTTGCTTGTCATTCTACTTGAAGTTCCCTTTCTTTCCCTTTTCCCTTTTTCTTGAAACTAGTGGTCTTGTCAATCATCAACACTTGATGCTCTTTTCTTGATTTCTACCTTCGTTGATTTAAACATCGCGAAGAGCTCGAGAATAGTTTTCGTCATCCTTTGCATACTATAGTTCAGCACGAAGTTCTACTAACTTGGTGATGGTGACTAGAGAACTCTGTCAATCACTATCTTATCTGGAAGATTAACTCCCACTTGATTCAAGCGATTGTAGTACCCAGACAATCTGAGCACATGCTCACTAGTTGAGCAATTCTCCTCCATCTTTTAGCTATAGAACTTGTTGGAGACTTCATATCTCTCCACTCGGGTATTTGCTTGAAATATTAACTTAAACTCCTGGAACATCTCATATGGCCCATGACGTTCAAAACGTCTTTGAAGTCCCGATTCTAAGCCATTAAGCATGGTGCACTTAACTATCAAGTAGTCATCATTTTGAGCTATCCAAACGTTCATAACGTCTGCATCTGCTCCTACAATAGGTTTGTCTCCTAGCGGTGCATCAAGGACATAATTCTTCTATGCAGCAATGAGGATAAACCTCAGATCACGGATCCAATCCGCATCATTGCTACTAACATCTTTCAACACAGTTTTCTCTAGGAACATATCAAAATAAACATATGAAAGCAACAACGTGAGCTATTGATCTACAACGTAATTTGCAAAATACTACTAGGACTAAGTTCGTGATAAATTTAAGTTCAATTAATCATATTACTAAAGAACTCCCACTTAGACAGACATGTCTCTAGTCATCTAAGTGATCACGTGATCCAAATCAACTAAACCATGTCCGATCATCACGTGAGATGGAGTAGTTTTCAATGGTGAACATCACTATGTTGATCATATCTACTATATGATTCACGTTCGACCTTTCGGTCTCCGTGTTCCGAGGCCATATCTGTATATGCTAGGCTCGTCAAGTTTAACCTGAAGTATTCGCGTGTGCAGCTGTTTTGCACCCGTTGTATTTGAACGTAGAGCCCATCACACCCGATCATCACGTGGTGTCTCAAAGCACGAAGAACTTTCGCAACGGTGCATACTCAGGGAGAACACTTCTTGATAATTAGTGAGAGATCATCTTAAAATGCTACCGTCAATCAAAGCAAGATAAGATGCATAAAGGATAAACATCACATGCAATCAATATAAGTGATATGATATGGCCATCATCATCTTGTGCTTGTGATCTCCATCTCCGGCACCGTCGTGATCACCATCATCACCGGTAGCGACACCTTGATCTCCATCATAGCATCGTTGTCGTTTCGCCATCTATTGCTTCTACGACTATCGCTACCGCTTAGTGATAAAGTAAAGCAATTACAGGGCGCTTGCATTTCATACAATAAAGCGACAACCACATGGCTCCTGCCAGTTGCCGATAACTCGGTTACAAAACATGATCATCTCATACAATAAAATATAGCATCACGTCTTGACCATATCACATCACAACATGCCCTGCAAAAACAAGTTAGGCGTCCTCTACTTTGTTGTTGCAAATTTTACGTGGCTGCTGTGGGCTGAGCAAGAACCGTTCTTACCTATGCATCAAAACCACAACGATAGTTTGTCAAGTTAGTGATGTTTTAACCTTTGCAGGGACCGGGCGTAGCCACACTCGGTTCAACTAAAGTTGGAGAAACAGACACCCGCCAGCCACCTGTGTGCAAAGCACGTCGGTAGAACCAGTCTCGCGTAAGCGTACGTGTAATGTCGGTCCGGGCCGCTTCATCCAACAATACCGCCGAACCAAAGTATGACATGCTGGTAAGCAGTATGACTTGGATCACCCACAACTCACTTGTGTTCTACTCGTGCATATAACATCTACACATAAAACCTAGGCTCTGATACCACTGTTGGGGAACGTAGTAATTTCAAAAAAAATCCTATGCACACACAAGATCATGGTGATGCATAGCAACGAGAGGGGAGAGTGTGTCCACGTACCATCGTAGACCGAAAGCGGAAGCGTTAGAACAACGTGGTTGATGTAGTCGTACGTCTTCATGGTGAAAGTGCAACTAATCCCCGGGTGGTTTTGCTAATTAATAACAACATATATATCATTGAACTAATAGTTACTTGAGAATCATTTCAGAGAGTTCAGTGATATGGGTATGGCAAGGACTGAAGAAGTGGACCCCTCAAAATGCTAAGGCAAGCATTGGCAAAAGCTCAAGACTCCATTTTTGGTTTAGTGATCCAAGATCACATTGAGTCCATAGGAAAAGCCAATACTATTAAAAGGGGATGAGGTTATGATGATGATCTGGTTGCTCAAGTGCTTAGTGATACATCTCCTAAACTATCAGCAACTTTCACTGCCATATACACTCATAAGTAGTCTCGGTCCCACCGATTTTCCAAACTCAGTCACACCGAGATGAACCACCTCAGCCATAAGCCAAACCCTAGCAAACTCGGATTTTCCGATTCTGAACTCGGTCTCACCGAAATATGAGTTGCCAAGCTTCTGTAACCTTCTGTCATCAAATCGGTGTCACCGAGATGATGAAGTCGGTCCCACCAAAACTGGCATGCTCTTGTCATTGCACGAATCGGTCTATTCGAGATTGTATTTTCGGTCCCACCGAAAATCCCAACGTTCACATTATTTGAACTATCGGTCTCACCGAGTTGTCAACTTCGGTCCCACCGAGATTGCTCAAATGTGTGTAACGGTTGGATTTTGTGTGGAGGCTATTTATACCCTCCACCCCCTCTTCATTCATGGAGAGAGCCATCAGAAAGAACTACCACTCCTACCTTACATTTCTGAGAAGAGAACTACCTACCCTTGTGTTGAGATCAAGTTGCTCCACTCCCACCATATGAACCTTGATCTCTAGCCTTCCCAAGTTGCTTTCCACTCAATCCTTTCTTCCACCACAGCCAAATCAGTGAGGAGAGTTGAGTGTTGGGGAGATTATCATTTGAAGCACAAGAGCAAGGAGTTCATCATCATCTACAACATCTATTACCTTTTGGAGGGTGGTGCCTCCTAGATTGGTTAGGTGTCGCTTGGGAGCCTCCGTCATCGAGATGTGGAGTTGAACCAAGAAGTTTGTAAGGGCAAGGAGATCGCCTACTTCGTGAAGATCTACCCCGAGTAAGGCTAGCCCTCCATGGGCGTAGGCCATGATGGAATAGACAAGGTTGCTTCTTCGTGGACCCTTCGTGGGTGGAGCCTCCGTGGACTCTCGCAGCCGCTACCCTCCGTGGGTTGAAGTCTCCATCAACGTGGAAGCGATAGCACCACCTATCGGAACCACGAGAAAAATCACCGCGTCTCCAAAATTGCGTTTGCTCTTCTCCACCTCTCTTTACTACATGTGCAATTTACTTTCCGCTGCCTATACTCTAGAATTGCATGTGTAGGGTGATGCTTGACTTGATCATAATTATGAATCTGCCAAAAACTGTTCTTTGTCAAAAGGCAGAATTTTTATATTGTCAAGTAGTCTAATCACCCCCCCTCTAGACATACTTTCGATCCTACACATGGCCCGACCGATCAAGCACCGAAACTACGGCACCTCCGAGTTCTAGCACACGTTCAGCTCGATGACATCCCTCGAACTTCGATCCAGCCGAGTGTCGAGGGAGAGTTCCGTCAGCACGACGGCATGGTGACGATCTTAATGTTCTACCGTCGCAGGGCTTCGCCTAAGCACCGCTACAATATTATCGAGGAGAACTATGGTGGAGGGGGCATCGCACACGGCTAAGAGATCAAGAGATCTATTGTTGTTATGTCTAGAGGTACCCCCTGCCCCCGTATATAAAGGAGTGGAGGAGGGGGAGAGGGCCGGCCCCTATGGCGCGCCCTGGAGGAGTCCTACTCCCACCGAGTAGGATTCCTCCCTTCCATGTAGTAGGAGTAGGAGACAAGGAAGGGGAGAGGAAGAGAAGGAAGGAGGGCGCCGCCTTCCCTAGTCCACCCGGACTAGTCATTGAAGCGCGCCTGCTGCCTCTCTCTCCCCTAAAGCCCAATAAAGCCCATATACTTCTTCCCCCGTATTCCCGTAACTCCCCGGTACTTCATAAAATACTCAAACCACTCGGAACCTTTCCGATGTCCGAATATAGTCGTCCAATATATCGATCTTTACGTCTCAACCATTTCAAGACTCCTCGTCATGTCCCCAATCTCATCCGGGACTCTGAACTCCTTCGGTACATCAAAACTCATAAACTCATAATAAAACTGTCATCGAAACCTTAAGCGTGCGGACCCTATGGGTTCGAGAACTATGTATACATGTACCTTCGACAATCGGAGTGACAAATCATAATCTTGAAATACGCCAACTCAACATGTACCTTCGGAGACACCTGTAGAGCTCCTTTATAATCACCCAGTTACATTGTGACGTTTGGTAGCACACAAAGTGTTCCTCCGGTAAATGGGAGATGCATAATCTCATAGTCATAGGAACATGTATAAGTCATGAAAAAAGCAATAGCAACATAGTAAACAATCAAATGCTAAGCTAATGGAATGAGTCAAGTCAATCACATCATTCTCCTAATGATGCGATCCCATTAATCAAATGACAACTCATGTCTATGGTTAGGAAACTTAACCATCTTTGATTAACGAGCTAGTCAAGTAGAGGCATACTAGTGACACTCTGTTTGTCTATGTATTCACACATGTATTATGTTTCCGGTTAATACAATTCTAGCATGAATAATAAACATTTATCATGATATAAGGAAATAAATAATAACTTTATTATTGCCTCTAGGGCATATTTCCTTCACTATCCCCATCCTGCGGACAGTGTCCTGGTATATTAGATTAAGACTACTGCCGCCGTCCATGAGGACATGAGTAAGATGGTATCCGTCGATTATTGGGTTGAGCACCAAGGCATCTGATCCTCCATGCCGAATACTAGTCGAGCAGTCCGTGTGATCGAAAGTGATCAGACAAGTCGACCAGTGGTTAAGTTTGGGTACGACGGGCTCTATAGCGTTTGCGTCTCTGAGTGGGCATTCATGCCCTCTCGTGGATGCATGAGTCGCGTGGATCATGTTTACTGTTTTTACCTCTGGTGGGAATTTTTTCTGTCCCCCAGTGTTCGGTTGGCGAGGCTCATCATCGTCTTCACTTGGTGTTGCCCTTCCCTGGTGTTCGGCATTTAATTTGCCGGCCTGCTTGAAGACCTAGCATTCTCTGTGAGTGTGGTTCGCAGGTTTGTCGGGGGTGCCATGAATTTGGCACAGTCTGTCCAGGACTTTGTTCAGGCCGGACGGTCCCTCTTTGCTGCCTTTAAATGGCTTATTTTGTTGACCGGGTCGAGAGCCCCTGAATCCGGTGTTGACCATTGTGTTGTCCGGACTCTCTTCTTTGTTTTGACGTTTGTTTTTATTGCGCCATGGCTTCCCGTTGCCATCCCTAATTTCGGATGTACTTGGGTCGCTGGTGCCTTTACGGGCCAACCAGCTATCTTCACCTGCGCAAAAGCGAGTCATAAGGCTTGTTAAGGCTGCCATGTCCTTGACTTTTCTTGGCCGAGGTGTTTGGCGAGCCACTCGTCCCAGATGCTGTGTTTGAAGGCGGCTAAGGCTTCGGCATCCGCACAATCGACAATTTGATTCTTCTTAGTGAGGAATCTGTTACAAAGCTTTCAAGCGGACTCTCCGGGCTGTTGAATTATGTGACTTAAATCGTCCACATCCGGAGGCCGGACATAGGCCCCTTGAAAATAGGCCCTGAAAGCATCCTCAAGTTTCTCCCAACTTCCAATGGAATTTTCGGGGAGGCTTTTCAACAGTGTCGAGCTGGTCCCTTCAACTTGAGGGGAAGGTATTTGATGGCGTGGAGGTCGTCCCCACGAGCCATGTGGATATGCAGGATAAAATCCTCGATCCGCACCCACAGGTTTGTCGTTTAAATCAGATGCCTCTATGTTCACAGGTTTAAAACCCTGTGGAAATTCATGGTCCAGCACCTCTTTAGTGAAGCACAGTGGGTGATCAGCCCCTCTGTATCTGGACGTGTTGTGGCATGTCGTCGGCTGCTGTTGTGTCTGGTGCTGATTCCGAACTGGTATCCGATCGGTATGATCGTTTTTGTGACCATAGTCCTGCGCTGGGGTGTGTCCTTTAGATACATAGATAGACCTAGTTGCGCCGGCTTTTTTATACAGGAGCTCGCGTAAATCATGTGCGGTGTCGGTAGCTGCTGTATTGCGGTTACGAAGTGGTTTGTCAGGCCTCCTGGCCGTGTTGTTCTTTGGCGGAACGGCCTCATTGTCGAATTCTGGTAGCAGCTTGCGTTTTGGATAGCTCTTTGTGTGGCGATCGTCGCCGTACTTTTCTTCAGTGTCTAGTACTTTATTCCATCTGCGATTGAGCGTTTCCTGTGCGGCCTTAAGCCTTTGCTTCTGCTTCTTTAGACTTCTCGCAGTGGCCATAAGCCTTCTGTGGATGTTATCTCGTTCAAAGCGTGTTTCCGGGATGACGAATGCATCGTCATCCGGACTATGCTCTTGTCCCGGGGTGGTTTGATGAATTCGTCCCTCGGGATCATTGTGATCGGGCGTCTGCTCCGAGCTGCGTCTGGCGTGACCTGGCTCATCCTGCTCTAGTGTTGGGTTCGTATGGTCGTTGTTGCCTTCGGAGTTGACTGGGGTGTCGATCTTTCTAGCGCTGTTATCGCTATTTTTACTGTTGCTGGACTTGGAGCGGCGTCTGCGCCGACGTTTTGGCTTTTGCCCGGGGGTTTTGTCCTCCGGTTTGTCGCTATCGTCCTCCTTAGGCGTATCTACCATGTATATATCGTATGACGAGGTGGCAGTCCAGCACCCCGTTGTTTCTGAATCGTCTCCTGTGGCGATGTCCATACCGTCGGTATCATCGGAGTCGAAGTCAAGCATGTCTGATACATCGTTGACAGTGGCTGTGAAGTGGGTAGTGGGTGGGCAACGGATTTCTTCGTCACCTTCTTCCCCCTTGAGCCGGACATAGTTCGGCCAAGAGTCTCCTGACAAAGAGAGAGACTTTAACGAGTCCAGCATGTCGCCAAAGGGCGAGCACTGGAAGACATCCGCAGTGGTGAACTCCATTACCGGGACCCAACCAGATTTGGCGGGCTCGGGAGTGCGCGGACTGGAACTTACAGCCGGATACGAGTCCGGGGGTCCGGTGTCACAGGCTTCCTTGGGGGTGAGGCCTGTGTTCGGCTCTACCGCCGATGAGTGTGATGCCTCTGGGGCGGGGTCCATCCACCTGTCCTCGGGCGACGAAATCCGCTCCGGATTTGGATCCGGGGCTCCTACAGGGGTGATATCCCGAGCATTGTCCGATAGCAGGTCTAAGCCGTGCTCATCGTGACTGTCCGGTGCCCCTGGCGCAGGCCCGAATCCGTTGAAGATCTAGTCTCCGTGGATATTGGTCGTGTAGTTCAAGTTTCCGAACCTGACCTAGTGGCCAGGGGCGTAGCTATCGATCTGCTCCAGATGGCCAAGCGAATTGGTCCGCGGTGCGAAGCCGCCGAACACGAAGATCTGTCCGGGGAGAGAAGTCTCACCCTAGGCCACGTTGTTGTTGATTGATGGAGCCATCAAGCCTTGCAGCGACGACATAGAGGAACTCTCAATGAAAGCACCAATGTCGGTGTCAAAACCGGCAGATCTCGGGTAGGGGGTCCCGATCTGTGCATCTTAGGCTAATGGTAACAGGAGGCAAGGGACACAATGTTTACCCAGGTTCGGGCCCTCTTGATGGAGGCAAAACCCTACTTCCTACTTGATTGATATTGATGATATGGGTGTTACAAGAGTTGATCTACCACGAGATCGTAGAGGCTAAACCCTAGAAGCTAGCCTATGATGATTATGATTGTGATCGTCCCTCTAAGGACTAAAACTCTCCGGTTTATATAGACACCGGAGAGGGCTAGGGTTTACATGGAGTCGGTTACAAAGAAGGAAATATAACATCCGGATCGCCAAGCTTGTCTTCCACGCAAAGGAGAGTCCCATCCGGACACGGGACGGAGTCTTGAGTATTGTATCTTCACGGTCCCACTCATCATTAAGTTTTCTAGGTGAAACTTCCAAATTAAGTTTTTCATCATAAGATTGCATCAAGGCATCAACAAGACGTCTGGTAAAAGCTTTATTTTGACTATAAGCATGAGGAGAATTCACAACGGATTGCAACAAGGAAATACAATCTTCTAAAGAACAATTATCATATATTAAATTCCTTGAAATCCATAATAGTGGTTCAATGCTATTTAAAGTCTTGACCTCTCCAATCCCACTTTTACCAAATTTAGCATCAAGATCTAAAAACTCTGAATCATTGGGATGCCTATTAACTAAAGTTGACTCATCTCCAGTCCCATCACTATTAAGATTCATATTGCAAAACAAAGATTTAATAGGCATACATCAATAACTTTTAGATCCTCATCATTATTTTCATCTAACTTTTCTCGTTTTGGCAGCCATCTTATTGACTAAGGTAGCTTGCTTATCAGAAATTTGGGCTATAGAATTTTCAAGCCGAGTAATTTGAGAGTTCAAACCATAAAATTCTTTAGACATATCATCAAGCTCTTTGTTCATAAACCCCATAAAACTTTTTTGTTGTTTAAGCTCCTTTCTGAAGAAATTATTTTTCTCAAATTGTAAAGTCATAAAACTTCTAAAGTTTGATTCAATCTCTTCCAACCTTCTAATATGAAGGTCGGTGTTCTTAGGCAAAGCCATAAGGGCAAACAGGCACACAAGCTAACAAAAAGGCAAGCAAAAGAGAGAGAGAGGAGGTTGGGAAAGAGAGGGCGAATAAAACGGCAAGGGTGAAGTGGGGGGGAGAGGAAAACGAGAGGCAAATGGCAAATAATGCAAGTGCGAGGGAGATGAGTTTGTGATGGGTACTTGGTATGTCTTGACTTGAGCGAAGACCTCCCCGGCAACGGCGCCAGAAATCCTTCTTGCTACGTCTTGAGCTTGCGTTGGTTTTCCTTGAAGAGGAAAGGGTGATGCAGAAATAGTAGCGTAAGTATTTCCCTTAGTTTTTGAGAACCAAGGTATCAATCTAGTAGGAGGCTCCTCAAAAGTCCCACGCACCTACACAAACAAACAAGAACTCGCAACCAACGCAATAAAGGGGTTGTCAATCCCTTCAAGGCCACTTGCAAAAGTGAGATCTGTAGAGATAATATGATAAGATAAATATATTTTTGGTATTTTATAATATAGATAGGAAAAGTAAAGATGCAAATAAAAGTAGATTGAAAGCTTATATGATAAGAGATAGACCCAGGGGCCATAGGTTTCACTAGTGGCTTCTCTCAAGATACCATAAGTATTACGGTGGGTGAACAAATTACTGTCGAGCAATTGACAGAAAAGCAAATAATTATGAGGTTATCTAGGCATGATCATGTATATAGGCATCACGTCCGTGACAAGTAGACCGACTCCTGCCTGCATCTACTACTATTACTCCACATATCGACCGCTATCCAGCATGCATCTAGAGTATTAAGTTCATAAAGAACAGAGCAACACATTAAGAAAGATGACATGATGTAGAGGGATAAACTCATGCAATATGATATAAACCCCATCTTTTTATCCTTGATGGCAACAATACAATACGTGCCTTGCCGCCCCTGCTCTCACTGGGAAAGTACACCGCAAGATTGAACCCAAAGCTAAACACTTCTCCCATTGCAACAAATATCAATCTAGTAGGCCAAACCAAACTGATAATTCGAAGAGACTTGCAAAGATAACATAATCACACATAAAAGAATTCAGAGGAGATTCAAATATTTCTCATAGATAAACTTGATCATAAACCCACAATTCATCCAATCTCAACAAACACACCGCAACAAGAGTTACATCGAATAGATCTCCAAGAAGATCAAGGAGAACTTTGTATTGAGATTCAAAGAGAGAGAAGAAGCCATCTAGCTAATAACTATGGACCCGAAGGTCTGTGGTAAACTACTCACAACTCATCGGAGAGGCCTTGGAGATGATGTAGAGGCCCTCCGTGATCGATTCCCCCTCCGGCGGAGCGCCGACGAAGGCTCCAAGATGGGATCTCGCGGATACAGAAGGTTATGGCGGTGGAAATAGTTTTTCATGGTTGCTTCTGATGTTTTCGGGGTACGTGGGTATATGTAGGAGGAAGAAGTAGGTCGGTGGACGCCCGAGGGGCCCAAGAGACAGGGGGGCGTGCCCAGTAGGGGGGTGCCCTCCACCCTCGTGGCCGCCTGGTTTGTTTCTTGACTTCCATTCCAAGTCCTCTAGATCACGTTTGTTCCAAAAATCACGCTCCCGAAGGTTTCATTCCGTTTGGACTCCGTTTGATATTCCTTTTCTTCGAAACACTGAAATAGGCAAAAAAAACAGCAATTCCGGCTGGGCCTCCGGTTAGTAGGTTAGTTCCAAAAATGATATAAAAGTGTAAAGTAAAGCCCATAAAACGGGTAATATAATAGCATGGAACAATCAAAAATTATAGATACGTTGGAGACGTATCAGTGCTCATACTCTTTCATTGTATTATCCATGCTAGTTAAATTTCTTTTTCTAGCTTTCTTCTTGTGTGTTTGATAAACCTTAAGAAAACCAAAAAATAGTTAGCTTAATTTCCATGCTTGTAGTAGTAATTAAAATGAAAACCCAAAAATATTTCTCGTTCTTCTTTTACTTGTTGGGAGCTTTCCCGTGTAAATAGTTTTATTTCTTTTCTTTCCTTTGGGGGTCGAGAGGAGAAGACCATATTGAAAATGCTTAGTAGCTCTCGTATGCATGATTGTTGATTTAACCAAGAGCCCATATTACTTTGTCTTATCTCTTGGATTGAATGCTTGCAGATTCCAGCTTAGTCCAATGCACGTGCACTATTATTATTATACACATCATTCGGTCGTGCAAGTGAAAGGCAATAATGACGACATATGATGGACTGATTGAGATGAGAGAAGCTGGTATGAACTCGACCTCTCTTGTTTTTGTAAATATGAAGAGTTCATCGTTCCTGATTCAGCCTATTATGAATAAACATGTTTGCAATGACATTTAGAGATTATAGTTACTTATGTCATGCTTAATTAGCTAGGAGCTTATAATGGTTTACCTTGTGTGCCAACATGCTATTAAAATGGTTTGTGGTATGATTGGATGGTATCCTCCTTTGAGTGATTCGAGTGACTTGACTTGGCACATGTTCACGCATGTAGTTGAAAATAAACCAACATATCCTTCACGATATTTATGTTCATGGTGGATTATATCCTACTCATGCTTGCACTCAGTGCTGATTAATTTTAATGCATGTTCATGACTGTTGTCGCTCTCTCAGTTGGTCGCTTCCCAGTCTTTTGCTAGCATTCACATGTACTAAGCGGGAATACTGCTTGTGCATCCAAACTCCATAAACCCCAAAGTTATTCCATATGAGTCCACCATACCTTCCTATATGCGGTATTTACCGAAAAAGGGTTGCCCCCCGCTTTATATTATAAAGCAACGATCACACGATACAAATGCTGGGGCCTCAGCACAAGCAAGCCCAAAAGAAACAAAGAAAGGAACTGAAGAGAAAATAATGCCAACAACAGCGGATCCACGAAAACGATGAGGACCCGCAACCGCCGCGCCCACCGGAGAATACCACCACGCTCCTAGCACTCCGGACGGCCGCATACCAACAACACCCTCAAGAAGGATCGCGACGATGACGACGCTATTGCCCCGACATGTCCTAGGGTTTCCCCCGGTATGTGAGGGGTGAGGTGGAAGGGGTATGCCCGACGCCCTTCAGGAAGGCACGGTGGCGCCCACGAGCGTCACCGCGTCGGTGCCGGCCCTGCCGAGAAGGATTTCTCCCGACCACCAACCAACCACGACCCCAGACGATCCATCCCGCGCCACCAAACACACCGCCCACTAACTTGCGCCACCACGGTCAAGCAATCTCCATCGCCGTCTCACCATGGCAAACGAAACAGGACCGACGGAAACAAGACGACGCAACCGGGAACCAGGAGCGGCAACATCAGCAACTCCTGTTCCAAGTAAATTTACCTGGAAACATATGCGGCAACCAGACCAGGACCGACGGAAACATATGCGGTATTTACCTACCGTTCCAAGTAAATTTGTATGTGCCAAACTCCAAACATTCGAATGAAATTATGTTTTGTATGCTCGAGCAGGTCATGTTTCAACTAGGGTTGTCTGTATCTTCCATGCTAGGTGGGTTATTCTCAAGAGGAGTGGACTCCGCTCCTCATTCACGAGAAAATGGCTGGTAACCGGGATGCCCAGTCCCATGATCAAAAAGATCAAAGCAAATCAAAATAATTAAAACAAAACTCCCCCAGGACTGTTGTTGGTATGGACGGTACCCCATTGTTTCGGATGGCCATGGAGTGTGCTTGTTGGTGGTAGGGGAGTATAAACTTTACCATTCTGTTTGGGAACCACCTATAATGTATGTAGCATGGAAGATATCAAGATCTCATAGTTGTTGTGTTGATAGTGAAAGTATACCGCTCAAAATGTTATTCATCACTATTTTAAAATCGAGCTCTGGCACCTCTACAAATCCCGGCTTCCCTCTGCGAAGGGCCTATCTATTTACTTTTATGTTGAGTCATCACCCTCTTATTAAAAAGCACCCGCTGGAGAGCACGCTGTCATTTGCATGCATTACTATTAGTTTATATTGGTATGACTTGACTGGATCTCTTTTACCATGAATTACAATGTTTAGTCAATCCCTAGGGCCCGAGTGTCATGATTTCAGATCTGAACCTATTATGTTTTCATGAATATATGTGAGTTCTTGATCCTATCTTGCAAGTCTATAGTCACCTATTATGTGTTAAGATCCGACAACCCCGAAGTGACAATAATCGGGATACTTCTCGGTGTTGACCGTAGTTTGAGGAGTTCATGTATTCACTAAGTGCTAATGCTTTGGTCCGGTACTCTATTAAAAGGAGGCCTTAATATCCCTTAGTTTCCACTAGGACCCCGCTCCCATGGGAGGGTAGGACAAAAGATGTCATGCAAGTTCTTTTCCATAAGCACGTATGACTATATTCAGAATACATGCCTACATTACATTGATGAACTGGAGCTAGTTTTGTGTCACCCTATGTTATAACTATTACATGAGGAATCGCATCCGACATAATTATCCATCATTGATCCAATGCCTACGAGCTTTTCACATATTGTTCTTTGCTTATTTACTTTTCCGTTGCTACTGTTACAATTACTACAAAACTGCTATTGTTACTTTTATCACTATCCAGGTGTGGTTGAATTGACAACTCAACTGCTAATACTTGAGAATATTCTTTGGCTCCCCTTGTGTCGAATCAATAAATTTGGGTTGAATACTCTACCCTCGAAAACTGTTGCGATCCCCTATACTTGTGGGTTATCAGTCTCCTCCTTCTTGATCCAGCAAGTGGGAGAGGAGAAGTAGATGGATCACAACCAACATGACGGCATGATAGTGATGGTGGTGGTGGAACACCAACAGCGCTTCGCTAAGCATCGCCGGGACGAGGCGGTGGAACTACGAAGTAACAGGAGAGAGAGGGGCGCCAAGGGCTTGGTGTGTTATCTTGGGGCACCCCTCCCCTCTATATATAGGTGGATGGGCGTGGTAAACAGCCCCTCCAAGCCCTCCCGAACCCCTCTAGTGTCTCGGTCATGACTATATATTCTCGTTGACGATAGAGTAGTATTGGGATATTTGATGAGTGGTAACCAAATGTTTTTCGGAGTCCCGGATGAGATCCCGGATGTCACGAGGAGTCTCAGAATGGTCGAGAGGTAAAGATTTATATATGGGAAGTCATATTTTGGGCGCCAAGGGCTTGGTGTGTTCTCTTGGGGCACCCCTCCCCTCTATATATAGGTGGATTGGCGTGGTAAACAGCCCCTCCCCTCTACATAGGTTCTGCTGTTGGTTATTGCACGTAGAGGGGTTCCAACTCTACGTGCGACCCTGCGGGTTCGGGAATTATGTAGTCATGACCGAGACACTTCTCCGGTCAATAACCAACAGCAGAACCTGGATGCTCATATTGGCTCCTACATATTCTACGAAGATCTTTATCGGTCGAACCGTTATGACAACATACGTTATTCCCTTTGTCTATCGGTATGTTATTTGCCCAAGATTTGATCGTAGGTATCTTCATACCTAGTTCAATCTCATTACCGACAAGTCTCTTTACTTGTTCCGTAATACATCATCCCACAACTAACTCATTAGTCACATTGCTTGCAAGGCTTATTATGATGTGCATTACTGAGAGGGCCCAGAGATACCTCTCCGATACTCGGAGTGACAAATCCTAATCTTGATCTATGCCAACCCAGCAAACACCTTCGGAGATACCTGTAGAGCATCTTTATAATCACCAAGTTACGTTGTGACGTTTGATAGCATACAAGGCATTCCTCCGGTATCCGAGAGTTGCATAATCTCATAGTCGAAGGAATATGTATTTGACATGAAGAAAGCAATAGCAATAAACTTAACGATCATTATGCTAAGCTAATGGATGGGTCTTGTCCATCACATCATTCTCCTAATGATGTGATCCCATTCATCAAATGACAACACATGTCTATGGTTAGAAAACTTAACCATCTTTGATTAACGAGCTAGTCTAGTAGAGGCTTACTAGGAACACGGTGTTTTGTCTATGTATCCACACATGTGTCAAGTTTCCGGTTAGTACAATTCTAGCATGGATAATAAACATTTGCCATAATATAAGGAAATATAAAATAACAACTTTATTATTGCCTCTAGGGCATATTTCCTTCAGCCTAGAATACACATCATTGGTTCCAAGCCGTGTGCGGCGCCCCCCTCCATAGTTTACGCCTCCGGTCATATTCACGTAGTGCTTAGGCGAAGCGCTGCGCGGATCACTTCATCATCACCGTCACCACGCCGTCATGCTGACGAAACTCTCCCTCAACACTTTGCTGGATCAAGAGTTCGAGGGATGTCATCGAGCTGAACATGTGCAAAACTCGGAGGTGCCGTACGTTTGGTGCTTGATCGGTCGGAACGTGAAGAAGTTGGACTACATCAACCGCGTTAACAAACGCTTCCGCTTTCGGTCTACGAGGATACATGGACACACTCTTCCCTTCTCGTTGTTATGCATCTCCTAGATAGATCTTGCGTGAGCGTAGGAATTTTCTTGAAATTGCATGCTACGTTCTCCAACAGGCTCAACCACCGATACATGCCACATGCCAATGGCAGACCACGTGAACTGAACAAGGAGCCAGCTGCTTGACGCCTCTCCATTGCACCACGTCAACAAAGTGGCTAGCTCGCTCCGAGGCCATCCGCACTGCCACAGCCCAAGCACGCCTGCGACGACACTGGCAGAGCAAGGCACACACCACCACTGAAGCGTCTACCGCCGAGCCCCACCTTCATGACCTCATAACTCGCATCGTGCCCTAACCAGAGCTCACCAACGAAGGATCTGGGCGGTGATGGATTCATGTACCTAGGGTAGGGTCATAGACCTGATCTAAGTGCCCTACCCAAGGACACCCATAGAAGAGATCACCTTCAAGTCGACCTACAAGGAACCCACTCGACTGACTTGAAGGACTCGACCGTGAAGACTCACTCGACCACCAGAAGGTCAGGAGGCACTCTGCACTGCAACGGCCTGTAATTGAATAGACTTTATGGTAGTTAAGACACTTTATGTGGGGCGTTACCAGTAACGCCCTAGACTTAATGTACTTTAAACCCTTCATTATGTGGGCTGGCAGGGGTCCTGGCGCACTCTATATAAGCCACCCCCCTCCACAGGCAGAAGGGTTCGCACCCCTGTAACACATTCACGCATAATCCACTCGACCGCCTCAGGGCTCCGAGACGTAGGGCTTTTACTTCCTCCGAGAAGGGCCTGAACTCGTACATCGCTTGTGTTCACAACCTCTCCATAGCTAGGACCTGGCCTCTCCATACCTACCCCCCACTCTACTGTCAGACTTAGAACCACGACAGTTGGCGCCCACTGTGGGGCCGGTGTTTTAGCGATTTTGTGGAGAAGTTGCGGTACTTCCGAGTACTTTCATCATGATGACTGCCGGAGTTTTGGTCGAGGGGTGCGAGATCCGTCTCGGCGCTCTCACCTTTGTCGCCGACGACTCTGCATGGCTCCAAGAGGCTCCACTCGACGTTGATGCGCTCCCCGTCCGCGGTGCGACGCATTTTCGCGCATGTGTCCGCGGCGTTCTGCTGCGGCAACCGTCGACCCCGTCCGGTCTCCCACCAGCGCAAGCGCTCTGGTCGGTCGAGGCTGCAGCGGTGGGTGAAGCACGCGGTGGCTCGCCAGACGGCCACCGCCCAGGTCGCGGCAATTGAGCCCGACGAGTCTCTCTATGGCTTGTTCGATCTGTCGACTGGCTCCGTAGAGACTGCGTCCGAATGCGATAGCAGTGATCCGGCGGCGGAAATCCTGATGGTCAACGGACCCCGCAGTCCTCCTGGCTTCGCCCATGAGGGCGGGGCAGGCGGCGGAGGCGACCCCATTCGAGACCACGAAGAGTACCAGCCTAAGACACTCGACTCTCTGCAGAGGGAAGAGCTTCACCACAGGAACATGGATGCTCTGCATACTCCCATCGCGGGAGAAACCCCCGAGGCTCGTGCCTTGGAGGAGGCACGTTTGGCCAATCTGGCTGAACGCGCTCGCCTGGAGAACCTCCAGCTGGCACTCGACGAAGCCTTGTGCAACGAGTTCCCGACGCCAATCGACGTCAACTCTTTCCGCCGACTCAGGTATATCGAACCCCAATCCAGAATTTAGCAACCGCAACCCGTATAGCAAAGTCCATCCAGCCCTCTCGGTCGGAGGTGGCAGAGGTTTGATGCAGATCGTAGATTTGCTCCGGCGCAGGAGACCAAAACTCGCCGTGTCGCGATCCGCGCAATAGAATTCACAATCGATCCGTCGCTGCGAATACGGTTCGATCGCTCATTAGCCCCAGATCGCCTCCGGGCGGAAGGGCGCGATAATCGGCGAGATCAATATGGAGACCGCACGACCGAGATGACAGCGCCGAGTGCCGCTTCCTCCGAGGGATGGGTCTTACACTCCTCGGCGGCAGACGACGACAAAGCGCCAACTCGGTGGGGCGAAGAGCTCCAACGACCCGTGGAACCAGAGCTTCGATCGCGATCCATTATCGTGCAAGGCTTGGTCGACCGGAACAGAGCCCATCGGGGTGGACCCGAGAGAGATGCACCCACGAGCAGTCGAGTGCATGTTTCTGGTCCAGAATGTTTTAGCAGGGCTATCAGAGCCGCTGTGATTCCCCCCAATTTCAGGTTGGCAACAGGAGTCAGCAAGTTCACTGGTGAGTCCAAGCCTGAAACTTGGCTTGAAGATTACCGAGTGGCTGTTCAGATTGGTGGTGGGAATGACGAGGTGGCCATGAAGCATTTGCCCCTCATGTTGGAAGGTTCAGCCAGAGCGTGGTTGAATCTGTTACCTCCTAGCAGTATTTACACTTGGGAAGATTTGTCCCGAGTGTTCGTCAGAACCTTTGAAGGAACTTGCAAGCGACCAGCTGGATTGACAGAGCTGCAAGTCTGTGTGCAGAAAACCAATGAGACTCTCAGAGAGTATATTTAGAGGTGGATCACTTTGCACCATACTGTGGAAAATGTGTATGATCATCAGGCAGTCTGCGCCTTCAAGGATGGCGTCAAGAACAGAGAACTGAGTTTGAAATTTGGTCGAACCGGAGACATGACCCTGAGTCGGATGATGGAGATTGCTACCAAGTACGCCAACGGCGAGGAAGAAGACCGACTCCGAAGCGGCAAGTACAAGCCGAGTCAGTCGGAGAAGGAAACTCGGTTAGGCGAAGCGGAAGGCGAACCAGCAGCTCTGGAGAGGCTCGCCGCCACTCGTGGAAAGTTCAAGGGCAAGCCAAAAGGATCCTGGAACCCTAAGAAGGTGAAGGATAAAGAATGAAACGACGTGATGGATATGCCGTGTCACATCCACACAAAGAAATATGAAGAGGGCAACATCGTTTACCCAAAGCATACCACTCGCCAGTGTCGACTCCTGATTCAACAGTTTCAAGGAAAATAGTCTAAGGACAAGGAGAAGGAGTCAGACAAGGCCGAAGACAAGGAGGACAGTGGGGAAGGATATATGCATGTCAACTCCACTCTGATGATCTTCGCGGATGTGGAAAGCAAGAGTTGACTCAAAGTCATTAACCGTGAGGTGAACATGGTTGCCCCAGCAAAAGCAAGTTATCTGAGACGGTCCCAAACACCCATCACATTTGACCAGTCTGATCACCCGACTCATATTGCCACCCCTGGGAGGCAAGCTTTGGTGGTCGACCCAGTTGTCGAAGGCACTCGGCTGACAAAGGTGCTGATGGATGGTGGAAGTGGGCTGAACTTGTTATATGCGAACCTGCTGAAAGGAATGGGCATTCGATGTCCCGACCGAGCACCGAAGAACATGAGCTTCCACGGAGTTATACCGGGGAAGAAAGCCGAGTCACTCGGCCAAATAGCTCGGGCGTGGTGTTTGGTGATTCAAAACATTTTCGCAAAGAGAAGTTGACGTTTGAGGTCGTGGATTTTCAGTCGTACCACGCCATTTTGGGAGGCCAGCCTATGCACGGTTCATGGCTCGACCATGTTACGTATACCTCAAACTGAAAATGCCAGTCCCAAAGGAGTGATCACTATCACCGTGATCGGAAAAAGCGTAAGAGTGCTTTGAAGGGCTCGAAGATTGTCGATTCCCAGATGATAGCGGTCGAGTTCGAAGAGTACAAGCAAAGCGCAGATCCGAGTGATTTGTTGCGATCCAAGAAACCCGCCACAGAATCGCATTTCATCCGTCGGTGAGACGAAGCCTGCTCACATTCACCCGACCGACCCCAATGCAGCCCGACCCACATCTCCACAACACTCGACCGAAATAGGAAGAAGCGCTCATCCGGTTCCTCCGTGAGAATCGGGACATTTTGCATGGAAGCCACCGACATGCGGTGTTCCTCGGGGGCGGCTGAGCATCGCCTCGAGTCGACAAATCAGCAAAACCAGTCAAAGCGCATCTTGGCGGTCCGCCCGTAAGAGAAAGGCTATTGGTGAGGAAGTGGCTCATTGTTGGCGGCAGGATTTATCCGAGAGATATACCACTCGAGTGGCTTGCTAATGTTGTCATGGTTCCCAAGAAGGACAAGTCACTCCGCATGTGCATTGATTTCAAGCACATCAATCGGACCTGCCGAAAGATCATTTTCCTCTCCTCGCATAGATCAAATTGTTGACTCGACCGCGGGATGTGAGAGATTGTCTTTTACGGGCGCATATTCCGGGTATCATCGATCCGTCAGTATGGACCCGACGAAATAAAACAGCTTTCATCACTCCATTCGGTGCTTCGCTATATCACCATGCCATTCGCCTCAAGAATGCCGGAGCCACATTTATGCGAATGATTCGAAGTGTCCGCTCACTCAAATCACCGGAATGTGGAAGCGTATATGGATGATATCGTCGTCAAGTCGCGAAAGGTTCCGACCTGCTTGCCGACCTCGCCAAACATTTGCCAACCTCGGAAGGTATGATATCAAGCTCAATCCGTCAAAGTGCACATTCGGGTTCTGGTGGAAAGTTACTCGGTTTTCGCTTCGAGCGAGGATCGATGCTAATCCGAGAAGATCGGTACTATTCTCCGAATGAAACGCATACAATGCGTGTGCATGATGTCGAAGCTTCTTCGATGCTCGGCGCATTAAGTCGATTCATCTCACGACTCGGTGAAAAGGCATTGCCTCTTTACCGATCGATGAAGAAGGCGCATAAGTTTGAGTGGACTCGAAGTCGATGCAGCGTTGGCGAGCTAAAAGCTTTGCTCTCCACCCAGCCGGTGCTTGCTGCTCCAATCAGCAAAGAGCCTCTGTTGCTTTATATCACAGCCACAGGACAAGTCATCGAGATTAAGGCTTACGGTCGGCGGGAAGAGGAAGGAAAAGCCTTCAAAGTTCAGCGCCCAAAGTATTATTTGTCCAAGTCTTGACTCCATCCAAGCGAGATATCCTCATTATCGAAGCTTGTGTATGGAATATACATGACCACGAAGAAGGTTGCTCATTATTTCTCTAATCATTCCATCACGATCGTCGTGACGCCCACTATCGAGATTCTGCACAACAGAGATGCAAGCGGTCGAGTGGCGAAATGGGCGATTGAACTTCTTCCCTTGATATCAAGTTTGAGGCAAAGAAAGCCATTAAGTCCCGAGCAATAGCAGATTTCCTCGCCGAGTGGATTGAACAACAACAGCCGATTGAAGTTCACTCGAGCATTGGACCATGTTCTTTGATGGCTCTAAGATGCTGAATGGTTCCGTCTTTGGGGTTGTTCTCGTTTCCCCGGAGGAGATAAGCTTAGGTCTCGTGCTCCAGATTCACTTTGATTCCTCCAACAATGAGGCGAGTATGAGGCCCTTTTATATGGATTGCGCATGGCCATCTCACTCGGCGTCCATCGCCTAATGGTCTATGGCGATTCAGATTTAGTGGTCAACCAGGTGATGAAGGAGTGGGACGTGAGAAGCCCAGCCATGACTGGATACTGCAATGCAGTGAGGAAGCTGGAAAAGAAGTTCGAGGGTTAGAGCTCCATCACATCCCCGACTGAAAAATCAGGCAGCAGATGATCTGGCAAAGATAGGTTCCAAAAGAGAAGCCATTCCGAGTGGTGTGTTTTTGGAGCGTATACACACTCCGTCAGTCAAAGAAGATCCTTTCACAGAAGAAGCTCCACAGCCCAAGAGTGCCACCGATCCGACTGAGGTTGAGGTCCCAGCAGTGGTCGACTTGGTCATGGAAGTCTTAGTGGTCACTCCCGACTGGACAATTCCCTATATCGCGTATATCCTGAGAAAAGAGCTCCCAGAGGATGAGGAAGAGGCTCGACAGATCGTCCGTCGATCCAAAGCCTTTACCATTATCAAAGGGCAGTTGTATAGAGAGAGCGCGACTGGAGTTGGTCAAAAATGCATAACGCCAGAAGAAGGCCGAATCATCCTCAATGATATCCACTCGGGGACCTGTGGTCACCATGCGTCCTCTCGGACCATCGTAGCCAAAGCATACCGAGCCGGATTTTACTGGCCAAGGGCGAATGAGATGGCGAAGGAAATAGTGGACAAGTGCGAAGGGTGTCAGTTCTACTCCAATATGTCACACAAGCTGCGTCACTCAAGACCATTCCACTCGTCTGGCCTTTCGCAGATGGGGTTGGACATGGTCGGTCCCTTGAGAACAGGTCGGAGTGGTTTCACGCATGTCTTGGTAGCAATCGACAAGTTCACCAAGTGGATTGAGGCTAAACCAATCAAGAATCTTGACGCCAAGATCGCTGTTACCTTCATCGTGGAGCCGACGCTCGATATGGAGTCCCGCACAGCATTATCACGGATAATGGGTCAAATTTTGACTCGGAAGAATTCAGAGATTTCGCAACTCTCAAGGTACACGAGTCGACTACGCTTCATCGCCCATCCGCAATGAATGGACAAGCGAACGAGCCAATGGCTTGATCCTCAAGGGTTTGAAGCCCGATCGATGCGTGATCTCAAACATGCGGCCGGAGCATGGGTCGATTTAACTCCTTCGTGCTTTGGGGATTGCGGACCACACCCAACCGGTCGACCGGAAGAACTCCATTCTTCTTGGTCTATGGAGCTGAAGCAGTCTTGCCGAGTGATCTTCTTCACAATGCTCCTCGAGTTGAACTCTACAACGAAGCAGAAGCTGAGCAAGCGCGTCAGGACGCAGTCGACCTTCTAGAGGAAGAAAGGGAGATGGCTCTGATCTGATCGACCATCTACCAACAGGATTTGCGTCGCTTTCACGCCAGGAATGTGAGAGGTCGAGCCTTCCAGGAAGGAGATCTAGTTCTCCGAGTGGATCAGCAGAAACAACATAAGCTCGCTCCTTCTTGGGAAGGACCCTTCATCGTCACCAAGGTTTTACACAACGGGGCATACCGTCTTTACAATGTCGAACACAATATCAAAGAGCCCCGAGCTTGGAATGCGGATCTGCTCCGCCCATTTTACACTTAAAGTTTTTCACTCGGATGAGTTGTAATAAAATATACATAGTTCATGGATTTCAAATAATAGTGTCATAATTCCTTCATAATTTTTGTCACTTTTTATTTTTGTCCAGTAAATCCCCCCCCCCGATGGGTGGCTTAGCCAAATCCGTTTCGCCTAAGTTTGTAAAAATCCTACCGAGTGGTAAGCGGACTTCCACTCGGAGGCTTAGCCAATCCGTTTCCCTAAGTTATAAAAAATCCTACCGAGTGGTAAGCCGGACTTCCACTCGGGGGCTTAGCTGCAGTCCAAGTACTCGCCTAAGTTATAAAAAATCCTACCGAGTGGTAAGCCAGACTTCCACTCGGGGGCTTAGCTGCAGTCCAAGTACTCGCCTAAGTTATAAAAAATCCTACCGAGTGGTAAGCCACACTTCCACTCGGGGGCTTAGCTGCAGTCCAAGTACTCGCCTAAGTTATAAAAAATCCTACCGAGTGGTAAGCCAGACTTCCACTCGGAGGCTTAGCTGCAGTCCAAGTACTCGCCTAAGTACAACGTACGCTCACAGGAGGACGAGGTGCAGGTCGATTGCGACCCTCTCCTCTGAGCTACGCCACAAGTACAACGCACGCTTGCAAGGAGGACGAGGTGCAGGTCGACTGTTACCCTCTCCTCTGAGCTTCGCCACAAGTACAACGTGAAAACCCTACCGAGTGAAGAGCAAACCTCTCACTCGGGGGCTTAGCTGCAGCCCAGTGCTCGCCTAAGATATAAAAATCCTACCGAGTGAAGAGCAAACCTCTCACTCGAAGGCTTAGCTGCAGCCCAGTGCTCGCCTAAGATATAAAAATCCTACCGAGTGAAGAGCAAACCTCTCACTCGGGGGCTTAGCTGCAGCCCAGTGCTCGCCTAAGATATAAAAATCCTACCGAGTGAAGAGCAAACCTCTCACTCGGGGGCTTAGCTGCAGCCCAGTGCTTGCCTAAGATATAAAAATCCTACCGAGTGAAGAGCAAACCTCTCACTCGGAGGTTTAGCTGTAGCCCAGTGCTCGCCTAAGGAATAAGTCGACTGCAGTGAGCGTCTTGCGTTAAACCTGCAAAGGACATTTCGAGCCAAAAGCAATCATATTCAAGCATCAAATCCAAGTTCAGGTCGATACCTAAAGGAACCGAAAGCGCTCAGGCGTTAAGCATGTTAAGGTTTATCGGTTACAACTCCACTCGGCATACCGAGGCAAATTTAAAGTGTCAGGCTTAAAAGAAGTTTTTTACCCCTCCTGTGGAGGGCTGGAAGGCGCAACGAACTCGTCAAGGTCGATTCCGTCTGCGATCCGAGTGGCAGCAGAGATGAAGGTTTCCATGAAGGATCTCAAGTCGTGTTTCTTGGTGTTGGCCACCCGAGAGCCGCCACTTGTCTTCCCGCGTCTTTGCAAAGTGGACTCGGGCGCATACGAGCAACATCTGCACCGCAACGAGCCGAGGACTTCTTCCACTCCTGCACTCGGTCGGGGACTACGTTCAATCGAGCCATCACGACTCGAGGTCATTCTCGAGTGTCGCCTCAGGCGAGCGTCGAGTCGATGCGAGACGTGGCGACCTTCGATCTTGCAAGATAGTCCACGACAGCTGCAACATGGGACTCGGTCGGAAGACATTCATGGCAACTTCATCATTCATCGGAGAATTGACGGGTCAAGGTTTGGTTCCAACTGGCTAGTCTCTTCTTCAAAGTTTCGGCGAATGCGCAGGATGGACACCGAGTCAAGACGGTGGTCGAATGGGAACATCACAGTTGAAAAGGGCAGATAAAGGATTACCTTCGAGCATAAGGAACAATTTCTTGGCAAGTCCACCGGAAGGCTTCGTGTCTTTTTCTTCCCACCAACTTGTTGATCTTGTCGGTCGAGTAGTCTTGTCGGTCTTGATCGGTCGACTTCCTTGTTGGCAATCGCCAGAGCAGCTTTCAGATTGGTATTTTCCTATTCAAGCTTGGTGACCGGCTAACTTCTCGTCGACAAGCTTGGTCTTCTCAACTAGCTCAAGGTCTTTTCTCTTACGGGCCTCCTTCACCTTGCACGCAAGTTACAAGAAGGTCAGATTTTGAAACAAATGAAGGGAAAAGGAGTCGCCGAGGTCTCACCGAACATACCTTTGGTCTCCTCCTTTGCCTTCGTCGATTCTCCTGAACCAGCTTCAGATCCAGCTCGAGCTGAATGTGCTTCGCTCCATTTCAAGATAGCGAGCATAAGGTCGCAGGATTTCTCTGAAAAACCAATCGACAAAATATCAAAGATAATTCACTTCGAGTGGATAAGAGAAAATCATACGCTTCTAAGACTACGGCCAATGCAAGCATTCGACCGTAGTCTCGGGACTACACCGGTGGGTGCACTTAGCGTGCCCCACTAGTTCTATTCAAGGCAAGTCGACCATCGACCCACAAAAAAAAGAGACGTGTTCTTCGTGATCGTAATTCATCGCAGCGATCGACCACGCCTCGGGACTACACCTGGGTGCACTCAGCGTGCCCCACGGTTCTCGAAATCCATTCGCCCGGTCGAATGATGAAAAGCCTTTACTTGTAAAGCCTAAGGCGATCGCCGGTGATGACCTTAGCCTTGGGGATTACACCTAGCGGGTGCACTCAGCGTGCCCCGCTAACACGGAGTTTTTATCGACATACCCAAAGGGTGATTGCTATGGATTCCAAAGAAAAGTTTTGATAGCATATCCTAACGAGCAGCGGTAGTCGATCGACTGAACATTGCTTTGAAGGGCGGAGCTGGCGTCATAAGTCTGTCCGCTTGCATCCGGATGGTCTTCACCTGCTCCATCATGATCCCTGCTTGGCGTATCACTTCCTTAGCAGCGCTGGCTTGATCCTCTGGGACGTGGTGCGTCGTGAAAAGAGAAGGTTGTGCGGCACTCGACGAAGCAGGATGAGCACTCGTCAACGGCACCGCGAAGGACACGGTGTGTCGAGTGGTGTTCTCCTCCCCCGCGACCAGAGTCTCGGGCGCCGTCACATCCTGGGCCACCCTGCCGGCAGATGCTTTCCTGCTCCTTCTGTGCTTCAGCGGTTCCTCATCCTCATCATCATCAGGAAGAGTGATAACAACATTGGATGGAGCTACGAAAAGAATCGAATCGAGATCATGAATCACCGACTAAAAACGGAATTAAGAGTATAGTACCGTGGTTTGAGGTTGCTGCGTCCTCCATCTCATGGTCGTCGGCCTTGCCTCAAGTCTCACAAGTAGCAACCTGCAGCCCAAAAAGTCAGTCGGCTAATTCAAGTATCAACCAGAGATAAAGCTTGTACAAAACAAGAAGACTTAAGCAGCATGTTTACCCTGATATGGTGGGGATGGACACCTTCATCTTCGGCAGGAGCTTGGTTGGTTTTGACGGAGCCACCTTCGACTGCTTCGGCGCCTTTTCAGTCGGCGCCGGAGAAGTAGTCCGAGGGCGTTTGGTCGGCTGCGAGGCAGTCGCAACCCCCTTGCCACGTTCAGTCGCAGGATCATGGACAAGTTTCGACCGCCTCTCCGAGTGCGGTGGAGAAACCTCCTCCTCCCCCTCTTCTTCGTCTTCATCGTCGTCGTCGTCATCATCGTCATCTTCGGCAGCGTCTGAGTCCCACTCTTCCTGGCTCTCGCCCCGCTTGCTTCTCCTCCTCGCCGGAGCTCGAGCTCCATTGGGCATCGAGTACGATTCGGTGAGGGCCTGAAAGACGCCAAGACGAGATCAATCGACCGATTTGCGAGCATATAGAAATAGACATGACAAAAATACAATGGAAGGCGAGCAAACGAACCTTGTCGGGAACGCTGTGATGGTCGAGTGGAGGAATCCTCCACGGATCCACGGGATTATCCTTGTTCCCAAAGTGACCGCGCCATCCACCTTTCCATTGTGGCGCCATCGATCGCTTCGGGTGGATCCGAGTCTCGCTTTCGCCCGCAATACAACCACATGCAATGGCTCCGAATCAAGAGGCCGGATACGTCGCCGAAGAAAAACCTCCAAAAGGTCCATGCCAGTGACACCGTCTCGAACCAACTGCACCACGCGATCCATCAGCATCTTCACGTCAGCTCTCTCCTCCGGAATCACCTTCAGAGAGGAGGGCTTGTTCACTCGGTCCATGGTGAATTGAGGGAGTCCACTCGACTGCCCCGGCGTCGACTCAGTCTGGCAGTAGAACCAGGTCGACTGCCAGCCTCTGACCGACTGGGGAAACGTCATGGCTGGGAAAGTGCTCTTGTTCCTCACTTGGATCCCCAGGCCCCCACACATTTGGACAACTTGGGTTTTCTCATCGCCTGGGCTCGCCTTCTTCACGGTCTGAGAGCGACACGTGAATATGTGCTTGAACAAGCCCCAGTGCGGTCGACAGCCCAGAAAATTCTCACACATGGATACAAATGCAGCAAGATACGCGATGGAGTTCGGTGTGAAGTGGTGGAGTTGGGCTCCAAAGAAGTTCAGAAAACCACAAAAGAAAACACTCGGTGGCAAAGAAAATCCGCGGTCGACATGGGTGGCCAGGAGCACGCACTCACCCTCTTCCGGCTGGGGTTGCCACTCTTTCCCCGGAAGCCTTGCGGCGCCGTGGGGGATCAGCCCGTTGTCGGCCATGTCGAGGAGATCCTTCTCCCTGATGGTCCACTGGATCCAATCTCCCTGAACCCAGCCCTTCGGCAGGCGAGATCTAGACGAAGACCCGCTGCGACTGGTGGATCTCCCCTTCGCCTTCTCCGCCGCCGACGCCTTCTTTGCGCGCTCCCGCACCGCCGTCTTCTCCTTGACCATGGCTGCCAGCGAGATGCGCGAAGAGAAGCTTTGCAGAGGCAAAAGCGGGCGCGGTGGGCGGAGACGAGGAGAGCTGAGAAGAAATGATGAAGCACTGTTCAGAAAACCCTCGCTGGCCGCATTTATAAGATCCCTTCCGAGTAGATGACGGGCGGGCCAGCTCAGTCTAATCATATCCCGAAACAGTTGCATTGACGTGATACGTGGCGGAAAAAGCTGCGCGGAGATCGAGGCGTCTATGTCCTATCCCATCCGAGCGCTGCGGTCCGTTCCGCTTCGCGCGCTTCCCCAAATTTCGTATCCCGTAGAATCCGCGAACGGCAGATCGATCTGCCAGACGCGAGATTTCCTGCGATCCGTCGCTCGGGAACCGGCAAAGTTCAAAAGATCACTCGACGAAAGACAAGAATGGATCGAGTCGACTGAAGTAAAGTTGCTCGTTATCAACAAAGAAGGTCTTGATCCAGAACAACGCATAGCCAGTATGCAAAAATCAATCGGAAACAACACCAACTCCTTCCTCACTCAAGCCTCAATCCATTCGGGGGCTAATGATGGATTCATGTACCTAGGGTAGGGTCATAGACCTGATCTAAGTGCCCTACCCAAGGACACCCGTAGAAGAGATCACCTTCCATCGACCCACGAGGAACCCACTGACCGACTTGAAGGACTCGACCATGAAGACTCACTCGACCACCGAAGGTCGAGGCACTCTGCACCGCAATGGCCTGTAATTGAATAGACTTTATGGTAGTTAAGACACTTTATGTGGGCGTTACAAGAACGCCTGCACTTAATGTACTTTAAACCCTTCATTATGTGGGCTGGCGGGGTCCCGCGCACTCTATATAAGCCACCCTCCACAACCACAAGGGTTCACACCTCAGAACACATTCACGCATAATCCACTCGACCGCCTCAGGGCTCCGAGACGTAGGGCTTTTACTTCCTCCGAGAAGGGCCTGAACTCGTACATCGCTTGTGTTCACAACCTCTCCATAGCTAGGACCTGGCCTCTCCATACCTACCCCCCACTCTACTGTCAGACTTAGAACCACGACAGGCGATACTCCAAATCCACGGCGCAGAACTATTCTCCAGCTACCATAGGGTGGCCACCACACCGCCGAAGGAATGAGGGATGACGCCGCCGCAGACTGGGAAACATTATCCCGACCACCACACGTGAAGTCCCCACAGAACGTTGGACACCACCGTCGTGGCCCAACCTTGCCCTGGACGGGCATATTTTCATGAACTTGATCATATGATTAGACACGTGGCATGCTGATTCCTCACAAGGGATGTTCACAAAACATTTCGCACAAGCAAAAAACAAAACTAAAATACCCTAGATATATAAGAGGTGTTTGTTAATGAATCACGATCGAATTAATAGGAAATTCAGTCCACAACATGTGCTTAGACCTTCATCTACCCAATTGGCAAGCTACATACACCACCACATGGGCAGAAGGATAAGATGAGCCACCCGGATAGTTTAGGAACCAATTTGGTCACTTTCATAGCTTAAGGACAAAAAAGTGTGCTTTGTAGTTGGAGGAGGGTAATGTGTATTAATTCTCATTAATACCGCATTTTCTATAGCACATGTGATTGTAGTTATAGTCTTGAAAGGACATCTAGGTCTCTAAATGGATTCTCATAATTAACATCCAACAATTAAGTCGTTAATGTGTGTGTGTGCGCGCGCTAAGTGTATGAACATGTTCCAGTGCTACAAGTGAATGTTCTAGGGCATCGACCCCCCCCCCCTCCCCTAAAGTAAAAGGAATTTAGGCGGTGGTTTTCCAAAATTTTATTTTAACTTACCTATGTTTTTGTGATGTTGTGAAATCACCTTGAGTCCTGGGGTGGCCACACTAATAAAAATGGATGCCGAAAGAAAAGGGAGGTGCTCATTGCTCAACTTTATCCTTTTGTCGCCACAAAAGTCAGAACAAAACGTACAACATAATCGGATTTATATTGGATGTGTGGAACTAGGAGTCTTCATATGTGCGGTAGGACTCCGTGGTGTCTGAGGGTTTCTCTGACCCTGTGTCCAGAGTCTCTCGGCGAGGGGCTCGGAGTATCCGGAATGGAACCCGGAGGCCGGGCCAATGTTCGAGGTTAACTACGAACAAGTGCCTGAGAACGACTACAGACCAACTTCCCTGGAGTGTCTGTGATCATGTTGGCAGTGTGGAGGTGTTGAAATTCCCGAACATTGTAATTGCGCCCTTTTTTTCTCCTTTGATCAATTGTTTGGACTTGGTTCTCAAAGCAGCCCCCCCGCGCGAAAAAAAACCACCATTTGAGCAAACCCTAATTGGGAGTGAGGGTGTCCAACAGAGAAGTGAGATTCAAAGATTTGAGTTATTCCTCGGCAAGACCATCAAGTCCTCTAATCATTCATGGCACTCCTTGGAGTATGGGGGGGACTCCTAAGCGGTTGACATCCACCAAGGGCATCCATTTTGTCCTAGCTGTTTGTAAACCCGGAAGATCGTCTCAAGATGTACGCTTAGTGTTTGAACTCAGGCTTGGTGGCCAAAACTCAAAAATACGATGGTTAGGCTTTTCTGGCCGAGGAGACACCGTACCCATGCCCCTCCAACAGGGACATATGCCAATGATTTGAACTCCAAAATTTACAACAACACCTCCATTTGCCCCTTCAATTATTTCTGTTACTTACTCTTTATTTTCTTTCGTCAGTAAACACTATCTTTATATCTGCTACTCACTCATGCGAAACCTCAACGGAGCACTCGTTCGATTTGGAGAAATAATAATTTGGGAGAAATTTGGTTGGTGGTTAACTTTGTCATTGCTTTGCCAACCTAGACGGAGGAAGTACTATTTTTTGCTGAACTTGTCTTCCTTGGGTGTTTAAGTTCTTAGCCACACTTTAACTTGCCCAACAGAATTTTGCCACACCTTTTGCGTGTGTAGCATGTGGGTTTATTTCTCACAAAAAGAATATCGCCTTAGGTGTGGCTAAAACGAAACAACCACCTAACTTTGATCAAACTAGCCCAACTAACTTAAATGTGTGGCTGAGTGTGCTTACGCGTGGCTATGAACCAACCAAACAGACCCGTAGAGACAAAGGGCAGGCAAAGCTCGCTGGAGATGGTTAAGGCGTCAGGGAACTTCCCAACCAACCAACTCAACATCATGTGTTCCAGGCTTGCAGAACATGCTCCATTATTTTCCGTCTCATGTGAGGTCATGTGAGGTATGGGTTACACTTATACAACGCCTCCGGTGTTCAACATTCCACACCATTGCAAGCAGCTCGCGTTCACCACAGATCCTCCTCATGTTCCAGGTGCGCCCGGCCCGACCGAACCTATTTTTTGTCGAGGCAGCGCATCGAAACCTAGCATTCCACGGGCAAATTAGCCATATTTACTAGCTCCAGAATCACGGGCAGCAACAACAGCAGCAGAGGCAGTCAGAGCTCATGTAATGATATACAGATTTACATGCAGCCGCTCGCGCTTCTCACGGCGGTGAACCGACGAGGAGTCCGCCTTCGGTTTCCTGGCCGGAAACCTCGAGGGGCCTCGCCGCCGCGCCTTGGCATGATCAGGCCACCTCCCAGATCCCAAACAAACAATGGTTAGCTGGTCCTTGCAAGTCACCAAGTTCAGGCACCGTTTGTCATCAGTGGCTGATACTTTGCATAATCTATCCCGTTCAACCTAACACAGCACAAGACCTGCTCAGGTAGTTCTTCGGGTTTGTTTCCCTGCAGAGTTGGAAAGAAGCAGGAACAGTAAATAAACTATCTTGCATATGGCAAAGCGAAAGGAGGTATTAGCTCAGAAACAGTTATATGAGTGACATACCTGGATGGTTAGCCCAACATCTAGCATGCATATTTTTAGCCTGTCCAGAAATGTCTCGAAACCTTTCCTTGAGATGTAGCCAAATCTATGCATGTCAATGTCAACCTCAAAGTAGTTATCACCCTGCACAAAAAGATAAGATGCTTTCATACTCCTTCAATGAGTAACAAAAGTACAGGACCTAATGGTATCTTATAGCATTGCACTTGTTGCTCTGTGGCGCACTACCTAAGTGCTACTAGTAGAAAGGTACTAAAAGCACAACTAACCAGGAAAAATTGATGCTGAGGTCTAGAAAGCACAGGCTTCTCGTTGTATGCATGCATTAGCTTCCTCTCTGCGGCACTTAAAGGAAGGTCCTCCAGATTAGCCACCCGTCCAAGTATCTTAAGCCGTTCTCGAAATGGTATACTTGTTTCCATAGGAAATCCTTTTATTTTTTCCACATCATCATCAACCAACCTCTGTTTGGAAAGTCAAACAAAGAAGAGTCACAATGTTGTCGACTTCTAAAAATAATTAGTACAGGAAAAGGACTGACTACATATAGTAATTCGCGAGTGCTTTCAAACGCAAGAGTGCCTCTGCTCAAAATGCCAAAGGTGGACCATTAACAGATTATCATTTATATAAATTGATCGATAGAATTCCTGAATAAACCTCCTTTACTGAAACCACATTTTGGCCCTATTATTCAGAAGTGTCAACCATCAGTCAGCAATGCATGATAATGCGTATAATAAACCTTTTATACTTCCTCCGTTCCTAAATAATTGTCTATCTAGATATTTCAACAAGTGACTACATACGGAGCAAAATGAGTGAATCTACACTCTAAAACATGTCTACATACATCCGTATGTTGTAGTCCATTTGAGATGGCTAGAAAGACAATTATTTGGGAACGGAGGGAGTAGTTCTTATCTTGATCAACTATAGAGTTCAACATGCCTAGAAAGTTGACCCTACAGCCCATAACTTACAAGAAAATGCAGTATATGCCTTTTCACCTAGGTCAAATATAAATTTTTTAGCTCTAGGCCTGAAAACGCCTTTCAGTTATCACTAAACCTGGCAAGTATTCTAAATTACAATGAACACTGAGAGTACTGTAATCTCCGCTAACCACGATAGTTGTATGTTGCCTGAATAATATCAAATGTATAAAAATATAATTCTAATTATTCTATCCATCTCAAACATCCAGAGAAGCTAGTCACTGGGCATTGTATCAAATTTTCACCACGTTCACAGAATGATTAGAAAATGGTCATTCTCAAGTCTCAACATAAGGATATTATAGCACAAAGAGCATCTGTAATACGGCATCCGAACTACCATCAACATTACATGTACTTAATACACAGAACTTAAATAGTTAGTGAAGCTGTGAAATATATGAGAACCATAAAAAATCTTACTCTGATATTCTCTATGAATAAGGGTGGAAGCTCTTTTGAGTAACCTTCAGAAAGCCTAAAATACAAAACAAAGCTCATGCCTTCTCCATCGGTTTCATTCTGAAAGAGTGAAGCAGGATATAGTGGAACCTGATAAAAAAAAGCAAACAAGATGACATTGTCAAACCATTGATTAAAATGCAACAAGGGCAAAGAATGTCAGTACGAAAAGAAACTCTAGTGAAGCAAAAATTCAAATTCATTAATCTTAATTACGCAACTGACAATTTGCTGAACTACTGCAAGAGAATTCAGGCACAGTAATCTCCTTACACACAATTGATCAGGGGCTCTATCATGCCCCTTCATATCAGGATTGGGCAATAGCCCACTGGTTACTGGGAGCACTAGCAACTCTTTGGAGTCTAGTCCAAATCCCTGTGGGGCAAAATTAAAGCTTGTTGATTCGTTTTGTAGGATGAACAAGACATTGCCTCTCATAATCTCGTTGCCTTTTTCTTAAGACAAAGACACAGAATCTATTTTCCCCGTTAGCCTCTACTTTTTATAGCAGTGTCCTTATCTTGAAAGTTAATGTATTTGTGGTGAACACATCGTCTCAGCTAGTAATCATCCAGGGGTCACATACGCAACTGGTAGGAGGGGGAGTAGATGTACAAGCCCACTGCCCACCAACCAGGTTCAAGTCCTCTTCAACTTGAATGTGGCACATAGTACTATTCTACTACTTAATTAAATCAGTAACTGGTTCCTAATTCTCCTAGGTATCCATAAAACGCAAAGACGTAACATGTTGCAGGCTTGTCAAATACAAATATACAATAACTTCTATCATTTTTTTTCAATTTTCACATGTAATTATTATAGAAACTAGGAAACACAAGAAAGGAACTGTGGGCAGAACCTTAGCTCTGAATCAGTGCATCAACAATGTTGTTAACTCTTGAGAATATATTTCGACAAATGTGTAACTGTTTAGCAGAGTCTTAACACACCTGTACATTGACCACCAAAAGAGGTGGGAGTTTGCTGGAGGTTTGAATATCAGGAAGCTTGACAAATCGAGATATATGATGGAGCTTTTGCGGCGATAAGTATACATCAACTCCAAATGGATAGTACGCCGCACAATTTTGAGCAAGCTCTTTCTTTTTATCCCTGAAGAATTTCAATTGAACCAAAGGTCAGTCACTTCCCAAAAGAATCCAGCCTTCTCAAATAAATGTGCATTGTGAAAATGAACAAGGTTGCTAGTACGTACTATGAAAATAATCAGTGAATGATGTTTACCTAAGATAGTTAGATCCCCGGACTCTGAATGTACCAGGATCAATATGAGACCAGCTATTCAGAACTTTCTTTTCCAGCAAACATAACTGTACTTGAGAACCTGCTAGAGGCCTTTCAAGGAAATCCTTTGTAGACACTGAACAAAATACAAATGTTTCTTAGCAATTTTATTTATGATGCCAGTGTAATTGAGCTTTTAAGAAGAAGAAGAAAAAAACTATTATGAGTCAACGATGGATGAAGAATTGCTTACACAGTGTGGACGACGGGTTGGCTTCCCCAGACTTCTTCTTGAACGAGAGCTTCAACGAAGGCATCTTCATCGAATGAGTCGGGCTTGTGGAAAGCGCCCTCTTCTTCTCATTCACACCAACAGCAGAGGCCATACATGGCAAACAGTTATTTGGCAGGAGACCGCAATTGTCCAGTATCCCTCCACTACTTGGGCTAGCACCGCCTGAAACACTCACCCCATCCTCATGGCTAGCAGAGGGCCTCGCACCGTTCTCCAAATGCCCCTTTGGCAGCTCACTGGACCTTGGCTTCCTATGGTGGTGTTCAGCTCCATTGAAGCTCCCACCGTTGGCGTCCCTCATACCCAATGCCGCTTCGTTCTCGAAGCCGTTGAGTGAAAAGGCATCTGCAGAGTAAACAGACAAGCTCAACGGACTTGAAATCAACACATGGTGGCGTATATCTAGGCTAGGCTAGTACATTGCAGATATGTACATACGGAGAGTAGTTACCATCTTGCACGCTGTGGAAATCGTCCTCGCCGTCTGACTCGCTGATGGCGAAGGAGTCGTACCAGGCCTCCTCCATGCTCCCGGTGACTGCAGGAAAGGAAGTACCAAATTCAGCGTCAGGTGGGTGCCGATTCGGACGAGCTGAGAGTACAATGCCACGAATCGCCATTGATGGCCGCAGTAAACTGGCGTGTACTTGGCCAAGGGTAGCGCCAATTACACAGCCGCCCAGTGAAATTCAGTAAGCGATCGATCGGTCGATTCATAAAAAAGAAAAGCACCCGGGCGTGGCTAGATAGATAGATTAGATAGATGCGCACGATGCGCAGATGCAGTAATTTAATCTAATCCCCAACAAGGACGGACGCGCGCTCCCCATGGTCCCCCGGGCCGAGATCAAATCTATCTATCCATCTATGCCCCGAACAAGCAGAGGCAGGAAAGGCGATTGGCGGAAAGGAAAGCAGCAGGGAGCGCGTCCCACCCACCCTACCCTACCCTACCCACCCACCTTGGAAGGCCGGGTTGCTGTAGGTCCGGCAGTCGCCGGAGGCCGATGCGGCGTTGGCGGCGGAGGCGGGGTTGGAGGGGTCGGGGGGCCCCTCGGCCTCCTGGATGGTCTCCATGGAGGCGGCGCGGGAGGGCGCCTTCCTGCGGCCCTTGCCCCCGCGGCGGCGGCGCCTGCGCGAGGGGGCCCGCGCCGCGTCGCCGGAGCGCGGCGTGCTGGGCTTCCCCACGCACGCGCTGGGCCGCGACACGCACGTGCCCATGCCTCGTCGCCCGTCGGCCGAGATCGGCGCGGTGGCGGGCGCGGGGGAAGGTGGCACGGCGCCGCGTCTGCGTCCGCGCGGGCGTGGGGGGTGGAGATCGGTGCGGTTGCGTGGGAGATTTTTGTTTTTATGGGCGGGCGGGCGGGCGAGCGAACTCTGTGGCTGTGGTGGCGGAGGGGTAGGGGGAGGTGGTGGTGGTGTTGATGGAGGAACAGGGCGACGCTGGCTGCGGTGTGCCTGCCTGCGCGTCTGTGCGGGGCTTCCCACACGACTGCTGCTGCGGGGTGGTGGGGAATGGAGATTATGGGGAGGCGCCGCTCTCCTGGACGCGGTCCTTGGTGGGTGCTCTGCCTCTGCCTCTGCCTCTGCTACTTCCTTTTGTTCTGGTTGTGGGCTCGGGTGGGGCCCGCGGCTTTTCTTTTCTGGTGGGAGTTAGGGACAGAGTGACGACCGCTGTGCAATGTGCACCGTGTAGGTGAGACTGGACTGGACTCGGCGCCATGCGCTCTGCACCGCGGTTGTCCGCCGACGCAATGGATGAATTTGATCTCGTTTTTACGCCCGGACACGTTCGGAATATCGGACACGCAATGATGTCCTCCAATTTAGGTCTGAATGAATTTGTCCGTCCAACGTTACACCGCACGGTGGCCGCACGAAGAGCGCGTTGACCACTGGAAAAAAAACGAAGGCCATGTGCGTGCAATTCCGCGCGTTGACCGTTGACCAGATTTACCAGATATGGCTGGTGGGAAGAAAAAAGTCAGTGGCCAACTCAACGAAGCATCCATCCGGATCCAGGTGCGCTGCACGCGTACCATGGTCCATGGGGGGCTTGTGGTCCTTCACCGATCACCATCCTATTTCTCGCCAACATTTTGGTACTCCGTTTTTATACCTCTTGAAAAAAAACTTGTTTCTCCTCCTTCCTCTTTTAGATCCACACGCCTTGCACGAAACTTAGCGGCTAATCCTGGAAAATGAGTGCCAACATAGTTTTCTTTGCTAGGAGATGATCTCTTTGTGTTAACTAGTAAATGTGTGCCTGCAATGCACGTTCATATTAGGCGATATATTAATTTCGCGTAGATATTAGGTAAGATGTATTTCTATTATGCAATTGGCATTTATGCTAATATTTAGTATGATATCAATGCGCGCTAAACATGTTAGGCGCTCACCATCGAAAACAATGTAGGTCGTTCGATTGACCTAATTTGATGGCCGAGATTAGTAGGATATTAGATAAAGATAAGATGTGTTTTGGATCTTTCTATATTGATGATATGGTATATAGATATAGACAAACATAAGATATGTTTTGGATCTTTTTATATTGATGATATGGTATATAGATATAGATAAACATAAGCTATGTTTTGGATCTTTTTATATTGATGACATGGTATATAGATATAGATAGATATAAGATATGTTTGGATCTTTTTATATTCATGATATGGTATATAGATATAGATAGATATAAGATATTTTCTTAAGATTTATAAATCAATGTTGGATATTGATGAAACTAATAACTCTATGGTGCCAGAAGAGAGCACATCTTACCCATGGGCACATGCTCGTGCATGTGCGGTCAACACGCGTAGCAACTTCCACTGGAAGTTTCTAAAAAAGCTAATAACCTTATCAGGATGACGTTCCGAGTCTTGTATTTTGCTTCCTCATGAAGCAAAGTTTATTTCCTTATTCAATTTTACTTCCATATGACAAACTGTGTTTCCAGTTATGGTGAACTTCATTTTTAGTAACACTTAGTTTTACTTCCTAACAAGAATGCTTCTCTTTTTGTGGCCAACAAGATTGTTCGGAGACAGTCAGATGGTGTTTCCTTCTAGTATATGGTTTCCAACATAGGAGGGGGGGGGCCGATAACTCTTGCAAGATGAGATTTCACATCATCTAGTTTGCTTAGGAAGCAAAACTTATTACGTCATTCAATTTTGCTTTCATATGAAGAAATTTTGTTTCCAATTGTGGTTAGTTTATCTCGAGTGACATTTGGTTTTGCTTTCTATCAAGGATATTTGTATTCGAGGTAATATCATCGGGACTTGTCGAACTTGTGCTCAATGTTCAGTTTAGTGCTAGAACTTTAAAATACGGAATTCCAGTCACTTACTTGACTATAGCGTGCATATGTGGATGTATTCGCGTGTATGGCCCCATTTGTCAGTGAGTGACTGCCCTCGGACGACGCATTTTTGCACTAACACCCTCACAATTTTCTTATTTGCAGAAAAGGCAACTACGATAGCACGAGTCTATATGTATTGAGTGATGTCCCACCTGTTATTACATAATAAAAATTAACACAGAAAAGTGGCCGCCAGGTCTCGACCTCATGGGAAGAGGTTAATAAACAAGTCGCGCTGGCCATTACAACACGCAGATGTTCACTTTTAATTCAGACAACTGAACTTAATGTACTATAAGAAAGGTGCTTGTGGAGCTCAAATGGGTTATAGCGATTTTGGTGGAGTGGTAAACTTCTAGTGTTGTAAGCCTGGGTCACGGGTTCAATTGCCGCCCCACCCACTTTTAGTGTTAATTTGGACAATACGGTGGTTTGTGTTTCTGCAGATAAAAAATTATGAGGGGGTCCTATGCAAAAAAGCATCACTGATGTTGAATTTTACGTGAATAGAAGAAATACAAGGGAGTTATGCGCAAAAGTGTGTGCAGTCACTCACGGGCAGGTGGGCCATACACACGGGTACGCCCGCGTACGCATTTTGTTACTGTATGTGCACGCTTGAGTCAAGTTAAGTGACTGCAATTCCGTGTGCCCTCACCATCGCTGACAAGGTGAAGTCACGAGTCATATTGACGAGATCATAGAATCACGCGCTCTGAGTGACACATGCTTGAACATGGGCACCGCAATGTGGAGGAGTGTTTTCAAGGAGGAGAGCGTCAATTATATCGAAGGAATAATAGTGAGCAAAATGTATGACGTTGGTGGGGAACAATTAGGGCTCGTCGACAAGAACCTCCCTGCTTGTGGGCAATCACTATACAGTGATAAATCACATGCTTGTGTTTCTCCATGAGCCACAAACTAGGAGGAACATATAGAACATCGTGGGACAATTTGTTGAAACAGAGTGTGTAAACCATGGTGGCTGCCTATTTAGATGGCCAAACACGTGTTGTGTTTATTTATTTGGAACATTAGAATAGGGCATTCTCCTATGTGTTGCGTGCATTTTATCTCCATCGCCGGATTGCCCAATCTAGTGTCGCGTCCAATCGGATTTTAGATCCCGCCCGAGCAATGTCTCCAAGCTCACGGGCAAGATGTCCTAATCGGTGACGCTAGGGTTGTATGAATATGAGTATGCAGCATACCGAATGTTGTTCAGAGTCCCGGATGAGATCCCGAACGTCACGAGGAGCTCCGGAATGGTCCGGAGGTAAAGAATTATATATAGGAAGTGTTGTTTCGCCATCGGGAAAGTTTCGGTCACCGTGATTGTCTGGGACCACCGGAAGGGTCCTGGGTCCACCGGTGGGGCCACCCATCCGGAGGGCCCCAAGGGCTGAAGTGGGGAGGAACCAGCCCATAGTGGGCTGGTGCGCCTCTTGGCCCACCTGCGCCTAGGGTTGAAACCCTAGGGTTGGGCGCCCACTGCCTTGGGGGCACTCCACCTCGGCCGCCCCCTTGGGAGATTGGATCTCCAGGGGCGCGCCACAGGGGCCTATATAAGGAGGCGGGGGAGGCACCACACCCTATGCATTGGCGCCTCCCCCCCTGCTACACCTCGGGGTCCCCACAGAGCTGGTATCAGAGCCATCCTGACTGTAGGAAGCCTTAGTTAGCATGGTCGTTAGTTAGGGTAAAACTATTTCCAAAACTACTACTAGTTTTCAAAACTATCTATACTTCTCTTCCCTTCTCAGTTTTTCGAAAACTAAGGTATACTTTCCTTATTGATCTCTTCCCCTTCAAAACCTTTGGTCGCTAGAACCCTTATGCCCCTGACCACTGGATTCCTTGTAATCGTCGTGGATAATCTAGAAGGAAGATGCCTTGCCAGACATTCACCCACATCTCCTGAACACAATATTGGCGACATCACAACGAGACGATACCAACAGAAGATACATCCTCAAGGAATGAGGACCTGAAGACCCAGGAGATGGTGACACCCATGACACTGCCCAAGATGATGCAACCTTAGCCTACGATGATCAGGGCCTAGAATATGCAAGATCATGATATACGTCGCTAGTAGAGTAACCATGTCACTACCGTTGTTGTATCGGCAACCACCGATGGATGAGAACCTAGCCATTTGGTCCGCCTCACCATAGTGAGCAGGAAAACGGTTCTCCTCATTCCCCGCTCTTGGTGTCGATGTTGTCATCAACGTAACCGACATGATGGACCTCTATTACGCCTTGATAATATCACTGCATAAAGGATTGCCTACCTGGTACACTCGACGCCTTAGAAGGCAAAAGGGATCGTCGTGATTAAAAAGACAATAGAAGACCAAGTCAATGCCAGTTACGAGGAGCTACCTTCACCCCATCACTTCAACAGGCGAGAAGTTGTTGAAGAATCTCCAGGTTCAACCCGGATTGTTTCATCGAACAACTACAAGAGAAGTAGCAACACCTGAGGAAAACTCAGAAGACTGCATGAGGCACAAGGCGCGACTACTGAGTCCGAGAACCCCTAGGGTAGGATGAGTCGTGTACCCCCTATGCGCAGTCAAGTCCGTATGATAGTTCGAATAGAACCATGATTGTGTGTTGCTTGTTTTTATTTGTTTGTGTTTTGATATAGGTCGCACTTTTGCCCTAGGCAACAAGTACGCGACTATATCACCTTCCTTACCCTATTTCTTTGGTTTGGCCCTTTTTGCACCTATTTGTTTGCACTTGCACTATAGAACCCCCTTTAGGCATTCCCCTCCTCTATGCTACCTCTCCCTCTCATCTCTTTCCTCAACTGAAGACAAGCAAGACAATATGCACCAAGGATTCCACCTTGGCGACCAACAAGCACTGAAGACTTTTGCTACAACCTCCTCGACCAAGTGCAACCGCTTAGAGTTATGGTTTCCCCTCAAGATTAGAGACCCATTCCTAGACCCTTCGAGGCTTCACGAGATGCCCCAACTCGAAACCTTAACCATGAGCTTAACCTACGGAATTGCAAGAGAACCTGTTAAGCCTCCGTAACCTTGCTTATCACTGGGTTCATTATGGAACTAGTGGACATAGTGAATGAGCACATTATCATCCTAAGATAGCACCAAAACTGACGATGCCATAGGAAGGACCAATCTGAGGATAAAGGAACAGAGGACAAATGACTTGGTGAGTTTATATCAATGACTTTGAGGAATTATCTGAGACTATTTGGTGGATTATAAGGCTACCATGATTGGTAGATGAACTTGGTGGGATCATGAGTATAGATTAGCATAACTTTCTTTACCCCTGAGTAAATTGGATTTAGTAGGATAATTGTGTTCGCAAGCTAGAATTCTTGGAAGTATTTGGATTTAACTTAGCCATGGGATATTGTTAGGAGATAGTTGATATTATGTAAATGACATGGGGAACATGTAGGAATTCTCGTTGGACAAGAGATTTGGATTTAAGTAGCAGATTCTAGTTGAATATAGATGTTGAGTATGTCTACATGGTTCGGAGTAAATTGGATTTAGACTGATGATCTTGATCATGACACCATGTTTCTCGGTGGACGATAAACTAGGAGATTGGACTAATTGTCGGAGTTTATTTAGGGAGTCTATATAAGCTTGACCTTGGAGTTTACTTGACCATGATAATGAAAATTGGTGGACTCACTACAGTAGAGATAGCCTTTTCAAGTGTTTGGGGATTATATGGACTTTAGGAGATCATGTGAAACACCAGCATAGGCGTTGGATTTGTAGAATTAATGGATTGAGTAGTGATTGATGGAAGTTAACAGGTTGCTGGGGTTGATAGGAAGGAAACAAGATCTTGGAGTGACATACGACGTGTTTCCTTAGGATAGAGATGCACTAGCATGGACCTTGGAAGAATAGGATGAGCACTTGGATTATCATGTTTAATTGGGGCTTAGTAGCTTGTATGTTCTACCCATGGATTTTTAGGGGTAGACATACATATGAGTTTGGGGATTGTAGACATATATGATTTTGTTAGACCTTCCCCTGGGAGTCATGAGGATAATAATAGCATGAGTGATGATTGGAGCTGACCTACAAGAGTTGATGCTTTCGGTGGTATAAGGTTATTTGTTTAAAGGACTAGATAGAACAATTGGCATCTCAGGAACCGTGCTTAAGGATAAAGATGATAAATGTTCACTCGCACACTAGAATCCTTGAAATCCTTAAGCCCTACCAAGCCACAACATGGTCGGATCCTGACCTTAGGCTTTGGCTCTAGATCAATAAGACCTTGGCCAATACTCAACCGTGACCATCACCAATGCCTCAGCCCACCTTACGTACCCCAAAGTCTTCATGGAGTGCTTAGACAAGATAGTTGTCATCATCATTTGGTGACCTACTTGTCCACCCGAAGACGAAAGAAGAGCCGTTCAGCTAGTCCAGGAACATTTGAAGACCGCCATGCCAAGGAGGAAGAACAACCACCATCGTCAAGAAGTAAACCTCCGCATCAAAGACCAGGCATATCTGCAAGCCACTTCTCTCAAAGGAACCAAGCATTCCCATGACAAGGAGACCCACACCAAGATTTAACAACCCCTTCCGAGATCACTCCAAGACGAAGAGTAGACGGCTACCAGCTAGAGTAACCACCTGAGTTACCTGATGAGCGCAACGCTTTCCATGCATCACAACCCCGGAAGTGTTTCCAACTTCCTAGCTAGCCCGAGCACTGATAAGGACACTAACCACCAAGCCATCGACCCCTAGCCCAATCTAACCTACCGCGAGCTACACATTAGCAACCTGGATCAAGAAGAGCGTCAAACATGAAGCCACACCATCAAGTACTTCAATCTCAATGGAGCACTACACGGAAGCAGAAGCAACATGAGGACTTGAAGACTACCCCAGATCCAAGTTTCTGTATCCCTTTCCGCGCCTAGTCTAGGAATCTCGGGGACGAGATTCTTGTAAGGGGGGTAGGTCTGTCACACCCTGATTTTCATGCCACAACACTTAAGCTAATAAATCATGATAAAATGTGGTTTGACAAAAACTTTTGAGTGTTTTGTCTTTGCTTTGATTGAATGTTTGTCTGCTGTTTGCAAGTGCTCTAAAAATCAAATAAATCCTCCAACTCCTATACTTCATCTCCTTGCTCCAAACTCTTGAACCAATGATCATGCCATGTGTATAGGACATAAAAATATTTTCTTACAAAAAAGATTTGGCCAAATAGTATTTTCAAATTTTAGTTTTTCAAAAACCCCTGAATTGAGATTTGCACTGCAAGTACTTAATTAAGGGAAGTAAAAATCTTTCCAAAAATATATTTGACTCCTATTAGATATAGGATACCCAGAAACCACAAAAATATAATTTTAAAAGTTATTTTCTTATTTTATTTAAAAGCTTTTTCTTAAGGCCAGAAATGGTCTTTAATAGGGAAAAATTAATTTTATTGCCTCAAAAATATTTAACAAAATTTAGAGAAACTCATAGGACATATATTGTCCATATATAAGAGTTTCAACACATGGTCATGTTCAAAATATTGGTCAAATACCCCAAAAACCCTTTCTGGATATTTCAAGCTTTTGAAATATTTACAAAGGAAATATTCTCCAAAAATTCCAAGAAAATTCTAGCATGTCACATATGACATGTTTGATGATCTTGACAAGTATCATGTCATGGATAATAGTAAAACCCCATGAAATCCCCTCAAAACCATTTCTGTCCATTTTGAAGTTTGAGCAACTTTACATTGCCAAACATGTCCAAATGCTCTAAAACATTGTGAACATGCTCAAATGGTCTAATAATGAATCTAGACCAAATGGCACAAGTTGGAGAACAAGTTAACTTGATCAAAGTGCCCCAAAACCCTTCCTGTCTAGAACCAAATTTGGACAACTCTACATTGCCAAGTGTGTCCTTTTGATCTGAATTTTTGTGGACATGGTCAAATCCTCAAATGATGATACTACACCAAGTGGTGCATCAAGGAGAATAGATTTGCATGACTAGATCTTGACAAATCCATTTCTGCTGATTTCTAGGGTTTACCAAAGTTGCATTGGCTACTTTGCCCAAATGAGCTCAAACTTGGTGGAACACCCTACTTCCATGTGCCATTCCATCCTGTTAATTCTCATGGCAAGTGAAATTAATTTTCTTGCCCAAACCAACAACAAACACCTTCTGCCATTTTTCCAAAATCATCATTTTGACCACTTCCACTCTTCTCCATGACCTCAACTTTTTACCACAGCTCCTCCTAGTCTTCTCCTATCTCCAGTAACTCTTCCCTGGCCTCAGCTCAATGATTGAGGGGTGAAACACCCCCATTTACCCCTCTGGATAGCACCTCCCTCTCTCTTTCTCACCTCCCTGCTCACTCCATTGGTTCGACAAGGCATCCAAGGCTTCCCCCTGCTATCCTAATACCTCCTGGCACTACTGGACACAAGTGGCCGCGCCCACTCCCCTTTCTTAATGCCATGGCATGCCAAAGGCGTGCTCAGAGCCTTCTGATGCGCCCCCTAGCACCGTAGCCGCTCTGCCCGAGCCACCGGACCACCTAGGGCCTCCCCTCGTGTCCCCGAGGTCACCTCGACGTCTGCGAAGACGCTTCTGCTGTCGTCCCCTCCTCTCTCTCCCTCTCCAGCTCTCCTCGCGTGCGACAGGCGCCGCCCGAGCGCGCCGGTCGGCCACGGCGGGACCCGCTTTGCCGCGTTCCCGCTCCTCTCTTCTCCCCAGGCGTAGTCCACGCCCACAACGCCCCAGACACGCGCCCACGAGCTCCCGTGGCCTCCAGCGATGGCTACGGCCTCGCCGGCGCATGGGCCGTTGTGCACCTCGCCCCCTCCTATTTGAGGCCGCCCCCGAGCCCCCTCTCTGCTCCATTTGCTCTCTCTCTCTCCCGAACACCACCCAAGCCAACCCATCCTTCCTCTCGTGTCCTCCTGCTCCCTCCATGGCCGAGGTGCCGACGTCGGTCTCCGCCCAAATTCCCGCAGACCGAAGCCTTCCCTCCCCTCCTTTGGACCCCAATGAAGCCACCTCACGCCGACGAGGCTCCTCCGCCCATTACCTCCTCCTCTAGCGCCCCGCAACCCCAGAACCCCTCTTGCCGGACGCCGTCGTCCGCCCTCCCGTTGAGCTGCTCGCTCCTGGTCTCCCCCGTGTCCAACGCGCCACCCGAGCGCCGGCGTGGAGTGGGCATCCGCCAGACCACTACCACGCCGTCCGACGCAACAGAGCGACCGGAACCACGGCGACCGGCGCCCTCCCTCCCCCTGTGCGAGGAAGAAGAAGGACGCGGAGAAGGTGAGAGAGCCCGTGGGCCCCGGTGTAAGTGACCACGAGGGTCGGGCCCACAACTTGTGGACACGGCTTCCCGCGCCGTCTCCCAATGCGAAGACGATTCGGGCGGGCGCCTTCGACGTGGCCGCTGCTTGCAGGCGATCGATCGAGCCATTGGGCGGCCCAGCCTACTGGCGCTATCTTTGCGCTTCGGTCTGTGATATAGGTATAACCCCCCCCCACTTCCTTTGTCTTTTTTTCTTTTTCCAGAACTTGTAAAATATTCCAAATATTCATTTTACCTCCAAATTTGATGATTCAAATTTCTAGTGACTCCATAAATCATGCTCTACCTGTTGGTGCAACATGCACATTTTTCCAGGGACTTTTTCTTCACAAACATTTATCAAATCTTGTTTTTCCATTTCTGTACTGAACTTTAGAAAATCACAGAGAGCCCATTTTTGATCCAAATTCCATGGTTCAAACTCCTAGATGTCTATAAGTTCATAACTTAGTTTATGAACATTTGTATTAATACTTTATGTATCACCTCAAATAATGGTCTATTTATTTATATATAGCCAACTTTGCAAATTCATAGGAAAATCATCTCAAGTCCAAATCCAGTGAAACCAATTCCTTGATGCTTCTAAAATCATCCTTTGTTAAATGGGTGCCTTTGCTCATTTTTCAAAAATATATTTCTGTACACTTCTTGCAAACCCATTAATCCCTTGATTCCATCATATTGAAATGTTCAGAGATGTCCATTGATCAAATCCTAATGAAACCACTTTGGTCATCCCTCATATGACCAGAGGTATCCCAGAAAAGTCCAACTCATATTTTTAGAGCACTTTTATTTCCTACCTTGTTGTGTTGCTTATTGTGTTTGTTTCCGACGTTAGTTGACGAAGTAGACGGAGTACTTGGAGAAGGACCAGAAGATTTCAAGACTCTGATGAACCAGGCAAGCAGCCCTTTGACCATGTCTATGAAACCTTTTTATGCATGTCATATAGTACCTTATCGTTGTTGCAACGGAATCATGATGGGGTGATAACCACTTCGATGGTTGCCACCATACTTCATCGTTGATACTTGCATTGTGCATGACCCTACCTTCCTATGAGGGTTATGCCGGTGGGAGTAGATAGGATGCTAAGGTAGTGCTACGCAAAAAGGGACGGGAATATGCATGGTGATGGAGACAAAGTATTTTCAAAAGACTTTTTCGAAAACCCCGTCGGGTGCCACTTATGCCCGAGGGAGATGATGAAATGGGTAACCACTTGATGACGAAGTGGTGTACCGAGGCAAGTGTGTGTGTTGTTTTCGAAAACGAATTAGATTTAAGATTTGTCGACTGTCCCAACCTTACATGCGCAACCACTCTACCCTTATATGGGAAAGGGCATTATTGATTACCTAGACTGATACTAGCTTGGAGCCCGCATTACTAGTGACGGGAGAGTTGTTGGTGCGCTCTCTCGGGACGGGGTCGTGCCAGGTAGGGTGGCCAAGAACATTTTTATGGGGCACCGAACACACCGTTGGTACCCCGTGCCAGTATGTGATGAATATCGGAGCGATGCTCCACAATTTTAAGATGTGGAATGTTAGGCACGGGGGTTACTACCAATCGAGTGGACTCCATGTTAGTGTCGTCTAGGCAAAGGTAGTGATCGGGTGCTTACCCCGGGTACTTGAGGTACCGCGGGTCGTGGATGACACGGAAGTTCCCCGGATCTTGTGGGTACAGTGTGCAACCTCTGCAGAGTGTAAAACTATTTGAATAGCCGTGTCCACGGTCAAGGACAGTTGGGCGGTGCTGCTTAAACTACGTCCAGAGTTTTCAACCGTGTGTGTGTGTGTGTGTGTGTGTGTGTGTGTGTGTGTGTGTGTGTGTTGATAAAACTACTTGGGTCAAGTCAAGGGACTTGACATGATTGAGATGGGTTGGTGCCCACTCTATTTATGTTGATATCTATAACCTGTCCTCATGGTTACTTGAATTCTCTTGATGCATGCCTTACAAGTTGTTGAACATGTCATTGCACTCAAAACTAGCTTTCTGCAAAAATTTACCTATATCATGCATTGTTGTATCTTGAACCAAAAACATGGGTTGCTTGCGAGTACATTCAAAGTACTCATTGGCTTGCCACTGGTTATTTTATTGGCGGGCATGAAAGAACAGGATATGATGAGGAATACTTGATGATTTAACATGCGAGCTAGGACGCTTCCCAGTCAGAATGACTGTAAGGTTAAGGCAGATGGCATGGGTCCAAGTTATCGACGAAGATTTCCACTGTGATGCTATACTCAAGACTCGACCATAATGGTCCTACTTGTGTAATACGGTATGTATGGATGTAAGACTCTTGTTATTCAGCTTCTGTGTGTTCAGTGAGCATTGATCTCTGGGATCACTGTACACGTGCATTCGGTGATCACGACTTATGAGTCGGGGTCCCCACACAACGTGACCGAAAAATAAAGTTCCTACGATCAGATCGTGGAGGAGAATATTTAAGTCATGAATTTGGTACACACTTAAGGAAATGTGGAATCGTTTCACAACTCACGCCGCCTGGAACACCTCAGCGTAACGGTGTGTCCGAACGTCGTAATCGCACTCTATTGGATATGGTGCGGTCTATGATGTCTCTTACCGATTTACCGCTATCATTTTGGGGATACGCTCTAGAGACAGCTACATTCACTTTAAATAGGGCACCGTCTAAATCCGTTGAGATGACACCGTATGAATTATGGTTTGGAAGAAACCTAAGTCGTCGTTTCTAAAAGTTTGGGGATGCGATGCTTATGTCAAGAAACTTCAACCCGAAAAGCTCGAACCCAAGTCGAAAAATGCGTCTTCATAGGATACCCAAAGGAAACCATTGGGTATACCTTCTACTTAAGATCCGAGGGCAAGATCTTTGTTGCCAAGAACGGATCCTTTCTGGAAAAAGAGTTTCTCTCGAAAGAAGTAAGTGGGAGGAAAGTAGAACTCGATGAAGTACTACCTCTCGAACGGGAAAGTAGTGCAGCTCAGGAAAATGTTCCTGTGATGCCTACACCAACTGAAGAGGAAAATAATGATGATGATCAAGGTACTTCGGATCAAGTTGCTACTGAACTTTGTAGGTCCACAAGGACACGCCCGCACTGAGTGGTACGGCAACTCGTCACGGAAATCATGTTGTTAGACAACGGTGAACCTTCGAACTATGAAGAAGCGATGGCGGGCCCAGATTCCAACAAATGGCTTGAAGCCATGAAATCCGAGATAGAATCCATGTATGAAACAAAGTATGGACTTTGACAGACTTGCCCGATGATCGGCGAGTGATAGAAAACAAATGGATCTTTAAGAAGAAGACGGACGCGGATGGTAATGTTACCATCTATAAAGCTCGACTTGTCGCTAAGGGTTATCGACAAGTTCAAGGGGTTGACTACGATGAGACCTTCTCTCCCGTAGCGAAGCTAAAGTTCGTCTGAATCATGTTAGCAATTGCCGCATACTATGATTATGAGATATGGCCGATGGACGTCAAAACGGCATTCCTTAACGGACATCTTAAGGAAGAGCTGTATATGATGCAGCCGGAAGGTTTTGTCGACCCTAAGAATGCTAACAAAGTATGCAAGCTCCAGCGATCCATTTATGGGCTGGTGCAAGCATCTCGGAGTTGGAACATTCGCTTTGATGAGATAATCAAAGCGTTTGGTTTATGCGCACTTATGGAGAAGCTGCGTTTACAAGAAAGTGAGTGGGAGCTCAGTAGCATTTCTCATATTATATGCGATGACATACTCTTGATGGGAAATGATATAGAACTTTTGGACAGCATTAAGGCCTACTTGAATAAGTGTTTTCAATGAAGGACCTTGGAGAAGCTGCTTACATATTAGGCATCAAGATCTATAGGATAGATCGAGACGCCTCATAGGTCTTTCACAAAGCACATACCTTGATAAGATTTTGAAGAAGTTCAAAATGGATCAGTCCAAGAAAGGGTTCTTGCTCGTGTTGCAAGGTGTGAGATTGAGCTCGGCTCAATCCCGACCATGGCAAAAGATAAAGAAGAGATGAGTGTCATCCCTATGCTTCAGCCATAGGATCTATTATGTATGCCATGTCTGTGTACTGGACTGATGTAAACCTTGCCGTAAGTTTGGTAGGAAGGTACCAAAGTAATCCCGCAAGGAACACTAGACAGCGGTCAAGAATATCCTGAAGTACCGAAAAGGACAAAGGACATGTTTCTCGTTTATGGAGGTGACGAAGAGCTCGTCAGAAGGGTTACGCCGACGCTTAGCTTCGACACGATCCGATGACTCTAAGTCACAAACCGGATACGTGTATATGTTGAATGGTGGAGCGATTAGCTGGTGCAACCGCAAGCGAGCGTCGTGGCGGGATCTACATGTGAAGCGGAGTACATGGCAGCCTCGGAGCCAGCAGATGAAGCAATTTGGGTGAAGGAGTTCATCACCGACCTAGAGTCATACCCAATGCATCGGGGCCGATCAAACTCTTCGTGACAACACCGAGCTATTCCCTTGCCAAGGAGCCGGGTTTCACAAGAAGACCGAGCACATCAAGCGCCGCTTCAACTCCATCCGTGAAAATGTTCAAGATGGAGACATAGATATTTGCAAAGTACATACGGATCTGAATGTCGCAGATCCGCTGACTAAACCTCTCTCATGAAAGCAAAACATGATCAACACCGTAACTCTATGGGTGTGCGATTCATCACGATGTAACTAGATTATTGACTCTAGTGCAAGTGGGAGACTGTTGGAAATATGCCCTAGAGGCAATAATAAAAGTATTAGTATTATATTTCCTTGTTCATGATAATTGTCTTTATTCATGCTATAACTGTATTATCCGGAAATCGTAATACACGTGTGAATACATAGACCATAATATGTCCCTAGTGAGCCTCTAGTTGACTAGCTCGTTGATCAACAGATAGTCATGGTTTCCTGGCTATGGACATTGGATGTCGTTGATAACGGGATCACATCATTAGGAGAATGATGTGATGGACAAGACCCAATCCTAAGCATAGCACAAGATCGTGTAGTTCGTTTGCTAGAGCTTTTCTAATGTCAAGTATCCTTTCCTTAGACCATGAGATCGTGTAACTCCGGATGCCGAGGGAGTGCTTTGGTGTACCAAACGTCACAACGAATCGGGTGACTATAAAGGTGCACTATAGGTATCTCCGGAAGTGTCTGCGGGTTGACACGGATCGAGATCGGATTTGTCACTCCGTATGACGGAGAGGTATCTCTGGGCCCACTCGGTAATGCATCATCATAATGAGCTCAAAGTGACCAAGTGTTTGGCCACGGATCATGCATTACTGATGCGAGTAAAGTGACTTGCCGTAACGATCTTGAACGAGGTATTGGGATACCGACGATCGAGTCTCGCAAGTAACGCATCGATTGACAAAGGAATTGAATACGGGTTGTTTAATCCTCGACATCGTGGTTCATCCGATGAGATCATCGAGGAGCATGTGGGAGCCAACATGGGTATCCAGATCCGCTGTTGGTTATTGCCCGAGAGTCGTCTCGGTCATGTCTACGTGTCTCCCGAACCCGTAGGGTCTACACACTTAAGGTTCGGTGACGCTAGGGTTGTATGAATATGAGTATGCAGCATACCGAATGTTGTTCGGAGTCCAGGATGAGATCCCGGACGTCACGAGGAGCTCCGGAATGGTCCGGAGGTAAAGAATTATATATAGGAAGTGTTGTTTCGGCCATCGGGAAAGTTTCGGGGTCACCCGGTATTGTACCGGGACCACCGGAAGGGTCCCGGGGGTCCATCGGGTGGGGCCACCCATCCCGGAGGGCTCCAAGGGCTGAAGTGGGAAGGGGAACCAGCCCATAGTGGGCTGGTGCGCCCCCCTTGGCCCACCCCCTGCGCCTAGGGTTGAAACCCTAGGGTCGGGGGGGCCCACTTGCCTTGGGGGGCACTCCACCCCCCTGGCCGCCGCCCCCCTTGGGAGATTGGATCTCCTAGGGTCGGCGCCCCCCTGGGGGCCTATATAAAGGAGGGCAGGGGGGAGGGCAGCCACACCCTGTGCATTGGCGCCTCGCTCCACTGCTACACCTCGCCCTCCTCCAAAGAACTTGGCGAAGCCTCGCCGGAGTTCTCACAGATCCACCACCACGTCGTCGCTCATTGGATCATCATCAACCTCTCCTTCCCCTTGCTGGATCAAGAAAGAGGAGACGTCTCCGTCCGTCACGTGTGTTGAACGCGGAGGTCTTTGTCTGCTCAAAGACTTGGTCATCGGTGATCTGAATCACGGCGAGTACGACTCCATCATCACCCTTCCCTTGAACGCTTCCGCACGCGATCTACAAGTGGTATGTAGATGCAATCTCACTCCCTTGACTCGTTGCTTAGATGAACTCATAGATGGATCTTGGTGAAACCGTAGGAAAAATTTTAATTTTCTGCAACGTTCCCCAACAAACTTTGCTTTTATTCGTGTGCTTTCAAAAAATGGTGAATAAAAAAAATAAGATTGCAAAATCAGTCGGCTCAGTCTTTCAAATGTGCTCATAGAGATATGTAGTCCATGTATACATTCATAGAAACGAGTCGTATATGTGAGCGCCCGCGTTTATACTATATTTATCAAAAGAAAATATTGCACCACCACGCAAGTTGTACCATTTACGATTTTGAGTTTTGTTTTTTGATAAACTTCTTCTCCTTTATTCATTCATAAGTTTACACAAGAAAAAACAATGAGTTGATAGTAGACTTTTATATGAGAATCCTTGGGAAATACTCCCTCCGTTTCTTTTTAGTCTGCATATAAGGTTTGGTCAAAGTCAAGCTTTGCATAGTTTGACTAACTTTATATTAAAAAATATCAACATTCACAACATGAAATCAACATTTTCAGATGCACCATGAAATGTATTTTCATATTATATAGTTCAAGTATTGTAGATGTTCATATTTTTTAATATAAATTTGGTCAAACTTTGTGTAGTTTGACTTTGACCAAAACTTATACGCGAAGTAAAAAGAAACGGAGGGAGTATGTTTAGTCCTACAGATGAAACACCACATAAAGAATGAGAATCTCTGAAAATCATGTACAGCTCATTTGAATCTTGAATCGAGGAGACATTGGCGTGCCCACTCGCTGGCTAATCCGATGGATCATGGATTCATGTAAGGCAAAAGGGAAAAGGATGTTGGAGAAGTTAAAGTGGCGAAGTGACAGATGAGACGAGGCACACGACTAAATTAAATGCTTCCTTGGTCCGAAGGCTGTCTCCCCTGTGAACCTTTCCTGGTGTACGTGGACAGTGTCCACGGCGCCGTCGCAGCAGCCGGACGCCAGTGCTGCTGGGAGCGAAAGGACGGCGGCACTTCCACCGACGTCATCATTTCGTTTGAGCGTAAAAGACAGTGCCACCTTTTTCTTTTGCCTCGATCGGCTTCATAGATTAATATTTTTTTATACCATATAATATTTTCTGTTCTCCCGCCCTGAAGCTTCTGATGACGCGCCGTCGGTTTCGAGCTGCCTCCTTCTGATGTTCTTAAAACAAAATGTACTGCTACATGATGATCGCCGATTGTTTATTATCTGGAATACATTGAACTTGTTCAACAAAACTTGAACGGTTTGCAGCCACGACGCGTTCTGTGTCGGGTCCGGCCTTGGCGTGTCATATGGCCGCACGCTATTAGGATGGGCCAAGGCGCAGCCCTGAAGATCACAAGATGCATGTATACTATCTTCTTCTTTTTTATATTTAATTATTATAATAAAATGAAAGCGACACGTTTATATTGTATTGCGTGTTCGCTGCTTAATCATCATCCAGGTAGCTCAACAGTTGGGAAGAAAGGGTTTATTAGTCGACGTCGCAGAACCAGAATGATCTCATCGCCCATCATGGCACCAGGAAAAGGCTACTACGGTGGCGACCCGTCCTCACGCCGACGGACAGAGACCTTTCACCTGTGCCCGTGCTGTCTGCAGGGTGCGTGTATTCAGCCAATTCATCCGACGGTTCCAGCCCACCGTGCCGCCTTGTTTGAACCAACAAGTCGCTCCCAATGAAAGAACGAAAGATATTTTGCCACACGCACGGAGCAGTAAGAAAGAAGACGACGCGCACATCTGGCAAGCGGTGATAAGATTGGTTGAAGAGTACGCCCTGTCGACCACACGACGCGCCGTTCTCCGATGACGGCGAGCCGGCTACGTGTCGCGTGGCGGTGGCCGGAGTCCACCGCGCGCCGGTGGCCAGGGGAATCTTTTGGAGGAGATGCGGCCGCGGCCCGCCGACGTGAGCCCGTGGCCGGGCGCCGTGTCTCCGTCCGCATCACGCTCCCTGTCGCTGCTGCGTGCACGGCTCTCGTTCGTGGCCCGCTTCCTTCCAGAAGGAGCGATCCCGTCGAGTGCTGGGAACTGGCGCCCTACCATCCCACTACGTGCTACTCCTGCACGTCGGTGCCCATTTCTTATCCGTGTTTTTTTCTCCGCTTCCACTTCCAGCGTGCGTGTCTTTCTCCATGGCGTGCGAAGGACTAGCCATATGTATGATTATAAGAAACAATTCGGCGGGCGTGGAATGCATGAGTCTCCAGTGGCCACGATACACACGGAAGAGCTCGACTTGCGCGTGCACCAGAAAGCTCAAAAGATGCTACACTGGAGTGGTGATCTTACGATCCTGCTAGAAAGGGATCGATGTGTCCTAACTAGAACTCCTCCATTATTACTCTCACGCAAGGACCTGACATTTTATTTTCCTCTTCTTTTTCTAGGATAGTACAAGGACCCAAGTTGTGCAACATGAAAAAGTGAGTAAGAATTCCTATTATATTTCTCTTTTTATTAATCATCGTTTTTATTCCACAAACGTGCTTTGGTCTGTAGATTGGCTCCGAGCTAGTGCAGATCATTTGGCACGCGTGTGGCGCCTGATTGGTGGGTATGCAATGTCAAAAACATCGCCAACGAGCAAAATTGCGATATGTGGATTCTATGAAATAACTTACCCCCAATAGATCTTTTTTTTGCGGCCATCCGCGGCATAGTGGGCATGTAGGATCGTGCGGCCATCCACGAATAGCGAGCATGTCGGCCGTGAGGATCTTGCCATGGAGCACGAGCCAGGAGAAGAGCTTGCATTTGGGCTCCGCGTATGCCTCCCAAATCTTCGTCGGCGAGAACCTAGTATGCCGAAACCGCGGAGTAGATTCCATTAGGAGTCCAACGCCAGGAGATGGAGTCCTCCTTGTCTGTAGACAGTGTAACCTGAGAGGTCAGGGATGCGATCGAGATGAATTCCTGCAGGTGCATGGGGGACTGAAGGCGGGGCAACCGATCTGATCCAATTATCCTCGTGTATCTCTTTGGACACTGTTCTCTGCTTTCTTGTGGCGATTTTGTATAATCCGGGAGCCAGCATCCTTAGGGGGCCTTTTCAGGTCCAGTCGTCGTGCCAGAATAGAGCTTTATGGCCGTTACCCAGCACGATGGAGGTGGAAGCTCTGAATAGCGCCATGAAAAGGATAGATGTATCCCAACTAGAACTCCTCTATTATTACTCTCATGCAAGGACCTATTTTTTTTTTAAATTTTCCTCTTCTTTGTAGAATAGTACAAACGCCCAACTCATGCAACATGAAAAAGTGACTAAGAATTTCTATTATATTTCCCAAACGTGCTTTGGTCCACTTAATTGCCCGTGGATTGGCTCCGAGCTAGTGTAGTTCCTTCGCCGCGTAACCTGATTGGTGGGTCAGCAGTGTCAAAAACGTCGCCAATGAGCAAAATTGCGATATGTGGGTTCTACGAAATAACTTACCCCCAATAGATTTTTTTTTGCGGAACCCCCAATAGTTGAGGCAACGTGATAAAATCCTATGGTTTTGTGAAACCCTATAGTTCCGCTTTGGTTATATTTACTCGCTTATTATTAACACGAACACGGTTTTCTATTGTATCAAACCGAAAATATGAATTAGAGATTGAATGAGCGTTTCTTCATGAAGGTTTACCAAGGTTAAGAATCTATGTGAGAGATGTCATTTGCATTCCATTCATGACCTTACCAAAATTCAATTACATACATAGGATCAATACTCGGATTCTAAAATAACTTCCTCTTGTTTTCTTCCCCTAACCCTAGGCGGCTAAGGCAAACTCTCCCCTCCGGACTTCGCCGACAAATTCTGTGGATTCGCCTCCCCTTTGCATGCTGCTCTGGCGGGTGGTGACGGGGAGGGGAATCCGAGTGCCTTCGTTCCAGTTAGTAGTTCAGGTTAGGGTTTGTTAGTTCTCACAGTTGCGGCGCTCGAACGGATGGCGACGCTTCTTCTTTGAGTTTGCCTTCTGGACTTTGATCCTCGTTGAGTTTGCCCGTCTGGACGTAGTTGACGGAGTTTCGTTGTAGATTCCTGCCGTCTTCTTAGGACGGTGAGGTTAGGCTTTCTCGTCATGTGTTGAGATTTGGTGTCGGGCGTTTCAGATCTATGCAAGGGTTCAACAGCGACGACAACAGTGGTTCCAGGGTGCTGGGGCTTTGGGGCACATGCACGAAGATTTTCCGGTTGTCATTCACAATGTCAAGTCGGCTCCGGTAGGGGAGCGACGACGACGACACGTCGGCATCTCGTTATGGCGACAATAGTGGTCGTTCGATGGTCCCAAGATCTCGATGTAATTTTTATTATGTTTGAGATGCTTTATACTTCTGATGAACTTTTATAACAGGTTTGATCATTTTCGGGAAAATATTGACTATACAAATTTTGCATTTATTTAGATGATTGGGATGTAAATGGTATCCTGACCACTCCCGTTCACAATATAAGACGTTCCAGCCTGTTTGTGAATCGGATGTATGTAGACATATTTTATGCGATTGTTCCACTCGTTTAAGTACACATATTGAAATATTCAAAACATCTTATATTTGTGAATGAAGGGAGCTGTATTTTTAATGGATTGTGAATAAATTAGAAAAAAAATGCGGGTAAAAATTGTGAATAAATTAGAAATGTTTAACAACATATATTTTATAAGTTCCATCTAGTCCTTCTAGAACGAAATATCATCCTTTTCGGATATTTGTATAGTATGGAGAACAAATTCCATAGCAAATTGCCCTCAATATTCCATACCAGTCGGTCTCAGTGAAAATAACGTGAGATTAGAATATACTCCTATATAACACGGTTCTCTCTGCCCCAGCTCAAGCTGATCTCCAAGTTTTTAATTCTTCTGCATGCACGAATTAAGCTCCGAGGCGACAGCGAAAACAGTCGATCGGACGTGCATGATCCTGGCTAGCTAGCAGTAGATAGATGATGATGAGACATACCTGCATGGAGCGGTGAACCTGTCAGCTGGCGAGTCGTTGTCTCAAGGAAGGAGGGAAAAGAAGAGGGCTGATCCCATGCAATGCACGCAGAGGCAGAGCGCCTTCATCGTTTTGGCCGTGTCCCTTTGCAGACCGGAACTGGAGATGTTCTTTTTGGCGCCTTCGCGCGCGCGCTGCAGGGTTGGAACGGCGTCCCTCTCGCCGTCGGCTTTCCCGGCCGTCCGCGGGGACCGACCGACCCGGTGGCGGGAGTGGGTTGTTGTATCGCGGGCCCCCGGTCGGCTTGTTGCCAGCGTTTGTATTTGTTCGTTTTTGTGCTTTGGATCACGTGACCAAGACGAAGACGACGACAACAACTCGTCCTCGTGTAAAAGTAGTTCTGCCGACCTCTATTCCGTCCGTGTATACCGACGAAAAAAAAAGGTTTTCTCAATGGGTGCCCACGAAAAGTAGTTCTGCCAACCTCTATTCCCTCCGTATATGCCGACGAAAAAATGGGTCTTTTCAAGGGGTACCCACGAAAAATGAATAACTATTTTTAAGAAACACACATGCAACTTATTCATACTCGTAACAATTACAGGTACACTAATTTAGATCGAAAATCCAAGAAAATGTAAAGTACTCCCTCCGTTTCTAAATATTTGTCTTTTTAGAGATTCAAATGGACTACTACATACGGATGTATATAGACATATTTTAGAATGTAGATTCACTCATTTTGCTCCGTATATAGTCACTTGTTGAAATCTCTAGAAAGACAAATATTTAGGAACGGAAGGAGTAACTCTTATCACTACGATTTTACAACAAAAAATTGATCGATAAACGTACTTTTTTGAAAGCATCTTGAGTCGCCTATCCAAAAAGATGTGAAGTCTTGATCGATAAAAGTACTTTTTCTTTTTTCTTGGGCCGGGGATGATCCCCTAATAGTGCAGGTCGTCGGATCACAATATCTTCACCACTACGTCGATGAAAGATTTCAACTCCACAAAGAATCAGGCTAATAAAAAAAAGTTTGACATACCAACATAAATTCATCAGATCCGAATAATCGGATCTGCGAGGACAGAAAACTCTCCAACCTCATGGCACCGCCAAAATGAGCGGGAGTAAATTTTTTCTCACAAAAAAATGATGATCACTCGACGATGATGAAGAACAAATAGCTCTTGAAGATGCAAGGTCCTCTCACCTCTCAGTGCCTAGATGGCAGCCGAAGGCTAGGGGACCAAAAATTCTCCGGCAGTGGCGGCAACCCTAAGCGAAACCCTCGAAGCTGGTGTTCGGCAAAAAAAAATTGCCACAACTATGTCTCGCCAGATTCATCCAATATAGACAGACGGCAGCAGGCCGACCCGACACTCCTGCACGACGCGAGTTCATTATTCTGTAGTTCTTTCCTTTTGTTTTTTTCCATTGTTTGTAGCCCGGATTATCTCAGTTTTTTAATGGATTTCCTTTGGTTTTCCCTTTCTTTTTCCTTTTATTTTTTCTTCGTTTTTTGGTTTTTGGTTTTCTTCCTTTTTCATTTTCATTTTTTCTTTTTCTTCCATGCTTTTCTTTGTTACTTTCTTCTTCTTTCTTTCTTTCTTTAGTTTCACCCATTTTCTGTCTTTTTTTATTTTTTGAACACATATCTACATGTTTCATGCGCATTGTACATATTTTTTACAGATTAGGATTTTCTTTCACACATGTTTATTTTTTTAATATATGATTAACATTTTTCCAATCAATATTACGACATCCACTTTTTTCATACATATTGTACATTTGTTGTATACATATAAAACAATTTTTATATGAAGTTCATAGTTTTTGAATAATCATCCAAATCCAAAATAAGTTTCGTGATTTTAGTTCACAACAACATGTTTTGACCATTTTTTAATAGATGTTAAATATTTTTAAATACGTGTTGGAACTTTTTTTTGAACTAAGCAAACATTTTTCTAACATTGTACAAACATTTTTTTGTATTCACACAAACACATTTTGGAAACTTGTGAACATTGTATAAACGTAACGTACATTATGGATCTTTTTTTAGTTACCCGAACATTTTTTGTAATGTGCAATTTTTTCGTACGCATGATAAACATTTTTCATACACATGATTTACATCATTTACTTTTTTTGATTCACACTTTACATTTTTATACATGAAAATTATTTTTATATACACGTTTAACATTTTAAATACAAGATCATTTTTTAATCATGTAAGAGGTTTTTATAACATAGACAGAGCCGGCCCAATAGCTGGTCAGTGCAGGCGAGCCGTTGTGCGACTCGCAACGGGCGACACATAGCCGCCCCCAGAAAAAGAAAGTGACGGGCTTGCAACGCACAGGCACCACGACTGAGCCGGCCCACAGGGATGCACCTAAGCAAAATGTTATAACGCGAAAAATTGCAAAAAACAGTGTTTTTATGCGGAATCAAAATTGTGTGCTACTAGCCACTAGAGCTTATGGCGACTAACACATATGCCAGCGTCAATGTTATAAAGAACTCACTGCAGCGGGATATTTGAACACATTTCAAAAAACACAACCAATTTTTTAAAACAAAATATGAAACTCAAAATTTGTTTTTGAAAACATAAACAACATTTATAATTAATTTTTTAAACAAGAATATAAATTCTAATCGTGAACTTTTCAAATTTCAATAATTTGAAAAAATTGGAACAAATAATGAAAGTATGAACGTTTTTATAAAAATTGCGAACAAAATTTGGAATTCTAATATCGCTTTGAAAAGCACGTTTGCAATTGAGAATTTTGAAAAAATATATTAAAAACTTGTGTATATATAAATTGAAAACGTGAAACTTTTAAATTCTAAATATTTGTCACTTTTAAAAATATATGAGCATTTTTTTAAAACCCAAATGTGTTAAAGTTGTAAAATTTTGAATTCCAAATATCTGTTAACAAATTTTATTTGTTTTGAGAAACTGAACGACTTTCGATATTCATACCATATTCAAATTCATAAATGAAATTTATAATTCCCGAACAAGAAGAGAACATTTTTTGAAAAAAAAAATAGTTTATAAAAATTAAAATGATAAACGAAAAGGAAAAGTACAACTAAAAAAGAAATAAAGAATACTCGAATACTAACGAAAACCTGTTTAATAGAACCAATATGAAAATTGATCGTCCTCGAGCAACATAAAGAGAAATTCGAATCATAAGGAACTCAGTTGTTTAAACCGAAAAAATGAGAATGTTTTGGTTCACTTATGATCAGTACGCCTAGATAGGCCTCCGCTTCTTGACCTAAAAACTTAACATAGCTGTAGCGGTGGCATGGTTATGGTGGAAGTGTTAGTGAAGTAAAGATAATCAACACAAAGTTCTTGATCTGCTAGATAAAACAACTTTGCAACACTATGTTCTATTTATTTTAGACAACACTTGCTTGTCGGGAATGCACGGAAGAGTTTTCTTTTGATAAAGCTAATAAAACATAGGTTAGGGAGTGAAAAACATGTAGTAAAATATGATGCTCTAATGCTCTTAAGCACATCCACAATCATTTCCTCCTCAACACTCTTAAGCACTTTATTTGAATCATTGTTCTTTGGAACTTTGATTGTCATGTGAAGTGATTATGCCAACTAAGTGATCATGCATAGGTTTTCGTTGTGGCTTAATGTTTGGGAACTACGGACCTTTGATAGATGTCTCTTTCGAGCTCTTTTGATGAGTCCCATGTATTTACAACATACAAACCATTTCAAGAGAAAGCCAATAATATGCGTTTGTAGTGTTGCCACTACGCACGGTAACAAACTCATAGCCGAAACCCGAGTTATCTCTCTTAGTGTATCGTTCATTGGCTAGCAGAGTCCTCAACATAACATCAAGAAAGGTGTCGAAGCCACATTTACACACGTACACAGTGCATGGAGTAGCGGGCCGTGGCACCAGTAAAGAGCTGAAGCACCATGTAAAGATACAACATAGATTTTTGGCATAATCTCATCCACCCTTAAACTAAGTTCCTCTAAACAAGTGCTATTAATACTATTAAAATTAATAACATGGGGTTGAGCAATTCAAACATCACTTCCAATACAATTTTCTCAACTGCCAAGTCTAGAAATTCTTTATCTTGTGCACTATTATTCATGTCTAATATCATTTCATTTAAAAACAATCCCATGGCAAATCTTGGTTGTCTAAACTAAACAGAACAAAGGCTACAAAATTATTTTAGCTACTAGAACAAAATCTTTGTCTTAACTATCAGAACTTACTCCCATCTGCATATATCACTCATACTACTACTACTTCTGAAGGAAATATGCCCTAGAGGCAATAATAAAGTTATTATTTATTTCCTCATATCATGATAAATGTTAATTATTCATGCTAGAATTGTATTGACCGGAAACATAATACATGTGTGAATACATAGACAAAACTATAGTCACTAGTATGCCTCTACTTGACTAGCTCATTAATCAAAGATGGTTATGTTTCCTAACCATAGACATGTGTTGTCATTTGATTAGTGGGATCACATCATTAGAAGAATGATGTGATTGACATGACCCATTCTGTTAGCCTAGCACTTGATCATTTAGTATACTGCTATTGCTTTCTTCATGACTTATACAAAGTTCCTGCAACTATGAGATTGTGCAACTCCCGTTTACCGGAAGAACACTTTGTGTGCTACCAAACGTCACAACGTAACTGGGTGATTATAAAGGTGCTCTACAGGTGTTTCCGAAGGTACATGTTGGGTTGGCATAATTCGAGATTAGGATTTGTCACTCCGATTGTCGGGGAGGTATCTCTGGGCCCTCTCGGTAATACTCATCACCTAAGCCTTGCAAGCATGTAACTAATGAGTTAGTTATGAGATGACGTATTACGGAACGAGTAAAGAGACTTGCCGGTAACGAGATTGAACTAGGTATTAGATACCGACGATCAAACCTCAGGCAAGTAACATACCGATGACAAAGGGAACAAAGTATGTTCTTATGCGGTTTGACCAATAAAGATCTTCGTAGAATATGTGGGAGCTAATATGGGCATCCAGGTCCCGCTATTGGTTATTGACCGGAAACATGTCTCGGTCATGTCTACATAGTTCTCGAACCCGTAGGGTCCGCACGCTTAACGTTTCATTGACGATATAGTATTATATGAGTTATGCATGTTGGTAACCGAATGTTGTTCGGAGTCCCGGATGAGATCATGGACATGACGAGGAACTCCGGAATGGTCCGGAGATAACGTTTGATATATGGAATAATAGTGTTTGATCTCCGGAAGGTTCAATTCACGGAAGGGTTCCGGATGTTTCCCGAAATGTTTGGGTGCGAGAACACGTTATTTGGGCCAAAGGGAAAGCCCACAAGGTTTTGGAAAGCGCAAAGGAAGTTTTATGAGTCCAGGGCCGACGCTAGGGTCCTCGGCGTCGGGTCGAGACGCCGAACCTGGCGTCGCCCTGAGTCCGAGAAGGACTCTTGCCTTCGGGTGAAACCGACTTTGTGGAGGCTTTTACTCCAAGTTTCGACCTCAAGGCTCAACATATAAATAGAGGGCAGGGCTAGCACCAAAGACACATCAAGAAACACCAAGCCATGTGCCGCAACCCGTTCCTCTAGTTTATCCTCCGTCATAGTTTCCGTAGTGCTTAGGCGAAGCCTGCGGAGATTGTTCTTCACCAACACCATCACCACGCCGTCGTCTTTGTCGGAACTCATCTACTACTTCCGCCTTCTTGCTTTGGATCGAGAAGGCGAGGACGCCATCGAGCTGAACGTGTGCGTAACTCGGAGGTGCCGTCGTTCGGTACTTGGATCGGTCGGATCGTGAAGACGTCGACTACATCAACCGCGTTGATAAACGCTTCCGCTTAGCGATCTTCAAGGGTATGAAGATACACTCCCCTCGTTGCTATACATCACCATGATCTTGCATGTGCGTAGGAAATTTTTGAAATTACTCGTTCCCCAACAATGGCATCCGAGCCTAGGTTTTATGCGTTGATGTTATATGCACGAGTAGAACACAAGTGAGTTGTGGACGATATAAGTCATACTGCCTACCAGCATGTCATACTTTGGTTCAGCGGTATTGTGAGATGAAGCGGCCCGGACCGACATTACGCGTACGCTTACGCGAGACTAGTTTCACCGTTACGAGCACTTGTGCTTAAAGGTGGCTGGCGGGTGTCTGTCTCTCTCACTTTAGTTGAACCGAGTGTGGCTACGCCCTGTCCTTGCGAAGGTTAAAACGGAGTCTATTTGACGAACTATCATTGTGGTTTTGATGCGTAGGTGAGAACGGTTCTTGCTAAGCCCGTAGCAGCCACGTAAAATTTGCAACAACAAAGTAGAGGACGTCTAACTTGTTTTTGCAGGGCATGTTGTGACGTGATATGGTCAAGACGTGATGCTATATTTTATTGTATGAGATGATCATGTTTTGTAACCGGGTTATCGGCAACTAGCAGTGAGCCATATGGTTGTCGCTTTATTGTATGAAATGCAAGCATACAGTAATTGCTTTACTTTATCACTAAGCGGTAGCGATAGTCGTAGAAGCAATAGATGGCGTAAACAACAACGATGCTACGATGGAGATCAAGGTGTCGCGCCGGTGACGATGGTGATCACGACGGTGCATCGGAGATGGAGATCACAAGCACAAGATGATGATGGCCATATCATATCACTTATATTGATTGCATGTGATGTTTATCCTTTATGCATCTTATCTTGCTTTGATTGACGGTAGCATTTTAAGATGATCTCTCACTAAAATTATCAAGTAGTGTTCTCCCTGAGTATGCACCGTTGCCAAAGTTCGTCGTGCCGAGACACCACGTGATGATCGGGTGTGATAAGCTCTACGTCCATCTACAACGGGTGCAAGCCAGTTTTGCACACGCAGAATACTCAGGTTAAACTTGACGAGCCTAGCATATGCAGATATGGCCTCGGAACATGGAGACCGAAAGGTCGAGCATGAATCATATAGTAGATATGATCAACATAGTGATGTTCACCATTGAAAACTACTCCATCTCACGTGATGATCGGTTTGGTTTAGTTGATTTGGATCACGTAATCACTTAGATGACTAGAGAGATGTCTGTCTAAGTGGGAGTTCTTGCTTGTCTATGTTTGTTTGTAGATAGATGGCTCGTGCTGTTGTTTCGTTGAATTTTAATGCGTTCCTTGAGAAAGCAAAGTTGAAAGATGATGGTAGCAATTACACGGACTGGTTCCGTAACTCGAGGATTATCCTCATTGCTGCATGTAAGAGTTACGCCCCGAAGCACCGCTGGGTGCCAACTGCTTCTTGATGTAACCGACGACGTTAAGAACGTCTGGCGAGCAAAGCGATGACTACTCTACGATTCGATGTGCCATGCTTTACGGCTTAGAACCGGGTCTTCAACGACGTTTTGAACATCATGGAGCATATGAGATGTTCCAGAGTTGAAGTTAATATTTCAAGCAAATGCCCGGATTGAGAGATATGAAGTCTCCAATAAGTTCTATAGCTGCAAGATGGAGGAGAATAGTTCATCGGTGAACATATACTCGTAATGTCGGGTATAATAATCACTTGATTCAACCGGGAGTTAATCTTCACGATGATAGTGTCACCGATGAATTCTCCAATCACGCCACCAAGCTACAAGAGCTTCGTGATGAACTATAATATGCAAGGGATGAACAAGACTATTCCCGAGCTCTTCGCGATGCTGAAAGCCGCGGAGGTAGAAATCAAGAAGGAGCATCAAGTGTTGATGGTCAACAAGACCACTAGTTTCAAGAAAAAGGGCAAAGGGAAGAAAAAGGGGAACTTCAAAAGGAACGGCAAGCAAGTTGCTGCTCAAGAGAAGAAACCCAAGTCTGGACCTAAGCCTGAAACTAAGTGCTTCTACTGCAAGCAGGCTGGTCACTGGAAGCGGAACTGCCCCAAGTATTTGGCGGATAAGAAGGATGGCAAAGTGAACAAAGGTATATGTGATATACATGTTATTGATGTGTACCTAACTAGAGCTCGTAGTAGCACTGGTATTTGATATGGTTACATTGCTAATATTTGCAACTCAAACAGGACTACGGAATAAGCGAGCAATCGCCAAGGACGAGGTGACGATGCGCGTGGGAAATGGTTCCAAAGTCGATGTGATCGCGGTCAAGACGCTACCTCTACATCTACCTTCGGGATTAGTTTTAGACCTGAATAATTGTTATTTGGTGCTGCGTTGAGCATGAACATTATATCTAGATCTTGTTTGATGCGAGACGGTTATTCATTTAAATCGAGAATAATGGTTGTTCTATTTATATGAGTAATATCTTTTATGGTCATGCGCCCTTGAAGAGTGGTCTATTTTTATTAAATCTCGATAGTAGTGATACACATATTCATAATGTTGAAGCCAAAAGATGCAGAGTTGATAATGATAGTGCAACTTATTTGTGGCACTGCCGTTTAGGTCATATCGGTGTAAAACGCATGAAGAAACTTCATACTGATGGACTTCTGGAATCACTTGATTATGAATCACTTGGTACTTGCGAACCGTGCCTCATGGGCAAGATGACTAAAACACCGTTCTCCGGAAATATGGAGAGAGCAACAGATTTGTTGGAAATCATACATACAGATGTATGTGGTCCGATGAATGTTGAGGCTCGTGGCGGATATCGTTATTTTCTCACCTTCACAGATGATTTGAGCAGATATGGGTATATCTACTTAATGAAGCACAAGTCTGAAACATTTGAAAAGTTCAAAGAATTTCAGAGTGAAGTAGAAAATCATCGTAACAAGAAAATAAAGTTTCTACGATCGATCGTGGAGGAGAATATTTGAGTTACGAGTTTGGTTTACATTTGAAACAATGCGGAATAGTTTCGCAACTCACGCCACCGAACACCACAACGAAATGGTGTGTCCGAACGTCAATCGTACTTTACTTGATATGGTGCGATCTATGATGTCTCTTACCAATTTACCGCTATCGTTTTGGGGTTATGCTTTAGAGACGGCCGCATTCACGTTAAATAGGGCACCATCAAAATCCGTTGAGAGGACGCCTTATGAACTGTGGTTTGGCAAGAAACCAAAGTTGTCGTTTCTTAAAGTTTGGGGCTGCGATGCTTATGTGAAGAAACTTCAACCAGATAAGCTCGAACCCAAATCGGAGAAATATGTCTTCATAGGATACCCAAAAGAGACTATTGGGTACACCTTCTATCACAGATCCGAAGGCAAGACATTTGTTGCTAAGAATGGATCCTTTCTAGAGAAGGAGTTTCTCTCAAAAGAAGTGAGTGGGAGGAAAGTAGAACTTGATGAGATAACTGTATCTACTCCCTTATTGGAAAGTAGTTCATCACGAGAACCAGTTCTCGTGACAACTACACCAATTAGTGAGGAAGCTAATGATATTGATCATGAAACTTCAGATCAAGTTTCATTGAACCTCGTGGGTCTACCAGAGTAAGATCCGCACTGAGTGGTATGGTAATCCTATTCGGAAGTCATGTTATTTGACCATGATGAACCTACGAACTATGAGGAAGCGATGATGAGCCCAGATTCCGCAAAATGGCTAGAGGCCATGAAATCGAGATGGGATCCATGTATGAAAACAAAGTATGGACTTTGGTTGACTTGCCCGATGATCGGCAAGCCATTGAGAATAAATGGATCTTTAAGAAGAAGACTGACGCTGATGGTAATGTTATTGTCTATAAAGCTCGACTTGTTGCGAAAGGTTTTCGACAAGTTCAAGGGGTTGACTACGATGAGACTTTCTCACCCGTAGCGATGCTTAAGTCTGTCCGAATCATGTTGGCTATTGCTGCATTTCATGATTATGAAATTTGGCAAATGGATGTCAAGACTGCATTCTTGAATGGATTTCTAGAAGAAGAGTTGTATATGATGCAGCCGAAGGTTTTGTTGATCTAAAAGGTGTTGACAAAGTATGCAAGCTCCAACGCTCCATTTATGGACTGGTGCAAGCATCTCGGAGTTGGAATAAACGTTTTGATAGTGTGATCAAAGCATATGGTTTTATCTGACTTTTGGAGAAGCTCAGATTTACAAGAAAGTGAGTGGGAGCTCAGAGCATTTCTAGTTTTATATGTTGATGACATATTATTAATTGGAAATGATATAGAATTTCTGGATAGCATAAAGGATACTTGAATAAAAGTTTTTCAATGAAAGACCTCGGTGAAGCTGCTTACATATTGGGCATCAAGATCTATAGAGATAGATCAAGACGCTTAATAGGACTTTCACAAAGCACATACCTTGACAAAATTTTGAAAAAGTTCAAAATGGATCGAGCAAAGAAAGGATTCTTGCACGTGCTACAAGGTGTGAAGTTGAGTCAAACTCAATGCCCGACCACAGCAGAAGATAGAGAGAAAATGAAAAATGTTCCTATGCTTCAGCCATAGGCTCTATCATGTATGCAATGCTGTGTACCAGACCGACGTATGCTTTGCAATAAGCTTGGCAGGAAGGTACCAAAGTAATCCAGAGGATCATCGGACAGCGGTCAAGAACATCCCGAAATACCGAAAAGGACTAAGGATATGTTTCTCGATATGGAGGTGACAAAGAACTAGTCGTAAATGGTTACGCCGATGCAAGCTTTGACACGATCCGGACGATTCTAATCGCAAACCGGATACGTGTTTATATTAAACGGTGGAGCTGTAAGTTGGTGCGCTTCTAAACAAAGCGTCGTGGCGGGATCTACATGTGAAGCGGAGTACATAGCTGCTTCAGCGAATGAAGGAGTCTGGATGAAGGAGTTCATTTCCGATCTAGGTGTCATACCTAGTGCATCGGGACCCATGAAGATCTTCGTGACAATATTGGTGCAATTGCCTTGGCAAAGGAATCCAGATTTCACAAGAGGACCAAGCACATCAAGAGACGCTTCAATTCCATTCGGGACCAAGTCCAAGTGGGAGACATAGAGATTTGCAAGATACATACGGATCTGAATGTTGCGCAACCGTTGACTAAGCCTCTCTCACGAGCAAAACATGATCAGCACCAAGACTCCATGGGTGTTAGAATCATTACTATGTAATCTAGATTATTGACTCTAGTGCAAGTGGGATATCAAGGAAATATGCCCTAGAGGCAATAATAAAGTTATTATTTATTTCCTCATATCATGATAAATGTTAATTATTCATGCTAGAATTGTATTAACCGGAAACATAATACATGTGTGAATACATAGACAAAACTATAGTCACTAGTATGCCTCTACTTGACTAGCTCATTAATCAAAGATGGTTATGTTTCCTAACCATAGACATGTGTTGTCATTTGATTAGTGGGATCACATCATTAGAAGAATGATGTGATTGACATGACCCATTCTGTTAGCCTAGCACTTGATCGTTTAGTATACTGCTATTGCTTTCTTCATGACTTATACAAAGTTCCTGCAACTATGAGATTGTGCAACTCCGCTTACGGAAGAACACTTTGTGTGCTACCAAACGTCACAACGTGCTCGGGTGATTATAAAGGTGCTCTCACAGTGTTTCGAAGGTACATGTTGGGTTGGCATAATTCGAGATTAGGATTTGTCACTCCGATTGTCGGGGAGGTATCTCTGGGCCCTCTCGGTAATACTCATCACCTAAGCCTTGCAAGCATGTAACTAATGAGTTAGTTATGAGATGACGTATTACGGAACGAGTAAAGAGACTTGCCGGTAACGAGATTGAACTAGGTATTAGATACTGACGATCAAACCTCGGGCAAGTAACATACCGATGAGAAAGGGAACAAAGTATGTTGTTATGCGGTTTGACCGATAAAGATCTTCGTAGAATATGTGGGAGCCAATATGGGCATCCAGGTCCCGCTATTGGTTATTGACCGGAAACATGTCTCGGTCATGTCTACATAGTTCTCGAACCCGTAGGGTCCGCACGCTTAACGTTTCGTTGATGATATAGTATTATATAAGTTATGCATGTTGGTAACCGAATGTTGTTCGGAGTCCCGGATGAGATCATGGACATGACGAGGAACTCCGGAATGGTCCGGAGATAAAGTTTGATATATGGAATAATAGTGTTTGATCTCCGGAAGGGTTCCGGAATTCACCGGAAGGGGTTCCGGATGTTTCCCGAAATGTTTGGGTACGAGAACACGTTATTTGGGCCAAAGGGGAAAGCCCACAAGGTTTTGGAAAGCGCAAAGGAAGTTTTATGGAGTCAGGGGCGACGCCAGGTCCTCGTGCGTCGGGTCCAGACGCCGAACATCTTGGCGTCGCCCTGGAGTCTGAGAAGGACTCTTGCCTTTCGGGTGAAACCGACTTTGTGGAGGCTTTTACTCCAAGTTTCGACCCCAAGGCTCAACATATAAATAGAGGGGCAGGGCTAGCACCAAAGACACATCAAGAAACACCAAGCCGTGTGCCGGCAACCCCGTTCCCTCTAGTTTATCCTTCGTCATAGTTTCCGTAGTGCTTAGGCGAAGCCTGCGGAGATTGTTCTTCACCAATACCGCTACCACGCCGTCGTGCTGCGGAACTCATCTACTACTTCGCTGTCTTCTTTGGATCGAGAAGGCGAGGACGCCATCGAGCTAAACGTGTGCGAACTTCGGAGGTGCCGTGCGTTCGGTACTTGGATCGGTCGGATCGTGAAGACGTCGACTACATCAACCAAGGTTGATAAACGCTTCCGCTTAGCGATCTTCAAGGGTATGAAGATACACTCCCCCTCTCGTTGCTATACATCACCATGATCTTGCATGTGCGTAGGAATTTTTTTGAAATTACTACGTTCCCCAACAACTTCACCTACTCTAAGTATTCCAAGTGCAAAAGATGGGGGTCGTAGGACATACCTTCATGGTTGCAAATTTACACACTTCTATTCCTTACTCTTGCATTACTCGTTGTTCTGCGTTGATCAACTCCTCTGAAAACAAAATGCAGGCAAACTTCAAAGGGAAAGATAAAGAACAAGAGCAAACCAAAGCTTATTCTATTTTTTTGGTTTTTTGGTTTTTGAAAACTAACTTGCAAACAAAAAATTGCAAAGGCAAAAGAAAAATAAAAAGCAAAAGAAAATAAAAGCAAAGTGATGGAACAAACCAACACGACTGTTTTGAAGCTCATCGAGCTTAAGTACAACCTCATTACAAATTATTCAAATACCACCACATCTTGGAAGTGGTGACACAGGTGACTATGTCACCGGGATGCCAGAACATGACAATGAGAAAGATGAACAAAACTGGCAACAAGGAGACCGGTATAGTGAGCATGGTTATGACTCAAGAGGATAGCAATATATCTCACCTCGGGTTTTGTAAAGTATCTTGAAGCAAAGGGAACATCACATGATAACCAAAGGTTCACTCGAATGCAATTCGTGTAATCATAGGGATCGATATGGACATCCACGGTTCCGCTATCAGTCATTTAACGAAGGGGTTTCGTTCATGTCTATGGTTTACCGAACCTACAGGGTGAGAGACTTAAGGTAATTATGATCTACTGAGTGTTAGTAGGATGAGAGTATTGAGGATTTATTTGTGAAATAGTTTTGTTAATATTCGAAATAGTTGCGAGAGGATCCGGAAGCGTTTCAGGGCCACCAGAAGGGTTTCGGGGAGTATTGGGTAATACCGATAATTAATATATATGTTGAAAATATTTTCTGGGCTATTAAATTATATATAATATTCTGTAGTAATTTTTAGAGGGGATTTTATATTTAATTTAATATCAACAAGTCTTGAAAGGCCAAACGGTAAAAGGCAACTTGGGCCACCAAGGCACAAGTGGGGAGGCACCCCCCTTTCCCCTCTAGGGGAGGCTGAATTGGGATAGGGGAAGGACTTCCCTTCCCTCCTTGACGGGCGCAAGGGGAGGGGAGTCCTTTCCCCCTTCTTGGTTGCCCCTTCTCCCCTCTAACCTATATATAGTGGAGGTCTTGGCCCTTTTTCTACACACAAGTTTTATGTGCCTCCTCTAGCCCAATACTACCAGTTCTAATTGAGATAATTAGTGCTAGTTCTAGTTCCTCTAATCCTCATAATTATAAGCCTAGTGTGGCTCTGTTCTCCTCCTCTAAATCTTCGGCGGCGATTAGTTTTGGACGGTGAGCGCTGCTGGATCATGAAGACCGTACGCTTGCAAACTATAGAGAGGACGTGCTTTCAGTCTTTAGTTCGGGATCGTTCAAGGGTGGTTCGTAGGATCTCCATCAACGGTTCGAGAGACTCCAGGTACGATCAACACCGACTCGTCTGCTTCCGCTACATACTCGGAGTTAGTAACGATCATGATCCAATGCTCTAATGCAAGTTCATATTGTTCTTGGGTGTCTGTAGGGTGATTTTTTTTGTTTTCTACTATGTTTCCCAACACTTTGATATCCACCTGTACAACTCCAAGACAAAGACATGGGGTACCAAGCTGATCCATCTTGATTTGCCGCAGGATTTCGAGTTCCACTCTCCGAACAAAGGGATCAACACTAGAGGGGAGCTCGGTTCAGTGGATTGGGTCGACCTCAGGCGGGGCATTGTCATCTATGCCCTTCTCCTCCTTGATAACCACCACAACCTTCGCTACATCCTACTGCCTTCACCACCATCGCCCGATCCACTCAAGCTTTATCCGTTGTATGTTTGGAACATCATTGCCCTCCAGCGTTACATCAAGTATTTCCACGATAACGATAGACCTGGCTCAAACACTGGAAGCTCCCTGATATGCCAAGGTTGGATTGCCGCAACAAAAAAGTTTAAAATTTCAAGCATTATTGGTTCTACTTCTGGTAGCAACTAGGAGGAGGATGTTGGGGAACGTAGTAATTTCAAAAAAACTACCTACGATCATGCAAGATCTATCTAGGTGATGCATAGCAACGAGCGGGGAGAGTGTGTCCACGTACCCTCGTAGACCGAAAGCAGAAGCATTATATCAATGCAGTTGATGTAGTCTTACGTCTTCACGATCCGACCGATCTCAGCACCGAACGTACGACGCCTCCGTGTTCAGCACCCGTTCAACTCAATGACGTCCCTCGTACTCTTGATCCAGTTGAGGGTTCCGTCAGCATGACGGCGTGGCAACGGTGATGATGAAGTTACCGGTGCAGGGCTTCGCCTAAGCACTATGACGATATGACCGAGGTGGAATATGGTGGAGGGGGCACCGCACAAGGCTAAGAGATCAACTTGTGTGTCTATGGGGTGTCCCCCTCCCCCCTATATAAAGGAGTGGAGGAGGGGGGCGGCCGGCCTAATGGGGTGTGCCCCAAGGGGGGAATCCTACTCCTACTAGGAGTAGGTTTCCCCCCTTTCCTAGTCCAACTAGGAGGGGGGAGGAAGGGAATAGGGGAAGAAGGAAAGGGGGGGCTCCCCAATTCGGAATCTGCTTGGGGAGGGGGGCGCCCCACCACTTGGCCGCCGCCTCCTCTATTCCACTAAGGCCCATGAAGGCCCATTGACCCCCCCAGGGGGTTCCGGTAACCCTCCCGGTACTCCGGTAAATATCTGATACACCCCAGAACCAATCCGTGTCCGAATATAGTCATCCAATATATCAATCTTTATGTCTTGACCATTTCGAGACTCCTCGTCATGTCCGTGATCTCATTCGAGACTCTGAACTACCTTCGGTACATCAAAACACATAAACTCATAATACCAATCGTCATCGAATGTTAAGCGTGCGGACCCTACGGGTTCGAGAACTATGTAGACATGACCGAGACTCATCTCCGATCAATAACCAATAGTGGAACCTGGATGCTCATATTGGTTCCTACATATTCTATGAAGATCTTTATCGGTCAAACCGCATAACAACATACGTTGTTCCCTTTGTCATCGGTATATACTTGCCCGAGATTCGATCGTCGGTATCACCATACCTAGTTCAATCTCGTTATTGGCAAGTCTCTTTACTCGTTCTGCAGTGCATCATCCCGTGACTAACTCATTATTCACATTGCTTGCAAGGTTATAGTGATGTGCATTACCGAGAGGGCCCAGAGATACCTCTCCGAAACACGGAGTGAAAAATCCTAATCTTGATCTATGCCAAACCAACAAACACCATCGGAGATACATGTAGAGCATGTTTATAGTATTTGATAGCACACTAAGTGTTCCTCGGGTAGTCAGGAGTTGCATAATCTCATAGTCATAGGAACGTGTTTAAGTCATGAAGAAAGCAATAGCAATAAACTAAACGATCATAGTGCAAAGCTAACGGATGGATCTTGTCCATCACATCATTCTCCAATGATGTGATCCCGTTCATCAAATGACAACACATGTCTATGGCTAGGAAACTTAACCATCTTTGATTAACGAGCTAGTCTAGTAGAGGCATACTAGGGACACTCTGTTTGTCTATGTATTCACACATGTACTAAGTTTCCGGTTAATACAATTCTAGCATGAATAATAAACATTTATCAAGATATAAGGAAATATAAATAACAACTTTATTATTACCTCTAGGGCGTATTTCCTTCAGTCTCCCACTTGCACTAGAGTCAATAATCTAGATTACATTGTAATGATTCTAACACCCATGGAGTCTTGGTGTTGCATGTTTTGCTCGTGAGAGAGGCTTAGTCAATGAGTCTGCAATATTCAGATCCGTATGTATCTTGCAAATCTCTATGTCCCCTTCCGACACTTGATGACGGATGGAATTGAAGCGTCTCTTGATGTGCTTAGTTCTCCTGTGAAATCTGGATTCCTTCGCCAAGGCAATTGCTCCAGTATTGTCACAAAAGATTTTCATTGGACCCGATGCACTAGGCATGACACCTAGATCGGATATGAACTCCTTCATCCAGACTCCTTCATTTGCTGCTTCCGAAGCAGCTGTGTATTCCGCTTCACACGTAGATCCCGCCACGACGCTCTGCTTATAACTGCACCAACTAACAACTCCACCGTTCAATATAAACACGTATCTGGTTTGTGACTTAGAGTCATCCGGATCAGTGTCAAAGCTTGCATCGACGTAACCATTTACGATGAGCTCTTTGTCACCTCCATAAACAAGAAACATATCCTTAGTCCTTTTCACGTATTTCAGGATGTTCTTGACCGCTGTCCAGTGATCCACTCGTGGATTACTTTGGTACCTTCCTACTATACTTATAGCAAGGCACACATCAGGTCTGGTATACAACATTGCATACATGATAGAACCTATGGCTGAAGCATAGGGAATGACTTTCATTTTCTCTCTATCTTCTGCAGTGGTCGGGCGTTGAGTCTCACTCAACTTCACACCTTGTAACACAGGTAAGAACCCTTTCTTTGACTGATCCATTTTGAACTTCTTCAAAATCTTATCAAGGTATGTGCTTTGTGAAAGTCCAATTAAGTGTCTTGATCTATCTCTATAGATCTTGATGCCCAATATATAAGCAGCTTCACCGAGGTCTTTCATTGAAAACTCTTATTCAAGTATCCTTTTATGCTATCTAGAAATTCTATATCATTTCCAATCAACAATATGTCATCCACATATAATATTAGAAATTCTACAGAGCTCCCACTCACTTTCTTGTAAATATAGCCTTCTCCAAAAGTCTGTATAAAACCATATGCTTTGATCACACTATCAAAACATTTATTCCAACTCCGAGAAGCTTGCACCAGTCCATAAAATGGATTGCTAGAGCTTGCACACTTTGTTAGCATCCTTTGGATCGACAAAACCTTCTGGTTGCATCATATACAACTCTTCTTCCAGAAATCCATTCAGGAAAGTAGTTTTGACATCCATTTGCCAAATTTCATAATCATAAAATGCGACAATTGCTAACATGATTAGGCAAACTTAAGCATCGCTATGGGTGAGAAAGTCTCATCATAGTCAACTCCTTGAACTTGTCGAAAACCTTTTGCAACAAGTCGAGCTTTGTAGACAGTAACATTACCGTCAGCGTCAGTCTTCTTCTTGAAGATCCATTTATTCTCGATGGCTTGCCGATCATCGGGCAAGTCGACCAAAGTCCACACTTTGTTCTCATACATGGATCCCATTTCAGATTTCATGGCCACAAGCCATTTTGCGGAATCTGGGCTCATCATTGCTTCCTCATAGTTCATAGGTTCGTTATGGTCTAGTAACATGACATCCAGAACAGGATTACCGTACCACTCTGGTGCAGATCTTACTCTGGATGACCTATGAGGTTCGGTAGTAACTTGATTTGAAGTTTCATGATCACTATCATTAGTTTGCTCACTAATTGGTGTAGGAATCACTGGAACTGATTTCTGTGATGAACTAATTTCCAATTCAGGAGCAGGTACAATTACCTCATCAAGTTCTACTTTCCTCCCACTCACTTATTTTGAAATAAACTCCTTCTCTAGAAAGGATCCATTCTTAGCAACGAATATCTTGCCTTCGGATCTGTGATAGAAGGTGTACCCAACAGTCTCCTTTGGGTATCCTATGAAGACACATTTCTCCGATTTGGGTTCGAGCTTATCAGGTTGAAGCTTTTTCACATAAGCATCGCAGCCTCGAACTTTCAGAAATGACAACTTGGGTTTCTTACCAAACCAGAGTTCATAAGGCGTCGTCTCAACGGATTTAGATGGTGCCCTATTTAACGTGAATGCAGTCGTCTCTAAAGCATAACCCCAAAACAATAGTGGTAAATCAGTAAGAGACATCATAGATCGCACCATATCTAATAAAGTGCGGTTACGATGTTCGGACACACTATTACATTGTGGTGTTCCAGGTGGCGTGAGTTGCAAAACTATTCCACATTGTTTCAAATGAAGGCCAAACTCGTAATTCAAATATTCTCCTCCACAATCAGATCGTAGAAACTTTATTTTCTTGTTACGATGATTTTCCACTTCACTCTGGAATTCTTTGAACTTTTCAAATGTTTCAGACTTATGTTTCATCAAGTAGATATACCCATATCTTCTCAAATCATCTGTGAAGGTCAGAAAATAACGATACCCGCCGCGAGCATCAACACTCATCGGACCTCATACATCGGTATGTATTATTTCCAACAAGTCTGTTGCTCGCTCCATAGTTTCGGAGAACGAAATTTTAGTCATCTTGCCCATGAGGCAGGTTTCGCAAGTATCAAGTGATTCAGAATCCAGTGATTCCAAAATCCCATCAGCATGGAGTTTCTTCATGCGCTTTACACCAATATGACCCAAAAGGCAGTGCCGCAAATAAGTTGCACTATCATTATTGAACTTATATCTTTTGGCTTCAATACTATGAATATGTGTATCATTACTATCGAGATTTAATAAAAATAGACCACTCATCAAGGGTGCATGACCATAAAAGATATTACTTGTATAAATAGAACAACCATTATTCTCTGATTTAAATGAATAACCGTCTCGCATCAAACAAGATCCAGATATAATGTTCATGCTCAATGCTGGCACCAAATAACAAATATTCAGGTCTAAAACTAATCCCGAAGGTAGATGTAGAGGTAGTGTGCCGACCGCGATCACATTGACTTTGGAACCATTTCCCACGCGCACTGTCACCTCGTCCTTAGCCAATCTTCACTTAATTCAGAACCCCTGCTTCAAGTTGCAAATATGAGCAATGTAACCAAGATCAAATACCCAGGCCATCGAGCATTAGTTAAGTACACATCAAGAACATGTATATCAAATATACCTTTCACTTTGCCATCCTTCTTATCCACCAAATACTTGGGGCAGTTCTGCTTCCAGTGACCAGTCCCTTTGCAGTAGAAGCACTCAGTCTCAGATTTAGGTCCAGACTTGGGCTTCTTCACTTGAGCAGCAACTTGCTTACCGTTATTCTTGAAGTTCCCCTTCTTCCCTTTGCCCTTCTTTTTGAAACTGGTGGTCTTATTGACCATCAACACTTGATGCTCCTTCTTGATTTCTACCTCCGCAGCTTTCAGCATCGCGAAGAGCTCGGGAATTGTCTTATCCATCCCTTGCATATTATAGTTCACTAGATCATTGATGGCGCGCGTTGCCGCGCCCGTCCATTTTGACAATATAATGATTGGGAGTTTTATAATGATTGGAAATTTTGTAAATGTACGTATTAAAGGTAATGTTAACTTTATTGTTGCCGCCATTTTTCATCTCATTTATGTATCAATTCAGCACTGGACCATAATAATGCACAAACAGGCAGTAGTTGTCACATAACACATGTCAACATGAACACAATGCATAAAAAATAAATATTCACAGAAGTGACCTATAGCACAAAGCCATGAACCAGAAAACAAAGTAGAGTTATATGAGAAATGATAACCTCAAGCTTGTGCAACAAAGAAGGAAAGAACATTACACCAGAAGCTCATGTTCTTACATTTCCACAATATTTGCATTTTTTGACATAGAAGGCAACACAAGGAAATGGTAATCTAGCCAACATCTCGCGAGCATAAGATTAGACATATAGAGCAAGCAGTTTTAACACCTTTCATCAACATCACATCTAGATACATGTATTTTGCAATCCCCAACAACAATACTTCCATCACTTGAGCTTGTACCTATGAAACATGCCTTCCTAGCCTGGATCTTTTGTTCCTTCCATGAGGTGTGCTTTTCACTTGGGAACGTGTCTACCCAATATGGTTCTTTTGATGGAACTCATGTAAGTATGGATGCATTCGATACATTAAGATAGTAAAATTATATACCATCTAGCAAAATCATCTGAAACAACATGCATATTAAATAAATAAACCTCGCTAGTTAAGTAGTTAAGCCCTCATGCCTTGCAGCTTATAAGTGGCATCCTTCATGCCAAGCCTTCCTCCATGCTTGAAGATGAATATATAATCTTAAAAACCACATGAGCAACCGGTTTAGATATCACAAGATGGGGAGCATGGCATAATTACCTATGGAATTTTGAGTCTTCCCACCTTACAAATTTCTTCAATGCCTTTACTTTTGCAAGGTGAACAAACCTCCCATTGTCCCAGCAAGGTGAGCAAACTTCATTTTCGTTTGTGAGTTATATCCCATGGTCCAAAATAATTTACCAAAATAATTAGAGATAAAAATTAGGGCCGTGTGCAGCTGCCACCATGTGTACAGAGTTATTCTCGTTCCGACTAACATCATTTTCAAAGATGATATTCCAGTTTTTACCCAAGTTAGAGCCAAGACAAGAATCAAGAATGTGACTGTGGATGACTTAAAGAGGCATATAATCATCCTTGGTGTGCATGCCAATTTCAAATATGGTTTTGGCACAACATATCAAAAAGATATTTGTTTCTATAATAACTTCAAGAGATGAAGAGAGTGACTAAAAATGAGTAATGAATACATAGAATAAAAAGAGAAATGCTAGTTAGTTAACCTGGTTAGACAATTGATTCTTAACATTTTTGGATGTGATTTCTCCTTGGAATCCGATGCACAAGACACTTAGAAATCCATTCTTGTGAGAAATGAAATGTCTTTCAGTCTTTCTCTGTTAAGCTAAACAAAAAGCGCTTTATTTTCTTTCTTCTCCAATTTTTCAATAAACTTCACAGACATACAATACAATGTATAGAATTACATGTCCTATGAATATAATACGATTCAACATTATGATATTTTTGGAGTGTATCTACAGTCTGTGTCGGCTCATTGTATCATGTTAGAGCTAAGCCGTGTCTTGTTGATCTGAAGCCATGTCACCTAACTCCAGCCTAGTCATGTTGCCTAAGGGAGAGGCGAGTTGTACCTGTAGTGGAGGAACGACCGGCGTGGACATAGTGTAAAAGGGTGACACTGTCTTGGACGGTAGCACACACAGGGATGCTGATTCTTGCAGGTCGCCGCTGGATGTGATGTCTAGTGGTGGTAGTTACTGCTACTTTCCTTGACTTCAACCGATATTGTCGGACTCCACTACGCAACTCTGGCATCCTTTCTCCCCATACACTTCCTAACACATATTTACCTGCTAAACAAAATCCACAACATCATTGGTTAGTACAAACATAAATTGCTGCACATTGTATCTGTACCAGCACATTTTATACTATGAATCTCACATGAAATCCCACAATCTACCATCGAGTAATCAAACATAAATTGCTTCTTAAAACATGAAAACCCCCAGATTTACGATAAAAAAATATTTATAATCCTGCAGAAAAGCGGTTTTCCTTTCTACTTTTTCATAGCCATCAAGAATGTTTTGCACAAGGTCAGAGCCGTGTGTCCTCTCTAGCTGCAAATCTGACAACAGGAACTACGACTTGAGAGTTGAGATTCAGCAACCGATGTCCCTGAACAGTCCTTATACCCAAATCATATCCAAATCTCCTTAGACAAATTTCCCTCACCAAAACCGATCAAAACCTGGGAGGCTGGACCTAACACCCACATACGCCTCGCCACATCATCGGGACGCGATGGATTGCCCCTAAAAATCATACCCAAACAAGCTGTCGTCATAGGAAGTTAGGAAGTTAGGAACACACACATCAACCCAAATTTGCGCCAAAGAATGGGGACATCCGCAAGCGCCAGAACGACCACCTTAAGAGATTTGAGGGGATGGATGAAGGCGCTCAAAGGGACTGCGATCCAGAGGGAATGGAAGTCGCAACAGCATTGGCATCAGCGTCTCACTAGGGGACGCATGGGTCACCCAAGGAAACGAATTTGGAAGGAAAAGGTGCGGCGATGTGAAGATGGCGACACACGGTGGCGGTGCAGTAGCACACCGAGGGCTCGATCCCACCGCACGAAGAGGACTGGGGATGACGGACGGGAGGTGGCTGTGGCATGGGAGGCGGCGGCTACGGTGATGGGGTCGACTGACCAGGGTTCCCGATCGAGAGAGAGAGAGAGAGACGTCATGTTTATTTGTTCGCTGAGATGGGCTTCTTTCTGGTGAGGCCGAATCAGATGGATGGCCCAATTAACCAGCACACTTCAATTCGGCTATGAGAGTAGCATCACCATAGGACAGCCGGCCCGCTTGTTGCGAGACGTGCGAGACAGCAGAGATCAGACGGCCAGAAATTGCTAAATCATAAAAATGAATGGTCCAGATGTTGATATCCTGAGAGGGCAGGGATTAGGCTCAGTTATACTATCCTTAATCACGAAGCTTTTGTAGCTTGGTGGCAGTGATTGAAAAACTCTGTCAATGACACTATCATCAGGAAGATTAACTCCCAGTTGAGTCAAGTGGTTGTGGTACCCAGACATTCTGAGTATATGTTCACTGACAGAACTATTCCGCCTCCTCCTCTCTTCCACTAAGGCCCATGAAGGCCCATTGACCCCCCGGGGGGTTCCGGTAACCCCCCGGTACTCCGGTAAGTATTCGATACACCCCGGAACCATTCCTGTGTCCGAATATAGTCATCCAATATATCAATCTTTATGTCTCAACCATTTCGAGACTCCTCGTCATGTCCGTGCTCTCATCCGGGACTCTGAACTACCTTCGGTACATCAAAACACATAAACTCATAATACCGATCGTCATCGAACGTTAAGCGCGCGGACCCTACGGGTTCGAGAACTATGTAGACATGACCGAGACTCATCTCCGGTCAATAACCAATAGCGGAACCTGGATGTTCATATTGGTTCCTACATATTCTACGAAGAACTTTATCGGTCAAAGCGCATAACAACATATGTTGTTCCCTTTGTCATCGGTATGTTACTTGCCCGAGTTTCAATCGTCGGTATTACCATACCTAGTTCAATCTCGTTACCGGCAAGTCTCTTTACTCGCTCCGTAGTGCACCATCCCGTGGCTAACTCATTAGTCACATTGCTTGCAAGGCTTATAGTGATGTGCATTACCGAGAGGGCCCAGAGATACCTCTCCGAAACACGGAGTGACAAATCCTAATCTGGATCTATGCAAACCCAAAAAACACCATCGGAGACACTTGTAGAGCATCTCTATAATCACCCAGTTACGTGTGACGTTTGATAGCACACTAAGTGTTCCTTCGGTATTCAGGAGTTGCATAATCTCATAGTCATAGGAACATGTATAAGTCATGAAGAAAGCAATAACAATAAACTAAACGATCTTAGTGCTAAGCTAACGAATGGGTCTTGTCCATCACATCATTCCACATCATTCTCCAATGATGTGATCATGTTCATCAAATGACAACACATGTCTATGGCTAGGAAACTTAACCATCTTTGATTAACGAGCTAGTCTAGTAGAGGCATACTAGGGACACTCTGTTTGTCTCTGTATTCACACATGTACTTAGTTTTCGGTTAATACAATTCTAGCATGATTAATAAACATTTATCATGATATAAGGAAATATAAATAACAACTTTATTATTGCCTCTAGGGCATATTTCCTTCAGAGGACCGAACAATCAGATGCTCTGATGATGTACCATTGGATAGCCCCGTGTATGCCCGAATGCTAGTACCTAATCTGCAGGAGGGTGATGATATCAAGTCAAACCTCAAGAGAATTGCTTTAGTCTATCCTGCTCCTAGCTTGCATGACGGTGATGTTGTTTACGTCATGCACCTCATGCACACACGTGATCCCTGTGAGCACAAGGCCTGTGTGATTGATCTTGATATGAGGAACAAGAGTACAAGACTGTAAAAGGCGTGGCTAATTTTGTCACTGGAAAACCGCTCGGTCATTGTTTCACCTACCTTGAGAGTGTGATCTCCAAGCATCTCAGCATTTAAATTCCATGGTTTCTGTTTGAGGAAATATACAAAAAGGCTTCATTTAAAAAGTGTGGGCAAGAGGCCATCATCGACCATGTGGGCAAGAGGCCGGTTAGACAAGACTCTCCACATTTGAAGTAGTGCCCCTATGAGACCCCACCACCTAATGAAGGCAACACCCTCCCCCGGTTGGCCGCATGCCATTCGGGTCCGCCTAACGCATGCAAATGTTGATAGCCAGATCCGGATTAACCGTCGCGTACAGAGCAACGCATGAGAGGTTGCACACAGGCGCGATCGAAAACACCAGAAGAGGGTGGCCCTGGCCGCACCCGTGGCCCATGTGTCATGGACCTCAAGGAAAATTGTTCGGGTGTGAGGCAGCCTTTGAGATTGGAACGTGTGAAACGCACCAAGCAGCCAATCATGCGAGGCTCGGGCGCAACAAACGGCGTGGTTGGCACCCTCACGCCACGAGGCCCCTAGGAGGCGGGTACTTAGGGCATCTCCAGCCGCGCGCCCAAGAAGGCCTCCCGAGCGTTTTTTGCGCCGCGCAAAAACGCCCGATCGCGCCTCAGAGCCCGATTTTCGGCTTGGGCGAAAATAGCGCCATGGACCCAGCTCAACTCGGCGCTGGGGGGCGCTTCGGGGTGCGGGCGAGTTTTTTACGCCAAGAAACCGTGGGCCGACAGCGTCGGCGATTAGTTTGCTTCTCGCCCTTCGTCGTCCTCATCGCCTCGTTTCGCGGCGAATCAATGCCAAAGCTGCCGCTGCCGCGCCGGTCAGCCTGCGCCATTGATGCGCCATTGATGTTCACGGGCGGCGCAGTGAAGCCGGACGACGCGCGTCCCCTCGCCCTCGCCTCACCCGCCACGCGTACGCACGGTGCCACGAGTGTGGGCGGCGCGTCGGCCTATATATGCCGCGCCCCGGCGCACTCGGCCGCTCACACTCTCCTTCCGCCGTCTCTCCTTCCCCTCCGCAGTCGCTCCTCCCTTTCCTCTCCTCCAATGGCCGAGCGTTTCCCAGGCGACGGCGAACGGCTTCGGCCGCCGCCATCTCCATGAAGACGAGGCTCGCCTCCTCTACGAGGCCGAGTACCCGTCCCGCCGGACATGCGGGTGCCGGGCGGAGGATCACGCCGGCGGCGTGCGGTGCCCCTGGTGCCCTCGGCGCGGTGCGGCGCAGGGATCTCCCGCATCGTCGAATCCGCCTCTGCGGCGAGGGATTCGCCATGACGCACCCGACAAAGACGCTATGGGAGCCCTATTTTCGCCGCCGTCACGCCCAGCAGCTCGAGGCCACCAACGGCGCTGTGCCCTCCGGCAGCGAACTCCGCCGGCGGGCGTCGATGGTGGGGCGTGCGGGCGCGACGCTGACGCCGCCCTCGAGTACATCGAGGGCGGCAACACGCCGCGCCGAGTACCCAGCCCCCTCCTTTTCACGCCGCGGGAGTTCTCGACCCGAGGCGCATGGAGACCGGGCGGGTCCTCCTCTTCGTCCGGCGGCTCGCTTCGCCTCCGCCCGTCAAGCCGGAGCCCTAGGACACACCTGTGGCCGCGCGCACCCGGAGTTCCGGCGTTCAGACGGCGCCCGTCTGCCGAGCCCCGCTGTCGCTTCGTCCTCGTCGAGCCCAAGCCGGAGCCCGGCCTCGTCGAGCCCAAGAAGGAGCCCTGCCTCCCCGCGGAGTACGAGGAGATAGCCCGGCGCGGCTTCTCCGACGAGGACGCCATGCGGTGGGCGCGGGAGGACTACCTCCGCGAGGAGACGGTCCGGCAGTGCCGGGCCCTAGAGGAAATCGCCGCCCGCAAGCGCGGGCGCGAGGACGAGCACGGCGTCGTGATCCTCGACAGTGACGATGACGACGACGTCGCCGGTCCTTCCAACCCGCCGCGTCAACCGGGAGGTGCAGCAGGACGGCGGGGCGGGCGGCAGCGGCGGCGACGACGACGGCGGCGACGACGACAACGGCGGCGGCGACTACACGCGGTTCTACAGCCTCCTCGGCATGTAGACGCGCGAGGCGGGCGGCGAGGCGGCGAGACGGCGAGGCGAGGGAGACGGCGGGATTAGCCCGTTTTTTTTTTTTTTGTAAAATATGTTTATGTTTGAACGAACTCGCCGAAGTTTGCTATGTTTATGTCGTGTTTGCGCCGTGTTTGTGCCGTTTTCGAATTTTTTGAAATACCGTGGGCGCCGCGACTGGGGGCATCACGCCTGGCGCCAAGATCGCCGGTGCCTCTGGGCGATTTTATGGCCCTCCTGGGGGGCCAACGGCTGGAGATGCCCTTAAACATCACTAGTAGATTGCCCGTACTTAAACATCATTTATAGGACTAATGTATATGCTGATAACCTCACCATTAGAATAACAGGTTACCACACTGCAATTTAGGCAACACATAACCAAACAAGGACACGTTGCACATGAGAGCACATACTTGCAACCAAATGTCGTGCTTGCGTTCTTGCTGTCATGTAGTGTGGGGCTTTGTGGGCAATCAAACAAAGTGTAGAACCTGGTTTAGAGCATGTATGTAGAAGGTCTGAAATTGATGCATGGAACAAAACCAGTTACACCCCAACATTGTTTTTAGGGACGTTTATATTTGTGCCCCTAACTCGAACACACTACTCGGATTTACCCCTAATTTCGAAGAATGCTCAAATTTGCCCATGTGCCGTTATATGCCCTTACAGAAATGCCCCTCTGTGCCATTTTGTCCGGTCAATGGGGCGTTTCCTAGACATATTTGCCCCTCTATTCACTTGTCACTTACATGTGGGTCCTACACTAGGAAAAATAAAAATCTGTCTTATTCACTCTCCCTCACTTATAACATAAAAAACTATCCTCTCTCATAACCTCTCTCTCCTTGACATGTGGGCCAAGGACCCACTTGTAGTGTCAACACCAGTCCACGCGCTCCAAAGCAAGGTGAGGCTCGATCGGTGACCGTCGCCAATGAGGGGTGGCGCACCTGCATGTGAAGACCAAGGGGACGGGCTCGGGGTGGTCTGTCGAAGGATTTGCAGGTGGTGGTCGAGGCGGATGGCGGCGGACTACGGCACCATGCACGGGGAGCGTCTGAGACATTCCGCGGAGGATGTCGATGCTAGTTGTCGCGATCGAAGGCTAGATTGAGACCAAATAGCATGTTCATGTGCCCCTCTTGCCGCCTCTCCTCTGCCCTGCATGATGAATCGGGCCTGGGGCGGCATGTAGACGACGAATGGGACTCTGATCTCCCCATGGATGCGCTTTTGACCTCCTAAATTCGTCCGCTCGAGCCACCGTTGACCTCTCTGATCTAAGTGTCCTCGTCATTGAAATCTTGTGGCCCTACTCCCCTCTTCCACTGCTCGACCCCGTTCCTGGAGCGCCCTGCCCGAAGCCGGCCGCCATGACTGACCTCGGCTGGCTCGGTCGTGTGCGCGCGCCCACCTACCTACGAGTGCCGTGCCCGTGAAGATGAATTTGTGTGCAAGGAGTGCCTCCCACAGCTATACTGCCCGCCTCACGCTCTCCTCCCGCGACCGTCTATAGCCACGTACAGCGAGCCGCCGGCGAGCGTAGCCAGCCGGGCATGCGTTTGGGGACGTGTGGACCCGTGTTGACCCTGGCAGTGGGTCCCATGGCCCACATGTCAGAGAGAGAGTGTGTGTGTGTTTTATTTTTATTTTTTATGTTTGTTGGGGTCCCATCTATAAGTTAGATAGAGGGGATGAGATAGTGAGTTTTTTTAACTTTGGGCAGGTCCACGTGTAAGTTACATATGCATAGAAGGGCAAATATGTCTAAAAAATGTCCTATTGATGGTCAAAGGCCTTTGACCAGACGGAAATGACACAGAAGGATATTTTTATAAAGACACCTAATGGCAGAGGGGTAAATTTGAACACGCTTCAAAATTAGGGGTAATATGAGTAGTAGGTTCGAGTAAGGTGCTGAAATGTATATGACACTTATTTTTATAAGAGCAGAGATAAATGGTGTTTCCTATTTGAGCAACATGCCTCAAATAGTCGCCTATTGGCATATGAGCAACCGAGTTGGGCCGACCAATTTAACGCTAGATAAATTGAATGTTGGTTTCGATTTCAGAAACCTTCTACAAGGTCCCTGATCGGTTTGTGTCCCTTTTTTGTTTCCTTTTCCTTTTCTATGTTTTCAAAAAAGTTACCTTTTTAAAAAAATGTTTGGAATTTTTAGAAAATGCTTTCAGATTAAAAATGCAGATTTTTTGTGTGTTTTCAAATATTGTTTGGAATTTACGAAATCCACATTTTCAGAATTTGTTCACAGTAAAAATCAAAAAATTATTTTTTAAATGATTCCATTTTTTTAGAAAATTGTAACTTCACTTTTCAGAAATTTGAAAAGTTGTTCGCATTTTCAGTAGATATTTTCTTTTACAATATAATATATTCTTATTTTTTAGAAAAGTTTGATATGTTTCAAAAAGGTTGCTACAATGACCTCTTGTATAGAAAATGCAACAATGAGCTTTTTGTTTTTGAGAATGACGCAACAATGAGCTGATTGCTATAGTACCGAGCGCTACAGAGTCGGGCCGGCCCAGTCGTTGCCTCCTCTTCTGTGCGTCGGAGTCCCCGAGATAAAATATCGACTCGTTTAGTGTGTGCCAGCGAGCCCATCCATAGATTCATCTCTCCTCCATGCGTTAGGGTTCCACCTCCGCATCGATCGACCTCCTCCGTTGCCATGGTCATGGATGGCCACGAATTCCGGCTGCTTACGATCCCTCCGCCCATCCACCCCGAGGATCCGGACTCTCCTCTTCCGGAGACCATCCTCATCGACTCGTTCGGCTACCTCAGCGACCGCACCAACGCCACCACTGCCAATGGCCGCAGGAGCAGGACCAAGAAGAAGGTGTTCGCACACGAACACGTCACCGTGTACCTCCAACGCCGAGGGTGATGCACAGCAGCTCACGTCGAATGAGACCCGTCCGGAAGCGCGGTACGCAAGCTATCCGGCGGGCACTTTTGTAGACCCGAAACCCCACACGCCTGGGAGGGACCCTGTTAGGGCGCGTAGCGGCTATGGGTTGCCCTAGGTCGGCCTGACCGCCCTTAGGGCCTCGAGGTTCACCGCCCTGCAAAAAAAAGAACGAACAAAGAACGAGGAAGAAGAAGAACAAGGGAGAGAGATAAAAATAAAGGTAAAAGTGGTAATACGTATCTCATTCATATCATAAAGAACAAAGTACAAGTCACCTAAAGACCGATATGACAAAACTGAAAAGATAGCAGAACATCTCCGAGCTTGACACCAACGCCCATCACCTGCCTCCAGCACCACCACAGCAGCCACCGAAGAAAAGAATGATGAATCACCACCTCGCCCGAGCTCGACACGGCTCCATCGCTGATAAGCAACTTTACGGACCTCCAAGGTGGCTCACCAAAAGTGAAGCCCTTGCCGTTGAACGAATCAGACCGGGGCAACACCCCGTACACACGCCATTGAACTCCAGATCTGGCACCCCACCACGACTAAGACGCCGAAGGAGGAAACCATACCTGTCATCGACAAACCACGAGCCAAACAGATGTTCCGTCTTCCAGATGTCGTCGATGCAGACCACAACCTGCATCCGCTCCTGGACTACCTCCCAAGCTCCCCGCCGACGCTGGAGCAAACGCCGTCACAACGGTGGAGCCCGAGGACACAGATCCGCCACGAGAATGCCGCCGCCGCCACGCCATCCTTGCTTGAATAGACTGGTTCTCAAATCCATCCCCAACCATAGGACCGATGGCCTCGTCAGGGAAGGATTCGAAGAATCTTTATTCAACGTCATCATCGTCACCGCCGAAGCAAAGACGATGAACAACCTAAAAAAGCTAAACTACGAGGGAGTAAAATCGATCCACACGCGTGGATCCGGCGACCCCCCTCACCACAGACGACCGAGGTCGCCGGCGGAAGGGAGCCGCGGGACAACGGCGTTGGAAGATCGGCCTCTCCTGGCGGCGACTAGGGTTGCAGCCGCCAGGGAAAAAAGGCTAACATCTCTTAAAATAAAGAAGAAAAAAGAGAAAATATCTCCCACGTACGGCTCCTATACATTTTTAGGCGGAGGCTTTGTTTCATGAAAGAAGTATTGCTTTTTTTTTTTTTTGAACTTGGAACATTTCAGTCCATTAATCAACGTGTCTAGCGACGTCGCTAGCAACAAAAGACCGGACAAAGGTAGGGGCAAGACCCGGCCATACGGCTTGGGGTACAAGCTCCATCTTCGACCCATACAGTGCAAGAGCGTCTGCAACCTTATTACAAACCCTCGGACAATGACCAATATTAAAAAAACTAAAGTTCAGACTAGCAAAAGTCTTTATTTCCCTAAACAAGACCCCATTAGAAGAAAGAAAAGGATTTGTTTTCCGGTCTTCACGTGCTCTACGGTCTGCTTCATAAACGCGTTTTCATTTGTAGTATAAAAAAAAAAAGGAAAGGCGTGCAAGCAGCGGGATCAACGCATGCATGCGGAAGGTACGGCGCCTTTTGATCAACGCATGCATGCGGAGTCAATCAAGGTGCACGATTGCGCGCTAAATGGGCCGCCCACTCGTTACCTTCCGCGTCGGGTTCTACGCTTCTAGCTTCGGCCGCCGCCTCCGCATCCACCTCCTCGGTTGCCATGGTGCTGGATCACAACCAGCTCCGGCTGCTCCAGATCCCTCCGCCTATCCACCCCGACGATCCGGACTCTCCTCTCCCGGAGACCATCCTCATCGACTCGTTCGGCTACCTCAGCGACCGCACCAACGCCACCACCGCCAGGGGCCGCAGGAGCAGGACCAAGAAGAAGGGCAAGCGCATCCTGGTCACCTTCTGGCCGGCTGCCCCGCCGCGCGTCTCCTGCTTCACCGTCCACTGCCCAGATCTGAAGCCCGATGCATTCGCTGACATCCCCAAGATCTCCTATACGGAGGACGACCTCGTCCTGCTCCGCATCGCCATCTGCCCCGGCCCCTACGTGTACGGCAGGAACATCCGCTACTTCGTCTATCAGGCCGGCACCAAGAAGACGCCGCCGTCGGTCAAGCTCGTCCACTGTCCCCCCAACTTCAGGATCTACGACCAAGAGGTTGCCTTACTGCACTGCCACCACCAAGAGATGTTCTTCATCGCCGTGCTCCGCTGGGCCTCCATTGCTCAGGATTACACCGACGGGCACTTTAATCTCCACCTGTACAACTCCAAGACAAAGGCATGGAACATCAAGTTGATGCTTCTTGATTCGCCCAAGGATTTTGAGTTCCGCTCTTTCAACAAGGGGATCACCATTGGAGGGGAGCTTGGTTCAGTGGGTTGGGTCGACCTTAGGCGGGGCATTATCATCTGTGACCTTCTCCTTGACAACCACAGTCTTCGCTACATCCCACTACCTTTGCCGCTGTTGCCCGATCCAGTCAGCGGTTATATGTTGTATGTTCGGAACATCACTGTTCTCCAAGGTTACATCAAGTATTTTGAGATGCATGGTAACGTCAGTCCGGGCTCAGACACTGGAAGCTCCCTGATATCTGAAGGTTGGATGGCTGCAACAAAAAAAATAAAAATTTCAAGCATTGGCTCTACTTCTGGTAGTAGCAACTGGGAGGAGGACTGTACTATCAGGTGCTCAGATGATGTACCATTGGATAGCCCTGTGTATGCCCAAATGCTACCTAATCCGCAGGAGGGAGATGATGCCAAGCCAAGCCTGACGAAAATTCGTGTAGGCTATCCTGCTCTTAGCTTGCATGACGGTGATGTTGTTTACCTTATGCACATGCCTGATCCCCGTGGGGATAAGGCCTGTGTGATTGCTCTTGATATGAGGAACAAGGCTGTAAAAGGCGTGGCTAATTTTGGCGGCTCTGGAAGACCCCTGGGTCTTTCTTGCACCTACTTTCCGAGTGGGATCTCCAAGCATCTGGGCATTTTCTCATCAACCAGGTAATTTCGTTAAGAGCTTTCATATCCTTTCGTAGCAAAATGATTTACAAACTGAAGTATCAAAGGTAAACCAACTTGTACTGGCAGCAGAGAGTACTTTGGGTACTTTTACTGAGTGGATGTGGATTTGTTACATCAATGTTTTTATTATGTTGTGCAAGTTAATATCACAAAAGAATGGGTTCCATCCATTACAATTCTGGTCATTATTTATTATTTCATTTGATCATGTGCAGCTACCAGCTAGTATTCTTTAGATCTACCTGATTTGTTGTTTCAAATAACTACTGTATTTGTTTGAGGACGGTGAACATTGTGCCTGCATTTATCTCGCTAGCATTTATGTTTCTGTCCATAAATTCAGCACTTACTGCTCCCCTGTCACCGCATTTAAATTCCGTGGTTTCTGTTTGATTAGATGTATAAGGCTGCTGCCAATGCATGGGTGCTTAGATGAGGTGCTAAGCACATTAAATAGCTTAGCAACTATACTCCCCAATGCATAGGTGCTTAGCTTATGGTTGCTAAGCTTGCTTCATTTAATGATTTAGCAACTAAAGCTCTTCATGTATTGGTGGGCTTCCTTCCTTTAAATGTTTTGCCTAGGTTCACGCACTTAGCATTGGTTCTTTCTGGGGTCACCACACTCATCTCTCTCCTCTTAAATAACTTGCCACATCAGATTTTTTGCCTACATGGAAGGCTTAGCATCTGTACAAGGTGGAGCATTGGGAGGGGCCTAAAAAAGGCTTCATTCAACAGACAAAATAACAAAAGTAAAGACAGTGTCCAGCTTAACTTCACCGCATTGTTCCCTAACCAAAGTTTCTGCTTGCTTATGGTGTGTTGCACATGAATGATTTCATGAGTGCGCCATGTGCTATATCTTGCACGCCATGTGGTGTAACTAACCCCTATTGAAAATAATTCCACAGCCATTGTTCAAACGGTGAAAATGTGCACAAAGGAAATAAAATAATCCTATAGTTGGCTTATTTGAGGGGAAAATATTGCACACCATTGGTAGGTTATCTCATACCCAGGATTCAGCTTTCATGCATTGCGTATTTCGTGCCATACTATTTCCTGGGCCATTGTCAGAACGATAAGATGCACTATCTGCACGAATTAAGCAATGTTTTCTTTTGTTGTGTGCAGCTGTTTGGTAGATAATCTTGCTTTTGTATTAAATGTTTATTTCTTTTGTGGGAACCGAAAAGTTTCCATCGCACACAAAATAAGCAAAGTGTAAGCCTAACCCAGCTGTTTTTCACTGGACAAAATGGGCAATCCCTATGGTTGGCTTATTTGAGGGGAAATGTTGCAGTGGCTCCATGGCTCCTGTAAAAATGGCAATACATTTAGGTCCCTGTACCTCATATTAGTTGTAATTCTAGTTTTGTTCAAAGACAAACCTTTCTTTCTATCTGTAACTACCGATTTCTAGAAATGCGCATAGTTTAGTGTAACTCCATTTTTCACCCCCTAGTTTAACAATTGGCCCATTTAGCAGAAATTCTTCCCATATCAAAATTAAATCAGCAATCATTCATGGAGGAGAAATATGTGGCTGAGCCCTCATGTAGGTACACCTTATCCTGTCCATGCAATTGCATTGAGATGTGAGTTTAGTTTCTCGTGAATGAAAGCTTATCAGTTTTGTTGCATAATCAAGAACAAAGGAAAATATTCTTCTCAAGTCTGGTATGTGTAAATCGTACAGCTTGGTTGTTGTGATAGCAAAACCCTTTTTATGTTCTCTTCAAGAAGTAGGCACATCACCATATTATTCAAATCGTGTCTTATCAGAGTTATAACAGTTTTGTGATCTTAAAATCATCTCTTGTTTGTTCCCTTATTCTTATGCAAAATGTATTTGCTCTTTTTAATTCAAAGGTTTTCACTGAAGCTTGTTGATATTTTAGTCAGCCATGGTATTAATTGTCTGCGATATGGTTTACGGATCGTTATATCATTCTTCACAGTTAGGTGATGGACATGTCTCCCCTTCTATTTCGTGAGCAATTCAATGGTGCTACATATCCCTTGCAAATGGCCGCTACATGGAAGAGAGCTGTCAGTGGCTCGCCGACTGCACGAAAACGACGAACCACTCCTGATTACAATGGCCTCTACATGGATTAGCTAGTGAAGCTAGATATGAACTTGGATTATGTTTTGCTCTGTTTCGGTCATCAGGGTAGTCAGTGTAATGTTGCTCTTTCATTTGTACGAGCGAGGGTTCCTCATTTGTAAGTTCACTCTGCTTCTACCTCTTGTGTTTTCTCTCTCTTCCTGATACTTGATTTAGTTGTGAATTATTGTTGTCAGGTTCCTTCTAATATGATGGGGATATGTCTTGCTGATACTGGATCAAAGTCAATTGGAGCTAGGCTTAGGTTGCATCGCGAACTTGAACGAAAACCCCATATAGTAGGATACCAACAGCATGAGGATGTATCTTCTAGCGGATTAGGGAGCAGTTCTGGAGGCGATCAGACCGAGTGTCCCTTGTACAAACTAATTGCTAGAGCAGCAATGAAGCAGTGAACAAAAAACAGAGAAGATTGTAGGAAGTTCCACATAATAAGCAACCTTGAGATATAGATGAGAAAAGGCTAAAACGACCTTGGCTCCCAGACGTTGTGTAGGGTGTGGTCGTTTTTTTCCCTAAGTGCAAGAAAGCAAAGAAAATAATAATTCTGAAGAACATGATACTTCCACATAATAAGCAACGTTGTGTAGGTACATTTTGTGTTTATTACATTCCATCTAAAGAAAAACATTCACACTCGATCACACCCTGTTAGCATTTCTAGATAAATGTTGTGTTGTTAAATCTACATGCATACTGTTGAAGATGCTATCATGTGGAGCCGCAGGGTCACATACTGTTGGTGTAATGCAGATGGCATTGGCTTGAAGTTAAAATATCATTCAGTTTTAATAATTTTCATACCTAGTATGCTTTTGCACCAACTTCATCTAAATCTCTTTGAGCATGATACTTCCAGTCAGAATAAACCGATACCCACCTGGAAATTGCAATTGCAAATCAGCTAAAGGTAAGTAGTGAAGAAGACATGCTTGCAGAATTCTTAAAAATTCAGCAGAGCAGAGACTTGATGGGAATTCTTGTCAAAAGTCTTACAGTGCCTTATGGTTATACCTTCCCTCTTGCCAATTTTTCCGGATTAATCCAACAATTGTTTGGCCTTTACCAACACCAGCAACATCGCCAATGAAAAAACCCTGCTCTATCACCACGAAGATATGACAGTTGACTAGGGCCCTTCCATACCACAAAATGCATCCACCATGTTCGTCGCCTTCAACAGCTCTGCTCTCGCTCGCGGTCGCAAGTCCCTAAGTCCTAAGTCGCACGCGCACCCCGCACGCGAATGAATGACTACTCCTAGTATATATAGAGATGGCCTTAGAAGGTATGGTGAAGAGAATGAGAAGACTTAGGTGCTGACCAAACCTCATCCTCGTACCGCGCCGCCGAGATCACGACGATCCGGGCGAACATGCTGGAGCAAGCGTGCCAGCAGCCACGGTACGCGGTGGACAACGACACGCTCTGGACCGCCTACTTCGAGCGGCACCGCGCCGAGCAGCTGGCGTCCACCTACGGCGCCCCAACGCCCAGGGGGGGGGGGGGCGCTAGAACGTGGAGGGTCGCCGGCAATGGCGGGGCGCGCCGGGGCGGACTCTGTCCGCCGTGCTCGCCCATATCGAGGATGTCAATGGGCCGTCGCTAGTGTACCTGGCGCCCACCTTCTCTCGTTGCCGCGGCTCCTGGACGCCAAGGCACATGGACTCGCCGTCCTCCTTGTCCTCGGGCGCCCGCTCCTCCCGGTCAAACGCGAGCCGCAGGAGACGCCGCTCCGTCGGCGCAACAGCGGCGGCAACCTCATCATTAACGAGGGCGGCCGCGTCCCTTCTCGCCCCACCCGGCAATAAATAGCACGGCTTGGTAGCGCATGACCCTACTCATGCACAAATCCTACTACTACTACTACTAGTGCTAACCCTTGCTCGGGACGTGTGGGCACGCTGTTGTTGTTGCTATATGGGCACAAGTCCAAATCACCTGTCATATACTGCCAGCAATATCTTCAATATTACTACCTTCGTCCTGGTTTATTAGTCTTCGTTGTATTTCATGTCAAATTTTGATCATAGATTTAACTAACAAAATGTTCATGCATGTCACAAAAAGTTATATTATTAAAAACTATGTTCAAATACGAATCCAACGGTATACTTTTTGTTGACATGCATCAACATTTTATTAGTGGTAGACTTTTCGTCAAACTTTGGCACAAATTATAAAGAAAACCAATAAACCAGTACGGAGGTAGTACATTACATTCAAGAAAAGAAAAAAAATAGACTCATAGCAGTAAATTACTGGAGTAGTACAAGGCCATGGGCATTGACGGCTTGACGAGTCCAAATGACAAGTACGCTTCTACCCCTACGCGTGATGCACCTTGTTGAACGTATGCACCCGGCCCACTGCGCACCGGCGCGAAACGTGCCATTGCATCGAGCGCTCCGCTGCGCACCGGCGCATGGACCAGGCGCAGCGTAGCTCCGTTGCCCGACCCTTGTGCCCCTGATTTGCCGCTGCCCCTGATAAGCCCTCCCTCCCCTTCGTTTCGCATTCACAGGAAGCTGCGTCCACGTGCCGCCGTACCCGCCCTGCCCCTCCGGCGTCGCCGAACCCACTCGTCTAGCTTCAGCGGCGCCATGGGGCCCAAGTCCAAGTCCAAGGCCCGGTCGTCTCGGCGGAAATCGCTGGCCAGACCAAGGTAACTTTTCCCCCTAATTAACCTTTCCTTTTTGGATGCGATGCGGCCGGCGCCATTAGTGACCGATCGATCCAGACCAAGCTCACCGTGTATCCTCTATGTTCCTAGTGACCCAATGCATGAGCTTAAGTGCACTCAGCACTACGATCATGAGCATATGTTTGAGTTGAATCAAAAGCGGTTGCGGACCAAATATTGCGATCTTTGTTTGACGTGTGTGCTTATGGACACGGTCAGGGATGTGTCTGCCCGCTATGGTGCTGAGGAGAAGATGGAGAGGAAGAAGAACAAGTCAGCAAGACGCGCTGCTGCTGCCAAGGAGCCTGCAGAACCAAACAACAGCGCTTCCTGGATTTGCTTAGAGAAATGAATGTCCCTGACCATGTTGTATATATTAGTTTACAGAGGGAGTATTTTTATACTAAACTTTTATACCTATTAAACTAATTGTACCACATTAGAATTTTAATTAGTGATCATAGTTAATCCCATAACAATGTTTATAAATAAAATTATAGTATTCTTTGATATACATTTGTAATGTGTATAATTGTAAATTTTATTGTACGAAATTTAAATTGTAAAACGTAACAAACAATCTCTTTCTTGCTAATTTTTTAATATTTTTCTAATATTGATAAACTATATAGTGTATACACATATATTTGTGTATCTATGTGTGTGGTTATATATTTTCTTAATATTATTCAATATCATGGTAGAGATTTCAAAATCATACACACCGAAAATATCTTAATAGTAGTTTCTAGTGTATATTAGGTAAATATATTCATAGAAACTTCTATGCATGGCAATTGTAATTTGCAAGTTGGGTTCAGTAATAGGTTACAATATGTGCATGATTTGTACTTCTATTTAAATTTACACTGTTAAATAATCATCAAATAACATAAAATGTTGTTGATTGTGCTTTTGCATATGATTCAATTATATGACATGCTCTTCTAGATTCACTTGGTTTGATTTTGGTGCATATGAGATACCCTTTGATTTGTAAAATGAAAAATTGTGCACTGGTGTCCATCAAGAGAGACTAGCAATGTAATTAAACTCAATTTCCCTGGCGTTTGAGGGCCGTTTGAGAGGCCCATCTGGGTCAAAAAATTGTGACCAGACAGCGACCGGGCTGCCTGCCCAAACATTTCAGATGGATTTGAGGGGTCGGGTTGTAGATGCTCTAACTCGCAATGGATGGCGTGCACGGGCCGTGAAGGCGGCAACGCGTGAACCCGGCCCTGGCGCGGCACCCAACCCCGGGCATTCGATGAGGTCGCAAATGACTATTGATGGTGGAGGACTCAGTATACACGCCTTTGAAGATGCCTAGGTCGCTATTGTTTTTGTCATGAATTTGCTTTATGTGCTGCTTTATGCGGTGAGAAGAAGAGGATCAGAGAAAGAAGAAGAGAGAAAGTGAGAGATTCAGATTGATTTCTCTACTGCCGCTGTCTTTTCTATTGCTGGTTAGCTGTGTTTGCTGCTATTGAAGATAGAAAGTGGAAGATATGGTACCCCTTTCTGTAGCTCACGCTACATGGTACCCCTTATACTTTATGGATAATGTAGCTATATGAAAGTGTCGAAACCTTGTATGCGGAGAGACACATATGTGAGAACCTGATTGACGTAATCCATGATACATATGTACAAAGTTGGCTAACCCGATAGATCCTTCTCATCGTGATGACCTGCAACAACAAATTGGATATACAAAAGCTATCTAACTACAAAGAAAGCTATCCAACTACGAAGCAATCAGCTGGCTTCGGGTTCAAAGTAGCAATATAGAATAATGCAAAAGCTATAGTATATTCAAGTTGTCCTAGTTTCTCATACAAGACCGATTAGCTTTGAGAGCCAAATTAATCAACCAGCTTAGTGTATTGTGTGTAACTCGATATGGATTCTCTGTATCCTTGAACGCCGAGTTCAGGACCTTCCCCGACGCATGGCCGCCAGTGATGGATCAACGATGTTGATGTCAAGCATTACAACCCAGGTCGACAGGCCATCGTGTAGGCTGGACAAGGATGTTCTTTGTCATCATGCTTGCTTGACATCATCAATTCCGTCCATCGCAGAACAAAGGCACAACCAAGTCAACAAGTGCTTCAATTGATTTAGGGCAAAACACCGACCACTTGATCCGAAGGAGCAAAATTCTACTCCCTTTGTAAACTGTATGATATAGTAACAGTTTTTAGCTCACTAAAGTAGCGAGCTAAAAAGGGACGTGAATTTTCAGGACATGCAGCCACGCGCTGCCGAAATCCAGGTCGTACGTTAGCGCATCGCGATTGCTACTTTTTATTGCACTTTTGCAATACGCGACGCGTTAATTGCCAGCTCCCTGGAATACGCCGTGCTATACGCCACACAAGTGGATCATTCGTCATTGAATTGATCGTACGAATACCGAGCCTACGTGCCCGGCCCAGGCAATGGAATAACTGTGCTCGTTTCCGGGTGTGCATAATTGAGCCATCGCACCACCTATCTCCCCCCAAGACTCCTCCTGTATGCTCCATTCGGCGTCCCGGTGAGGAACAGAGATAGGAGCGGAGATGGGTATGCGTGGTTTCCTTGGCCACTTCTTCTTCGGTACAATCCTCATGGACACATCAACGGTCGAGATTAGAAGATACCTCTTTGTGAGGATAAGTGAGTAGGGGTAGGATGGGAAATTTAGTTTGTGGGCGGCGTACCGCGGCGTAGCGAGGCGCATGACCGTACGTGGCCGTACGGCCCGCTGTACGCCCGTACGTGGGCGGTGTACGCCGCGTGAGGAGGAGGGCGGGCCCACAGGTACTAACCCTAATTAGATTAATACATTAATCCCGGCGCGGTATGGCGTGCGAAGCCATTAACGCCGGCGCAGTGAGACGTCCCGTCGGCGGCGTTGGTCCGCGGGCGGCGCTGATTCACACGCCACCGCCCGATGCCCGCTTCGCCACGCCACCGCTGACCGCCACAAGACGCCGACGCCGCCTCGCGCCCTTTTCGACACCGACATTAATCGGCGAGGCTCGGTCCACCTGTGAAACCGCTCGGCGCAAGATGAACGCCGGCGCCAAGGGGCCTCGCCGGCGATCATGGCGCCGACCGCCGGCGGCGACGATCGTCGTGACGCTGCTGGACGACGACGCCGGTCGGCCGCACCCTCCACTGGCGCTGGCTGAACTCGAGCCGGCGTTGTTGGCCGAGTCAGTAATGGCGGCGGAGGCCAGCAACCCGGAGGACATGCCGGGCTACCTGACGGTGACCCGGGAGTCGGAGAACGCGCCGATGCCGCCACCCTCGTGCAGAGTACATGCAGCTTCGCCTTGCCGCCGTCCACCTGCAGGACCCGCCGGACTTCCACAGCTACCACGCCATTGTGGGTTTACTCGATGGCGGCATCGCCCGCCAAGCGCCAAGCGCCGGTGGTGGACTGGACGACAAGAAGAAATGATTTACGGCGACGGGCTCTACGACGAGATGGACTTTGGCGGCGTCAAGGACGAGTAGTTTAGTTTAGGTTATTTTCGAAATAACGTTTAGTAATGTTTAATTATTTTCCTAATGTTGTTTAGTTTAGTCAAGTTTAATTTCTAGTATTATGTAAAATATTTATGAAAACTATGATGAAATATCGAGTGTGTTTGCATGGTTTTAAATTATTGTTTGCAAATTGAATGTTCGAATTAATACTATTATGTTTGCAAAAAAAGTTTGAAAATTACGATAGAAAATAAAAAGGAAAAAAAGAGGACAGCTAAATAATATTAGCAAAATAGAATGAAAATAAATTTTAAAAACAGAAATGAGTTAAACATAGAAATAATTTTTTTCTAAAAATAAGGAAAGGAAATAAAAACTAAACAAAGGTGGACAATAAATAATACTATCAAAAACAATGAAATTGTTCTCTTAAAAAATTAAAACAGAAGTAATGTTGAATTGAAAAAATTATAAAAATTAAACAAAATAAATAAAAATAAAGCAATAAAATATTAAATAATATTAGGAAAATAGATAGAATGAAAATAAATGTTTTAAAAATGAGTTAAACTTTGAATGCAAAAAATATAAACATTACGAAAGGAAATAAAAATGAAACAAAGGTGGAAAATAAATAATAGTACCAAAAATAATGAAAATGTTCTCTTAAAAAATTAAAATTAAAACAAAAGTAATGTTGAACTGGAAAAATTATAAAAATGAAACAAAGTACATAAAAATGAAGCAATAAAAATATTAAATAATATTAGCAAAATAGATAGAATGAAAATAATTTTTAAAAACAAAAATGAGTTAAACATTAGGAAAGAAAATAAAAAACGAAACAAAGGGCGTAGAGGGACGTTGTGGGCCGGCTGGGCCGCCTTTGAGAGGTGCGCACGGGCGGTCCAGGGTGCAGAGGCGCAGGGGGCAGTGTGCGCCGTAGTTTTTAGTCCCACCTCGCCCGTCGAAGGGCGCCCTGACCGTCTTAAATAGGCGGTTCCATGCACCATAGTAGATAAGATAGTTATTAAAAAATATGGATTGACTTTGCACTGCCCGGGCAGCGCTACCGCCGCTACCTGGACAGTGTTATACTGTCCGGACAGCTATGGTAGTGTTACCTAAGCATTGTAAACTCAAATCATATATTTACTATCTATCTTATTTTTTATAGTTTAGCACTTTACGCAAGTTTGTTTCATTAACACCTACATTTTTATAAAATTTGTCACACCTGATTTAAATTGGGTTTATTTGAAGTTTTGCATGTGAGTCAGTATGATCACTCCCACACGGAATCCAATAAGTGAGCGTATTTCGAAACGAAGAGCACGTTGCTTCATGTCCGATCAGTGTTTTACGTTTTTTGACCGAAAAAATTATAAAAAATTCTAAAAGTGGCAAAAAGCCACGAAACTTGTCATGCATCCTAGTCATGATGATACAACATTATAGAAAAAAATTGGGCTCATTTGAAGGATGTCGAAAAAAAACTCATTTTCGAACGGGGCCTTTGCTCCTATCCGAACGGTGTCTGGAGAACGAGGTCGATTTTTTGACATCTTCAGAATGGCCTGAAATTTTGCATGTGAGTCAGTATGCCCACTCCCACACGGAATCCAATAAGTGAGCGTATTTCGAAACGAAGAGCACGTTGCTTCACGTCCGGTCAGTATTTTACGTTTTTTGACCGAAAAAATTATAGAAAATTCTAAAAGTGGCAAAAAGCCACGAAACTTGTCATGCATCCTAGTCATGATGATACAACATTATAGAAAAAAATTGGGCTCATTTGAAGGATGTCGAAAAAAAACTCATTTTCGAACGGGGCCTTTGCTCCTACCCGAACGTTGTTCGGAGAACGAGGTCGATTTTTTGACATCTTCAGAATGGCCTGAAATTTTACATGTGAGTCAGTATGCCCACTCCCACACGGAATCCAATAAGTGAGCTTATTTCGAAACGAAGAGCACGTTGCTTCACGTCCGGTTAGTGTTTTAGGATTTTTGACCGAAATAATTATAGAAAATTCTAACAGTGGCAAAAAGCCACGAAACTTGTCATGCATCCTAGTCATGATGATACAACATTATAGAAAAAAAATTGGGCTCATTTTAAGGATGTCGAAATAAAACTCATTTTCGAACGGTGTCCGGAGAACGAGTTTCGATTTTTTGACATGTTCAGAATGGCCTGAAATTTTTTAGCTTATTAACAAATATTAATGAGTTTATTGGTATAGCTAATAATTTGGAAACGACCGTTCATAAAAAACACTACTTCACATAGAATTTATTAAGTAGTTAAACTAAGAACACTAGTTAATACAGAATTTATTAAGTAATTATATTAAAAAGAGTACTTAATACAGAATTTATTTCGTTTGACATTATACGTAAGAAAACTTTACTATTGTTATTTGTGCGCGAATTGACGAGCTGATATTAAAAAATAAGATAGTAATAATGTCAGTTGACTTTAGTTAAAGTCATATGACATTATTACTATCTTATTTAATAAATCACTCAAAGGCGGCTATATAAGCCAGTCCCGGCGTCCCTCGGCGCGCGAGGTGGGACTAAAAAAGCGCCCCTTCCACCTCCCCCCCGCGCCGTGAATCGTAGAAGGCAAAAAAATAGTGATGAAAAAAAATAAGCCCGCCTGTGCGGGCCGCAACTGCGCCTAATCGGTTCGGCCCGATCGAGCCGGGTGGCGAAAGGGCCGGCCTTTCAGCCCAGCTACGGCTGGCAGCACAGGCCAATGGGGCAGCAGCGGGACGGGGCGGGAATCAGAGGAGTTCGGTAAGGGCGGTGGGAGCTGGGCATATAAGGCGGTCGTGGCGTCGTTCAGCGGGCGAGGTGGGACTAAACTTTAGTCCTCACCACCGCCGACCCTGCGCCCGCACCGCGCGCACACTTAATGGGCCGGCCCACGCGCGCCGTTCGGCGGGCAAGGAGGGATTATTTTTTTATATATTTATTGTTTAAAAATAATATTAAGTTGTTTAATAAATATTGTATAATTATTGAAAAGCCCTACGTACTGTATAAATGTTTTATAATTTATGCAATGTTCATTATTGATTTGTTATTTGTTTTTTATTAATGGCTACAGTTGTTTTCATAATAGTAAAGTGTTTTTTGTTATAATTTATAATTAATAATAATTTGGAAAATACTCTTCGTAAAAAACACTACTTGATATGGAATTTATTAAGTAGTTATGTTAAAAACAATACTAAATATAGAATTTATTATGTAATAATATTAGAAAACTACTTAATATAGAAAACGCCACCCCAATTTTATTATTTACTTTATAAGTAAGAATAATAAGTTGGTATTATGAATTATAAGTACTAATTATCAATTATTTGAAAATAATTTATTATGACTTTTTCGTTACTGCCTAACATTTTTGAGTTTATTAAAAAATTATGCATATCATGTAGAAATTGCTTGACTAAATCTCATGATGATATGCTTGCTATATCTTGTTGCCATAATAAAAATGCATGTTTTTCCTCGAGTTGTTGTGCTAACAATGTAGAGGAAAGCCAACACTCCATGGAACAAGATGTGGTCTTGAATGGTGCTTCAAGGGATCCTACATCATCATCTATTGCATTTTGCCTTATGGCCAAGGCTTCAAAGGTATCTCCCACTTTGAATCCCAATATATCTTGTGATGATATTGATGATGGCAAGAGTGATGATGATGTTGATTATGATGAAGAGAATGATGATGTTGCCTCCTTAAAAATTAAGGGGGAAATGATTTTTAAAGCTCTTCTTAAGAATAAAATTGCTCGTTCCAACTTCATGGAAATCATGTCTATTGCTATTGAGGGCAAGAAATATATTGATGAGTTGGAATCTCGTCTTGAGGAGCATGAGGTCACCATTGATAAAATGGAAGATCATGAGCGTGATTACGCTAATGAGATCGCGGACCTCTCCCAAGCTCTCGAACTTGAACAAACCACCAAGGAATCTCTTGAGGAGACTTTTGCTCTAGAATTATCTAGAGTGAAGGAATCTCATGATAGAGCTCTTGAGGTGGCCAATGTTTTTGAAACTAAAAATGAGAAGCTTGAAGTTGCGCATGCTAAACTCCTTGAGGACTTTGGGCACCTCGAAAATGGCTCAAGGGTCATTAAGAGTGAGCTCATCAAACTCGCCGAGTCTCATGCACAACTTAAAGCTTCATATTCAAAAGATCTTGCCAAGTTGCCTTCTCCTCTTGTTGTTAATGATGATGCTTGTGCTACTAACTCTATTTCTAGTGAAGCATCCATTTTGAAGGAGGATGTTGAGCTAAGGGCTCAACTTGAGTTGCTATCTCGCAATTATGGGAAATTGGAAGAAAGTCATGTAAAGCTTGCAATCATGATGATCTTCTAGTATCCCATAAGGTTCTAAAGTTAGCTCATGAGGCTATGATTACTAAGATAACATCTAGTGAGTCTCATGTGGACATAAGCACTACGTCTAGTCAAAATGCTATATTGCCATGTGCTAGTCCTTGTAATTCATCTACTCATAACATTGGTACTTCTAGTGATGAATTACTTTCCTTGCCTTGTTGCTCTAACATTGAAGCTTCCTCTGTTACTTGTGTTCATACTAACCATGTAGAGGAAATCAAAGAGTTCAAGGCCCAAGTCACTTCTTTGAAGAAAGACTTGGACAAGTGTCATGAAGGGAAATGCACACTCAACAATATCTTGAGTGTGCGAAAATCCCCCAATGACAAAGGTGGACTTGGATTCAACTCCAATAAGAAGAAGAAGTCCAAGAGCAACAAGAATAAGGGCCAAGAACAACTCAAGAATTTGGCCAAGATTATTTGCTTCAAGTGCAAAATTGAAGGGCATCATGTTAGATCTTGCCCTTTGAAGAAGAAGGCCATTAGTGACAAGCAACAAGGGAAGCGGCCACAAGTTCACTCTCATTCTCAACCTCAAGTTGAAGAAAGGCCTCTTCCCAAGAAAACTCAAGCTAATGCTTCTCAAGTTAAGAAATCAAGTGAGAATAAAGAAAAGAGTAGACGTTGCTACCTATGTCGTGAAAAAGGCCACGTCGCTTCTTCATGCACAAATGGTACCTTATCCAACCCTATTCTAATTGATGATATCTATTCTCTTGGGAAGGATAAGGTTGGCAATGTGTTTGCCAAATTTGTTGGTACTCAAAGTGGTGTCAAGAAAAGAACCATTTGGGTAGCCAAGCCTATTATGACTAACCTCTTAGGACCCAACTTGGTTGGGGACCAACTAGCTCATACTTGATCAATAGGTGTTGTTGGAGGTCATTGGAGACTTGGCTACATTATGAATAATTAAGGGGTCTTCATCATTCATATTACCTCAAGCCAAGTCATTCGGATTATCAAGTTTCCATCTCATATCCAATGTGCCTCCTTGCGGTAACTTGTACTTAAATTGTTTACATTGAAAGTTACTTGCCCCTTTGCATGTTTTGGTTTTGTTCCTTGCATCTGTTTGTATATGTTGTGTCTCCAAATTGCTTATCTTGAGTAATAAAGTATATGTATGTTGGTTTGCACTTCATGTACATGTGTGTCGTTTGAAGGAAATATGCCCTAGAGGCAATAATAAAGTTATTATTTATTTCCTTATTTCATGATAAATGTTTATCATTCATGCTAGAATTGTATTAACCGGAAACATGATACATGTGTGAATGCATAGACAAAACAAATGTCACTAGTATGCCTCTACTGGACTAGCTTATTAATCAAAGATGGTTATGTTTCCTAACCATGAACAAAGAGTTGTTATTCGATTAACGAGGTCACATCATTAGTAGAATGATCTGATTGACATGACCCATTCCCTTAGCTTAGCACACGATCGTTTAGTATGTTGCTACTGCTTTTATCCATGACATATACATGTTCCTGTAACTATGAGATTATGCAACTCCGTTTACGGAGGAACACTTTGGTGCTACCAAACGTCACAACGTAATCGGGTGATTATAAAGGAGTACTACAGGTGTCTCCAAAGGTAGATGTTGGGTTGGCGATTTCGAGATTAGGTTTTGTCACTCCGATTGTCGGAGAGGTATCTCTGGGCCCTCTCGGTAATGCACATCACTTAAGCCTTGCAAGCACTACAACTAATGAGTTAGTTGTGAGATGGTGTATTACGGAACGAGTAAAGAGACTTGCCGTAACGAGATTGAACTAGGTATTGGATACCGACGATCGAATCTCGGGCAAGTAACATACCGATGACAAAGGAACAACGATGTTGTTATGCGGTCCGACCGATAAAGATCTTCGTAGAATATGTAGGAACCAATATGGGCATCCAGGTCCCGCTATTGGTTATTGACCGTGAATAGTTCTAGGTCATGTCTACATTGTTCTCGAACCGTAGGGTCCGCACGCTTAAGGTATCGATGATGCTTATTATGAGTTTATGTATTTTGATGTACCAAGAAGTTCGAGTCCCGGATGTGATCACGAACATGACGAGGAGTCTCGGAATGGTCGAGACATAAAGATTGATATATTGGAAGCCTATGTTTGGAGTTCGGAATGGTTCCGGGCGAAAACGGGAATTTACCGGAAAACCGGGAGGTTACCGGAACCCCGGGAGGTAAATGGGCCTCGGTGGGCCTCGAGGGAGAAGAGGAGGGCCGGCCAGGAGGTGGCACGCCCTCTCCCCCCAGTCCGAATAGGACAAGGAGGGGGCGCGCCTCTCCTCTTCCCTCCCCAAACCTAATCCAACTAGGAAGGGGGGAGTCCTACTCCCAGGGAGTAGGACTCCTCCCAGCCTTCTAGCTAGGCCGGCCGGCCTCCCCCTCCCTCCTTTATATACGGGGCAGGGGGCACCCTAGAACACACAAGTTTGATCTTTGGATCGTTCCTTAGCCGCAGCGGTGCCCCCTCCACCATATTCCACCTCGGTTATACTGTCGCAAGCTTAGGCGAAGCCTCGCGCCGGTGAAACATCAAGATCGCCACCACGCCGTCGTCTTGTGGAACTCTCCCTCGACACTCGGCTGGATCGGAGTACGAGGGACGCCATCGAGCTGTACGTGTGTCAAGAACTCGGGGCGTCGGAGTAACGGCGCCGGATCGGTCGGATCGCGAGGAGAACGTCGACTACTTCCTCTACGCCAGATCGCTTCCGCCGGGTCTACAAGGGTATGTAGACAACACTCTCCCCTATCGTTGCTATACATCACCATGATCTTGCGTGTGCGTAGGAAATTTTTGAAATTACTACGCTCCCTAACAAAGGCATCCGAGCCTAGGTTTTTATGGTTTGATGTTTTGCACGAGTAGAACACAAGTGAGTTGTGGGCGATACAAGTCATACTACCTACCAGCATGTCATACTTTGGTTCAGCGGTATTGTGAGATGAAGCGCCCGGCACCGACATTACGCCAGACGCTTACGCGAGACTGGTTTCACCGCCATGAGCACTCGCTGCTTAAAGGTGACCGGTGGGTGCTGTCTCTCTCACTTTAGTTGAACTGAGTGTGGCTACGCCCGGTCCTTGAGAAGGTTAAACGGAGTCTATTTGACGAAGTATCGTTGTGGTTTTGATGCGTGGTGAGACTGGTTCTTGCTAAAGCCCGTAGCAGCCACGTAAAATTTGCAACAACAAAGTAGAGGACGCCTAACTTGTTTTTGCAGGCATGTTGTGATGTGATATGGTCAAGACGTGATGCTATATTTTATTGTATGAGATGATCATGTTTTGTAACCGTAGTTATCGGCAACCGGCAGGAGCCATATGGTTGTCGCTTATTGTATGCAATGCAATCGCCTGTAATGCTTTACTTTATCACTAAGCGGTAGCGATAGTCGAGTAGCATAAGTTTGGCGAGACGACAACGATGCTGCGATGGAGATCAAGGTGTCGCGCCGGTGACGATGGTGATCATGGTGGTGCAGCAAGATGGAGATCATGAAGCACAAGATGATGATGACCATATCATATCACTTATATTGATTTGCATGTGATGTTTATCCTTTTATGCATCTTATCTTGCTTTGATTGACGGTAGCATTATAAGATGATCTCTCACTAAATTATCAAGAAGTGTTCTCCCGAGTATGCACCGCTGCCAAAGTTCGTCGTGCCCATACACCACGTGATGATCGGGTGTGATAAGCTCTCGTCCATCTACAACGGGTGCAAGCCAGTTTTGCACACGCAGAATACTCGGGTTAAACTTGACGAGCCTAGCATATGCGATATGGCCTCGAACACGGAGACCGAAAGGTCGAGCGTGAATCATATAGTAGATATGATCAACATAAGATGTTCACCATTGAAAACTACTCCATTTCACGTGATGATCGGTTATGGTTTAGTTGATTTGGATCACGTGATCACTTAGATGACTAGAGAGATGTTTTTCTAAGTGGGAGTTCTTAAGTAATATGATTAATTGAACTTAAATTTATCATGAACTTAGTACCGATAGTATCTTGCTTGTTTATGTTTGATTGTAGATAGATGGCTCGTCTTTGTTGTTCCGTTGAATTTTAATGCGTTCCTTGAGAAAGCAAAGTTGAAAGATGATGGTAGCAATTACACGGATCGGGTCCGTAACTCGAGGATTATCCTCATTGCTGCACGTAAGAGTTACGCCCCGATGCACCGCTAGGTGACAGTTCTCTTCTTCTTGAGCAACGCCAGATGTTGTGAACGTCTGGCGAGCAAAGCTGATGACTACTCTATAGTTCAGTGTGCCATGCTTTACGGCTTAGAACCGGACTTCAACGACGTTTTGAACGCCATGGAGCATATGAGATGTTCCAGAGTTGAAGTTAATATTCCAAAGTAATGCCCGGATTGAGAGATATGAAGTCTCCAATAAGTTCTATAGCTGCAAGATGGAGGAGAACAGTTCATTAGTGAGCATATACTCGTAATGTCCGGGTACTACAATCACTTGACACAATTGGGAGTTAATCTTCCGGATGATTGTGTCATTGATGTAATTCTTCAATCACTACCACCAAGCTACAAAGGCTTCGTGATGAACTATAATATGCAAGGGTTAGTAAAGACTATGCTCGAGCTCTTCGCAATGCTAAAGGCAGCGGAGGTAGAAATCAAGAAGGAGCATCAAGTGTTGATGGTCAATAAGACCACTAGTTTCAAGAAGAAAGGCAAAGGGAAGAAGAAAGGAACTTCAAGAAGAACAGCAAGCAAGTTGCTCGTCAGAGAAGAAACCCAAGTCTGGACCTAAGCCTGAAATCGAGTGCTTCTACCGCAAGCGATCGACATCGAAGCGGAACTGCCCCAAGTATTTGGCGGATAAGAAGGATGGCAAGGTGAACAAAGGTATATGTGATATACATGTTGTTGATGTGTACCTTACTAGAGCTCGCAGAGCACTGGTATTTGATACGGTTCTGCTAATATTTGCAACTCAAACAGGACTACTGATTGCTTAACACCGGAAGGGACGAGGTGACGATCGCGTGGGAAATGGTTCCAAAGTCGATGTGATCGCAATGGCACGCTACCTCTACATCTACCTTCGGGATTAGTTTTAGACCTAAATAATTGTTATTTGGTGCTGCGTTGAGCATGAACATTATATCTGGATCTTGTTTGATGCGAGACGGTTATTCATTTAAATCGAGAATAATGGTTGTTCTATTTATATGAGTAATATCTTTTATGGTCATGCACCCTTGAGGAGTGGTCTATTTTGATGAATCTCGATAGTAGTGATACACATATTCATAATGTTGAAACCAAAAGATGCAGAGTTAATAATGATAGTGCAACTTATTTGTGGCAATCGCCGCTTAGGTCATATCGGTGTAAAGCGCATGAAGAAACTCCATACCGATGGACTTTTGGAGTCACTTGATTATGAATCACTTGGCACTTATGAACCGTGCCTCATGGGCAAGATGACTAGAACACCGCTTCTCCGTACTATGGAGAGAACAACAGATTTGTTGGAAATCATACATACAGATGTATGTGGTCCGATGAATGTTGAGGCTCGTGGCGGATATCGTTATTTTCTCACCTTCACAGATGACTTAAGCGAGATATGGGTATATCTACTTAATGAAACATAAGTCCAAACATTTGAAAAGTTCAAAGAATTTCAGAGTGAAGTTGAAAATCATCGTAACAAGAAAATTAAGTTTCTACGATCCGATCGTGGAGGTGAATATTTGAGTTACGAGTTTGGTCTACATTTGAAACAATGCGGAATAGTTTCAGAACTCACGCCACCCGGAACACCACAACGTAATGGTGTGTCCGAACGTCGTGTCGCACTTTACTAGATATGGTGCGATCTATGATGTCTCTTACAGATTTACCGCTATCGCTTTGGGGTTATGCTCTAGAGACGGCCGCATTCACACTGAATAGAACACCGTCAAAATCCGTTGAGACGACACCTTATGAACTATGGTTTAGCAAGAAACCAAAGTTGTCGTTTCTTAAAGTTTGGGGATATATGTGAAAAAGCTTCAACCGGAAAGCTTCGACCCAAATCGGAGAAATGTGTCTTCATAGGATACCCAAAGGAGACAGTTGGGTACACCTTCTATCACAGATCCGAAGGCAAGACATTCGTTGCTAAGAATGGATCCTTTCTAGAGAAGGAGATTCTCTCGAAAGAAGTGAGTGGGAGGAAAGTGGAACTTGATGAGGTAATTGTACCTTCTCCATTACTTGAAAGTAGTTCGTCGCAGAAACCAGTTTCTGAGACACCTACACCAAGTAGTGAGGAAGTTGATGATGTTGATCATGAAACTTCAGATCAAGTTACTACTGTAACCTCGTAGATCAACCAGAGTAAGATCCGCACTGAGTGGTACGGCAATCCTGTTCGAAGTCATGCTACTAGATCATGATGAACCTACGAACTATGAAGAAGCGATGGTGAGCCCAGATTCGCAAAATGGCTTGAGGCCATGAAATCTGAGATGGGATCCATGTATGAAAACAAAGTATGGACTTTGGTTGACTTGCCCGAGGATAGGCAAGCAATAGAAAACAAGTGGATCTTCAAGAAGAAGACCGACGACGACGGTAATGTTATCGTTTATAAAGCTCGACTTGTCGCAAAAGGTTTTCGACAAGTTCAAGGGATTGACTACGATGAGACCTTCTCACCCGTAGCGATGCTTAAGTCCGTCCGAATCATGTTAGCAATTGCCGCATTTTATGATTATGAAATTTGGCAAATGGATGTAAAGACCGCATTCTGAATGGATTTACGAAGAAGAGTTGTATATGATGCAACCGAAGGTTTTATCGATCCAAAAGGAGCTAACAAAGTGTGCAAGCTCCAATGATCCATCTATGGACTGGTGCAAGCATCTCGAGTTGGAATAAACGCTTTGATAGTGTGATCAAAGCATTTGGGTTTGTACTGCACTTTTGGAGAAGCCTCAGATTTACAAGAAAGTGAGTGGGAGCTCAGAGCATTTCGATATTATATGTAGATGACATATTACTGATCGGAAATGATATAGAATTTCTGGATAGCATAAAGGGATACTTGAATAAGAGTTTTTCAATGAAAGACCTCGTGAAGCTGCTTACATATTGGGCATTAAGATCTATAGAGATAGATCAAGACGCTTGATTGGACTTTCACAAAGCACATACCTTGACAAAATTTTGAAAAGTTCAAAATGGATCAAGCAAAGAAAGGGTTCTTGCCTGTGTTACAAGGTGTGAAGTTGAGTAAGACTCAATGCCCGACCACTGCAGAAGATAGAGAGAAATGAAAGATGTTCCTATGCTTCAGCCATAGGCTCTATCATGTATGCAATGTTTGTACCGACACTGATGTGTGCCTTGCTATAAGCCTAGCAGGAGGTACCAAAGTAATCCAGAATGGATCATCGACAGCGGTCAAGAACATCCCGAAATACCGAAAAGGGCTAAGGATATGTTTCTCGATATGGAGGTGACAAAGAGCTCATCGTGAACGGTTACGTTGACGCAAGCTTTGACACTGATCCGGACGATTCTAAATCGCAGACCGGATACGATTTACACTAAACGGAGGAGCTGTCGGTTGGTGCAGTTCTAAACAAAGCGTCAGAAGGGATCTACATGTGAAGCGGAATACATAGCAGCTTCGAAGCAGCTAATGAAGGAGTCTGGATGAAGGAGTTCATATCCGATCTAGGTGTCATACCTAGTGCATCGGGTCCAATGAAAATCTTTTGTGACAATATCGAGCAATTGCCTTAGCAAAGGAATCCAGATTTCACAAGAGGACCAAACACATCAAGAGACGCTTCAATTCCATCCGGACTTAGTCCGTGGGAGACATAGAGATTTGCAAGATACACACGGATCTGAATGTTGCGCACCGTTGACTAAGCCTCTTCCACGAGCAAAACATGATCAGCACCAAGACTCCATGGGTGTTAGAATCATTACTATGTAATCTAGATTATTGACCCTAGTGCAAGTGGGAGACTGAAGGAAATATGCCCTAGAGGCAATAATAAAGTTATTATTTATTTCCTTATTTCATGATAAATGTTTATCATTCATGCTAGAATTGTATTAACCGGAAACATGATACATGTGTGAATGCATAGACAAAACAAATGTCACTAGTATGCCTCTACTGGACTAGCTTATTAATCAAAGATGGTTATGTTTCCTAACCATGAACAAAGAGTTGTTATTCGATTAGCGAGGTCACATCATTAGTAGAATGATCGATTGACATGACCCATTCCTTAGCTTAGCACACGATCGCTTAGTATGTTGCTACTTGCTTTTATCCATGACATATACATGTTCCTGTAACTATGAGATTATGCAACTCCGCTTACGGAGGAACACTTTGGTGCTACCAAACGTCACAACGAATCGGGTGATTATAAAGGAGTACTACAGTGTCTCCAAAGGTAGATGTTGGGTTGGCGATTTCGAGATTAGGTTTTGTCACTCCGATTGTCGGAGAGGTATCTCTGGGCCCTCTCGGTAATGCACATCACTTAAGCCTTGCAAGCACTACAACTAATGAGTTAGTTGTGAGATGGTGTATTACGGAACGAGTAAAGAGACTTGCCGATAACGAGATTGAACTAGGTATTGGATACCGACGATCGAATCTCGAGCAAGTAACATACCGATGACAAAGGAACAACGTATGTTGTTATGCGGTCCGACCGATAAAGATCTTCGTAGAATATGTAGGAACCAATATGGGCATCCAGGTCCCGCTATTGGTTATTGACCGTGAATAGTTCTAGGTCATGTCTACATTGTTCTCGAACCGTAGGGTCCGCACGCTTAAGGTATCGATGATGCTTATTATGAGTTTATGTATTTTGATGTACCGAAGAAGTTCGAGTCCCGGATGTGATCACGGACATGACGAGGAGTCTCGGAATGGTCGAGACATAAAGATTGATATATTGGAAGCCTATGTTTGGAGTTCGAATGGTTCCGGTAAAACGGAATTTATGGAAAACCGGAGGTTACCGGAACCCCGGAGGTAAATGGGCCTCGGTGGGCCTCGAGGGAGAAGAGGAGGGCCGGCCAGGAGGTGGCCGCGCCTCTCCCCCAGTCCGAATAGGACAAGGAGGGGGGGGGGCGCCCTCCTCTTCCCTCCCCCAAACCTAATCCAACTAGGAAGGGGGAGTCCTACTCCCTGTAGAGTAGGACTCCTCCCAGCGCTTCTAGCTAGGCCGGCCGGCCTCCCCCTCCTCCTTTATATACGGGGGGGGGGCACCCTAGAACACACAAGTTTGATCTTTGGATCGTTCCTTAGCCGTGTCGGTGCCCCCTCCACCATATTCCACCTCGGTTATACCGTCATGAAGCTTAGGCGAAGCCTGCGCCGGTGAAACATCAAGATCATCACCACGCCGTCGTCGACGGAACTCTCCTCGACACTCGGCTGGATCGGAGTATGAGGGACGCCATCGAGCTGTACGTGTGTCAAGAACTCGGGGCGTCGAGTAACGGCGCCGGATCGGTCGGATCGCGAGGAGAACGTCGACTACTTCCTCTACGCCAGATCGCTTCGCTTGGGTCTACAAGGGTATGTAGACAACACTCTCCCTATCGTTGCTATACATCACCATGATCTTGCGTGTGCGTAGGAAAATTTTTGAAATTACTACGTTCCCTAACATCGTTCGTTGAGCCTTTGCGCATCTTGGTTGTATCTTAGTTGGCTCTTGTGAGAGATTAATGGAATATCCCATTATGGGGGAGTGATGTGCTTTGTGCACCTCACAATCCTATAAATGTGTGGACATGAGTAATACCATCTAGTATTGATATTACAAGATTATCTAGTCGCTATGTGGTATGTCTTATCATCAGAAATTCAAATTCTAAATAGTCCATTAATTATCTCTTGTTGGATCCTTTTAATTGCCTCTTGTCTATCTTTAATTGGTATCACATTATGGGGGAGTAATGTGCTATGTGCATATGACAAGCCTAAAAAATGTGTACGTTTGATATATTGTCACCTAGAATTGATATTGTAACTTATCTTATTCCTAGGTGGCATGTTAGCTCTACAAGTTGCAATTTGCTTGTGTTTGGAGTGAAGATGATGGTTGATATCCTTGCTTTCTACCAACAGGAATTATTTCCAAATACTTCTTGTCATATGACAATTGGTACGCACTTATGTGCAGTAGAAATTATTGATCATCTTTACATTGGCCTGTGCTTTTATTTGCCTTGTCTCTTGCCTAGGAATGTATCAACTCCCTTTATCTTCCATAACACTTGTGGATCTTGTTTGTTTCATGATCTTGTCCAGTTTTCTAGATATAGTGAAAGTGGTGATCCCACCTTGTGCATTTTGTATTCAAATGCAAATTCTTTATAATGCACTAGGCTTGGGGGAGCTATCCTATTTTCTATAAAACACTCATCTTGCGATCCTTATCAAGTGTGTGTTGGTGGAAGGCAAGCCATTTTCGTTTTGGTACTTTGTGCCATCATGAAACTTTGTAGAGAGCTTGGTTTGTTTGGAACAATCCTCTCTTTTGGGAGTTTGATATTTTTTTATTTTGAGTATATCAATGGATATCTCATTCCTTGATGTATCTTTTATGGATATCCTCCAAGTGATGATTTATTCATTTGGTATCTTTTCTTCACTTGGTATTTCTTTGTCTTTTGGTCTCGGTTCTTGAAAGTCTTGAGCATGCATATTTACTTCTTGTAGTTTCTTTGGCATGCTTTCTTTCTTTGACCCAATATATAGGGGGAACTCCACCAAGTCTCAAATTGGATGATATGTGCATGAAATTCATTTCCATATCTATATGCACATATTTATGTGGAGTTTGTCCTATGTGTTGTTGGTTCTCTAACTCTTTGGTCCCAATGAGTTTGGGTACCATTTTGTTTGTGTTGTTGTTCTAGGAACAAGTGGAGATGCATTGGATGCTCGGCTCACTCACAAGGAAGGTGTTGTCACCATGTGCTTATTGGAGTCAAGCTAGGATGATCAATAAACTACTTTGTACCTTCAATTGGTATCTCCTACATCCTTCCAATGTTATCTCGGTAACAAGTATCTTCATATACTTCATGCACACATTTCTTGCATCAACCTTGTGTAGGTTGTATCATGGCATGTTATCCATTCTTTCTTGTGATACTTGATTCCTTTCTCAAAGCATCCCAACAATGATGTCTTCTTGCTAGTTGTGATGTCTTTGGTGTTCGTGTGCTTGGAATTCATTTATATACAATAAGACCATATCTAGCCATGTGCTATGCTCTCAAGCAAATATCTTATTGGTATATGTATGACTTCCTTTTGGATATCTTGTTCCTTCATGTTGTAACTATTTCGGGTGTACATCCTTCTTTATAGATATATATCATCATGATTTCGTCTACCTAGAACCTTATACACTTGAGAGAAATTACATCTCTAGATGATATCCTTTCTTTCACGTCCACCTTGTCTTTCTTTTGTTATTTCTTGGGTGGCTCCATGAAAGCTTTTGCCTTGAGTGCGTGTCTTATGTCGTTGCATCTTGATGCACTCTTGTGTGGTGAAGATCATTTTCCTCATGCTTATCTTTATGAGGCTTTTGCCATCTTAATTGGTATCCCTCGTCTTGATGAGGCTTTCATCTTCTATCTTCACCACGGGTTGTCACAAGCATATGTTCTCTATTTGCTTATTAGTAAGCTTGTGAACCCATTTGCTAGTTGTGTGTGGGAATGGTAGGCCTTGCACCGTGTGCCTCATTCTTTCAAGACTTTATTGATGCTTGATGCTCATCCGTACATTAGTCTTCTCAAGTGCATTGCCTTGACTCACACACATCTTTTTGGTTGAGCCCATTCTTATAAGTTGCCTCTTTTACATGTTGCTCAACCATGTGTTTGTTTCTTGTGCTAGGCTTTTTTTCCTACATGCTCACTTTCTATTGTTGTGAGTTTCTATTGACTTTCGAGGAGTGATGATCCTATTTTGTACACTTGGTATCATAATACAAAATATTCTTATGTGTGCACAAATCATGGGGAGATTCTCTAGTTTCTTTAGATCACTCCTTTGCTCTTATCATAATATCCTTTATTCATGCATGTGACTCGTAGGTTCATTGGCCTAGTTGGTTCAATTGGTATCTTTTGATAGCTTGCTTCAATTGGTATCTTTTGATTGCTTGATTGCTTGTTTCTCTTTTTTTATGTCTTTGTGGCATATAATTCTTTTGCTATCTTTGTGCCTCAATATAGTTTGTGTTCCTCCAAGTATTTACCTTTGGATATGTGTGTTGCACTCCACTCACTTGTTGAGAAATACACAATTTATGGAGGACCACAATTTATATTGGCCTTCTAAGCTTTTCGCCCATTTTGGCAATCGATGCCAATGGGGGAGAAGTTTCAGAGAGTTTTGTGGAGAAGTTTAGAGAGTTGTCTCTTCTGGCTTTGGTTTGTTCCTAAGCATACGCATCTCCTATGCATGCATTATTGGTTGTTGCATTGCATTGTGATGCATAATTCCTTGTATAAACTCTCTTGAAAGTGATTGTCATCAATTACCAAAATGGGGGAGATTGAAAGAACATGCGGTGCCCCCCTGTTTGGTTTTGGTAATTGATGACAATCTCTATGGACTAATGGTTGCCTTGAGTTATATTTGAAGGTTTTGTCCATAGGCTTTTCTTGGAGTACATGTGTTGGTTTCAAGGAGAGTTTGTGTCAACCAAGGTGCTATTCGAGGAATTATCCAAAGATTGGTCATGTGAGTGTTGAGCTTATTGCAAGCATGTCTTGAGGAAGAAGATTGTGTGATCATTCATGTTTACCTTCAAGACATCATCCAAATGAAGAGAGTTGGAAAGATTCAAGGTTGATCAAGACTAAGTCAAGAGTGAATCAAGTTGATCAACTCACAAAGTGTAGAAGATGTACCGAGAGGGATCAAGTGATCCCATGGTATGGTAAGCATTGTCAATTACGCTTTGTGTACTAACCCATGGTCTTTTTGAGAGTTCTATGTGGGGTTAGGTTATCTTCCATGGGCTTGTGTCAAGAGGAAGATCACATACAACCCATGGATGATGACATCAAATCAAGGTTGTGTTGTGCAAGTTCAAGTGGAGCATCACGAAGAAATCATGCTTGTAGCTTGCCGTCCATTATGGTATCAATGGACTTGTGAAGATGTGCCAAAGAGTGGCTCACCCATAGTGGGGTATGGGGGGAGCAATCAACTAGTCTTCATCGAGCGAATGCAATCAAGAAAGGTGGTCCAACTTGAGGGAGTCAAGATCGTCATCATCTAGCTCAAGTGGACTTCGTGCAAGGCAAAGGTTTGCCCTTGATATGTTTTATATTTTACCAGTCTCATGGTGATAGTTTGGAGACCGGGTGATAGGATCGATAGCCGTACTATCAAGGGGGGCTCTCAAGTGAGTAGCTTGATCGTATCGTTCGTCGAGAGCTCAAACCATTGCATCCTTGCATCATGTTTCTTGGTAATTGTTTGGTTATCTTTGTGAGTCTTAGAGCTTATGGTCATCTTGATGACAAGCTTGAGTTCATCGAAAACGGAGTTTGCATGCGTCTTCTATGATGTTTTCGGTGTTGGAGGTTTTACCGGTCTTATCCGAGGAAGGGTTCTCACCATTTTCTTTTGGGCCTTTTATCATTTGCTTCTTATTGGTATTTCTATCAAGATTGTGTTATCCCTTGTCGCTAGCTTTCCAACAAACTTGGTTTCATCGAATTCGGAGTCCGTTTGCAAAAGTTGTGGTAGTTTTGGTGTTCTGAAAAGGCTGCAGCGGTACTCCCGCGGACAGGAGCGGATGTAATTTTTTACTACCGCTCTTGGGAGCGGTACTACTGCTCTTAGGAGCGGTACTACCGCTTGGAGCAGTACTACCACGGCTACTTCCGTGGCTCCTTCCGCTCGGGACCAAAAACTCGTCACTAGTCCAGCGGTGGTAGGCACATATGCAATTTTTTAGTACCGCTCGCAAGCAGTAGTACTGCTACCCTTAGCAGCAGTACCGCTACCCCTAGCGGTAGTACCGTGAGGTCAAGCGATACTACCGCTCCGATGGTTCTTCTGGCCTTTTTGCCTCCTCGCTGTTGTGTTTCAAAGGGCTACTACCGCCCTAGTGGTAGTACCGCTCCTTGGAGCGGTAGTACTACTCGGTGCGGGCTGTGAGCATAACGGTTGGATTTTTCCCCACCTATAAAAGGGGGTCTTCTTCCCCAATGAACCCTATCCTTTGAGCTTGTGTTCTTCCCCATTGTTGACCTTCTTCGAGCTTGCTAACTCTCAATCGCTCCATGGATTCTTGCTAGTTTTTGAGGGAAAAGAGAGAGGAGATCTAGATCCACATTTCCACCAATCACTTTCTCCTTTATGTGAGGGGAACCCCTTGGATCTAGATCTTGGAGTTCTTGGTGTTCTCCTTCTTGTTCTTCCTCTCATTTTCCTCCCTAGCATTAGTTGCTTCGGTGGGATTTGAGAGAGAAGGACTTGGGCACTCCGTGTGCCCTTGCCATTGCATTTGGTGCATCGGTTTGAGTTCTCCATGGTGATACGTGGAAGTTACAAGTTGAGAAGCTTATTACTCTTGGGTGCTTTGTACCCTTGAGCTTGTTCCTCTTGGGTGCTTGGGCACCCTAGATGGTTGGTGGTGTTCAGAGCTCAATCATTGTGGTGTAAAGCTCTGGGCAAGCATCGGGTTCTCCAATTAGTTTGTGGAGATCACCCTGAGCAATTTGACGGGTACCGGTGACCGCCCCCAAGGGTTGCCAAAGTGTACGGGTTCGGTGACCGCCCCCAAGGGTTTCCATTTGTACGGGTTCAGTGACCACCCTCAAGGGTCCCTTAGTGGAATCACGGCATCTTGCATTGTGCGAGGGCGTGAGGAGATTACGGTGGCCCTAGTGGCTTCTTGGGGAGCATTGTGCCTCCAGACCGCTCCAAACGGAGATTAGCATCCGCAAGGGTGTGAACTTCGGGATACATCGTCGTCTCCGCATGCCTTGGTTATCTCTTACCCGAGCCATTTACTTATGCACTTTACTTTGTGATAGTCATATTGTTTCTTGTCATATATCTTGCTATCACCTAAGTAGTTTTTCTTGCTTAAGCATAAGTTGTTGGTGCACATAGGTGAGCCTAGTTGTTGTAGGTTTTGAGCTTGTCAAATTAACCGCTAGGTTTATTCTGCATTTGTTCAAGCCTAAACCGTAATTATTTTAAAGCGCCTATTCACCCCACCTCTAGGCGACATCCACGATCTTTCAACTATCATATGTATTCACTTTCCACTACTTACTTTGCTCGAGCTGTCATTATAAGATGCATCGATATCGTTTTCGACATTGGCATCATCGAAAAAATTCCACTGATAGTACCCTTCCACTTCCATCTGCGCAAATTGTAAATATGATATGTAAGACTTGATGCGTTTTTAATTTCACTTTAAAATAACCTACATAAATCTAAACCTACATGGCTTCCGCTTTCAGCATATGAATCATCTACATCCATATCCTCATTGTCATCATCCCCTCCTATCTGTGCACAGTCAGTTATTGTCATCACGGATGCTTGTATTTAATATGGTTGAGAACATGCAGACCACTTACATTGCCACTGTAAGACTCATCCAAACTCATATAATTTTCGCCGTCATGTTCGTCTTCATCCAATGACAATGATCCGTCCTCGCTACCGCCATCATCACCGCCATATCCTATTTCAGCCTCAATCTATACACGTTCATATATAATTAAATATCCATTCAAACATCACGTAACATCTACTCAATTAAAATCCGTTCTTAAATTACTATGCCAGCACCTCGCGTACCTCGTTGCCTTCGTCAGACATGAGGCGGTTGTCGCCGGATACGAGCTGACGGCGGCGGAGGCGTCTGCCCGACCGAGGCGGTTGTCGGCTAGCGCACAACGCATACAGTTTTTTTCGTCGGCCAGGTACTGCCGGAGATGGCGGCGGCGGCGGCGGCGCGAGAGGAGGCGGGTAAGGCGTCTTGAAGATAGGGTTCGCCGATCTTTTTTTAATTACTCGGGCGGGCGCGGGGCGGGCGTGCATGCGGACGTGGGCGCGTACGGGTGGACGTGGGCGCGTACGGGCGGCCGCACGCGACAGCACCGTACGGCGACGCAGGCGCGCCTACGGCGGGCGGGTATTTTTATACGGCGGGGGGGGGGGGGTTGTACCGAAGACCACCTCTTCCTTGGCCTACAAGCGCACACGCCTGCCCATAATCACATAGTTTTAAATAGCCGGCTATAGCCCGCTATAGCCTTTTTAGCAGGGTGCCGTTAAATGGACGCCTTTACAAATAGCCCGCTATAGCTCCGCTATAGCTTATTTGGAGGCTCGCCGCTATTTTCCATAGCCCGCTATTTAAAACATTGTTAATCATCTCTCTCCCCCCTCAACACCCGCAGCGACACGTTGGAGTTGGATTTTCAGCCGGATGCCGTGGTTTTTTTTGAAACAAGATGTCGTGGTTTTTGGAAGTTGGGGGTATTGATTCTCCCTGGCATGTTTTAACTTCGCCATCACTCGTGTCGGCTGACTATGCTTCTGTTTCTTTCGACAACTGCACACGTGAAGCAAACGCCATAGTAGATTGTCTGGCTAAATCCAGTTTTAATTCAAAGTCTAGTTCTATGTGAGATGCTACCCCTCCTGATTTTATGTCTCAACTCATTGTAACAGACTTGGCTATTATCTGAGAAATAAAGTCTTGTGATTGTCAAAAAAAAAAAAAACTTCACCATCACTCGTGTCGGCTGACCATGTGTTGAATTATTGTTGTTGGAGCGGGTGTGGTGTGCATGCAGCACCTTTTTTTTAAACGAAGACGCTAGGCGCGTCCGGCTTTAAATTAATAAAGCCACCAGGCAGAATCCGCCAGGTTCAAATAAGTTACACAACCACAAAGTTCAAAACAGGCCCCAAGGCCAACACGAGCGTTACATAATAAGGTCCAAACTAAGGTGAGAAGACATAGGATAATATAGGCGAACTGAAGCAGCCCTCCTTGCCTCCCCAAAACGCAACCGACGCCAACAGAGCCAAGAACCAGCTACGAAGAGTGGCGGAGCCTCGAGATATTGTTGTCGATCTTCTTCATCGTGGCCCTCATGTGTTCAACATCGCGTTGTTTCCCCAACGGTGTCCACATCTGAAGAAATAGATGACATTTGAAAATTACATCAGCCGGGTGAGCAGGGAACTTTTTCTCGATCGTAATCTTATTCCGGATCGTCCATAAGGACCATAATAGCGCACCCACACAACACCACAACACCCTAACATTAACCCCTCTCTGGGTATGTAGCACCGCCACAGATCCGAGCCCGACATTGGGTTCCAATTCTGGTGGAAAACGTCCCTAACGGCACTCCACGCAAACTTAGCTAAGGCGTATTGGAATGAAGCGTGTTGCGTCCTCGTGGAGCCCGCACACTACACAAGAGCCATCAGAGGGGTCATTATGCTTGGCCACATTGTCAGTCGTTGAGAGGCGGTTTCTGAACATTTGCCAAAGGAATATCTTAATCTTGAGCGGAAGCCCAGCCTTCCAGAGCCCCCTAGTTATGTCCAAGGCGCTTCCCTCGGCCATTTTGTCATACAATGATTTGACCGAGAACTTTTGGGACGTAGCCAAGTCCCAAGAGACCACATCAGCCCCCAAGCTGAGAGGTCGGTTTGCTATCTTTGCCTGCAGCACGTCCCAACTAGTTGCTTCTTGCGTCGAGAGGGGCCGCAAAAAGTGAATCACGGGCGGTGAGGTACGCAAGGCGTCACCCACCATTACGTTGATGTTCGTGGATACACTGTAGAGTAATGGGAAGGACTGCCACAGCGGGTTGTCCTCAAGCCATTTGTCTAACCAAAAGTGAGTTGACATTCCGTTATTTACAGAGAAACGGGCCCCTACCATGAACGCCGGATGTACCGCCTGGATCCCATTCCAGAAAGCCGAACCCGAGGGTTTAGCTTTAAACATATTCCCATCCGGGAAGTACTTTGCCCGTAGCAGATCCGCCCAGAGTCCCGACTCATTTTGAGCGAGTCGCCACCACCACTTGGTAAGCAAGGCAACATTCATGAGCTTGGAATTGGTGATCCCCAAGCCTCCAAATTTTTGGGTCTACATACCGCCGCCCACTTGACCAGGTGGTACTTCCGCTTTGTTCCTACTCCTTCCCAAAAGAACCTAGAGCGAGGGATGTCCAGTTTCACATGCACACCATCCGCCAGTAGGAACATACCAATCGTAAAGAGTGGGAGGGAGGAAAGGCTAGGATTGGTAAGGATCAACCTAGCTGCCGACGACATAAACCCCCCTCGCCACGGGCTAACCCTGTTTGCCACTTTACCATATAACGGTTCCCACTTGGAGATTGAAATCTTCCGATGGGTGATCGGGAGACCCAGATACCTAATCAGAAAGCCCCCAAGCTTGCAATTAAGTAGGTTTGCGATCCGCATACTCCCTCGTTGGTCCATCCCCACCTGCATGCAACACCTGGTGTTAATGCCGTTTGTTTCTGCCGAGCGTAACTTAATTACGTTTTGCAGTGGTCTATCGTGATTAGTACCGTACTCCTGACTACGTAAACATGGCCCAAAAATGACCTTAATGCTCCATTATCACAACCGTTGCAGTGTATTATTGATAGGCCATCATGCCGCGTACGTATGAACGCCGCATGCACTAGCAGATACATGCAGAAACCCGGGATACATATGGGTACTAGAGCAACCAGAGAAAAGAAAAAATTACATATGGGTACTAGAGCAAATCCATCACCCAGGATACATGTGGGAACTACATCAAATCCATCTCGCTGGATACATATGAGGGCTAGAGCAAATGCAGTGCGCGGGGGAGATTAAGACCTTGTGCATGCAGATAATGGCCAGCAGCAGCAGGTTCACAACGCCGAGGATGAAAAGGTTCTTCGGCCATGCTTGATTATGTTCAAGCAGTGATACATGATGATAGACGGATGCATGCGAAATCAGGACGGCGAGCTAAGACAGATGAAGGAGAAGTGAGAACATGGTTGTGAGCAAGCAAGCATGGCGTTTTGAAAGGACCGCGAGGAGCGGCCTACAACTGGCCGTTGGGACTGAGATGCGTGAGGCCCAGACCTCGGTTCAATGCATGCCCCGCTCCTGCCCTGCGGGCCATCGACTTGTGCATGTTAGCTGGGAAAATACGCGAGATACAGAGTGTTATACGAGAGGTTTGAATCATTATACAACTCATGCATATTCAGTCTGCACAAATCACGAGAGTGCATGCGGTGTGGATTTCGGCAGCGCGTGTGGCCGCATGTCCACTCACGATTATTCGGCTAAAAAGTCTTATATTAGTTTGAGGGAGTAGTTGGGATTGGTACCCGGAGGATGATGATGGTGGTTTAGGGCCAAGGAGCTAGATTCTAGTTAGTATTGGAACTCGGAGGATGATGATGGTTGGGACAAGAAGGAGGTGGTGACACCGCGGATGAAACCGGTGGAGGCGGAGGGCAAGGGATCCCGTAGTTCGTCATATCCTCACTCAAAGTACATATTCAAGGAGCCTATTTCCGTATGCAACTAAAAGGAGATATCCAAGGAGGATGTTGTCATATGTTATCTCATCTGGGGATTGTCGAATGCCAGAAACACTTGCTTTTTCAACGCTATGTCGCAATGCCTACTCGCCCTTGCCTCATTGCGCAACATAATGATGGGCCCAAAGGTTTGCACAAGGACATTTTTTGTGCTTTTTAAGCAGCTATTTGTCGACACAAGTGCTTCAAACAATGCACAAGCTCTCTTGACCAACACAAACCATTTGCAACTGTATACTCATGGTGGACTCAATTCGATAGCGGCGGAATGGGGAACATTAAAGAGATACTCCAACATTTTCTTTATGGTTTGAACAAACAGGAAGCTAAAGCACGTCAACTTTCAACGGATGCTTCAAAGAAGGTCATAGTTGTCAATTCTATCTTTGTGGGCAGGAGTGTAGTATTATATCCAACACAGAATGTTCACACAGTTCCGATAGACCTCAAAGCACCCTTGTATTCTGACTGCCAATTCTATAGGAAGCTCGCAGTTGTAGCTTTGAGAAGCAACAAAGTTGGTGATGCTCCTGCATCAATTGAGGACCCCTTCTCTTTGTACACCGAGAAATAGTTCCTACCTACTTGGTTCTGTCAGTCTTGCATTGATGCAGCTAATACGAGCATACCCAAATTCTAAAACAAAACCTATTGTGGAGTCAGGTGGTGACATTGGGAGGAATAATAAGAATAATCAGGAACCAGAAACAACAAAAGTTCATAGAGCTGCATGGAGAAGACTTTTTATAACTAGAGCTCCAGATGTAATGGTGGTTAGCTTGATTAGGCACAAAATGCCCCTAATCCTGATGGGTATGTTAAACAGAAGGGCATGTGCGCTTTAGGGAGATTCTTGTTATCTAACCATACATGGACAAAAGGTACTGATTTCTAATGCCTTTTGAATTCTATGCTATAGAAGTGGTTTGGTCTCCCATTGATTTGCCTCTTATTCATTCATCCGTGCAACAACTCGAGCTAAGATCTCTTGAAATGTCCAAAAATTAATGGCCTAAATCCCTTCCCTTCCCTTATATTTTATTATATAAATATGCTTTTTTTATCCCAATGTTTAATTGGAAACTGTTGTATATATGCTTTTAGGCATGAAGAGTTGGAACAGTGTCATGGCGGCGCTGATTTGCTTAGAGAAATGAATGTCCCTGGCCATGTTGTAAATATTAGTTTACAGAGGGAGTATTTTTATACTAAACTTTTATACCTATTAAACTAATTGTACCACATTAGAATTTTAATTAGTGATCATAGTTAATCCCATAACAATGTTTATAAATAAAATTATAGTATTCTTTGATATACATTTGTAATGTGTATAATTGTAAATTTTTATTGTACGAAATTTAAATTGTAAAACGTAACAAACAATCTCTTTCTTGCTAATTTTTTAATATTTTTTCTAATATTGGATAAACTATATAGTGTATACACATATATTTGTGTATCTATGTGTGTGGTTATATATTTTCTTAATATTATTCAATATCATGGTAGTGATTTCAAAATCATACACACCGAAAATATCTTAATAATAGTTTCTAGTGTATATTAGGTAAATATATTCATAGAAACTTCTATGCATGGCAATTGTAATTTGCAAGTTGGGTTCAGTAATAGGTTACAACATTGCATGATTTGTACTTCTATTTAAATTTACACTGTTAAATAATCATCAAATAACATAAAATGTTGTTGATTGTACTTTTGCATATGATTCAATTATATGACATGCTCTTCTAGATTCACTTGGTTTGATTTGGTGCATATGAGATATCCTCTTATTTGTAAAATGAAAAATTGTGCACTCGTGTCCATCATCAAGAGAGACAACAATGTAACTAATTAAACTCAATTTCCCAAGTTGGATTGGTTTGCCCCCACGTAGTATAAACTATTAGTGTGTGATGTGAACTTGTTCTTTTAATTTGCAAATTGAGGCTATCTTTTATGTGTCTCGTAATCTTTGGGGTGTAATGTATAATATTATAATGGTTACTGGTACAATTTGTATCTGGGGCCCTCACCTCTCGAGGGCGATGGCAGCTTTTGCGTATGTTATGGGACAACCCTGTCAATCATTCATGGAGGGGAAATATGTGACTGAGCCATCATGTAGGTACACTCACTATCATGTCATTGTAATTGCTATGTTGGACTTCGTGCACGAACAGTGACTACTTCTCCACATAGCGCAGTGTAGCACCACATGAGCCGAACCACACTAACAAGTTACTACCGTGCACCAGAGTTTTCATGCCTACAAGAGAAAGGCAACATGTTGTTATTTGTCGTTCCTAAACCCTGCACTCTTTTTGGGATCATTTATGCGAATAGAATCCTAGGACAACATATGATTACAATTTGTGATGTTATATTTGAAGGTCTACTAATACCCCATTCAGTTTTTCTCCCATCAGATACAATGTTTTTAAAACAAGAGAATGTTCTAGTTATTGAGTATACATTTTCCTCTTCACTTGTTATGCTTGGACGCTTGTTTATGTTTTTATCTCTTGATGCATTGCAACGTTGAAGTGATTCTTCTCCGCACGACAAAAAAGACAACAGCCACCACACCTGCTTGAAGCTCGATCGCATCCTCATGTCTCATGAATGGGAACTCAAGTACCCCCAATACCATTTGATGCCTGCCTCGACGACCATTTCAAACCACAACCCTTTGTTGCTCAAGAGGATGGTGATCAAGCACTATCAAGGGTTCATATTTGAATATTTTTGGGTTAATTTTTCTGGGTTTAGGGAGACGGTTTAGGAGACTTGTGACCAGGATGTGCGCTCCCTGTTGGGGAACGTTGCAGAAAATTAAAATTTTTCCTACGGCTTCACCAAGATCCATCTATGAGTTCATCTAAGCAACGAGTAATGGGAGAGAGATTGCATCTACATACCACTTGTAGATCGCGTGCGGAAGCTTGCAAGGTGATGATGGAGTCGTACTCGAACGTGATTCAGATCACCGATGTCCAAGTGCTGAACGGACAGCACCTCCGCGTTCAACACACGTACGGGACGAGCGACGTCTCCTCCGTCTTGATCCAGCAAGGAGGAAGGAGAGGTTGAGGAAGACAGCTCCACCGGCAGCACGACGGCGTGGTTGTAATAGCCTGGCTTAATAGGGATGATAGACTACTCATATCAATAAGGAATTCCTTCTTTTCCGGGAGCCCATTCGGACAGAACTCCAAAGTTAAGCGTGCTCAGCTTGGAGTAGTCTCGGGATGGGTGACCGGCCGAAGTTGCTCCGGTGCGCATGAGTGAGGACAAAGTGCGAAAAAGACTAGTATTGATCTGTGGGGCGAGTCTAGATCCCGCCAGAGTAACGACCACCGGCGGGTGTGTCGGTATGTACAAGTTGGTATCGAGCCGACCCTCGCGGTTACACGGATGGTTGCGACAAAAGCGCGGTCATGTTGTTCATGACGCGTTTGTGACCCGTCGTGGCACACGGCATGGCACATGTACCGGACCGGATGCACGACGGTTGTGCCAAGAGGGAACGTTCCTGTGGCCCGACGAGGACGTCGGTTCCTCTGAGTGGGGGTGTATGTAATAGCCTGGCTTAATAGGGATGATAGACTACTCATATCAATAAGGAATTCCTTCTTTTAAGGAGCCCATTCGACGAACTCCAAAGTTAAGCGTGCTCACTTGGAGTAGTCTCAGATGGGTGACCGACCGAAGTTGCTCCCTGTGCGCATGAGTGAGGACAAAGTGCGCAAAAAGACTAGTATTGATCTGTGGGGCCAGTCTAGATCCCGCCAGAGTAACGACCACCGGCGGGTGTGTCGTATGCGTTCTGGGTGATGGTGGAGAAGCGAGACTCGGCAGGGGCTTCACGAGCTCTTCGGAGGAGGAGAAGTGTTGGGGAGGGAGGGCTGCGCCTTGGGAATTGGTACAGCAGCCCCTCCTCCCCCCTTATATAGGCCCCACAGGTGGCGCCCTGAGATCCAATCTCCGGGGGCGGCGGCCAAGGGGTGGAGTGCCCCCAAGCCGGTGGGCGCCCCCCCCTAGGGTTTCAACCCTAGGCGCGGGGGGGGCCTAGGGGCGCACTAGCCCCTGTGGGCTGGTTCCTTCCCCTTTGGCCCATGGGGCCCTCCGGATAGGTGGCCCCACCGGTGGACCCGGGACCCCTCCGGTGGTCCGTGATTTACCGGAGACCCCAAACTTTCCGATGGCGGAACACCACTTCCTATATATTATTCTTTACCTCCGGACCCTTCCGAACTCCTCGTGACGTCCGGGATCTCATCCGGACTCCGAGCAACATTCGTATTCACATACTAGTCTTCCTACTAACCCTAGCGCCACCGAACCTTAAGTGTGTAGACCCTACGGGTTGGAGACACGCAGACATGACCGAGACGACTCTCGGGCAATAACCAACAGCGGGTCCGGATACCCATGTTGGCTCCTACATGCTCCTCGATGATTTCATCGGTTGAACCACGATGTCGAGGATTCGATCAAACCACAGATGCAATTCCCTTTGTCAATCGGTACGTTACTTGCCCGAGACTCGATCGTCGGTATCTCAATACCTTGTTCAGTCTCGTTACCGGCAAGTCACTTTACTCGTACCGTAATGCATGATCCCGTGACCAACACCTTGGTCACATTGAGCTCATTATGATGATGCATTACCGAGTGGGCCCAGAGATACCTCTCCGTCATACGGAGTGACAAATCCCGATCTCGATCCGTGTCAACCCAATGATACTTTCGGAGATACCTGTAATGCACCTTTATAGTCACCCAGTTACGTTGTGACGTTTGATACACCCAAGGCACTCCTACGGTAACCGGGAGTTACACGATCTCATGGTCGAAGGAAGAGATACTTGACATTGGCAAAGCTTCTAGCAAACGAACTATACGATCTTTTATGCTATGCTTACGATTGGGTCTTGTCCATCACATCATTCTCCTAATGATGTGATCCCGTTATCAACGACATCCAATGTCCATAGTCAGGAAACCATGACCATCTATTGATCACAACGGGCTAGTCAACTAGAGGCTCACTAGGGACATATTGGGGTCTAAGTGTTCACACGTATTACGATTTCCGGATAACACGCTTATAGCATGAACAAAAGACAATTATCATGAACATTGAAATATAATAATACTTTTATTATTGCCTCTAGGGCATATTTCCAACAGTCTCCCACTTGCACTAGAGTCACTAATCTAGTTACATTGTGATGAATCGAACACCCATAGAGTTCTGGTGTTGATCATGTTTTGCACGTGAGAGAGGTTTAGTCAACGGATCTGCGACATTCAGATCCGTGTGCACTTTGCAAATCTCTATGTCTCCATCTTGAACATTTTCACGGATGGAGTTGAAACGACGCTTGATGTGCTCGGTCTTCTTGTGAAACCTGGCTCCTTGGCAAGGGCAATAGCTCCAGTGTTGTCACGAGAAGAGTTTGATCGGCCCCGACGCATTGGGTATGACTCCTAGGTCGGTGATGAACTCCTTCACCCAAATCGCTTCATGCGCTGCCTCCGAGGCTGCCATGTACTCCGCTTCACACGTAGATCCCGCCACGACGCTCGCTTGCGGCCGCACCAGCCATCGCTCCACCATTCAACATATACACGATCCGGTTTGTGACTTAGAGTCATCGGATCTGAGTCGAAGCTAGCGTCGACGTAACCCTTTACGACGAGCTCTTCGTCTCCTCCATAAACGAAACATGTCCTTTGTCCTTTTCGGTACTTCAGATATTCTTGACCGCTGTCCGGTGTTCTTTGCCGGGATTACTTTGGTATCTTGCAACCAAACTTACGGCAAGGTTTACATCGGGTCTGGTACACAGCATGGCATACATAATAGATCCTATGGCTAAAGCATAGTGGATGACACTCATCTCTTCTTTATCTTTTGCCGTGGTCGGTGACTGAGCTTAGCTCAATTTCACACCTTGTAACATAGGCAAGAACCCTTTCTTGGACTGATCCATTTTGAACCTCTTCAAAATCTTATCAAGGTATGTGCTTTGTGAAAGACCTATGAGGCGTCTCGATCTATCCCTATAGATCTTGATGCCTAATATATAAGCAGTTTCTCCAAGGTCCTTCATTGAAAAACACTTATTCAAGTAGGCCTTTATGCTGTCCAGAAGTTTTGTATCATTTCCCATCAAGAGTATGTCATCTACATATAGTAGGAGAAATGCTACTGAGCTCCCACTCACTTTCTTGTAAACGCAGCTTCTCCATAAGTCTCATATAACCCAAACGCTTTGATCATCTCATCAAAGCGAATGTTCCAACTCCGAGACGCTTGCACCAGTCCATAAATGGATCATTGGAGCTTGCATACTTTGTTAGCGTTCGAGGATCGACAAAACCTTCCGCTGCATCATATACATCTCTTCCTTAAGATGTCCGTTAAGGAATGCCGTTTTGACGTCCATCGCCATATCTCATAATCATAGTATGCAGCAATTGCTAACATGATTCGGACGGACTTAAGCTTCGCTACGGAGAGAATGTCTCGTCAGAAGTCAATCCCTTGAACTTGTCGATAACCCTTAGCGACAAGTCGAGCCTTATAGATGGTAACATTACCATCCGCGTCCGTCTTCTTCTTAAAAATCCATTTGTTTTCTATTGCTCGCCGATCTTTGGGCAAGTCTCAAAGTCCATACTTTGTTTTCATACATGGATTCTATCTCGGTTTCATGGCCTCAAGCCATTTGTTGGAATCCGGGCCCGCCATCGCTTCTTCATAGTTCAAGGTTCATTGTTGTCTAACAACATGATTTCCATGACAGGTTGCCGCACCACTGCAGTGCGGAACGTGTCCTCGTGGACCTTCGAAGTTCAAGAGCAACTTGATCCGAAGTACCTTGATCATCATCATTGTTTTCCTCTTCAGTTGGTGTGGGCATCACAGGAACGGTTTCCTGCGCTGCACCACTCTCCCGTTCGAGAGGTAGTACTTCATCGAGTTCTACTTTCCTCCCACTTACTTCTTTTGAGAGAAACTCTTTCTCCAGAAAGCATCCGTTCTTGGCAACAAAGACCTTGCCTTCAGATCTTAAGTAGAAGGTATACCCGACAGTTTCCTTAGGGTATCCTATGAATACGCATTTTTCGACTTGGGTTCGAGCTTTTCAGTTGAAGTTTCTTGACATAAGCATCGCATCCCCAAACTTTTAGAAACGATACTTAGGTTTCTTCCCAAACCATAATTCATACGGTGTCATCTCAACGGATTTAGACGGTGCCCTATTTAAAGTGAATGTAGCTGTCTCTAGAGCGTATCCCCAAAATGACAGCGTAAATCGGTAAGAGACATCATAGACCGCACCATATCCAATAGAGTGCGATTCGACGTTCGGACACACCGTTTATTTGAGGTGTTCCAGCGGCGTGAGTTGTGAAACGATTCCACATTTCTTTAAGTGTGTGCCAAATTCGTGACTTAAGTATTCTCCTCCACGATCTGATCGTAGGAACTTTATCTTTCGGTCACGTTGATTCTCCACCTCATTCTGAAATTCCTTGAACTTTTCAAAGGTCTCAGACTTGTGTTTCATTAAGTAGACATACCCATATCTACTCAAGTCATCAGTGAGAGTGAGAACATAAGATATCCTCTGCGAGCCTCAACGCTCATTGGACCGCACACATCGGTATGTATGATTTCCAACAAGTTGGTTGCTCGCTCCATTGTTTCGGAGAACGGAGTCTTGGTCATTTTGCCTAAGAGGCATGGTTCGCATGTGTCAAACGATTCATAATCAAGAGACTCTAAAAGTCCATCAGCATGGAGCTTCTTCATGCGCTTGACACCAATGTGACCAAGGCGGCAGTGCCACAAGTATGTGGGACTATCGTTATCAAATTTACATCTTTTGGCATCCACACTATGAACATGTGTAATATTACGCCGAGATTCATTAAGAATAAACCATTGACCATCGGAGCATGACCATAAAACATATCTCTCATATAAATCGAACAACCATTATTCTCGACTTAAATGAGTAGCCATCTCGTATCAAACGAGATCCGGATACAATGTTCATGCTCAAACTTGGCACTAAATAACAATTATTAAGGTTCAAAACTAATCCCGTAGGTAAATGTAGAGGCAGCGTGCGACGGCGATCACATCGACTCGAACCATTCCCGACGCGCGATCGTCACCTCGCCCTTCGCCAGTCTCCGTTTATTCCGCAGCTCTGCGTGAGTTACAAATATGAGCAACGGCACCGTATCAAATACCGGGAGTTACTACGAGTTGGTAAGGTACACATCAATTACATGTATATCAAATATACCTTTGGTGTTGCGGCCTTCTTATCCGCTAAGTATTTGGGGCAATTCCGCTTCAAAGACCCTTCCCTTGCAATAAAAGCACTCGGTCTCGTGCTTGGGTCCATTCTTTGACTTCTTCCCAAGAATAAAGCTTACGGTAGCGGCAACATTCTTGCCGTCCTTCTTGAAGTTCTTCTTCCCTTGCCCTTCTTGAACTTAGTGGTCTTATTGACCATCAACACTTGATGTTCTTTCTTGATTTCAGCCTCTGCGACTTCAAAGATTGAGTACACTTCAGAATGGTCTTCACCATCCCTGCATGTTGTAGTTCATCACAAAGCTCTTGTAGCTTGGTGGAAGCGATCGGAGGATTCTCACAATGACCGCCTCATCCGGAGGTTAATGTTCACCGGGTCATACGGTTGTGCAACCTGCACATCTTCGGATGTGCTCACCGACGTAACTGTTTTCCTCCATCTTACAACTGTAGAACTTGTCGAGACATCATATCTCTCGACCGGGCATGAGCTTGGAAAACTAGTTTCAGCTCTTGAACATCTCATATGCTCCGTGATGCTCAAAATGCTTTTGGAGCCCGGTTCTAAGCTGTAGAGCATGCCGCCCGAACGAGGGAGTAATCATCGAACGAGTCCGCCAGACGCTCAAATCGTCTTGCGTACTGGGATAACAGTGGGTCACCTAACGGTGCTTCTAGGACATCTTGTTTCTTGGCAGCTATGAGGATGATCTCGTGTTCGGACCCGATCCGTATAGTTGCTGCCATCATCTTTCAGCTTGGTTTTCTAGGAACGTTGAAGTTCATGTTGACATTAGCGTTGGCCATTGATCTACAAGACATATTTGCAAAGGTTTTAGACTAAGTTCATGATAATAAAGTTCTAATCAAAATTATGAACTCCCACTTAGATTAGACATCCCTCTAGTCATCTAAGTGTTACACGATCCGAGTCGACTAGCCCGTGTCCGATCATCACGTGAGACGGACTAGTCATCGTCGGTGAACATCTTCATGTTGATCGTATCTTCCATACGACTCGTGTTCGACCTTTCGGTCTCCGTGTTCCGAGGCCATGTCTGTACATGCTAGGCTCGTCAAGTTAACCCTAAGTGTTTTCGCTGTGTAAAACTGTCTTACACCCGTTGTATGTGAACGTAAGGATCCATCACACCCGATCATCACGTGGTGCTTAGAAACGACGAACTGTAGCAACGGTGCACGCTTAGGGAGAACACTTCTTGAAATTTTATAAGGATCATCTTATTTACTACCGTCGTCCTAAGTAAACAAGATGCATAAACATAATAAACATCACATGCAATTATATAGTTGTGACATGATATGGCCAATATCATCAAGCTCCATTGATCTCCATCTTCGGGGCTCCATGATCATCTTGTCACCGGCTTGACACCATGATCTCCATCATCATGATCTCCATCATCGTGTCTTCATGAAGTTGTCACGCTAACGACTACTTCTACTTCTATGACTAACGCGTTTAGTAATGAAGTAAAGTAGTTTACATGGCGTTCTTCAATGACACGCAGTCATACAAAAAATAAAGACAACTCCTATGGCTCTCGCCGGTTGTCATACTCATCGACATGCAAGTCGTGAATCCTATTACAAGAACATGATCTCATACATCACAATTCATCATTCATCACAACTTCGGCCATATCACATCACATGATCAATCGCTGCAAAAACAAGTTAGGCGTCCTCTAATTGTTGTTGCATCTTTTACGTAGCTGCGATTGGGTTCTAGCAAGAACGTTTTTCTTACCTACGAATCACCACAACGTGATTTTGTCAACTTCTATTTACCCTTCATAAGGGCCTTGTTCATCGAATCCGCTCCAACTAAAGTGGGAGAGCAGACACCCGCCAGCCACCTTATGCAACTAGTGCATGTCGATCGGTGGAACCGGTCTCACGTAAGCGTACGTGTAAGGTTGGTCCGGGCCGCTTCATCCCACAATACAGTTGAGCAAGAAAAGACTAGTAGAGGCAAGTAAGATGACAAGATCAACGCCCACAACAAATTGTGTTCTACTCGTGCATTAGAGAACTACGATAGACCTAGCTCGATACCATTTGTTGGGGAACGTTGCAGAAAATTAAAATTTTTCCTACGGCTTCACCAAGATCCATCTATGAGTTCATCTAAGCAACGAGTAATGGGAGAGAGATTGCATCTACATACCACTTGTAGATCGCGTGCGGAAGCTTGCAAGGTGATGATGGAGTCGTACTCGAACGTGATTCAGATCACCGATGTCCAAGTGCTGAACGGACAGCACCTCCGCGTTCAACACACGTACGGGACGAGCGACGTCTCCTCCGTCTTGATCCAGCAAGGAGGAAGGAGAGGTTGAGGAAGACAGCTCCACCGGCAGCACGACGGCGTGGTGATGGTGGAGAAGCGATCTCGGCGTGGCTTCACGAGCTCTTACGGAGGAGGAGAAGTGTTGGGGAGGGGAGGGGCTGCGCCTTGGGAATTGGTACAGCAGCCCCCCTCCCTCCCCCCCTTTATATAGGCCCCCTGGGGGGGTGGCCGGCCCCTGGAGATCCAATCTCCAGGGGGGGCGGCGGCCAAGGGGGGTGGAGTGCCCCCCAAGCCAGGTGGGGCGCCCCCCCACCCCTAGGGTTTCAACCCTAGGCGCAGGGGGTGGGCCTAGGGGCGCACCAGCCCCTGTGGGCTGGTTCCTTCCCTTTGGCCCATGGGGCCCTCCGGATAGGTGGCCCCACCGGTGGACCCGGGACCCCTCCGGTGGTCCCAGACTTTACCGGAGACCCGAAACTTTCCCGATGGCGAAACACCACTTCCTATATATTATTCTTTACCTCCGGACCCTTCCGAACTCCTCGTGACGTCCGGATCTCATCCGGACTCGAACGACATTCGGTATTCACATACTAGTCTTCCTACTAACCCTAGCGCCACCGAACCTTAAGTGTGTAGACCCTACGGGTTCGGGAGACACGCAGACATGACCGAGACGACTCTCGGGCAATAACCAACAGCGGGTCCGGATACCCATGTTGGCTCCCACATGCTCCTCGATGATTTCATCGGTTGAACCACGATGTCGAGGATTCGATCAAACCCATGTATGCAATTCCTTTGTCAATCGATGCGTTACTTGCCCGAGATTCGATCGTCGGTATCTCAATACCTTGTTCAGTCTCGTTACGCAAGTCACTTTACTGCATCAGTAATGCATGATCCCGTGACCAACACCTTGGTCACATTGAGCTCATTATGATGATGCATTACCGAGTGGGCCCAGAGATACCTCTCCGTCATACGGAGTGACAAATCCCGCCTCGATCCGTGTCAACCCAATGATACTTTCGGAGATACCGTAATGCACCTTTATAGTCACCCGATTCGTTGTGACGTTTGATACACCAAAGGCACTCCTACGGTAACCGGAGTTACACGATCTCATGGTCGAAGGAAGAGATACTTGACATTGGCAAAGCTTCTAGCAAACGAACTATACGATCTTTTATGCTATGCTTACGATTGGGTCTTGTCCATCACATCATTCTCCTAATGATGTGATCCCGTTATCAACGACATCCAATGTCCATAGTCAGGAAACCATGACCATCTATTGATCACAACGGGCTAGTCAACTAGAGGCTCACTAGGGACATATTGGGGTCTAAGTGTTCACACGTGTATTACGATTTCCGGATAACACAGTTATAGCATGAACAAAAGACAATTATCATGAACATTGAAATATAATAATACTTTTATTATTGCCTCTAGGGCATATTTCCAACACTCCCATGACGCCTTTATAATTCTACACACCATGCTTTGTCGCTCGGTGGAGTAGAGGTCACATATCAGATCTGCGACTGCATGAGGCTATCATGAACGACATCATTTTCCACATAGACATGTAACAAGAAGAGAGTGTACTGTCTGACGCCGAGCTAAATCTAAGGCGTTTGTTGAATCTAAGGCGTCTCTTGGGTTGGCTGCCATTCATAGAGTGACATGGATACAAAAATCTAGATTGACTACAATCAAAGCTAGCAATGCAAATATGAAACTTTTTCACCGATGAATAGGAGACATTGAAAAAGTCACATTCCAAACCTGAAGAAACAATGCAGAACATAGACCCATATTCATGAGGATAAGGTTGGGATCTTGTTCCAATATTTCAAGGGCCTAATGGGGGTGCCTTTTAATGGCACATGCAAGCTTAACTACGAATTTCTGCAACCACCATACCATGACCCGCAACACCTCGATGCTGACTTCTCCATGGATGAGCTTTAGGAGGTGATTGATTTGATCGATGCGGTTCGAGAAGGCATGACCCTGATGGCTTCCTTGGGCTCTTCTTCAAGAGTTGTTGGGATATTTTAAAGAATGACCCCATGAAGGCTATTGATCTTGATCACTCTCTCAAAATCGACCATTGAATCTTTTAAACTCTGCTCATATTGTGCTTCTGCCAAAGTAGGATGCTGCCGGTAGCCCTCTTGACTACAAGTCTATCTGTTTGGTGCACAACATACCAAAGATCCTTTGCAAGTTGCTTGCTAATAGACTGGCCCCAGAGCTCGATTCCCTTGTCTATCTTTCCAAGAGCGCCTTCATTGAAAAGAGATGTATTCGGGGAAACTTCCTTTACATGCACAATGTCATCAGATAGGCCCACACCAAGAAGAAGCCGTTAATCTTCCTCAAGCTCGACATTGCAAAAGCGTTTGACTCCGTTTGTTGGGGATTCTTGTTGGAGAACTTGTCTACTTTTGGTTTTGGTCAGCATTGGAGAAACATTGTGTCTGCCATTCTGAGTTCCACTTCCTCAAGAATTTTGTTAAGTGGCACCCCTAGCATGCCCTTTAGGAATATGTGTGGCCTTAGACAATGAGATCCATGTCCCAATTTTTGTTCATTCTCATCATGAAGCCGCTTCAGAGATTATTGGATCTTGCAACGGAAGGCGGTGTTCTATCTCAGCTGGGACCTAAGGCAGCCAGACTTCATACAAGTATGCATGGAGATGATGTAGCTCTATTTTAAACCCTATCAAGGAGGAGGTGCGTAATATTGGATAGGTTTGTGGAGGCCTCTGGACTAAAAATTAACACCCAGAGAATGTGCTACATATCCGGTTACGTGCGAGGGGCTTGACTTGCAGGATATCATCCAAGATTTTGGTGGGACGACGGGCTCTCTCCCATGTCGTTACCTTGGCCAACTGCTCAGCTATCGCGGGCTTAGGAGAATCGAGGTCCTCCCTCTCGTAGATGGCATGGCTGGAAGGCTCAAAGGATGGAAAGGCAAACCGATGACAAGAAGGCTCACTCTAATAAAATTATGTGCTTACATCCATGGCCACCTATTTCTTAACCAGTTTTGCAGTTTGATACGTCTCCAACGTATCTATAATTTATGAAGTATCCATGCCATGTTTCCAACAATTTTATATGGATTTGGTATGATTTGGATGGAACTAACCCGGACTGACGCTGACGCTGTTTTTAGCAGAACTACCATGGTGTTGTTTTTTGTGCGGAAATGAAAGTTCTCCAAATGATCTGAAACTTTTTGATGATTTTTTTGGAACAAAATAGACCCCCGAAGCTTTGTGGGAGGACCAGAAGAGCCACGAGGAGGGCACAACCCACCACGGCGCGCCAGAGGGGCCTGGCTTGCCCCGGTGGGTTGTGCTCACCTCGAGGCCCATCTTCGCGTGAAACCGACGCCAAAAAATCCTATAAATAGAGAAACCATCAGAAATAACCCTAGATCAGAAGTTATGCCGCCGCAAGCCTCTGTAGCCATGAAAAAACAATATAGACCCCGTTTTGGCACCCCGCCGGAGGGGGAAATCATCATCGGTGGCCATCTTCATCATTCCGGCGGCCACCATGATGAGGAGGGAGTAGTCCACCCTCGGGGCTGAGGGTTTGTACCAGTAGTTATGCGTTTAATCTCTTTTCGCCGACTGCACGAAGACGACGAACCACACCTGATTACAATGGCCTCTACATGGATATGAACCTGGATTCTGTTTTGCTTTGTTTGGGTCATCAGGCCTGGGTAGTCAGTGTAATGTTGCTCTTTCATTTGTACGAGTAGGTAACTGCTGTTGTATCCATCCGGGAACCTGATGTACACTGACTTTGCAATGGAGCCATGGAGTTGCAAACTTATTATTTGTCAAAAAGATTAATTACCTGATTCTTATTTGCAAGTTTATGTCAGTACTGAATTTTGATTTGTAGAGTTAAGTGCCCTTAGGCCTTAGGCACTGCCGGCTGCCTTCCCCTTGCAACCGCGGCAATTTCCCATGATTGAGGTCTTGAAGATAAATAACATAACAGAACTTTGATGTGCATTTTGGTCTTGATGAACCGTCCGGGCCTGATCTTCACCAAGCCAACACGAAGATCTTCTCCGAGTCCGTCTACGTCTGCAGATCGTCTCCAACTGAAGATCATCAGGACCCATAGGCTCTGAACCTCTCTCTTCTCTTGTTTCTGTTCGCTGAATATATATGTACTGCTGGGTCTGAAACTTACACTGTCTCCTGTGCACCTTTGCTGAATTCCCATGAATCCTTGCTGAATTGCTGTGAACCTTTGCTGGATATTGAGTTGGTAGTTATATTCATCAATTCATGTGAGGTACTGCCACTTTAATTGGATGCATGAGGCGTGTGTGATGGCTGAACCATCTTCCTTACGCCGGTGATTATTTGTCTGTTTGATTACGCAGTATACCACCATAGAAAGACAGCCTCTCATCCTTTACCCGTACTGCTAGTTATTCCATTGTTGCGCTCTAGTGTTTCGCTGAGATCACCCACGGTTTGTTTCCTCTGATCTGTTGAATCTGCGAGTATTTGGAGTAACTGGCTCAATTAAAACCATATACTCCCTCCGTCCGGAAATACTTATCATCAAAATGAATTAAAAAGGATGTATCTAGATGTATATTAGTTCTAGATACATCCCTTTTTATCCATTTTGATGACAAGTATTTTCAGACAGAGGGAGTATATGTTTTGAATGCGTGCTTCGAAGTTCTAGATCCTGTGGAGAACCGACGTTCTAAAATCACTATACTTGCCTTCGATCAGTGCCTCATGTGGAGGCGTGGCCACTTGTGGCGGCATTGGAAGGCTCCTGTTCTGGCCTGGCCTGTAAAATTGGTGTTAAGCGTATGCCTTAGCAGGGACGCGCTGCGTGTTTATATAGGCACATAGGTTACAGGATTTGGTTGTTAGGTAGTTGATAGATTGCTCTCCAAGTAATGATCTACACAAGAGATAAACGAGATCATCTACAACTACTCTAACAACCGGATTACAACAACAACGCAACGCCTACCCTTTATCTCGTATGTACGGTTTATACATCTACCGTACATACGTTTACAATATACACTTTAACACGCCCCCTCAATCACAACTTCACCAAGTTGAGATTGTTCTTGAACTCTTCCAATTTGCTCCATGACAGGGCCTTGGTAAACCCATCTGCAACTTGATCATCTGTAGATATGTATCGTATGTCTAGTAGCTTCTTGGCTACTCTTTCACGAACAAAATGATAATCAACCTCAATGTGTTTTGTCCTTGCATGGAACACTGGATTTGCTGATAGATAGGTAGCACCGATGTTATCACACCATAGGCGTGCAACTGAGGAGTGTTTTACACCAAGTTCATTGAGCAATGCTTGAACCCATATTAACTCAGCTGTTGCATTGGCCAAAGCTTTATATTCAGCTTCAATGCTAGATCTTGACACAGTTGCTTGCTTCCTTGCACTCCATGATATAAGATTTGGTCCAAAGAAAACTGCAAAGCCTCCTGTAGACCTTCTGTCATCAGGACAGCCTGCCCAATCTGCATCAGAGAATGCACTTACCAAGGTTGAGATTGATCTTGTGAATTTTAACCCTGTACTCATAGTACCTCTGAGATATCTCAGAATCCTTTTAACTGCAGTCCAATGCTGGAGAGTAGGAGCATGCAAAAACTGGCATACTTTGTTGACAGGAAAACATATGTCAGGTCTTGTAAGTGTTAAGTATTGCAAAGCACCTACAACACTTCTGTAATTTGTAGCTTCTTCGGCTCCCAAAAACTCACCCTCTTCTTTTGACAATTTTTCAGTAGTTGAAAGAGGCATATTCGAAATTTTACAATTCATCATACCTGATCTCTTCAGTATATCTGACACATACTTTTCTTGACTTAGGAGTATACCATCTATTACCTTCTTTACTTCTATGCCCAAAAAGTAATGCAAGTCACCAAGATCTTTTAGAGCAAAATCCTTCTTAAGATCCTCTAGTAGTGCATTGGTTGCTTCCTGTGATGAGCTAGCCACAATTATGTCATCAACATATACCAACATAAAAATGATCACTTTGCCTCTTTTATAGAAGAAGAGAGATGTATCTGCCTTTGAAGGTCGAAAACCAAGCCTTTGAAGCTTTACACTTAACCTAGAGTACCATGCTCTAGGTGCATGTTTTAAGCCATACAATGCTTTATCAAGTTTGCAAACATAATGTTGCTTGCCTTTTACCTCATACCCGGGTGGTTGTTTCATGTAAACTTCCTCCTCTAGATCGCCATGAAGGAACGCATTCTGCACATCCAATTGACGAAGACTCCAATTGTTTGATATCGCAATGAGAGAACAAGTCGACAAGAGTCGCTTTAACAACAGGGCTAAAAGTATCCTCATAGTCTATTCCATATCTTTGTTTGAAACCTTTTGCCACTAGTCTAGCCTTGTACCTGTCTATCTCTCCATTAGCTTTCCTTTTAATTCTATAGACCCATTTACAATCAATGATATTTCTCCCCCTTGCTGGAGGGACTAGGTGCCAAGTCCTATTGTAAACAAGAGCATTATATTCCTCATCCATAGCATTTTTCCAATTTTTACTTTCAAAAGCCTCACTTAAATTGTTGGGTTCACCCGTGACAGCAAGACCTCCAAAACACTTGTCATACCTGACCGTACCAGCAGTACGAATTTTTGGTTTAGCAACTCCATGTTGTGACCGTGCTCTCAGTGCTGGCACATGAACTGCAGCAGAATCACGGGGCGCAGAGGATCCGACGAAGTCCGAGACAATGGCGCGATCCAACAAAGACTCGATCCGAGGCGGATCTTTGTCGGAGGTCTGGCTGCGCGCGCCACCTTTGTTCAGCGTCTGCATCGATCGCCGAGCCACTTGGCGAGGCCCAGTTGGTTGGTTGGCGGAGTCGAGGGGCCTCCCGGTCGGGCGCGTCGACGCGGATGGTGAGGCAGAAGGCCCACCACCAGTATGGGGCCCGCCATGAGACGGCGCTGCGCTTTCTTGGCCACGGGAGACGCAGGTGGCCGCTGGCGATGGCCCGCTGCCCCGAGGCGGATCGCCACCACCGCTGGCGCAAAGGGCGAGGGCGGATCGCCGGGATCGCTGCGATCGACTTCGACGCAAAGACACGGATCTTCCTCGTGCTCTGTGTTTGTCTCTTGCTGCATAAAATCATGACGCAAAATAGGATTTCCACCAAAATTTATAGCGGGATTTTTATGAAAATTACCCGAAGGATCATTAGCTAGATGTTCGTCCCCCTGATCAACCGAAGTGGGCAAGGTGTTTTCGGAAAGAAGAACTTCAGATCGAATGAGAGCACCGGCATTCGGATTTAGGGCAGCAAATGGAAAAACTGTCTCGTTAAACACAACGTCGCGTGAGATATAGACACGTCCAACAACGATGTCTAGGCACTTAAAACCCTTGTGAAGATTGCTATAACCAAGAAACACACATTGCTTTGATCGAAACTCTAGCTTATGAGCATTTTAGGGACGAAGATTAGGCCAGCAAGCACAACCAAAGGTGCGAAGAGCATGGTGGTTTGGTTTCTCATGAAAGAGTTTTTCCAAGGGTGTTTCAAGGTTTATGACCTTGCTAGGGGTACGGTTTATCAGGTATGTGGCAGCGATGAATGCTTCATCCCAGAACTTCAAGGGCATGGATGCATGTGCTAGGAGAGAAAGACCAACTTCGACGATATGACGATGTTTTCGCTCGGCGGAGCCGTTTTGCTGATGAGCGTGAGGGCAAGAAACATGATGTGTGATGCCAATTTGACGAAAAAAGGAATTTAGTCGCTCATACTCACCACCCCAATCTGTTTGCATGGTGATGATTTTGCGATCAAAGAGTCTCTCAACAAGTGCTTGAAATTCATGAAACACTTTAAAAACCTCAGATCTATGTTTGAGAAGAAATATCCAAGTGAACTTGCTGTAATCATCGATAAAGCTCACATAATAATTCTTCTTATTTATGGAATCACGGGCAGGCCCCCATACATCAGAAAAAATAAGCTCTAAAGGAGCGTTTGAAGTGCTACTAGAAAGTGGATACGGGAGTTGGTGACTTTTGCCTTTTTGGCATGCATCACACACTCCCTCTTTATTCAACTCTTGATTGGAAAAAGGAATTTTATTTTGCCTAAGAACGTGCTGGACGATTTGCAAAGATGGATGACCTAATCTAGTGTGCCACCTTGAAGGAGATATCTTGGTGGCGCCAAAAGCTTGCCTGCCCGAGTGCAACGAAGCTGATGATAGGGGATCGATAGAGGCCGGCTCTACACCTGCCTTGGAGGAGGGTACTCCTCGTTGCCTTGTCCTTGATGAAAAAGAAGCGAGGGTGAGTTTCAAGGAACACATGATTATCTTGAGATAAGCGATGAGCAGAAACAAGATTTTTTGTGGCTTTAGGAGAATAAAGGACATCTTTTAGATGAAGATTGCGAGTGGGAGTACGAACATAAGCTTGACCAACATGAGTAATTTTCATACCTGACCCATTGGGCATGTTCACTTGATCATGGCCATTGTACCTCTCCCTCATGGTGAGTTTGTCCAGCTCGCCAGTGATGTGATCGGTGGCGCCGGTGTCAACGTACCAATTGGTGTCGACGCCGTAGGATGAGTTGGTCACGGCGCTTGCACTCTTCTCCTTGGTGAATGCAATGTCAAAGCGCCGGTAGCACTCAATGGCGGTATGGTTTGGCTTCTTGCAGATCTGGCAGAACACCTCCGGGAGATCGTCGCGGCCGCCTCCTCCTGCATGGCCACGCCCACCGTTGTCGTTGCCACGGCCACCGTTGCCTCCATTGCCACGGCCGCCAGCATGGCCACGGCCACCTCCGTTCCTGTCGCGGCCTCCACGAGTGAAGCCACGGTCGCCGCGAGAAGCGGCGTTGGCGGAGGAGTGGGATGATGATGAGTTTCCCTCAAACATAGTGAGGCGACTCTCGAAGCTGATCAGCTGCGAGTAGAGCTCGTTAGGCTTGATGGGGACGGTCCTGGCGCAGACGGAGGAGACGAAGGACATGTAGTCAAAGTCGAGGCCGGCGAGGATGTACGACACCATGTCATCGTCGGTGAGCGGCTTGCCGATGGCAGCCATCTCATCGCCAAGGGCCTTCATGCGGCCAAGGTACTCGGCGATGGTGGAGTTCCCCTTCTTGGTGGTGGAGAGGCGATCCTCGATTGACGATGGCGCTGCGTCAGGAGATGAATATCTCCGTGATTGCGATCCATCTTCTTGACGTCGTGGTGCGATTTGTAATCGAACCATCACAGAGGTGAGATGGAATTGAACAAAAACTCGAACACGAGAATCCGTGCCTGTCGATCTCATAGGCGGGTTGGGCACGTTAGTGAGCTTGCCATCCTTGTCGCCGAGCTTGAGCGCCGGACCTCCCTCTCGGATCGAGATAGGAGACAAGCTGAGCGCCGCGGATGGTGGCTAGGGCTTGCGCATGCCAGACATTGAAGTTGGAGCGATGGAGCTTTTCAGCTATGGGGATGATGACGGATGCAGCGGCGGCAGCGGTGCTTGAGGAAGACATGGCGGCGCAGGAAGGATGTGCTAGAGGAGATAGGCTCTGATACCATGTAAAATTGGTGTTAAGCGTATGCCTTAGCAGGGACGCGCTGCGTGTTTATATAGGCACATATGTTACAGGATTTGGTTGTTAGGTAGTTGATAGATTGATCTCCAAGTAATGATCTATACAAGAGATAAACGAGATCATCTACAACTACTCTAACAACCGGATTACAACAACAACGCAACGCCTACCCTTTATCTAGTATGTACGGTTTATACATCTACCGTACATACGTTTACAATATACACTTTAACATGGCCAACGTGTTCCTTCGTTGTTGTTGGGTTGCGGGTTGGCTTGTAACGAAGATGGTCTTGGTGGTGTTATCATGTTTTGTTCTTTGGTTGCTGTCAAGTTTCCTTAATGTCTCCCCGCAAAAACAAGTGACTACTTAATTATGCAGCAAACAAACTTCAAAAGATTTAGTAGAATCCAATGAACAGTCTAATTATGAAGTGACAATTCATCATATCCCAACAAACAGAACCACTTATTACATTATATATATGTATCCCGATCATGCGAGGCAACTTACCGGAACTTTGTATTGAATCACAAGGGAGAGAGGATGCCATCTAGCTAGTACCATGGACTCTAACGTCCGAAGGAAACTATATATTCACACATGGTCATGTGGCAGCAAAGTCGATGAAGATGGCTCCGATGATGGTTCAGCCTACGGCAGGGTGTCGGAACAGGCTTCACAGATTGGATCTCCCCGGAACAAGACCTTGCGGCGGCGTAAAAAAATCATGAAAAATGGTACAAAGGATTACTGCTACTTCAAAGGACGAGAGTCCAATATCAAGGCACATAGCCTCGCTTAATTCACTCTAGACCATACTATTGATATACATATGTGGCTTCATCAGCCTCCAATATTGTATGAACTCTGTGATCAATATATGGAGCGAGTTTATAGCCTTAAAAAAGATGAACCCCATTACAGGGTCCATTTTACATGGTGAGCAAAGAATAGGAATTACCCTACATGCGGCCCATTATATTAGTATAAAGTAGCAGTAATCGGTCGAAATCACTAATTAAGAACTCTTTACAAAGATGATTCCCACCTCCCATGTCACGAAAAGTGGCGTATTGCATACGCGTCACTTGTCGCAACCCGGGAGTTCTTTATTTTTCCGTTGATCCGTTTATTCAAAATATTTTATCTCTTAAACCATGCGTCCAAATCTTGAACCGTTTTCATTGTTGGATTCTGCGCGTCTAGATCTTCAAAACTAAATCACATGTCAATATGTTTACACAAACTTTTTTTCCACATCTAAAAAACTGAAAGACGCGTGCGAAAAATAAAAGCCAAGTGACGCGCTCTTAGCCCATCCCAAGTGTGAGGCTCCTAACTCAAGGCTGTTCTTAAAAAAAAGGAAAAAATACTCATAGCTGACTAGCAGTAAATGAGCTAGAAAACCGGGAGGGCCCAGCAACTAATCCGAAGGCCCGGAGTTTGGTCAGCACCCGCGACGAATTCCACAAGGAAAACGCGAGAGATAGATCCGCCGTGAAGGCCCAACGGCGGCTCACCGAAACCCGGGGCCGCCGCCGGCCAGCCAAACCCCACCCGGCGCACCACTCGCAGTCCCAGGCAGAGATGGTGGCGATCTCGATGTACCGCGGCAACCTCCACCGGGGCGGGGACGACGCCGCGCGCCGCTGGCCGGTGCCCCAGCCCACGCTCTCCGCGTCCCAGTTCCGCCGCCTCCTCCACCGCCGCTCCCTCGCCGTCTCCCGCCTCGCCGGGGCCCCCCTGCCCAACTCCCCCAACCCCCGCCCGGACGACGGCGCCGCGGGGCCCGTGGCCGTGGGAGAGGCGCAGGAGGTGGACAGGGCTCAGCAGCAGCATCAGGCCGAGCGGCAGGAGGAGGGGCCTGATGTGCCGATGCAGCAGCAGCAGCAGCATCAGGTGGAGGAAGAGGGACAGGGTGTGCAGGATCAACAGGGGGAGGGCGAGGGGCAAGACGAGCAGCAGCAAGGAGAAGAGGAGGAGCAGGAGGAGGGGGCGGTGGAGGATGTGGAAATGGACGATGCGGGGGAGGTGGTCGCCGGAGATGTCGATGCCGCCGGCAATGGTGACCCTGAAGAAGGGCAAGGCGAAAGCGAAGGCTTCGACCCCAACGCGGAGGTGAGGCTCGTGAAAACTCATGGCTCCTCATAGCTTCCTGTTGATCTATGTGGAATTTTAGCTGCCATCCTGCTAACAATGGCTTAGGGTTAGATTCAGGTCATTGGTGGATGATTGTGAAGTCCCGACAGTAGATTTTCGAAATTGCTACTCATCATGGTAGTATTATGGTGGTTCTATCTTAGAATCTAGACTTTTAGCATAGTGTTGGAAGTAGGATGAGATTCCTAGGTTGTCTCTTCCGTTTCTGGGTTGGAATAAGCCAATAAGTAATGATGCTTTTGAGTTTTATACTCCTACTCAACAATTAAGCTTCTTAGCTACACTGGAAAACAGTCAGCTCTTTCCTGAGAATACAGTATATTACTGGTTGCTGCTGAACGACAGTTAATAGTTTTTCACTGAGATTTTGCTGAGTGCTTTGTGATTCCTGAGTAGAATTGATTAACCACACCACACATACTGTTGTTGTTTGCAAGCTAACTACCTATGCTTGGAAGCTTCGTGCGTTATGCTTGTGAGCACCAAATATGTGCTTGTTCTCTTTTTGATCTAGACCTCTGAGTCCTATTTCTGTTTTAGGTGGGTCAGCCTGATGGAGTTGAAGAAAGGAAGAGAGAGTTGACTGACAAGCTGGATACCTTGAGTAAGAAAAAGCATGATCTTGTGCAGATGCTGAAGCAGGTAATTATCTCATTGTTTTGACTGCCGTGTGCATTTCGGAACAAGTCGCTGTGTTTTTCATGCCTGTGACGTTCCTGTCTGCTCAAGTAACTGAATCTTGAATACCATGTGATATTCGGTGGTTGACAACTTCAGGTGATAATGTGTGTGGCTTTGACTGTTTTCACCATTAATCAAGTAGCCACTTGAAATACACTGGTTCGAATGAGTTTTTCTTTTATTTGAAATATATGAATCGAAAAGTTGTAAACTTGCTATCCCATCTGAATGTGAAACTGATTAATAAATAAATAAATTCATAGTTTCAATATGCACCGGTTTCTAATGAAGTACTTCAACAAATTTCAATTGTGCAAAGTTCGTCATGATGGACAGGAAGAGTTCTGCAAAGTAATTGGAGTTGCTTATATATGCTAACTGACATAAGAACCGGATGGAATTTATAATAGGCTTTCAAACATGTCTCTTTATCAAATATTTTGTAAAAATATTAATCATGTTGCTGTGCATATACAATGTAACTTTGTTATATGTATACAGAGTTGCACAGTAAGTACAAACATATTGGTGGTTGCATGCTCTATTTTCTTCGAGTAATCATCCTCAGTGGCCACTGGTCGGTGTACTACGTAAGATTAATTTTGGCTGTTTGAACAGATTTTAAATGCCGAAGAAGAAATCAGAACACGTAGCATGCAGGCTTCATTGCGAGCTGCCATGCCTCAGCCGTCCGAACACACAGCTGATGGAAGTGTTCCTAGACAGGTGCCCAGAATGACCGTTGACGTCAATTTCAGCGAGTTTGCTGGGGAGTCAGATGCTGGTTCCAACCAGGGCACTCCTGGGCGCCCCTTGCATCATGTCCACAGTATTTCTCCTTCAACAGCCTCTTTTGCTAGGTCTCCATTCGGTTCTCGCAACCACAACCCTGTAAGTTTTTTCAATGGTCATGTTTCGAGCTCAAATATTATAATTTGCTGTTGGATGCTTCAATGAATCAACCTAAGGTACTAGCAAAAATGAGTCTACATTGGTAAATTCGTAATTTTATTTCAGCAATAAATCCTGATTTTCTTAAGGTACTCAGGCTTGAGAATGCTGTTATATGTTTTGGCTTTCCTTTTTGTATTTCTCATTTTGGTGGAATGAAGTGTTTCTAGTAGAATATAATGATTGCTGCGATCGAACCGTGTGCTATTGTCCGTTTTGAGCGAAAACTCCACTATTGTTATCTTACAGGGCAACACTCCAAGAAGTCCAGCAGCACCATTCTCTACCGCAAGCCCGTCTCGCTTCGCAGGTACTGGGCATCAGGGACACCACCCCTCGGCATCATTACCAGCAAGCAACTTCGTAGCATCGTCGCCTTCCCCTGCTGCATCCGGTGGCTCTTCCTCTGTGTTCCGGGACCATCGCCCGCCCAGTTCAACATAATTCCACAGAACCCGAACGAAGGCTACAATGTACATGAGTCGCCGTGAATAGTTGAATGCTCTTTGTACTCCTCTTTGCACTGTTATTTTATCAGACGATATTATCAGAATGCAAGAGCAACTTGGGGAGAATAAGGTCTTGAAGCATCATTTTATATATCCTGGTGCTAGTTCTACTAAAAGGGAGCCATGTTCTCTTCTCCGTGAGCCAAGGTCGAATTATTAAAACCAGAATACTTGCTACCCTAATCTGACAATGTAAAATAGGGTTGAGATATTCAGCATCACTGATAATGGCTTGCTCATGGCAGAAAGGTTGAGCTGAAACTGAAAGCCTGGAAGTATATGCCATGCAGTTCTGTTTTAGTTTCCGAGCACAAAACGTATTCCTGCCAAGAGTCTCAGGACTTGGTTCTTGAGTTTTACAGACAGGTTCACTTATTGCACACCAGAGTGGTTGCTGCTATTAACACGCAAGGAGGAAACTTCTGTGGAGACCTTTTAAAGTTTCAACAAAATGATGATACATGCCACTACAGAAGTGCTATTGTATTGAAGCGTGGAGCACACAGCATGACCGGTTCGGACTAAAATAACCAATACAAATCTTTCTTAAAGATCATGTGTCTCTCGAACAAATGTAGAGCTCAGACAGCAGCGTCGAGTACTCGTAGAGACATACACCGTGTGTAACAATCAACAAATGGGAGTGTAGCGCTCCAATTCCTTTAGGACGCGGAAGGCCGTAAGCTACAGCAAAGTAGGCAGCATAAATTAGTCCAGGCAGGCGTAAATTAACTGACCATTAAAAGGTACACGCAATGAGAAGAACAACAATGTAAAAATCTTCTGTAAGACTGTAACTGTAAAGCATTAACACAAGGGTGTAAAAAGCCAACAATCAACAGCTCTCCTGGGTCCATTGCCAGATTCTTAGTTTGTTCCAGAGGTATTTTCCAAATTTGTCGGCACGACCTTGGGCTATTATTGGCTTGCTATCCTGCACTTGCCGTGTTTTCAATGCCTAACATCTAGGTGATGGTCTAAATCTGTTACCAGCAAAAAGACATGATTTGTACAAATTATGATTCATTCGGGCCAGATTCTGGATAATAACTTACATATCCAAACTCGTTATTTGTCCAGAAGAGGAAATGACCAGTTTTATGCTTGTTATTTTGAGGTAACAGTATCAGAAGGCATGCTACCTAAAGTGAACATGCAAGGCCCTATATTAGGAGTATCAGATCAAGAATGCATAATGACGAGACTTCCAAGAGGAAACAGAATCCAGCAAATCTGCAAGGTTCTCTGTAGTTTGAAACAGCACAAACAAAACATATGCCTCTGAAATAATATTTTTTTGCTCAATTCAAAAATGTTTCTTCAGTCATAGCAATAGATCCATGGCCAAATGCATACCCCAAAACTACGTGTGCCTCACAGAACACAGTCCACGGAAATCAAAATGTATGAACACAGATGATTGGAACATCTACATGGTTGTACTAAAGGGTACGGGAACAGAGAGTAAAATTCTGCATTTACCTCGTGTGATGCTGCCACAAAATTAGACCTTCTGCATCCCCTAAAATTGGGCAAAGAAGTCCTGCAAGGTTCATAACAATATTTAAAAACAGGAAGTTAATGCGGCAGACAGGTAGAGCATTGAAACTCTGGTGCCATGATAAAGACATATTTCTGATTACATCTTTGATGTACAAGTACAACCAACCGCATTATCTACAAGCCATGTGCAACATTTTTGAAATAAAATTAGTGCACACAAGTCAAATTCAGGAAATGATGTGACAAGAAGTGTAGCTATTTTCACGCCACTTGGATAATGATATACCTGGTCAAAGAGAAGTGCATACACTGACCAACCCCGAATTTAATTTTGCCAGAGGGTAAGTAAAGAACAAAGTAATTATCTATATGATTACTATTATATGGCGGCAATTTCTTAATACCATCACAAAGATCGTCTAGTTGGAAACGTTTCAATGCCATGTATCCCTGGGCCCTACAAGCTATCCTCATATTCGACTGTTTTTCCCCCCAAGTTATACACACCTTTGAGATGGTACAAAGCTAATTCTCTACCAGTAATATTAACCAGTAACGCCGTTGAGGATACACAGTTCAAGAATGGCACAACGCCACAAACCATTGACTGACTTAATACCAACCTGCTTATTGCACTTCATTGGCATCTCTAGCAGCAATCAACCTTGCTTACCGGTTCTGTATTACCATATGTTTTTTCCTTTTCAAGTAAATGTGTAACACGTCTGTCAATATAGGATATCCAGTTTATGACCATTCCAAAAAATTTGCACAGGATGCAAACACATATGCTAATCTGCAATTAAATATGTCCCGTCTTTCGTTTTCCATGTAAAACTTGAACACATGAGGCAAGTATCAGCTTGTTTCCCGAACAGCAATACACAGTGCTTCAGGAATGTACAGTTAGTCAAAGCCAACTACCACTGGAGTGAGCCTCTAGAAAGAACACAAGTCGCCTACAAAACTACGAGTGCTCCGATGAACTGATGGGTCAATTTATGCAAACACACATGCTAATCTGCAATTAATTATGTTTTCAGTCAGCTTGTTTCCCAATCAACATCACGCAGTACCTCAGAAATATACAGTTACTCAGAACCAACTACCAGTCTACGACACGAGAATAAGCCTCTAGAAATGTACAGCTACTCAGAACCAACTACCACTCTAGAGAGCTTGCACAGGATGCAACCACACATGCTAATCTGCAATTAATCATGTCCCACCTATCGTTTTCCATGTAAAATTGGAACACAGGAGGCGACTATCAGCTTGTTTTCTCCTTCAGCATTACGCAGCACTTCAGAAATGTACATTTAGTCAAAGCCAACTACCACTGGAGAGTAAGCCTCTAGAAAGATCACAAGTCCCCCACGAAACTAAGAGTGGTACGAAGATGAATCGACAGCTTAATTTATGATCTGATAATCGGGACTAAATTTACCATCAAAGCTGGTAGTATCCATCCAGTAAACCAAAATTCAGTAACCCGTGGGACTCAATCAAACAGCTGAAGAGGGCGGCGGGGCGGAGTGCATCGGACCTGGAACCAGGCGGCGGCGGCGGCGAGCGCGGAGGAGAGGCGGCACCTCCTCCTCCGCTTGCCGGCCTCGCAGGCGTGGACGGACTGGAAGTCGGCGGCGGGGAGCTTGCGGGTGATCCAGCCGATGTCGAGGTAGACGAAGCGCGGGGGCGGGGGCAGGTCGACCTTGACGCGGACGACGCTGAACCAGACGAGGAAGCGGCGGACCTGCACGCCCTCCAGCTCGGTGAGGGAGCCGTAGCGGAGGACCCCCGTGACGCGGGGCTCGAAGTAGGTGAGGTACTCGAAGTGCACGTAGCAGGGCCCCGCGAGGTCCACGGCGAGGCTGCCGTTGCCGGCGAGCGAGAAGGCGGTGACGTTGGCCGGGAAGACGCCCGCGGGGAGGCCGAAGAGCGGGAGGAGCTCGTAGAGGGTCTTGTTCCTCGCCGGCGGAGGCGGGGGAGCCGGGGTCGGGGTCGGGGTCGGGGGCTCCGCCGGGGCCGGGGCCGCCGCGGCGGCGCCGGCGAGGAGGAGGAGGAGGAGGGGGAGGAGGGAGATGGGCGGCATCGGAGACTCGGAAATACTACTTGCGTTTATTTTTCGCCTCTTTCTCTCTCGAAGAGTCCGGATGGGTTTGGGTTTTATGGCATTTGGTCAACTGGTTTGCTTTTCAAATTGAGGTTCTCCAATCCAAGCTGTGAAATGGCTTCAAGCAACGAAACTGGAGGCTCGAATCCGCCGGGTGGATATACCGTTTCTGCTTACTGCTAGGTGCCTCAAATCCTGTAAAGATGCTTTGGACCCTAAGAAATGGAGGAAAGCCATTTTTCCTGACTTTGTTGGATCCGACTATGTTGCGTTTGCGACTGTGGCGATAGTTAGTGGGGGACGGGCAGAGGAAATTATCCGGGCTCGCCGACAATGGGTTAGCCGAGAGTTTCTCACTCGAAGGTCTTGAAGGCGATGGGTTGTTCACGGTGTTATGGCGTCAGAAGCCGCCCCATCAGGCCGGCCCGAGGCTCCCAAGGTCGGCGCGCACCCATGCCATCATCCCGCGTGTGGGCCCTCTGGAAGGAAAGACCTGCGGAACTTGTTGGAGCACAAAACAAGGAGGTCGACGTCCAGGAGGACTCCTCCACCCATTTAGATACCGTCCAAGATTCATGTATACCCTAGCCCTATGCATCCTTTATGAGTCGGGGCAGGGCTAGTCAATAGACACACAATCTACTCTTTGTATACCTATAATCATTATGACCCCCCCCCTTTACTCATTGTACCACATCCAATCAATATAATCAGAGTTGGAGTATGGTTTTACCTCCTCCGCGAGGACCTAAACCCGGGTTCACCGGAATCTACACAGACAATTGTCGTGAAGGCTTAGCTTTAGATAGAGATCTTAACACATTCCATGCCCGAATTGCAAGTGATTGCAAGGTGCATGCCAAAAGCTTAAAGGAAAGTGGAATGGGAAGGTATGATCACCTTGTTCTCAAAATCAAGTTTCTTAGCTGAAGGTTAGCTTCTGTAGTTCTATATTCATGAGAATAGAGCCTATAATGCAGAGGCACAAATCTGTCTAGATATGCCCTTCATTACATAACTGACGGTCGAGTGTGGTTTCTGTCACCACCATCGATGTTGGTATTCCAACCGTTTTGACTATTTAATAAAGCGCATTTATTCTTAAAAACAATTCGCCGCACCAACCGAGTAAAAAAAACTCCTTTCCTTCATTTTATGGATCACCTCCATATTATCCGCGTTGACTACAAAAGAATCAAAGATGCGCGGTATGTCGACTGGAGAAAGGGATGCTCCCAGAACAACGAATGTCTCACCTAAGTCTCTAGGTTCCTTGACCAACGAATGTCGAAGCACCCTCTCACAAGGGGTAGCTCTTGGGGCGAGCTCCAGACCCTCACAAATGAGTCCAGAGCACAAGTACACAACTTGGAAGCTCCCAGGTAATACCCAACCATCTATGGTTCCCCACAAACCCAAGAGACAAGATTTACAAAGGATCACGTGGGGAATCAACAAACTCAAGTTTTTGTTTGTTGGAGTTGTAGATCCAGATCTCCTCTTACTCCCCCCCTAAAAGTATAGGTAGAATGGATGGCTACAGAGGAAGATCTGAAGCTTTGAAGGTGGTCAACTATAGTGGAGAGAGAGTGGAAGTCATCACCTTGTTCATGGGAAAGAAGATTCCTTTATAAGCTTATCCATAATAGGCATGTTGTGTTCTCTTCCTTGTAAGTTTGGATGGTCGGGGGAGTCGCAAAGGATCCAAGGTAGCTCTAAGGTGCATCCGAATGAAAACATACAAATTACTTTTTTTTAGTTGCATGCATCTTGGGGGGGGGGGGCGCTCGCGAAGGGTGTGAGACCCCGAAGGCTCTGGGGAATCTCCGAGGGGCATTAGAGATTAAATAGGAACAATTAGGTTTTGGCTTGAAGGCCTCCTAGAGGGTCCGAGGCTACTCTAAGGCTCACTAGAGAGAAACACTCATGCATCTTTTGAGGCTCTCTCTTTCATATATTTTGGGTGTTTTTAGCTTGTTTTTGGGTTGTTAGTTCCCACACCTAGATCAACGACGTATCCCCTTTTCATAGTATGGCATACCTACAGATAGAAAATGAGAAATATCACTTTCATCAAGTGTGTCATCTTCATCACTTGAATCATAAATATTATCATGTTTATTCCAAGCATACTTTTATTTTATAACCTCCTCATTAGTAGGGGACTAAAATTATCATGTTCATCAAATTCACCATCCCCAAGCTTATAGCTTTGCATATCATTAGCGCAATGATCCATACTAATATCATTGTTGTGACGCCCCCGACTCGACCATACACTAATCATACACACAAATGTGTACGATCAAGATCTAGGACTCGCGGGAAGATATCATAACACAACTCTAGATACAAATCAAAATAATACAAGTTTCATATTACAAATCATGGGCCTCGAGGGCTCGAATACAGAAGCTCAAATACACAAGAGTCAGCGGAAGCAACATTATCTGAGTACAGACATAAGTTAAACAAGACTGCCTTAAGAAGGCAAACACAAAAGCAACAACGATCGAAGAGGCAAGGCCTCCTACCCGGGACCTCCTAACTACTCCTGGTTGTCTATGGTCTCCACGTAGTAGTAGGCATCCTCGGGGTAGTAGTAGTGGTCGACGGGGGTGGCATCTGGCTCCTGGGATCCACCATCTAGTCGCATCAACTGGAAAGAAAGAAGAAAGAAGGGGGAAAAGGGGTAATAAAGCAACCGTGAGCACTCATCCAAAATACTCGCGAGAATCAGATCTATACTAAGTATGCATTGGTATCAAGGGAAGGGATGTATCTGTGGACTGTACTACAGAATGCCAGAATAGAAGGGAAGGCCTAGCCTATCAAAGACTAGCATCTTCAAGTATCTTCAAGCATCTTGCAACATTCAGAAGAGTACAAAATAGCATTTTAATATTTAACAAGCACGTTGTAGTATTAACGCCCAGAGATCCTTCCTCGACTCCCTACGAGAAAGCAATCCTGGAGCCACATATCCATCACATATCTCAAGTATCCATTTCTAGTTGCAACAGATCAGGATACCACTCCGAGCGTCCATTACAATCGACACAACTATTCGAATAGATAATCTTCCTTGTAGGGGTGCACCACATTTCCCAACACGCTTGATTACTCTGGTCAAACACACTTTTCTGGGTCAATGCCCGTCCTCGAAAGATCAGCACGTCACAGCCCTACCTAGGCTCAGTAGAGAGGTCCCCGCCGATCTACATCCTAAGCGCTCCGGGTCTTGGGCCCATTACCCATTGCACGCCGGGTCGTTGCGAGCAGCGGGATACCAGCGCCACCTCGGATGGTCGACATGATCCGACCGTGCCACAATGTTGAACTGGACGTCTGCCAAAGCTTCGGCTGACACTACGACACCGAGTGCCCATATCTTTTCCCGCGTGGTGGTTAGTGCATATAGGCCAGTGGCCAATGATACGTCTCCAACGTATCTATAATTTTTGATTGTTCCATGCTATTATATTACCCGTTTTGGATGTTTATGGGCTTTACTACACCTTTATATCATTTTTGGGACTAACCTACTAACCGGAGGCCCAGCCTGAATTGCTGTTTTTTTCCCTATTTCAGTGTTTCGAAGAAAAGGAATATCAAACGGAGTCCAAACGGAATGAAACCTTCGGGAGCGATCTTTTTGGAACAAACGCAATCCAGGAGACTTGGAGTGGACGTCAAGAAGCAGCCGAAGCGGCCACGAGGGTGCATGGCGCGCCCTAGGGGGGTGGGCGCGCCTCCCACCCTCGTGGGCCCCTCGTGGCTCCCCTGACCGACCTCCTTCGCCTATATATACTTGCATGCCCTGAAAACATCAAGGAACACAATAGATCGGGAGTTCCACCGCCGCAAGCCACTGTAGCCACCAAAAACCTCCCGGGAGCCCATTCCGGCACCCTGCCGGAGGGAGGATCCCTCACCGGTGGTCATCTTCATCATCCCGACGCTCTCCATGACGAGGAGGGAGTAGTTCACCCTCGGGGCTGAGGGTATGTACCAGTAGCTATGTGTTTGATCTCTCTCTCTCTCTCGTGTTCTTGAGGTGGTACGATCTTGATGTATCATGAGCTTTGCTATTATAGTTGGATCTTATGATGTTTCTCCCCCTCTACTCTCTTGTAATGGATTGAGTTTTCCCTTTGAAGTTATCTTATCGGATTGAGTCTTTAAGGATCTGAGAACACTTGATGAATGTCTTGCATGTGCTTATCTGTGGTGACAATGGGATATTCACGTGATCTACTTGATGTATGTTTTGGTGATCAACTTGCGGGTTCAATGAACTTATGCATAGGGGTTGGCACACGTTTTCGTCTTGACTCTCCGGTAAAAACTTTGGGGCACTCTTTGAAGTACTTTGTGTTGGTTGAATAGATGAATCTAAGATTGTGTGATGCATATCGTATAATCATGCCCACGGATACTTGAGGTGACATTGGAGTATCTAGGTGACATTAGGGTTTTGGTTGATTTGTGTCTTAAGGTGTTATTCTAGTACGAACTCTATGATAGATCGAACAGAAAGAATAGCTTCATGTTATTTTACTACGGACTCTTGAATAGATCGATCGGAAAGGATAACTTTGAGGTGGTTTCATACCCTACAATAATCTCTTCATTTGTTCTCCGCTATTAGTGACTTTGGAGTGACTCTTTGTTGCATGTTAAGGGATAGTTATATGATCCAGTTATGTTATTATTGCTGAGAGAACTTGCACTAGTGAAAGTATGAACCCTAGGCCTTGTTTCCTAGAATTGCAATACCATTTACGCTCACTTTTATCACTTGTTACCTTGCTGTTTTTATATTTTCAGATTACAAATACTTATATCTACCATCCATATTGCACTTGTATCACCATCTCTTCGCCGAACTAGTGCACCTATACAATTTATCATTGTATTGGGTGTGTTGGGGACACAAGAGACTCTTTGTTATTTGGTTGCAGGGTTGCTTGAGAGAGACCATGTTCATCCTACACCTCCCACGGATTGATAAACCTTAGGTCATCCACTTGATGGAAATTTGCTACTGTCCTACAAACCTCTGCACTTGGAGGCCCAACTCTACAAGAAGAAGGTTGTGTAGTAGACATCAAGCTCTTTTCTGGCGACGTTGCTGGGGAGGTGAGTGCTTGAAGGTATATCTTTAGACCTGGCAATCAAATCTTTTTGTTTCTTGTTTTATCACTAGTTACTCTATAAAAGAAAATTACAAAAAAAATGGAACTGAGTTTGCCTCATACGCTTCATCTGTTTAATATCTTTCGTTAGAATGATGGAAAGGAAAATTGTGCTCAAGTACTAGAAGAAGAATTACATAGAATGCTTGGCATAAAATATGTGAATGATGAGCATGATTGCAATGTTGTTAGTATGAATTCTTTGAATACCTATGATGCTAATGATATGCAAAGCCACAAGCTTGGGGATGCTATGTTTGATGAAGATGATATTTTTTGTCCCCCAAGTTTTGATGAGCAAATTTATTATTGTAAAAGCATGCCTCCTATTTATGATGATTATTGTGATGACACGTATGCCATAAAGAATAAACATCACCATGAAACTTGTCATCATGATTTTAATTTTCAATTGGATTATGCTTCACATGATAGTTATTTTGTTGAGTTTGCTCCCACTACTATTGATGAGAATAAATTTGCTTATGTGGAGAGTAGTAAAATTTCTATGCAAGTAGATCATGAAAATAATGCTTTATGTGATGGTTATATTGTTGAATTCATTCATGATGCTACTGAAAATTATTATGAGGGAGGAATATATGCTTGTAGGAGTTGCAATGATATCAAGTTTCCTCTCTATGTGCTTAAAATTTTAAAGTTATGCTTGTTTTGCCTTCCTATGCTAGTTGATTATTGTTCCCATAAGTTGTTTGCTCACAAAATCCCTATGCATAGGAAGTGGGATAGGCTTAAATGTGCTAGTTATATGCTTCATGATGCTCCCATTGTGTTTCAGTTCTTATCTTTTATGTGAGCATCATTGTCATCATCATGCCTAGCTAAAAGGCATTAAAGAAAAGCGCTTGGGAGACAACCCAATATTTATCTTTACTGTTTCTGTGTGTTAACTTTATTATGCTACTCTATTAATCATGTTTAATAGTTTTTGTTTCAATAAAGTGCCAAGTAATACCTTTAGGATAGCTTACGGTGATAGTTGTGTTGATCCTGCTGAAAATCAGAAACTTTTGCACCCAGTAAATTAGTTTTTATAATTCACAGAAACGTGATTTTGATCTGATTCTTTTTGCTATGGATTGGTACACTAATTTATTAGGACTTCCTAAGTTTTTAGATTTTTTGGAGTTCCATAAATATACGTTTGATACAGATTACTATAGACTATTTTGTTTTTGACAGATAATGTTTTCCATGTGTTGTTTGCTTATTTTGATGAATTTATCAGTAGTATCGGAGGGTATGAACCATAGAGAAGTTGGAATCAGTAGATATTACACCAATATGAATTTAATGAGTTCACAACAGTACCTAAGTGGTGATTTATTTTCTTATACTAACGGAGCTTACGAGTTTTCTGTTGAGTTTTGTGTTGTGAAGTTTTCAAGTTTTGGGTAAAGATTCAATGGACTATGGAATAAGGAGTGGAAAGAACCTAAGCTTGGGGATTCCCAAGGCACCCCAAGGTAATATTAAAGGACAACCAAGAGCCTAAGCTTGGGGATGCCCCAAATGGCATTCCCTCTTTCGTCTTCGTTCATCAGTAACTTTACTTGGAGCTATATTTTTATTCACCACATGATATGTGTTTTGTTTGGAGCGTCTTGTATGATATGAGTCTTTGCTTTTTAATTTACCACAATCATCCTTGCTGTACACACCTTTTGGGAGAGACACACATGATTCGGAATTTATTAGAATACTCTATGTGATATATGTTTTGAGGTAGGCAATTTTGCTCTAGTGCTTCACTTATATCTTTTTAGAGCACGGCGGTGGTTTTATTTTGTAGAAATTATTGATATCTCATGCTTCACTTATATTATTTTGAGGGTCTTTTAGAACAGCATGGTATTTGCTATGGTTATAAAATTGGTCCTAGAATGATGGGCATCCAAGTTGGGTATAATAAAAACTATCATAGGAATTGAATTGAATACTATGATCAATTTGATGCTTGATAATTGTTTTGAGATATAAAGGTGGTAATGTTAGAGTCATGCTAGTTGGGTAATTATGAAATTGAGAAATACTTGTGTTGAAGTTGGCAAGTCCCGTAGCATGCACGTATGGTAAAAGTACGTTGTGTAATAAATTTGTAGCATGGGGTGCTCTTTTGATTGCCTTCCTTATGAGTGGAGGTCGGGATCGCGTGATGGTTAACTCCTACCAACCCTTCCCCTAGGAGCATGCGTATAAGTACTTTGCTTCAAGGGCTAATAAACTTTTGCAATAAGTATATGAGTTCTTTATGACCAATGTGAGTCCATGGATTATACACACTCTTACCCTTCCATCATTGCTAGCCTCTACGATACCGTGCATTGCCCTTTCTCACCTTGAGAGTTGGTGCAAACTTTGCCGGTGCATCCAAACCTCGTGATATGATACGCTCTATCACACATAAACCTCCTCACATCTTCCTCAAACAGCCACCATACCTACCTATTATGGCATTTCCATAGCCATTCCGAGATATATTGCCATGCAACTTTCCACCGTTCCGTTTATTGTGACACGTTTCATCATTGTCATATTGCCTTGCATGATCATGTAGTTGACATCGTATTTGTGGCAAAGCCACCATGCATAATTTCATACATGTCACTCTTGATTCATTGCCCATCCCGGTACACCGCCGGAGGCATTCATATAGAGTCATATTTTGTTCTAGTATCGAGTTGTAATCCATGAGTTGTAAATAAATAGAAGTGTGATGATCATCATTATTAGAGCACTGTCCCTTATTAAAAAAAAGAGAAAGGCAAAAAAAAGGCCAAAAAAGGGAAAGGCCAAATAAAAAGAAGAAAGCCCCCCCCCAAAAAAAGGGGACAATGTTACTATCCTTTTCTACACTTGTGCTTCAAAGTAGCACCATGATCTTTATGATAGAGAGTCTCTTATGTTGTCACTTTCATATACTAGTGGGAATTTTTCATTATAGAACTTGGCTTGTATATTCCAACGATGGGCTTCCTTAAAATGTCCTATGTCTTCATGAGCAAGCAAGTTGGATGCACACCCACTTAGTTTCTTTTGTTGAGCTTTCATACATTTATAGCTCTAGTGCATCTGTTGCATGGAAATCCCTGCTCCTCATGTTGACATTAATTGATGGGCATCTCTATTGCCCGTTGATTAGCCTCGTCAATGTGAGACTTTCTTATTTTTTGTATTCTCCACACAACCTCCATCATCATATTCTATTACACCCATAGTGCTATATCCATGGCTTACACTCATGTATTGCGTGAGAGTGAAAAAAGCTAAAGCGCGTTAAAAAGTATGAACCAATTGCTTGGCTGAAACCGGGGTTGTGCATGATGGGAGTATTTTGTGTGATGAACATGAAACATAGCCTAACTATATGATTTTGTAGGGATAAACTTTCTTTGGCCATGTTATTTGGAGAAGACATGATTACTTTGTTAGTATGCTTGAAGTATTACTATTCTTATGTCAATATTGAACTTTTGTCTTGAATCATTTGGATCTGAACAATCATGCCACAATAAAGAAAATTACATTGAGAAATATGCTAGGTAGCATTCCACATCAAAAATTTTGTTTTTATCATTTACCTACTTGAGGATGAGCAGGAATTAAGCTTGGGGATGCTTGATACGTCTCCAACGTATCTATAATTTTTGTTTGTTCCATGCTATTATATTACCCGTTTTGGATGTTTATGCGCTTTACTATACACTTTTATATCATTTTTGGGACTAACCTACTAACCGGAGGCCCAACCCGCTGTTTTTTTTGCCTATTTCAGTGTTTTGAAGAAAAAGAATATCAAACGGAGTCCAAACAGAATGAAACCTTCGGGAGCGATCTTTTTTGGAACAAACGCAATCCAGGAGACTTGGAGTGGACGTCAAGAAGCAGCCGAGGCGTCCACGAGGGTGCATGGCGTGCCCTAGGGGGGTGGGCGCGCCTCCCACCCTCTTGGCTCCCCTGACCTGCCTCCTTCACCTATATATACTTGCATACCCTGAAAACATCGAGGAACACAATAGATCGGGAGTTCCGCTGCCACAAGCCTCTGTAGCCAGCAAAAACCTATCAGGAGCCAGTTCCGGCACCCTGCCGGAGGGGGGGATCCCTCACCGGTGGCCATATTCATCATCCCAGCGCTCTCATGATGAGGAGGGAGTAGTTCACCCTCGGGACTGAGGGTATGTACCAGTAGCTATGTGTTTGATCTCTCTCTCTCCCTCTCTCTCTCTCGTGTTCTTGAGGTGGTATGATCTTGATGTATCGTGAGCTTTGCTATTATAGTTGGATCTTATGATGTTTCTCCCCCTCTACTCTCTTGTAATGGATTGATTTTTCCCTTTGAAGTTATCTTATCGGATTGAGTCTTTAAGGATTTGAGAACACTTGATGTATGTCTTGCATGTGCTTATCTGTGGTGACAATGGGATATTCACGTGATCTACTTGATGTATGTTTTGGTGATCAACTTGCGGGTTCAATGAACTTATGCATAGGGGTTGGCACACTTTTTCGTCTTTGACTCTCCGGTAGAAACTTTGGGGCACTCTTTGAAGTACTTGGTGTTGGTTGAATAGATGAATCTGAGACTATGTGATGCATATCGTATAATCATGCCCACAGATACTTGAGGTGACATTGGAGTATCTAGGTGATATTATGGTTTTGGTTGATTTGTGTCTTAAGGTGTTATTCTAGTACGAACTCTATGGTAGATCGAATGGAAAGAATAGCTTCGTGTTATTCTACTACAGACTCTTGAATAGATCGATCAGAAAGGATAACTTTGAGGTGGTTTCGTACCCTACAATAATCTCTTCGTTTGTTCTCCACTATTAGTGACTTTGGAGTGACTCTTTGTTGCATGTTAAGGGATAGTTATATGATCCAGTTATGTTATTATTGTTGAGAGAACTTGCACTAGTGAAAGTATGAACCCTAGGCCTTCTTTCCTAGCATTGCAATACCGTTTACACTCACTTTTATCACTTGTTACCTTGCTCTTTTTTATATTTTCAGATTACAAATACTTATATCTACCATCCATATTGCACTTGTATCACCATCTCTTTGCCGAACTAGTGCACCTATACAATTTACCATTGTATTGGGTGTGTTGGGGACACAAGAGACTCTTTGTTATTTGGTTGCAGGGTTGCTTGAGAGATACCATCTTCATCCTACGCCTCCCACGGATTGATAAACCTTAGGTCATCCACTTGAGGGAAATTTGCTACTGTCCTACAAACCTCTGCACTTGGAGGCCCAACAACATCTACAAGAAGAAGGTTGTGTAGTAGACATCAGCCAACTCAGATCATGTGACAACCTGGTTTTTGCCTTCTCTCTTTTTCCGGACTTTCAGTTGCCTTTGCTTTCGATTTGGTGTTTTGGATCAATTCAAATGGACTTGAACACTTGGGCATACCCTTGATTTTCACCCAAGTGACCCATCTACCTCTAACTCACCTTCTCTTCTCTGAAAAACTCCAACAAAAGCTCAATGGATATTTTTCATAAAAGGAAAATATTCATTTTTCTCCGTGAAAATCACTTCAGAGAGGAAAGCTCCAAAGCAACCCCTAGATTTATTGCTCCAAAAATCCTGCATAAATTTAGAAATATTCTTTCAACCCTAGGGCACCTTCCTGAGCAAAAATATTGCATCACTTTTTGTAATATTTTTGCTACAGAAAATCATTTCTATTCTGGACAGAATGATCACTTTGTACAGCAAGTATATTTTTGCCTAATATTTTGGGGCTGATCTTTTCCGAGCTTGATTACCTTCCTAAGAGATCACTAAACCCCAAAGCACAGCCCTTAACTCTCACTAAATTTTTCTCAGTTAAGCTCACAAGTTTTTGTCCAAAAACTTGCCAGGAAGATAGCCACTCCCACAGTGCACCTGTGACTCAACCAAGCGTGCAAAACAACTAAAACTACTAAGGACTAGCTGCCAGACATGTTGTTTGGGCTTACCTCAGCCTGATGCCATAGTTCACGCGGTGACCACATTCGTCCAAGGTGGTGGCATGCATCCGACGCGCTCTGGGTTGCGCCAACGCCTCTGTTTCGTGCGTGCTCGCTGCCCTCGGTGCAAAACCGTGCCAAACCACGCCACCATCTTCGTTTGAGCCCCCTCAAATAGCCTCCGACAAGATTGTGGAGTTGAACCAAGGAGTTTGTAAGGGCAAGGAGATTGCATACTTCGTGAAGATATACCCTAGGGAGGCAAGTCCTTCGTGGGCGATGGCCATGGTGGGATAGACAAGGTTGCTTCTTTGTGGACCCTTCGTGGGCGGAGCCCTCCGTGGACTCATGCAACCATTACCCTTCGTGGGTTGAAGTCTCCATCAACGTGGATGTACGATAGCACCACCTATCGGAACCACGACAAAAACATCCGTGTCTCCTATTGCGTTTGCACTCTCCAAACCCATCCCTTTACATCCTTGCAAGTTGCATGCTTTACTTTCCGCTGCTCATATACTCTTTGCATGCTTGCTTGAATTGTGTTAAGATTGCTTGACTTGTTCTAAATTGTTAAAATCTGCCAAGAACTAAAATTGGGAAAAGGTTAAGTTTTTATTTGGTCAAGTAGTCTAATCACCCCCCTCTAGACATACTTTCGATCCTACAATTGGTATCAGAGCTTTGGTCTCCATTTGCCTTGATTTCCATAGCTTTTGGTGATCATAGCCTTGATTTCACAACCTAGGAGAGTATGGCATCTAGCGAGGGAAATTACCACCGTAGAGGTCCTTACTTTGATGGTTCTAGTTTTGCTAGTTGGAAGCATAAGATGAAAATGCATATTCTTGGACATAACTCCGCTGTTTGGGCTATTGTGTGTATTGGCTTGCAATGTGAATTCTTCGATGGGAGAGAACCGAACCGTGAAGCTACCGCGGAAGAGTTGAAGATGCTGCAATACAACACTCAATCTTGTGATATCCTCTCCAAAGTATTGTGCCCCGAAGAATTCAACAAAATCAGCCGCCTTGAGAATGCAAAGGAAATTTGGGATACTTTGATTGATATGCATGAAGGTACCGACTCCGTCAAGGAATCCAAATTGGATGTGCTTCAAAGTCAACTTGACAAGTTCAAAATGAAGGATGGTGAAGGTGTCGCTGAAATGTACTCTCGGCTTGCTCTCATCACAAATGAGATTGCCGGCTTAGGAAGTGAAGAGATGACCGATAAATTCATCATCAAGAAGATCCTAAGAGCCTTGGATGGAAAATATGATACCGTGTGCACATTGATCCAAATGATGCCCAATTACAAAGATCTCAAGCCAACGGAAGTCATTGGAAGAATTGTTGCTCATGAGACGTCACTCAAGGATAAGGAAGAGCTTCACAACAAGTCAAGTGGTGCGTACAAAGCCTCATGTGATGCTCCTACATCATCAAGTGGGAAACATATCTTCAATGAGGAACTGAGCTTAATGGTGAAAAACTTCAACAAGTTCTACAAGAGTAGAAGCAAGGAAAGAAGCTCCAAGTCAAGGTCATACAATGACAAAAGATCTTCGAGTCGTGAACGTAATTGCTACAATTGTGGAAGACCCGGACACTACTTAAATGAGTGTACGGCTCCTTACAAAAGAAGAGAAGAATAACCACCAAGAGATAGAAGGAGTATAGATGATCATTATGAAAGAAGAACCTCCCGGAGAAGCAAGGATTCGGAAGAAAGGACAAATCATCAAAGAGCTACACAAAGCGAAGACATGAAGCTCATGTTGGTGAATGGGTATCTGGCTCCGACTCCGATCATCACTCCGAGAGAAGCTATCACTCCGACTCCGAATATACTCAAGATGAAGGTGTTGACGGTCTAGCACTTGTGTCAACCAACTCCTACGACATATTTGATTCACCAAATGAAGGAATTGGAAGATGCTTCATGGCTAAAGGCCCAAAGGTATCACACCCCGAGTATGTTGATTTCAATAGTGATGAAGATGACTTGTTAGGTGATGACGATTTACTTGTTGACAACTCTAGTGATGAATATTATGATGAAACGCCAATTAATCATGCTAATCAAGATAAAATGAATGACGATGATAAGGATAAGATTGAGCGCCTAACTAAATAACTAAACACTCTTAAGTTAGCTCATGAAACTACCTTGGAAGATCATCGAGAACTTTTAAAGACTCATGAGAAGTTACGCTTTGAAAAGCTCAACCTTGAGCAAGAACATGAGTTTTTAAAGACAATCAATGATGATCTTCGCAAGAAAAGTTCTTCTTACATTGCCAATAATTTACTCTTATCTACTTACATGCCACAAGTAAAGTCTAGCAACAAGAGTAAGAAAGATTCTTCTTCTAGTAGTAATAATAATCATGCTAAATCCAATGTTGTTGCTTCTAGTAGTTCTCTTGATTCCACTAATGATTCTCTTATCCATGTTACACTTGAGCAAGAAAATAGCTTATTGAGGGAATTATAGAGAAGGGTGTCTACAAGAGCCTTGCCGGAAGTACGTAATTTGAGGAAATTGTACGCAAGCAAGGAAGTGATAACCCACAAGTGTAGGGGATCGCAACAGCTTTCGAGAGTAGAGTATTCAACCCAAATTTATTGATTCGACAAAAGGGGAGCCAAAGAATATTCTTAAGTATTAGCAGTTGACTTGTCAATTTAACCACACCTGGATACCTTAGTATCTGTAGCAAAGTATTTAGTAGCAAAGTAGTATGATAGTAACGGTAAGAGTGGCAAAAGTAAATATAATAGTTTTGTAGTGATTGTAACAATAGCAACGGAAAAGTAAATAAGCAAAACACAATATGTGAAAAGCTCGTAGGCATTGGATCAGTGATGGATAATTATGTTGGATGCGATTCCTCATGTAATAGCTATAACATAGGGTGACACAGAACTAGCTCCAATTCATCAATGTAATGTAGGCATGTATTCCGAATATAGTCATACGTGCTTATGGAAAAGAACTTGCATGACATATTTTGTCCTACCCTCCCGTGGCAGCGGAGTCCTAGTGGAAACTAAGGGATATTAAGGCCTCCTTTTAATAGAGTACCGGAACAAAGCATTAACACATAGTGAATACATGAACTCCTCAAACTATGGTCATCATCGAGAAGTATTCCGATTATTGTCACTTCGGGGTTGTCGGATCATAACACATAATAGGTGACTATAGACTTGCAAGATAGGATCAAGAACTCACATATATTCATGAAAACATAATAGGTTCAGATCTGAAATCATGGCACTCGGGCCCTAGTGACAAGCATTAAGCATAGCAAAGTCATAGCAACATCAATCTCAGAACATAGTGGATACTAGGGATCAAACCCTAACAAAACTAACTTGATTACATGATAAATCTCATCCAACCCATCACCGTCCAGCAAGCCTACGATAGAATTACTCACACACAGCGGTGAGCATCATGAAATTGGTGATGGAGGATGGTTGATGATGACGACGGCGACGAATCCCCCTCTCTGGAGCCTCGAACGGACTCCAGATCAGCCTTCCTGAGAGAGATTAGGGCTTGGCGGTGGCTCCGTATCATAAAACACGATGAAACTTTCTCTCTGATTTTTTTCTCCACGAAACGGAATATATGGAGTTGGAGTTGAGGTCGGTGGAGCGTGAGGGGGCCCATGAGACAGGGGCGCGCGCCCAGGGGGAGGGCGTGCCCCCCACCCTCGTGGACAGGGTGTGGGCCCCCTGGCCTTGATTCTTTTGCCAGTATTTTTTATATTTTCCAAAACTTATATCCGTGGATTTTTAGGTCATTCCGAGAACTTTTGTTTTCTGCACAATAAACAACATCATGGCAGTTTTGCTGAAAATAGCGTCAGTCCAGGTTAGTTCCATTCAAATCATGCAAATTAGAGTCCAAAACAAGGGTAAAAGTGTTTGGAAAAGTAGATACGTTGGAGACGTATCAGGAAGGCACCAGAAGAATCAAGGTGTTGGTTTTGAATGGAAGTTCAATGCCAATGGAGTTGAGTGGGAAGAAGATCAATACCCCAAGACAGAGTTTGTTCCCCAACAAGAGAAGTATGATCCTACTTCTTTCCAAGGGACACAAGCTCAAGATGATCTTCCACCACAAGACCACAAGCAAAAAGGCAAAGACAAGCTTCAAGAGGAGATTGATGCATTTGAAGAAGCTCCCAAGGCCTTGGTCAAGTGCGTTCCCAAGACTACATCAAGTTCTACTTCATCAAGTTCCACTACAACCCCAAGGATTCCCATCAAGATGATGTGGATCCCAAAGAAGAAGGACTAGAGAGTTCTTGAGGGTTACTCTGCCAATGTACTTCTCTCATATCATTTTGGCAAGGACAAGTGCAACCTACTTCCACATCTTGAACTAGTTCAAGGAGTCACAAACCCTCTTGTTTTTTTTGAGAGAACAAACCCTCTTGTTGGTAAGACAAGGGACAAGGTAACCTAATGCTTTCATGGACATCATCTTGTGTGTGCATCACTCTATGTCTATGGATATCCTTGTTTGTTGCTTGTGGGACTAACCTGTGTATGTACTGAAAGTGCAACTCACTCCAATGGATTGCTCCAAATGATCTACAACAACATTGAGCATCCACATCTTCAACACCTACATGAAGTCATCATCGACAAAACCCAAGGTTAGTTCATCCCTCTTAGGGGGGATATCACATCTAGGGGGAGATTTACTCTGAAGAATTGAGCTAAAGTAACTCTAATGATGTGAACACAACAATGCTTTATGTAAAAGTGGTAACCCCACTTGTGCTTAAACGATGAGTATGACCTATGATCCAATGTTCTCATTTGACTCCTAAGTCAATATACTCATATATAGATGACCTAGTCATCGCCAATTGTTTGATAGATGCTAGAATTGGTTGTGCATGCTTTGTCACATGTTTCATTTGCCATTTTATTGTGTGAGCATGTCGTTTGCATATTTCACTCATTCGAGGACATCCACTTGTTGTTTTGATTGTTTGGTTTCTTTTTCTCTTTTGCCAATTGGATGGACAAGAATGCCTAAGAACCTTCTCTAGCCATCTATGCTTTTCTCGTCTCAAACTCTGTTCATGCTACATCACAAAGTTTGATCAAGTCAAATTTGAACCACTCTGTGTGAGGAGCACTCAGAGTCCCCGATTCGTCATAGACTTAAACTTCCAAAACCTCTTTGTGCATTTCGGTCTGACCGAGACATCCATTTCGGTCAAACCGAGTTCACTAAGTTGATCTAAGTTTTCATCTCGGTGCAACCGATTTGAACACTTCGGTCACACCGAGTTGCAGCAACCGCCTGCGATTATGCAATCTTGGTGCCACCGAGTTGTTCCACTCGGTCACATTGACAGGGTCAGGATATAAATACCCACGGGTGAGATTTTGCAAATTACTTCAAATCCTCTCAGCCCGCGCGTGTCCTGCTCTGCCTCCTCGGGTCTCCGGATCGTCTTCTTGCCACCAGCGACCTCCCGCTATTGGATTCTGCCGCCATCGACGGATTCTGCTCTGCCGTTGCTGCCGTAGCGAACAACCGCCGTCCTAGGGTATGTGTTCGTCCCTTTGTGCTGTCTTTTTAACTCCAATTCCCAACACAATGATAATGCCATGATTCTTGCCACGAATGAGATTAATCTATCCAGCGAAATCTTCCTTAGGACTAGATTGATTCGAAAGTTTTAGGGTTAGCTCTCCGCAGAACTCATCTCGGACCGACCGAAATGTAGAAATCGGTCTCACCGATTCAGCTTAGGCCATTGCACATGCGCTTTTCGGTTTGACCGAAAATTGCAAATCAGTGTAACCGAGTTCAAGATTCTGTGAAACCCTAGCATCTCGGTGCCACCAAACTGTGACTCGGCCCAACCGAGTTCACTAGTTTAGGTTCCAAGTGTTGCTTTGGTATCACCAAGTTTTTCAATTCGGTAGCTCCGAGATCATTTCTGTAGAGAACTAAAACTAAGTTTTTGACTCAATTTATTTTGCAAAACCTCTGTACTTTGTTACGCTCATCTACTCTACCTCATCTACAACCTACTCACAGGGTCTGCTGACAGTTTGCCTACAAGATGTCTGACCAGAGTGACAGCCAGAACAGATCTAAACAACAAGGGCAGTTGAGTGAGAGCACTAGTCCCTCCAGCAGCTGTGATCACTACAAAAAAAATACACTTCCGTGATGATACGTGTTTGTCATAGTAGGTCGCGTTTTTTGTCATGCATGTACATCCATGACAAATTTATGACAGAATCAAGATAGTCATACCTGTGCTGTCGTAGAAGTGTTCGATGACATTACCAAAATTATTGTCACGGAAGTGTCCACTTCCATGACGATAAATCGCGCGTCACAGACGTGCTTTCGTCAAGGGTGACCGACACGTGGCATCCACCATAACGGAACGCCGTTAAGCTATCGGGTCGGGTTTTGGATCCGATAACCCGTTAACAGCCCCGACCAATGGGGATTTTCCACATGTAAAATCATCATTGGCTGGAGGAAACACGTGTCGGCTCATCGTTGGGACAGATGTCATCCACTCATTGGACAGAAGGCGCCTATGATACTCGACACGTGGAACGGCCAATCAAGTTTAAATGGGCCGGCCCAACTAAAGGCCAACAAGATTTGGCGGCCCATAATGGGCCGGCCCAATTGAAGGCCCACGAGATTTTATGACTATAATGGGTGGCCCGGCTAAAGGCCCACAAGATTTCAAGGGCCATAATAGGTCGACAAGTAAAGGCCCACAAGATTTTTGTGTGCCATAACGGGCCGCCTGTAAAGGCCCAAAAATTCTTATGATCATAATGGGCCGCCCGACTAAAGGCCCACGAGATTTCGCCGACATTAATGGGCCAGCCCAGTTGTAGGCCCACAAGATTTTGAGGACCCTAGTAGGCCGGCCCATTAACTGGCTGCCATGTTTTGGGCCAAATGCCGGCACATAATTGATCCGGTCCATTAATGGCCTGCCACGTTCTGGGCCTAGTAATGGCCCATATAAGATCCGGCCCGTTAAAAGCCTCCCACTTTGTGGGCCAAATGACGGCCCAGATCAGGTCCGGCCCTTTAAGAGGCTTTGGGCTCAATTATGGCCCATATCAGATTCGTCCCGTTGACTGGACGCTATGCTTTTGGGCCCACTTGCTAAAGGCCCATTTAGTAATTCGGCCTGATATTAGTTTCGGCTTGTTAAGGGCCCATTTAACATTTCGGCCCTATATTAATTTCGGCTTGTTAAAAGGCCGTCATATAGTTGGGCCTAACTACGGCCCGGTTTGCATCCGCCTTTGCGCCGCACCGATATCCGATTGGGCCAAACAAGGACCGAGACAACTTTGGCTGTGAAAAGCCCGTGAATTGATTCGCACAATCATGGACGGGTCCATTTCGGCTGTCGCCGCCCGTGAGCTATTCGACGCGCTTGTGCCCAAATTTACTTCTCACCTCCTAAAGCCCATTGAGTTTTCTTGCGAAAAGAGGGTCGGGGTTACTCGCCTATTAAAGGTCTGAATCTACTAGTGGGCGGTTTGACGGGCCCATGATGCGGATCATACATCATGATTGCATGACGGCCCAATTATGTACCGTAATTTTACGGTTTGGCTGGTTTACTGCAAACACAGGATATATATACAGTAAAATAACTGCAGCATCATGAATAAGAAAAAACCTAGACTATACAATAAAGAAATTACGGCATATTACATCCACTGGGCATCAAAGTTCGCCACTATAATAATAAAGCACAAGCAGACAGCAGATTACATACACTGGGCATCAAAGATCGCCCTGGTGCTCTCGGCGCGGCCTGGTCAACGTGGTCAACGACCAACATGCATCCGGCGGATCAGACTGGAGAGGCCGATACCGGGTCCACGGCCGCACGCAAGGAAATGCCTCCTTATTACACGCAAAATAATGATTTGTCCACCTGACATCAGGGACCCACCGAAAGGGCCCCAGTATTTCGCGAAAAAAACGTTACCGCCGCTGACAGCTCGGACCCACTAGCTATATCTTCGCACGCAAGGAAGTGACTCCTTATTACACGCAGAAAAATGTATACTCCCCCTGTTAGCTGGGACCCAAAGATAGTGGCAGTCTGACTTAGGGCCTACTAAGTTGACGGGACGGAGGGCTTTGTCAACTTAGTCAATATGCACGATTCTAGCTCCAAAGGACCGTGACGATGTCCATCCAACGGCCGTAGTGCTTCTTCAACCTCTGGTCTTCTTGCTCCAGCCGCCCAAACCAGCGCCGGTCGTGCCTCGTGCTCCTGCCTCCCGTGGCCGGCTGCGATGCGGCGGAGGCCTCGCCGCCCCCTACTACTCAAACCGCTGGCCGGGCCCTCCCTCTACTCACCCACACCCCCTGTTATTCTGCGGCGACGGTAGCCTCACACCGCAGCGAACCAATGAACCCTCGAACTCCTCTACGTGTGGGCATCCACTGCCGCATCTTCCCCGGGTCCGTCTCGTCCCCTTCCTAGGCCTCGCTGTCGTCCACCGCCCTGGTGCTCTCGGCGCGGCGTGGTCAACATGGTCAAGGAACGGCTTCCATCGGACGTGGACTGTACGTGGAGAGGCTAACAGCTGGGTCCATGGCCGCAGCAAGGAAGTGCCTCCTTATTACGCGCAAAATAATTATTCCTCCACCTGACAGTGGGGACCCACCGGACGGGCCACCATATTTCGCGAAAAACGCTTCCCCATCGCTGGGACCCACTAGCTACACCTTCGCACGCAAGGAAGTGCGTCCGCAAAAAACGATTCGCCCCTCGACTCATCGGGACCCACTAGCTACATCTTCGCACGCAAGGAAGTGCGCCCAGCAAAAACGATTCGCCCGATCGCCGGGACCCACTACTACATCTTCGCAGTAAGGAAGTGCTCGATACCGGGACCCACCGGTCGGGCGTATGTACCGCTGTCATTCGTCGCGAATGTGTACGTACATACTGGTCGATGTAGAGGCGCGCACGTGTCATAGTAGAGGCGCGCACGTAGCATGCACACGTACGTACAACGGCGAGGGTGCAAAAAAGAAAATACGGCCACGTACGTACATATGGGCAGGGTCTCGAACGCCTACTTGCGTATACGTACATGGCTGGGTCGGAACGGAGAAACATCGTCATCGTCGTGTTCATCGGGAGGCAACAGAATGCGTCGTGTTCATCGGGAGGCAACGAAACGCGTGGGAGCCAACCGTCTGGGTCGGAACGGAATGCGTGGTCGTGTTCATCGGGAGGGCTTGGATGGAACATGCGATGGAAACGAGGCCTGGCGTACCGCACAATGGAGGAAACGGCCTTGTGTTCGACCGGCCACGTTCAAAACGGGGTCCTGTTGATCGGGAGGGGCCTGGCGTACCGCAAAACGGAGGAAACGGACCTCCTACGGTCGAAACGGGGGTCCTGTTGATCGGGAGGGGTGTGGCGTACCGCAAAACGAACGAAACAAACCTCCTACGCTCGAAACGGGGGTGCTGTTGATCGGGAGGGGTGTGGCGACTGCAAAACGGACGAAATAGACTTGTGTTGGAGCGCTACGGTCGAAATGGGGGAGGGTGTGGCGTCGCAAAACGGACTCCACGGATACTATTCATCTCCACCGTCGACCTCCTCCACCTCCACGGGCTACCATCGACCTCCTCCACCTCCATGGGCTCCTGCTCATCCAGCTCCATCTGCGCTTACTCCACTGCTACTGCTCAACCACCCTCCATGGGCACCCCTCCATCGTCTACTATTCATCTAGCCCTCCACACCATGGGGTCCTGTTCAACCACCCCTCCACGACCACCCCTTCACCGCTCATCGCTCATCCAGCCCTCCACACCATGGGTTCTGTTCATCTAGAGGCAACGCCACCGCCATCGCTCATCCAAACCCCTCGCAACGCCATCGCTCATCCAATCGATCGGCTTCGCTAGCGCAGAGCGGCGAATCGCCCATCGGGTTCGCTTAACGACCATCGATCGATCGCCGGGTTCAAGAACGCGTAGTTCGCAGCAGTCAATCGCCAGTTCGCTTAGAGCCCAATGCCTCGCTTCGGCTTCGCTTAGAGCCAACACCTCGCACACACGCTGCATCAGATGAGAGAAACATGCATCGCTCTCCCACCGTGAATCGCAACTCCCCAAATTTTCTTCCCTTGCTTCTACCACGGTTTTTCCGTCATGGACGGCCCAAAGAATGTCATGCAGTGCGTCTCCGCCCGCCAGACGAAAAGCCCATTTTCTCGTCATGATTTTTGTCATAGAAGTAGGAGCCCACCACATCTATGATGATACCGGGTTTTGTTACAATTATCGTCATAGAAGTGTCATATGTATGACAGAAAAAAAATTTGTTCGGCCCAAAATGTCACGGATGTGTCTTTTTTTTGTAGTGGATGAGGGCAGCAGGAGCACACCTAGTAACTTGCCCAAGGCAGCTACTAGAGCAAGGAAGAAGAGAACTTCAGATTCAGAAGATGAATACTATGTTGCAGCTGAGGATGAGGCTACTTCAGAGAAGAAGGTGGTGAAGAAGGAGTTTGGCACTGCTGCATCTACTAAGCCAGGCATGAACAAAAAGGCACTAGCAAGGAGAGTGCCTACATCCAAGCCAAGGAAAGTTGCCACAGGAGAAACCATGAAGTTCACAATTGAATCTGAAGAAGAGGCAGCTGGTGAGGACAAGAAGAAGAAGAGGGCAAGAACCACAACAGCTAAAGTACTTTGAAAGTCTACTATGGTGTGATCTGATGATGAAGAGGAAGAGGATGCTGCTCCAGCACCTAAGGCACAAAAGCTCATGGGAGATGCTATTAAGTCAGGGGCTGCTGCTAAGCCCAAATCTTCTCCCAAAGCTGCTCCAACCACCAAGAGTGCACCTAAGAGGAGTACAAGAAACATTCCTGCTGAGGAGAAGAACAAGGCCCCAATGCCTGAAGTTGAATAAGAAGAAGCTGAAGCCCAAGTGCTAAGGAAGCTCAAACCCAAGATTCCAGACCATAATGATACACATCCTGTTGCAAAGGACATGAGGACCAGAAAAGATGCAGGTCTGAGATAGTGGAGGAAGAATGACCCATATGATTTAAGGAGGAGAACTACTGTGGATTACAGGTTCCACACTAAGGAACATCAAGATTTTTATGAGACTATTCTGCTTGACAAGAAGCCCATAGTATGGACATGAGATGGGTTGACTGGACATACATCAGAGAAAATGAAGATCACTTTCCAGGTGTCTATGACAACTTCAAGGCTTGTGAAATAGACAAGTTTGTTGGCCAAAAGCTCAAAAAGTGGAATGATGAGCTGATCATGCAATTTTACTCCACTGCTCACTTTTATCCTAATGGAAGAATTGTATGGATGTCAGAAGGTACAAGGTACCAATCCACTATTGATGAATGGGCCAGATTGATCAGTGCCCCAGAAGCTCATGAAGATGACTTGGATGTATATACCAAGAAGAATAAAGACCATAGCTCAATGGCAAGTATGTACAAGGAGATTCCTGATGCAGACCTGGAAACTCACAAGTTTGGCTCAATGAAGCACTTACTGTCAGGCCTGCCTACCATCAATACCATCTTGAGGCATACTCTTTTGCCCAAGTCTGAAGATCACAGAATGATAGAGGACATTCCATCAACTTGCTGCACATATTTGATGTCCCTCAAAAGTTCAAAGTGATGAGTGTGATTGTCGAAACAATCAAGAGGACAACTGCAGATCAGAAGAGGTCTTGTGGGTATGCTCCACAAATTCAGGTGCTCATCAACTCCAAGATGGGCACAGGCACTTATCTGTTGGACAACGAGCATTTACCCCTCAGGACAGATTTTGAGGATAACATTGTTGTTATGGATGAGAAAGATCCTTCCTCAGTGCAAGCACATGAGCAGAGAGAGAAGGCAAGGGTAGAGAAAGCTGCAAAGAAGCCAAGTGCTGAAGAGGCATCTCAGGTGTTCTTAAAGAGTAAACAGGATCAGCTTGGATATCTGATCCAATCCACCTTGAGGATTGAGAAGGGCTTGGCCACCCTGACTCAAAATTAGGAGAGTTTGGAGAGGATCATTGAACATAAATTCTATGATCTTGATGTCAAAGTAACTAAGATTCAATCAGTAGTTGAGCAACTTCAGGAGGAAGTGGAGGAGAAGAAAGGCAAGTCTACCACATATGCTTTCACTAGAGTGCCCAGAAGTCAGAGGTCTGCTGCAGTGCCTGTTACAGATACTAGAGCCACTACATCTGCACCAGCAGCCACAGCTTTAGTGCCACCAGCTCCAGTAGCCACTCCACCAGCTCCAGCTACTTCAACCGAAGCTTTCGTCCTTGGAGTCATCTCTAGACCACCTCATGAAAACCAGCTTGAGAGACGCATAGCACTATGCATATTTTTAACTTTCTGGTAACTTGTTGCCAATGGGGGAGAAATATGTATATATCATAGTCTTGAGAGAGAGAGAGAGTGCTGTTTTTGTCTCTCTTTGCACTTTATTTCCTTGATACTTTATTGTGTGTTTGCTTGATACACTATGTCTTTTGTGAGATACTTGGATGATAATGTGTTTGATCATATGCTACGTTAATGTGTGCTTGAATGATATTATCCCTTATATCCATTTATGATCATTCACTTTGCTTGGTGATGAGTGCATATTTTCAATTGTTATCATTTTGAGCGCTCTACCAAGATCTATGTGACGTGGAAGAGTGACCCATGATCCTAACACATTATGCATTTGCAGTCCAAAGCAAATTTTAAATAATGCACAAATTTAGGGGGAGCTCTTGCTTATCACATACTTCTCAAAGCGATGATGTATTTCAATCTTATTATCATTTGTCGAAGCTTTGATCTCTATGTTGTCATCAATTACCAAAAAGGGGGAGATTGAAAGTGCAACTATCCCTGGGTTGTTTTGGTAATGATTAACAACATATAGCTCATTGAACTAATGTGATTTCAAGATAAATATTTTAGGAACGTTCAATGATTGGCATGGCATAGATTAGGAATGTGGACCCCCCAAAATGCTAAGGACAAAAGATTGGCTCAAGCTCTAAAGTCCAAGATTCTACATTTTCTATTTTAGTGATCCAAGATCACACTGAGTCTATAGGAAAGCCAATACTATTAAAAGGGGATGGGGTGTTGCTTAATGGCTTGCTCGCTCAAAATGCTTAGTGACATGCTCAAAGCCCTCAACCACTTTCTCATATCCACATATGTCCCAAACCAAAAGTCAAACTCGGCCCCACCAATTTGATCCATCCGGCGCCATCGAGTTCTGTTGACATAGCCACTGCCAGAAACCCTAGTCACTTCAGTCTCACCGATAGGGATCTCGGTCTCACCGAGATGGGATTGCAAACTCTCTATTTCCCTTCGTAACGTTTCGGTCTAACCGAGATGAGCGATCGGTCCCACCGAGTCTGCAATGCAAACTCTCCGTTTCCCTTTCGTAACGCTTCGGTCCCACCAAGACGAGCGAATCGGCCCCACCGAGTTTGCCTGACCAACTCTCTGGTTAGCTTATTACCAAAGTCGGTCCAACCGAGTTTGAGTAATCAGTCCAACCGAGATTACGTTATTCCCTAACACTAATGATATCGGTCCCACCAAGTTGACATGTCGGTCCCACCGAAATTGCCTAACAGTCACATGATGTACTAAATCGGTCCGACCAAGTTTTCTGATTCGGTCCCACCAAGTTTGGTATATCGTGTGTAACGGTTAGATTTTGTGTGGAGGCTATATATACCCCTCCACTCTCTCATTCGTGGGAAAGCCATCAGAACGTGCCTACACTTCCACTACCCATTTTCTGAGAAAAAGCCACCTACTCATGTGTTGAGACCAAGATATTCCAATCCAACCATATGAATCTTGATCTCTAGCCTTCCCTAGGTTGCTTTCCACTCAAATCATCTTTCCACCAAATCCAATCCTATGAGAGTGAGTTGAGTGTTGGGGAGACTATCATTTGAAGCACAAGAGCAAGGAGTTCATCATCAACACACCATCTATTACCTTTTGGAGAGTGGTGTCTCCTAGATTGGTTAGGTGTCACTTGGGAGCCTCCGACAAGATTGTGGACTTCAACCAAGGAGTTTGTAAGGGCAAGGAGATCGCCTACTTTGTGAAGATCTACCCTAGTGAGGCAAGTCCTTCGTGGGCGATGGCCATGGTGGGATAGACAAGGTTGCTTCTTCGTGGACCCTTCATGGGTGGAGCCCTCCGTGGACTCACAAGAACTGCTACCCTTTGTGGGTTGAAGTCTCCATCAATGTGGATGTACGATAGCACCACCTATCGGAACCACGACAAAAACATCTGTGTCTCCTATTGCGGTTGCACTCTCCAAACCCATCCCTTTACATTCTTGCAAGTTGCATGCTTTACTTTCCGCTGCTCATATACTCTTTGCATGCTTGCTTGAATTGTGTTAAGATTGCTTGGCTTGTTCTAAATTGTTAAAATCTGCCAAGAACTGAAATTGGGAAAAGGTTAAGTTTTTATTTGGTCAAGTAGTCTAATCACCCCCTCTAGACATACTTTCGATCCTACAGAGTGTGAAGCTCCTCTGCACTAAGGCAAGCCACAACAACATGATCATGGTGTCTTTGCAATATCCATGATTTTCTACTTGAATTTATATGATATTCATTGCATAGTAATAAAAATAAATGATGCTTGTGCTATTTGGTTTGTTATCATCAAAATGCTTAGTTAACAGAAAAGAAATGCTTGAACCAGTGAGTATAGCTTGAGTAGTTGATCTAAGTAAAATTTGTCATGACTATGGTATTATGAGCATGAGTATTATTTTTGCTATATGAAAAATGAGTTTTATTTGATAAAAACCAACTGAAGTAATGAGTAGAAATAACCAGTAAGAAAGGATCAGAAATGTTGCAAGTTGAGTTTGTGCAAGTATAAATTTGAATAAGGTTGATCTGGTATTGTTAAAGTGATATATGATGCATGGTACATGGTTGCATGAGCATGGCATTGTGACTCGAGCATTCTTATTTTCAAGTTAAACCTGATCATAATTGAACTTGAACTTAAAAGGTGGTCGGGTCATGGTGCCACTGAATCGGGCTGCCAAGTGCAACCACATTTCCCTTAGTATGGGGAGGCCGTAGTCGTTCCGTTGTCATACCTCTTGTCGGTACCTCCAACTAGGGAAGGTTATGGGCGTGCGTTACCCTGACCCGGTAACCAGACATAACCTTGTGGATCTGCTGTTGTTATGGTACCGGGTCCCCGTTTGGGACTGTTTATTTTCCACGACGGTGGTAGTTGCCTCCGATAGGCGGGGTCACCCAGGACTAGTCCCAGAGGGGAGTTGGTCGGAGTGGCCATAAGAGTGTCATGGCAATGGGAGGGTTCTGTCGGAACGCCGTTGGTCCACCCAAATGGGAGTGCGAGGCCATGGGTTCCATGGTGTGGGTAAAGTGTTCTACCTCTGCAGAGTGTATTAATCTATCGATAGTCGCGCCCGCGGATAAGGGCCCAGTTCATAAGTAAGTCACACCATGGATCGACTTTCATAAATAATCTTGCACACTAAGTTATTTGCATTGCACTGTTGAGTTGTAATGATGTCAGTGAGACTAACCGTTGTGGTATTATTCGTGATCCGGGAGTGGTCACGGTTTGGGTTACGAGGTAACTCGTTGAACCCAATGTGGTTCTGTTGTGGTCCTTCATGATCAACGTTCAGTTGCAAGGCAACCTGTTGGTAAGAAAGTCCGAGTGACTCGATGCACAAGTTTGGTCACTGCATGAGAAGCATGTTGATATTTGCATTGAACTTGTTTAAATGTCATGATGTTGTTTGCCATTATGGTTTTGTTGTTGCGAGCTTGCAAGTACATTCAATGTACTAACCTGGTGTGTTATGCCAGCTTTCTGGAAAGTCTAACTGGATTGGAGTGCTGCCATGTCTAGACCTTGTCCACATTGGTGTCCCTATGCTATGGAGTCCCGCTACGTTGTTGTTCCGCTGCCGTGTAGATGTCGTGCTCGAGGCCCCCTTTATGTTCACTAAATAATGTACATATTGTGCAGCCGCACCGAGTGTGCCACTTGGCCTCGCTACTTGATGTAATGTAACTCTTATGCTTCCGCTAGCTTCAATAAAGCAATGATTTCTGTACCAAGATGTTGTGTGTTTCCAGAAGACATGATCTCTGGGTTCGCAATGCAAGGTAAACCGGTCGCTCTGAGCCGGGGTGCCACAATGCTTGGTATCAGAGCCGCGCTGACTGTAGGACACGCTAGACCCCGACACATGAAATAAACATTAGTTAGTTGCTGACTGAGTGCCGTTAGAATGTGCATCTGGATGCTACACTGCATTGCATGCATTTGACTTATTGTTATTTCTAACCTGTTAATGGTTGTGATTGTAGATGGCTCCGGTGTTGTATCCATGTTAGTTGCAGCTGATGCCCTACACTTCTCCGCATCTCCTCTGTAGCGTGTGGCGTCGACTGTACCCTCACGGTGAGGACCCATCATACCGGGTGTCCCGGGAGCATCTAGACGACTCCGTGTATGAGTATCACGCTATGGTTACTCTGCGCACCAGTTCGTCAGTGGGTTCCTACGCTCGTACCTCTCGGAGCAGTTATGCATCCACCGCCGCTCAGGCTGTCCAGTATGCTGCATTTGAGCTTCTTGTCGAGTTATGCTATGTTGAGGCCCGATGCAGAACCACCCGGGTTTTCGTTTCTACCCATCCCTGCACAATGATGGTCGTGTTCGCTTTCATTCCGTTGATCCGGCGTCTGATAGTGACACTAGCCATCTTTCTCGATATATCACTGCTAGTTATCTTCTGATTCACGAGTTGGCTCGAGAGCTGAATCATGCTCTGATGCGTCTCCAACGTATCTATAATTTTTTATTACTCCATGCTACTTTTTTTGAAGGTTAAACAGTAGGAAGGGCTCCATGCTACTTTATCTATTGTTTTGGATTATATTGGGCTTTATTTTCCACATTTATATTATTTTTGGGACTAACCTATTAACCGGAGGTCCAGCCCAGAATTGCTGTTTTTTTGCCTATTTCAGTATTTCGAAGAAACGGAATATCAAACGGAGTCCAAACGGAATGAAACCTTCAGGAACGTGATTTTCTCACCGAACGTGATCCAGGAGACTTGGACCCTACTCCAAGATGTAACAGAGGCGGTCACGAGGTGGGGCGCCTCTAGGGCGCGCCTCGTGCCTCGTGGCCCTCCCCTGCTCACCGACGCACTCCTTCCTCCTATATATACCTACGTATCCCCAAACAATCAGAACAGGAGCAAAAACCTAATTCCACCGCCGCAACCTTCTGTATCCACGAGATCCCATCTTGGGGCCTATTCCGAAGCTCCGCCAGAGGGGGCATCCACCACGAAGGGCTTCTACATCAACACCATAGCCCCTCTGATGAAGTGTGAGTAGTTTACTTCAGACCTTCGGGTCCATAGCTAGTAGCTAGATGGCTTCTTCTCTCTTTTTGGATCTCAATACAATGTTCCCCCCCTCTCTCGTGGAGATCTATTCGATGTAATCTTCTTTTTGCGGTGTGTTTGTTGAGACCGATGAATTGTGGGTTTATGATCCAGCTTATCTATGAATAATATTTGAATCTTCTCTGAATTCTTTTATGTATGATTGAGTTATCTTTGCAAGTCTCTTCGAATTATCCTTTTGGTTTGGCCAACTAGATTGGTAGTTCTTGCAATGGGAGAAGTGTTTAGCTTTGGGTTCAATCTTGCGTGTCCTTTCCCGTGATGTATAAGCAGCAAGGCACGATTGTATTGTTGCCATCGAGGATAACAAGATGGGTTTTTTGTCATATTGCATGAATTTATCCCTCTACATCATGTCATCTTGCTTAAGGCGTTACTCTATTTTTAACTTAATACTCTAGATGCATGCTAGATAGCGGTCAATGAGTGGAGTAATAGTAGTAGATGTAGAATCGTTTTGATCTACTTGTCTCGAACGTGATGCCTATATACGTGATCATACCTAGATATACTCATAATTATGCTCAATTCTATCAATTGCTCAACAGTAATTTATTCACCCACCGTAGAATATCTATGCTCTTGAGAGAAGCCACTAGTGAAACCTATGGCCCCCGGGTCTATTCTCATCATTTGAATCTCCATTACTTTATTACTTGCTTTGTTTTTACTTTGCCTTTTACTTTTCACTTTGCATCTATCTATCAAAAATACCAAAAATATTATTTATCATTTGTATCAGATCTCACTCTCGTAAGTGACCATGAAGGGATTGACAACCCCTAATCGCGTTGGTTGCGAGGAGCTATCGTTTTGTGTAGGTACGAGGGACTTGTGTGTGGTCTCCTACTGGATTTATACCTTGGTTCTCAAAAACTGAGGGAAATTCTTACGCTACTTTGCTGCATCATCCTCTCCTCTTCGGGGAAATCCAACGCAGTGCTCAAGAGGTAGTAAGAAGAATTTCTGGCGCCGTTGTCGGGGAGGCTCACGCAAGCAAGTCAACCATACCAAGTACCCATCACAATCCCTATCTCTCGCATTACATTATATGCCATTTGCCTCTCGTTTTCCTCTCCCCCACTTCACCCTTGCCGTTTTATTCGCCCTCTCTTTCCCAATCTCCTCCTCTCTTTCCCGTTTGCCTTTTTCTGTTGCCTTTTTGTTTGCTTGTGTGTTGGGTTACTTGTTTTTTTAGGAATTGACAGTGGGAGAGAACTCCCACTGTTTTTTCATATATCTATATAAATGGGATGTTTACATAGACATATACAAACATAGCAACCCCACCACTCCTGGTTAGCACCAGAGAGGGTGGGCAGCTACTCCATACAAGGTGGTAAGTGGTGTACTAACTGTTTACAACCAGGATAAAGAGGAGAAAAAAAATCTGTGACTCAACCAAGCGCGTCACAATACGAGAGCAGGGACGTTCGACGTGCCACCTTAACTCTATGCTGCAGAAGTCGTAAATCCTGTTTGAACCGAGCAGACCAGGAGTCCACGATGGGGACAACACCCCTGAAGTGCTTGTTATTTGTTGCCATGGCGCAAGATAATACCAAATTATGTGACTTCTCGAATACCAATAATAATGATTTCCTTAGCACTCCGATTGCTCCTCTTAATAATGATGAGTCTTGTGAAATCAATACCGCTTTGCTGAATCTTGTTATGAAAGATCAATTCGCCGGCCTTCCTAGTGAAGATGTCGCTACTCATCTAAACAATTTTGTTGATTTGTGTGATATGCAAAAGAAGAAAGATACGGATAACAATATTGTCAAATTGAAATTATTTCCGTTTTCACTTAGAGATCGTGCTAAAGTTTGGTTTTCGTCTTTGCCTAAAAATAGTATTGATTCTTGGAACAAGTGTAAAGATGCTTTTATCTCTAAGTATTTTCCTCCCGCTAAGATCATCACTCTTAGGAACGATATTATTAATTTTAAACAACTTGATCATGAGCATGTTGCCCAATCTTGGGAAAGAATGAAATTGATGCTTTGTAATTGCCCTACTCATGGTTTGAACTTATGGATGATCATACAAAATTTTTATGCCGGATTGAATTTTGCTTCTAGAAATCTTTTAGATTCGGCCGCGGGAGGCACATTTATGGAAATTACGTTAGGAGATGCTACAAAATTGCTTGATAATATTATGGCTAATTATTCTCAATGGCACACCGAAAGATCTTCTAGTAAAAAAGTGCATGCTATAGAAGAAATCAATGTTTTGAGTGAAAAGATGGATGAACTTATGAAGATGTTTGCTACTAAAAATACTTTTCTTGATCCCAATGATATGCCTTTGTCTACTTTGATTGAGAATAATAATAAATCCATGGATGTGAACTTTGTTGGTAGGAATAGTTTTGGAAACAACACGTATAGAGGGAATTTTAATCCTAGGCCTTATCCTAGTAATCCTTCTAATAATTATGGAAATTCCTACAACAACTCTTATGGAAATTTTAATAAGATGCCCTCTGAATTTGAGAGTAGTGTTAAAGAGTTTATGAATTCACAAAAGAATTTTAATGCTTTGCTTGAAGAGAAATTGCTTAAGTTGATGATTTGGCTAGGAACGTTGATAGAATTTCTCTTGAAATTGATTCTTTAAAGCTTAGATCTATTCCTCCTAAGAATGATATCAATGAGTCTCTCAAAGCCATGAGAATTTCCATTGATGAGTGCAAGGAAAGAACCGCTAGGATGCGTGCTTCCAAAGATGCCTTTATTAAAGTGTGTTCTTCCAATTCCTATGAAAATCAAGATGAAGATCTAAAAGTTATTGATGTGTCCCCCATTAAATCTTTGTTTTGCAATATGAATCTTGATAAAACTGAATATGATCTTCCTTTACCTAGAAGGCGTTCTAAGAATTCGGAGTTTCTAGATCTTGATGATGAAATTGATGAAAGTGGGATTGAAAGGAATAAAAACCTAGATGTTGCTAAACCCACCATTTTGGATCTCAAGGAATTTAATTATGAAATTTGCTCTTTAATTGGTAGTATTTCCTTGTTGCAATCCGTGCTAGATTCTCCTCATGCTTATAGTCAAAATAAGGCCTTTACCGAACACATTGTTGATGCCTTGATGCAATCTTATGAAGAAAAACTTGAGTTGAAAGTTTCTATCCCTAGAAAACTCTATGATGAGTGGGAACCTACTATTAAAATTAAAATTAAATATTATGAGTTTCATGCTTTGTGTGATTTGGGTGCTAGTGTCGCTACTATTCCCAAAACTTTGTGTGATTTGCTAGATTTCCATGACTTTGATGATTGCTCTCTAAATTTGCATCTTGCGGATTCCACTATTAAAAAGCCTATGGGAAGAATTAATGATGTTCTTATTGTTGCAAATAGTAATTATGTCCCATAGATTTTATCGTTCTTGATATAGATTGCAATCGTTCATGTCCTATTATTCTTGGTAGACCTTTCCTTAGAACGATTGGTGCAATTATTGATATGAAGGAAGGGAATATTCGATTCCAATTTACCTTAAATAAGGGCATGGAACACTTCCCTAGAAAGAAAGTAAAATTACCATATGAATCTATCATGAGAGCCACTTATGGATTGCCTACCAAAGATGGCAATACCTAGATCTATCCTTGCTTTTATGCCTAGCTAGGGGCGTTAAACGATAGCGCATGTTGGGAGGCAACCCAATTTTTTTTCTTTTTTTGTTTTTGCTTTTATTTAGGAATAAATAATCCATCTAGATTCTGTTTGGATGTGGTTTTGTCTCTTAATTAGTGTTTGTGCCAAGTAGAACCTATAGGATAACCTACGATGATAGTTGATTTGATTCTGCTGAAAAACAGAAACTTTGCACGCACGAATATAATATTGTTAAATCACAGGAACATGATTTTGAGTTGATTCTTTTTGCTGCTGTTCAATAAACAAATTTTCCAGGACTTATTATTTTGGTAGAAGTTTTAGAGTTCCAGAAGTTTGCGTTAGTTACAGATTACTACAGACTGTTCTGTTTTTGACAGATTCTGTTTTGCGTGTGTTGTTTCCTTATTTTGATGAATCTATGGCTAGTAAAATAGTTTATAGTCCATAGAGAAGTTGGAATACAGTAGGTTCAACACCAATATAAATAAAGAATGAGTCAATTACAGTACCTTGAAGTAGTCTTTTGTTTTCTTTCTCTAACGGAGCTCACGAGATTTCTATTGAGTTTTGTGTTGTGAAGTTTTCAAGTTTTGGGTGAATTATTTTGATGGATTATGGAACAAGGAGTGGCAAGAGCCTAAGCTTGGGGATGCCCATTGATACATCTCCGTTGTATCTACTTTTCCAAACACTTTTGCCCTTGTTTTGGACTCTAACTTGTATGATTTGAATGGAACTAACCTGGACTGACGCTGTTTTCAGCAGAATTGCCATGATGTTGTTTTATGTGCAGAAAATAAAAGTTCTCGGAATGACCTGAAACTCCATGGAACACCTTATAAAAACAATAAAAAATCCACGCAAAAGATGAAGACCAGGTGGCCCACAGCCTGTCCACGAGGGTGGGGGGCGCCCCCTGGGCGCGCCCCCTACCTCGTGGGCCCCCTGGTGGCCCTCCGACGCCAACTCCAACTCCATATATTGGCTTTAGGGGAGAAAAATCAGAGAGAAGAAATCATCGCGTTTTACGATACGGAGCCGCCGCCAAGCCCTAATCTCTCTCGGGAGGGCTGATCTGGAGTCCGTTCGGGGCTCCGGAGAGGGGGATTCGTCATCGTCGTCATCATCAACCATCCTCCATCACCAATTTCATGATGCTCACCGCCGTGCGTGAGTAATTGCATCGTAGGCTTGCTGGACGGTGATGGGTTGGATGAGATTTATCATGTAATCGAGTTAGTTTTGTTAGGGTTTGATCCCTAGTGTCCATTATGTTCTGAGATTGATGTTGCTATGACTTTGCTATGCTCAATGCTTGTCACTAGGGCCCGAGTGCCATGATTTCAGATCTGAACCTATTATGTTTTCATGAATATATGTGTGTTCTTGATCCTATCTTGCAAGTCTATAGTCACCTACTATGTGTTATGATCCGGCAACCCCGAAGTGACAATAATCGGGACCACTCCCGGTGATGACCATAGTTTGAGGAGTTCATGTATTCACTATGTGCTAATGCTTTGTTCCTGTTCTCTATTAAAAGGAGGCCTTAATATCCCTTAGTTTCCAATAGGACCCCGCTGCCACGGGAGGGTAGGACAAAAGATGTCATGCAAGTTCTTTTCCATAAGCACGTATGACTATATACGGAATACATGCCTACATTACATTGATGAACTGGAGCTAGTTCGTGTCACCCTATGTTATGATCGTTACATGACGAACCGCATCCGCATAATTATCCATCGCTAATCTGGTGCCTACGAAGTTTTCCATATACGGTTCTCGCTTATTTACTTTTATGTTGCTACTGTTACAATCACTACAAAATACCAAAAACATTACTTTTGCTGTCTTTACTTTTGCCACCGTTACCACTACTATCATATTACTTTGCTACTAAACACTTTGCTGCAGATACTAAGTTTCTAGGTGTGGTTGAATTGATAACTCAGCTGCTAATACTTGAGAATATTCTTTGGCTCCCCTTGTGTCGAATCAACAAATTTGGGTTGAATACTCTACCCTCGAAAACTGTTGCGATCCCCTATACTTGTGGGTTATCAAGACCTTTTTCTGGCGCTGTTGCCGTGGAGCATAGGTCTATTCTTTGAGTAACTTGGGATTTATATGTGCTGGACACTATGAAGAACTTGAAAGATGATCGAACTACTATTTTGCCCTCAACTACGAGGGGAGGTAAGGGACTGCCATCTAGCCTTGCACTAGATTCTCCTTCTGTTATGAGTAAGTTTGTGACACCTAAACCTGCTTCTGCTATGAACTTTGATATGTCGCATGTTATTGATGATGTCACTTCTACTATGCATGATACTTATGATGAAACTACTTATATGCTTGATACTACTGTGCCCCTTGGTGAATTTCTTGATGAGAAAATTGCTAGGTCTAGAGAAAGAGAAATTATTGAACCTGAACACGATGATGTTAGTGATGATGAAAATATGTCTGCTATTCCTGAGGGTTATCTTTTTGATGCAGAATCTTTTGTAGCTATTCTTGCTTGCCAGGATAGACATGAACTTAAGAGGTTGCTAGTTAAATAGAGTAAAGAATCTTTTAGAGATAGAATGAAACCTGATCCTGCTTTTGCTACTTCGCCTATCTGTGTTCCTGATCAAGATTATAATGATTTTTCTGTTGATCCAGATATAATTACTTTGGTAGAATCTGATCCATTTTATGGCTATGAATCTGAAACTGTTGTGGCACATCTTACTAAGTTAAATGATATAGCTGCCCTGTTTACTAATAATGAGAGATCGCGATACCTTTATTTACTCAAAATATTTCCGTTCTCATTAAAGGGTGATGCTAAGATATGGTTTAATTCTCTTGATCCTGGTTGTGTGCAAAGTCCCCAGGATATGATTTATTACTTCTCTGCTAAATATTTCCCTGCTCATAAGAAACAAACTGCTTTGAGGGAAATATACAACTTTGTGCAAATTGAAGAAGAGAGTCTCCCACAAGCTTGGAGGAGGCTTCTCAAGTTACTTAATGCTTTGCCTGATCATCCTCTTAAGAAACCTGAAATGTTTGATATCTTTTATAATGGACTAACTGATGCTTCCAGAGATTACCTGGATAGTTGTGCTGGTTCTCTTTTCAGGGAAACAACACCGGATGATGCTAAAATTCTATTGCATAATATGTTGGCAAATGAAAATAATTGAGCACCTCCCGAGCTACCTCCTGAGCCAGTTCCTGAGCCAATTACTGAGCCTATTCCTAAACGAACTCCAAAGAAGAGAGGTGTTCTATTTCTCAGTCTCGAAGATATGCAAGAGGCAAAGAAATCTATGAAAGAAAAAGGTATTAAAGCTGAAGATGTTAAGAATTTACCTCCTATTGAAGAAATACATGGTCTTAATTTACCGCCTGTTGAAGAAGTATATGATCTCAATTACTTATTTACCGAAGAACCTCCCAATATCCCGACACAGGTAGTAAAGGTAAATTCTCTCTACAGATATGATAAAGCTGAAGTCCCTCCTACTAAAATTGCTAGTCAGTGCTTGGATGAGTTTGATGACTTTGTGTTTAAGCAAGATGACTTTAATGCTTATTTTGGTAGACAATTAAAACAGAATACCTTTATGATTAAATGCTTGGGTGATTATATGGCTGATATTAGAGGTGAACTTAAACTTGTTAGCAAACATGCTTCTATGGTTACCACTCAAGTAGAACAAGTACTTAAAGCTCAGAAAGAAGTGCTTGATGAAATGAATAGTAAGAAAAATGATTATGCTGTTAGAGTGGCTACTAGAACTGGTAGAATGACTCAGGAACCTTTGTATCCTGAAGGCCACCCTAAGAGAATCGAGCAAGATTCTCAGAGAAATAATATTGATGTACCTAGTTCTTCTAAGAGGAAGAACAAGAAAAATGATAGGACTTTGCAAACTTCTAGTGAACCTATTGCTGAACCACCTGAGAATCCAAATGATATCTCTATTTCTAATGCTGAAACACAATCAGGTGATGAACATGAACCTAGTGATAATGTTAATGATAATGTTCATGTTGATGCTCAACCTAGTAATGATAATGATGTAGAAGTTGAACCTGCTGTTGATCTTGATAACCCACAATCAAAGAATCAACGTTATGATAAAAGAGACTTCGTTGCTAGGAAACATGGTAAAGAAAGGGAACCATGGGTTCAGAAACCCATGCGTTTTCCTCCGAAACCATCCAAGAAAACGGATGATGAGGATTTTGAGCGCTTTGCTGGAATGATTAGACCCATCTTTTTGCGTATGCGATCAACTGATGTGCTCAAAACAAATCCTTATTCTAAGTATATGAAGGATATCATTACTAATAAAAGAAAAATACCTGGAGTTAAAATTTCCACCATGCTTGCTAATTATACTTTTAAGGGTGGAATACCAAAGAAACTTGGAGATCCAGGAGTACCTACTATACCATGCTCCATTAAAAGAAATTATGTTAAAACTGCTTTATGTGATCTTGGAGCCGGTGTCAGTGTTATGCCTCTCTCTTTATATCGTAGACTTGATTTGAATAAGTTGACACCTACTGAAATATCTTTGCAAATGGCTGATAAATCAACTGCTATACCTGTCGGTATTTGTGAGGATGTGCCTGTTGTGGTTGCAAATGTTTCTATTTTAACGGACTTTGTTATTCTTGATATTCCCGAGGATGATAGTATGTCTATCATTCTTGGAAGACCTTTCCTTAATACTGCAGGGGCTGTTATTGATTGCACCAAAGGCAATGTCACTTTTCATGTTAATGGCTATGAGCACACGGTACATTTTACGAGGAAACAACCTCAAGTTTATAGTATCAACTCTATTGGAAAAATTCCATCGATTATATTTGGAGGTTTTGAATTTCCTCTCCCTACTGTCAAGAAAAAGTATGATATTCTTATTGTTGGGGATTTTCATATCCCCGTTGAGGTAACTTAGTGTATTTTGAAATTTCTCCGGTTCCGTGATTATTCGGAATGAGTTTGTTAACAAGACTTGATCAACCTTGTTAGTGGGTTCATTTTGATGATCACGAGATGGATGAAACTAGAAGCACAACCTTCTATACCCTCTTCATATTTTCTGTTATTTAGTATAAATAAAGTAAAATAGTATTTTTCTGTCTGTCTCCTGACTTATTCGTGCAATATAAAAATATCCCGAAAATAAAAGTCCTCAGAATGCCATGCCAATTTAGTATGATTTTTTCGGGAATACTTGAGAATTTATCGCAAAAATTACATGGGGAGTTGCCACTGCCACGAGGGTGGAGGGCGCGCCTACCCCGGGCACGCCCACCTCGTGGGCCCACGGTGGCCCTCCTCCACTTATTCCTACACCCATCTTCTTCCTCTGCCTCACACAAACACGAAAAACCAACTCAAGCATGAGTTCCAGCCCCCGTTGCTGTGATTTCCGATCTCCTTGCTCAAAGCACCTCTCGCAAAACTGCTTGGGGAGATTGTTCCTTGGTATGTGACTCCTCCATTGGTCCAATTAGTTTTTGTTCTAGTGCTTTATTCATTGCAAATTTTTGCTGCATAGGTGACCATGTTCTTGAGCTTGCATGTCAAATCTATATGGTTCCAAGTAGTGCCAATGCTATATATAGGCTCTAGGCACTTATGGGAGTTGTTGCTATCAATTTTATTGAAGTTGGTTCACTTTTATTTGAAGTTACTAAAAATTTCAGAAATTTTTCAGAGGAAACAATTTGCTTAGGAGGATGTTCCAAGGTGGTCCTTCAAGGAAGCAAGGTCCCAGGCTTGCAATACGTGATGCTGACGAGGAACCACCAAGAGATGCTCCTGTGAGGCCCTGTGAATGGCCATCGGAAAAATTTATGAATCAAGTGGGAATCAAAGAAGAATTTAGCACATATTTGAGTAACGCCGGTCTTGAGGACTTTGAAGCTGACAAATGCCCCCAGTATCATGATCTCACAAGTTCATTTGTGAGGAAGTTTGAGTTTTGATCTTCGCGTAATTCTTCTTCAGTCATGTTTGACCTTAATAACAAATCTTATACCATGGACTTAGAGGATTTTACTTCTGCTTGCAAACTTCCATCTTGGGGTAATGTCAGGGATCCCCCTAAATCTGAATATAGAGACTTTCTTGCTAAAATAACTGTGGGGGAATCTAGAGATATAACACAAGCTACTATAGGGAGCATTCACTTTCCTGCTATACATTATTTTGCTCTCTTCATAGGTAGATGCATAAATGCTAAGGATGAAGCATGTCACATGTGTGTCCCTGATCTCAGCATTCTTAGGAGTGCTGTGTTAGGAGACCAATCTTATCACATGGGAGCCATTGTAGGTCGCAAGTTGCATCAGAATAGACTTTCTTTGGAGGAATTTATGCAACCCGTTTAGCTAATTTTCTTGAGATAGACATTCGTGAGGGTGATATGGAGTTACCCCCTTCTTATTTATATTTTGATTCTATGGTTTCCCACCATTTTGTTGAGAGGACTGAACCACCTCTCCAGTATCGACTAATTTTTAACAAATGTAGTGTAGTCCATATTGCTCTTCCTGCCCCTGCTTTCTTTGATTCACAGGCAAAAAGAAGATATATTATTACTAGAGAGGAGGCAGATGAGTACGAAAGGAGAGCGGAGGCTGCTCGACTCCACGCCATGACTCAAAGTGGCGATAGCCACTGCACACAAGATGACCCCACTTCACCTACGGTATCCGCCAAGCTATCCTCGCAATAGACCAACTTAGGCCAAAAGCCTAAGCTTGGGGAGTACGATTTCCACGACATTACATTCATGTTCACACACACTCATTGCTAGATGTCGGTGCTCATACTCTTTCACTGTAATATCCATGCTAGTTTATTTTCTTTTTCCTGCTTTCTTCTTGTGTGTTTGATAAACCTTAAGAAAAACCAAAATACTAGTAGTAGTTTATTTCTTTGCTGTAGTAATTAAAAAAGAAAACCCAAAAATATTTCCCGTTCTTCTTTTACTTGTTGGGAGCTTTCCCGTGTAAATAGTTTTATTTTATTTTCTTTCTTTGGGGGTCGAGAAGACCATATTGAAAATGCTTAGTGGCTCTTATATGCATGATTGTTTATTTAACTTAGAGCCCATATTACTTGTCTTCTCTCTTGAGTTGAATGCTTGCAGACTCTAGCTTAGTCCAATGCACGTGCACTCTTATTATTATACACATTGTTCGGTCATGCAAGTGAAAGGCAATAATGATGATATATGATGGACTTATTGGGATGAGAAAAGCTGGTATGAACTCGACCTCTCTTGTTTTTGTAAATATGATGATTCATCGTTCCTGAGTCAGCTATTATGAAGCAAACATATTTGCAATGACATTTAGAGATTATAGTTGCTTATGCCATGCTTGATTAGCTATGAGTTATAATGTTTTACCTTGCGTGCCAACATGCTATTAGAATGATTATGATGTGGTATGATGGGATGGTGTCCTCCTTTAAATGAATTGAGTGACTCGACTTGGCACATGTTCACGCATGTAGTTGAATCAAATCAACATAGCCTTCATGATATTTATGTTCATGGTGGATTATATCCTACTCATGCTTGTATTCGGTGTAAATTAATTTTAATGCATGTTTACGATCGTTGTCGTTCTCTCGCTTGGTCGCTTCCCGCCTTTTGCTAGCCTTCACCGCACTAAGCGGAATACTGCTTGCGCCCAAACTCCTTAAACCCCAAAGTTGTTCCATATGAGTCCACTATACCTTCCTATATGCGGTATTTACCGCCGCTCCAAGTAAATTTGTATGTGCCAAACTCTAAACCTTCAAATAAACATTCTGCTTTGCATGCTTGAATAGCTCATATGTCAACTAGAGCTGCCCTTATCTTCCGTGTTAGGCGGGTTATTCTCAAGAGGAGTGGACTCCGCTCCTCATTCACGAGAAAATGGCTGGTAACCGGATGCCCATCCCATGCTTTATGCAAACTAAATCAAAATAATCGCAAACAAAACTCCCTTGGGATCCGTTGAATGTTGGAGGCACTCGTTGTTTCGAGCAAGCCATGGATTGATGCTTGTGGAGGAAGGGGAGTATAAACTTTACCATTCTGTTTGGGAACCGCCTATAATCTGTTTAGCATGGAAGATATTGTCGTCTTTTAGTTGTTATGTTGACAATGAAAGTATGCCGCTCAAAATATAATTTATCTCTATTTCAAAACCGAGCTCTGGCACCTCTACAAATCCCTGTTTCCCTCTGCGAAGGGCCTATCTATTTACTTTTATGTTGAGTCATCACCCTTCATATTAAAAGCACCCGCTGGAGAGCACACTGTTGTTTGCATTCATTATTGTAAGTGCATCTAGTGCCACCCCTAGTTGGTTTTGGAGTATTTACGACAAAGTTGGTTGAGGGACTAATGCGTTTGTGAGAATTGCAAGATAACGCAGGTAGTGTCCCTCATTGATTTGGTTTACCTACCGGAGATGACCCCTAAAAATGTATGAAGACATTGACGACAATTGTGGTATGTGAAGATATTCATATTGAAGTCTATGACATGAGAAGACAGTGAGTGAAGACTATGGAGCGCGAAGACTGTGTCGTCTCGTTGTTTCCTTTTTCTTCTTCGTTGAGTCATAGGAACCACCGTAATGTTAAGTGGGGTCCAAGTGAACAAAGTTAGAATGACTGAAGTGATGCTCAACCCAAATCCTATGTCTTCGAGTGAAGACAGTGAGAGAAAATCTTATCCAGAGCTGGATGAGTTAGCTTTGCTTGTAGCCCAAGTAAAGTTGCCGTGTGTGTTTGAAATCTGACCTTGGAACACGTGTCAGTTCCTTAGTGACCCAGGGTCATTTCGGACATATCAGGTCGGGTTGCCCAGTGGCTATAAATAGCCCACCCCCTACACCATAAATTGGTGGCTCCTCAGAGTTAGTGCATGGCTTTTGTCATTTGAGATCAACCCACCTCGAAGCCTTTGAGAGAGAGAGAGAAATCCTTGCGAGGACCAAGCCCAAACACCCAGAGCCAAAGAGTGTTAGGCATCACCAAAGTCTTTCTGTCTGTGTGACCTGAAGGCTTATTACACTTGAGGACTGTGAATCCTCCAGCCGGTTAGGCGTCGCGTTCTGAGTATCCAAGAGTCATTGTGGATTGCCGGTGAACGAAGTCTGTGAAGGTTCGGAAGTCTACCTTGCAGACTTACCAGAGTGATTGGGCGAGGACTGTGTGTCCTTAGCTCAAGGGGAATAAGGTGAAGACACAGTCTTCTGAGTTGAATCTCAGCCTCCCTAACAGCACGTCATAGCTTGTCACAAAGAATCGAACTGGTCCAACCAATCATGTGTCTTCAACAAGTGACTGGTTCTATCCTCTCCCTCCCTTTACTTAGAGTTTGTCTTCGTGAAGTCATTGCCTACTTGTCGTACCTGTCTAACTTCATTGCTTGACTATTATCGTTGATTGGCTTCATACTATCTTCCATCCTGATCCTTACTTCTAAGCTGCTATTAGTCTTGTACTTTCACATCATTTCATACTTGACTATGGTTTGCTTGTTGTAGTTTATCTTCCACTGCATATCAATTAGGTCATTTCTATTGTTTGTCTTCGAAACTTCCACGTATTGAAGAATTTCATAAAAATCGCCTATTCACCCCCCTCTAGTCGATAACTAGCACTTTCAGTTGGTATCAGAGCAAGGTACTCCCTTTGTTCTGTGTGATTTGGTTTAACCACCTGGAGTTTTAGCTATGTCGACTGCAGGATTGAGGAACATATCTTGCCCCACCTTTGACGGTCATGAGTATCCTCAGTGGAAGGCCATGATGAAGAAGCGACTTATGGCTATGGATAGCGAACTGTGGACCGTCACTGAGATTGGTCTTACTGATCTATGCAAGATGGCGGAGGCCGATGACATTCGCAAGTACACTCTACTGAACCTCGCCGCGAAGGATGTCATCTGCTCCTGTTTGTCCTGAAATTAGTTCAGGAATGCCATGCACCTCAATCACGCGAAGCTAATATAGGATCAGCTTTCTGAGGTCTAGAAGGTCATCATACTCGTCATGATCCTTGGTTTGAGGATTACAAGGAGTCTCTTAAGGAGATGACCTTTGCACCTGAATCGACATCATCTTCACCATGCCTCATGGCAAGGGGTGCTGAGGTAACTGAATGCTACCCCTCTGATACTAGTGATGATGAATCAGGTGATGAATTTGGCCCCAGCTATGTCAAACTTGCTTCCCTTGCCACTAAACAACAAAGGGTCTTGGAAAAGGTTCAAAACATGCTTAGTAAGAGCGATGATATGTTGGGTGAAGAAATGGATCAGTCAAAAGCATTGGCCGAGAGTCTTCAGAGACTCCATTCCAAGTTTTACGCCCTTCAAGATCAACATAATGCTCTCTTGTCTGATCACGAGAAGCTTTCTTCTGAATGTCGTCAAAGAAAGCGAGATCTTGAAAAGATAAGAGTGGATTATGAAGATCTTCAGAGGGAGCGCGATTCATTACTTGCTCAACAGATCAGTCCCGCTCGGGATGGATTTGAACCACAATGTCTAAGATGCATTGAGCGTGATAACGCTACATCTCAAGGTTGAATGTTCCATCGCTGCTCTCGTTGCATTGTCTTCAACTACTGATGTGGTTACTAACCCTCTCAAGGAGGATACCACTACTATTGCCGATGAAAATGCTAGGTTGAAGACATTGCTTGAAACAGGGATGTATAAAAGTCTGAAAGGACATCAGACACTCTGCGATGTCCTCAAAAAGCAGATTCTGAACCGAAACCCTAGGAAAGAGGGTGTTGGGTTCGAGAGGAAGATGAATGTTGATGGGTCTTACTGGAAGCCTGAGCAGTACCCCAAAACCACATGGGTTGCTGCAAAGGAACCTTCAGTAGATCCGTCCACCTTATCTGGCTTTACTTGCACTAACCCTATCATCATTGATGAATCCTTTGATGCAAACTATAAACTGTTCAAGAGTCAGAATGGTGAAGTGTCTGCTAGGTATATTGGTACTAACTGCAGGAATGGACCACCTACGAAGAAGATCTGGGTACCTAAGCAGTGCGTTGAGAATCTTCCTGTGAATGTCATCATGACACCACCAAGGAAGAAGACAAACCCCAGACCTATGGCTTCATATGGCCCAAAGGCTTCATACAGATACAGGACTCACCTGAGTCACCCTAACGGCAATGTTTTGTAGGGAAATCATACTCAGACTTATGAATATGAGCGTGTGTCTTCAAACCGCTATGTTCATAGAACTAAGAACTTTTCTGCTTATTCATATGAGTATCATTCATCTCCTGCAAGGCTATTTGCTAGGGATCCAAAGCCGAAATTCTCAGATGCTGCACTTAGACTCATTGCTTCTAAACCACCCCTGAAGATGTGGATGGTGAAGAAGAATTAACCTTCTTTTGCAGGGAAAGGTCTCCAGCCTGAAATCAAAGGCGTCCGATGCTACTGCTGGGGACCTAAAACACATTAAGGGACGCATGATAAAATGATCTTACTATGTATTTCACATCTGAATCGCTACTACCATACTATGTGTCCTAACCTTGATCTAAGCTATGATAATCCTTGTGTAAAGGCTAAATGCTTATGCTTCACAACACTCTTTGTGAAGCCTATCCTCCTAACTGCACTATAGGGTATGACACCAAAAGCTTCAGAATGGATTATGGATAGCGGATGCACTAATCATATGACTGGTGATCGAAGTCTTCTCATGGACTCAACCTTACGTCCATCAGACAAGAGTCACATCACATTTGCTGACACGGGTAAAAGCAAGGTATTGGGTCTAGGTAGAGTTGCAATCTCAAAGGATCAACACATGGATAAAGTGATGCTTGTTGAATCCCTTGGTTTCAACTTAATGTCTGTCTCAATGCTTTGTGACTTGAACATGATTGTGCTATTCGGAAAATATCGTTGCCTTGTACTAATGGAATCTGACAAGTCTCTAGTCTTTGAAGGATATCGGAAATATGATATGTACATGGTAGATTTCTCATCAGGTCTACAGCTTGCCGTATGTCTTCTTGCAAAAGCTTGCACGTCGGCTCGCATCGGAGGTGGGGCATGTTGGCATGAGGAACTTACACACACTCGCCAAGAAGAAGCATGTCATAGGCATCGAGGGTGTCAAGTTCAAGAAGGATCATTTATGTGGTGCCTGCGAAGCTGGAAAGATGACTAGGGCAAAGCACCCCTCGAAGACAATCATGACGACATCTCAACCCTTCGAGCTGTTACACATGGACTTATTTGGCCCTACTCACTACTGCACCCTCACGACAACTGCTTGTCTCTATGGCTTCGTCATTGTTGATGACTACTCAAGATATACATGGGTGCACATAGTTCTCTACAAGATTGAAGTGCAAGATGTCTTCAGACGCTTCGCCAATCGAGCAATGAACAATTATGGCGTGAAGATCAAGCATATCAGAAGTGAAAACGGCACTGAGTTCAAGAACACCGGACTTGATCTTTATCTGGATACAATGGGAATCACTCATGAGTTCTCTGCTCCATACACACCTCAGCAAAATGGCATTGTTGAGCGCAAGAACAAAACCCTCATTGAGATGGCTCAAACAATGCTCGACGAGTACAAGACACCAAGAAAGTTCTGGCCTGAAGCCATTGATACAGCATGTCACATCATCAACCGTGTTTACATCTATAAGCTTCTGAACAAAACATCCTATGAGCTCCTTACTGGCAAGAAGCCAAATGTCAGCTACTTCAGAGTATTTGGAGCTAGGTGCTGGATCAAGGATCCCCATCACAAGTCAAAATTTGCACCTAAAGCTCACGAAGGCTTCATGCTTGGATACGGAAAGGATTTGCACTCATACAGAGTCTTCAACCTCTATCTCTACAAAATTGTCGAAACTGTGGACGTGAGATTTGATGAAACAAATGGTTCACAAAGAGAGCTCCTGCCAAGTACACTAGACGAAGCTCCGCCCAGCGAATCAATCAAGCTGATGGGAACTGGTGAAATCATGCCTTCTGAAGCACAGCCTAAAGAGGAACTTATCATTTCGCACCTAACCAACTCAAGACAATGCTCGATCAAGACAATCCTTCCAATGATGACAATGATCAGCAAGAGCAAAGTCTTCGTCCAGTTCATCCTCGAGTTGCAAATGAAGTACAAATTTGAGAAGATAATTGATAGCATCAATGCACTGGTCCACTTACTCGCTCAAAAGCAACACACGCTTAGCAAATTTCAGGGCACTTTTCTTTTGGTCAATATCGTAACCCAAGAAAGTTGTCAAGCCTTTATGGAACCCGAATGGATACAAGCAATGCAAGAGGAACTTCAACAGTTCAAGTCGACTAATGTTTGGGAACTTGTCAAGCGCCCCGACCTCGCAAGCATAACATTATTGGCACAAAATGGATATATCGAAACAAGCAAGATGAGCATGGTCAAGTCATCAGAAACAAAGCACGTCTTGTGGCTCAAGGATATACTCAAGTAGAAGGAATTGACTTCGATGAAACATTTGCTCCTGTGGCTAGGCTTGAAGCTATTCGCATACTGCTAGCCTATGCTAATCACCACAACATTCTGCTACATCAAATGGATGTGAAGAGTGCATTTCTCAACGGCAATATTGAAGAAGAAGTGTATGTAGCTCAACCACCTGGCTTTGAAGATCCAAAACATCCTGATATGGTGTACAAGCTAAACAAAGCACTGTATGGCCTCAAAGAAGCTCCTCCCGCTTGGTATGATACGATCAAGGACTTCCTGAAGAGCAAAGGCTTCAAACCTGGATCCCTCGATCCCACACTCTTCATGAAGACATATGATGGTGAACTGTTTGTGTGCCAAATATATGTGGATGACATTATCTTCGGATGCACCAACCAGAAGTATAGTGATGAGTTTGGATACATGATGCAAGAGCAATATCAGATGTCCATGATAGGTGGGCTGAAGTTCTTCCTTGGTCTTCAAATTCGTCAGCAAAGGAATGGCATCTTCATATCTCAAGAAAAATACCTCAAAGATTGTCTGAAGAAGTTTGGAATGGAAGATTGCAAAGGTTACACGACGCCAATGCCAGCCAAACACCATCTTGGTCCCGACGACAATGGTAAAAAGTTCGATCAAAAGGTATACCGCTCCATGATTGGTTCTTTACTTTACCTATGTGCATCTAGGCCAAATATTATGCTTAGTGTTTGCATGTGTGCTCGATTCCAAGCGGCACCAAAGGAATCGCATCACTTAGCTATGAAGCGAATTCTTCGATATTTGGCTTACACCCCAACACTCGGATTATGGTATCCAAAGGGCTCAAAATTTGATTTCGTTGGATTCTCGGATGCTTATTATGCTGGTGACAAGGTGGATCACAAGTCTACATCAGGCACATGTCACTTTCTAGGTTGATCACTTGTCTGTTGGTCTTCAAAGAAGCAGAACTGTGTATCACTCTCAACTGCTGAATCTGAATACATTGCTGCTGGATCTTGTTGCGGTCAGCTTCTATGGATGAAGCAAACTCTCAAGGACTATGGCATCAATCAAACAAGTGCCTCTCTTCTGCGACAACGAAAGCACCATCAAGATTGCCAACAATCCAGTCCAAAGACTCAAGACAAAGCACATTGAAATTCGTCATCACTTTCTTAGAGATCATGCCATGAAGAAAGATATTGACATCATTCACGTCAACACTAAAGAGCAACTGGCAGATATCTTCACAAAGCCCTTGGATGAGAAAAGGTTTTGCAAGTTACGATGTGAGCTAAATATCTTGGAATCCTCAAATGTCCTGTGATCAGGCACACATCCTAACACTTATTCATGTTGATGACTTAGATGTGCAACACACGAAGTAAAGTATATCTTCAATTAATGAAGACTTACATTCTGAGTGTGAATACATTAATGTGGAATTTGACTTCGGAGCACCACGATAATTGTGTGCCGTGTCTGGGTCTAATACTTCCTATACGGTGGGTAACACCACCACCAAATTTCTCTATTTGAAGTGTTTCACTCATGGTGTTATCCTTGCAATGTCTTCGCATTTAGTTTGTCTTCAATTTCAATTTATCTTCATGATTTTCTTCACTATGATGATTTGATTGCTTTCTGATATATATACTAGTGTTTTGTCCTCTACAGCATTCACTTATAGCTATGTCTTCCTAGTTGAATCTTTTGAACTAAGTGAATGTGATCGGACCCTAATCTCTCTATGCTTTCTATCTCAAACTCTATCTGTCCAAATCATATGCATTCTGTTGAAACTGTCGAATGTCTTCTCTGCGTCCTAGTCAGCAGAAGACACAGAGACAAACATTAAGTCTGTTTTAAATGATTCATCTTTACTATTTGAAATCCGGAGAAGCCGGAACAACCATCCGACATGCCTGGCGGGCGTGGGAACGTGGGACAACTCTGAGTATGTTGCATGCTTGCCACGTGCCCCTCAGATGTGAACCGCCAGGGGCACCTGCGTAATTGTGTTGTGCCGCACACTTCCTTATAAATACATGTCCCCTGCGGTAAAAGAAAACCTTCTTCCACCTCTCCACCTTGTCAAAACCCTAGCGCCGCCGCTAGCTCTCGACGACGCCGGCGACGAAGAGCTTAGCTGCCGCGACTTCTCCGACGCCGTCCTCACGCCGGCCGCGGACATCGTCCTCTCCGCCGCCGCCGTAGGTGTCCTCCGTCACCAAGTTAGGGCACGGTGGATTGAACTGCTCGGTCTCCTATTCATCCCATCTAGCAGTTCTTTGTGTGGTAAATATAACTCTATTTTTACCATCTTTTTGATCCTCAAAGATTCATCCTTTTTACCAAAATTGGTTTCTGCCTATACAATGTTAGATCTAGTCTGTCTGCATCTCATACTGCCTAGTATATTCACTTAAACTTCATATCCAGTTTGATTCCTCACTTGTACTTATTCACGGATTCATACAAATCTGGAACCAACTCTCAACATATAAGTGAATGTCTTCGCATCATGTGGTCAATGTCTTCAAACTGATTTATCTTCAAAATCTTCTGAGAATGCATATGACCTCTTCCCCTTCCCTCGCATCTCTAATGCTGTCACAGGTACATGGCCGTGGGAGAATCCCTTGGTTCTCATAGTCTGCATTCGTTTGCAGAATTCTTACAGCATCACATTAATTCTCCTGAAGCAAGTTCCTGTTTGTCCAGCAAGCGAAAGCCTTTGAAGCCTTTGAACATACTGAAGCCATTCAGTTTGAAGTTTATGGCTGCAGAGAAATCAGTAAGGAAGGGTGGCAGACAGCGTCGTGGGGGAACATCAAAATATTTGCCTGATGACCTCGCAGAACTTTACAAGACAGATCCTGAAGAGAATTATCATCAGCGCAAGACACGAATCCAATGGATTCGACAATATTGGGCTGAACAATGGTTCAAATACAAGTTCGTGACCCAGGAATACGCCGAGAAGAATGCTATCAAAAGTCCTTGGCGTGATATTCTCTATCGAGTCCTTCAACCCAAGAACAGAGCTGAAGCTATTGCACAGGGTTTCTATCCCTATATGGTCCGTGGACCTCAGCCTGAAAATGCCAACCCATCATCATTGCTCTGGTGTCGTGACGATACTCTCTTCAAGTGCAACTTCCAGCACGCAAAGGCATCGGCCAAAGAAAACAAGAAGTCATTGGGATTAGACTTCAATCCTGGTCCCTCTGCTCCCCATGCTGACGGCTCACGTGATGCAGAACCCAATGTCATCGGCCCCTTCTCCAACCTTGATGGCCTCATCACTTACATCTTGGTCCAAGGTGCCAAAGTGGATCATTCTGATAATGATGCTGACACTGATGAAGCCCCAGCTCCTCCTCAAAAGCCACAGAAGCTAAAGAAGCCTAAGGCTTCAAGATCTGCTGCTCCTCCAAAAGCTTCCCGTGCGAAGCCACTGGCCACTGCACCTCCTGAAGATAGTGTGCAGTCTCAAGATCTATCACGTATCTCCAAGAGGACGGAGAAGAAAAGGAAAATCGTCAAGCATACTGATCAGACCTTGACTCCTGTTGCCATTCTGCGAGAAGAGCACATTGATCTGTCCAGCGATGAAGATCTTGCAGATGATGCCCTTGAGCAACTGATCAAGAGCAAGGAAGAAGCAGAGATCTTCAATAATTTGCCTCTCTTTGATGTGGCAATCATCCATAACTTCATTGATGAGTGGTTTGACACCCCAAATCTCAGCTTTGAAGATCTGCAACTTCCCATTGGCCTCAGCGTCTCCTTCAATGGTGCCATTGCTTCTGAGCTAGCTCTTGCTCAGCGCATCGTTGAACTAAAGCATAAGATCGACTATGAGAAGGCTCAGTTCAAGAAGCATGTGGCAAAGCTCAGCGTGCAAGATGTCAGAAACTTCAAGATCATGATGCACGAGCTTAAGGAAGCCTTTCTCAAGAAGCGCGAAGAAGCTCAAGGCTCTCGTGAGCGTATGAAGAGTCTGGCTGACAAGTGTGTGCTAGCCTACAATGAGGCTGAGAAGCGCAAGTCTCTTGGTCGTCCTGGCATTGACCCCAGAATGGCTGCAAAGAAGAAGAAGCTATCAACTGCCCAATCTGCACCTTCAAGGCAGGAAGCACCTCGCATAGTCTTCCCAAGCAGCATGACTGGCTCGAAGCCAAAGGTCATGTCAACCGCTTTAGAACTGAAGAAGATGAGGGCTGCCGAGGCTGAAGCCAGAAAAAGGAAAAATACTGAAGCCTCTGATGCTGCTCCCTCCAAGAAGAAGTGCAAAACCAAGAAGAATCGGGCTGCTCCCACAGAGCCCTTAGTTGTTAAACCTATCTCAGTGGTTCGCCCTGCATCTGAACACCAAGAACGACGGATGATAGTTCATGAGCCTACTTCCACAGAGGCTCATAAAGCTGAAGACATTCCAGCAGTTAATCCCACTGCTGCTGAAGACATTGGTCACAATGACAATGTTGAAGATGATGAAGTTCTGCCTCAGATCGAACACAACCTGGTATCATCGCCTGTTCTCACGAACAGCGAACTCATCAGCATTGGTCGTCCTCTAACGCCAATTGCTCAGGATGCATCATGGGCTGATCACCCACAGCAACAAGACTCCCCGAGTACTCCCCAACAACAACAACCACAAGTCACACCACCTGTGCAAGAAGAACAAGAAGACTTTGAGGCCCAGCCAACTCCATCTCCAAAGGCGTCGCCAGCATTTCGCAGGCTTCGCAAAGGACCAAGGCCTCAGGTCCCTCTTTCGAGCATTCCAGAAGGAGAAGTGCACCACCCATCTGTTGCACGTCAAGTGTTTCCTGAAGCCACTCCAACTGTGAATGTCTCCGTGTCTGAAGCCCAAGCTGCTAAAGACAATCCGGCTGCATCAGCCGATGAAAAACAAGAAGACGAACGTGTCCCTACACCCCCATTATCAAGAAGTTGTTCTGATGTGAACGTGCGGTTCGACCCTCCACTCATCAAGTGGAGGTTGAAAATCTTGAGGCTGCCACCACTAACACAAATGAAGCCAATGACGAGTCATGGTGAAGAAAATGTGGAGCTGCACCAACCAATGTGCCGTGGCCAATGATGCAACTGCTCCTGAAGCATGTGTTGTGCAGCCTGACGCCTCAGTTATTGCCACTGCTCCTGTTCTGCCTCCAAGGCCCTATACAATTGAGCAAGCGTACAATCATGGTCAGCTAACCATTGTACGATGGTCGCTCGATCCCTCCGCCACTCGCCTCGGTCCTCGGTTTGATTATCATGTTGAGCATAGGCCTCGTGTCCGTAAACCAAAACCAAGACCGCCAAGGTTCCCGAACATCGCCACATCCACAGGGGTCCTTCAATGCAAATGGCTTCAAAAGCCACAACACCTTCTTTGACAACAAGAAAGAACCCCTACACAAAGCCAAGAATATCATCCGATCGCTTCGAGCTATCAGCAGCGGCTTATTACTCCTGCGTTCAGATGATCAAGGGCGATTTTCCTCATATGCGCCTCAACACCGGCCATTGCTGGACTTCCATGCTTAGAAGAAGCACTTGACTGCTTTATGATGCAGTGTCCGCTCAGCTTTGTGATGCATAAAGAACATTGGAATGAGGAACTTTTGTTTCAATTCTATGCTACCCTCCACATTCGCGGCTACAACGGGATATAAAGACATGGGTTCTCGAGTGGATGACAGGAAATGTTCATCATGAATCCAAAGCTCTTGACGTCATTGAGCTTACTGGCCTACCCACTCCCGGAGAGCTGTACAAACCTGATTGTCGACTCCACCGCAATGCACTGGAGAGCATCTTCCATAAGCCAGAGCCCAACATGAGCCAGATGTTGAGCATGATGAAGCCTCTGCCATCTGACGCTGAATACCCTAAGGAGTTCTTTGTTGATGACCTTGAGTATCTGCCTCGCACAATATATCACATCATCAGGCGAACTCTATGGCCTATCAAAGGGCATTCATCAGCGACCAAACTTGAAGGAGCCATGAAGACATTGGTCTTTTACATCCTCAATGGCATTAGCTTCAATACACAAGAGTTCTTCATCCGACAATTTGCTGCGTCTGGATCTGACCCTTTTGGCCTGAAATTTTATGCTCCATGGGTCATGCGCCTCATCAAGCTACACTCCTCTGTCAATTATCAGCCCTCTGCTCGAAATCATCTGATCTTTCTACCAGAGGTTGAGATGTCAGTTGAAGCCATATACCCTGAGCCTTCCAAGAAGCCTCTTTGTCTTCAAAATGCTGATCATCAAAGCTTCACTCAATCCATGGTCGGAGTCCAAGCAGTAACTCGTGTCGATCCAATGGCTGGGAACACTCGTCTGCCTCATTGTGCGCAAACTGAAGCTACTGAGAGCACAATTGCCCAAAGGCCTAAGAAGCGCTCTCGTGTTCTAAATGACCGAGAACTTCTTGTGGCACTGTATCAGAAATAAGATAAGCATCACTTTTGGCTTAAGCGACAGATGCAAAGCCTCTTGGTGGACGTCAATCGCATTCGAAATCTTGCCACCAAGAATGCTTTTGTCACTCACGAGACCTGTCGGCGATCATGGAAGAGTTTGATGCTGCTTAGTGCTGAAGCAGATCTTCAAGACGATGGCTTCACTGAAAGATTCAAGTTTGACTCCACTCCTCCATGGAATGCTGTCCTACGTCGAACTCCATCCCTTAAAGACTCTGACTATTCTTCCTCTGCGGCAACTGTGAATGCCAGAGTGATCGATGATGAAGACGATGCTACTTCACCGCCCCTACTTCGCACGCGATCGACATTTGCACTAAGCGTCTGCGCATACGCCAAACAACAACGACAACCCTGCTGCTTCACCTACTCATGAGAACGAGTAGATGCTCTATGTCTTCAAACCTTTTTGGTCCTTACTGACAAAAGGGGGAGAAGCATATGAGTTTGATAGTCTTCAAGCGGGTTCATATGGGCGGTTGCTTTATATTTTGCCTAGTGTTTACAACTCTCGCTTTTGATATATTTGGTTCTTTGAGTTGTAACACTTAAACTTGATGGTCGTCTGCTACTTATTTGCTTTTCTGTGATGCGATGGTAAATTCCGCATGTGCGATGATAACTTCCGCACTTAGATCATTCTGCAGACGTCCATTTTTCATTATGCATGTCATTCTCTTTGTTATATCATTTCATGCATGATGAATTATCTTCATAAGTTGAAGAGGATGTCCACAAGTACAACCTGCCATGTGCATTTGCATTCCAAAAGCAAATTACTTATATGCACATCTTCAGGGGAGCCTTTGCCACTTATGAAGACAATATCCTATCCTTTATAATTTCACATACTTTATCCCCGTTGAAAACTTCAACCAGTTTGTCATCAATCACCAAAAAGGGGGAGATTGTAAGTGCATCTAGTGCCACCCCTAGTTGGTTTTGGAGTACTGACGACAAAGTTGGTTGAGGGACTAATGCGTTTGTGAGAATTGCAGGATAACGCAGGTAGTGTCCCTCATTGATTCGGTTTACCTACCGGAGATGACCCCTAAAAATGTATGAAGACATTGACGACAATGGTGGTATGTGAAGATATTCATATTGAAGTCTATGACATGAGAAGACATTGAGTGAAGACTATGGAGCGCGAAGACTGTGTCGTCTCGTTGTTTCCTTTTTCTTCTTTGTTGAGTCATAGGAACCACCATACTGTTAAGTGGGGTCCAAGTGAACAAAGTCAGAATGACTGAAGTGATGCTCAACCCAAATCCTATGTCTTCGAGCGAAGACAATGAGAGCAAATCTTATCCAGAGCTGGATGAGTCAGCTTTGCTTGTAGCCCAAGTAAAGTTGCCGTGTGTGTTTGAAATCTGACCGTTGGAACACGTGTCAGTTCCTTAGTGACCCAGGGTCATTTCAGACATATCAGGTCGGGTTGCCCAGTGGCTATAAATAGCCCACCCCCTACACCATAAATTGGTGGCTGCTCAGAGTTAGTGCACGGCTTTTGTCGTTTGAGAGCAACCCACCTCGAAGCCTTTGAGAGAGAGAGAAATCCTTGCGAGGACCAAGCCCAAACACCCAGAGCCAAAGAGTGTTAGGCATCACCGAAGTCTTTCTGTCTGTGCGACCTGAAGACTTATTACACTTGAGGACTGTGAATCCTCCAGCCGGTTAGGCGTCGCGTTCTGAGCATCCAAGAGTCATTGTGGATTGCCGGTGAACGAAGTCTGTGAAGGTTCGGAAGTCTACCTTGAAGACTTACCAGAGTGATTGGGCGAGGACTGTGTGTCCTTAGCTCAAGGGGAATAAGGTGAAGACACGGTCTTCTGAGTTGAATCTCAGCCTCCCTAACCAGACGTACAGTTGTCACAACAACTGGAACTGGTCCAACAAATCCTATGTCTTCAACAAGTGACTGGTTCTATCCTCTCCCTCCCTTTACTTAGAGTTTGTCTTCGTGAAGTCATTGCCTACTTGTCGTACCTGTCTGACTTTATTGCTTGACTACTATCGTTGATTGGCTTCATACTATCTTCCATCCCGATCCTTACTTCTAAGCTGCTATTAGTCTTGTACTTTCACATCATTGCATACTTGACTATGGTTTGCTTGTTGTAGTTTATCTTCCGCTGCATATCAATTAGGTCATTTCTATTGTTTGTCTTCGAAACTTCCACGTTTTGAAGAATTTCATAAAAATCGCCTATTCACCCCCCCCCTCTAGTCGATAACTAGCACTTTCAATTATCATTGGTTTATATTGGGTATGACTTGACTGGATCTCTTTTACCATGTATTACAATGTTTAGTTAGTCCTTGATCTTTAAAGGTGCTCTGCATTTATGTTTTGCGGTCTCAGAAAGGGCTAGCGAGATACCATTTTGTTATATCATGTTATGGATATTTTGAGGAAGTGTTGTCATCTGAGTTTTATTATTATGGCTCGCTAGCTGATTATGCTATTGATATGAGTAATTGTGAGACCTACGTGTTATTATGAGTATGGTTAGTTCATAATATTTGCTGAAACTTGAATGCTGGCTTTTCATGTTTACGACAACAAGAGCAAACAGAGTTTGTAAAAGTTTTTCTTTTTCTCTTTCATTTTGCCAACTGAATTGCTTGAGGACAAGCAAGGGTTTAAGCTTGGGGGAGTTGATACGTCTCCGTCGTATCTACTTTTCCAAAAACTTTTGCCCTTGTTTTTGACTCTAACTTGTATGATTTGAACGGAACTAACCCGGACTGACGCTGTTTTCAGCAGAATTGCCATGATGTTGTTTTATGTGCAGAAAATAAAAGTTCTCGGAATGACTCAAACACCACGAACACCTTAGAAAAACAATAAAAATCCTCGCAAAGATGAAGACCGGGGGGCCACACTGTCCACGAGGTGAGGCGCGCCCCGGGCGCGCTCTACCTTGTGGGCCCTCAGGCCCTCCGACGCCAACTCCAACTCCATATATTGGCTTTCGGGGAGAAAAAAAAATCAGAGAGAAGAAATCATCGCGTTTTACGATGCGGAGCCGCCGCCAAGCCCTAACTCTCGGGAGGGCTGATCTGGAGTCCGTTCGGGGCTCCGGAGAGGGGGATTCGTCGCCTTCGTCATCATCAACCATCCTCCATCACCAATTTCATGATGCTCACCGCCATGCGTGAGTAATTGCATCGTAGGCTTGCTGGATCGTGATGGGTTGGATGAGATTTATCATGTAATAGAGTTAGTTTTGTTAGGGTTTGATCCCTAGTGTCCATTATGTTCTGAGATTGATGTTGCTATGACTTTGCTATGCTTAATGCTTGTCACTAGGGCCCGAGTGCCATGATTTCAGATCTGAACCTATTATGTTTTCATGAATATATGTGTGTTCTTGATCCTATCTTGCAAGTATATAGTCACCTACTATGTGTTATGATCCGGCAACTCTGAAGTGACAATAATCGGGACCACTCCCGGTGATGACCATAGTTTGAGGAGTTCATGTATTCACTATGTGCTAATGCTTTGTTCCGGTTCTCTATTAAAAGGAGGCCTTAATATCCCTTAGTTTCAATAGGACCCGCTGCCACGGAGGGTAGGACAAAAGATGTCATGCAAGTTCTTTTCCATAAGCATGTATGACTATATATGGAATACATGCCTACATTACATTGATGAACTGGAGCTAGTTCTGTGTCACCCTATGTCATGACTGTTACATGACGAACCACATCCGGCATAATTATCCTTCGCTAATCCGGTGCCTACGAGTTTTCCATATACTAGTTCTCGCTTATTTACTTTTCCGTTGCTACTGTTACAATCACTACAAAATACCAAAAACATTACTTTTGTTGTCTTTACTTTTGCTACCATTACCACTACTATCATATTACTTTGCTACTAAACACTTTGCTGCAGATACTAAGTTTCCAGGTGTGGTTGAATTGACAACTCAGCTGCTAATACTTGAGAATATTCTTTGGCTCCCCTTGTGTCGAATCAACAAATTTGGGTTGAATACTCTACCCTCGAAAACTGTTGCGATCCCCTATACTTGTGGGTTATCACCCATGGCACCCCCAAGATTTCCAAGGACACCAAAAAGTCAAAGCTTGGGGATGCCCCGGAAGGCATCCCCTCTTTCGTCCACTTCCATCGGTAATTTACTTGGAGCTATATTTTTATTCAGCACATGATATGTGTTTTGCTTGGAGCGTCTTGTATTATTTGCGTCTTTGCTTGTTAGTCTACCACAATCGTCCTTGCTGTACACACCTTTTGAGAGAACCATACATGAATTGGAATTTGTTAGAATACTCTATGTGCTTCACTTATATCTTTTGAGCTTGATAGTTTTGCTCATAGTGCTTCACTTATATCTTCTGAGCGTGATAATTTTTGCTCTAGTACTTCACTTATATCTTTTAGAGCATGGTGGTGGATTTTTCTTAAAGAAACTATTGATCTCTCATGCTTCACTTAGATTATTTTGAGAGTCATTAATAGCATGGTAATTTGCTTAATGTTAATATACTTGGTGTTCAAGATATGTGGAGCTTTCTTTTGAGTAAATTGAATACTAAGATAAGTTTGATGCTTGATAATTGTTTTGAGATATGGAGGTGATAATATCAAAGTCGTGCTAGTTGGGTAATTGTGAATTTGAGAAATGCTTGTGTTGAAGTTTGCAAGTCCCGTAGCATGCACGTATGGTTAAAGTTGTGTAACAAATTTGAAAAATGAAGTGTACCTGGCTTGTGCATCCTTATGAGTGGCGGTCGAGGACGAGCGATGGTCTTTTCCTACCAATCTATCCCCCTAGGAGCATGCGCGTAGTACTTGATTTTTGATGGCTTCTAAATTTTTGCAATAAGTATATGAGTTCTTTTGACTAATGTTGAGTCCATGGATTATACACACTCTCACCTTTCCGCCTTTGCTAGCCTCTTCGGTACCGTGCATTGCCCTTTCTCACCTTGAGAGTTGGTGCAAACTTCGCCGGTGCATCCAAACCCCGTGATACGATACGCTCTATCACACATAAACCTCCTTATATCTTCCTCAAAACAGCCACCATACCTACCTATTATGGCATTTCCATAGCCATTCCGAGATATATTGCCATGCAACTTCCATCATCATCATCATGACATACATTACTTTTGTCTCATTGCACCATCCCGGTCCACCGCCGGAGGCATTCATATAGAGTCATATCTTGTTCTAAGTTTCGAGTTGTAATCCTTATGTTGTAATCAATAGAAGTGTGATGATCATCATTGTTAGAGCATTGCCCCAAAAAAAGAAGAAAGGCCAAAAAAAGAGAAAGGCCCAAAAGAAAAAAAAGAAAGAAAAAAGAGAGAAAAAAAGGGGCAATTCTACTATCTCTTTTTCCACACTTGTGCTTCAAAGTAGCACCTAGTTCTTCATGTAGTGAGTCTCATATATTGTGCTTCAAAGTAGCACCTTGTTCTTCATGTAGTGAGTCTCATAAGTTGTCTTTTCAAACTAGTGGGAATTTTTCTTTATAGAAGTTGGCTTGTATATTCCTATGATGGGCTTCCTCAAATGCCCTAGGTCTTCATGAGCAAGCGAGTTGGATGCACACCCACTAGTTTTGTTTTGTTGAGCATTCATAGCTCTAGTGCATCCGTTGCATGGCAATCCCTACTCCTCATGTTGACATCAATTAATGGGCATATCCATAGCCCGTTGATTATCCTCGTCAATGTGAGACTTTCTCCTTTTTTTCTTCTCCACACAATCCCCATCATCATATTCTATTCCACCCATAGTGCTATATCCATGGCCCGCGCTCATGTATTGCGTGAACGTTGAAAAAGTTTGAGATTATTTAAGTATGAAACAATTGCTTGGCTTGTCATCGGGGGTATAGAAGTTGGGAACATCTTTGTGTGTGAAAATGAGGCATAGCCTAATTATATGATTTTATAGGGATGAACTTTCTTTTGCCATGTTATTTTAAGAAGACATGATTGCTTTGATTAGTATGCTTGAAGTATTATTATTTTTGTGTCAATATGAACTTTTGTCTTGAATCTTTCAGATCTGAATATTCATATCATAATTAAGAATATTTACATTGAAATTATGCCAAAGTATCACTCCGCATCAAAAATATTTTTTTATCATTTACCTACTCGAGGACGAGCAGGAATTAAGCTTGGGGATGCCTGATGCGTCTCGAACGTATCTATAATTTTTGATTGCTCCATGCTACTTTATCTACTATTTTGGACTATATTGGGCTTTATTTTCCACATTTATATTATTTTTGGGACTAACCTATTAACCGGAGGCCCAGCCCAGAATTGCTGTTTTTTTTGCCTATTTCAGTGTTTCGAAGAAATGGAATATCAAACGGAGTCCAAACGGAATGAAACCTTCGGGAACGTGATTTTCTCACCGAACGTGATCCAGGAGACTTGGACCCTACTCCAAGATGTAACAGAGGCGGTCACGAGGGTGGGGGGCGCCCCCCTTGGGCGCGCCCCCTACCTCGTGGCCCCCCTATTGCTCCACCGACGTACTCCTTCCTCCAATATATACCTACGTATCCCGAAACGATCAGAACAGGAGCCAAAAACCTAATTCCACCGCCGCAACCTTCTATATCCACGAGATCCCATCTTGGGGCCTGTTCCGGAGCTCCGCTGGAGGGGGCATCCACCATGGAGGGCTTCTACATCAACACCATAGACCCTCCGATGAAGTGTGAGTAGTTTACTTCAGACCTTCGGGTCCATAGCTAGTAGCTAGATGGCTTCTTCTCTCTTTTTGGATCTCAATGCAATGTTCTCCCCCTCTCTCGTGGAGATCTTTCCGATGTAATCTTCTTTTTGCGGTGTGTTTGTTGAGACCGATGAATTGTGGGTTTATGATCCAGCTTATATTAGTTGATTCTTCTCTGAATTCTTTTATGTATGATTGAGTTATCTTTGCAAGTCTCTTCGAATTATCCTTTTGGTTTGGCCAACTAGATTGGTAGTTCTTGCAATGGGAGAAGTGTTTAGCTTTGGGTTCAATCTTGCGGTGTCCTTTCCAAGTGACAGAAGGGGCAGCAAGGAACGTATTGTATTGTTGCCATCGAGGATAACAAGATAGGGTTTTATCATATTGCATGAATTTATCCCTCTACATCATGTCATCTTGCTTAAGGCGTTACTATGTTTTTAACATAATACTCTAGATGCATGCTGCATAGCGGTCGATGCGTGGAGTAATAGTAGTAGATGCAGAATCATTTCGATCTACTTGTCTCGGACGTGATGCCTATATACATGATCATACCTAGATATACTCATAATTATGCTCAATTCTATCAATTGCTCAACAGTAATTTGTTCACCCACCGTAGAATATCTATGCTCTTGAGAGAAGCCACTAGTGAAACCTATGGCCCCCAGGTCTATTCTCATCATATCAATCTCCATTACTTTATTACTTGCTTTGTTTTTACTTTGCCTTTTACTTTTCACTTTGCATCTATCTATCAAAAATACCAAAAATATTATTTATCATCTCTATCAGATCTCACTCTCGTAAGTGACTGTGAAGGGATTGACAACCCCTAATCGCGTTGGTTGCGAGGAGCTATCATTTTGTGTAGGTACGAGGGACTTGTGCGTGGTCTCCTACTGGATTGATACCTTGGTTCTCAAAAACTGAGGGAAATACTTACGCTACTTTGCTGCATCATCCTCTCCTCTTCGGGGAAATCCAACGCAGTGCTCAAGAGGTAGCATGCTCGTTCTGCTTTAGTCGCCACTAGATCCTACCCTGCTCCACCTTCTATGGGATTTACTCCTTATATTGTGCCCAATTCTAGCTCGCCTGTTTCTCCGGTTACCCCCACGACTAGCTCGGGTACCTCACCGGTGAACCCACACAGTGCTCCTACTGAGTAGCATCTCTTCTTGCTACCCCCGCAGCTCCCATGATCCCTTCTTGTTCCGCACCTGCCCCTGAGGGAGAGCCCTCGAGGCAGTGTCGTCGTGTTACCTTTAACCCGGAGGTTTCGGTTGGAGTACTCAGTTCAGGATCTGGGTCTAACTCAGGAGAGGATCCGGCAGCACCAGCAGATTCTTAGATCGTCTAAGTATCAGCAGTAGTCATGTGATGTACGGATGTAGTTGTATGAGCTATGATGCATGTATGCGAGTAGTCGCACCCGTCATGATGTTTACCTTTCATGTATGAGTCTATGTATAATTATGTTGGAACTTTTTATTTGATCGCTGTGTTTTCGGTTCATTCACTTTTCCTGGTTTTGTCACTGGCTTTTCTTTCCATGCTTGGATGTTTCTCATCTCAGTTGCTCTTATTGAGAAAAATAAACAGTAGGATGACGCGGGGAGGCAGCAGCTCGCAGGCTTGTGAGGATGTCCCTGTTCGTCGTTCAGCAAGATAGGTAGGACACTCCCTCGAGCCGTATCCGCAACCACCGCCTCCACCGCCAAATCCACCCTCCACTGAACAAATTATGCGCATGTTTGAGGAAAGAATAAATAATGATTTGATTGAGTTGTTAAAAAGTGTGCAAGCTATGGTTGTACATAATGGAAATCCAAATGGACATCACTCTAAGCTGTTCGATTTTCAAAGAACTAAGCCTCCTAGTTTCAGTCAAGCGATTGACCCTTTGGAAGCAGATGATTGGTTGCGAACCATTGAGAAGAAACTTGAGATTGCTCGCACTGATGAAGATGACAAGGTTCTGTTTGCTACCCACTATCTTGAAGGAGCCGCTGCTATATGGTGGGATAATGCTAAAGCACTGTGGCATGCGGGAGAAGAAATTACATGGAATAATTTCAAGGACCAATTTCTCAAGTATCATATTCCAGCTGGTATCATGAAGGTCAAGCAATGTGAATTTCTTGGTCTCACTCAAGGCAGTCTGTCAGTAAATGAATAGTTGCACAAGTTCAACCATCTGGCTCGTTATTCCCTTTATGATGTGGCCACGGAAGAGAGAAAGATAGACAGATTCCTTGGAGCACTAAACCAGCACCTCAGGAGTGCTCTTTGCATGCTCAACTTTACAGATTTTTAGCCTCTAGTGAACAAGGCTCTCATTGCAGAAAGAGAGTACAAGCCTGTGCACGACAACCGCCCCGCAAATAACGACCACACGCACAAATTTGAGCCAAAGAAATACGAGCAGCCTATTCAAAAGGCTCGTACCTGGCAACAGACTCAAGTGGAATATAAACCAAATTGCCAGCAGAATGTGAACAAGACCACTACTCAAGTCAAGAATGTTGTGACCAGCCCCGTGCATGAAGAGAGCTAGCGCAACAACGCCTGTTTTAGCTATGGCCTGACCGGACATTATGCTCGACAGTGTCCCAAGAATTCAAACGCTCCATTCGGACCGCAAGTCAATGACATGGGGCTCATCCAACGTCAAGTTAATAATCTCTCTGCAGAAGAAGCCCTGGAAAACCCCGAGGTCGTCATTGGTATGTTTCTCGTTAATAACATACCTGCAATAATTTTATTTGACTCTGGGGCTTCCCACTCTTTTATTTCTCGAGAGTTTTGTTGCCTAGAACAAATTTTATTGCTCGCTTTTGGGGAAAAGTATGCTGGTTCAATCCCCGGGCTCCGTGATCAAAAGCCACCTGGTCTGCAAATTTTTTGAAATTGATATCAAGGGAGTCCATTTTCCAACCACTGTGATAGTCATCGAGTCTGACAAGTTGGATGTTATTTTGGGAATGAATTGGTTGACTCGGTATCAAGTGTGCATAAATTGTGCAAACCGAGAAGTCACTCTGACAAATCAGGAAGGCAAAACCATAAAATTTATTGCCCGCAAAGGCATACCCAAAAGAGAGATGGTCTTCACTGCAGTAGCTGAAGAATTGGATCTGATTCCTGTGGTCAGTGAATTTCCCGATGTATTCCTCGAAGAATTACCTGGAATGCCACCAGACAAGGAGCTTGAGTTTGCAATTGATCTTGTACCCGGGACTACACCGTTGTACAAAAAGTATTATCGAATGCCATCCTCCGAACTCGTGGAATTAAGGAAGCAGTTGGATGACATGCTGCAAAAAGGATACATCCGACCAAGTTCTTCACCATAGGGATCACCTGCAATATTTGTGGACAAAAAAGATGGTGGTCTCAGAATGTGTGTGGACTACCGTCAGGTGAACGATGTCACCATCAAGAACAAATACCCACTACCAAGGATTGATGATTTATTCGACCAGCTCAGTGGTGCAAAAGTATTTTCCAAGATTGATTTAAGGACCGGATATCATCAACTGAAGATCAAGAAGGAAGATATTCCTAAGACCGCGTTCCCTACTCGTTACTGTCTTTACGAATATAAGGTGATGCCCTTGATCTCACAAATGCCCCTGCCTTTTTCATTCATATGATGAATAAGGTGTTCATGGAATTCTTGGATAAGTTTGTGGTGGTCTTCATCGACGATATTCTCATATACTCTAAAAGTGACGAGGAACATAAGGAACACCTCCTAGCAGTTTTACAGAGACTTCATGACCATCAGCTATATGCAAAATTCAGCAAGTGTGAGTTTTAGCTCAAACAAGTCGGATTTCTAGGACATGTTCTATCAGCAGAAGGTATTGCAGTGGATCCCAGCAAAGTAAAAGATGTGCTTGATTGGGCAGCACCCACGATAGTTTCCGAAGTTAGGAGTTTTCTTGGATTAGTCGGATACTATCGCCGGTTCATCAAAGGATTCTCCAAAATTGCCAAGCCAATGACAGAACTCCTCAAGAAAGACAAGAAATTTGAACGGAATGAGGATTGCGAGCAGAGCTTTAACGAGCTAAAAACCAGATTGACATCAGCACCGGTCCTGACTCTCCCAGATATTTACCGCAGCTTCAATATGTATTGTGACACATCCACAAAAGGTATTGGGTGCGTACTTATGCAAGACGGCAAGGTGGTAGCTTACGCATCTCGCCAGCTACGACCTCATGAAGGAAAGATTTGGAGACATTATCTCATTCGGAAGAGATGTCAAATATTCACCGACCACAAAAGTCTCAAGTATATCTTTACTCAGCCAGACTTAAACCTTCGACAACGAAGATGGGTCGAGCTGGTCAAGGACTATGATCTGGGAATAAATTACCATCCGGGAAAGGCTAACATAGTCACTAATGCCCTCAATCGCAAGCTTGCCAATTTAAACGCCATGATAGAGTCTTTGCCTCCAGCCCTTCAGCAAGATATTGCTCAACTAAACCTGGTAATTGTTGATAACGGTCTTGCAAATATTTTTGAAGTAACTCCTCATTTAGAAGAAGAGATCCGCGTGGCACAGGCCAACAACGAGAGTCTGCAAGTATACTTCCAGTGTCTGCACGAAGGCAACACTCAGGATTTCTCTACGGACGCATTGGGTACACTTAGGTTCCGAGGAAGGATATGCGTACCTGAGCAAGTAGATTTGAAGAAGAAAATTTTGGCAGAAGCACACAAATCTTCATATTCAATACATCCAGGCAGCACCAAAATGTACGAAGATCTTCGACAGATATTTTGGTGGGATGGAATGAAAAGGGACATCACATGTTTTCTCGCTTGTTGTGACATCTGCAACAAAGTAAAGGCAGAACACCAGAAACCCACTGGACTTCTCCAACCTCTACCCGTCTCACAATGGAAATGGGACGATGTCTGCATGGACTTTACCACCGGTCTACCCAAGACTCACCAAGGCAATCATGCTATATGGGTCATAGTGGACACGCTGACAAAAGTGACTCACTTTATTCCCATCCGCACCACCCTCCGCGCTGATCAACTCGCGCAGTTGTATGTATCTCGAATTGTTAGTCTGCATGGAGTGCCAAAAACAATCACTTCGGACCGAGGTTCATTGTTTACCTCCGCATTTGGTCCCGACTCCATCAAGCTTTGGGAACCGCTCTCAAATATAGCACCGCCTATCATCCACTGACAAACGGTCAGACCGAGCGAGTGAATCAAATCCTTGAAGATATGCTGCGAGCATGTGCCTTAGCCCATGGACCCAAATGGGAAGATTGTCTGCCAAATGCGGAATTCTCATACAACAACAATTTTCAAACCAGCCTGAAAATGTCACCCTTTGAAGCATTATACGGCCGTAAGTGCCGCACTCCATTAAATTGGTCTCAAACCGAAGACAGCCATATCTTCGGTACTGATCTGATATTGGAAGCGGAGAAGCAAGTCAAGGAAATTCCGGATAGACTTCAACTGGCTAAGTCACGACAGAAAAGTTATTATGATGCCAAGCATAGACAAGTCAGTTTTGTACCCGGTGAACAAGTGTATCTCTGAGTCACCCCCATGAAGGGAGTCAAGAGATTTCAGACCCGAGGCAAATTGGCACCAAGATATATTGGTTCGTCCCGAGTTATGACACGAGTTGGTACCGGTTCTTATCAGTTGGAATTGCCACCAGAAATATCGGATGTACACAACTTGTTCCACGTGTCCCAGCTGAGAAGGTGTATTTCACCACACGAGAAAAGGACTAATATGTCAGAAATTGAGATTTCCAAGGATTTAACTTATGAGGAGAGACCGTTCAGAATCTTGGATGAGGCAAAAAGGGTTACACGCAGCAAAGTTATCAAATTTTACAAGGTCCAGTGGGAGCGTCACACAGAAGAAGAAGCAACCTGGGAAAGAGAGGAATTTTTAAGGTCAACCTACGCAAAACTGTATTCCCAAGCAACCGAATCTTGAGTACGAGATTCATCTTAAGTGGGGGAGGTTTGTGACAGCCTGGTATTTGCCTTCTCTCTTTTTCTGGACTTGCAGTTGCCTTTGCTTTGGATTTGGTGTTTTGGATCAATTCAAATGGACTTGAACACTTGGGCATACCCTTGATTTTCACCCAAGTGACCCATCTACCTCTAACTCACCTTCTCTTCTCTGAAAAACTCCAATAGAAGCTCAATGGATATTTTTCATAAAAGAAAATATTCATTTTTCTCCCTGAAAATCACTTGAGAGAAGAAAGCTCCAAAGCAACCCCTAGATTTCTTGCTCCAAAAATCCTGCATAAATTCACAAATATTCTTTGAACCCTAGGGCACCTTCCTGAGCAAAAATATTGCATCACTTTCTGTAATATTTTTGGTACAGAAAATCATTTTTTTTTTGGACAAAATGATCACTTTGTACAACAAGTATATTTTTGCCTAATCTTTTGGGCCTGATCTTTTCTGAGCTTGATTACCTTCCTAAGAGATCACTAAACCCCAAAGCATAGCCCTTAACTCCCACTAGATTTTTCTCAGTTAAGCTCACAAGTTTCTTTCCAGAAACTTGCCAGGAAGATAGCCACTCCCACAGTGCACCTGTGACTCAACCAAGCATGCAAAACAACTAAAACTACTAAGGATTACCTGCCAGACATGTTGTTTGGGCTTAGCTCATCCTGATGCCATAGTTCACGCGGTGACAACGTTCGTCCAAGGTGGCTGGCATGCATCCGACGCGCTCTGCGTTGCGCCAATGCCTCTGTTTTGCGTGTGCTCGCTGCCCTCGCTGCAAAACCGTGCCAAACCGCGCCACCATCTTTGTTTGAGCCTCCTTAAATGCACCCTGGCGCTCGCCGATGCCGAAGCTCACCACAGCGAGCACGGGCACGGCGCGGCCAACGCAAGAGTGCGCCCGTGCCCATGTGCTCATCGTGTACCGCGCTCCTGTGCTCGTCGCAGCTCGCCTACAGCTCCCGTGTGACCTTCGGCGTCTTCCCCCTCCCTCACTGACGCCATTCATCGACGGGCGAGGCTCTAGAGAACTCTGGCGAGCTCTCGATCCCCGCCTCGGCCTCGGCTATAAATAGAGCCCCCCTCCCCCCCGAGCTCGTTCTTCTCCTCACACACAACCATCACACCTCCACACACCCGTAGAGTGCCGCAGCCCGGTCGGGCAGGCCTCTGGCCGCCGTCCCCGCCCCGAGCTCGCCGGCGACCCCTCTCCTCTGCCCCCACCCACTCCAGAGCCGCTTGAGTTCAGCTGACCCCTCCGGCGTGTTCGTGGTGATCCACTGGTAACTAGTTCTGTTTAGGTCAACTAGCTCTGTTTAATTACTAAAATTGCTCGATTCAGTAAGTGTGGTCTGTTTGCTATACGCTCTTTTGTGTGTTCAAATTAGCAAGCGATGTTAAATTATGCAATGACGTACCCGGGGAAATTTCCACCAAAATTTGAATTATCGAACTCATCCCATGCGCGTAAACCAGAAGAATCGTTTGCGATGCACACTATCGTTCAAAGTGAATGGTGTCCGGCGGCACCGCGCGCAAAGTTTTCCTCCACATTTCGAAATTTTTGGCCTACCGCCGAAATATCTACCCCCCTTCCCCACCCCCTTTTCTCCCCGACCACAAGTCACATTTCCCCTGTTTCCCCTTCCTTCCTTCCTTCCTAAGCTATAGCCTCTTCCTCGCTTGCTTCCTCGCTCTCGTCGTCTCGCATCCTACCGCCGGGGTCGCCATGGTCTTCTTCAAAGACCTCTCCAATTGTTCCTCCTTTGGTGATGACTCCACCACTCAGGTATGCCTCTCTTCTCTCTCAGGCTATGACTTGGAATGAAGGATTTTTACCCGGCGGTCGATTTGAGTCATTTCTTCCTCTTGTAGTTCCCTAGGACCATCAGTTGCAACGAATGGAGTGGGCCGGCTGAAGATCTGGTTGCTTGTTGTCACCATCAATCTCCATGCATGAAGCTAGTTGCGTTTGAATGTGTGGACAGTGAGAGGAAGTTTTTGGCATATGCAGAGAAAGTTAGACCCTCTTTCGTTGTTACAAATCATTTGTTAGATGCGATTCATACATTGTCACGGTCCCAACCCATTCATACCACACCATCAACCAAATGCATCCTAAGATAGTGTCATAGTTTGTACCTAGTATCTAAAAATGTTGCCATCTCATCAATGGTGCTGTCGGTGTCAAAACCGGCGGATCTCGGGTAGGGGGTCCCGAACTGTGCGTCTAGGCGGATGGTAACAAGAGACGAGGGACACGATGTTTTTACCCAGGTTCGGGCCCTCTCGATGGAGGTAAAACCCTACGTCCTGCTTGATTAATATTGATGATATGGGTAGTACAAGAGTAGATCTACCACGAGATCAAGGAGGCTAAACCTTAGAAGCTAGCCTATGGTATGATTGTTGTAATGTATGTTGTCCTACGGACTAGAGCCCTCCGGTTTATATAGACACTGGAGAGGGCTAGGGTTACACAGAGTCGGTTACAATGGTAGGAGATCTACATATCCGTATTGCCAAACTTGCCTTCCACGCCAAGGAAAGTACCATCCGGACACGAGCCGGAGTCTTCAATCTTGTATCTTCGTAGTCTTGGAGTCCGGCGGATAATGATAGTCCGGCTGTCCGGACACCCCTAGTCCAGACTCCTCAAGAGCCTGAACCAGTCTTCAATGACGATAAGTCCGCGCGCGCATAATGTTCGGCATTGCAAGGCGGGTTCCTCCTTGAATAATCCAGAGAAGATCATGAACACCAGATAGTGTCCGCTCTGCAAAATAAATTCGCATTCCACCGTAGAGAATAAATTGTACACTTAGCTCAATCTGGCGACGTATTATGCGGCCCGACATCACCCCACAACCAAGCCTTTGTTTTGAATCGTTTTTACTATACCACCTCAAAGACGCTTAGTGAAGCGGTTTCCTTAGCACGCCTTGTCGGCGGATCGTGTTCCCCTTATTCCGGGATTCTCATCAATATGTGCGTGGGTAACCCAACCGCGCCTTTGATGGTGGCGCTTGGGAGATAAGCGAGTTTTACCAGGCCGGTGGGGGACGCATAGTTTTGTCTGCCTATATATAAGGGATAAGGATTCACCTTCTTACCTACGCCTTCTTCCTCCTTTGCTTATCCATCCCCGCGAACTCAAGCTCCAACGCCCGAGCTCGCGCATCTCGCCTCGACCTTCTTTGAATATGTCCGGAGCGGGAGGTAAATGGTTGGCCTCCACCGCTAAGGAGGAGGACATCACCAAGCTGCGCAGCGCCGGATACCTTTCCGGCGATATCGCGCATCGGCTGCCCGACGAGGGGCAGCTCATCCCTACCCCCGGGCCTCATGAGAGAGTCGTCTTCCTCCCCCACTTCCTCCGCGGACTGGGCTTTTCGCTCCATCCATTTGTCCGGGGGCTCATGTTTTACTACGGCCTGGATTTCCATGATCTGGCGCCGAACTTCATCCTCAACATCTCGGTGTTTATCGTCGTGTGCGAGGCCTTTCTCTACATCCAGCCCCACTTCGGCCTGTGGCTCAAGACCTTCAACGTCAAACCGAAGGTTGTGAAGGGTACGCAAGCGGAATGCGGAGGCGCCATGTTGGGCAAATTGCCCAACGTCCCTTGGCTGGAAGGGACTTTCGTGGACTCCGTCAAGGGGTGGCAATCGGGGTGGTTCTACATCACCGAGCCGCGCAAACCCACATGGGCGGCGGCCCCCGAGTTTAGATCTGGCATCCCCACGCAGCTCACCTCCTGGAAAGAGAAGGGCTTGCAGTGGGGCAATCCGGTGGAGGTGACGGGACTCCGAGCATGTATCAAGAAGATGGTGAGCAATAGGCTCAGGCTCGTCGATGTGGTCCAAGTCATGCTCATCCGGCGGATCCTCCCATGCCAAGAACGGGCATTTAATTTGTGGGAGTTCAATCCGGAACAGCACCAGGCGCTAAGCGGGCTCTTCGATACAACATACGAAGGCGCCTGGAGGGTGCTGTTCAAGGGCACCGAAGCCCCCGCATCCGCAACGGAAGATCGCGGATTCAGCTCGCAGTGTCCAACTGACGAGGTAAGTGATTCAACCCCATTATGGGACACTTGTGATAATTAGATTGACTCTAGTGAGGTTTCATTCTGCCTCTTCCTTTGACAGGAATGGATGGAGAAGGCCAAGCTGCTCATCAGCCCGGCTCCCATGCCGAAGACCCAGTGGGCGCCCGCTATCAGGGGCTGCTGGTTCCGCACCGCACGTGGTGCCGGAGAAGAAGGCCAAGAAGGTGGCGCGGGCACTCGAAGAGTTCCCATGAATCAAAGTCTGACGACGATGAGGACTCCTCCCGAAGACGAGGAGGAGGAGTATTCTCTCCGGAGGAGGAGAGAAGAAGAGGAAGGCTTCCCCAATCGGGAGGCCAAGGGTCCAAGAGGAGGAGAACTATCCCCTCGACAGTTTACGCCAACATCGGCGTTGGCGAGATGAGTGGCCTCAAGGGCCAGCGCCCGCAGGATCGTAAGTATCCGGATCATTTATATGCCGTACCTTTCATGTCACGTAGTATCCTTCTAACGCCACATTTTGTCCATAGTCCGGCCGGTGACGATCTTCCCGACTCATCGAGTGGGTCGTTGGCCTCGTCGGATGTGAATTCCATCCCGACTGCCTCTACCCCACGCGTCGACGAGGACGCCGAGGTGGGATCCCGAGAGGACCCATCGAGGAGGCTCCGGGCGGCGCGCCGGGCAGCCTCCCGGACTTTGTGCTGGACTCTACATCGGAACCCGCAGTGGTTCCAGAGTCCGGCAAGCGGCCCCTTTGAAAGAAGGGCAAGACCGTGAACCCGGCAGCCTCCGTCCAACCGGGGGCGCCGGATAACCTGTTGGAGGCGCTTAAAGGCGCTTCCATCGAGGAAGAACACAGCACTATCATGAGTGCGGTGATTGAGAAGGTTCAGCTCGCCAAGAGCGGGCTGACCGAAGCCTGCAGCAGCCTTCTAACAGGCTTTGAGGTAAGAAGTTAAAATTATGTAATGTAATACCGCATAGACAGTAGCCCCTGATGCTTAGTTCGGTGTTCAGAAAGAAAAGCCGGACTAAGGATCTACCAAGATATACGTAGGGTTGCCTAAAATATGTCAATATGGGTTTGCAGGCTGCGCTGCTGACCTCTGCCGCACTGACGGCGGAGGTTGACGTGCTGAAGAAGGATCTCGAGCGGTCCGAGCAAGAGCTCGGCCATGCAAAGAAGCAGCTCGAGGAAAAAGAAGGTGAGTAACACCTCTTTGAATAAGTACCTTACAGAAAAGGATTTTGGTTGCAAATAAAATTAACAAGGATAATATGTGTATTGCAGGGGCCACTAACGAGGTGGCAACCCTGAAGGAGGCTGTGTCCGTGGCCGAACGCAGTGCGGCCGCGGAACGGGCCGAGCGAGAAAAACAAGAGGCAAGGGTGGCGGAAGTTCGGCAAGAGCTCCAGGCTCTCATGGAAAAGCATGAGAGTTTGGAGCGTGACTCCAAGACTCGAGAGTCCGAGCTTGCCTCGGCTCTCGAAAGTGCCAAGTCCGCCAAGGCCGAGGCCCGTAAGGCCCTTCAGGAGGTCGAAGATATAAAGAAGATAGCGGCGGGTAAGGCATTTTTCATGCAAAGCAGGCATGTTAATGTGAACTACCTGACACTTACCCGAATTCGGAGCTCTCCAGGGGCGTTTGTAGATCTGCCGCGTAGTGTGTCTGATGCCGCCGCATTCTATCGTGGCAAGGAGGGGAGCTCGACGGAGAAGGTCTACTGGTCTCAGTACGCTGAGGCCGGCCATCCGGTGCCCCCAAGCGACCAGCTGAAGCAGCTGGTCGAACTCCACAAGGTAGCTGAGGAGGCCATGAAGGGCCTCATAGTCCGGCTGTGGCCTGGACAGGCCATGCCTGGGAGCTACTTTGGCCTAGTGTGGCGGCTGGTGGATGCATGCCCCAGGCTGGATGTAGTCAAGTGCTCCGCCTGTATTGAAGGCGCTCGTCGGGCCCTTGCCCGCATAAAGGTGCAATGGGGCAAATTGGATGCGGAGAAGCTTCTCACGACCCACCGCCGCCGGGCAAGGAGTATCGCACGCCGGAGAAGTATTATAAAATTGTCCTGAAGGGAGCCGGCGATATTGCAGATGAGTACTCCCGAAATGTAATTTTTGAGTGAACTCACTGTATATTTATCCTGTGCGCTGAAAACTTCGTTCATATGCGCCATGAGCAACGCTTGTTTAATTTAAAATATTACCTTCTGTGCGGCCGTTTATAAAATCTGAGAGATGGCAAGTCGTTGGCTTCAGCCCCCAAGCCGCAAGTGCTGGGGTGTTCGGGATAAACTTGAGCACTCTTGTTCACATTTTTGGGTCCATCTAGGGAGGCGCTCAACACGACGAACAAGGCAACCGGACTTATAATGCTTGAACACTCTCACTTAGCCATAGAATTCTATAATTTTAAATTTAGTGAAGCCCCGATATTCGAAGATCAATCCGGGCGCTATCCACGCCTTCATCGGACCTTATCCGGAACTTTGCTCGAAGCGGTGTGAGTCTTTAAGGACCCAAAAAAACCTCTCGAACAGCGACTAGTCTCTCGCCTTGTCATGCCAGTCAGTTTTAGCTTTCTCCACTGAGGCGTTAACCCGGCTCAACCGGGGCGCAATCGCAGTGGTTCTCCCAGTGCCACCTTAGCCGACAGAACGGAACGTAAGGCACCAAAACGTGGGAGCCGGGCAAACCCAACTATTGAGCCAAGACATGATTCGGAGCCGATTCATATAGTGCTATAAGTTCAGGGTGCCGCACTTGTGAAAGTGTTCGGACTTTATCACACCATAATTTGGGGAACAGAAGCCCCTGGCGTATTCGGCCGTACCAAAATATACGGGTGCAAGATGTCATGTAATGAACATATATATAAAAGATAATGCAATTGCAATAAAGTGGTGCTGCATTATTTATGAAAGAAAGTCTGCTAGTAGAGCGGACTGATACAAATAGTGCGGTAAGCAAGGGATTTGGACTAAGTAAACATGTCCCCCTCCAGGGATGAGCTGCAGACTTGGTGTATATAATCGAATTTAATGCTCGTAATTGAGACCACCTGAATGTTCGTCGTGGCCTTCTTTAGTCCCTGACTGTTGCATCATGAGTTCGGCAGATTCGCCACCGGACAGGGCTTCTGGTTAACAGAGTCTTGTGTACATAAAAGAAGAAAAATAAAATAAAAAAGAAAGGAGGCGCACTTGTGAGCCCCTGGTGTGGTCGAGCCGCACTCTGGGTCCATTGTGATCGTGCCCCTTTCCCTGCACCCATGGTATCTCCAAAGCGTAATGATGTACGCGGAGTGTTATTCTCGCGATCATGCGCGGGCGAGGGTTGGGGCCGCATTGCTACGCGTGCTCTGATCACGCCAGGTGGTCTTGGTTGGTATTGCTCCGGGCGCGCTTTGCTGTATCCGGCTTTTTAATTGCCGGACTTGGGAATTGCCTTAGAAGGCTGCTCTGTACTTCTGCCGCGAGAGCTGCTGTATGTTCCTCCGTTCGGAGGGAGAGTTCCGTATTCCCATTGACCGTGATGACTCCCCGAGGGCCTGGCATCTTGAGCTTTAGGTATGCATAATGCGGCACCGCGTTGAATTTTGCAAACGCGTTCGTCCGAGCGAGCGTGATAGCCGCTGCGAACGGGACTATGTCGAAGATTAACTCTTCGCTTCGAAATTATCTGGGATCCAAGACCACTTCGGTGTGACCGAGCCTGCTAGCTTGGCTTCCACTCACAGGATGACACCTTTAAAGGTTGTCTTTGTAGGTTTAATCCTTGATGGGTCTATGCCCATTTTGCGACTTGTATCCCGATAAAGCAGGTTCAGCTCTGCCGCCATCCATCAGACTCTCGTGAGGTGGAACCCATCGACGATTGGGTCTAAAACCAATGCAGCGAATCCGCCATGGCGATGCTGGTCGGATGGTCTCTTCGATCGAAAGTGATCGGGCAAGAGGACCATGGGTTGAACTTTGGGGCGATCGCTCCATCGCATAAACGTCCGTAGTCGCGCTTTCCTCTCCCTCTTGGGTATATGGGTCGCGTATATCATATTCACCGTCCGCACTTGTGGGGAAAACCCTTCATCCTCTATTGTTCGGGCGGGTCTCTTCCTCGTCGTCGCTATTTAGCCCCTTGTCATTGTTTTCGGCAATTAACTTGCCAGCCTGCTTGAACACCCAACAATCTCTATTGGTGTGGTTAGCTGGCTTTTCAGAGGTGCCATGTATCTGGCATAAGCGATCGAGTATTCGGTCCAGATTGGACGGACCCGAGTGGTTCTTTTAAATGGCTTCTTCCGCTGACCGGTTTAGAGCCTCGGAATCTGGCATTGACTGCCGTATCCTCCTTATCGTCGCCGTTAATGCGGCGCTTTGTTTTGTTTCGACGTGACTGCCGTTGTTGTCCTTGGTATCCGGACTGCCGAATTTTTACGGAGATTGTTGCTGCGGGCTAGCTAGCTGTCCTCTCCCGCACAAAAGCGGGTCATTAACGATGTGAGGGCTGCCATGGATTTAGGCTTTTCCTGCCCTGTGCGGGCTAGCCATTCGTCCGGATGTTATGTTTGAAGGCTGCAAGGGCCTCTGCATCCGGACAATCGACGATTTGATTTTTCTTCGTCAAGAACCGTGTCCAGAATTGTCTGGCCGATTCGTCTGGCTGTTGAATGATGTGCTTTAGGTCATCGGCGTCTGGTGGTCGCACATACGTGCCTTGGAAGTTGTCGAGGAATGCGGCTTCCAGGTCCTCCCAGCACCCAATTGACTCTGCGGGCAAGCTGTTTAGCCAATGCCGAGCTGGTCCTTTAAGCTTGAGTGGGAGGTACTTGATGGCATGGAGATCGTCACCGCGGGCCATATGAATGTGGAGGAGATAGTCCTCGATCCAAACCGCAGGGTCTGTTGTGCCATCGTAAGATTCGATGTTTACGGGTTTAAACCCTTCAGGGATCTGATGATCCGTTACTTCGTTAGTGAAGCATAGCGGGTGTGCGGCGCCCCTGTATTGAGCGATATCGCGACGCAGCTCAAGAGAGCGTTGTCTGCTGTGTTCGGCCCGGCCGGGGTTATTATATCCGGCGCGACGGTATTCGTCGTGGGTCGTAGGGCGCCCACGTGATCCGTAGATGGATCTGGATTGCCTTGCCTTGTCCTCCAATATGTCTCGCAAGTCCGGCGTGTTCCCTCTTGGCTTCGTACTTTTGGAGCGATGCCGGGGTACGGTCTTGGCTGGGGGCCTGGATGCCTCTCTGTCACGACCACGGGGTGGTCGGTCAGCCATATCGTGCGCTGGTGATGGAGGTATGTATGCTTCCTCCTCTAATCGGGGGAGCAGCTTGCGTCTTGGGTAACTTTTGGAGGGGCGTTCGAGTTTATACTCTTCGGCCGCGAGGACCTCGGTCCATCGGTCGGCCAGCAGGTCTTGATCAGCTTGGAGCTGTTGCTGCTTTTTCTTTAGGCAGTTTGCTGTGGCGATAAGCCTGCGCTTGAAGCGCTCTTGTTCGACGGGATCCTCGGCAGTGCATTTAATTCATCATCGTTGAGGCTTACTTCGTCTTCGGAGGGAGGCATATAGTTATGATCCTCAACCTCTTCGTCTGCCACCCCCTCATGAGGGCTTGCTTCTGCATCCTCCTGTGCTGAGTCTTGCTGGAGGGGATTGTCTTCGGCGCTCTCCGGAGTGTTGTTATCTCCTGTGCCGAAATCTCCATTCTTGTTGTGGCAGGATTTAGAGCGGCGCCGCTGACGCCGGCGTTTGGGCTGCTTCTTTAAAGAGTCTGCCTTCGCTGCTTCTTCGCCATCCCCGTATTTTGGGGTGTCCACCATATATATGTCATATGATGAGGTGGTCTTCCAGTGCCCTGTAGGCGCTGGTTCCTGTTCGTCTCCGGCATCGTCGTCCATAGTGTCGATGTCTTCGGAGTCATAGTCTAGCATGTCGGTTAGATCGTCGACAGTGGCTACAAAGTGGGTGGTGGGTGGGCTCTGAATTTCTTCGTCGTCCGTATCCCAACCATCCTGGCCATAATCCGGCCAGGACTCTCCTGATAACGAGAGATGCTTTAGTGAATTCAAGATATCGCCAAAAGGCGAGCATTGGAAGATGTCCGCGGCGGTGAATTCCATAACCGGTGCCCAATCCGGATCAATTGGCAGGGGCGCGGGAGGTTCGGAGTCCGGCGAGGAGTCCGGCGCCTCGGAATCACGAGTTTCGCGGGGGACAAGATTGGTGTTCGGCTCCATCGTCATGGATGTTGAAGCCCCAGGCGGCGTCTATCCACCGCCCTCGATCTGGCGATCGGCTCGGGCTAATGGCGAAGCAGATCCGTGTGTAGCCACCAAGGCACTTGTTCGCGGCGAGCTAGATCATGCCCATTGTCATAGTGCGGCGCTCTCGGCTGTGGCTCGAGTCCGTCGAAGATCAAGTCTCCGCGGACATCGGCCATGAAGTCTAAGCTTCCAAATCGACTGACGGCCGGGCGTAGCTTCGATCTGCTCCGGATGGCCAAGTGAATCGGCTGCGCAGGCGGCCGCCCGAATCTGAAGATCTGTCCGGGAGAAAAGTCTCACTCGACAGCGTTGCTGGTTGAAGATTCCATCAAGCCTATCGGTGACGACACAGAGGAACTCTCAATGAAAGCACCAATGTCGGTGTCAAAACCGGCGGATCTCGGGTAGGGGGTCCCGAACTGTGCGTCTAGGCGGATGGTAACAAGAGACGAGGGACATGATGTTTTTACCCAGGTTCGGGCCCTCTCGATGGAGGTAAAACCCTACGTCCTGCTTGACTAATATTGATGATATGGGTAGTACAAGAGTAGATCTACCACGAGATCAAGGAGGCTAAACCCTAGAAGCTAGCCTATGGTATGATTGTTGTAATGTATGTTGTCCTACGGACTAGAGCCCTCCGGTTTATATAGACACCGGAGAGGGCTAGGGTTACACAGAGTCGGTTACAATGGTAGGAGATCTACATATCCGTATTGCCAAGATTGCCTTCCACGCCAAGGAAAGTACCATCCGGACACGAGCCGGAGTCTTAAATCTTGTATCTTCGTAGTCTTGGAGTCCGGCGGATAATGATAGTCCGGCTGTCCGGACACCCCCTAGTCCAGGACTCCCTCAGGTGCCATTAGAAAATTATTTGACACCGCTTTAGCAGCTTGTGCAGCCAACTTGTCCACATATCCGAGCAGCCAAGCAGTAAAATACTAAATCTTTGTGGCATGAAGGAACTGGACGTCGGAGCAACTAGGTGCTCCAAAGTTTGGGTCCCTGATTTTTCCCGCTGCATCGGCTCGACAGTGCAAGGCACCTGAGTGAGATGTAGCAACGGTTCTCTTTACACCGGTTTTGGCATACATAGTGGACGGCCTTAGTGCTATTAGTTCTATGTTACTAAATTTGTGCATGTACACACCTGTTAGTATCAATTTGCTGTCATCCAAACACTGTCGCTATCTTGTTGCAGTTATATTTACCTTCCTCTTAAAATGTTCAATTTGTTATTTATAGTACGTAAGTAAGAACTTGTAGCATTGTTGTAGTTAATTATAGCTTCTGATGTTTCAGAATTTGGTTGTTGTCTCAGTAGCAATTATTTCATTTGCACATTGATCTTTTTTTAGAGGAAAGGCCATAGCCCGACTTTATAAATAAAGCCACATGGCAGTGTCACACAAGACCAAACAGGATAATAGTACCGAGAGAAACACATAGCGCACGAAGGGAATATAAAAAAGTCGCGAAGGGAAGAAGGGTACAGGCAACTGCCATACATGGCACGTAGGCCGGAAAGAAGAGACCTAAACTCCAAAACCAGCACCAACAGGGTTAGACAGCATGATCCTGACTAGAGATGTGAGATGCCGAAGCCCGAATTTTGGTGATTAGAAGGTCCAGGGCATCCCGCTCAGCCTCCTTAGTCAATGATCTCCACTGCTGCAACAATATACATGATTTGAAAAGAACGTCAGCAGGCTTAGATGGGAAGATATGTTCAATAGTAAACTTGTTCCTAGTTGTCCATAAGGCCTAGCATAAAGCACCCAGGCCAACCCAAAACACCCTCTTGGTGACCCCAACCAAAGCATTGGCTAGAGTACGGATATCGGAGAAAGAGGAGGGGTTCCAAGGGACCTGGAGCCACGATCTGACACAGCACCACACCAACTTGGCCAGCATGCAATTGAAAAAGATGTGATCCGAGTTTTCCAAAGCCCCACATAAATGACAGAATTCAGAGCCATGCCCATTGCGTTTTTTAATCTGGTCAGCAGTCGGCATGCGACCACGAAAAGCTTGCCAAAGAAAATTTTTAATCTTAGGAGGGACTTTGGACTTCCAAACACAGGAAAATCTGGAAGAAGAAATACCACCAATAAGTCTAGAATAAAGCGACTTGACCAAAAATCTACCAGAAGCCGAGTGGGGCCAGACAACCTCGTCGGCCGACTCCGAGAGCAAGGGGAAGAGGGTAGAGAGACTTTGCCAGTCTTCCAACTCTTCAGGAGACAGGGCCCGACGAAATGCCAAATCCCAGTGATTAGCCGCCACCTCCGCGATGGAGATAGCCGGGTTAGGACAGTAGGAAAACAAAACCGGAAAGCGCTCAGCAAGGGGGGCATCTCCCGTCCACCAGTCCAGCCAAAAGCGGACGGACGTCCCATTGCCAACATTAAATTTAACATGCTCTAGGAAAATAGGTCGAACTTTGACAAGGGATTTCCAAAATTGAGAGCCGCGTCTCGCGGTAGCAAACAGTGGGTTAGAGAGAGGAAAGTATTTCGCCTTAAGGATCGAAAGCCAAAGCAAGTCGGGCCCAACAGTTAAAATCTTCCACCACCACTTGATAAGCAAACATAAGTTCATCACTCGGGTATTGATAATACCTAACCCACCACGGTTTTTAGGTCTGCACATAAGCTGCTACTTGACTAATCTATATTTCCGTTTATTATCCGCGGAATTCCAATAGAAGGCTCCCCTATGTTTGTCAAAGCCAGCATGCACGCCATCCGTGAGAAGATAGAAGCCCATAAGAAACATGGGGAGAGAGGATAAGCATGAGTTAATTAGAGCGACTTTGCCAGCGTTAGTGTTATATCTGCCTCGCCAAGGGAGCACCCTGTTCCCCACTTTAGCAACCGCCGGAGCGAAGTCTTTAGCATGGAGCACACCCGGAGAGATAGGAAGGCCTAGGTATTTAAAGGGGAAAGAGCCCAAAGAGCAGTTCAGGAGCCTGGCAACCCGCAAGGCTTCCGTCTCAGCCACACCCGTGACCAAGACCTTACTTTTGGCGAAGTTAATCTTGAGTCCCGAAACAGCTTCGAGACATAACAGGATGAATTTAAGATTAGCAATGCAGTTGTCATCCAACTCCACCAAGATAATTATATCATCCGCGTACTGCAAGTGGGAAACACCTTCCGGAAGCAGATGGGAGATTACAGGGGTAATGTGCCCACAACGGGCCGCCCTGGAAAGCATGCACGAGAAGGCATCGGCCACAAAATTGAAGAGAAAGGGGGAGGCAGGGTCCCCTTGGCGCAAACCCCTGCCATTAGCGAAGCAATTACTAATGTACCATTAACCGAGACGGCAGTGTGGCCACCCGAGACCATCTGCATGATACGATGAACATAGGAACCGTCGAAGCCTTTAGCAAGAAGGGCCTGCTTGAGGAAGGTCCAGCTCACGGAGTCGTAGGCTTTCTCGAAATCTAACTTAAGGATAACCGCTTTAGCTTTCCGAACGTGAAGGTCATGAACAATCTCATGAAGGGATAGGATACCGTCCAGGATAAAACGGCCTTTGATAAAAGCAGATTGAAAGGGACTGATAACTCTATGGGCCACCGGCGACAAACGATTCGCAAAGCCTTTGGCCGGGAATTTGGCAAAATTGTTAATCAAAGCAATAGGACGGAATTGGGAAATAACATCAGCACCCTTAACCTTGGGGATTAGGGTAATCACAGCATAATTCAAGCGGGAGATATTGACAGTGCCAAGGCAAAAGCCCTGGATAACGTTACAGACCAGCTGTTTCAACTGTGGCCAGAATTTTTGAAAGAAAGGAATAGAAAGGCCATCTGGCCCAGAAGCAGCATTAGGATTAGCAGAATTAACAACCTCCCATATTTCCTGATCGGAGAGGGGGATCATCAAGGAGGCATTCTCCTCGGGAGAGATTTTAAGGCCAAAGTCCTAGAGGGAGGGAGCTATAGAGAGGCCCGATGGAGGTTTAGCCCCCAATAGTGATGAGAAGAAGTTCACCATATGGGCCATAATAACAGAATGCTCTGATGATACAACACCGTTGATGCGCAGGCTATTAATATCGCACCGTCTACGCCTACCGTTCGCGATCGCAAAGAAGTACGCCGTAGGGGAGTCACCTTTTAGGGTCCAGTTAAGAGTTCCCCGTTGGTGCTAGTAAATCTCAGCCTGATGGTGAAGCTGCAATAAGGCAGCCTCAAGATTATACCGAACCGCCCACCCATCTGCGGAAAGCCCAATCGAATCAGCCGCACGATCCAGCGACAGGATCTGGTCCTCAAGGAAGGATTTGGTACGACGATCCTCCGCCGCACGGTTCCGAGCCCAACCTCTGAGAAATTTACGCAAGTTATAGGAACACGTATGCCAATCATCTAGAGGCCCAAAAGAGCGAGCATTAGAAGCTAGAGAAAGGGAGATCTTCGATGCAACCAAATCGACAAAGCCCTCTACCGCCAACCAGGAAGCATCAAATTGGAATCTAGCCGGAGGTCTGAGGCTAACGGAGCCATCATCAAGAATTAGGGGGGTATGATCGGAACCGATAATGCATTTAGCAAAAAGAGAGGCCCTAGGAAATAAGGAATCCCACCTAGGACATACGAAAACTCTGTCAAGCACCGATCTAATAGGAGTTGTCTGATGGTTAGACCAGGTAAAACGAGCTCCCCCCCCCCCCGAGGTAGCTCACGAATAGCATTGGCACTAATGAAATCGTTAAAGGCATTAGCCAGCGGCCAGGAGAAGATATCATTACTTTTATCATTAGGGTCCCGTAGCAGATTAAAATCTCCCCCGATAACCATCGGTAAGGTACAGGCATCGATCTTCAGCGAGAGCTCATTAAGGAATAAAGGAGACAGTGAGTGATCCGCAGGGCCATAGACGACGATAAACTCACAGAGAGTGTTCTGAGCTTTAAGGGAGAGAACAATGCTGGCCCAAAATATCCCATGATCAAAAGCAACAAAATCGAAAATATCTTTGTTGGCCCCTATCAAAGTCCCGCCCGAGTGCCCTACAGCAGGTAAAAAGCTCCAGTAGAATTTGTCCATACCCACAATAGCCGACAGTTCACTAGGGGAGAAGGATTCCTTGAAAGTTTCTACCAGCCCCATAAAATCAATCGAATTAGATCGAACCAGATCTTTAAGTTGGTCACGGCGCCCCCTAGCACCGAACCCCCTAATGTTCCAGAAAAGCGCCCTCATTTATAAGAAAGGTTTTTGATTCGAAGGATCGACCTGCAAGGAGCCACGCAGGATTTAGCACGTTTATTGATGCCCCTTTTAGACAAGTTGGATTGGGGCTGGCCACTACCAGCGCCCGCGTCCATTGCCAAACCACTACTAGACGCCCCAGGCATAGAGGCAACTGCCTCTTTGGCTTTGGCAATGGCAGCCTGAGCCATCTCGTTAGCCCGAATAACAGAAAGAAGGAAACTAGGAGAGCCAACAGAAGAATCAACCACCACCCTCACATCCGACATAATATTTAAAAGATGATCATCCGAAAGAGAAGGAAGAACCAATCGAACCGGAGAAACAACAGCAGAGGGGACGGGGGATGTACCTGTGGGGGGAGATCCTTCGCCGCAGCACGTTTTTTAGCCCGCTCCAGAATAGGGACACCAGAATTGGCCACCCGCCTGCCTTCGCGCGCCGTGGACATAGGGGAATGGATCGCAGACGACCGCGCCGCAGGTGATCCAACATGGTGGTCCGAGCGAGACATAGAGCCCAAATCATGATCAAGACACCGACAGATCCCTGCCATAGATTGTTTCGAACCCGAAGAGTTCCGGCTCTTAGCCGAGAATTTGCGCACTGAGGATTTCTTCTTCCGAAGGGACTGGGCTTCCACCACATCACGAACCGGAGAGGCCGGGAGATCTTCAATCCCAGATCAAGTGGGGGAGAGCGGGCGGGCAGGGAGGTTGGAGCAGGCACCAGAGACGGGGGTAGCAGAGCAGGGCGGAAACTTCGATGTATCAGCATCAGCAGCAGGAACCTTGGGAGCATCAGACGGGACCACCAGATCATCATGAGGAGCAACACCAGAGGGAGCTTGAGATTGAAACAATTCACGTTCAGAATCAGCCAGACCATCCTATTCAGATTGGGTGAAGCGGAGGTTAGACCCATTGCTCTGATTGGGGCCACCCTGCGATCCATCCCCCTCTTTATCATGCTTGTCCGAAGGGAGAGAAGGGGGAGGAGGGGGAGGTGAAGACTGAAAGACGGCCGCCCCCTCCACCCGCACCCGAAGCTTGATACCATTGGGAGACGGGAAGATATCAATCGAGCCATGCACCCTTTCAGGATCCAACACCCAGGCCTTCATCCTAGCAGGCCCCACCTTGTTCAGAGAATCTTCATCCACTTCAATGGGCTTCCCAATCAGCACCCCAAAAGGCAGGAGAAAAGCAGACGAACGGAGAGCAACAGGCAGATCATCAATCAGAACCCAGATTTGAGAGAGTGGCCCGACAGCCGTACCACTGCAAGAAGCCGCTTTAACAGAAACCATCAATTGATTGAGGGGAAGGGTGAAGCTAGTGCATGAGACAATCATCCGCAAACATTCTTTGGAAGGAAACACCACCGAGAACTCAAAATCAGACAGCTGCACCACTTGCCAGTCCCAACCAGCCTCATCCCAAATGCGAAGCCCTTCCAGAAGAGTGTGAGGCGAGATCTTTTGATCCTTGACCGTACCAATCGCAGCATTAGACAAAGCAGGTGCCACCTCCCGAACAGGAAGGTCGCCATCAAACGCGAAAAAGGAGCAACCTGGGAGACCCGAACCAAACTGGATGACTGCGGGAGGTTTCTGCCTAGCCATGTAGTTGACCGTGAGGTGGCCATCAGAACGACAGATCAAGCAGAATGGAGGGTTGGTGCAGCGAGATTGGAAATGACCGGGCCTGTGGCAGGCGAAGCACGTGAGCGCCGAGGGGTTGGACTGGGAGGCCGAGGGAGGGCGGGAGTGCGAAGGTGGCGGGGGGAGGATCCCGTCACCCATCCCCGGAGAAGGAGACGCCCCAGAAGCCGGACCGGGCAGCCGACACGCCGGCCCCGCGAAGGACCGAGGCGGCGGCCGAAAGCCCGCACCCACCCCAGCGGAACGGGGCGGAGGTGGAGGGCGCGACAGAGCGTCAGGACCACGACCCCCACCCTGAGCAGGAAGGAAGGCAGAAGAAGAGGACACACCGCCGCCAGAAGCCACCGCCGCTTCCCACGGATCCAGCGCCGGAGATGGAGAGTGACCAGATCCAGAACCCTGCGGGCCGGATCCAGGCTCACCCACCCTCTCCGAGCGCTGCCCTGAAGCCCGGGCCACGCGGTCACGAGCCGCCTGCTCCGCCTCCAACTTGGAGCGGAGCGAAGCCTCGAGCTCCAGATCCACCGCGGAAGAAGGGGAATCCTCACGGCGACGCTTGTTGCCCGAGGGCGCCTCGCACGAAGAGCCGCGTGACTTGTCCATGGAGATCACCGCCGCAAAAGGAAGAAGGAGGGGTGGAGGAGGGGAGGATCTAATGAGGCGACGAATGGGGAGACGGTGGCGGTGCAGATCGAAGGCGGAAGCCGGAAACCCTAGTAAGGGGGAGAGAGAGCCGCGGGGGATCCATAAATAGCCCGTCCGAGCCGTGCCCACCTGGGCCCGAGTCGCAACATGGGCCAAGCGAGGCTGGGGAGCAGGGGCTGGGAAGATGGGCCCAACGGGAAGATGGGCCCGTGCACATTGATCTTTTTGAGAAGATATGTCATAATTAGCCTGTTCTTCAGTTTTTCAAAATAAGTATTGGTGATTTTCTATGTTGCTATAAACCCATTTTCCCTATAATTGTTACTCATATAGTTTTAAATATTATAGGACGAATGGAAGTGTTCTTACTTGGAGTGGGTTGATCAAGAATGGCCACAGTCTTTGAAGATGTGCCTAGCAAAGCTCTGGAGCATGTATCAGGAAGAGAACAAAGGTAGGCTTAGAGAAAGTGTTGTCAATGCTGAAGAATATTTGAAGATGCGGGGTAAAAAGAGAAAGGTGGAGACTGAGCTCAGATTTTTTAAATCAGACTTTGCTAAGATGGTGTTGGCAAGGGAGAAGGCACTTTTCCAGTTGGATAGTGCAAAAGAGGTTTTTACTAAACTCAAAGCAGAGGTGGATAAGACGAGCCTGTATTATCTCGATTAGGGAAATGAATATATTGTTCTAATATTGTTTTTTTTAAATTGAACTAGCTATATGATGTACTGTGTTGTTTTCAGGCAGCTATCGTACTGTGATGTTAAAATATATCTATGTGTCTGATATGAAATTGGCAAACAGCTGTTCAATATGAAATGTGAATTTGCGTAATACTGGAACTATTAATTGTAAACTAATAAACCTGCTAAATGGGTCATCGAACTTTGCAAACGGTTCTAGAAGTAAAAGCGCTTGTGATGGGTAGCCCAATGCCACACAGTTTTCTTCATCAAATCGTGTGTGATATAGTTGATAAAAGCAAACGTTTAACCAAGGCAGAGCGTGTGTGATAGTTACACCTATCACACACGAGCCTATACATAAACCTGTGTGGGATGTACATACGAACGGAAACGTTTTCCCTGGATTGACTGTGTGAGATGTACATACGAACGGAAGCGTTTTCCCTGAATTGACTGTGTGGGATGTACATACGAACGGAAACATTTTCCCTGGATTGACTGTGTGGGATGTACATAAGAACAGAAATGTACTCCTTGGATTGACTGTGTGTGATATACATACGAACGGAAATGTTTTTTTGGGATTCACTGTGTGGGATGTACATACGAACGGAAACGATTGGGTTTCGGTGCCTCGCCCAATCGCACACGAGCTCATTTTGCCCCAGTCTGTGTGCCAGGAGGGTCTATCCATGACGGTTTCTGGGTTGTGTGGGAAGGACCCCCCTATCGCCCACACTCACTTGGCGACGGTTCCAAATGCCATCGCGGAAAGGGGTTAAAAACCGTTTGTATAGCACCGACGCGTACCGGTGTTGCTGCTTTATGTTAACTAAAGTCGGGCTTTCTTTTTCATGTGTGGGTGGCAGGCAGGAGTGGAAACCCTTGGAGTTCATGTGGACGAATCCACTCTCATGGGTCACAGAGGCCCTTCCTCCACCCCATCAGAACCGGGCTGCCTGTTGTATGTATAGGTGAGACCCTCTCTGTAAATTTAGTTTCAGATCATGAAAAAAATATTTTTTGTGAACATAGCAGATTTTGTTTTTAACCATGGAATTTTTAGTTTTTGAACCATCTCAGTTTAGTTGTTTGCTTTTCTTGAATTTGCCATGTGCAAATGATTTTCTTTATTCTCATACCGTGCCATAAAAGTATTTTTGACATGGCTATTTTGTTAACGGCAAAATTACGTTTGATGGAGCCATATGCCAAATTTAGTTCATGGATCATGGCAACTTCATTTCGTTTTTTAACCATGGCAATTTCTAATAAGATCTGAGAAAGGCGCTGATTACAGCTCCGTCCTTGGATGGACCATCAAACTCTGCTGCACTATCACTCCTCGATAAGTGTTCTTACTCAGGTTGTGCACTTGGCTGAGCGAGATCTTCCCCTTTGGCATGCGCCCGGACTCCCATGGAGGCCAGCAGTGGGGAATCTTGGACGATGGGCGAAAGCCCGATCTGGCAATATCACGCGAGTGAAGAAGGGCAATGCCGCTTGTAAAGCTCTTTCGTCGAGTACACGATCATGACAGGACTCGAGGAAGAAGCCCCGGCTAACTCCGTGCCAGCAGCCGCGATAAGACGGGGAGGGGGGCAAGTGTTCTTCGAAATGACTGGGCGCAAAGGGCACGTAGGCGGTGAATCGGGTTGAAAGTTCCTTTTTCGTTATGCCGCTCCGCGAGCAAGGAGCGCCATTGATTAGGCACTTCTCCTTGTTGAATGAGAATGAAGGAAGAGTGTCGAACGACTAAAGCTAACAGCCAGCCCGGATACCTAAACTGAAGAGGATGTCCCACCATAGCAAGATATGATACAGACCAATTAACTGGTAAGCCAACCTTCCCCGTTGCTTTTCTTTCAACTAAATAGAAAAAGAAGGGGGCTCCTACGCGACTAGGGCCGATTTCCTATCGCGGAAGCCTTTTCCGAGTGCGAGCTGACCATGGCAATTTTTGTTTGTTTTTCATACACAAAACCATGTTATTTTTGCCATGGCAATTTTTGCATCATTTCATTTCGCATAACAAAATTGAGTTTTTTACTTTCTAGCATGGCAACTTTTTACGTTATTGGCATGCAAAATTGAGTTTTGTATGTTGCCACGATAAATTTCACTTTATTCACATGGCAAATTTAACAATATCGTCGTGGTAATTTTTTAACTTTATTGCCATGGCATATTTTCACCCTTTTTTTGCCAATTTTTACATTTTGTTGCCATGACAAAATTTTAGCTTTTATTGCCATGGCATTTTTTCACCTTTTATTTTGCCATGGCAATTTTTACAATTTATAGCCATGGCAAATTTTCTTTAAGATAGACGGCAATTTTAGTCCAACATACATGGCAAATTCACTTTTCATTCTTGCCATGGCAACTTTACTTTACGAACCATGGAAATTTACTTTTTATTTTGTATGGCAAATTGACATTGATTGCAATTTTTTACTTTTCATCTGTTTGATGTGAATTTTTCCTTTTCATGAGGGACCATGGTAAATTGCCGTATTTTCACCCTATATTTGTCTGGGGGTTGGTTTGATCGAACTGCTATGGGAACGATCCTACCGAACAATTCGTTCGTTTGGTGCCTCCATAGACCGAACGTGCGGCAGTTATGTGTGTCCAAATAATAGACATTGAAAAATAAAGTTGGCTGATCAGAGCCCCACACGCGTGCGCACACACACAAATAAAAAGATCAGTGTTCATGAAGGCCACCTGAGCTCCCAATCGCTGACTCAAAATAAACGAACTCATATATGCTGGCATGAATTGTTCCACCTTCAGGAGGAGAATTTTGGAACAGAGGAAGTAGTTGAGAAACCGGAGCTCACAACCAAGATCATCGACCACATGTCTGACAATAAGACTCACGCCACAGAGCTAGCCCGCAGATAGTCCACGAACTCGTCCAGGTTCTGGTCGGAGCTGCCGCCGGCCGCGACCGCGGCGCGCGCAGCCTCGCTCCACCGACGTGCCGCCTCACGCGGGGAAGGTTCGGTGGCGCCGTCGTCCATGACGGCGCACGCGAACTCCAAGAAATCCCCCAGTTTCTTGTCGGAGGCGCCGCCGGGCGCGATCACCACCCGCGCCGCGTCTCCCAGACGCCGTGCCGCCGCGCGGGCGGAAGCCGCCCTGCCGTCCTCGTCTTCCATAACGGCGCGCACGCACTGCTCGATCTCGCCGCGCGGGAACACCCCCGAGGACGCGTCGCGGCGCGCGCGCACGCCGGCGCCCCACGCCTCCTCGATGAGGCGAGCGTTGATCGGCTGGTCGGTCCACAGCGGCAGCGCCGCCATCGGCACCCCGAAGCCGAGCGCCTCCAGCGTGGAGTTCCAGCCGCAGTGCGTGACGAAGCAGCCCACGGCGCGGTGCGCCAGGACGTCCAGCTGCGGGCTCCAGCGCACGACGAGCGCGTCGCCCGACGCCGTAGCCGCGTCCAGGAGGTGGCGCGGGAGCTGCGCCTCCTCGCCGGCCCTGACGACCCACAGGAACGGCTTGCCGGCGGTGAGGAGGCCGCGGGCCAGCTCCTCCATCTGGGCGGCGCCGATGGACGCGTTGCTGCCGAAGGAGACGTAGACAACGGAGCGGGGAGGCTTGGCGTCCAGCCACTTGATGCAGGTGTCCTCCGGGTCGAGCAGGTTGACGCCGTAGGTGAAGCGGTGGTCGACGTCGCCGGAATCATCGACGCCCGGCAGAGGAACGCACGGCCCTATGGCTCGGACCTTGAAGTGGCGCTTCAGCCCATCCAGAACCTGAGAACAGAAACACCAACCCACTTTAAGCCCAACTCATGTGACTCATTTTCAGCCCATCAAATATGTCTAAGATCCATCTCAAAAAGAAAAAAAAACTCAAAAGTTTCTAAAAATAGGTAAAAAAACTAAAAAAAAAGGAAAACCCAGAATAAATAGAAAGATGGAACCTGTAGAACTTTCTAAATTTTCATTCGAATTTTCCCCACGTGCAGTTTCTTTCTTACTGAAGGTTCTGCTCTTTCCGGAAACTTTTTCAGGGTGGCTCAACTTAATATGGGGCTAGAAATGAAATCTCACAAATCGAAAGTTCAATTTTCACGAATCGAAAGTTTCTTGATCTTCAATATGCAACTAATGAACATCTTTTATTTAAACATCATCATTTGAAACCTAAAAAGTTTCTCGATGTTACTACCTCAAACTCCAACTCATCGAATGAGTTGACGAGAACCCAGTCACCCGCGTCCCGATCAGCGAACTGGGCGAGCGCGGGGGCGGTGAGCGCCGGGTACGGCGCGTCGTGGAACACGAACGACGGGAACTCCCACCTCTCCAGCCCCGGCAACCCGGCGAACGGCTCGCTCCTGGCCCCCGCGCTGTCTCCCGGCGGCGGCGCGTCCAGCAGCCCGGAGTTGATGTAGTAGTACACGGCGCTCGCCGCGCAGGACTGGGTGGAGAAGGGTACGGCCGGCCGACCCAGCCCCCGCGCCGTGCGCGCCACCCAGTGCATGAACGAGTCGTACACCACGTGCGTGAAGTGGCCTTCCTCGATGAGCGCGGCCAGGGACGCCGACCCACTGGACTCCAGCCTCTCCACATACTCGTCGACGCTCGCCGCCGACGGGAGGCCGCCCTCGTCGTGGCCATCGGAGATGGACTCGACGCGCACCGGGCCGGCGTCGAACCGGACAGTTCTGGCGATGAAGCGGGTCACGACGAGGGCGGCGGGCACGCCCTTGGACGCCAGCCTCTTGGCAAACTGTAGCATGGGGTTTATGTGGCTTTGGCACGGGTAGGGCACGAGCAGGACGTTGGCCATGGCCATGGTTGGTTCTTGGTTGCTTGCTTGCTAATGCTAGATTGACAATGTTACCGCGGATCAGATCAGATCACCCGATTATATAACATGCGATGGGTAACATGCATGTGGTGAAAAATGGAGGAGGTTTATTGCTCTTTTCTGGCACCATTAATTCCAATAACTCCCTTCTTTTCTAGTAGAAAACACAAGGCCATGTATTGACAAGAGTTTATCCATGTGCATGGATCGGATTTATGCCATTCTGCTTATGAAAAACGTGGGGAATATGTGCAAATCAGCACGTTTCGGTTTCATTCACATGTGTTCTTGGGTACCTTTGTCAATTTATATGCTGGGTTTTTTCTGACTCCTGTCCTGGAGAAGAACCCTCTTCTGCCGGAAACAAAGTGGTACTGGTAATACTCCCTTCATCTCAAAATAAGTGTCGTTATTTTAGTAGAAAGTTTGAGCGCATAGATTTTGGACCCCAATAGGAGGATGATGCCATCGAACGATGAAGGTTTATCGAGCAAACGTTTCATCCTTTACCCGATTGTTCGCTGTGGTCAGGGTCCAGGGAGATCCCGATTGGCCCATAGATATCATTTAACTGTATCAGTTAAAAAATACCATGAATATTATTTTTATTAAAATGGCATGATCTAAAAAAATGAAATTGTCATGCTGTATAAACAGTGAATATTTGTTTTTGCTATGGACCAAAAAACAAAAATACCATGCTGTAAAACCTTACTTTATATGGTTTGCTGTGCAAAAATTCAGTAAATATGCCGTGCCATAGAAAATAAAATTGCCATCCTCTTAATTATTAAAATGTCATGCTCTTAGTAAAAAAATCATCTCCTCTTATTGATTAAAATGCAATCCTTATTATTAAATTGGCATGCTCTTAATAATAAAACTGCCAACCTCTTATTAATAAAAATGGCATCTTCATTATAATAAAAATGTCATGCCACACTACCTAAGTAAAACTATCATGCTACATACACTAAAGCTACCAGGTCTAATTAAAAAAAATGACATGCCAGTAATAATAAAAATGCCATTCTCTCTATGATAAAACGGTCATCCTCTCAATAAAAATGGCATACCACTGAAAATAATCCTCTCAATGATAAACCGCCATCCTCTTCATATTAACATTGCCATCCTCTAAATAATAAAAAATGCCAAGTTATTAATTAAAAAAATGCCATGCTACCTACATAAACATTGCAAGTATTTTAAAAACTTGTTCTCTAAGACATGGCAACTTTTGTGATTTGTAAAAAACACATGGAAAAATAAAACAAAATAGTGACATTTTATCTTATAACGAAGAAAAAACTCAGGATTTTATGATTTTTTTTCTAGTCAAAGTTTCAAATGAAAAAACAAATTTAAAACAAAATAGCTTCATATGCGTATAGCAGGTTTGTCGCAAGTGCGCACAAACCGTTCTACAGTCTAAGTGGTAAGCCCACCTACGACCAACGCGGGTGGGCATGATATCGAGTCCGGCCCAACCCATGTCTTTGGTTTGTTTTTTTGGAGAGTTTAACAAGGTAGTGTTCGCTAGAGAGAGGATTACAACGAATAACTCCAGAAAATCTACGTGGCAGGCTGGCAGCGGCCTTGCGCCGAGATTCGTGCAACGGTAGAAAGGACATTCGCTGGAACCATCGCCATGACTGATGTTCGCTATATAACATTTTCATAGATTTTATTGGATAAAAACATCAACACTTGGAAAGAATGCCACGGGATGTGGATTAGATAGTGCACTTTCCATTCTGTTTTCATATTTTCTATAACGAATACAAATGTAAATATGTATGATATCGAATACCAACGTGGAGCGGATGTTACTCCAATACAAATATGGATATGAAGTTAACTTGATTCAGAATGAATACGAATATCTTGCAAATCTGACGACACGATTGATAACAGAAACAAGTTAGCAACAATGTGATGAAATTAATAGGCTCATGCCCCGTACAATAAGTCAAGGCTAGACAAGTATACAGTTATATAATGCTTCCTCTGTAGAGTATAGTGGTTGTAGTAACATCTTATATTATGAGACAGAGGTAGCACTATTCAAGTGGCTGGACATATCCTGACATGAAAGGCTTCCATGCTCAAGAGAAGCGGCCAACTGATTCTTATCAGCTCCACCCTCACGGCCACCATCATCTACCATATCCTCACCCTTGATCTCATGTATACAAAAAATTCCAAATAATCTAAATGAAGTTATTACGAAAAACACTTTACATAAAAACCAGATGGAAAAAAAATGTTAACAACCATTTAAATTTTTAGAAATTTGTATTGATAAAATGTTTCACATGTATACAAAAAAAAATACAATGTGTTCGGAAAATATTGATCATGTATTTAAAAAATAATGATCAAGCATTTGAATTTTATTGTTAAACAAGTATTTTACAAATGTTAATCAAGCATTTGAAAAATGTTAAATGTGTATATAAAAATGTTGTCCATGTATTTAAAAATATTAACCAAGCATTTAAAAAATGTGAAAGGTGTATAGAAAAAATGTTGACCACGTACTAAAAAATGTTAATAAAGCATTTAAAATGTTAAATTTGTATAAAAAATGCTGACCATGTATTTTACAAAATGTCAATCTTGTATTTGAGAATTGTTAATCAAACATTTGAGAAATACTTAAAATCCGTACAAAAAATATTGACCATGCACCCAAAAAAAATGTTAATATTTTATTTGAAATTTTTAAATATGTATTAGATATACACCAAAAATGTATTAATCATGTGTTTCAAAATATTGAATGTGTATACAAATTTTTTCTGATGTATACAAAAAATGTTGAATGTGTACTGAAAACCCCAAAAAAAGAAGGAACAAGAAAACCAAAGATAACCGAGAAAGAAACCAAAAAAGTAAAAAAGGCATGAAAGAAAACCCCCGATGAAAATCAAGGAAAAAGCAAAGAAAATTGACAAAAATAATACAAATAAAAAACCTTGAAGAGATTGGAAAAAATGGCAGGAACCATGAAAAAGTGAAGAAAAACTTTGAAAAACAAGAAAAACAGAAAACCGGAAAAACCTGTAAAGAAAAACAGAAGAAAGAAAGAAAGAAAAGGAAGTTGAAACCAAGGCGAAGCCAACCTAGCGAGCAAACATACCAAACCCAATTAACATCCGGATAAGGAAAAAAAACAGCAAAATTAGGCCATATAGGTGGAAGGAAATCCTTCACCAGGACGGGAGAAGTACTCACACTAACAATATATTGTCTTGTCTAAAAAAACAAGATATTGTAATGATGTTAGAGAGTTTTTGTCCTCGCAGATCCGATTATTCGGATCTGGGAGTTTATGTTGTTGTATCAATTTTTTTATTGATCTGATTTTTTGTGGATGTGAAATCATTCATCGACATCATGGTAAAAATATAGTGATTCGACGATCTTCATTTTTAGAGGATCATCCCCAGGCCAAATACGTTCATTAATCAAGGCTTCCCATATTTTTGGATGGGCGACTCAAGGCACTTTCAAAATCATTATCGATAATGCTCGTGCAGGTGAAAGAGTGACAACATCATTACTCCAGTCCAATTCCAGCCTCTTACCCGAAGCCTTTGGAGTATTTCTTTGAGTAGAGATTGATACCGCGAAGAAGGTGTTTTAAAAAGATTTTATTGTAATTCTTAGTCATAGAAGTTATTTTGTATTTTTTTGGATTTTAGGTCCAAGCCAGTGTGCATGTAATTAATTGTTACGAGTATGAATAGAGTTACATCTAAAAAACTAACACGATATTGTCAAATCACTATTTAAGGAGCACTTTTTGCAAATGTCACTCCCACATCCCAGGTTGCGAAAAGTGTTGCACTGCATGCACATGACGTATCGCAACCTGAGAGTCCTCTTTTCGTAGATTTGGACACATGGTTTAAAATATTTTATCTCTCAAACCATGCGTCCAACTCGAACCGTTTTCACCGTTTGATTTCTCCTGTCATGGTTTTCAAAACTAGTTCCCATATTGATAGGTTTCGACAATTTTTCCCTTTTCAAGAGGCACGGCCGTGCCCGCAGAAGCAAATCCATACCTCTCATGGTAGAATAAACAGGAAAACACGTTTTCCCCTTTTGCGAGAGGCACAGATGTGCCTCTCGCGGAATGAAAAAGAAAGAAAATACATTTTTTTTCCTTTTCGAGAGGCACGGTCGTCCCGTGACTCTCGCAAAAGCAAAACATTGCCTCTATGAGAAGTAAATCCGTGCCTCCCATGGTAGAAAAAAAGAACTTTGTCCCTTTCCCGAGAGGCATAACCGTGCCTTTCACAAAAGCAAATCCATGCCTCTACGAGAAGTAAATCCGTGCCTCTCGTCGTAGGAAAAATAAGGAAAACACGTCTTTTTTCTTTTAGGAGGGGCACGGCCGTGCCTCAAATCCGTGCCTCCGCGAGAAGTAACTCTTCGTGCCTCTTGCAAGAAAAAAAAAACACATTTTTTCATGTCAATTCTTTTTGTCCAAAACCTAAGAAAAGCCGGGGGAATCCGAAAAGCCAAAAAACCCTGAATAAATTTATCTAAAAGCCGAAAACATGTGCAGAAAAATAAAACCCAAAGGGAGCACCTAGAGCGCTCTTAGCCTACCCGAAGGAGTGGTCTTTGATTAATTGCTCCCCGATATTGTCAACACAGACGTAGGCAACTTCGCCTGAACTAAACACTGGGTTGGGCGTTCCAAAAGCGAGGCCACATACCACAACTCTTTTTTTTCTTCATATTTTTTGTTTATGTTCTTTTATTTGTTAGTTTAATTTTGTTTATATTTCCAATATGATTAATGTGTCTATAATAAAATATTAATTTATATAAAACGTTGAAAAAATGTTAATCAAGCATTTGAAAAATGTAAAATGCGTATAGAAAAATTATTTCTTATATATAAAAAAAATTTAAAATATAATTTGTATGGAAAACATTGATCTAGTATTTGTAAAGAAATATCAAGTATGTGAAAACATGCTAATAAAATATTTTAAAAGTTAAATCAAGCATTTGAAAAAAAACATGTATACAAAAGACATTTTTCATGTATATAAAATGTATACAAAAATAAAATGTGTATGATAAAAGTTAATCATGTATTTAATTTTTAATGAATCATTTGAAAAACATTGAGCATGTATTTAAAAATGTTAATCAAGAACTTGAAATAATAAATTTGTATAAAAATGTTTTTCACGTAAAAAAGTATACATATAATATACAATGTGTATGAAATTTTTATAATGTTGTTCAGGTATTTAAAAATGTTCAATGTATATAGAAATGTTCCTTATGTATACAAAAATGTACAAATGTGTATGAAATAATTAAACACCAAAACATATATTTGAAAAAAAAATGTTTATTATGTATTTATAAAATGTATGCATGATTTTGACAAAATGTGTGTTACCATAAAAATATTCAGCTTGTATTTCAAAAAAATGCTGCCCATGTATTCCAAAAAGTTTTAATAACATGTATTTAAGAAAAAAAAATCACATAATGTATTTCACAAATGTACAACGTGTATTGAGGAAAATCTTTCACATGTATACTGAAAATGTACATTGAACACTGGAATACACACACACACACACACACACACACACACACACACACACACACACACACACACACACACACACACATATATATATATATATATATATAGGGAAAATCCATCCTACCACCTGGTGGTAGTTACCCCACATATATCATATACTACCATGTGGTATTATATAGACTATTTTATTATTTTAAATATGTTCATATACTATATCTAAGATATTTCAAAGCAAGTTACATGAAAAAAATGCATACGAGTCCATAGTTTTTGTTATATTTGTGAAATACGTACATATTTGTACGTAAAAAAGAGCATACTCAAAATATTATACATACTACCTAAAAATTAGTATATATACTACCTAAACACTATTATATACTACATACTACACGTACATACTCTCGGTTTCAACAGATACTACATACAACATACAAAACGTAAGTGGTGGTAACTACCACTGCTTGTAGGAAACATTATATATATATATATGTTTTGAAGAAAAATAAAAAATGATTAAAACCGAGAAAGAGACATAATGGTAACCAAGGAAAAATAAAATAGAACCAAAGCATATCGAAGAAAAATAAATGAAGACCAGCTAAGAAATAAAATAAAACCAAAGAATATAACAAGAAAACATGAGAAAAAAAAGTGCAAATATACAAAAGAAATCATAGAAAATCCCTGATTGAGAATTCATCCGATTAACCGGTTAACTTGCCCAATAATCCCTACTTGTAGGGTCACTGAGTTGCTGATAAACTGAGAAATCAACCGATTAATTAATTAACTGGTCAATTAGCCTATTTATCCCCTACTCGCCAGCCAACCGAGCTGCTACCAGTTAACAATTTCCTCAATAATGAAGAAAACAGAAAACTAGAGAAAACCGAGAAAGAAACAAAAAAACTGAACAAAAAAAAGAAAAAAAAAAACAGGAACCAAACGAAGAGAAAGGTGAAAAAATAATGGCAAAACAAAAAAACCGAAGAAACCCGTGGAGAAACAAGAAAACAAATGAACAAATGAAATGACAAAAAACATAGAAGAACACACTGTACACAACTACCAGCGAAGGAGCGAGCGTTAAGAACGGACTGGCCTAGTAATGTACTCCCCCCGCCCCATAATGTAAAATGTCTTACATTATGGGACGGAGGAAGTACAACACTTGAAAAAGGTTCAGGCGAGACAAAATGTACTCTCGCTGTAGGCGAAGTATTGGGTTTGCACTCATCGCCTTTGTATCCTTAAAATGGTTGACTGAATTTAGAACACCCAATTCACCCTAACAAAGGTGACAGAGAATGAAATACAAATGGGTAATGGAGCAAATATACCAAAAATGCTATAATTTATATATTCAATCTTATTACAATATATTTCATAATTCCTCGCATTGGTTCTAAAGGCTGAACCACGAGGCTAACTTATTCAATCTTATTACAACTGCATGGGAGCTTAACCAGAAGCTTGAATACATGCATGTCTTCTGCTGAGAATTATTAAATTTCCCTAGCATACATGGTAGGCTCCCATGAATTAAACCCACCAGCAAATTTGGACTTGAGAAGTTCCACGACCCTGGCCTCCACCCGTAGCGCCTTGGTGAGCACTGGCGTGGGGATTGGCGGGTTGGAACCGAAGAGTGTGAGCGGCACGAACACGATGCCTGTGTTCTAGCTGTTGAAGGAGACGACCATGGAGGCCTCCGTCTTAGCAACGTTCAACTGGAAGTGCATGAGGCCGCGGGGATAAGGAAGGTCTCTCCGGCGCCAGGGGCGGACCTAGAGAGAAAATGACCAGGTGTCCTAGCATATGATCACTCATATTTTTCATCTAAACTAGCAAGATGCCCATGCGTTGCGCGAAACATCAAGATGCATTTGTATGAGTAGTTTATCTTGTGGGAGAAAATGATGAACGAGGGAAGGCCTTATTTGCAAATGTGAAGAGGGGTGTGGGTACCTTTTTACAAAATTGCCATAGTTTTCTTCCTATCCGTCAGATATAAAACGGGCGGCATATATTGCAGGATGGGGTGTCACATACTATATTTTGCATGAAACTTACAAGAAAAAGTAGCTCAACCTGGGTTCGCCCCTGTCCGGCAACCGGCGCGCACCATCCTTGAGTAGAGCTTGTTCCCGGAGTCGAGGCTACCGAAATTCTAACGAGGAGCTCACCTTTCATCACGATGCCAATCGGCGCGGGGGTGGATATGCGGCGGGTTGGTGCACCCAGCGCAAAGTCCACGCGGTTCATGGACACGCCCATCGTGTTGGTACCGGGCCACTCGGCCACGTCGAGCTCCGTCATGGCCGGGCCGTTCGGGATGGATGTGTTGCCGGCCTCTTATACAAGAAGAGGAAGTCGTCGCCGGCCTCTTGTACGAGAAGAGGAAGTCGTCGCCGGTTCCGACATGGGCTTGCATGGATGCCTGTTCACCGAGACCGCCTTGCCGTCGAGGTCGATGACGCAGAAGTCCTGGAGAGGATCAGGGTCTATGCCAGGACGGCGGGAGCTAGGAACAGCATGGCGAACAGGCTAACCGCCAAGGTTTTAGAGTACCCCATTTCTTGCTATGCAACAAGCTTGGCTAGGACTGATCAGCTGGAGTTTGTTGATCGAGAGTATGCAAGGCACTGGTGGTTGCTGCTATATGGTGGATGAGTGAGTGGTGAGACATATGGAGTCCTTTATATAGGGAATCGTTGCACGTAACGCATGCATGGAGCTAATTAAGCTATGCATGTCGTCACCGCATGCATGTGCAAATGTGCACACAAGGCAAGGCAGAGAGTTTATTAAGCATATACTCCCTCCGTTTCTTTTTAGTTTGCATATAAAATTCGATGAAAGTCAGACTTTGTAAAATTTGACTAGCCTTGCAGAAAAAGATATCAATATCCACACTATGAAATCAATAATAGTATTAGATGCACGATGAAATTAATTTTCATAACATATAACTTTAGTATTGGAGATGTTAATATTTTTTTTATAAAATTAGTCAAATTTTATAAAGTTTGACTTTGACCAAATTTTATATGCGGATTAAAAAGAAACGGAGGGAGTATTACTTGCGTTGGTGCCGGGATCAGCTAGCTTGTGATGGAAATGAAGATGGGGGCAAGGTGAGGAGTCAAGGCCACTGCCGGCTGCTAAGGAAATGAGACCAACGAACAGAGACAAGGAGGAGGTGTATCTCACTGGAGTATTGCTCTTGGAAAAGGCGGGTTCATAATATTCGTGCACACCTCAACTCTTCAGTCATATGAAGTTCAAGGGCATGCTGGCTGATGGTGAAATGCCAGGGTCTTCTCTTCATTCAACAGCAAAAGAGAGGAGCTGTCCTCTAAAATGAATAAGCTATATATAGCTACGTCCCGTGTCCCTCAAGTCTCGACTGAACTTTTTTAACTCTTCAAGTGAGCGAGTTTAATTAGATGCACGGAGAATGCGAATATTTCTCCTACGCACGCTAGGTTAATTATGCATTTTTTTGCATTTATCGGCTGTCCGTCCACCCGCCAGCCGTTTCGTCCATCGTTGGGTAGTTCTGTACTCGCTGAAGGGAGATCTCCATGCTAACGTTTAGCGCATAGCATGATGGTCAGAAATGGGAAGCTTCTCGCCGCGGTGTACCTACCCTGAACCTAGCTACGGTCTCTCTCAAATACGGAGTAGTTCTCTTCTTGATCGATGACTTGTTGCCAATAATATAGCACGTTGGCGCAGAGAAGGGATTCTCGTTGGCTACTGCCTGCCAGATCAGGGAGCAAATCAAGTTCAGATATACTACTATATGGCGTCCTATCTATCTCCTTGCAGTTTAAATATTCGATTGGGCAAGGAGATATGGCACCAGCGAAACAACGAAAACATGATTGTCAGTGTCAATCAACGGGCCTGTTACGAGTCAGACTTTCTGACCGTGATCCATCCAGTGCACCGGCCGACCACTCCCTATCTCCAGCACCCCCACTTAAAATTTGTATTACAACTTTGATATTACACCATTATATACTAATAATATACCTTCATTTTTTGATCCTATTATGAATACTTTGAGTTTTCTATTTTTTAAAAACAGCGAAGGCACCATACAAAGTATGTACAAAAAATATTGATCTTGAAGGCTCGTAATATTTTTATATGAACGTACAAAAATTGCAAAGTTCATATAGGAATTAGGCGTTGTTATGAATTGTTTTGCTATTTTTAGGCATTCAAACTAATTTATAGGTATTTAATGGAGCTAATTGAAGCTGGAACTAAAAGTATATTATAAAATGCCTACAATTAGAAAAAAACTAATCATATTTAATTTATTAAGTATCTTGGGAGATACTATCCGAGAGATCAGAGATGTATAAAAAATCAACCATCTAGCTGGCAAAATACAAACCTTGAGTGGCATTTATTTGTTGTTCAATTTAAGAAAAAAAAAAGGTGAATGAAGTTTGAAAAATATGAAATTTTGTACGGTGGCCAGATTGAGACAATGAAAATTCCTACCATCACCACGATCACTCAGCTGGATTGCCGCCATAACCGGGTCCTTGATAATATGCCGGCAAATCTGGTAAAAGCACGCGCAAAAGTCCTCTGGCCCAACGACTTGTCTGGGAAAATGATATTTTTTATATGGACAAAGAAAAGAAGATGTGGATGCATTTACATACGTCCACAAATCTTGAACTGGTACATTTACAATGCATTCTTGCAATTTGATGTTTTTTTTTAAGAAATGATATTCTACCATGCATGGATCCACTATTGGTGATTGCTTGAGATTCGTGCTACTTTTTTGGTTGTTGTCAAAAATTTATCTTCTTTCTTTTTTTTGCGGATTTTTTATCTTGTTTCAAAGTGTTAGAGCAGGTGTTTCCTCTTGTTCAAAAGACTATCATAATGGTTCGTTGTGTATCATCGTTTGTCAGCAGATCCAACCTGAAACAAGTGCATTTTCTCGGATTGATGATACACTTTGAACCGAGAAAAAAAAAACCCGAACGAAACATTATGAAACAAAATAAATTTTGACAACAACCAGAAAAGTAGCACGAGCTCAAAGCAACAACGCACGGCTATAGAAAAAAACTCATATTTTCTTGTTCATTTTTTATTGCTCCAATGCATTGAACCGGTACATTTTGCATTCTGACAATGTATTCCCGTAACTTGAGAGCATGTTTTCTGAATGATTTGAAGATTGCTCACCACACGGTCACCACACAAACTTGAGAGCATGTCTGACTTATAAAATCATAATCGGACAAATATACGAAACGATAATTATATATTCTGTTGAATGAAAAGAACAAATACGACAATGAAAAAGCAGTACATTTCGATTCCTCGTATTGGCTCTCAAGGCTAAACTGCGAGGCAAACTTATTCAATCTTATTACAACTGCATGCGAGCTTAGCTATAGAAGCTTGAATACGTTTCTTCTGCTGAACAATTATTAAATTTCACTGGCATGCATATATCAAATTATATACTGATCGTTTCAGGGCAAGCTCCCATGGGATTAAGACCCACCAGCGAACTTGGACTTGAGAAGTTCGACGACCCCGGCCTCCACCCTCAGCGCCTTGGTGAGCACTGGCGTGGGGATTGGCGGGTTGGAACCGAAGAGCGTGAGCGGCACGAAAACGATGCCGGGGTTCTGGCTGTTGAAGGAGACAACCATGTAGGCCTCCGTCTTACCAACGTTGAACTGGAAGTGCATGAGCCCGCGCGGGATGAGGAACGTCTCTCCAGCATGCACCACCCTGGAGTAGAGCTTGTTTCCGGAGTCGAGGCTTCCGAGGATTCCAACGAGGAGCTCACCTTTCATCACCATGCCGATCTCGGTCCCGCGCGGGTGGACGTGAGGCGGGTTGGTGCCTCCGGGCGCGAAGTCCACACGGTTCATGGACACACCCAGCGTGTTCGTACCGGGCCACTCGGCCACGTCGAGCTCCGTCACGGCCGAGCCATTCGGGGTCGACGTGTTGCCAGCCTTGGCCAGCTTGGACGAGAAGAGGAAGTCGTCACCGGCCTCCGACATGGGCTTGCATGGATGCCCGTTCACAGAGACCGCCTTGCCGTCGAGGTCAGCAACGCAGAAGTCCTGGAGAGGGTCAGGGTCGGAGGCCAGGACGGCCGGAGCAAGGAGCAGCATGGCAAACAGGCCAGCCCCTAGGTTTTTGGAGTAACCCATGGCTTGCTATGTAGCAAACTTAGCTAGCACTGATCAGCTAGAGTTTTTTTGAGGCGTTGGTGGTTGCTGCTAAGCTGTGGTGGATGAGTTAGCGATGAGGCACATGGAGTCCTTTATATAGGGCTGGCATGCATGCATGTATGCATGGTCCTAGCTACGCATGTCGTCACCGCATGCCTATGCCGCATGTGTGAACACTGGAAGCAGAGTTATTTTGCTGAGGATAGAGTATATTATTGATATTATTGGCGTGGAGATCTCACCTTGTGATGAAAATGAAGATGGCCCAAGGTCAGAAGTCAAGGCCATACCGGGTGCTAAGGAAAATGGGACCGGCGAACCGAGACAAGGAGGAGGTGTATCTCAATGGAGTATTGCGCTTGGAAAACAGATGTTCACAAGATTCGTGCACACCTCTACTCAACAATGATCTTGATTTCGTCTAGGGTTCGGAAATTCATGAAAAAATGGCAATGTAGAAGGATAAGCACAACTATTGGTGCATATAAGTACTCGCGCAAAAATAACATATTTGTATTCATACAGAAATATCACATTAGTACCCATACCTATAATTCATACTCCCTACTTCTCAAAATATAGTGTGTATTTTTTTCTTCTAAAAGTCAAAGCTTTCTATGTTTGACTAATTTTATGGCAAGAAATATAAATATTTGCAATACTAAATAAACAAAATATATTTGATGGTGGATTTAATGATACTAACTTCTTATTGTAGATATTAGTATTTTTCCAAATAATCTTGGACAAAGATTAAGAAGTTTGAAATTATAAAGCATAATACACTTGTACTTTGAAAACGGAGGGACTCACACAAAAATATCAGTTTGACCAATCATTGTGGGTATATTATAAATTTTTGGTTAGTGTTTTATAAAGATTAAAAGTGGTGCCTTGTAGTGTTTTATCTGCTCGCTCCAGTGCTTATATTTGTCACTAGGTGGTCTACAAATTTGGATGTAATTCTATTTCTGTTGTTTGTTGTACTATCTTGACAGTTGATGAATAGAACGAAAGTTTTCTCGCAAAAAAATGATGCCTTGGAGAGGTGAGCAATATGTTTGGAAAATGGCAAGGTAGGAAGGATAATTGAACGTGTAAAGAAGTGCAGCACGCGCACCATCACCATATGCAAACGCTCACAGGACATCTGCTACTGTATAGTAGTCCCTCCATCGTAATGTAAGAGCGTTTTTGACACTAGTACACCTTTATATTATGGGACGAAGGTATATTATACTCCCTCCGTCCAGAAATATTTGTCGAAGAAATGAATGTACCTATATATATTTTAGTTGTAGATACATTCATTTTTATCAATTTATGCGACAAGTATTTCTGGACGGAGGGAGTAGAATCGTGGAGCTTCAATAATGGCGAAGTCACCAAATACTTGGTATGGACGCGGTTGCTGGTATGGATCAGTCAGAAAGAAAGCCTGACTCTTCGACGCAACAGGCTCGTTGATTGTCACTGACAAGCACGTTTTCGTTGTTTCGCTCGCGAATTTTTAAACCGATCAGTCGTTGATTTGCTCACTGATCGATCAGGGGCGTACTTCACTTGTACTACTAGCCAATGAGAACCCCTTCACTGCCCGAACGTGCAATATACTATTGGCAACAAGTCATCGAGAAATGAATCAAGAAACTATTTGAAAGAGACCGGAGCCAGGTTCAGTTCAGGGTTGGTACAATCATGCTATACGCTGAAAGTTAATTAGCAGATGTCTCTCTCTTCAGTACAGAACAAGAGATAAACCGGCGGATAAGTGAACCCCGCGACCACCCAACGGCTGCGTTGCACGTTGCTGCTTGGGCTAGACCAATTAGCAAAGGTTGAAATAGGGAACCAACCCGTGGCGGCTGGACGGTTAGGAGGGCTATTCCAATCCTCAAGGTTTAAATTCTAGACTTGATCAAGCTGTGGCTGGATAGTTAGGAGGGCTATCCCAACCCATCAAGGTTTAAATTGTAGACTCGACCCAGTTGTGGCTGGATGGTTAGGAGGGCTACCCCATCCCATCAAGGTTTAAATCCTAGACTTGATGCTGGTGCTTGTATTTTTTTAAGATTTATTTCAAGTTTTTGGGTGACGTGTGTTCAGTGAAAGGAGATGTTTCCGCTGACTATGAAAGCGTTAGTGGCGACTTCGTCAATCTCAATATGATACGCTAGCTCAGTCTCATCATGGTGCTCATAGAAATAAGACATGCGCGCATATGTTCATAAAGATGAGTGTATTTGCGTATGGATGAAGGTCTACGTCTCTACTGTGTTAAAAAAATAAACAAAGGTTGAAATAGCAACACACATCGCACTCGCTCATCCAAGCCCAACGGTGGATAGCATCCTGCGAGTTCCTGTCCGAGCCTTGTCGGTTGCAGCATCCACGTCTTCGGGCCTCGTTGAATCTGACCGGCGGTTAGTATGAGAAAAATGCAGTGATCCTTTGCGCCTGATTGAACTGACGTCGGATTGAAACAATATATGTCTTTCTTTGAACCCCAGATGTCTTATTCAAAGTCGCAACAAGGCCCGACGACCCCCTAAGCAAACCAAACATCTCCTGCACCGCAAGGGGCTCATTAGGTAAAGGCTTGATAAACATAGCCGTGTCATTAGCGAAAAGTGATAACCTATGCCGAGCACACCATTGCACCAAAATTGCCAATATGCTTCTCTCAAATTTCAACACCATTCCATTTGTGACATCCATAATTAGAAGAACCTGAACCCACACGCATGCCAAATTCTGCTGCCCTGGTGTCCATTGATCAAAACTCTCATACCGGCTGAAGAAAGCATAAGCGAAATCCAAGAGCACCACCTGGCCCCAAAGCCGCAATCCACATCTATGCAGCAAGAATGGCCATGAAACAACGTCGAAAGCCCTCACGACACCAAGCTTCAGGAATAGCATAGGAATCTTCCTCTAATGCAATTACTTGATAGATTTGCTAACCAGCATGAAATTACCTTGGATTGTCTGTGATTATTATCAACGATGAGATGATCCAACATAGGGCCCAGACAAAGTGCAAGGGCCTTGGAAAAGATCTTGGGGGTCCCATGAAATAGACTAATGGGATGGAAATCCGCAATATCGGCCACCCCATCTTTCTTAGCGAGGAGAGCAATGTAGGCCTAATTGAGAGAATGAAAATTCCTACCATTATAACGAGAAATCTGCTAGATTGCCACCATGAAAATTCCTTGATAATAGACTGGCAAATCTGATAAAATCGTGCCAAAAAGCCCTCTGCCCCTAGCGACTTGTCTGAGAAATTGGAACTTTTCAATACGAAACAATAAAAGGAAGAGGTGGATGCATTTACATATATGCACAAAGCTTGAACCGATTCATTTGAAGTGCATTCCAATAACTTGAGAGCATGCTTTTTCGAGAAATGATGTTCTACCATTCATGGATCCTCCGTCAGTGATTGCTTTGAGATTCATGCTACATTTCTGGTTGTTGTTAAAATTTATCTTCTTTCAAAGTGTTGCATTAGGTTTTTCCTCTCATTCAGAAGTGTATCATAATGGTTTGTTGTGTTTCGCCGTTTATCAACAAATCTAATCTAAAACAAGTGCATTTTATTATTGGTACATACTGAGATAGGATGATACACTTTGAAACAAGAAAAAGAAACCCAAACGAAACATTATGAGACAAGATCAATTTGACAACAACCAAAAAAGTAGCCCAAATCTGAAAGCAATAACGGATGATGGATCCATATATATGGGATACCCCGTGCATGGTAGAAAAACTCACTCTCACATTTTCGTACATTTTCTAGATTGCTACAATGCATTGAACCGACACATTTGACATTTTGACAATATATTTCCATAACTTGAGAACATGTTTTTAAAATGGTTTGGAGATTGCGCACCACGCCGTCACGACGTAAACTTGAGAGCATGTTTGACTTACAAAAGGGCAACATGACAAAGTTGCAAAAATTACAATTATATATTCCGTTCAATGAAAATAACAAAGACGAAAAGAAAAAGTAGTACATTTCAATTCCTCGTATTGGTTCTGAAGACTGAACTGCGAGGCTAACTTATTCAATTTTATTACAACTGCATGGAGCTTAACCAGAAGCTTGAATACATGTCTTCTGTGGAGAATTATTAAATTTTGCTAGCATGCATATATCAAATTATATATTGATCATTTCAGGGCTGGCTCCCAGGAATTAATTCCCACTAGCGAACTTGGACTTGAGAAGTTCAACGACCCCGGCCTCCACCCGAAGCGCCTTGGTGAGCACCGGCGTGGGGATTGGTGGGTTGGAGCCAAAGAGCGTGAGTGGCACGAAGACGATGCCTGGGTTCTGGCTGTTGAAGGATACGACCATGGAGGCCTCTGTCTTGCCGACGTTGAACTGGAAGTGCATGAGCCCGCGTGGGATGAGGAACGTCTCTCCAGCGCGCACCACCCTGGAGTAGAGTTTGTTCCCAGAGTCGAGGCTACCGAGGATACCAACGAGGAGCTCACCTTTCATCACAATGCCGATCTCGGTTGCACGCGGGTGGATGTGTGGAGGATTGGTGCCTCCAGGCGCGAAGTCCACACGGTTCATGGACACGCCCAGCGTGTTCGTACCGGGCCACTCGGCCACGTCGAGCTCCGTCACAGCGGAACCGTTCGGGGTGGACGTGTTGCCAGCCTTAGCCAGCTTGGAAGAGAAGAGAAAGTCGTCGCCGGCCTCCGACATGGGCTTGCATGGGTGGCCGTTCACTGAGACCGTCTTACCGTCAAGGTCGGCGACACAGAAGTCCTGGAGAGGGTCGGGGTCGGTGGCCATGATGGCCGGAGCAAGGAGCAGCATGGTGAACATGCCAGCTAGGGTTTTGGAGTACCCCATTGCTTGCTACGGAACAAGCTCAGCTAGAGTTTCTTGATGGAGAGTGTCTATGGCACTGGTGGTTGCTGCTAAGCTGTGGTGGATGAGTTAGCGATGAGGCATATGGAGTCCTTTATATAGGGCCTGGATCAGTGCATTCACGCATGCATGTGTATCAGTGTATGCATGGTGCTCGCTATGCATGTCTTCACCGCATGCATGTGCCGCATGTGGGAACACTGGGAGCAGAGGATAGAGTATAGTATTGATATTATTGGCGTCAAGATCTCACCTTCTGATGAAAATGGAGATGGCCGGAGGTCAGAAGTCAAGCCATACCGGCTGCTAAGGAAATGGGACCTGCCAACGGAGACAACAAGGAGGTGTATCTCAATGGAGCATCGCGCTTGTAAAACAGATGTTCACAAGATTCGTGCACACCTCTACTCATTGATCGATCATCTTGATTTCGTCCTGGCTTCGAAAATTCAGGCAGAAATGGCAAGGTAGAAGGATAAACACAACTACCCACCACCATTTTAGTTCATATAAGTACTCATACAAAAATGCCACATCAGTACACTCAACTATTAATTCATACTCCCTCCGTATCAAAATATTGAAGATACCTTTTTTAAGAAAGATTTAGAAGTTTGACTTTTAGAAAAAAAATACACCTTATATTTTGTTAACTTTTCAAAAGATTAATATTTTTTTTAGAAAATAACAAAATAAACGTTTACAAAGATTAACAAGTTTGAGTTTTCAAAAGCCCAACACACTTGTACTTTGAAAGCGGAGGTATGTTCGAAAAATGTCAAGGTGGGAAGGATAAGTGAGCGTGTATTCTACTCCCTCCGTTCGGAATTACTTGTCTCGAAAATGGATGTATCTAGAACCGTCTAGAAACATCCATTTTCGAGACAAGTAATTCCGAACGGAGGGAGTAGAATCGTGGAGCTTCAAGAATGGCGAAGTCAGCAAGGACTTCGCTATCGAAGCGGTCATTGGTGGAATAGAAATACAACCGTGTGTTGGTTCCAGGGTGTAAGAAGAGATTGAGATAGCTCGACGGACCAGGGCGTGAGTCCGTTACGTTTAATGATGAGAATTGTGTGAGTGCTTGCCATTGGTGTTTGAGACAACAACAATGTGTAGCCTAAAATTTGTAAACAGGAAACTATGTTCAAAATTTTAGCATGATCGGTGCATTTGCTAAACACCAAACGTAATGGCGTTTAGGTTAGATGTGTAATAGCCATGGGCAATGGCAGTGTAAAGTTTAGTTTTTAGCGATTTTGCGAATAAAATGCAGTCTACACGACATATATACTCCCTCTATCATGGTTTCTAAGGCATTGTACTATTTTGGGTCGAACTTTGGCTACTAATTAAAATAATGTAGAGTAAAATTTATAATAAGAGTATAAGGATTTTTTTTCTTTTGAACACAAATTTAACACTCGTTTCGATCCGAGTTAACTGGCGCAACCTCTATACAATGTTCCTATGCTAGTCAAAGTATGAGCTAGTAAAATGTGAGGGTGCCTTGCAACACTCGGTAGAAATGTTCTGCCTTTCGAATTGACACGATCGAGATATGGCGAGAAGCGGAAGGCCTCGATCGGTGATGCATGATTGATGGGCCGGTGACATGCGGGTCGGCTGCTTGTCGGGACGCGAACTGGGCACCACACGCGCACGCTGCAAGGGCCGTCACCTCCGTCTTCTATCGATCCATCCTCGAAGCAGATACTGACGCATCGACCTTGTCAGACCTCTCTGCCATCGATGCCACCACGACGCCAGACAACGTCGTCCTCCTGCGCGAGTCCATCGCCACACATCAGACGTCGAGCCTCCACTGCTCCACGCCGCCGAGATCTGCCGCCATGAATACGAAGAATGAAGCACCGTTCCACCGAATATGTCGTCCACTGGTCCCTCGAGCTCGAGTACACCTCCAAAAATGCCAGCCCAAGGGGAAACGACATAAGAATGCTGCATCATCCGGTCAACTAATCTAGGGTTTTCCCTGAAGGTATTGGGTGGGGTTGGGAGCTTCACCTCGAGGATGCCTTCATGAAGGAAACGACTATAAGGGCGCCATCATCACCGGCTCCGGCCATCGACCAAAGACAGGTTTTCACCCGGACCCGCCCCAAGAAATGCACCCGACAACCTGTGCACTGTCTCGATTGCCTTCAAAGCCACAGATCTAGCCGCCTAGATATGTTAACCAACCGCAACAACAGTGCCACCGTAGGAGCCCAGGCGCACAGGCCACTGCCTTAGTGTGCCACCACTGGAGCCTAGGAGGAGGGCTCCCACCCACCTAGCCAAACTACGAGAGCCGCCAAGATGGATCCCGCGTGCTCGTCACCGTCTCTGATCCAAACCAATATGTAGCAAAAAGCACAAGATTGCCGGTGCAAATCTGCCTTGGACAGGGACTGCACCACGTCATGCCGCCACGGGAATCCGAACTTCACCCGCCGCCAGCTTCTAGGGCCGCCGCCCCAGGACCCAGGCCGAACATCGCCGCTGCCACCGGCCATGTTTTGGTGCCGCCGACCCAACGAGCCGCCAGCCACCGCGACCAAGGCCGCCATGACCAAGCGAACCCACCGAGTGGCCAGCACCACCCGATCTTCCACGAAGCCCACTAGCTTCGCCGCCTCTGCCCAACACCACGCCGCCACCTTGCACCGTCGCCGGATGCGAACTGCCGCGCCGCCGCGGCACAGATCTGGGAGAAACACCCCGGTGCTATGGGGTCCCGCGCTCACCCGGTCTGACGCGTGAGGGAAGAGGTCCTCCGCCGCCGCCGTCAGTCGCCCGGGGCTTCGCCCGACGACCGCCTTCCAGCAGCGACGGAGGGGAGGATGGGGATGGATGTGCCCGGCGGCGCGGTTTAGGGTTTCCACCTGAGCCGCCCTAGTGGGGGGGCGACGCGTACAACCACATGTTGGCTCCAGGGTGTAAGAAGAGATTGAGATACCTCGACGGACCAGAGCGTGAGTCAGTTCTGTTTAAAGGATGAGAATTGAATCAGGGCTAGCCATTGATGTCATTGTAAAGTTTAGTTTTTAGCCATTTTGCGAGTAAAATGCAGTCTAGACTAGTAGCCTACATAACATATACTCCCTCTATCATGGTCTGTAAGGCTTCGTAGTATTTTAGGTCGAACTTTGGCTAATAAAATAAAGTATGAGTCAAATTAAAAAAAAACTTTTTTGAACACAAATTTAACACTTTCTTTGATCTGAATTAATTGACGCAGCCACTATACAGTGTTCATATGCGAGAACGGCGTTTCGGTGCCCGGGTGCATCTGCACCCGATCAAAAAAAAGTTCGTAAAAAATTCAGAAAAATTCCAAAAAAAATTGGGTAGTAGACAATTTTATGCGTGACGTACGCTCCAATTTTTAAAACATTTGGATTTCTGTGCAGCTCTCAGCAAAAAAGACAAATCAGACCAGAACAGTATATGAACAGTACATATTTTTACAGACCTCCGATTTGTCTTTTTTGCTGAGAGCTGCACAGAAGTCCAAATGTTTTGAAAATTGGAGCGTGCCTCACGCACCAAATTGTCCACCACACAATTTTTTTTTTGGAATTTTTTGAATTTTTCTAGTATTTATTTTGATTTTTTTAGTGAGCGTAGGTGCAGATGAGCTCGAGCTCAGATTCGAATTTTCCGTTCATATGCTAGCTAGTCAAAGCATGAGCTAGTAAAATATGAGGGTGCCTTGCAACACTCGGTAGAAAAGAGATGCTCTGCCTTTCGAGTTGACACGATCGAGGGATGGCGAGAAGCAGAAGGCTTCGGTCGGTGATGCATGATTGATGGGTCGGTGACATGGGGGTCGGGTGCTTGCCGGGACGCGAAATGGGGGAGGGGCCAGCCGACCGGGTACTCCGGAGACCCGGAGAAAGGGAGATGCGGGCCGCCAGTGCATGCGCTGGATGGATGGATCACGGTCAGAAAGTCGGACCTGAACCACAACAGGCTCGTTGATTGTCACTGACAAGCATGTTTTCGTTGTTTCGCTGGCGTCTCGCCAATATTTAAACTGTGTGGAGATATCGATCTGCCATTGATTTGCTCACTCATCAGGCACGTATGTAGTACTATTTAGTAGCCAATGAGAATCCGTTCTCTTCTCGAACGTGTGCTATTATTGGCAAGTCGTCGATCGATCGATGCAACCAAGAGGAGAAACAAATCAAGAAACTATTTGAGACCGGAGCCGGCCAGGTTCAGGGTAGGTAGGTAGGTACGCCGCGGCGAGAAGGCTCCCGTTTTTGACCATCTCATCATGCTATACGCTGGTAAACGTTAGCACAAGTCTCCTCAGCGTCGCACTCGCCCAAGCCCAACGATGGGCAGAAGGGCCACGGCTATAGCCGGTCGACAGCCGAGAAACGCAAAAAATGCATAATTAGGTTAGTTTTTTATATATATAAAAAAGAGAGCTCCCTCTCCGATTTTCATTAGAAGAAATCACAGTGTCATGGTTACAACTAGAAAAGTAAATGCATAATTAGTTAACCTACGTTCGTAGTCGCATGCAGAATGAAATCTTCGCACCGTGGTCACTTGTTTGCTGAGAAATCATGCCAATGCCTCCAACAACATAATGGCGGATTGATCGTCACATCAACGGAGCAAAGGACTTGGTGGTTGAAGACACTGCCATTTCGCCATCAGCACGCCGGCTCCTGAACTTGATAAGCCTAGACGAAACCCATTTGCATGATGGACGAGTAATATGGTGTGCACGAATATTATGAACCCGCCGTTTCCAAGCGCAATACTCCATTGACATGCACCTCCTCCTTGTCTCCGTTCGTTGGTCCCATTTCCTTAGCAGCCGGCAGTGGCTTTGACTCCCACCCCGAGCATCTCTATTTTCATCACAAGCTGATACCGACGCAAGTATTATACTACCTATATGTTTAATAAACTCTCTGCCTTGCCTCGTGTGTCCATTTGCACATGCATGCAATGACGACATGCACATGCATAGCTTAATTAGCTCCATGCATCCATTGCGTGCACCGATCCCCTATATAAAGGACACCATATGCCTCACCACTCACTCATCCACCACAGCTTAGCATTAACCACCAGTGGCTTACGCACTCTCGATCAACAAACTCTAGCCCATCAGTTGCATAGCAAGCAATGGGGTGCTCTAAAACCCTAGTAGCTGGCCTTTTCGCCATGCTGTTCCTAGCTCCGACCGTCCTAGCCACCGACCCTGATCCTCTCCAGGACTTCTGCGTCGCTGACCTCGACGGCAAGGCGATCTCGGTGAACGGGCACACGTGCAAGCCCATGTCGGAGGCTGGGGACGACTTCCTTTTCTCATCCAAGCTGGCCAAGGCCGGCAACACGTCCACTCCGAACGGCTCGGCCGTGACGGAGCTCGATGTGGCCGAGTGGCCCGGTACAAACACGTTGGGTGTGTCCATGAACCGTGTGGACTTCGCGCCGGGGGGCACCAACCCGCCGCACATCCACCCCCGCGCCACCGAGATCGGCATCGTGATGAAAGGTGAGCTCCTTGTTGGAATCCTCGGTAGTCTCGACTCTGGGAACAAGCTCTACTCCAGGGTGGTGCGTGCCGGAGAGACATTCCTCATCCCGCGGGGCCTCATGCACTTCCAGTTCAACGTCGGTAAGACGGAGGCGTCCATGGTCGTCTCCTTCAACAGCCAGAACCCCGGCATTGTCTTCGTGCCACTCACGCTCTTCGGCTCCAACCCGCCCATCCCAACGCCGGTGCTCACCAAGGCGCTCCGGGTGGAGGCCGGGGTCGTGGAACTTCTCAAGTCCAAGTTCACCGCTGGGTTTTAATTTCCTGGGAGCCTTCCCTGAAAGGCTCAATATATAATTTGATATATGCATGCTAGCAAAATTTAATAATTCTCAGCAAAAGACATGTACTCAAGCTTCGGGTTAATCTCACATGCAGTTGTAATAAGATTGAATAAGTTAGCCTCATGGTTTAGCCTTCAGAACCAATATTAGGAATTGAATGTACTACTTTTTATTGCCGTATTTTTTCTTTTCGTTGAACGGAATATATAATTTGCATTTTCGTATATTTGTCCGATCACCATTTATAAGTCAAACATGTTCTAAAGTTTACGTTGGGACGGGTGAGCGATCTAAAAATCATTCAGAAAAAATGGTCTCAAAATTACGTGAATACATTGTCAGAATGCAAAATGTTCCGTACATTGTCAGAATGCAAAATGTTACGTGAATACATTGTCAGAATGCAAAATTTCTATAGTTGTGGAATTGTTTTTTTAACACAGTATGGACACATACACTCATATGTACGCACATACACTCACCCATATGAACGCACGCACACTCACCCTATCCCTATGAGTACCTTCAAGAGACTGAGCCGGCACAACATCTTTTGATTGATGAAGTCACCACGGACGTCTTCGTAATCGACGGAAACGTCTCCTCCCACTGAACGCACATCATTGAAAGGCTTGAAACAAATCCAAAAAAGTGCGACCACCAATGTCAACTTTAGGACTTGAACGTCGGTAGGCTGCAGATACTATTGTCCTCCTAACCATCCAATCATAGGTTGAAATTGGTTATTGGAAGATTGATGAGGATGGGGTTACAGAGCTTACATTGTAGAAAGACGCCATAACTCAGGTTTATAACACATGGGACCCATCGATAAGATAATTGGATAGGGTCTGAACGTATATATGGACACAAAATCATACACATGCCCTACCCCATGATTAATCGGGTAGGGTTTGGATATTGCCCATGGCACCAAAATGTAATCGTACCCAATCAGTATGGGTCGGGTATTTACATGTATCCATGTCATGGGTAAAATTGACATTCTTACTTGAAAATGTGGCTCTGGGTGCTGCAGATGGCGCCGCAGCTCCCAGCAACAATAGGTAGAAATTTTCTTCCTTCTGAGCTTGGTCGACATGGGAAGGCGAGAAGCGAAAGACCTCGATCGATGACCAATGATGAGTCGGTGACATGCGGCCATGCAGGTGCGCGTGGGGGGCGGCAACCGGTGGTTGGAGCATCTCCAACGGGTGCACAAAAATTCCGCGCCCTAAAATAGTTTTAGCGCGCCACTTTAGCACTTTTAGTGCGCCGGACCCAACATTGCTTCAGCAGAAGCCCAAAAGCGCGCGCCCAAAAAGAACACAGTGTAAATTGTGAAGTGCGCCCAATCCGAAGCCCAAAATATGCTGCGCGCGATAGCGTTTTTCAGCGCGCGCCCAAAAACTTTTAGCGCTACAGCTTTTGCTGGAGCTGGCCGGGCCCCAAAAAAACAATTTTTTAGTGCGCAGAGCTCTTTTTTTAATGCCTGTTGGAGATGCTCTTACTACGGATACTGGAGACAGGGATGGATTGGGGTCAGAAAGTCTGACTCGCAACAGAGCCCCCCGTTGATTGCTACTGCCAATCATGTTTTCGTTGTTTCGCTGGCGCCATATCTTCTCGGCCAATCGAATATTTAAAGTGCAAGGAGACAGACAGGGCCCAATATCTGTACTTGATTTGCTCACTGATCGATCAGTAGTAGTACTTGATTTGCCCTCTCTGCGGGAACGTGCTGCTATTATTGGCAACAAGTAATCGATAGAGAAACAAAACAAGAAGAGAACTATTTGAGAGAGACCGTAGCCAGGTTCAGTCGTTCAGGTAGGTACGCCGCGGCCAGAAGCTTCCCATTTCTGACGATCGATCGTGCTATGCGCTAGACGTGAGTACACAACTAGAGATAAACCGGCGGACCACCCCACGGCTGCGTTGCGGGTCGAGAATAGCTTGAACGTTGCTTCGGCGAGGAAAATTAGCAAGCTCGGTTGAAATGGCAACACACGTCGCACTCGCCCGAACTCAACGAAGAACGAAAGTAATGATCTAAATGTTCTTATATTTTTTTACAATGTGAGTGCTCGCAGAAATCCTCGCATGCACCGTGGTCACTTGTTTGATGAGGAATGTCAAGACCCTGTCATTTCACTATCAGCTAGCACGCCCCTAGTCTCAGTGGCGTAGCTAGAGGGTGGCCAGGGTGGTCCATGGACCACCCTAGAATTTCCCCATAGCATGCATATAGTGTAGTAAAAAAATATTTCTTTGAAAATAAATAAACTTATGTAAATATTTCTATTGATGGACCATCCTGGCTTATTGGGCTGGCTACGCCACAGTCAGTTTCATATGATTAACGAGTAGAGGTGTGCACGAATATTATGAACGCGCAATACTCCATTCAGATACACCTCGGTCCCATCTCCTTAGCAGCCGGCAGTGGCCTTGACTATGGCCTTGCACCCATCTCCATTTTCAGCACAAGTTAGCCGATCTCGACGCAACTAATATACTATGTTTAATAACTCTCTGCCTCGTGTGTGTCCAGTTGCACATGCATGCAGTGACGACATGCACATGCATAGCTAGCTCCATGCATCCATTGCGTGCACCGATCCCCTATATGAACGACTCCATATGCCACACTACTCACTCATCCACCACAGCTTAGAACTACCAGTGCCTTAGACACTCCCCCATCAACAAACTTTAGCTCATCAGTCCTAGCTAAGCTTGTTGCATAGCAAGCATGGGGTACCCTAAAACCATAGCGGTTGGCCTGTTCGCCATGCTATTCCTAGCTCCGTCCGTCCTGGCCACCGACCCAGATCCTCTCCAGGACTTCTGCGTTGCCGACCTCGACGGCAAGGTGGTCTCGGTGAACGGGCACACGTGCAAGCCCATGTCGGAGGCCGGCGACGACTTCCTCTTCTCGTCCAAGCTGGCCAAGGCTGGCAACACATCAACCCCAAACGGCTCGGCTGTGACGGAGCTCGACGTGGCCGAGTGGCCTGGGACGAACACACTGGGCGTGTCCATGAACCGCGTGGACTTTGCGCCCGGAGGCACCAACCCACCACACATCCACCTGCGTGCCACCGAGATCGGCATCGTGATGAAAGGTGAGCTCCTCGTTGGAATCCTCGGCAGCCTTGACTCGGGGAACAAGCTCTACTCCAGGGTGGTGCGCGCTGGGGAGACGTTCCTCATCCCGCGCGGCCTCATGCACTTCCAGTTCAATGTCGGTAAGACCGAGGCTTCCATGGTCGTCTCCTTCAACAGCCAAAACCCCGGCATCGTCTTTGTTCCGCTCACGCTTTTCGGCTCCAACCCGCCCATCCCAACGCCGGTGCTCACCAAGGCGCTCCGGGTGGAGGCCGGGGTCGTGGAACTTCTCAAGTCCAAGTTCTCCGCTGGATTTTAATCCTGGGAGCCTTCTCTGGAATGATCAATATATAATTCAATGTATATGTATGCTAGCAAAATTTTATAATTCTCAGCAGAAGGTGTGCATTCAAGCTTCGGGTTAATCTCACATGCAGTTGTAATAAGATTGAATAAGTTAGCCTCATGGTTTAGCCTTCAGATCCGATATGGGGAATTGTATGTACTACTTTTTATTGTCGTCTTTGTTCTTTTCATTGAATGGAATATATAATTAGCATTTTCGTATATTTGTCCCATTACCTTTATAAGTCAAACATGTTCTAAAGTTTACGTCATGACGGCATGGTGAGCAATCTCGAAATCATTCAGAAAAAATGCTCTCAAAATTACGTGAATACATTGTGAGAATGCAAAATGTTCCATGTATTGTAGCAATCTCAAGAATGTGCAAAAAACATGAGTGCTTTTTCTACCATGCACCGAATATCCTGTACATGGATCCACCGTCCATTGTTGCTTTGAGATTTATGCTAATTTTTTGTTGTACTAAAAAATTATCTTGTTTCATTCATTTTTTTCCTTGTTGTGAGGTGCATCATCATATTTCGGTCAAGTGGCTCGCCACTTAGCTATATGATGGACCTCCATGCTCACACACAAAGGGGGGATTGTGCTGTTCAAGGCGGTTCTCTCGGCCATGACTATTTATGACATGCTTTCTCTATATGGATCTGCTGCAATGGGTTTTCTAGTGTCTCAACAAAATCATTAGAGCATTGCTTGTGCGTGGATATGAAGAAGCCAAGGGCAGCCATCCCCGTGGTCTAGGAGAGTGTGTCGACTGACAGAGTTTGGCGGGGTCAGTATACACAATCTTCAGTTGCTTAATCATGCTCTTCATGCTGATGGCTCTGGGTGGACGGAGTGGGTTCGATCAGATCTTGATCCAAGATGAATGTAACTACTTTAGTGTGAACTCATGAGTTGTTTCTCGCGGCTATGCAATGTGAAGTTGGAAATGGGCAGAGGGCCAGTTTCTGGCATGATAGGTGGCTACTTGGTCGCAACCCGACATCTATAGCTCCACATATGCGGTCGTTCGTCCATGCGCGACGGACCGACGGTCCAAATCCAGAACTATGGCGGAGGCGAGACTGGATAATCGATGGGTTCGTGACATTCATGGAACTTTGTCCGTGTAGGCAATTGTGGAATATCTCAGCCAGTGGGCCGCAATTCATAACATGTCGGCATTTACTTTAGAGGTGGACAAATTCTCAAGGCATCTCACTGTGAATGGATGATATATACTTGCTGAGTCAGTGTACAAGGGCTTCTTTTTTGTTCGCTATAGGCAGACTATGCAAATTCCCTGTGCAAGAACATCGCTCCACCCAAAGAGCAATGCTTTTGTTGGTTGGTTATATGCGTGACAGATTTTGCACTGTAGATAAGCGACAAAGAGAGGTTTGAATTACCCCTTGGTGCACTCTTTGCGACCAAGCCATGAGACTAGTGCTCACTTGCTCGTCCGGTGAACTTTTTCTCACGAGGTTTGGTTCAGGCTTCTGGGTTCTAGGGTCGTTGGGTATGTGATCCCTTCTCCTCTTGACTTGGTCCGTGCATGGTGGTCCTCTCTTCGAGCCAGGCTTCCTCCAAGACATAGGAAGGAAATCATGGTGGTTTCTATTGCGGGTATGAGGAAGATCTAACTTGAAAGGAGGTCTAGAGTCTTTGATGACATTAAGGAGATGAAATTGTGGGAAATGCCTAGACTCAAGGCAAGTAGGGGTGGAGCAGTGTTTGGTGGTCTGTAATTGAGTTCATTCAATTCCTATTCTTGTAAATCATGCTGCTTCCGAATAATAATGAGAATGAAGGCCATTTTAGGTTGCCCGTTCATAAAAAACAATTTGTAACAAGGTGTACTATTTTGAAGTCGCCAAACCAATGAGTCAATCTTACGTATACATAATTAGAGCAATTCCAGCACGGTCCTCAGCACAACCCTAGACTGTTTATGGGGGCTCTCCTCCATTACAAGAAGATAACACTCCTCTGTCACTGCTCCGTCTACCCGCCGCTCATGGCTAGACCTCTGCCACCATCCCCAACACCCGACATGACCTTCTCATCCTTGTGTCGTTGCCAGAGCTCCTGCATATGGCCATGCATCATTTCAAAGTCCTGTCGTGCCGCCAGTCGAGCTTCTCATTGACAACCTTACCTTTTGTCCCCGGCCTTCACCACTTCCCTGCTGAGTAAATAGGCAATTTTTTGACTAATTTAATCCATAAGTAGATAACTAGCATGGCATTGACAGAACTAGGAACATATTGGTACTGATCTAAACAAGCACGTACTACGCAAATAGTAGACAAATCTACACATGATGCTAGCACTGCTAATACAGAAATTATCAGGAGAGGGATAAGCGCGGTATACCCTCCAATAGGCCATGCAGAAGCCGCTGCTGCGGTGACAGCAGCAGCAGAAGTGTCCTCGGCGGCCTTCTTGTCGGCCTCGGTCTTCTCGGCGGCGGCACGTTCGGCGTCGCTTGACATGGTGATGACGGAGACGGCGCGGACGTAGAGGAAGTAATGGATCGGAGGCGAGCAGTCACGTAGTCGCTTCCCAAAAACCTATTCGCCTCTCTCCGTGACAGAACGGAGAGACGGAGTTTGGAGACCTGCTCTCCGTCCAACCGTGTCTGCGGTGGGCGGGATGGAGTCGCCGGCGGCAGCAGCAGCAAAGGAACGACGGTGGGTGTGCGCGTGAGCAGATGTGATCTGTTCGTGGCGGCTAGGGTTAGGAGACACCGCACACTTATATAGGCGCAGCCGCATGGAGAGACGTGGGCTTGACCCACGTCCAAGTCCGTGACAGCCCACGATCCGACGTCTCAGATCGTGGCCCTGCTGTCAGAACCTCTCCGTTAGTGACCGGCAAAAATAAGCTCGTAGGTGTGAGCTCGGCTCGGCTCATTCCCGCGGCGCGGCGCGGCGGGCGGCGGAGGAGGAGCGCGCGAGGGCCTCTTCTCTTCTCAAGCTCCAATAGCATGTAGAAGAGAAACCCTTATAAACCACTCCAACTCTCCTTCCACTTTCAAGGTGAGACTAAACTTCCCACCACACCTAGTGCCATATAACCCACATGGGCCCTTAGAGATTTTTCAGAAATTGCAATATGGGCCTAGAGCCCATCTCAGATTTCAGCATTCCCTTCCATCTTCCTCTCCTCTGCACCAGCTCCAAATCCCCAACTTCGACCACCCACTACTGTAGAAAGGATTATAGCATCTAACTAACTAGTGATGGGCGTATGAAATGATCATCACTGGTAACTGGAAAATTACCACTGTAGGGCACGAACAACCACCCATCACCGGTAAATCCTTACTATTGGTGGGCACAATTATTCAACCATCACTGATAACTCTAGAATTACTAGTGGCATGCACATAAACGCGCTCGTCACTGGTATGCACGAGCCTTCTAGTGGTGGGCACATATAGCTACTCATCACTGGTCTATCACATACTAGTGGTGGGCTTATATTCATGCACGCCACCGGTACTTTTGGTACAAAGCCCAATGGCAAGCTCATTTCTGGCTCATGAGTCTGCCACAACCAGCATAGAGCTCGTGGCCCAGAGCTTATTGCCATGACTGGAGTCTCTCCCCCACCTTCTTGGTTATCTCTCATCTCTCTCTACCCTCTAATGTACCTAGATAGACCATCTCACCTATCTTTGTATCTAGATCTAGCGCCCCCCCCCCTCCCCAAAAAAAATGCTCCACCAACCAACGTCCAACCTCCAAGCCCCTCCCCTTAACTACATCTTCTTCTCCTTTCCCATCTCACTCTATCCTTGGTAGATATCCCCCTCGTGGAAGGTCTCCTTAGTCACCCAAGTTTTGATCAACCGAAAAAGGTTCTATTTTAATTGTCGTCATCTTTGTTGATTGGAATTAAATGAATTACATGATGCTATCATGGCACTAATTGTATGCGATGAATATTCATGGAACTATTTGCGATCGTCCATCGAGTCTTATTTTTTACGAGCTTTTTCATGTATAGTTTGTGCTACCGACCATCGAGTCGAGGCAAATTCCGTTGTTCGATGTATATACTTTTAAAAACAATGAGTTTTTAATGTTTTACAATGTTCCACATACTCAATTTTAGTTATTTATAGCAATTGTCATGCTGAACTTATTTATGACATGGTATTAATAAATTTTAGTATATCTGAGGGATCGATCGAGCGATAGATGAAAGTTGGCAGTATGAAGGCGATCCAACCTCACTTAGATTTGGAACATCATTGAGTGAGTTATTTGCTTTCAATGAGTGAGATATGGTGTGAAAGGGCACTATAACTTGTTACAATGGGGTTTCATAGCAAGTTATACACAGTGGGGACATGAGGTTGTTGCCAACCAAGGGTCGAAATAAGAAGTAGGACATGGAAAGCCAGAAGCAGAATGTGTGGATTACGTAGAGACTAGACATGAAGAGGCAGAAGCGGGGCACATTGGACAATTTGGTCGGAATGGTGCCTTAATTTGCTATTTCAATAAATATAAAATCCAATTATTACAAAATAGGATGAAAAATAAAAGTACATTTTTTATAATATCATTTTGTAGTTTAATTTCAAGTTGAAATGATGAAACAACTGCGAGTTCAAATTCAAACCTCATTTTCTTTCTTTTGAAAGCTACGATGCTTCAGTCTCTTAGCAATGTACTCCCCCTGTAAAGTAATATAAGACTTTTTAGATCAATACTATAAAAAGTCTTATATTACTTTACAGAAGGAGTACAGCCCCAAGTTTTGTGAAACTATTTGAAATTCTAAACCAAACCTCCGCAAGTCATATAATGGCACCAGAACAAATTTTATATTTGTTAAACTCCATTTACCTTTTGCTATCGATCAAAAACTAAATGCAACATGCTATATTTTTGAAGTTTTCCAATGCATCTCTCTGTTAACATCTCCAATGCAATTATATCCATTAAATACCCTAATAATCATTTATAGCCTAAAAACTAACAAATCAATTGCGAAAAATGCATAATTTTGACATCTACTTCGTAATGTTGGAAGTTAAATGTAGAAAAGGTTTGGAGCCTTTGGTATGAATGTAGAAAAAATCAGACCTTAACCATAGCTCAAACCCTAAAATCTAAAAAGTTATACCAGCGAGCAGTATGTGGTGCTTGTCCCTTTTTTTTTTGCGAGAAGTATGTGGCGCTTGTCACTCGTAAAGGCTTTACATCAATGAAGTAGCCTAAAATCAGGCCGGCTGGCGAGCTAAACGTGCCAGTGGGCTGATCCGTTTCTTTGGTGTGCTGTGTCTGGGCCCGGAGTGCGGCACGAGTGCTGGCCCGTGTATTAGGCGTGCCTGGGTGGGCCGTGCTGGCCAGGTCTGATCATTTCAATGGGCCTTTTTGATGGCACGTGGCCTTCTCTCTCAAAAAAAAAACTCCCCCCCTTCCCAGCCGTCAGATACAGTGTGCCGGCGCGAGGCGAGTTGGCCGACGTACGCGCCGTCGCCTCCTTCCTTCCAGATCCGCGGCGAGCCGCCAACGAGGTACCGCTCTTCCCGCCGCACGCGCCACACGCGCGCCGCTCTTCCTTCTCTTCTCGTTTGATATCTGAATCTTGCCCTAGAGTACAGATGAAATTGTTAGTCGGGCCATCTCTGCTACGTTTACGGATTACGGTCGACCAAAGCTGATTGCAAAGCCCTAGATGAATTATGATCACTGTCGCGTCGTTCTTGATTGATCTAGCTTCCGATCTGAGTATAAACCTCTCCCTGACGGTTCGCTAATCTGAACATTGGACTGAAAGCTTAATTTTCTTGCACCTTGTTCTGTTGGCAGTTGTATGTACTCTGCAGTTGTATGCATGACCACTGATTCATGACGTCTTTTTTTATATGAAAGTAATCATGATAGTACTCAAAATGCGACTACTGTTTTTTGTTTAGTTGGTAGTCGTTCCTTGCATGTGAATATGTCTCGTTGTGCTTTCAGGTGGCATCAGCAAGGGCAATTCAGTTATTCGTGGCTTGTGGGAGTCATTAACCAGTGATGACTATCGTTTATACTCGTAGAACTGTAACATCAAATTTAGCTTTTGGTTTCTGGATTTCCATACCAGAGTTTCTACAACTCGGTTCAACTTGTATTTGAGAAACTTTTGTGGCCCTTCATTTCGCACGTTGCATTGTGACATTTCAGGATTTATTTATAGAGTAAATGCATCGTTTTCTATTTGCAGCATATGTTTTATGTTTCAGTGATCCGCGGTCCATTGTAGATAGGACTAATTTTATCTCAGGGTCTTCTGGATAATTCGAGATTAAACTTCCTTGTTTCAGGAAAACAAAAAGGATGGAATTGAAATTTGATGCACCGTGGAAAAGCGAGTTACTTGCCCTGAGCAAATATAATGTTAATGGTAAAGATAAACCAATTACAGTAAGAAATGATTATCCGAAGCCCCCTGTCCCTTGTTTTGAACTTACTGAGGATTTTGATTTGCAAAAGGTTGAGGAGGTATGATAACTATCCATCTGTGTGATATTCCTCTCCCATTATTTTTTCTTTCCCAGTGCTGACTCTTGACATTCTCTCTTTCAGCTTATGCTAGAAAGGGATATTAAGATCGCCAAGTCCATGGCAAACAACATAATCATCCCAGACCCTGCTCCAAAGGTTTGTGTTACCTTCATTTACATAATTTGATTGATGACTCATCCCATTACATTAGTTATTTTGTTTAACCTGGTAATATTATAGGGTACTTCAGTCTACTGAAACAATATGTCTGTTGTTGTCATATATGAACCTTGGATCAGCACACGTGGATTCACATGCCTGAACCATGCTAGCTTTAGACCCCCTTACTTTCTCCTCCCTCCTTGTTGGTGCCTCATTTTTGGTTTCATCTTTAGCCTACGCCAACTTGCTTGGGTTACAAGGTTTTGTTGTTTACATTGTTGTTGTCACACACGCACCTCCATAGACCACAAGACAGTTTATTTTGTTGTGCTTTTAGTTGGATAACTGATGCCTTTCACCTTTTTCAATTGTGACGGACTCATCTAGTTTGTGGGTGATGCCTTCTTGGACATATATGCTGAATTGGAGCACATCCTTGTAAAGGATAGTGTCCGGTGCTTCCTCCGATTTTTCGAGAACTGTGAAGGCCGGGGCATGGCATCTTATCTTACCATCACCGCACAAACCTTAACCTTCATTGTCAGTTTCAATGCCCTGCGTTGTGCAAAAGTCGTATTGGAGGGCATGGCACCTGAGCTCTATGGGATGCACGCCAATCCCAACTGCATAAACAAATATGGATACTTCGTGCTCCACGAAGCTGCTGAAAGGTTCTCTGTTGACATGATCAAACTGCTTTTACGCCATGGTGCATCACCCAATGTGCGCACAGTTGGCAATGATGTCATTGAGAATCTACTCCCACTCCATGTCGCAGTTGAGAATACTTGCCTGCATAAGTATCTTGAGGACAATCTGGAGGACAATCTTTCTCGCAGCCAGAATCATCTGGATTATATCTACAAGCTTATTCATCTGCTATGTCTACCTGAAATGGTCTGTTTCACTTCCCTCCCTATACGAATTACTACTTTTGCAGCATGACGTAAAGAGTAACTATGGTCATACCATAGACCCCTGACAGGTTATAATAAAATTAGTGATACTAAGTACCGGGCACCCTTTCATCTCAAGTTGTAAAGTTTTCAGTTGTTAATCCTTTTTGTCTTACTTCATGTGCAGTGTATGTTCTTATAGTAAAGGATAAAACTTCATCAATAAAATATACAAAAAATGTTGCTAGTAATTAATCTTATTTTATTTGCCTTGGAGATTGTCCCTAATCCATATTTACTTTGATTGGAGGAAAAACAGCGACATATAGAAAGATTTTTCAACATTACTTGCTTGCATATGAATGCTAAATGGACTTATATTTTTGTTCCTTGTTGTTTTACAGAAGATCTTCTTGGACACAACTAGACTGCTTGCAGAGAAAACAAATAATCTACTTCAAGAGCTCTGGAATTACATTGAGGATGGAAAAATTATCCAGTCTGCTGTTCTACTACTGGCTGCTCAAGAGCAGATCCGTGGGGGCAGTTCTTCCAAGATAAACGGCAGTAGTAAGAAAAATGGGTTTGATCTTATCAGTAACTGTATAATGAGGCGTTCATTTGCCTTGAGATGGGAGAAAGGTTCACACGGAATGGCACCGGAGCTTCTAGAGGAAAGGAAGACACTTACTGATTGCGCATGGCTGCTTGTTGATGTAATTTCCTATGCCGGTGAAAATCTTTCTTCATACATCCAAGCACATTCTGAGGTAAGCATTTTTGTATATCACGGCTGCAGCGCCTCAGATGCCTTTAACTTAATAGTTGTATTTTTACTACTGTCAGTTATGTTGTTTAAAAAATACATGCCCTAGTCTTTCTTTTCATGGAAGCACATTCTGATACTATGTGTGAGAATGCTTTAGTTTGTGAATATTTTTTCAAGAAGCGTATTTCTTTTCTCTTGCTCGATGCTATATATCAATTTAACATCTTCTCTAATATTTTTATCACTAAATTGTTCTTGTTAACTGAAAAAAATCTCAAACCTAAGATGCTACTTAGATTCAGAAAGTTTCCATCCACTTCACAATGGTTTGTTGCTTGAATAGCTGAGTCTTGCTCTAAAGTTTAGCCTGTCATATAATGCAATGAGATTCAAACCCCTCTTATTTCTAAACACTTGGAAAAGGTGATGGCAGAGATAATGAAACAAGAGCAAATAATTGATGGGAGTAAAGCCATTTTAATAGTTATTTTTATGAAATGTTCTATGCCAAAAGTACTAGTAACAAACCAGCCTGTTATTAGTTATCCATATACTCATCCACATCAGATCCCCTGTCTGGCTGTTCTTTCCTTTTATCTTCATCATCGAACAGACAAACAAACCGCACGAACACCTTTTGTGCTTTATCTTCTAAGACATTGCCTGATATTATTATATTGCAAAGGAGATTGCTATATGAGTTCATCATAGATACAATTATTGATGATTATTGCACTGAATTCACACACTACAACTAAAGGGGCATGCTAGTTCCTTTTCCAGTACCATATGCAGTTTTGTCATGGAAATGCGAATCTTACAATGAATACTTAATGCATGCATAAATAGTGAAAACGTTGGTGACAAAAACACTCGATCTCCATATTAATATTATCTGACATGAGTATAGTGTATTTTCTTGGCTTCACTTATGTCTATTTTCTGGTTTTGTCACTGCCTTGTATCGTTTTTAGCAGCCATACCAACATCAAGTGTTTGGTTAATGTTGTTGCATGGTGGATGAATACAGAACATGTGCTTGTGTCATTTCTCTTTGTTTATTTTCTGGACGCATGGCAGATAAATTGGCAAAAATGAGCATTTCCATGTTCTTATGGTGGCTGTTGTACTTCGATGATTGCTTTATACATAAAGCGGAGCAAAAGCCTGTTTCGAGATTCCTAGCTCCAAAAATTCTAGGTGCTGGAGCTGGGGGTATATTAAGGGCGTTGGCACGAGCCTTCTTTATGCATGTTAGACTGAAAATTTATGGTTAAGGTACTTTATTTAGACTACAAACTCCAGGTCCTCCAAGAAACAGGGAGTTGGAGTTCATTACAGTAACTTGTCTGTGGCCTTGGAGGACAGTTCAATGTAGTTCAACAAACAATTCCATATGGTGTACGCAATTCATGACTAACCTCTTTAAGTTTGTTTGGACTTCATTTGGATCATATAGCCTGAAGAAAGCCTGAAGAAGTTGACACCTTTCTCTTTGGGAAACCAAAACAAAACAATTACAGTGAATTGAAATAGTTGGAATTTGAATAACTGTGATATGCAGTTGAATATACAGAAGTGCGACGCAGTTCTTGACTCTTGCAGTACCTTTGAAGCGTCTAAATCATAATGGGTAGTTAAATACACAGAAGTTGTGGAAGCAAACAGATTTTGCTTTAAGGTAGACAATATACATTAATCTAGATGAATCTGAATATGTATATTATGTAGTTTATAAAACCTAGTGAATTGAATGTGATAACTCTTTTGCACACTTATTGCCTTCCAACTCATATTGCACAATTGCAGTTTTCTCCTCCAAACAATTATTTCCATCATCTCGCTGCTTACAGTTGGTTATATAGTGGCTACATTGTATATACAGTAGATCTATGTTAGCGATGTATTGCCTTATACAGAAGCTTGTATGTCATGTAGGTGCCCCATGTGGAGGTCTTTCAACATGTTTCATCTATCCTCAAGGAGTATGGATTTTGCCCTACTGGAGATCCCATGGACACTGTAAACCTGTACTACTCTTTGTATTGCCTCACACAATAATTTTCTATGTGAATAAATGGTTATTTTGCTGATTATTTTATTTTGTCTTCGACTTCTTGAAGCCAGCCTTATGACTGCAGAAAGTCAAACGGAGAGTCATGCAAAGGTGTGTGGGGCTCAAGTGATTCTTTTTACATTTAACAAACTGAATCTTAATCTCTCCCCTTCTTTTTATAAAATGGATAACAGGGCTTACAGATGCAAACATGGCAGTTATGGAATTGGCCAATCTGGATGCTGCAGAGGAAAAGGTAAAGATAATCAAATCTGGGGTTGATCTAGTTTTGGATAGACTGATGGTGTTCGGTAATGAGTAATTACTAGATCTTTGATGGCGCGCGTTGCTGCGCCCGTCTATTTGGCACTTAGTTGTTAGGAATATAAGGCAACTTCTATACATTTTTTTATATCTCCACCCAAAAATTAAGTGCCGTGGTATTTTAGGACAGCGGGAGTATATTTTGCACTTTGAGTGATATGCTTCCATCTACATTCATGCCATAAGGGTTTATGAAATATAGGTACATCATATAGAATAACAATCAAATCATATAACAATTGTTTTCATAGTTGCTTATCATGAAACATTTGTCCAAGAGTAATATTAACAACGTACCATTTTAGGTGAACTTAGAATTTTGTATTAATTCCTTTACACAGGAGAGCTTTGGATATTTTGCAATAATAAATGGATCACTCGCCTAAGAAATGAAGATATATAATTCACCATATCAACATTGAATCGTCAAGTTATAATTTTTTTTGCCAATACGTAGATAGCTATGTAGACCCTAATCTTTAAATAACACGTGCTAGTACAATTTTATTTTCCAAAAACAGAACCAATGTGCCCAGTTGCTCATAATGTAGATGCCACCACATAGCCAAAAGACAAAGTTACTGCAAGAATGGAGAAAGCCCACGCATTGGTACTACTGGAGTCAAAAATTTAATCATTTTCCATGTGCAGCAGCCCTTGTCTTCGATCAAGTAGACTGAGCACCACAAATCAGAAAGCTATCTAATTTTAGCAGTTAAACAAATCCGTAAATTGACCAAACCAAATACACATAGGATGGGAGATAGCAGCAAACTTACAACTTGTGCATCAGAAAAGGGATCCAGTGATCGTACACGCGAATAATTTTAAGTTAGAAAACAGAAGTCATGAAGAGAAAATTAAATAGCATGTAACGAGAGATCACCTGAGGCAAGCAGTCACAAAATCACCTAGCCACCCAGGTACAAAATAGTTGAAATCATCATACTGGAGAAATTTCTCATGAGATACAGATCATCTTATTTTCTGGCGATAACACAAAGGATTGATCCTCGAGCTGGTCATCGATGTTCGATATGATCTCACGTCTCTTCCCCAACCAGGGGTTGAAACCTGAAACATCATCTCATCAGATAAACTTATTCCTAGTCGATTGAAACAACCACAAAGCTACCAAAAATATAAGGAGAAACGACATCACTAAATCGCGCACAGTACAAACCAAGGATCAGAGGCAACTTACAGCCTAAATTAGAGGAGGAAGCACCTGATCAGTAGTTCAACTTCAACAACTCCTCATTCCTTCCTCCATGGTTGACGCATAGTAAAGAGGAAATAGGAGTTTCTGTTGGGGATGTTGTAAAATGTATGCATGCCTGCATGTTAAATATGAAGACAACTTCTCCGTACATGTCAATCCAACGTCGGATAAAAGAGGTACCGTATACGCTACTAATAACACATAAGATAATTCGAAACTGAGCATACATACTGTTCTATCACCAGTGTAGTAAATAAGTTAAGATAGAGGAAGTCTCTCTGATCTGTCGGTGCAGCAAAGAGATTGCCACAAATTAGAAACTTCATGAATCACGAGCCATATGGATTCAAGAGAGAGAGAGACATCTGGATTCAAGAGAGAGAGAGAGAGAGAGAGAGAGAGAGAGAGAGAGAGAGAGAGAGAGGAGGTGGTGGAGGAGGACGACTGGCAGAACATGGCTTCCGGAGGAGTTGCAGATGTAACCACGGGAACGGGGAAGGAGCAGTTGCCCGATGCAGATTATCAAGGGTCGAGTAAATGAAGAAGATGAATCGGGGTAGTAACCGACCTGCAATTATCGCTTCGCTTGCCAGTAATGGTTGTAGCAATTATGATTTGCATCTTCAATCCCCGACGAATCGACTCAATCGCGGCCGATGCTTGGTTTCCCTTGCGGCGGAGACACAGACCCGTATAGCTCATGTGGGTTGGACCGCAGGTGTGGTGTCCATGCGAGCTATTCTCCGCCTGACTGTAGGCTCGGCCCCAGGCGGGCGCGACGTGTACGCCGACACGCAAGTGTTGCGCTCCTCTGCGCGATGTCGGACGATGTGTTAATACTCTTTTTTCAGGTTCAACACATCACATCTAGCCCATCTGGGCCAAATTGATGACAAACGTCCAAATTAGTTATCGGAGCAGCGGCCCAGTACCATCCAGCGCTCTTTGGTCAGCGTAACAAAGCTCAAGCGGGAGCACAAGGGGCATCTGACGGACACGAACACCCACAACAGTGCATCCAACGGTTAAAATTGCTAATGGCTTGAGATGGCTAGAAAAGTGCTCGGTTATAATGTATCTAAATATTGTTGCAGCAAAAAGAAACAAAGCTATAAGACTATTTGCCCTTTCCTTGTTCTTTTTATTTTATTTTACATCAACTTTTTTTAAGAATATGTAAAGAAGTAAAAATTTCCCAAATTGACAAATCCCACTAACGCTTTTAGAATCATAATATAATCTTCGTTTTAAGCCGTGTTTTTGTGAGTTCTGACTGTACTCATCTTGCCCTAATCTTGAGTTCAGGTCACAACCATTGGAAATGACAACCTCTCCCTTATGGCACGGCAGCACACCAAAAAAACACAGGTATACCTTAATACCGATTTTAGTGCACCAGTGCCAAGCAGCTTTGCCTACACCTTGTGGCAGCACAAAATGGGTTACTAACTAGACAACAAAGTGATGGTTTTAGTGCTGCAAATTGTAGTAGCGAATTCAGCCGTATTTATAGAGTACAAGCATTCGTTTTCTGATGGACTTTGGCTACTGAACCTGGACAGATTTAAGCAGCTTCTATTGCCTTATTAAATGAGCTACAAAACATCTAAATTCTAGCCTAGAATACCTAGTGTGTTTTCACACACATGTATAGAAACTGCATGTATAGAAATTAAATTCTAGCTTTGAGTTGGCTCTAAATACATATCACCTATTTCAATGCCATGGCATTCCAACTATGGTTCATCTCTGCCATCCTAATGTGTTTCCCATCAGGTTCTTTACCAAAGAAAAGGGGTAAATGCGATAAAAAGTAGTCTTAGTTAGCCGAATAACATAGCTGAACTGTGTAGGTTCCAAGTAACATCAACATTGGGACTTCACCAAGCGGGCTTGCGCATTATTGTTATTTCCAACACCTTAGTGTTCTTGAATGATCTGTTGCATCTGAAATTTATTTGGTGGCTGTGAGAAAGATTCTGATAGAAGATGCAGTGTAATATGATTGTTGGAGGCAATAACAAAAGCATGCTTCAGTTGCGAGTTTCTGCCATGCATTGTGCTGGTTCAACAGCTTTTTATGTTGCTTAAGCATGCTACTTAATTACTACAATGCAGTAACATCATTCATATCTGACGAAACACCATTGTTGTGTATTGATCAACATAATACATGTCAAGCAAGAGGTGCTGGCTGGAAGTACGGATGTTTCTATTTTTTTATGATGTACCTCTAATGAACTATGTGACAGGCTGTGAGAAAGAAAGCAGGCGGAGGATGGGATCCCACATATACAAAGAGAAGTTTCTTCCCATACTGGAGATCAGTGTTACAAGACCGGTTTCCTTTGAAGGTTTATCCAGGCTATGCATGCTCAGGCCTATCACTGAGTAACTCAATAGTCAATGGATCTACTCCAACTCCAAATCATAAACTTGGTCCAGTTCGGAGAATCTCGCCACTTACAAGCAATAATCAACCGAGAAGGTGCTTTATCACTGCTGCTAGCGGTGCAATCAGGCTCTTGAAGGTGCTAAAGTAGTAGAGTAGAAAGGTATGTCAAGAGTTTCGTCTCCCTCTCCCAAGTTTTCTCAACATGCCCCACATAAACACATGGGAAGAAAGAATTTTCATGATGCACCTTTAACTAGTAAGATTATTCGTTGCTAGTCCATTAAGGATTTGGTTATTTGCTCGATAGGGTTAGGTATTCTATTATTGTGTCCTTTTCCCCGCTTTTGTAAGTTTGTAGTCTCCAGGTTCTTCTACTTCATGGGCTACGCCAAGCTTGGGTATGTTTGCTTGCTTAGCAATGAGCAAACCTTTATTCCCCCCAACTGGTCCATGTGCAGATAATTATTTAGATGATAGTGACATCTAAATCCTTGTGGACAAGCAATAGAGATCCACATGATTACTTGTACAGTATGTTTTGGTTTTCTTAGGGAATTCTCAGCCCTGGGAAATATACAACACATTTGATCCTATGGATAGAATGGTATTAGTCAACCAAACACCCAACACTTTGTTAATGCAGTGGGTAGTTAGTCAGTGCTCAACGTGGTGCTGCTCCCTTTAACTAAACCATATTAAAGCTGCACTCGTAACAAGCGGCTTCTATTGATGCTCACAGTCATGGAGTTTTTTTTACGATCATTTTTTTGACATGGAGTTAGTAGTGTTGAAGTGCTTCTTTAATCTCCTGCACACAAAAGCATGCCTTTGTCTTCAGTTATCTCTACTATTAAACGGGAGTCTGCCTCGTTCCCCTCCCACAGATTTTGTTTACCATACATCCTGTTTATAGGGAAAGAAACAGAAAAAGAGCCTCCACCCACGCACACACGTCTCCTCTCTGCAATCCCCCAACCGCCTCTCAACCAATCGCAAAACCTAGCCCCTGAAACATAAACGCACACGTCTCCCCTCCCAGCTCCCGCAATCTACCCCCGCTGTCTTATGCCTTTGGGTCCTCCCGGCCAGGCAACGGTGAGACAGTGGAGAGCTCGTGGAATACATCATGTCGTAGTGGTTTTAATTTGCTGTTGGATGGATAATTTTGAGGTTTGTTTGTGTGCACGCAGATTGATGAGAATGTGCAGAGGGTTGCAAAACGGGCATTGCTCCTGGCGGTCTAGGCCCCTTCGCGCAAGCATCAACCACATCTTGCTAGGCTGCGTTTTCCCGAGGGAAGTGTGGACCAGTGTATGCACTGCGATGAGCAAGCCAGAATGGGTACCGACAGGCGAAACAGAAATGGTACAATGGTGCAGTGAGAAGAATGGCGGTACCATGAGCATGAAGGACACACGGGCAGTCCTAATCCTTGTAATGTGGGAGTTGTGGAAACACCGAGACGCGATAGTGTTCGATGGAGTAACCCCCTCGACCATTAGGGTGATTCGCTTGGTGATGGCCGAGGGGAGAACGTGGGCAACATCGGGCCTCCTAAAGGCAGGCGCGGATGCCTTTCTTAGGGCACTAGCGGTAGGTTTAGGTGAGATAGAATAGCGTGCATATCTCCTTGACGGTGGAGTTGGGGTTGTAACTTATGTTGTAACTGCCAATGTGGAGGGGCTCTCTACCCATCCCTTCTCTAATATATAGTACGCACACTCGTGCGTATTCGAGAAAAGAGAATGTGCAGAGGGAGTGTCGGCTCCAGCAAGTCATCAACAACCTAATATTAATATCATACGGTTCAATGAGGTAAAATTACAAGATCTTGATTCGTCAATTGCTTGATAAGTTTGTTAATTCTCAATTACATTACATTAGTGAAATTGAATGTTATGAAGTATGAACTCTGAACTACTCTCTGTGCACTATCTAGAAAGTAGAAATAGCACTCTTCTTTTCAGAAATAAATGATGATTAGATTTTTAAACGTTTGGATCTTGAATGCACGTGCAAAGATACATGTAGGGATGGATGGCAAGATTTTTACTCAAGTGAAGTTTCCTTGCATTTTTAGAGAAAACGTTGACGCCCAACTTTATAGATAAAGCCAACAGGCAAGGTTCGGGAACAAATACCAACAAACGACAAACGACCATCAGCCAAAATACTGAGAAGTACGGTTACAAGGCATACCAGCCTGAAACGGCACGCAGGACAACTACCTACGCCCCGAGGGCCACACTACCAAAAAATGCTAACTCAACCGGCAAAGGTAGGGGTGGACTGAAGCAAGGAAGACGTCGTTGAATGCACCCTAGTGATCAGGACTTCAGCTCAGATCCTGCTCCTTAATCAATGATTTCCACTGCTGAAGAAAAAATAAATCAATTTGAACATATAGTCAGCGGGTTTGGCAGGAAAAAAGATCGATAGTAAACTTATTCCTGGTAGTCCACATGACCCAGGACATGGCCGAAAAGCCGAACCAGAACAAACGTCTGGTTTGACCTGAAAGCGAGCTAGAGGAGGAAGGAGACCAGTTCACACCCATCCAATCTCGCATTCCGCACCAAAATAGTTTAGCAAGATGGCAGTTGAAAAGCACATGGTTGGTATCCTCTCTAGCTCTGCAAAGCTTAAAGAACACAGTCCAAGTCCATTTCTTTTGCGGATTTGGTCCGCCGCGGGAAGCCTGCCGCGGATCGCTTGCCACATGAAATTTTTGATCTTGAGAGGGATCTTACAGCGCCAGACATCCTTGAATTTTGAGCTCGACGACCGTACTATCAATCTAGAGTACAGAGACTTGACAGAAAATCGGACAGAGGCCGAATGAGGCCAGGAAACTTGGTCTGCCTCCTCCGAGAGCAGGGGAAATAGCTCAACAAGGTGTTGCCACTGAATCAACACTTCAGGAGAGAGAGAGCGCGTGACGAAGTTGCAAATCCCAGCCGCCGAGCGCAAGATCCGAGATGGAAATCTCAGGACGAGAAACATAAGCAAAAATAGCCGGAAACGCAAAAAAAAAAAGAGGCTTGTTGCACACCACCAGTCCGTCCAGAATCGAATATTGACACCATTACCAACCACAAATTTAACCTGAGATCAAAAGGTATCCCTTGTCCTAACCAAATCGCGCCAAAACTGAGAGCCTCCTGTTGCCGAAGCAAACATCAGATTACCAGAAGGGAAGTATCTGGCCTTAAGGATGTCACATAACAACGTGCCCTCCGCGGTTTTGAAAATCCGCCACCACCACTTGACAATGAGGCAGGTATTCATGACTGAAGTATTCATAATACTAGGACCACCCATGCCTTTCGATTTACACATCAATTTCCACTTGATCAGACGGTATTTGCGCTTATTCTCAGCCGAATTCCAAAAGAAAGCGCTACGGTGCTTGTCGAAGCCCGCATGAGTTCCTCTGGACAAACGATAGAATCCCATTAGGTACATAGGGAGAGAGGAGAGGCAAGAGTTAATAAGACAGACTTTGCCCACTCACAACCTGAGAAGGTAAACTGTGTGCGACGACATGCAAACAGTCCATCTGAAAACAATGTATTTGATGTCTGGATCCATCGCACATGTAATTTAAAACGACTGTGTGTGGGCTATATCATACGGTTCTCCAAAGAAGAATGTGGAATACAAGTATCGTGTGCTATGCTCGGCAGACAGGTCGATTTTCAGAATTGTGTGCGATGATTATTGCTCATCCCATACAATTTCAACATCCGATGGGACAACTAAATTGTGTGCCTAGATCTAATGAATGCGAAACTATTTTGATAAAATTATGAAGGTCTAATGGATGTGAAACTATTTAAATACAATTATGAAGATTCTAGTTGTGTGATCTGTCCGGGTACAATGATGAAGATCTAGCGGTCGTGATCTGTTTACGTACGCTTATGAAGATCTAGCGGTCATGAGCTATAAATCATATGTAAAAGTGTTGTTTTTGCAAGAATTCTAGTGATCCATCCATCTTTCTTCCGTATTGTGCTTTTAGTACATAGATAGATAGATAAATTCTCTGCAGACAAGAGTGATCAGGGAGCGAGGATCTTGTTAGGAAGAGCACTTGCCATTCGTTGGTTATTAGAAGCATTTCCGTGCGTTGGTTGATCATGTCCACGGTTGGGCGAGAGGGGCGACGTGTGCTGCTGTTTTCAACGATCTTCTTGCTACTAATTGGTCTTCCCGACGGAACGTGAAGAGTCTGGTGCACGTAGCCGTTCGGTGGCCGCGGTGCTCGCTGAAGAGACATCGGCTAACGTTATACGGCCAAAATGTGCTCGACTCGTCGGTCGCCTGGATTCTCGGTTTCTCGGTTTTGTTTCTCTTCTTCGTGGCTCCTGACTTGCCAATCATCCCAGAGAACGGGTTCATGTCACGGGACGGAGACGCCAGCCAGACAACGAGAGGTTTCAACTTTCAAGTCAGATTTTCTGACCGCGATCGATCCAGGGCATGCAGCGGCCCGTCTCTCTTCCGTCTTCAGTCCCACTCTCCAGAGGCAGACATCACCCCACGTCCCGCGAGCGCACGCAGGCATGTCACCGACACATCAACAACCATCATCGATCGATCCCCGCTTATCGCCTCCCCGCCCGTGTCAACTCGAGAGGAAGAAGATTTCTACCGGGTGTCTAGGGCTGGACGAACGAGCTACTCGACTCGTTAAGCTCATGATCATTAAGCTCGTGATCGTTAAGCTCGTTAACTTTAACAAGCTCAAATTCTTGATCGGCTCGGTTCGTTAAATACTCGTTAAGCTCGTGAGCGCTCACGAGCGCTCGTTACAGTTGTAAACATTATAGAAGCATTCCATCATATATTCAATAATTAAACATGTAGCAAAGTAGTAATGCATCACCCTTTGCCAAATTTACTCTTTCCAAATAGCAGCACATAATGCAGCAAGTGTCAGGACCCCGACTCAATGCCACATCGATCTAGCATGTAACACCTCATATCACTTTGCGGCCTCACGCACGGTATCCCCATGGGTGTCGCCTTACCTTTGCCCGGGACCGTTTGCGCCTTTTGGCACACGTATATGATAGTGTCGCTAGCATCCATATGATAAGGAGCCCGGGCTGACATGGCTAGTCGTAAACCCAAAGTGGCACTAACTTACAGGGACAGGCATACATGACCCAGCAACGAACGTGTCGGTCATCAGCGAGTGAATCCAGGCTGTAGCACTGGGCTAACAGGACTCCGGTGAACCGGGCTGTAGCGGGCTAACAGGACTCCGGTATTCATCGCGTGACATTTCCCCGAAGGGACAGACACAGGAACGAAGAAGGACACATGCCGGCCAGCCTAAGTGATCCGGAGCAGTAGCAAGCTACCATGGCTCAGTGGAAGCACTAGGAGACATTTCCCGGTAAGAGAGGCTACTAAGGATAAACAACTAGATAGTCAGATCCCACACATAGCAATACACATTACACGTACGCATAACATGCAAGTATGTGCTGTACAACATGGCATCACAGCATAACTCAACAACTCATATAGATAAAGACTCAGAAGAGCCATCATAACATATATTGCAAACAGGGGTCACAGGACCCATCATACAGAGTATACAAGCAACAAGCGGAAGCATTACATGTCTGGGTACAGACATCTACAAAAGAAAAAGGCTGAAGAGCCTGACTATCTACAACATCCGATCAAGATCGTAGCTGAGGTACAAGCTACTTGTCGAAGTCCACGAGAACACTAGTAAGACCGAAGTCTCCGCTGCAAAAACATAAATAAAGCACCATGAGTACAAAGGTACTCAGCAAGACTTACATCAGATCCTATCATACATGCATTTGTATCAAGAGGGTAATGTGGGGTTTAGTTGCAGCAAGCCAGCTTTGACACTGTGGCTATCCTGTTCTACGACTACCAGAACTTCTTTGAGGTGATATGGCGCACACGAGTCCACTAATCACCACACAATACACTACTATGGATTCATCCCCGTCTCCCTACGAGAAGGCCATCCATAGCACTCACACTTGTCTTGGGCATTTTATAGTATCCACTTTAAGTTGTCTATGTACCATGTAAGCATCCAAGAAGTCCATATCCGCGGACCCGGCTATTCGAATAGATCATGTTAACCCTGCAGGGGTGTACTTCTTCACACACGCTCTCGTCACTTACCACCATGTACACGTCGTGTATCTCGGCAACCTTCAAGCGGAAGCCTGGCGAGGGAGTCGGCCACGCACTAGTAGAAAACAACCCATTAGTCCCGGTTCGTAAGGGCCTTTAGTCCCGGTTCATGAACCGGGACTAATGGGTCGTTACTAATGCCACGGACATTAGTCGGTTGAGACGAACCGGGACCAATGTAACTCCGTGGCGGCGTGCACCGAGCCCGGTCAGAGGTCTTTGGTCCCGGTTGGTGGCACCAACCGGGACCAAAAGTCTTTTTTTTTTAAGAAAGTGGCTGCTTTAGGGGTTTTGTGGTTTATTTTTAGGTTGTTATTTATAGCTAGCTAATAGAGAGAAGTGTCCTCTCTTATCTTCGTCCTTGGTTTATCAACGCTTATATGTTCATTGCACCCAGATATATATATGACATGGCTCATGCATGCTTTGCATCATCATCATATATATGTATATAATAAAGTCCTACTAATCATGCATCATCATACTACTTCTACTAGCTCGTTATTAATAATAAGTCATACGATCATCATCCTCGTATATAGTCATCGAACCCAACCCTACATATATAATTGTTCTTAGCACATGATCATCAATTACTAGGTATAGGACCTAAAACACCCTTAAGGTAAAATAGCATAAAACAATATAGACCCGACTCTCCATTATGAAGAATGGCGATCATCCTGTCTCCAATTCTTGCCTTTCGCTGCTTATTGCTTCCAAGAAGCTCCTTACGACTGTCCATACATTTTTCCATTCTTTGATTGTTATGTCTCCACTTCTTTTAGAAACCCGATATGGACAGTTGAGATTCAGTAGGACGACCTGGTAGTATGTTCAAAACATGAAGGCTACCAGCGTATACATCAGATGAGGGACACACTCATTCGGGATTATCTGTTGAAAAACATAGTAATAACCGTAGTTAGCAATGATGTACTAGTTTAATTAGAAGTGTGCAAAAAGATGCACGGATGTTGTAATAGTAAAAATAATCGTACCAAGGTATCTCCATGGTAGTTACAGTAGTTCAACACGTGCACTAGTGGCGCGTATTGACCATAATGTTGAGGAGTTTGATTGTAGATATTGTAATTCTCAAGATCTCTACAAAATCCGACTAGATGTCGTTCTCCCGATAAGTTAATTCGCAGCCTTCGTTGTAGTATGTTCTGTCTACCATCTTCCGCACATTCTTTGAAGAATGAAAATAAGCTGTCAATGGAGATAAGTTGTCAACTATATATTTTGAAATAAACAATATAAATTACTTAATAACTATGCTTAGCTCACATGAGGGAAGAACTGGAGGTGTATGCACAAAGACCCAAATCGTAGGTGTCTCTTGCTCGATTGTAGGATCACCAAGATCCATGGTGATAATCATACCCTCATCAAGACCATACATCTTGCAAAATGCATCCCAATTTTGCAACCAAAATGGGTTACACTCTGAGCATTGTACAGCTTTACTTGAAAATCCACATCATGTTCGGTACTTAGGACAATTTTTTTTGTTTCGAAATTTTCATGGTCTTCAAAATCCATCCTCTCCAAGACATAGCGTCTTGCAAAGCATGGGATAAGCTAGTCAAATTGAAAAAGATGAAAATTACACGTTAAAATAGTTGAAGTCGTGCTTAATTACGAAAAAAACTATTGTCGCTGCGTTGCATCCGTATGAACATCGCAAGTCTCCTCGAGCTTAATGCTGAATCGCCGATCTTCCTCCAGCTCAATGAATCATCGCACATACCTCGGTCATCGTGGCACCAACGCACTCCCAGGCGATTTTCGTGCGTCGAGATGAGGACGACATTTCCGCCTCGTTCATAATTCAAATATTAAACTAGATCATTATTATAAATCACGGGTTGACTATAGATGATCGATGTACATACGGGTTGAATACTACATCATCTCTTGGTGTCCGTACATCATCGAATATTATCACTAATAAAACTAGAACCGTGGCGCCCGACGGTATCGGCGCTGGCGGTGTCCGGATGCCTCACCACCGTCACTGGCCCACGCGACCGCCACCAAACAAGGATCGGGTCAACAACGGGTTGCCTCCTCACCAACCTACTACGTCCCCCGAAAGGTAACACCTCCCAATACCAACCCGGCGGAGCCCAGTCCCGAACATGACCCTGATCAAGCAGGCCTCCATCGCCGACTCGGCGGCAGCGAGGATGCGGGATAGGCATCGCCGACGTCGACGCGGGAACTACTTCTATATATAGTTAAATAAAAGTAGTCTTATTAATTAAATCTATCTAGCTCAACTACTAAACACTTACTATAAATAAATAAGTAGTACTTACTAAAAACAAACTACTTCATATATAAACTACTTCTTCTTTTTTTCCTTTTTCTAAATTACTACACATCTAATCCTACATAAAGATCTAAATTACTACACATCTATTTACAGAAAAAAATCTAACATAAAAAACTAACATAAAAACCTTACATAAAAATCTAACATAATATGAACAAATTTTACAGAAAAAAACTAACATAAAGAAACTAACATAAAAAATCTTACATAATATGAACAATTCTTTTTACAGAAAAAACTAACATAAAAACCTTACATAAAAAATCTAACATAATATGAACAAATTTTACAGAAAAAAACTAACATAAAGAAACTAACATAAAGAAACTAACATAAAAAATCTTACATAATATGAACAATTCTTTTTACAGAAAAAAACTAACATAAAAACCTTACATAAAAAATCTAACATAATATGAACAAATTTTACAGAAAAAAACTAACATAAAGAAACTAACATAAAGAAACTAACATAAAAATATTACATAATATGAACAATTCTTTTACAGAAAAAAACTAACATAAAAACCTTACATAAAAAATCTAACATAATATGAACAAATTTTACAGAAAAAAACTAACATAAAGAAACTAACATAAAGAAACTAACATAAAAAATATTACATAATATGAACAATTCTTTTTACAGAAAAAAACTAACATAAAAACCTTACATAAAAATCTAACATAATATGAACAAATTTTACAGAAAAAAACTAACATAAAGAAACTAACATAAAGAAACTAACATAAAAATATTACATAATATGAACAATTCTTTTTACAGAAAAAAACTAACATAAAAACCTTACATAAAAAATCTAACATAATATGAACAAATTTTACAGAAAAAAACTAACATAAAGAAACTAACATAAAGAAACTAACATAAAAAAATCTAACATAAAAATCTTACATAATATGCACAAATCTTTTTACAGGAAAAAAAAATCTAACATAAAAAACTAACAAATTAATTACACAATCTACATTAACTACATATCTAAATTACACAATCTAATATAACAAAAATATCTATGAACTAAAAAAATCTAAAACAAATCTAAGAAAAATAAAAAAAAAGACCTGCCGGGCGACGGCGACGAGTCTTGTGTGGGGGGCGGGCGTCTGGTGGGCGTCGGCGGCGCAGGGCGTGGGGCGAGGCAGGCGACAGCGTCGAGTAGGTCGATCGGTCGAGGCAGGCGGCGGCGACGTCTGTGTCGAGGCCGGCGCTGGCCGGACAGCGACAATGACAGCGAGCAGCGGCGGCAATGGCGCAAGGCAGCAAGCGGCCACCCACAGCGTCGAGGCGAAGCGGCGACGGTGTCGAAGCGGCGGGGGGCAGCAGGCGGAGCAGGAGATCGAAGTGGGGATGCGGTTCGAAATCCTAAGTGCTACTTATATAGCAAAGTCTTTTGTCGGTTAAATGGCGAAGAAGGGACCAATCTATCTTTAGTCGGTTTGTGCCTGCCAACCGACCAAAGACTCTTTTTCAAAGAGCCCAAAGGCGGAAGCGAACCATTGGTCGGTTGGTGGCACAAACCGGGACTAAAGAGGGCATTGGTCCGGTTGCGCCACGAACCGGACAAAAGCCGAGCATTGGTCGGTTGGTGCCACCAACCGGGACCAATGGTCTCTCTATGTTTTTTTTGATTCTTCCAGCAGCTTTCGTTTTAGTCCCACCTCGCCAAGCGAGAGGCACTTTCATTGTGTTTATAAGCCCGAGTGCGAGATACAATGACGAAGATGCTCAATGCTCCTCAAGCGTTGGTGGCTTCAACCCTTGCGGGATACGGTAGACCGCATGAGCTATGTGCGGTCACGATTGACACTATCCCGAAAGGGTTGAAGCAGATTAACGAGCATTGCGTCTCTTTTTATTTGTAATGACTTATTATAACTCGGAAAAAATAAATATAGCAGAAAAAGAAAAACTATATAAAAACTACTCATAAATGAATAGAAGCAAAAATAGTTGTGATTAACTATAGTAAAAAGGAGCATATATGCTTATTTTTTATGGCTTATTACAACTCAGAAATAAAAAGAAAAAATAAATATAGCAGAAAATGAAAAACTATATAAAAACTACTCATAAATGAATAGAAGCAAAAAATAGTTGTGATTAACTATAGTAAAAAGGAGCATATATGCTTATTTTTTATGGCTTATTACAACTCAGAAATAAAAAGAAAAATAAATATAGCAGAAAAAGAAAAACTATATAAAAACTACTCATAAATGAATAGAAGCAAAAAATAGTTGTGATTAACTATAGTAAAAAGGAGCATATATGCTTATTTTTAATGGCTTATTACAACTCAGAAATAAAAAGAAAAAATAAATATAGCAGAAAAGAAAAACTATATAAAAACTACTCATAAATGAATAGAAGCAAAAAATAGTTGTGATTAACTATAGTAAAAAGGAGCATATATGCTTATTTTTATGGCTTATTACAACTCAGAAATAAAAAGAAAAAATAAATATAGCAGAAAAAGAAAAACTATATAAAAACTACTCATAAATGAATAGAAGCAAAAAATAGTTGTGATTAACTATAGTAAAAAGGAGCATATATGCTTATTTTTTATGGCTTATTACAACTCAGAAATAAAAAGAAAAATAAATATAGCAGAAAAAGAAAAACTATATAAAAACTACTCATAAATGAATAGAAGCAAAAAATAGTTGTGATTAACTATAGTAAAAAGGAGCATATATGCTTATTTTTATGGCTTATTACAACTCAGAAATAAAAAGAAAAAATAAATATAGCAGAAAAAGAAAAACTATATAAAAACTACTCATAAATGAATAGAAGCAAAAATAGTTGTGATTAACTATAGTAAAAAGGAGCATATATGCTTATTTTTATGGCTTATTACAACTCGAAATAAAAAGAAAAAATAAATATAGCAGAAAAGAAAAAAAACTACTCGAAATGAGTGCAGATGCGCTTATAGAGGAAATTCAACTTAAATTCATAGCGAATTTCAAGAGAAATCCGTATGAATTTATGCTAAATTACCTATATAAGCGCATCTATTTTCATTATCGGAGGAGCTCGATAAAGTAGAGAGGAGGGCTTATAAACCAGTCCGTTCCCTTGATTGGCGAGGTGGGACTAAACTCGTCGTGCAACGGGCACCAACTTTTAGTCCCGGTTCGGGCCATCAACCGGACTAATGGAGCCCATTGGTCCCTGTTCAAGCAACCAACCGGGACCAATAGGTTTGGGCTCGAGCAGGACCAATGGTCGGTTCGTCCCACAAACCGGGACCAATAGGTCCAGACGAGCCGGGACCAATGGCCCACGTGGCCCGGCCGGCCCCCGGGGCTCACGAACCGGGTCCGATGCCCCCATTGGTCCCGGTTCTTGATTGAACCGGGACTAATGGGCTGGACCGGCCTGGACCATTGCCCCCTTTTCTACTAGTGACGACCTGACTAACCACACAAGACTCTAGCCCAGGTTTATCGCCTATTCGGGTTCCATCCGCAAGGAGATCCGGCCGGGGTGTCGCTCACGGCCCCAAACGATGTGAACAGGGTTCCCAAGCCCACCTCGCCGGATGGATCTACGCTTGGTACACCGTGCCACCTGTGCCTAGTCTGTCCAAAGCCCACCTGGCCGGGTGCCACTTGGTAGACTACTAGCACTACCTACAAACACGAAACTAGTTGCGACTCTGGGCGAGAGATCAAGTTGGTTAATAAGTCGAGAGGGCACTTAAGCATTCCAATGTGTGGTAGTAGCTAGTCATTGGACAACATACACGAACTTCGAGTGCTTAGGGCGGTTCGGTGAGACAACCCACCATGTACTCCTACATGGCCTCTCACCGCTACCTTTACCAAATCGTGTTCACACACTTAACTCTCAGCATCAGAACATATCGTAACACTCCAATTCATTCCCAATGAATCAGACCTGACACAACTCTAAGCAATAGCAGGCATAGCATGGTAGGAACAAAACATGGGCTCAATCAACTCCTACACATGCTAGTGGGTTTCAACTATTCTTGTGGCAATGACAGTCATGCAGAGGAATGGGTTCAACTACCGCAACACAAAGTAGCAGATGAATCGCTGTTGTCCTAATGCAATAACTGAGAGCAGGAGCGAGAGAGTAGGATTGTATCGGAATGAACAAGGGGTTTGCTTGCTGGTAGATCAACAAGGAGGCACTTGCTTCATAGACAGTACTCTGGAACGGTCTCCGGAGCAAGACCTATCGAGAAGGAACGGTGCCAACAATCAATACACAAGCATATGCAACAATATGATGCATGAACATGGCATGGATATGTGATGCTGTCTGAGCTAATGCAACTAGTATTCATTTGGTTTGAAGTCCATTTGAACCAAAGGTTCAAATGCATCTCCAAAATAAGCTCTTATATAAGCCATTATAGTGTTTCACTTGTACAGCAGGTATAACTTGGTTTTTCATGCATGAAACTGGTATAGATGGATAGATTGCATTTTTCTGATAATTTTTCATATATAACTTATTTCAATCTGAGTTACGGTTGAATTGATATGAATTTTTGAAGTTTTGAATATTTTCTGGGATTTTCTGTTTTAAAATAATTCCAGAAAATAAATAATTGCATCAGCATGACGTCAGCACTGCGTCAGCGGTCAACGGCGCTGACCAGGTCAAACCTGACGCGCGGGCTCCACACGTCAGTGGCTAACTAACTAATCTAAGTTAATTAGTGTTAAACTACTGCTAACTAAAATGTCAATGAAGTTAATTAAACTTAATTAAAAACTAAACTAGGATTAGCTGGGGCCTGGGCCCACTTGTCGGCGACCCAGGGGAGTTCAAACCCCTGGTCAACAGGGTCAAACCCGCCGGCGACTCGACGCCGGCGAGGCCAAACGCGGCGGCGGGCTGCGGGATCGTCGCTCCGGCGACCAATCGCGCGGCGGAGAGCACCTCTGAAGCCAGGCTCACAAGATCCGGTGGTGCCCTCCGTTTCACCGGAGACGGCCTATATCGTCGGCGGCGACCACTTGGGCGGCGACCGGAGTTCGGCAAGGAGGGGAGAAGGCGCTGCGGCACGGCAGGGGATGCGGAGGCTCCTACGGCCTCCTGGCGTCACCAGGAACACGGTGACGCGCGCGGGTGTGGCTGGCTCGGGCTCTGGCCACCGTGGCGCCATGGCCGGCGGCGAGGAGCTTGCGGAACGGTGGTTGAGCTAGCTAGGCGGGCAAGCGAGCACGGGAAGAGGGAAGCGGAGTAGAGCTCACGGCGGATCCAATGAAAGCGTCGGCGAGCTTCGGGAAGACTCGTGACGGCGAATCGACGGCGGCGGACGGCGGAGCCGAGGAGGAAGACAATGGCGATGGCGGCGATGGAGGCCGTCCGGAGGTGCGTGGCTCGGCGAGGAGGTAGCGGCGACGGGCGGAGCTCGTGGACTCTGGAGGCGAGGAGTCCGGTGGCTCGACAACGGCGTCGGCGGCGGCAACGGCGTTGGTGTGGTGGGGAAAAGGCGAGGGAAAGAGCGGGGAGAGTGAGAGCGGTCGGGCGGCGCGTGGCGGCGTTCGGGGCGTCGAGGCGGCGAGAGGGGAAGCAGGAGGTGGCGGGGGCGTGGCCTGGCGGACGCGTGGCAGCAGCGGCGCGCGCCCTCGCCTATCGTCGTCGCCATGAGGACGACGGTGGCGGTTGGGCGATGGGCGCGCCCTGGGCCAGCTGAGGCGCCTGATGGCCGTAGGTGAGCGCCAGGTAAGCTTTTCCCTTTCTTTTGTTTTCTGTTTTCTATTTTCTGACATTTGTTTTGATTTAGTAAAATAATACTAAATCAATTTATTTTCTTATACCAATTTTTGTAGGGTCTAGTGGAATTATTCCAGAGCTCCTCAACTACTGGCATAATTTTTGGACAACATTATATATATATAACAATATATATCCAAAGCAAATAACTATTGCATTAATTCTAAATGCCCAAAATAAATATTTATGAGCCCCTAAAAATATTGGTTGATTTTTATCTCTGCCCAATATTTTCAGAGAGAGACATGAACATTTTCTTGGACCTTTTTGGAGCAATTTTTATCTGGGTCGTTTCCAGAAATGATTTCTGAGGGTTTCACAAATCCCCAATTCAAATTTAAATGAAATTTAAACATGATGCACAAATGACTAGCTAGCCTTGAGCATACCAGAACTAAGGACGTGACAACTCGCCCCCACTTGAAAGAATCTCGTCCCGAGATTCGGGGGTCGATGGAAAGAAAGCGGGTACTCGATCGAAGACGATCTTCTCGCTCCCAAGTAGCTTCTCTCTCGGAATGATGAGACCATCGAACTTTGAGAAACTTGATATTATGGCGTCGAGTGACACGCTCTGCTTGATCAAGAATGCGAACCGGTACTCTCGGTATGTGAGGTTATCTTGGAGATCAAGCGTTTAGTGGTCCACTCATGGATAGGATCCGAGAAGCAACGCTGAGTTGAGAGACGTGGAAGACATCATGAACTCGAGAAAGATGTGGGGGTAGTTCCAATTGGTAGGCAACCTCTCCTCGTTTAGCGAGAATGCGAAAAGGACCAATGTAACGAGGAGCCAACTTGCCCTTGATACCGAAACGATGGGTACCCTTCAAGGGAGTAACCCGAAGGTAAGCTTTGTCGCCAACTTCATAAGTCATATCCTTATGATGACGATCATACTGGCTCTTTTGACGAGACTGGGCTGTTTTCAAATTCTCACGAATGATGCGAACTTGCTCTTCTGCCTCCTGGATCATGTCCAGTCCAAAGAATTGTCTTTCACCGGTTTCTGACCAGTTCAAAGGTGTTCGACATCTTCGTCCATAGAGTACCTCAAAAGGAGCTTTCTTGAGACTGGATTGATAGCTATTGTTATAAGCAAACTCGGCAAAAGGAAGACATTTCTCCCAATCCATACCGAATGAGATAACGCATAGCTCTAAGCATGTCTTGAGAATTTGGTTGACCCTTTCCACGACCACTCGATTGAGGGTGGAAAGCGATCAAGGAAAGATGGGTTCCCATGGCGGTTTGGAAACTCTCCCGAAATGAGAAGTGAAAAGACTACCACGGTCTGAATTGATCTCTAGTGGAACACCATGAAGTGATACTATTAGAAATATATAAGTCACGAGCTGACTAGCGATGATACTCTCTCGAGCAGGAAGGAAGTCGCCACTTTGGATAGACGATCAATGACTACGAAGATAGCATTATTCCCTTTCTTGGTCCTGGGAAAGCCGGTGATGAAGTCCATACCAACTTTATCCCATTTCCACTCAGGAATGGCTAGAGGCTGAAGGGTGCCAGCAGGTCTTTGATGCTCTGCCTTAACGCGATGACAAACGTCACATTTAGCAATGAACTCAGCGATTTCTCTCTTCATCCTAGTCCACCAGAACCTCTGGCGTAGGTCCTGATACATCTTAGTACTACCGGGATGAATTGTGAGAGGAGATTCATGCGCCTCCTTAAGAATCAATTGTCGCAGATGTTGATTCTTGGGAACCACCAAGCGATTCTCGAAGAAAACAACACCACGATCATCCATAGAGAAACATCCACCAACTCCCTTCTTAATGTTTCTCTTGATGCGGATAACACCCCTATCAAACTTCTGGTCAGTAATGATCTAATCCTCGAGGGTAGGTTTCGCCACCAATGTAGAAAGGAATCCGTGAGGAGCAATGTGGAGGTTAAGCTTACAAAATTCCTCATGGAGAAGTGGTTGGCCTCTTTGCAACATGAGATTGTTGCAATAAGTTCTGACTTAGTGCATCAGCCATGACATTAGCTTTGCACAGGGTGTAGGTAATCCCTAGATCATAATCTGAAATCAACTCCAACCAACGTCTTTGCCTAAGGTTCAGATCTGGTTGGGTGAAGATATACTTGAGACTCGGTGATCGGTGTAGATCTCATAGCGTTTACCAAGAAGGTAATGTCGCCAGTCTTGAGTGCATAGACTACGGTTGCAAGCTCTAGATCATGTGTAGGATAATTCTCCTCATGTGGATGCAATCGCCGAGATGCATAGGCAATCACATGACGATCCTGCATAAGAATGCAACCTAGTCCTGTCGTGAGGCATCACAAGTAAATAACAAAGTCTTTAGTGAAATCCGGTGGCACAAGTATGGGAGCAGAAGTCGAGCGTCTTTTAGGTTCTGAAAACTGTACTCACACTGTGGGGACCACTCAAACTTTTTATCTTTCTTGAGAAGTTCCGTGAGGGGTTTAGCTACTTTGGAGAAGTTTTCAACAAAGCGGCGACAATAGCTGGCTAGTCCAAGGAAACTCCTAACTTGTTTAACGGTTTCAGGTGGAGTCCAATCAAGAACGGCCTTGACTCTCTCGGGATTGACGGCAATGCCCTTACCAGAGATCACGTGGCCTAGATAGGTCACTTCTGGCAACCAAAATTCACACTTGGAGAACTTGGCATAAAGGCGGTGCTCTCTGAGTTTTTCTAACACAAGTCTAAGATGTTCGGCATGCTCTTCCTCGTTCTTCGAGTAAATAAGAATATCATCGAGGTAAACCACGACGAACTTATCTAGGTACTCCATGAAGACCGAGTTCATCAAGCGGGAGAATGTGGCTGGGGCGTTGGTTAGGCCGAAGGACATGACGGTGTACTCGTACTGGCCATAACGAGTGACAAAAGCCGTTTTGGGAATGCCCCCATTTCTGATCTTGATTTGGTGGTAGCCTAACCTCAAATCCATCTTGGAGAAGACTGAGGATCCAGCAAGCTGATCGTACAGATCATTGATCCTGGGGAGCGGATATTTGTTCTTTATCGTGACCAAATTAACGGGACGATAATCTACAACCATCCGGTCCGTACCATCCTTCTTCTTGACGAAGAGAACGGGGCAAGCCCAAGGAGAAGAACTAGGACGGATGAAACCCTTTTGCAAGGACTCATCAAGTTGTTTCTTAAGCTCGGCTAGTTCTAAGGGTGCCATTTTGTAAGGTCTCCTAGAGATTGGAGCGGTTCCTGGGATAAGATCTATGACGAACTCTACATCTCTATCAGGTGGAACACCTGGCAGTTCCTCTGGAAAGACATCCGGAAAGTCACGGACTACCGGGATATCTTCAAGGTCTGGAAGAGGGCTGGCATTAAGAGAATAGAGTTGGCGCTTTGCAACTCTGGTGGAGACAGTGACTATCTTGCCAGATGGATGTGTAAGCTGAACAGACCTGGTGAAACAATCAATCTTGGCATGATGAGCTGTCATCCAGTCCATACCCAAGATGATTTTAATATCCGAAGACTTGAGAGCTATAAGTGATGCAAGGAATACAAGTCTGTCTACAAGGATTTCGTTACCATGGCTTACACTAGAAGTTTGCCATTTGGATCCAGGGGTTTGAATAAGTAGTGGGGAGGGCATATCACAAAATGACATGTCGTGCAAGCGGGCATAGCTTTCAGAAATGAAGGAATGAGATGCTCCAGTATCGAACAGAACCGATGCTGGATGACAGTTGACAAGGAGTGTACCAAGAACGACATCTGGATCATCATGAGCGTCTTTAGCTGAGACGTGATGCACAAGTCCAAGTTCAGGGTGAGCTGACCTGGCACTAATCATCTTGCGTGATGGCTTACCATGGCCAACGGACTTCTCGGGCTGGGGTGGAGCAACTCTGGTCTGAGTGCAAATACGGGCAATGTGGCCTGGCTCTCCGCACTTGTAACAAATCTTGGAGGTAGAACGTGGACCCGCATCGGCAGGTGGTTCACCAATAGGCCTGGGTGGAACATACTGCTGAGCTGGGGAAGGCACCACAAAGGATGGTCTTGGTGAATATCCGGAAGGAAGAGCGGAGTTTGGAACCCAAATCCGACGCTTCTGAGAGCTAGAGCCGGAGGAAGATCCCAAAACACGGGTGTGCTTACGAGACTCGTCGTAAGTGAGTTGTGCTGTCTCTGCATTAATGGCCTTGTTCACAAGAGCTTGGAATGTATCACAATGATGCAGGTGGAGATCACGACGCAACTTGGGGTTGAGACCCTTCCAAAACCTAGCCTGCTTCTTGGCGTCCGTGGACACCTCTTCTGTGGCATAACGAGCAAGGTTCTCAAACTCTCTACTATAAGCATCAACAGCCATCTTACCCTGGGTGAAACTACAAAACTCTTCTCTCTTGCGATCGATGAGGGCTTCAGGAATGTGATGCTCGCGAAAAGCCTCAGTGAAATCCCTCCAGGTAGGAATCTGGCCAGCTGGAAGCATAGCCTCATAGTTCTGCCACCAAAGACTAGCAGGACCTTCCAGGTGGTATGTGACATAGGAGACCTTGTCATCTTCAGCTACGTTCGCGGAACGCAGCTTATGAGTGATGCTACGGAGCCAGTCATCTGCATCGAGTGGCTCAATAGAATGATGAAAGGTAGGTGGGTGCAAGCGAATGAAGTCATGAATGGTTGCAGGCCCTTTGAACTGACGTGCGGTGTTCTCCTCGATACGTGCCAACAAGCGGTTAGACTCACGCTTGTTCCTCTCCATCTCTAACATGAACTCTGCCAACGAAGGCTGGTCGGGAGGATCCTCATCCCTACCATCTCCGTGGTTCTGACTACGAGCAACAGAACTGCGCTTAACTGATGACATCCTGAGAAACGAAACCAAGGACAGAATCAACATCAACTATAGTCTATAGAATGTAGGACAAGGAAATCAGTATCTCTCGGACTCCTAGGGCAATTCCGGCAGCATAACGGCAGTAAAATGCTCAGAATGAGACATCCTGCTAAAATGGGGTAGTAACATACTCAACATCACCACTCAAGGTTCTGAGACCATACTGAATAGGTTACACCGGAAGTACTCGAAAATTGGGGTATGACTCTGATCAACCAACCCTATGGAACTACGGAGTAGTAACACGTGATCCTGATAGACAGAAGAGAAGCCTAGTTCCTTAACCCCGTAGGAAAGATATGATGACTCAGATCAGAAGGCCATGAGGTATAAGGAGTAAAAAGAGCCTTACGTTCCTTCCCACAATCAATTCCCTTACATAACTAAAGAATTTCTAGACTCAACTTCGACCAGTTTGGCTTGCTAATCCTCTGAGCGATCGAGCTCGATACCAAAGCTATCAGGATCCCGACTCAATGCCACATCGATCTAGCATGTAACACCTCATATCACTTTGCGGCCTCACGCACGGTATCCCCATGGGTGTCGCCTTACCTTTGCGGGACCGTTTAAGCCTTTTGGCACACGTATATGATAGTGTCGCTAGCATCCATATGATAAGGAGCCCGGCCGACATGGCTAGTCGTAAACCCAAAGTGGCACTAACTTACGAGGACAGGCATACATGACCCGACAACGAGCGTGTCGGTCATCGAGTGAATCCAGTGTAGCAGCAGGCTAACAGACTACGGTGAACCGGGCATGTAGGGCTAACAGGACTCGGTATTCATCGCGTGACATTTCCCCAAAGGGATGTATACGAGAGCGAAGAAGGACACATGCCGGCCAGCCTAAGTGATCCGGAGCAATAGCAAGCTACCATGGCTCGATGGAAGCACTAGGAGACATTTCCCGGTAAGAGAGGCTACTAAGGATAAACAACTAGATAGTCAGATCTCACACATAGCAATACACATTACACGTACGCATAACATGCAAGTATGTGCTGTACAACATGGCATCACAGTATAACTCAACAACTCATATAGATAAAGACTCAGAAGAGCCATCATAACATATATTGCAAACAGGGGTCACAGGACCCATCATACAGAGCATACAAGCAACAAGCGGAAGCATTACATGTGCAGGTACAGACATCTACAAAAGAAAAAGGTGAAGAGCGACTATCTACAACATCCGATCAAGATCGTGGCTGAGGTACAAGCTACTTGTCAAGTCCACGAGAACACTAGTAAGACCGAAGTCTCCGCTGCAAAAACATAAATAAAGCACCATGAGTACAAAGGTACTCAACAAGACTTACATCGAGATCCTATCATACATGCATTTGTATCAAGAGGGTAATGTGGGGTTTAGTTGCAGCAAGCCAGCTTTGACACTGTGGGCTATCCTGTTCTCGACTACGAGAACTTCTTTGAGGTGATATGGCGCTGCGAGTCCACTAATCACCACACAATACACTACTATGGATTCATCCCGTCTCCCTCTGAGAAGGCCATCCATAGCACTCACACTTGTCTTGGGCATTTTATAGTATCCACTTTAAGTTGTCTATGTACCATGTAAGCATCCAAGAAGTCCATATCCGCGGACCCGGCTATTCGAATAGATCATGTTAACCCTGCAGGGGTGTACTTCTTCACACACGCTCTCGCCACTTACCACCATGTACACGTCGTGTATCTCGGCAACCTTCAAGCGGAAGCCTGGTGAGGGAGTCGGCCACGACCTGACTAAACACACACGACTCTAGCCCAGGTTTATCGCCTATTCGGGTTCCATCCGCAAGGAGATCCGGCCGGGGTGTCGCTCACGGCCCCAAACGATGTGAACAGGGTTCCCAAGCCCACCTCGCCGGATGGATCTACGCTTGGTACACCGTGCCACCTGTGCCTAGTCTGTCCCAAGCCCACCTGGCCGGGTGCCACTTGGTAGACTACTAGCACTACCTACAAACACGAAAACTAGTTGCGACTCACGGGCGAGATCAAGTTGGTTAATAAGTCGAGAGGGCACTTAAGCATTCCAATGTGTGGTAGTAGCTAGTCATTGGACAACATACACAGAACTTCGATGCTTAAGGACGGTTCGGTGAGACAACCCACCATGTACTCCTACATGGCCTCTCACCGCTACCTTTACCAAATCGTGTTCACACACTTAACTCTCAGCATCAGAACATATCATAACACTCCAATTCATTCCCAATGAATCAGACCTGACACAACTCTAAGCAATAGCAGGCATAGCATGGTAGGAACAAAACATGGGCTCAATCAACTCCTACACATGCTAGTGGGTTTCAACTATTCTTGTGGCAATGACAGGTCATGCGGAGGAATGGGTTCAACTACCGCAGCACAAAGTAGCAGATGAATCGTTGTTGTCCTAATGCAATAACTGAGAGCAGGAGCGAGAGAGTAGGATTGTATCGGAATGAACAAGTGGGTTTGCTTGCCTGGTAGATCAACAAGGGAGGCACTGCTTCATAGACAGTACTCTGGAGCGGTCTCGGAGCAAGACCTATCGAGAAGGAACGGTGCCAACAATCAATACACAAGCATATGCAACAATATGATGCATGAACATGGCATGGAGATGTGATGCTGTCTGAGCTAATGCAACTAGTATTCATTTGGTTTGAAGTCCATTTGAACCAAAGGTTCAAATGCATCTCCAAAATAAGCTCTTATATAAGCCATTATAGTGTTTCACTTATACAGCAGGTATAACTTGGTTTTTCATGCATGAAACTGGTACAGATGGATAGATTGCATTTTTCTGATAATTTTTCATATATAACTTATTTCAATCTGAGTTACGGTTGAATTGATATGAATTTTTGAAGTTTTGAATATTTTCTGGGATTTCCTGTTTTAAAATAATTCCAGAAAATAAATAATTGCATCGACATGACGTCAAGACCTCGCGTCAGCGATCAACGGCGCTGACCAGGTCAAACTTGACGCTGGGCTCCACACGTCGTTGGCTAACTAACTAATCTAAGTTAATTAGTGTTAAACTACGCTAACTAAAATGTCAATGAAGTTAATTAAACTTAATTAAAAACTAAACTAGGATTAGGCGGGGCTGGGCCCACTTGTCGGCGACCAGGGAGTTCAAACCCCGGTCAGCAGGTCAAACCCGCCAGCGACTCGGCCGGCGAGGCCAAGCGCGCGGCGGGCTGCGGATCGTCGCTCGGCGACCAATCGCGGGCGGAGAGCACCTCTGCTGAAGCCAGGCTCGCGCGCATCCGGTGGTGCCCTCCGTTTCACCGGAGGCAGCCTATATCGTCGTGGCGACCACTTGGGCGGCGACGGAGTTCAGCGAGGAGGAGAAAGCGCTGCGGTGCACGGCGAGGATGCGGAGGCTCCTCGGCCTCTGGCGTCACCAGAACACGGTGACGCAGCAGGTGTGGCTGGCTCGGGCTCGCCACCGTGGCGCCATGGCGGCGGCGAGGAGCTTGCGAGCACGGTGGTTGAGCTAGCTAGGCAGGCAAGCGAGCATGGGGAAGAGGGGAAGCGGAGTAGAGCTCACGGCGGATCCAATGAAGGCGTCGCGAGCTCGGGAAGACTGGTGACGGCGAATCGGCGGCGGCGGACGGCGGAGCCGAGGAGGAAGACGATGGCGATGGCGGCGATGGAGGCCGTCCGGAGGTGCGTGGCTCGGCGAGGAGGTAGCCGGCGGCGTGGCGGAGCTCGTGGACTCTGGAGGGGCGAGGGGAGTCCGGTGGCTACGACAACGGCGTCTGGCGGCGGCAGCGGCGTTCGGTGAGGTGGGGAAAAGGCGAGGAAAAGCGGGGAGAGTGAGAGCGGTCGGGCGGCGGCGTGGCGGCGTTCGGGGCGTCGAGGCGGCGGAGGGGAAGCAGGAGGTGGCGGGGGCGTGGCCCGGCGGACGCTGGCAGCAGCCCGGCGCTGCGTGCCCCTGCCTTCTGTCGTCGCCATGAGGACAACGGCTGGCGGTTGGGCCAGTGGGCCGCGCCACTGGGCCAGCTGAGGCGCCTGATGGCCGTAGGTGAGCGCCAGGTAAGCTTTTCCCTTTCTTTTGTTTTCTGTTTTCTATTTTCTGACATTTGTTTTGATTTAGTAAAATAATACTAAATCAATTTATTTTCTTATACCAATTTTTGTAGGGTCTAGTGGAATTATTCCAGAGCTCCTCAACTACTGGCATAATTTTTGGACAACATTATATATATATATAACAATATATATCCAAAGCAAATAACTATTGCTTTAGTTCCAAATGCCCAAAATAAATATTTATGAGCCCCTAAAAATATTGGTTGATTTTTATCTCTGCCCAATATTTTCAGAGAGAGACATGAACATTTTCTTGGACCTTTTTGGAGCAATTTTTATCTGGGTCATCTCCAGAAATGATTTCTGAGGGTTTCACAAATCCCCAATTCAAATTTAAATGAAATTTAAACATGATGCACAAATGACTAGCTAGCCTTGAGCATACCAGAACTAAGGACGTGACAGCAAGCAACAGAGTGACACAATCATAAGTCAGACGACCATTATGGTTCATACTTCATACACAATCGCTAGGTGAACAGCAACAATAAGTAGGGCCATTGACAAAGACAAGTCCAGGACTTCAAAAGAGAAGGCCAAACATGGCTTAGGCGCTCAGCATTGGATCAAGTTCGATTAGCAGACTAGCAGTACATATTATATTAACTACTTCGCCACTTCAGCACAACAGTTCAAACATAAAATGATAGCTACTAGATGAGGAAATGCAAAGTAGCTCCTGCTCCTCACATAAGTTGCTCATCAGTTCATCAATTCATCTTCCTACATAGACATAGAGAAATTCACTAGTTATGATGCAAGCAAATATACAATAGTACAATGCTACAGCAATACAATCACACTTAATAAAAATATGGGAAGCCTACTAGTTGCTTTCCGTCGTATCTTCAGGAAATGGAATGAACTCGACATCGTCATCATTGCCATCTTCCTACAAAGGTAAGTGCAAATATGCAATTTCAGTTAACATTTAGCAAGAGTTTAAGGTTACAAGAAGATAATACACAGTAGAGAACAAGTAATATTACCACTACAATTGTAGGCTTAAGTTGGTTTTCTTTTGATCCTTTAATGTAGCTAGAAGCACACACAAGTGCCTCAACCATGTTTGGGCTGAGAGAGCTACAATAGTCATCAAGAATTCTGCCGCTCGTAGAGAATGTTGACTCCGATGAGACACTAGTTGCTGGTATAGTCAAGAACTTCTTTGCCATCTTTGCCATGATAGAATATCTATGAGCATTCAACCTCCACCAATCAACTACGCTGAACTTTGGATCCAGAATTGGATGGGTTTTGTCTTCAAGGTAACTGGTCAATTCAGATTTAGATGGTTCTGAATTTGTCTCCTCTAGGAAGGACTGAAACCCACTTGACAATGAGGACATAGAGGTACTTGTTTGCCTACTAGATATTGAACTCTGTTCATTATTGTTGGCAGCCTCATTCTTGCGATTTTCCATCTCATAAGTAGCATAGAGATTAAAGAATTCAGATTTGATTTCCTCGGCCTCACTACTGCCCTTCTCTTTACCATACATTTTCTTAAAACAGTAATCAACAAGTTTCATATTAAACCTAGGATCAAGAATGGTGGCAATGACCATGACATTGTTCTTTTCCTTTTTTTTGTTTTTCCCACTGTTTTGATTTCCCTCACCTTCACTATTGCTATCCCAATATTTATCAAACTTATCAAGCATTGCTTCTCCCATCTTTTTCAAGTTTGCATTTGAACCCATGGCATGCTCTACGATAGCAATCTTAACATTCATGATATATGGATAAAAAATGTTGGCAGTAGGATAGGTAGATCCGATAATACAGTTGTTACCTCGGCAAATGATTTCAAGATGGGTTGAGTCTTCTCATATAATGCCCACTCCTCATCTTCAGGCTGCCATTTGTAGGTAGCATCTACCTCTGCATACTCCTTGAAAGCAAGCCTCTACCATTCTGCATGTAGAATTCCATCTAGTAGCAACATCCAGGCATAAACCTCTCCCAATTTCCATATTCAGAGACTTGCAAACCATCAATAATTTGTACATGCGTGTTGGGGATTTTTTCAAATACTTGACAGTATCCCTAAGCTTATTGATCAAAGTTTGCAATAGAGCAATGCCATCATTGAAGGAAATATGCCCTAGAGGCAATAATAAAGTTATTATTTATTTCCTCATATCATGATAAATGTTTATTATTCATGCTAGAATTGTATTAACCGGAAACATGATACATGTGTGAATACATAGACAAAACTATAGTCACTAGTATGCCTCTACTTGACTAGCTCATTAATCAAAGATGGTTATGTTTCCTAACCATAGACATGTGTTGTCATTTGATTAGTGGGATCACATCATTAGAAGAATGATGTGATTGACATGACCCATTCTGTTAGCCTAGCACTTGATCGTTTAGTATCTGCTATTGCTTTCTTCATGACTTATACAAAGTTCCTACAACTATGAGATTGTGCAACTCCGTTTACGGAAGAACACTTTGTGTGCTACCAAACGTCTAGCGTAATCGGGTGATTATAAAGGTGCTCTCAGGTGTTTCGAAGGTACATGTTGAGTTGGCATAATTCGAGATTAGGATTTGTCACTCCGATTGTCGGAGAGGTATCTCTGGGCCCTCTCGGTAATACTCATCACCTAAGCCTTGCAAGCATGTAACTAATAAGTTAGTTATGAGATGGCGTATTCTGAGCGAGTAAAGAGACTTGACGATAACGAGATTGAACTAGGTATTGGATACCGACGATCAAATCTCGGGCAAGTAACATACCGATGACAAAGGGAACAAAGTATATTGTTATGCGGTTTGACCGATAAAGATCTTCGTAGAATATGTAGGAACCAATATGGACATCCAGGTCCGCTATTGGTTATTGACCGAGAATGGTTCTAGGTCATGTCTACATAGTTCTCGAACCCGTAGGGTCCGCACGCTTAACGTTTGATGGCAGTTTTATTATGAGTTTATAAGTTTTGATGTACGAAGTTTGTTGGTCCGGATGTGATCACGTACATGACGAGGAGTCTCGGAATGGTCGAGACATAAAGATTGATATATTGGACGACTATATTCGGACACGAAAAGGTTCCGGAGTTTTGGAGAAATCCGAGTCTGCGGGGTTACGGAACCCCGGGAGAGTTAATGGGCCACATGGGCCTAGGTGGGAAGAGAGAGGCGGCCGGGGTCGACCGCGCCCTCTCCCCCTCGGTCCGAATGGACTAGGAGGCGGCGCCCCCTTTCCTTCCCCTCTCCTTCCTTCCCCCTCCTAGTAGGAGTAGGAAAGGAGGAATCCTACTCCTACTAGGAGGAGGATTCCTCCTCCTTGGCGCGCCAAAGGGGCGGCCGGCCTCCCCTCCCTCCTTTATATCTGGGGTAGGGGCACCCCATAGACACAAGTTGATCTACGGATCGTTCCTTAGCCGTGTCGGTGCCCCTTCCACCATATTCCACCTCGATCATATCGTCGCGGAGTTTAGGCGAAGCCTGCGCCGATAGAACATCATCATCGTCACCACACCGTCGTCTTGTGGAACTCATCTCGGAGCTCGGCTGGATCGGAGGCGGAGATCGTCATCGGGCTGAACGTGTGCTGAACTCGGAGGCTCCGTACGTTCGGTGCTTGGATCGGTCAGATCGTGAAGACGTACGACTACATCAACCGCGTTGAGATAACGCTTCCGCTTACGGTCTATGAGGGTACGTGGACGAACACTCTCCCCTCTCGTTGCTATGCCATCACCATGATCTTGCATGTGCATAGGAATTTTTTTGAAATTACTACGTTCCCAACAGTGGTATCAAAGCCTAGGTTTTATGCGTTGATGTATGCACGAGTAGAACACAAGTGAGTTGTGGGCGATACAAGTCATACTGCCTACCAGCATGTCATACTTTGGTTCAGCGGTATTGTGAGATGAAGCGGCCCGGACCGACATTACGCGTACGCTTACGCGAGACTGGTTTCATCGTTACGAGCACTCGTGCTTAAAAGGTGGCTGGCGGGTGTCTGTCTCTCTCACTTTAGTTGAACCGAGTGTGGCTACGCCCGGTCCTTGCGAAGGTTAAAACGGAGTCTATTTGACAAACTATCGTTGTGGTTTTGATGCGTAGGTGAGAACGGTTCTTGCTAAGCCCGTAGCAGCCACGTAAAATTTGCAACAACAAAGTACAGGACATCTAACTTGTTTTTGCAGGGCATGTTGTGATGTGATATGGTCAAGACGTGATGCTATATTTTATTGTATTAGATGATCATGTTTTGTAACCGAAGTTATCGGCAACTGGCAGGAGCCATATGGTTGTCGCTTTATTGTATGAAATGCAAGCATACATAATTGCTTTACTTTATCACTAAGCGGTAGCGATAGTCGTAGAAGCAATAGATGGCGTAACGACAACGATGCTACGATGGAGATCAAGGTGTCGCGCCGGTGGCGATGGTGATCATGGCGGTGCTTCAAGATGGAGATCACAAGCACAAGATGATGATGGCCATATCATATCACTTATATTGATTGCATGTGATGTTTATCCTTTATGCGTCTTATCTTGCTTTGATTGGCGGTAGCATTTTAAGATGATCTCTCGTTAAATTATCAAGAAGTGTTCTCCACGAGTATGCACCGTTGCCAAAGTTAAATCGTCTTGAGACACCACGTGATGATCGGGTGTGATAAGCTCTCGTCCATCTACAACGGGTGCAAGCCAGTTTTGCACACGCAGAATACTCAGTTAAACTTGACGAGCCTAGCATATGCAGATATGGCCTCGGAACACGAGACCGAAAGGTCGGCGTGAATCATATAGTAGATATGATCAACATAGTGATGTTCACCATTGAAAACTACTCCATCTCACGTGATGATCGGTTATGGTTTAGTTGATTTGGATCACGTGATCACTTAGATGACTAGAGAGATGTCTGTCTAAGTGGGAGTTCTTAAATAATATGATTAATTGAACTTAAATTTATCATGAACTTCGTACCTGATAGTATCTTGCTTGTCTATGTTTGTTTGTAGATAGATGGCTCGTCTTTGTTGTTCCGTTGAATTTTAATGCGTTCCTTGAGAAAGCAAAGTTGAAAGATGATGGTAGCAATTACACGGATCGGGTCCGTAACTTTGAGATTATCCTCATTGCTGCACGTAAGAGTTACGTCTGGAAGCACCGCTGGGTGCGAACTGCTTCTGATGCAACCGCGGTGTTAAGAACGTCTGGCGAGCAAAGTGATGACTACTCTATAGTTCGATGTGCCATGCTTTACGGCTTAGAACCGGGTCTTCAACGACGTTTTGAGCGTCATGGAGCATATGAGATGTTCCAGGAGTTGAAGTTAATATTTCAAGCAAATGCCGGATTGAGAGATATGAAGTCTCCAATAAGTTCTATAGCTGCAAGATGGAGGAGAATAGTTACATCGGTGAACATATACTCGAATGTCGGGTATAATAATCACTTGATTCAAGCGGGAGTTAATCTTCACGATGATAGTGTCATTGACAAATTCTCCAATCACGCCACCAAGCTACAAGAGCTTCGTGATGAACTATAATATGCAAGGGATGAACAAGACTATTCGAGCTCTTGGCGATCTTTGAAAGCAGCGGAGGTAGAAATCAGAAGGAGCATCAAGTGTTGATGGTCAACAAGACCACTAGTTTCAAGAAGAAGGGCAAAGGGAAGAAGAAGGGAACTTCAAAAGAGCGGCAAGCAAGTTGCTGCTCAAGAGAAGAAACCCAAGTCTGGTCCTAAGCACTGGCCCGAGTGCTTCTCTTGCAAGCGATGGACACCGAAGCGGAACTGCCCCAAGTATTTGGCGGATAAGAAGGATGGCAAAGTGAACAAAGGTATATGTCATATACATGTTATTGATGTGTACCTAACTAGAGCTCGTAGTAGCACTGGTATTTGATCTGGTTACATTGCTAATATTTGCAACTCGAAGCAGGGACTACGGAATAAGCGAGCAGCTAAGGGCGAGGTGACAATGCGGCGTGGGAAAGCGGTTCCAAAGTCGATGTGATCGCGATCGGCACGCTACCTCTACATCTACCTTCGGGATTAGTTTTAGACCTGAATAATTGTTATTTGGTGCCAGCGTTGAGCATGAAAATTATATCTGGATCTTGTTTGATGCGAGACGGTTATTCATTTAAATCAGAGAATAATGGTTGTTCTATTTATATGAGTAATATCTTTTATGGTCATGCACCCTTAAAAGAGTGGTCTATTTTTATTGAATCTCGATAGTAGTGATACACATATTCATAATGTTGAAACCAAAAGATGCAGAGTTGATAATGATAGTGCAACTTATTTGTGGCACTTGCCGTTTAGGTCATATCGGTGTAAAAGCGCATGAAGAAACTCCATCTTGATGGACTTCGGAATCACTTGATTATGAATCACTTGGTACTTGCGAACCGTGTCTCATGGGCAAGATGACTAAAACACCGTTCTCGGAACTATGGAGAGAGCAACAGATTTGTTGGAAATCATACATCTGAGATGTATGTGGTCCGATGAATGTTGAGGCTCGTGGCGGATATCGTTATTTTCTCACCTTCATAGATGATTTGAGCAGATATGGGTATATCTACTTAATGAAGCACAAGTCTGAAACATTTGAAAAGTTCAAAGAATTTCATAGTGAAGTAGAAAATCATCGTAACAAGAAAATAAAGTTTTTACGATCGATCGTGGAGGAGAATATTTGAGTTCGAGTTTGGTTTACATTTGAAACAATGCGAATAGTTTCGCAACTCCGCCACCGAACACCACAGCGAAATGGTGTGTCGAGCGTCGTGTCGTACTTTACTTGATATGGTGCGATCTATGATGTCTCTTACCGATTTACCGCTATCGTTTTGGGGTTATGCTTTAGAGACGGCCGCATTCACGTTAAATAGGACACCATCAAAATCCGTTGAGATGACGCCTTATGAACTGTGGTTTGGCAAGAAACCAAGGTTGTTGTTTCTTAAAGTTTGTGGCTGCGATGCTTATGTGAAGAAACTTCAACCAGATAAGCTCGAACCCAAATCGGAGAAATGTGTCTTCATAGGATACCCAAAAGAGACTGTTGGGTACACCTTCTATCACAGATCCGAAGGCAAGACATTCGTTGCTAAGAATGGATCCTTTCTAGAGAAGGAGTTTTTCTCGAAAGAAGTGAGTGGGAGGAAAGTAGAACTTGATGAGATAACTGTATCTACTCCCTTATTGGAAAGTAGTTCATCACGAGAACCGGTTCCCGTGACAACTACACCAATTAGTGAGGAAGCTAATGATATTGATCATGAAACTTCATATCAAGTTTCTGCTGAACCTCGTGGGTCTACGAGTAAGATCCGCACTGAGTTGGTACAGTAATCCTATTCGGAAGTCATGTTACTTGACCATGATGAACCTACGAACTATGAGGAAGCGATGATGAGCCCAGATTCATAAAATGGCTAGAGGCCATGAAATCGAGATGGGATCCATGTATGAAAACAAAGTATGGACTTTGGTTGACTTGCCGATGATCGGCAAGCCATTGAAAATAAATGAATCTTTAAGAAGAAGACTGACGCTGATGGTAATGTTACTGTCTATAAAGCTCGACTTGTTGCGAAAGGTTTTCGACAAGTTCAAGGGGTTGACTACGATGAGACTTTCTCACCCGTGGCGATGCTTAAGTCTGTCCGAATCATGTTGGCTATTTCTGCATTTCATGATTATGAAATTTGGCAAATGGATGTCAAGACTGCATTCTTGAATGGATTTCTAGAAGAAGAGTTGTATATGATGCAGCGGAAGGTTTTGTTGATCCAAAAGGTCTTGACAAAGTGTGCAAGCTCCAGCGTTCCATTTATGGACTGGTGCAAGCATCTCGGAGTTAGAATAAGCGCTTTGATAGTGTGATCAAAGCATATGGTTTTATCTGAGACTTTTGGAGAAGCTTTGTATTTACAAGAAAGTGAGTGGGAGCTCAGTAGCATTTCTAGTTTTATATGTTGATGACATATTATTAATTGGAAATGATATAGAATTTCTGGATAGCATAAAGGGATACTTGAATAAAAGTTTTTCAATGAAAGACCTCGGGAAGCTGCTTACATATTGGGCATCAAGATCTATAGAGATAGATCAAGGCGCTTAATAGGACTTTCACAAAGTACATACCTTGACAAAATTTTGAAAAAGTTCAAAATGGATCGAGCAAAGAAAGGATTCTTGCACGTGCTACAAGGTATGAAGTTGAGTCAAACTCAATGCCCGACCACAGCAGAAGATAGAGAAAATGATAAATGTTCCTATGCTTCAGCCATAGGCTCTATCATGTATGCAATCTTGTGTACCGACTGACGTATGCTTAGCAATAAGCTTGGCAGGAAGGTACCAAAGCAATCCAGAGTGGATCATCGGACAGCGGTCAAGAACATCCTGAAATACCTGAAAAGGACTAAGGATATGTTTCTCGTATATGGAGGTGACAAAGAGCTAGTCGTAAATGGTTACGTCGATGCAAGCTTTGACACTGATCCGGACGATTCTAAATCGCAAACCGGATACGTGTTTATATTAAACGGTGGAGCTGTAAGTTGGTGCAGTTCTAAACAAAGCGTCGTGGCGGGATCTACATGTGAAGCGGAGTACATAGCTGCTTCTGAAGCAGCGAATGAAGGAGTCTGGATGAAGGAGTTCATTTCCGATCTAGGTGTCATAACTAGTGCATCGGGACCAATGAAGATCTTCTGTGACAATATTGGTGCAATTGCCTTGGCAAAGGAATCCAGATTTCACAAGAGGACCAAGCACATCAAGAGACGCTTCAATTCCATTCGGGACCAAGTCCAAGTGGGAGACATAGAGATTTGCAAGATACATACGGATCTGAATGTTGCAGACCCGTTGACTAAGCCTCTCTGACGAGCAAAACATGATCAGCACCAAGACTCCATGGGTGTTAGAATCATTACTATGTAATCTAGATTATTGACTCTAGTGCGAGACTGAAGAAAATATGCCCTAGAGGCAATAATAAAGTTATTATTTATTTCCTCATATCATGATAAATGTTTATTATTCATGCTAGAATTGTATTAACCGGAAACATGATACATGTGTGAATACATAGACAAAACTATAGTCACTAGTATGCCTCTACTTGACTAGCTCATTAATCAAAGATGGTTATGTTTCCTAACCATAGACATGTGTTGTCATCTGATTAGTGGGATCACATCATTAGAAGAATGATGTGATTGACATGACCCATTCATTAGCCTAGCACTTGATCGTTTAGTATCTGCTATTGCTTTCTTCATGACTTATACAAAGTTCCTACAACTATGAGATTGTGCAACTCCGTTTACCGTAAGAACACTTTGTGTGCTACCAAACGTCTAACGAATCGGGTGATTATAAAGGTGCTCTCTGGTGTTTCGAAGGTACATGTTGAGTTGGCATAATTCGAGATTAGGATTTGTCACTCCGATTGTTGGAGAGGTATCTCTGGGCCCTCTCGGTAATACTCATCACCTAAGCCTTGCAAGCATGTAACTAATAAGTTAGTTATGAGATGACGTATTACGGAACGAGTAAAGAGACTTGCCGGTAACGAGATTGAACTAGGTATTGGATACCGACGATCAAATCTCGGGCAAGTAACATACCGATGACAAAGGGAACAAAGTATGTTGTTATGCGGTTTGACCGATAAAGATCTTCGTAGAATATGTAGGAACCAATATGGACATCCAGGTCCCGCTATTGGTTATCGACCGAGAATGGTTCTAGGTCATGTCTACATAGTTCTCGAACCCGTAGGGTCCGCACGCTTAACGTTTCGATGACAGTTTTATTATGAGTTTATAAGTTTTGATGTACCGAAGTTTGTTTGGAGTCCCGGATGTGATCACGGACATGACGAGGAGTCTCGGAATGGTCGAGACATAAAGATTGATATATTGGACGACTATATTCGGACACCGGAAAGATTTCGGGAGTTTTCGGAGAAAACCGGAGTGCCGGGGGGGTTATCGGAACCCCCTGGGAGAGTTAATGGGCCACATGGGCCTAGGTGGGAAGAGAGAGGGGCGGCCAGGGTGGGCCGCGCTCCCCCTCTCCCTCTGGTCCGAATTGGACTAGGAGGGGGGGCGGCGCCCCCCTTTCCTTCCCCCCTCTCCCCCTTCCTTCCCCCTCCTAGTAGGAGTAGGAAAGGAGGAATCCTACCCTTGGCGCGCCCAAAGGGGCCGGCCGGCCTCCCCCCTCCCTCCTTTATATACGGGGGCAGGGGGCACCCCATAGACACAAGTTGATCTACGGATCGTTCCTTAGCCGTGTGCGGTGCCCCCTTCCACCATATTCCACCTCGGTCATATCGTCGCGGAGTTTAGGCGAAGCCCTGCGCCGGTAGAACATCATCATCGTCACCACGCCGTCGTGCTGACAGAACTCATCTCCAGAGCTCAGCTGGATCGGAGGCCGGAGATCGTCATTGGGCTGAACGTGTGCTGAACTCGGAGGCTCCGTACGTTCGGTGCTTGGATCGGTCGGATCATGAAGACGTACGACTACATCAACCGCGTTGAGATAACGCTTCCGCTTACGGTCTACGAGGGTACGTGGACGAACACTCTCCCCTCTCGTTGCTATGCCATCACCCTGATCTTGCATGTGCGTAGGAAATTTTTTGAAATTACTACGTTCCCCAACAATCATTCACTATCAAATTGACAATGTGCGCAAAGCAGCAAACATGGAAGTACTTAGGAATAAATTTAGCTGATTTCCTAGAAATGATCTTGTCCATCAATCTCTTGGCAGCATTATCATTTGAGGAAGCATTATCCATAGTGATTGTCATGATCTTATCTTCTATTTTCCATTCTTGGCAACACTCAAAAACTGCTTGAGCTATGACACTACCCCGGTGAGGTGGATCTAGCTCTACGAAGTTTAAAACACGACATTGCATGACCCAATCATCATCTATGTAGTGAGCGACCACGGCTAGGTATGAGAGAGTTTGGTTTGAAGTCCATAGATCACATGTCAAACTAATGCTTTCAATAGACTTAAGTTGCTTTTTAAGGATTTCTTTCTCGAAAAGATACACCTTCATGCATTCAGCTCTAATCTTCTTTCAACCAATGAACTTGTAGGACACATTCATATACCTCATGAGGATATTGAACCAAGCATGCTCTACCATCCTAAAGGGATAATCATGCACAATTATCATCTTTTCTATGATCTTAACAACTTCCGCATGATTGTATTCATGGTTTACTATGAGAGATGCACCTTGCTTTTCAGGATCAAAGTTGATTGTACCTTGCTGTAGTTGCCTTCCCTTCTTGTTCAGATAGACTGAACAAACATCTTTATGCCTATTGAGACTAGTAGTTGATCCCCCAGGAGTATAAGCAAACAAATTTAGCACAATGCAAACATTTTGCCTTTGTAACAACCGCCCCTGGCATCCTCTTACTTACAACCTTGACCTCCTTGAAATGCTGCCAACATTCTGCACGTTTAAGTCTCGTTTTCTTCACCTTCACCTTAGTAGTATCCACTGCTGCCTTTTTCCTTTTTCCTCCTTTCTTTGCTCTCTCTTTGCCATTGACCTCAACTTCTTTGTCATTTCGATTGTCTCCTGATCCAAGAGAGGGCTCTGACATATCATCATCCATATCATATGCCTCTGCCTCGTCAACCTCCTCATACCCTTCATTGACCTCTACCCATTCATCTTCATCGCCATCATCTTCCTGTGGAAAATGAGACAGAATGATTCAGATTTTACAAGCCAAACATTTACAAAATACTATTAATGTGAATTGATTGATTGATTGATTGATTAGGAATACAAATAATGAACCGAAGCACATACAAAATTAGAAGTTGCATTAAGTAGTAGTAAGTGATACTGTGATTTCTCAATGAGAGCGTACTATTTCAAAGTCCATGGAGCAATTCATACCATGCCCAAAAAACGTGAATTTTGTATAGCTCGGGAGGGAGTGGTTATATTATTTTTCACGGAAACTTGCTATTCATCTCTATGTCATGATTTTTTCTGTAACTTTTTAAAACTTGAAATTACAAATCTAGCTCAGTTACAAGAAATTAGATTTACATGTACCGTTTCCGTCATGTGTCATCGCTGCCATCAGATGTCAAATCTTATTTGCCGCAGTTGTGGTAAATAAGGGAGCCAAAGCCTACAGCTTACCATGTGTGGGCCTTGTTTGAATGTGATTTTCTTCTTCTTTATATCTTTTGTAATCTTTTTTTTGGCTTTTCTCTATTCTTCGTTATTCTCATTTGTCGTTTCTGATCCAAAAAAAAGATGTTGTTATGCTTTTGCGTTTAGTTTTCATTATAGTAAATTTAGGTTAGTTATTTGACTCATAATATTATTTATCTATTTTCATGATACATGAACGCTACATTTATTATATATTAAATTTATATTTAGATTTATTCCTTTTTAGTAAACACATGAATATTTTCATGTGAAATAGGTGCTTATTTGAAACATACAGATGTTTCTTTCCATAGGATGAACATCTTTTTATGATATATGAGCATTTTTTTAGTCATACTAGATGTTATCTCATGTGTTGTTGTGGATATCTTGTTGGAAGAAATGCATAAATAGGTGCTTAAAAAAAGGGTACTAATGCAAAGCCAATGTAAGAGTGTTCTCTATTTGCATTTTTAAATATGGCAAATAAAAAATTTGAAGCAGGTAACAAAATACTATATAGAAAGGGAATAAATATATTGCAGTTAATGGAATTTCATTTCTAACAAAATTGCATAGCATGAACTATATAGGTACGCTCCAAGCGTCCAACACATGTAGTAGGCATGACAACATAAAAGTAATCAAAAAAAGTTAATTATGACTAGAATACATGACTTGCTGATGTTGTGGAATTACATGGATAGAAAAGATAATTAGTGCAAAAAAGGTGACTTATGATGACTAACAAGTATGACTTGTTGATGTGCCATGGTCGCATGTATATATATGAAAATATGTAGTGGGTTGCAACTATTTTTTAAGAAACTTATGGCCTTTTTTAGGCTAACGTGCATGAATTACTGTGTAGAAGGGCCACATGGATAGGAAACATAACTAGTACAAAGAATATTTGACCTAGCCTAATCTGCATGACTACTTGGTGATGTTTTGGTGTGGCATAGCAACAAAGTAATCTTTTTAGCGAAAGCAAAATAGTACATTTTTTAGGGGAAAACCAAGCTTTATTCATCAAAGACCACAAAATGTGGGATACATCGTTGGTCGTGGGATTGGACAAACCAAACGTGGCGTCCCGGACCAATAGTGAGAGAGTGCTTGGCTAGTTTATGAGCCTCTACATTGACCCTACGACTTTCAAAAATAAAATTACAATTGAAAAGTGTTGATTGGAGTTTGATTTCCTTAATGATCGCTCCATATCTTCCTGCCAATTCGTTCTTTATGTCCCCAACTACTTGCTTGCAGTCCGAAGAGACTACCAGGTTCTGAACGTGCACATCTGCCGCAAGTGCTAGTGCTTCCCTCACCGCGATGGCTTCAAGTGTAGCTGGGTCTTGTACCCCTGCTATTGCCAGCGTTGAACTGCCAATAAAGTTGTCGTTGCCATCCCTACAAATAGCAGAAACAGCTCTGCCTCTGCCCTGGCGCGTTGCTGCATCAACATGTATTTTATGGAAACCCGTCGGTGGTGCCCTGGGCCTCTATGCTCGCCCCTACACTGGAGCTTCGGCTTGCCTTGTTGCTTCCTTTTCAGAGATCATTCCAAGTTCTTCAATGAACCTAGTGACAAAAGAGTATGTCGCATGAGGACTTTGAAATATGCCTTTGTGGATTGCCTTCCGACGAGCTGCCCAGATGCCCATAATGTAACAGAAAGTTTCACAAACATGTCATGTGAAAAAAAGCTCCATCAGTGTGAACAACCAGTTCTTTGCGTTGGGCTCAGTGGTTGATATCAGTTGGTGTGCCATCTCATCATCGACCAGGGCCCAGGTGCATCGTGACATAGTACAGTTCACAAGTGAGTGTCTCCATGAATCTGGCGCTCCACATATACCACATGCCGGTGAGTCTGTCATATGCCTGTGAGCCCTTACATCATTTGCGGGTATCGAGTGTTTGGACACATGCCACAAGAACATTCTAACCTTTCCCGGTACCTTGGTATTCCACAGATTTTCCCATGACTTCTCCTCTATAGCCGTCCTGGAGGGGCCGGCGTTGCCTTCTAGCCATGCCTCCCTCCTTTAACTTATAGTCACTAACATTCTGTATGCCGATTTCACCGTGAAATTTCCCTTCTTTTCAAAGTTCCAACTCCAGAAATCCGGGATGTTTCTTGTACATAGAGGGATCCCTAGTATGACTGGGGTATCCATTGGCATGAACACCTCCTCCACTCGTTCCCTAATCCAACTTGCAGATGTAGGATCAATAAGCTCATAAACAAGGGTGGGTGGGTTGGGAGACACACTACCGTAAGGATGTAGCATTTCATCACGTGGGAGCCAGTTATCATTCCATATGTTCGTTGAGTTTCTGTTCCCGATTCGCTTGATCAAGCCCAACTTCAACGTATCTCCTCCCCCTATCATGGCCCTCCAAATCTAGCTTGGGTGAGTTCCCAACTTAGCTTCCAATATTGTACTGTTAGGGAAGTACACTCCCTTCAAGATTCGGCCACTTAGAGAGTCTAGATTAAGCAATAGTCGCCATGCCTGGCAAGCTAACATGACAAGATTGAAGAGTTCAAAATCTTTGAAGCCTAAACCACCCATACCTTTAGGTTGCGTCATTGATTTCCATGATACCCAATGTGGTTTGCGCTGACCATCTTTGCTCCCCCACCAAAACTTTCTGATTAGCTTGTTCAGATGCTCACATAACCCCCTGGGAAGTTTAAAACAGGACATGGAAAAGACAAGAATGGCTTGAGCAACCGATTTCGCAAGCACCTCTTTGCCAGCTGATGACAATGCTTTAGCAATCCATCCCTGAACTTTGCTCCATAGGCGACCTTTGAGATACTTAAACACACCATTTTTTGATCCACCAATGTCCGATGGCATACCAAGATACTTTTCATTCAATGTTTCAGTCTGTACGTTTAACAAGTTCTTTATGTCCTGTCTCGTACTGTCTGGCACCCCTTTGCTGAAGTAAATAGAAGATTTTGCATTGTTTACCCGCTGCCCCGAGGCCTGACAATATTAGTCCAAAACCAGGTTCACCTCATTAGCTCCCACACCGTTTGCCTTGAAAAACAGCAGGCTGTCACCAGCGAATAGCAAATGGTTCACCGGTAGTGCCGAGGGTGCCACCTGTATACCTTGCAAATTGGATAACTCTCTTATGGATTTTAGTAGGCACGACAGGCCCTCTGCTGCTAGCAAGAACAAATATGGAGAGATTGGGTCCCCTTGTCTTATCCCCCTTGATGGTTCAAACTCTTCAAGTCTCTTACCATTAAACATCACAGAAAATTTAACTGTGGTAACCAGACTCATAACAATGTCCACCCACCTGTTGGTGAAGCCAAGTTTGAGCATTATCGCCCTTAGATAGGACCATTCCAGTCTATCATAGGCTTTCATCATATCAAGTTTCAGTGCACAGGACTGGTGCCTTTTTGCCTTGTTCCTCTTCATAAAGTGTAAGCACTTATAAGCTGTGATAATATTATCAGTGATTAACCTCCCTGGAACAAAGGCTGGCTGCTCCTCAGATATAATACCAGGCAGAACTTACTTCAGACGGTTAGAGATCGCCTTTGAAGCAATCTTGTAAAGTACGTTACACAAGCTTATTGGACGAAACTGTGTAAGGAGCGTGGGGTTTTTTACCTTCGGAATCAGTACCAAGACTGTCTCATTAATACACTTGGCCGACTCGTTTCCTTCAACAATTTTCAGCACAACATTTGTCACCTCATCCTTGCAAATATCCCAGTGCCTCTAGAAGAAGTGAGCCGGGAAGCCATCTGGACTCGGTGCTTTGGTTGGGAACATCTGGAACAAGGCGTTTTTTACCTCCTCCTGACTGTAAGGTGCATTTAAGGCCAAGTTCATATCTGGAGTTACCTTTCGTGGAACTGTCGCTAACACCTGTTCCATATTATGGGTTCCTTCTAATGTATATAACTCCTTATAAAACGCCGTGGTTAATGTCTCCATCTCATCAGGATGCTCAGTCAGTTGCCCATCTGGAAAAAGTATGTGTTTTTGTTTCCATGCACTAGCCAATCAAGTCTTGCCCGTTGGCGCCAAAGGATCTCTTCTCGGTGGAATAGTTCGACCAGTCTATCTGTCACCTTCACCTCTGCATGGCTTGGCCCTGTACGTCCTAGGGTTTGACGCAGAATCTCGAGTTTTCGCTTTAATTGGTCGATCTCCCGCCGAAGGCTATCGAAATGAGAGTGTTCCCAGTTTGTCAAATCAACAGATAGCCCATGCAGCTTTGCATGGAGCGCTTCCACCGCCTCGCAAACCACTCGATTCAACGCGGATAGCCCTCAGATCCAGCTCCTAGCTTTTGCAACAAGGATGATGTTGCGTTTTGGATGTTTGCAACAGAGTTCGAGTTGTAGAGCTGTTGTACAACTTTTGCGACGAAGGTTTTATTCTAGATTTTTTCCAACAAAGCTAATGTTGCAGATTTTTTGTTGGCAGTGCTACGCGTCCGCGATCTGCATCATCAAGTACCAAGCGACACTCTCCACCTTTGCAACAAAGTTTAAGTTGCACAAACTTTTGTGACAGAGATCACTTTGCGAAAAAGTTTATACTACAAGTTATGTTTCAGAAAACTTTTTTAACAGAAGTCATGTTTTAGGGTCTTTTGCAACAGAGTTCATGTTGCAGAAAAATCGCAACACTCACATCGCTGTATCATCGTGTTTTCGCTGTAACTTTCCCCGCGTTTCAGAAACATGTACGATGTTGCTGAAACTTTTGCAACAAAGGTCTTGTTGTAGAAATAGTTTAGATTTTCCTGCAACAAAGATCATGTTGCAGGAACTGTTGTTGACGATTGCGAACGAGCTTGAGGAGGTGGCAGCCATGGACACGGTGCTCCTCCAGGACAGGGGCGTCGTGGAACAGCAGGCGCTGACGGACGCGGCTCCAGGGCGGCGTGCCTCGCTGAGCAGGTGATGAAGTCTGACGGCTTCTAGCACCTGCTTGGCGGGCACGTAGCAGCTGTTAGTTGTCTCCTTTCCTCTTAGCCGCATGAAGAATGAGACAAGAAAATGGAAGAGACGGGAAACAAGACGAGTGAAGGAGAAACATTGGTAAAATAAGAGGAGCCGTGGGCGGCCCCATAGGGGACACGCGTCATGCGTGGGAAGTGGTGGATGAAACGACGTGATCCGCCGGGTGATTAGAAGAGTTTTCCCAATACAAACCATGTTGTTCAAGGAACATAAATACTTATTGTGGATACAACGAACTTATGGATCACGCAAAGCAGCTAACAGAGAGTCCTCATATTCTTTGTGGCGGTGCTCAGCAAGGGGGTCAACAAGGAGGGTACGTGGCGAGACTAGGGTGGGACGGTAACCGCCATAGACGTTCCACCAATCTTTGTTGGGCAGTTGGGTTATGTTGTCCCATTCCAACAAAGCACCAACTTTATGATGATGGTCGTTCTTGGTGGTGTTGTACCTGTAGAGACGGTCACTCATCCTGTAGCATAGCACCCCGTCACGGTCGTTGAATCCAGCGCCGCTCGGCTGGTCTTCACCGTCATTGTTGTCGCCGCCATGGACCATGCGAAAGGTGTAGCGTAGTTCCCAGTCAAGCAAGGGCGTGCCATCCTTCTTGTCTTGGTCGAGATGCAATGCCCAGAAGTAGAGCTTGCGCTGGGCGATGACGTGCACCGCGACGCACAGCCGGCCGCGCAGCTCGAAGGCGAGCTTCTCCCCCTCGTACATGGGGAGGGGGTAGGTGCAGTGCGCCTCGGTTGCCACGTCCATCACCAATATCCCCTCGCCACATGTTAAGTAGATCTTGCCGTCTAAGAGCGCCGGAGACGGTGCTGAGACCGCTCGACATTGGAGCGGGTTCGGGTACCTGCGCCACAGCTGGTCGCCGCCGCCGCCCAAGGTGCGCACGTCCATGTAACAGCCATTGGGCGGGAAGGAGAGGCGGAAGAGCTTGTACCGGCGGGTGGAAGGGGTGAACCCCAGGGCGTAGCTGACCTCGTGTTGGACCGAGGGCGCCTCCGAGAGAAGCAGCTTCTCGCCGGTGACGGGGTTGCAGACGCAAAGGGGCCAGTCGTGGATGCGCGGCGCGAAGAGGAGGAAGCCGTTGCAGGCGTTGGCCAGGCTGTACCCGGCGGCCGTGAACAGGTCGGTGACGCGGCACATGAGCCTCCGCGACGACGGGCTGTTGAGGACGAGCATCTCAACGGTGGCACTCAAGCGGATCTCGTACACGAGCAAAGTCTCTGCTTGCACGTCGCGGCCGCCGTCGCGGACGGAGCCGTGGAGGGCGCGGAAGGAGGGGTCGGCGACTATGCGGCGCCACCGTCGGCAGACGCAGCGGCAGCGGGCGACGTCCCTCGTCGGCAGCTTCGCAAGGATCTTCCGCACGATCGATTTCTCTTCTGAGATCGAAGACATGGTCGGTAGTTTCCAATCGAAGGAAGGAAGACGATTCGATCCTGAACGTCATCGTCGCATCGCATCGCATCGCATATATATATATACCTGATGACTCAATCGTGGCCGGCCTTTCCGGAACCTAACCGACTCGGTACGATTTTATTTGGGACGCCGTGTGATTTATACTTACCATCGTGGGATCTTTTTCTAGTCTAGACTAGACTAAAAGGTGCGCTGTTGCAAACAAATCCGGCGATGGCGTGGACGGGGTCGCCTGCTCCCGGTACGTGCAAGAATCGGAAAGCGACGCGTTCCAGGCTGCATTGAATGCGATCTCGCGTAGAGACACAGGCCGGATACACCCAGGGCAACAGTGCCATACGCAGACGGATCCGTGTAAAGTAACGTGTGGATTAGCAGTCCAACGTGCTCCTGTTCCACTGGTACAGGTTTTTTATCGCGGTACATAATGACGATCGTCAGATGCGGCCCGCAAACGGCGTGTCTCTAACGGATAGGCGTATGTTCCGTTACATTGCCCCCAATTTTTTGTTTTCGGTGTTAGCCGTTGTAGCTAGACTAGCATATATGGATATTATCAACCATGTGACACATGTGATAAGCAATCCAAGTTACTCAAAAAAAAAAAAGCATCTGATATTATCAGGCAACTCCAAGGCGCTGACGCATTTCGTTCATGCGTATCCGTTTGAGTCGAAACGGACAAAAACGTCGGCCCAATGCGCCGACGCAAAACCAAAACCCGTCCGCTCGTTATCCGTCTGAACACATTTCCCGGGCCAAAATTAACACCTGATTTACGTCCACACGGGCTCGAGATGGATGCGTTACGGGTCCACTTGGTGTCTGCTTCGGGCTCGCGTGTCGGCCGTCCAACCACCACCGCGGTCCTATTAAAGGTCCAACTACCACCTCGTAGAGGCCGCGTCGGCCGCGCGATCGCTTCTACCTCCCGGTGCACCGAGCGCGGTACCATTGGGAGTTCCGCGTCCCACTGCGATGGCCAGACGTGAACATCCCCCACGGCTAGCACCTTGACCCCCACAGTATCCCGGTGCCGCGGATACCATGCGCGCAAACGGACGAGGTGCGCAAGTGACATGCCCTCCTGACACCGAAGCAACGCCGCGACCCAGCGTTCGTGCCAGACTCCCACAACTGGGAAGTCTGGTTCGCCACCGAGCACAACACTGCCCGCCACAGCGCCGTCCACATCGACGCCGGCATCCCTCCACCGCCCCCGGTGGTGGCGCTGGAGGACGAGGAGGCGGAGGCGGCGCACCCGGCCGCCCTCGAGGAGCCGCTCCAGCGTGTCCTCAAGGAGTCCTAACGCGAGAAGGACGTGCGCTGGCCCGGCATGCAGGAGACGGCTCCAGCTGTCGACCGTGGGGGACTACGTCTACCCCCCCTCCCCCCGCCACCACCCCCTCTCCCCGAGTCCAAGGACGAGACTGAGCTCACGCCCACGCCGCCGGCGGCCAACCTCGACGAGCGGTACCTGTGGCAAGGGTACATTCGCGAGTGGGTGAGAGTGCCACCCGTGTGGCTGGCGCGACGCCGGAGCAGGAGGCGACGTACCTCCAGCAATGGAGGGCCTTAGCGCTGGCGGAGGAGTGGGAAGATGGCGAGCGACGCATGCAGATGAAGCGCGAGGAGGAGCAACGTCGGCAGCGCTGGGCACGCAAGGATGAGGAGGAGGAGCGTCGAGGAGGAGGAGGAGCGCGCTAGCCACGCAGCAGATCCACCGGGGTAGTAGACGACGGATGAGGCGGCACATGCGGCGTTGTAGGAGGCCTTCCTGTGGGCAGGGCGCCGCGGACTTCAACGACCTCACCGGCCCGAACGACGACGCCTAGGGCACCGTGTTGGGCAGCGAAGGTGCAAGTATCTTTAGAAGTTTTTAAATTTATGTTAAATAATGTTTAAGTGGACTTTGGTCGACGAGTGACCGCCCTTTTATGTTTAATTAAGTTTGATGTTTAAACTTTTTACTATTTTATCTTTTTTTTAATGGATGCAAACATTTGTGTCACCCCCGGTTGGACGCCCCGGCCGGCCCAAACCAAAACGCGGACACACCCGTCTGCTAGACAGACCCAAAGGAACAAAAATCAGACAAAGTCCACGTCTGGCGCGTTGGAGTTGCCCTTAGTGGACTGCTTTATTGTACATAGGTCTCCCCTCCGGATCTTGCTACCGACGAATCGTTGGTGGACAGCAAAGCAAACCAAACTCTAGTATCCACGGCCGCTGAATCCAGCATTGGTGATGTGGGCGATGCCGCGGTGGGAGTACAAGTTTTTTTTTTTTTGAGTAATCCGTATCCTTTTATTCAACTCTCACACATAATGGGATACAGATAATATCGGGCATAATACTAAGCCACACATGGCGCCCGGGACTCAGAGATGCAGCTGCCCTTGCCAAGGCATGGGCCTCTTCATTGTATTTTCTATTTTCATGAATAATACTAATATCGCTAAAAAACCTACTTTGGTGTTTTATATCTTGCAAGATGGGGTAATATCTGCATGGAACTGGTCATCATGGATGGCACGGCGCCTTGCCCACCAGATGGCCCACATGGTAACAAGTACCCGGGCCAGATCATTGGTATTTAGGGTATCAACCAGCCAAAGCATCCAGAGCTTTGAATCTTCCGTTCTGTTGGAGATGATTGTATCCGTGAGATCCTCCTCAGCAAGCGACCAAACACACCGCGCCATGCGGCAGTCAAAAAGGGAATGGCGCCACGTATCCACCGCCGCATTGCAAAGCGAGCATGCCGCCGAATCGGCCATGCTTCTGTGGTGTCGGACTTCTCCTGTAGGAATTGAGCATTTGGCCAAGCGCCAAGCGAAGACGCGAACTTTTGCAGGGACTGCTGCTCGGTGGGAGTACAAGTAGATTTGAACAACACTTGCAATGGGATGGCCCTGTCTGTGCCAAACTCAAAGTAATCGGGCAAAGATGATCCTCAAGCCCGCTGGACCTGGAACAACTACGATAGAATCTGACCTTACGTTGCAAAAATAGAAAAAGCAAGGCCTATCGGTTGGATGGACGATGGATGGCACATATTCTGATGGAGAATGGCAAGCCACTTAAGTGTAGATTTTATAAAAAGAACCCTACAAACAATCCGGGAATGGCGGATAGAGTCTAATCTTACGTTCCAAAAATAGAAAAATTAAGGATTAGCGGTTGGGTGGACGATGGATGGCACAGATTCTGATGGAGGATGGCAAGTCACTTAAGTGTAGATTAAAAAAATGATTAACAGTCCAAGAACAACTAGGATAGAATCTGACCTCATGTTGCAAAAAGAGTTAATTACACATATAGTACACAAACTTGCACGGTATGTACAGATTCATACAACAACTTGAAAAATGACACAAATTGATCCACTAACTTGAGTTTCGGAAACATTTTCATACATTTCCGATACTCACCGTCAAATGGTCCGTTAACTCTGCCAGTCTGCCTATATCGCAGGTCACCATCACAGTAGGTCCCACCTACCAGCTGGAACATAAAGAAAATGAAAATAAAATTGTGCATCCCAGGGATTCAAACACAAGACCTTGCATGCTGCAGGCTCACTTGCGCGCGTGGGCTTGCCAACCAAACCAAAACAAATAGTGATCTATAACGATGCAGGACTTGTTTTATTTCTTGAGAACAATTTATTTGATGTACTACTTATCCTTTTTTTTCTGCGACAATGTTGCAGCACTTTTCAATTTGGGATATAGAAAGAAATAAGCACGACACCAGATTTTTTTATTTATTTATTTTTTGCGAAAAAACTTCCAATCTATTTATCTTCAATCATGGCAGTACAACTAATACCAGAAATAAAAATTACATCCAGATTCGTAGACCACCTAGCGACGACTATAAGCACCAAAGCGAGCCGAAGGCGCGCCGCCATCATCGCCCCTCCATCACCAGAGACGGGCACAACTTGTTGTAACACGACACCAGATTTGCATTGCCTGTTCAAATGAAATGGGCACGCAACGTATGGGGACCATGGTCCTTGTGTTTGCATGCAGTTTGTGAGAAGAGTAGTGTTAAGTTGTGGTTGACGGCCTCGTTGGGCGTTAAAAACAATCAAAAAGTATATTTAGAATTTTTTTTAAATAAAATAAAATTATCTGAAATATACTTTCAACGTGGCGTGTAAAAATAAGACAAATATGTATATTTGCAGTTGGGTCGAGAATTTTTTTGTGTGTGAGGCTTACAAATCATCATTTTTTTAAACCATTTTTTACAGATTTGTATTCAGCACATACAAGTGTTCACAAAATATATATATTGAAACTTTTAAATATGCTTTTAGAAAATTTCAAAAAAAAAAGGCTCCAAGAAGCCCGGCAGCCACAACTTCGCACTCCCGTTTTTGCGACTATAATGCTTGTGCTCATCAAGTGGATAAAATGGTTATTCGGTGGGATGACACGTTTCCGTCGGCTCAATTTTAAGATGTTATGTCGGCTCAATTTTTCGAATGTGCTCATAGGGGTAGGATGTGCGTCGGTGCGTTCATAGGTATGGGTGTATGCTCATGTATGTGAGCAACTACAATTGTACCATGTTAAAAAAAGTGACCTAAATAAAAACATAAGCGTATGCTCATGCTTCCAGGGTCGTCTCCTACTCTGAATGCATGTATGTACCTATAGCTTTGAGAAAGCAGCGTACACTACCCGCAAAAAAAAAGAGAAAAGCAGCGTACACTACCAGTAAAAATAATACAGTAATGAAAAAGAAAGCAGCGTACGCAGCCTAAAAGGATATAGATAACTCTGTATCCTTGTTTAACAGAAACAAACGGACGGAATATGTGGTTAGCACCTTTCTAGTTTGAGGGACGTCTTTGGTTTGAAACCTGGTCAGAACCTTTTTTAGTTAAAACTAATTTCTCTCAGTGGCTGAGACATGGACCCACGTTATAATAGAGGAGAGAGTGTGGGCCTGGTGACACACTAGCGTGGAATGTAGACGAATATAACGGAGCACTAACGGTAAGTGACGGAATTGTACTGAAATGTTGCCGAAACTCAAGTTATATGATCAATTTGTGTCATTTTGCAAGTTGTTGTATGAATTTGTACGCACCGTGCAAGTTTGTGTACCATAGGTGTTATTAACTCTTGCAAAAAAAAGAGCAAGGCTCAACAGTTGGATGGACGATGGATGGCACAAATTCTGATGGAGGATGGCAAGCCACTTAAGCGTAGATTTTACAAAAAAAAAACCTACTAACAGTTAGATATAAAATAGAATTTTTGCAATAACAGCCTCAACGATCTCATCTTTCTCTTCAATTGTTCTGTCCAACAACCATTTATAGATCTGCAAATTCACGATGCCCCATTTCCTATTAGTTTTACAGAAATCTTTGTACATATCTATTTCATGAAATACATATATTTCAGTACGTCATCACTAATTATGCAAGGAGACTGAAGATGTGTTTGCCACGAAAAAGTATGCAAGTATCTATCACAAATATGCTGAGTACATAGATAAAATTATAGCACACCCTTCAAGCATAGCTAAATGTACATTTCAAACTGGGCCACCATAGATGGAACACAACACAAGAGACATACATACACATCGACTGATACATGGGAGGATCATTTTCAGTACATGACCGGCAAGACCGAGTCCTAAGGACTAATACGATCACCGCTCAACAAGCATTGCTATTGAAAATGCATAAGGAACTAAGGGAAGTCTGGACTATCTTGATGGCACATGACATGGAAGATCTGTCCTTTCCTCCAGTTCAAGTTTCAGTTGAGCACAAGCATGCGGAGGTGTATGCTCAACAAAAGAATTCAAATTATCCTGCAGAGAAATTCTCACAGCTATAAGGAAGGGAAGTCTTCAGTAAATACCTCTTCTCTCCATTTGCAATACTGATGATTCCGCTTGTCACAGGGGATCATACATCTACAAAATACAAGAACAATTTTATAGTTCACATTACAAGGCAATAAATAGGAAATAATTATGTTCTCTGGTGATTAAAAGTTTGTAAATATCTGAATTATAGTTCAGTCATCAGCATACATTTCCATATTGCTTGCCGAGTAGTAGCTCGCACATTATAGTTATCTAAACCATGATAATTCTGCTAATTTACACCCAGTTTACTAGTACAGTTTCTACACTACTGTAACAAAAAACATAGTAACTGTAAGTATACAAGCAGAGTGTTATTGCATAATTTAGAAGAAAAATGTGTTTGTTTTCCACTAAGAAAAGAGATGTAATGTGGTCTGGTTTATGGTTCGGAGTAGAATGGAATCATACTTGGTACTGACAAATGTGAACTGAAAACAACAATTTATATTTACTGAAACCCTATTCTTGGGTGCCCCTTTTACAAAAAATCTACGTACTGTGAGAGGGATAATATTAACCTAGAGAAAAACGTGGGAATAACCACCATCAGATTGAACTAGTACGTGCGATTTTCGCAAAATTAGTACGTAAGAATAGTATCGCTCAATCTCAAAAAAGTCCTAGTTGTCTTGCAACAGCAACATCTCAGTCAATAATACTCCCGGCCTCTGCATAACTGATGACGGGAAAATGGCAGGCGTGAAACACGCGTCCACGTCATTGATACAGAGTGAAATTTAAACGCATAAATGCATACAATAAAAATAGGATCAAATATTGCAGGTACTTTATTTCCAGAACTCTTACATTTACATAAAAGATCTGTTAATTACATCTCCATAGAGAAAACCCCTGATTAAGAATTCCAACATATCTATTACATAGGATTGCATCACATTCCTATTACAACATTCTACAAGAGAGATCCTCCTCGCGGTCGACGACGAACTCCTGCTTGGTGAGCTTGAAGTTTGTTTCATGCAAATACTCATCCATCATTTCATTTGTGATGTTGGGAATATATTTTCTAGCAAGCAACCATTTGTTCGTGCTCAACCTCATTTATGTATGGAATGAAGGTTGTTCTTGGCCAGGCATGGTTTTGTCCTACGTTTGGCATATAGGATATGTACATATTTTTCTTTGGGAATTTTATATGACATCTTTGGTTTTGGTGGCATGGATATATGTGACATGCCAATTTTAATAAGTTTTGCATCATCACATTACTACTATCACCGCGCGACATTGATATGGTGCCCGTGTGTAGCATAATGGACTCGAGCTTTCTGACACAATTTTGATGCTTTTTATGGTGCATATGATATGTGCCATATTTATTTGACTTTGACTTCACACGGTATCAAAACTAACCACGCGGTGCAATGATATGACACACACGTATAGCTTGAACTGAATGGAGTTTGTTTATGATGTTTTTTATTTGTTTAAAGCCTATGTGGGCTACATGAAATATGTCTTATCATGTATTTTGCATGAATTTTGTATGCATATGTGGATGTGGAGTGAACTTATTTTTTATTAAATTCTGCTTTACCTGTACTACTAATGACACCGCATGGCACTAAGGTAATGCCCGCGTGCAGCGTAACCAAGCAAAGGTTTATGGAGCAATTATGGTGTTGCATGCGTCATATGACATCTATCATTTTTGTTTATGTTTGTACCTTACATGGTATTAGCACTAACTCCGCATAGCGTCATTTCATTGGCGCTTGTGTGTAGCACAACCCAAGTAAAGTGAGTTTGTGATATCCATTTGTGATGATGCTAATAGTTTAGGCTCTTATAGCATTGGAGCATGTTTGTAACATCTTTTATATGACTTTGGCCAAAATATGTGGCATGATTGTTTTATTTAGATTTATCTTACTTGTATTACTACTAACACCGCGTAACACGAATATCGTGTCCGCGTAAGCGTAACCAAGTAAAATTGGTTTATGACGTGCAATTTTGATGATGCTAATAGTTTAGGCTCTTATAGCGTTGGAGCATTTCATGACATATTTTATTTGACTTTGGCCAAAATATGTGGCCCGAATGTTTTGCTTGATTTTATCTTACTTGTATTACTACTAACACCACGTAGCATTAAGATAATGCCCGCGTGTAGCGTAACCAGGTAAGATTGGTTTTTATGATGCAATTTTGATGATGCTAATAGTTTAGGCTCTTATAGCGTTGGAGCATATTTATTTGACTTTGGCCAAAATATGTGGCCCGAATGTTTTGCTTGATTTTATCTTACTTGTATTACTACTAACACCGCGTAGCATTAAGATAATGCCCGCGTGTAGCGTAACCAGGTAAGATTGGTTTTTATGATGCAATTTTGATGATGCTAATAGTTTAGGCTCTTATAGCGTTGGAGCATTTCATGACATATTTTATTTGACTTTGGCCAAAATATGTGGCCCGAATGTTTTGCTTGATTGTATCTTACTTGTATTACTACTAACACCGCGTAGCATTAAGATAATGCCCGCGTGTAGCGTAACCAGGTAAGATTGGTTTTTATGATGCAATTTTGATGATGCTAATAGTTTAGGCTCTTATAGCGTTGGAGCATTTTTAATCCATATGAGGGATTGTCTTGTGACATGTGGGTTAATTTCCTACATGCAATTGTATTATCACCAGTTTTCCTGTAGTCTAAAACATATCATATATGGACATGTGACTAAGCGAAACTGGTCGAACATTTATATGATTTTGCATTTCAAGTGCATGAGAGTATTTATCAGGTTTCACTTCACTTGTATTAGTACTAGCATCATGTAGCAATATCGTGCCCACGCGTAGCATAACCAAATGAAGTATGTTGATTTCTTCTTGCTTGTATTATCACCAACATAGCATAAACTATACTCATATTTTGCATGGACATGACAAAGTCTATGACAACTGTCGGTTCAAGTTTAGCTATATAGGACTAAACTATATATATATTATCGTCAAGTTTATTTGGGACTTTTCCATATTGCGAGCGCACTATGTTTTGCCTAGTGCCAATCAATAGAAAAATCATCTATCAAGTAACTTAATTTGTTTCTATTCTTAATTTGTATCAACATGGGATGCAAGACCACCATAAGACCAAATAAGATGGATGTAATTTGTTCTTGAGTAAATTTTGGCCTTGACTTGTATCAACATGGAGATGCAAGATCACCATGAGACCAAACCAAGACTGGGCATATTTTTTATTCTTGAATTGTATCAACATGGGATGCAAGATCACCATGAGACCAAAACAAGAGTGACTTAATTTAATCTTGGTTTGTATCAACAAAGGATGCTAGATCCCGTGAGACCAAACAAGATGTGCCATATGGAGCGACGTATAACACCACTATTGTTTGAGACATATGATGCGAGAGGAACGCGTCAACAAGGAAGCAAGGAGGTAGCCATGAATTCTAACCTTGCCTTGGCTTTCCTCCCGTACGCGTGAAGTGGTGATGTGGATGAGCAACGCGGGCGTGTAGCAGCTTGTGGGCGGTGCAGATGATGTGAAGCCGGCGACGTCGACGATGAGTGGCGCGGACGACGAGCGGTCGACGGCGTGTGTGGCCGACGAGGAGCAGCGCGACGACGACGAGACGGACGGCGGCGGCGGCATTTACGACGGCGAGCGGACGGCGGCGGCGACGAAGCTAGCAGCGTTGCAGCATATGTATATGCGTGAGTGATGGGCAGGTGATTGAGTAAGCGATGACTTGGTGAATGATGAGCGAGCAGCCTTTGCAACGTCGTGTGATGGCCTTTATATAGGTGGCCATCGATGGATATTCCTGAGACCAACGCACGCACGTCCTAGAGATCGTGTGCAGAAACGTGGGCGTAGTGGCTGATTGCAGGCCAAGTTTCTTTGATTGTCTTCTTGTACGTGCGCCCGAGTGATCGAAAGGCCGGGGCGTGGCCATCCACCGTTTGCATGGGCTTTGGCCACTAATCCATATCTATTTGATTACAGTATCTAAGTTGGGCTTTTAGTTCTCTTTGCATGGGTTATATCTAGGGACATTTGTATGCGTTTGGGCCATAGGCTGGCTAATCACTCCCTCACTTCTTAATCTTGCCGCATAATTAATCTAGGCATAACACATGCATGCACGTAGCAGCTCGTACATGCACCCATGCATCTACGTATCTGTTTCGTATAAGTGCACTTGGTCAGATTTAGATTGTGGAGAAGCATTTTTTCACTCATATATAATTCATGACGACTTGCCATTTTTTTATACATTGTCGCGCGTTATGTCATTTTACGTGAACATTATTATGCTAATATTTTTTTAGCGATGACAGAATAATGCTCATAAGTATGATATAGCATTTTGGCAATTTTAGCGTCGTCTATGAAACTTTGAATTTGTGTCGACGTTGGAATTTCGCGGTTGATGATGGTGTATGTGTATGAAAGTCATGTGTCCTCTAATTTATGCGATGATATTGTTCCATCTTTTTTATTTCCGGGTCTGTTGTTTTATATTGAGCGGCGTCACGGGAATTCATCATGATATTTTTTTATCCGCGTATTCGGCAACTCAGTATTTTTTATTTTATGTAAATGATTTTATTTTAATAATATCTAAGCACCGTGTTTCACTTTGGCCGAAATCGGTGTCAACAGATGCCCCTCGAGGTCTGAATGCGAATGTTTTTTTTAATTCGGATTCAGGGCTCGAAAATATATGTATCTTTTTTTAAGTGCCTCTAACCTTAGTGGTGCAGTACTCGATGGAGTATTCAGTGGAGACATAGATCATGGTTTGGGAGACCTAGATAATTTGACCGTTGATGATTATAGCATATCAAGCTCGACTTCTGATCCTCCCACTATTTCGCCACGTCCAACTCAAACCTACCTCCAACGGCTGATGCTTTAAACACTTTGTCTACTTCTACACATGGTAGCTTTATATAGCTCTTATTCATTTGTTTGCTATACTGTATTTTTTTTACAAGATAATTTATTTATTGCAGAGGATGCTCCAGTTGTGGATGAGGAAACATCCACTTAGTTGGCAATGGCGTCCACGGACGTTTCTTCTATCATTGAGCTTTTTGTAGAGACCATTGACAGGACGCTGGCGAGGGCCATCCAAGGCTTAGACGATTCCACTATAACAGAACCTCAACGCCGCGACATTCTTCAAGCAGTTTATTTGATGCTGCCAAGTGGGGTCGTTGTTCCCCGAATTGCCACTGTTCACACCGACTTGCAAAAGCTTATTTCTTTGTCAAATGAAATGCAAGGAGCTCGCAAGGGAATTGATAATCATTCTGAGAAACAAGCTGACGTTGTTAATGCAGCGGAGTCAGAAAGTGGATTGCTTGAAGACACTTTGAAAGCTACGTCCAAGAAAATGTTAGCCTTGAAGAAGCAGTGTGAAGAGGAGAAGGTCGTGGAAGACCTTGGTGTGCAACTTAAGGCAGCTACCTCCATGTTGCGGGTGACTGAAGAAGCTATTATGCAGCTGGAGTTGGAACAATCAGCGAAGCAATCCGAAGTCAAGAAGTTGCATGAAATTTTGCTTGAGGTCAATGCAAAAAGTGTACAGGAATTGAAGGTTCTTGAGGAGAAGGTATCCTCGCTAGGCAGCGAAATTGCAAGCATCATCGGCAACTTGAAGAATTGGAGTTCCGCGCCAAACTGAAACCCCTTTTTTGCTTTGCTTTATTATTTTCCATATTCTTTTTGCTTATCTCGGCCATGTCATTTGTTTTATTCACACATGATTGCGTACAATGCAACACTTTTATTTAGCTAAGCCCTCTTCATATGGACTTTCTGTACTAGCGCATGAGCTAGCTTAAACGACCCTATACATTTCATGCCACAATCTTCATTTATTTACAGGTTTCTTGTTTATGGCTTGTAGCCTCATTATTTCTTGATTCATTTTTTTAGTTTAAGCTCGTAAGTTGTTAGAGTAATTTCTTTTGTATGCCCCTGTTTATACTCATGGGGTGTGGAGCATGTTTGGTGAATTTTTTTTTGCATCATAGTTTAGACTCGTAAGTTGTTGGAGTAATTTCTTTTGTATGCCCCAGTTTATACTCATGGGGTGTGGAGCATGTTTGGTGAATTTTTTTTGCATCATAGTTTAGACTCGTAAGTTGTTGGAGTATATTTGTTTTTATGCCACAGTTTATACTCATGAGGTATTGGAGTATTATTTTTTGTCCCCTAGTTTATACTCTTGAGGGTATGAAGTGGCTTGACGATTGTTTTTTCATCACAATTTATACTCATAGGTTGTTGGAGTTTTTTTGTGTCCCCCAGTTTATTCTCTTGAGGGTGTGGAGCATGTTTGGTGAATTTATTTTTGCAACACAGTTTAGACTTGTAACTTGTTGGACTATATTGTTTTTATGCCACAGTTTATACTCGTGAGATATTGGAGTACTTCGGATGTTTTTTTTTTACATCACAGTTTATACTCATAAGTCATTGGAGTACCTTTGATGCTTCTTGGCGTCACAGTTTAGACTCGTAAGTTTTTGGAGTATTTTTTTTCTTCCCCACAATTTATACTCATGAGGGTGTGGAGTATATATTTTTTGGGGGTGCCCCAGTTTATACTCGTGAGGGTACGGAGTGTTTTAGATGAATTTTTTTTTGCATCACAGTTTATACTCGGTAATTTCTTGGAGTAATTTTTTTTTGTGTGCCCCAGTTTATACTCATGAGGGTGTGGAGAATTTTTTTTTTGGTGCCCCAGTTTAGACTCTTGAGGGCATGGAGTGCATTTTTCTGTTGTGTGTCATAATTTTCTTTAAGTGCACATAATGTAGCAAAATTTGTATTGCGAGCATTAATGCAAAATATAAGTCATTTCTATTCAGATTCACTTGTCTTCTATGCGAACAAAATTATGATGACACAAGAACATTTGCTTCCCTGCATCATTATATTAAAAATGCACCTAGCAAAATAGGCATCACCATAATATAAAGAAACAATGGTCGTGTACATCCTTTTCTTTGATAAAGACTGAACAACCTTTTTCTTAAATATTTCAGCTAGGAACAAACCTTTCAACGAGTTCTAAGATAACTGATTATGTTGGAATGTTGCCTGGAAACCTCGAAGCTGGCATAGGCATCCAAGCATGCATACTTGATCTGGTCATGATCCAGGTTGGACTTTTCGCACTGACTGACAGTGATGCTTTTGTCCTTGTTAAGACTTATGTTTGCAACCTTCTTTGCTAGCTTCTCCAATGAAGCCAAATTGCCTGCTTTTTGGTTAGGAACCTTGATACCCAGTCCTTGCACATCAACAGATTTTCTGATACCCAAGTTATAGAACTTGAGTTTTTCTATGTCATTGCCAATGGCCGCACCCGAAAATTCGATGGTGTCATTGTCAAGGAAGTTGTGCAGAAGTGGAAGGATAAAACTCCTGGCATGAGCCTGGTATAGCTGGTAAATTAGGCAATGCTTGCCCACACAAAGTTGCAAGACAGCAGCACGTTGTGGCTCTTGATTAGAGAGAACAACTTGTTGCTCAAGTGGAAGCTTCTTACGCTCTTTCCTGTGGACATATCTAGTGTATTCACAGTCAAGGCCAACAACATGCCACTTGGCGTGATTAAGATACTTTTTTCAGATGAACCCGATGAAGGCAACAACTGCTGAAGGGTTGCTAGTCACCGTAGTATGAATTCTTATACCGCCCTTGCTGATATGAAAAAGGTGATCTGGGTGATTGTTGTCGACACTCTTGGGGAATTGGACACGGACTTTGCCGACCTTAATATTGTGAAGGTTGACATGGAGAAAATTTCTTCGCTGAGGTTGATGGCACATCGACTCAAACGAAGTCAGAGAGGAATCATATGCGACGGGTATTGATGACAACAAGGGACTTGACAATGTTGATGTTGGGTTCACATGACATGTTTCATAGCCATGGGAATTGGGATGCTTTCTCTTGCGTTCAAGGGGAAACTTGAGAACCCTCTCGGAGCATTTTCCAATGGATTTGTCGGCCAGTGGAAGAATAGGCTCTGAAGCATCAACTTGAACATTATTCTGAACCTTTGACGTCCTTCCATGCAGACACGATGAGGAGGGAAATATAATCATGGTATTGCCCCCATTCATAGGTTGCTCATAGTGGAGTTTGTCCATTGTCTTCCCTTTTCCTTCTTTTTCTACCCTCATACTTCTCCCAAACTTGAGTGGAGAGAAGACTTCCATTCCTTCCTCATGTTCAGTTGGTGGTGCAGTCATATTATCCATACGCTGATTTGTTGAAGTCGCACATGGACCAACTGGCACATCAAGCCAAATGTCTCCAATGCGGAGTCTCATTGACTGTGGCACCCGACATTCCATACCTTCAAACTTAAGAAAACCATATATTAGTTTTCTTCATCCTTTTTTCGTGTATACGTACATAATACTTTATGTTTCATGTACTATGGAAATTCATGTGTTGCAATCCTATGTTGGAATTCGAAGATGAGGGGAGAAATATGTCCCACTGGGCGTGCCAGAATCTGATGACGGGAAAATGGCAGGCGTGAAACACGCGTCCACGTCATTGATAAAACACGCGTCCACGTCATTGATACAGAGTGAAATTTAAACGCATAAATGCATACAATAAAAATAGGATCAAATATTGCAGGTACTTTATTTCCAGAACTCTTACATTTACATAAAAGATCTGTTAATTACATCTCATAGAGAAAACCCCTGATTAAGAATTCCAACATATCTATTACATAGGATTGCATCACATTCCTATTACAACATTCTACAAGAGAGATCCTCCTCGCGGTCGACGACGAACTCCTGCTTGGTGAGCTTGAAGTTTGTTTCATGCAAATACTCATCCATCATTTCATGTGTGATGTTGGGAATATATTTTCTAGCAAGCAACCATTTGTTCGTGCTCAACCTCATTTATGTATGGAATGAAGGTTGTTCTTGGCCAGGCATGGTTTTGTCCTACGTTTGGCATATAGGATATGTACATATTTTTCTTTGGGAATTTTATATGACATCTTTGGTTTTGGTGGCATGGATATATGTGACATGCCAATTTTAATAAGTTTTGCATCATCACATTACTACTATCACCGCGCGACATTGATATGGTGCCCGTGTGTAGCATAATGGACTCGAGCTTTCGACACAATTTTGATGCTTTTATGGTGCATATGATATGTGCCATATTTATTTGACTTTGACTTCACACGGTATCAAAACTAACCACGCGGTGCAATGATATGACACACACGTATAGCTTGAACTGAATGGAGTTTGTTTATGATGTTTTTATTTGTTTAAAGCCTATGTGGGCTACATGAAATATGTCTTATCATGTATTTTGCATGAATTTTGTATGCATATGTGGATGTGGAGTGAACTTATTTTTTATTAAATTCTGCTTTACCTGTACTACTAATGACACCGCATGGCACTAAGGTAATGCCCGCGTGCAGCGTAACCAAGCAAAGGTTTATGGAGCAATTATGGTGTTGCATGCGTCATATGACATCTATCATTTTTGTTTATGTTTGTACCTTACATGGTATTAGCACTAACTCCGCATAGCGTCATTTCATTGGCGCTTGTGTGTAGCACAACCCAAGTAAAGTGAGTTTGTGATATCCATTTGTGATGATGCTAATAGTTTAGGCTCTTATAGCATTGGAGCATGTTTGTAACATCTTTTATATGACTTTGGCCAAAATATGTGGCATGATTGTTTTATTTAGATTTATCTTACTTGTATTACTACTAACACCGCGTAACACGAATATCGTGTCCGCGTGTAGCGTAACCAAGTAAAATTGGTTTATGACGTGCAATTTTGATGATGCTAATAGTTTAGGCTCTTATAGCGTTGGAGCATTTCATGACATATTTTATTTGACTTTGGCCAAAATATGTGGCCCGAATGTTTTGCTTGATTTTATCTTACTTGTATTACTACTAATACCACGTAGCATTAAGATAATGCCCGCGTGTAGCGTAACCAGGTAAGATTGGTTTTTATGATGCAATTTTGATGATGCTAATAGTTTAGGCTCTTATAGCGTTGGAGCATTTTTAATCCATATGAGGGATTGTCTTGTGACATGTGGGTTAATTTCCTACATGCAATTGTATTATCACCAGTTTTCCTGTAGTCTAAAACATATCATATATGGACATGTGACTAAGCGAAACTGGTCGAACATTTATATGATTTTGCATTTCAAGTGCATGAGAGTATTTATCAGGTTTCACTTCACTTGTATTAGTACTAGCATCATGTAGCAATATCGTGCCCACGCGTAGCATAACCAAATGAAGTATGTTGATTTCTTCTTGCTTGTATTATCACCAACATAGCATAAACTATACTCATATTTTGCATGGACATGACAAAGTCTATGACAACTGTCGGTTCAAGTTTAGCTATATAGGACTAAACTATATATATATTATCGTCAAGTTTATTTGGGACTTTTCCATATTGCGAGCGCACTATGTTTTGCCTAGTGCCAATCAATAGAAAAATCATCTATCAAGTAACTTAATTTGTTTCTATTCTTAATTTGTATCAACATGGGATGCAAGACCACCATAAGACCAAATAAGATGGATGTAATTTGTTCTTGAGTAAATTTTGGCCTTGACTTGTATCAACATGGAGATGCAAGATCACCATGAGACCAAAACAAGACTGGGCATATTTTTTATTCTTGAATTGTATCAACATGGGATGCAAGATCACCATGAGACCAAAACAAGAGTGACTTAATTTAATCTTGGTTTGTATCAACAAAGGATGCTAGATCCCGTGAGACCAAACAAGATGTGCCATATGGAGCGACGTATAACACCACTATTGTTTGAGACATATGATGCGAGAGGAACGCGTCAACAAGGAAGCAAGGAGGTAGCCATGAATTCTAACCTTGCCTTGGCTTTCCTCCCGTACGCGTGAAGTGGTGATGTGGATGAGCAACGCGGGCGTGTAGCAGCTTGTGGGCGGTGCAGATGATGTGAAGCCGGCGACGTCGACGATGAGTGGCGCGGACGACGAGCGGTCGACGGCGTGTGTGGCCGACGAGGAGCAGCGCGACGACGACGAGACGGACGGCCGGCGGCGACGACGACGGCGAGCGGACGGCCGGCGACGACGAAGCTAGCAGCGTTGCAGCATATGTATATGCGTGAGTGATGGGCAGGTGATTGAGTAAGCGATGACTTGGTGAATGATGAGCGAGCAGCCTTTGCAACGTCGTGTGATGGCCTTTATATAGGTGGCCATCGATGGATATTCCTGAGACCAACGCACGCACGTCCTAGAGATCGTGTGCAGAAACGTGGGCGTAGTGGCTGATTGCAGGCCAAGTTTCTTTGATTGTCTTCTTGTACGTGCGCCCGAGTGATCGAAAGGCCGGGGCGTGGCCATCCACCGTTTGCATGGGCTTTGGCCACTAATCCATATCTATTTGATTACAGTATCTAAGTTGGGCTTTTAGTTCTCTTTGCATGGGTTATATCTAGGGACATTTGTATGCGTTTGGGCCATAGGCTGGCTAATCACTCCCTCACTTCTTAATCTTGCCGCATAATTAATCTAGCCATAACACATGCATGCACGTAGCAGCTCGTACATGCACCCATGCATCTACGTATCTGTTTCGTATAAGTGCACTTGGTCAGATTTAGATTGTGGAGAAGCATTTTTTCACTCATATATAATTCATGACGACTTGCCATTTTTTATACATTGTCGCGTTATGTCATTTTACGTGAACATTATTATGCTAATATTTTTTTAGCGATGACAGAATAATGCTCATAAGTATGATATAGCATTTTGGCAATTTTAGCGTCGTCTATGAAACTTTGAATTTGTGTCGACGTTGGAATTTCGCGGTTGATGATGGTGTATGTGTATGAAAGTCATGTGTCCTCTAATTTATGCGATGATATTGTTCCATCTTTTTTATTTCTGGGTCTGTTGTTTTATATTGAGCGGCGTCACGGGAATTCATCATGATATTTTTTTATCCGCGTATTCGGCAACTCAGTATTTTTTATTTTATGTAAATGATTTTATTTTAATAATATCTAAGCACCGTGTTTCACTTTGGCCGAAATCGGTGTCAACAATAACTAAGAGGGCGCTTTATTACTTAAAAGATTCAAGCATTACACCCAACCTCTGCATAACTAAGATGTACACAGCCAAATAAGATCCTCTCACACAAAATAAAAATAAAAAGGCGAATTACAAAGAAACATGTAGAGTCCATATAACGCCTAAAGTGGAGGGGGGCCAATCCTTAGATCATGCTGCCACCCATGTTGGGTAAAAGTATCCCTCGCCATAGCCTCCAATCATGTACACACTCCGTAAACAGGCCCCATTCTCCATGCGTTGCAGAGAGGACCATAAACGAAGAGTCCCGGTACATCTGTAGATAACCTGCAAGAGAAGTACTTTTATCATTAAAAACTTTATCATTTCTACATAGTCTAAGCGACCAAATAACGGCAAGCACTCCCACCCTGAGAAGTGTTCTAAACCTGTGATCAATCCCATGTAACCAGTTGCCAAATACATTAGCAACACTACAGGGAGGATACAAGCCAGAAGCTATTTGGATGACTAACCATATAGAACGAGGCAATTTGCATTGGAAGACAAAAGACACATTGCGGGCTTCCATGCCAATTCCTCTTAATAAGGTTATCTTTAGTAAGAAAGAATCCGCGACGAATATACCATGCAAAGATTTTATTCTTAAGAGGTATCTTTATCTTCCAGATCTTCTTGTTATTAACAATTAGCACATCAGACTGGATTAATACTCTATACATAGAATCCACTGAGAGTTGTCCATTCCAATGGAGGTTCCATCGGAATACATCAGACCCATGTGACAATTGCACCGTGGACAACCATTGGAGCAGGATGTTCCACGATTGGAGTATGGATCCAATTAATTCTCTTCTGAACGTCACATTTTGCGGAAATGATTCCATTACCATGGCGATAGTATCACCTTTGTGGTGCACAATGTTGTATAGAGCCAGATATTGTTCCCGGAGTGTGGCATTTCCTAGCCACTTGTCCTCCCAGAATCTAATTTTTGAGCCGTCCTTAATCGAGAAGGATCCATAGCAGAAGAAATATTTCTTCGTAGCCATTAGACCCGCCCAAAAGTGGGAATCCCCAGGCTTCCAATATACTTGGGATACCGCCTTGGAACCCACATATTTCCTCCTTAGAAAGGGTTGTCCATACACCATCTTTCATTAGTAATTTAAGCAACCATTTGCCGAGCAAGGCCCTATTCTTAACCTCAAGGTCATGAATGCCCAACCCGCCTTGGTCTTTGGGACGGCAAACCACACTCCATTTAGCTAGTCGATATTTCTTTCTCTCACTATCTCCTTGCCAAAAGAATCTTGATCGGAAGTAATCCAATCTATGTAAAACTCATTTCGGTAACTGGAAGAAGGAAATCATATATAGTACCATATTACTAAGTACTGAATTTATGAGGACCAATCTTCCACCTAGAGACAATAGTTTACCTTTCCAACTGCTAAGTCTTTTTTGCAGTCTCTCCTCGACGTGTTTCCGTGTTTCCCTTCAGCATTTGTGAGTCTCCGATAATGGGTCGGTATCCCCAAATATGTGATCGGAACAATACAACGTACGGGTGGGCCTCGTCTTGAGCCTCGCCAAAGCAAAACAATTCACTTTTCCGAAAATTGATCTTATGACCCAAGAGTTGCTCGAATGCTGATAAAATTGTATCATCGGCATATTGAAGTATAGAGAGTACTACCCCATCAATTTGACCATCAACCTTGGCACGCGCGGTCATGACCGCTAACATATCCGCCACTATATTGAATAGCATGGGCGATACTGAGTCACCTTGTCGCATTCCCTTCTTCGTTTGGAAATAGTGTCCAACATCATCATTGACCTTAATGACAACACTACCTCCAGAAACGAAGCTATGGATCATAGCGCGCCACTCAGTAGAAAATCCTTTCATTCTGAGAGTCTATTGAAGAAAAGGCCACTTGACTTTGTCATAAGCCTTTTCAAAGTATATTTTGAGTACCACCCCATTTAACTTTTTTCGGTGTAATTCATGGACTGTTTCATGAAGGATAACAACTCCATCTAGGATGTGTCTACCTTGCATAAAAGCTGTCTGTGAAGGCCGAACCACATGTTTAGCAACCGAATTTAGCCTAATAGTCGCAACCTTCGTGAATATTTTAAAACTAACATTAAATAGGCAAATAGGTCTATATTGTTGTATCCGTTCAGCCTCATTAACCTTCGGTAATAAAATAATCTCACCGAAGTTTAAGCGAAACAATTCTAGTTGGCTAGCATGTAGGTCGGTAAACAAAAGTAGGAGATCCGGTTTGATGACTTCCCAGAATTTCTGATATAACTCAGCCGGAAACCAATCCGGTGTTGGGGAACGCAGTATTTCAAAAAATTTACCTACGATCACGCAAGATCTATCTAGGAGATGCATAGTAACGAGTAGGGAGAGTGTGTCCACGTACCCTTGTAGACCGAAAGCGGAAGCGTTTAGTAACGCGGTTGATGTAGTTGAACGTCTTCGCGATCCAACCACTACTAGGAAAAGGCTTGCTAGTGGCACACCTGTTTTGGCCATTAATGGCGCACTACAGGTGCGCCACTAGCATCACGCCACTAGTAATTAATACTAATGACGCACCTATAGTGCGCCATTACTATCACAGTGCGCCATTACTATGCCTAGAGGTGCGCCATTACTATCTGACTTAATAATGGCGCACCACATAGAAGTGCGCCATTACTAACAATTTTTTTCAGAATTTTTTTCTTTTTTTTTTCTTAATCTCGGGTCACTATGGCTTAATCTCGGGTCAATATCCTTAATCTCAAGTCAAATCGCACTCCGTGGTCAAACTTTTCGAAAGGTTACCCATCCTCACACTACTCCAACTCAAGCACGCTTAACTTCAGAGTTCTATCCAACCCAGCATCAGCCCACTTAACACGCACTTGTTGATATATCTAGCATATCAATCCTGTTAAACCTTGTTGATGTCAGGACTTTGTTCATGTTCATGAGTGTGATGAAATTTCGAAAAAGTATTTCAAACTTCCGTTCATATTACGTATCATATTTTGAATATTGTTTCCAAAAAAAATTCGAAACTAATTTTTTTCTGTTACCAGTGGCGCACCTAGCAAATGGCGAGAGGGCGACTTGTGCTGCTGTTTTCAACGATCTTGCTACTAATTGGTCTCCCCGACGGAACGTGCAGGAGTCTGCTGCACGTAGCCGTCCGGTGGCTGAGGTTTATCAGTGCTCGCCGAAGAGACATCAGCTAACGTTTACGTGGCCAAAATGTGCTCGACTACTCGTCGACCGCCGGGAATGGAAAGCTGAAAATAGCTTTGCCTACCCTCAATGGTTTCTTGGTTTCGTTTCTCCTCTTCCTGATGACTCGCCAATCATCCCGCAGAGAGAACGGAGTCATGTCATGGGACGGAGGCGCCAGCGAGACAACGAGAGCATGCATGCACGGTTTCAACTTTCAAGTCGGCTTTTCTGACCGCGATCGATCCAGGGCATGCAGCGGCCCGTCTCTCTTCCGTCTTCAGTCCCACTCTCCAGAGGCAGACAGCACCCCGCGTCCTGCGAGCGCACGCATGTCATCACCGACACATCAACCATCATCGATCGATCCCCGCTTATCGCCTCCCCAGCCGTGTCAACTCGAGAGGAAGAAGATTTCTACCGGGTGTCTGCAACCTGTGCAGCGTCGCCATCTACCACTTCACTGAACATCCGCGTTGCTTCCGTGCCTCCGTCAACCATATCTTTGTGAGCTACGTGCCTGTCAGCTTGTAGCAAGTGTACTGCTCATTTTCAGCAAAAAGGAAGGTTTATTGTACATTCCGTCGCCACCTATTTAACAGGTACCTGGAAAAAATTTAAGCATTAACTAGTTTTTCTCGCGGCTGTTGGATCAGGAACGAACGGCAAGATCACTTTCCATTGTTCATCTTCTCTCTCTTCTTCCGCGGCCTACCCAACACTAACCGACTGCTTTGGCGGCCGGCGGGCGCTATCACGCACCGCCTCGCCGCCCAACTCTCTCCTTGAACTTTAGCACTGTGTGCTGGCCACCGCTCCGACCATCCCTCTAAGTCCTCTCAACTTACAACAACTCTGGGACAATACGCACGCGAGCGGCTCTCTCCTGGCATGTATACCATGGAACGGTTCAGATTCCAATTTTCCGTCACAATGGTGTTTGTGTGCCCCTCAATGTAGTATCGTCTTCTTTGGCAAGTGATGATGGCAATACAAGGTGACTTCGCCTAAGCGGTGCTCGTCCATTAACCGGTCTCGATCTCTTAGTTTGAAACTCCAGATTTGACTTTCGATGCTTGCACATGCCAATGACGGTGCTGCCGTGTTGTGTCCTTGTTGAAGGCGTTGCTTTGGATTGCTCAGACATGCTCACGTGTGAAAACCAAATATCTGGCCTCCCACGGCCAGTGACACTACCGCGCTCCCCTCGCCACCCTGCCCTCCCCGCTCACCTCGGTGTTATTGCCGCCCCCGACATACATCTACTAACCCCCTCCCCCGGGCCCCCTCCTCTCCAAGGTTAGCGATGACCCTGCACCCATGACACGAACAATCAACCCTCGGACCTCCCTCCGTCGCTCCTTCACTGTTCACACCCATCATAGAGTCTGCGGCCTCCTCTTCTCGTGCTTAGGATACATTTCTCTTCCTACTAAAATCCAGTGACGCTTTCAAAATTCTTTAAGGCATATGAGCAACATCAAACGCGCAATAATATACTCTAATTTTAGTAAAGTAACTCTTATTCCCGTGTTCACGCATGCGGCACATACAGGCATGCGTGCACTGAGCCCCTATATAAAGGGTCCATATGCCTGCGTTACCACTCACTCAGGACTGCACTCACTCATCCACCACAGCTTAGCTCAGCTACCACCAGTGCCTCAGACACTCTTGATCTAGAACAACCATAGCAAGCAATGGCCTACTCCAAAACCATAGCTTGCCTTTTCACCATGCTGCTCCTTGCTCCGCTCATCATGGCCGCGGACCCTGACCCACTTCAGGACTTTTGTGTTGCCGACCTCGACGACAACGCGGTCCGGGTGAACGGGTACCCGTGTGTGCCCCTGTCAGAGGCCGGCGACGACTTCCTCTTCTCGTCCAAGCTGGCCAGGGGCGGCAACACGTCCACCCCGAACGGCTCGGCCGTGACGAGGCTGGACGTGACGGAGTTCCCCGGCGAGAACACGCAGGGTATCTCCATGAACCGTGTGGACTTCGCGCCGGGGGGCACCAACCCGCCGCACATCCACCCGCGCGCCACCGAGATCGGCCTCGTGGTGAAAGGCGAGCTCCTCGTGGGCATCATCGGCAGCAACGAGTCCGGGAACAGGCTCTACTCCAGGGTGGTGCGCGCCGGCGAGAACTTCCTCATCCCGCGCGGCCTCATGCACTTCCAGTTCAACACCGGCGACACCGAGGCCACCATGTTTGTCTCCTTCAACAGCCAGAACCCCGGCATCGTCTTTGTGCCGCTCACGCTCTTCGGCTCCAACCCGCCCATCCCCACGCCGGTGCTCACTAGGGCTCTCCGGGTGGACGCCGGGGTGGTCGAACTTCTCAAGTCCAGGTTCGCTGGTGGGTCTTTCCAGGCCTCCTAAGAGCCTACCCAAGATGATCAATACATAATCCGATCTGCATGCTATGCTAGCGAAATTTAATACTAATACATAATCCGACTTGTATATTCAAGCTTCTGGTTAAGCTCGCATGCAGTTGTAATATGATTGAATAAGTTAGCCTCGCAGTTCTGGCCATCAAAACCTACACGAGGGATCGAAATGTATTACAGTACTTTTTATTGCCATATTTCCTCTATATATTGAACGCTATATACAAATATTAGTTCTTATATTTGCCCAATAACTTTTTTTTGCAATTCATTCTCAGCTCAGTATACGTAAATGAAATCGGAACCCACTCACACAAGACATACGGTTGGAAATTAAATATTTCAGTGACATATGAGTTAATTGAAGAGATGTGTTGTCACGAAGCTAAATGTACCAGTCGCTGCACCTGTATATTTAAAATCATAATTTCTCAATGAGAGTGTACTATTTCAAAACCACGGAGCAGTTCACCCCATGCCGAAAAACATGATCTTTTGTACAGCTGGCGGGTGGCGAGTGATTATATTCTGGTTAAGCTCGATCACATGCAGTTGTCATACGTACGATTGAATAAGTTAGTGCATGTTCGGAATCTCTCCCGTCTGCTAACTCCGCTCCGCGCGAGGAGCGTGGTCTGAGCCGCTCCCAGCAATTGTGTTGGCGCTCCGTCCGCTCCGGGAGCTGCTGTGGCGGAGCGGAGAGTATCCAACAGGACTTTAGACTCGGGGTTCAGCCCATCAGAACCGACGCGAGGAATTGAAAAGTATTGCACACTTTTTATTGCGACCTTTCCTCTGTATATTGAACACCTTATCCAAATATCATTTTCGTATGTTTGTCCCGTTACTTTTTTGCAATTTATTCTGGACTCGGTACGTAAATGTCATCGGAACACTCACGCGATACATATGGTTCACTGAATATTGAACACGTGAAATTTCTGTTGGGAGCAATCCAAAGCTCTTATAAGTCTTTGATGGTACCTCACCATTCATGCCGAATGTAGCATGCTCTTATAAGTTAATTGAACGGATGCTCATATGGTTCATATTTTGTGCGTGTAAATATACATCCGCATCTCATATTGAGCCGATGTGCCTGTATACTTAAAAATCATAATTTCTCAATGAGAGCGTACTATTTCAAAGTCCATGGAGCAATTCATCCCATGCCCCAAAACGTGAATATTTGTACAGCTTGGGAGGGAGTGATTATATTATTTTTCACAGAAACTTGCTATTCATCTCTATGTGCATGAATTTTTCTGTAACTTTTTAAAACTTGAAATTACAAATCGAGCTCAGTTACAAGAAATTAGATTTACATGTACCATTTCCGTCATGTGTCATCGCTGTCATCAGACGCCAAACCCTATTTGCCGCAGTTGTGGCAAATAAGGGAGCCAGAGCCTATAGCTTACCATGTGTGGGCCTTGTTTGAATGTGATTTTTCTTCTTCTTTATATCTTTTCTTTTCTTTTAGTTTTCACTTTTCACTTTTCTTTGTTAGTCCCATTTGTTGTTTCTATTTTTCTGTCGTTAATTGGTTAAAAAAATGTTTTTATGCTTTTGCTTTTAGTTTTCATTGTAGTAAATTTAGGTTATTTATTTGACACATAATATATATATTTTTCATGATACATGAGTGCTACATTTATTATACATGAAATTTTATATTTAATTTATATTTCTTTTTAGTAAACACATGAATATTTGCATGTGAAATAGGTGCTTATTTGAAACATACGGATGTTTCTTTCCATAGCGTGAACATCCTTTTTATGAATTATGATATATGAGCATTTTAATTCACACTAGATGTTTTCCCATGTGTTGTTGCTGATATCTTATTGGAAGAAATGCATAAATAGGTGCTACAAAAAAACGGGTACTAATGCAAAGCCAATGTAAGAGTGTTCTCTATTTGCATTTTTAAATATGGCAAATAAAAAATTCGAAGCAGGTAACGAAATAATGTATAGAAAGAGAATAAATATGTTGCAGTTAATGGAATTTCATTTCTAAGAAAATTGCACAGCATGAACTATATAGGTACGCTCCAAGCGTCCAATACATGTAGTATGCATGGCAACATAAAATTAATGAAAAAAAGGTTAATTATGACTAGAATGCATGACTAGCTGATGTTGCAGAGTTACATGGATAGAAAAGATAATTAGTGCAAAAAAGGTAACTTATGACTAACATGTATGACTTGTTGATGTGTCGTGGTTGCATGTATATATATGAAAATATGTAGTGGGTTGCAACTATTTTTTTAGGAAACTTATGGCTTTTTTTAGGCTGACGTGCATGAATTACTGATGTGGAAGGCCCACATGGATAGGAAACATAACTAGTACAAATAATATTTAGCCTAGCCTAATCTGCATGACTACTTGGTGATGTTTTGGTGTGGCATAGCAACAAAGTATTTTTTTAGCAAAAACAAAATAGTACATGCTCATGGCCTGGTTATATTTCATTATCAGACTGGGCTGGAGTTGGTTAGTGCGACCATATCAGGCCAATACTCTTTTTTATTATTATTACACCATGAAGGACATAGATTTATTTATTTTGAGGGGGTGATGAAGGACATAGATTGGGGAGCGGTTATGTCTCCCTTTATACGAGGTAGCAGCACTGCTCACCAACAGGGAGCCAGCAGTGGGTCGGCCCAGTAGTCATGTGGGTTTGACATGCTAATGTCTACCATGTGTATTTTTCTATTCTTTTGTTTATATTTTAAAAAATACAAAAGACAAATATTCTTAAAAATAATTTTTAGTTTTAAAGTTTTCAACGCACATTCAAAAAATGTTCATGCAATGTAAAATGAATGTTCACCTAACTTTGGAAAATGTTTGTAACATTAATTATTTCAGCAATTTAATAAATATTCATTCGTTTCAAAACAATATAATTTAAATTTTACAAAAAACTATATGCAATGTAAGAAAATTTTAACATTTCATTTTAGAAAAATGTTTACGTATTTCCAAAAAAACAGTTTGTGACATTTATAAAATATAAAGTAATGTTTGCATGGTTTTTTGCATCATTTGTCAAAATGTTTCAAAGTGTATCTGAAAAATGTTTAACACATATTTGAAAATGTTCAAAAAATATTTGAAATTTTTTTAATCATTTATTTGAAAAATATTCAACGTGCATAAAATGTTCTAGATTTATATGAAAAATACGCAATGTGTATGTAAGAAAAATAAAAACATATATTTTAGAAAATATTAATTACTTATTTTGGGAAATGTTAAACGCGTATAAAATGTTTCTAGTGTATACGAAAATGTACAATGTGTGTGATTTTTTTTTTGACATGTATTGGAGAAAAAACAAAGAAAACCGATGAAACTGAAGAAAGGAAAAAAATGAGAAAGGAAAACCCAAGAAAATATATGCAAACAGTGAAATGGTGAAAAAGAAAATTATAGTAAAAAACCACACTTGAATTACAGTACTGGGCCAGCCCAATAATGCCGCTCGCAGAGGCGCAAACCAGTTAAGCCTCGCAAGGTGCAAGAAATAGCTGCCGTGGTAGATTTGACGGCATGCTGTATGTGTCGGTTGTAGCGAGCGTGATCCTCCACGCCTCGCCTACATGGAGATGTGTTGGGGCTGGCGTAAAAAGTATGCAATTTTCTTTCACGAGGGTAATACGCCACGACTCAAAAAATTGAAAAGGGGTATTGTGTCATGGTTGTTTCCAGCATGCACGCCACAATTTTCCAGGATGCATGTTTTTTTCTCTATTTTACTGATTTTAGAAAATATTGATGAAGTGTAGAAAATCATTCATGTAATTTGTAAAAAATGTGTGAGACATCAAAAAATTCACACGTTAAAAATATGTTCATAACAATTAAACACTATCATGAAAATATAAAAATGTGTTTGTGTAATTTGAAAAGAAATGTTTGTATGATTCAAAAGGTGTTGATGACATTTAAAAAATTTTCACATGTTTAAAATATGCTCATGAATGTAAAATTTGTTTTCATATTGTTTTTTAAAAAAATGCTCATAACATACAAAAAATGTAGAAGAAAAAACTTTTTTTAAGAAGAGAGAAAACAAAGGAAACCCCATAAATAAAACACTGAAAATAGGAAAATATAAAAGAAACGAAACCTTCTGAAAACTAGGCGAAAGGTTCGCGCGCGGAACCAATGCCCACTTGTTTCGAAAACGGAACAGAAACACAGACGGCTCATTCTGTCTCACAGAAGGCGGGATGTACCTTCTCCGGGATTTGACTGGCTGGATCCATCCCGTTTGGAGGTTGGACGCCCATGATCAGCCTAGGCCTAGCCGGGTCTCTCCGGCTTCTTATGGTGTAGATACAAGCTACACTAGCCCAAGCCTAATTGCCGCAAAAGAAAAAGGTACTCCCTGTGTATATAAAGATCTTTTAGATCACTGCTCTAGTGGTCTAAAAGATGTTATATTAGTTTACAAGTAGTAGCTAGAGCCTGAGTTCTGCCGTTTTCAGAGACAAACGGATAGCGACGACGGCATGCATTGGCGCTGCAGCCAGCCAGCATCTGCCCAACTAATCCCATGCCGTCTGGATCGACCAGTTTGTGTCGTGCTCCTACGTACTGTCTCGTTGTCCCACCACCCACTCGTAGCTTCCACATAACGCATCCATCCTTTATCCGGTCGCTGTAACCCCAGAACCACCATTCCAACTCCAACCACACCACATAAAATACACAGTTACGAGGTGTGTATGCATGCATGCATGCATGCATCCATCGGCCGGTGACATGGACAGGCGCACGGCCGGCCGGCGGAAGCAACCGTGATGCATGTGGAAGTAGAACGGGAGTTGGGACTGCACACCAGACCCAAGCTAGCTAGTTCGCCAACCCCATCTAACAACGTGGGAAAGCAAAGCAAAGCAAAGCGGGGAGGGTACGTAACGGGATGATGGCTGGACCTGAATATTTTTCCTACCTAAAAGCCACCCAGTCTTGTCCTCGTCTCTCCAAACTGCGCCCGGCCCCATCTGGTTAACGGCCTCGATCGATCGATCGAGCCAGCGAGCGAGGGTCAACGACTGATAAATAAAACTCTCTTGATGCAGGCATATCATATTTTTTTCTTTTCAAAATGCTATACAGCGAGCGTGCTCTGGGAGGGGCTCTCCGAACGAATGCTCCATGGTGCATGACTTCATGCACTGGTGGAAAAACAGGCTTTCCGTCCAGCCCATAAGTCGCGAAGCTGTAGGAACCGCGACCAATGGGACCTTTAGTCGCGGTTCTGGAGGTGAACCGCGACCAAAGGCTCGGGCCTGTGGCGCTCGGTGGCCACTGGTGCACGTGAGGGCTTTAGTCGCGGTTGGCGGACCAACCGGGACTAAAGGTCCTCAGTCGCCCAAGGCCTTTAGATCGCGGTTGTTGTGCCAACCGGATTAAAGGTAGACCTTTAGTCGGTTGAGTCCAGCCAACCGCGACTAATGGCCCAACCTTTAGTCATGGTTGGCGGATTTTAGTCCCGTTGGTCCGCCAACCGCGACTAAAGCCTCATTTTCAAACTCTACCCCCGGGATCGCCTTTTCAGTTTTAGAAAAACAAAAGAAAATTATGGAAATGTCAAAAAATAAAATAAAATAAGTTTTCCATGTGATATGTGGTCTAGTTGTTGGGAAAATTAACAAATATGAATTTCACTTTATTTGCAAAATCTCTCTGAAATTCTTAAATTGGCATAACTTTTGCATACGAACTCGGATGAAAAAGTTTTTTATATGAAAAATGATCTACTCGAAAAGTTACATCCATATTTAACCGGGGGAACCCCGTTAAACATTTTTAGAATCCCCAAAAACCTAACAGAAAAAAAGATACGGGGCTTTTAAGTTCTGGAGAGGCAAAAAATTTCAAATTGTGGTCAAACTGTGGTCAAACAATGGTCAAACTAATTATTCTAGAATATTAGTGTTACTAAATAATTATTTCAGTTTTTTTAAATTTTGGTCAAATCTGGTCAAACTGTGGTCAAAAAATGGTCAAACTAATTATTCCAGAAATATTAGTGTTACTAACTAATTATTGTTTTTTAAAACAATAGTTTCAAACTCAAACAGTGAAATGTGTCACTTCATGCTCAAGCTAAATACCGAGGGTTAATAGAATTGACATCCTACTATTGTCGGAAAACAACAAGTGCAGACTTGGAAACGAGGAGAATAGAACCCGGAAGTTAAGCGTGCTCAGTGGGGAGTGGGAGGATGGGTGACCGTTCGGAAGTTAGATGATTTGGAATTATGAGGGTGATTAGAGATTAGAGGATAAATTGAGCAGTGATGAGGGGTGGTGATTAGAGATTAGAGGTTAAAATAATTCAGAAATTTGAAAATAAAAAAATGAAAAATTCACAAAAAAATTAAGTAAAAATTTTAAACTCATGGAGGAGGCCTTTAGTCCCGGTTAGCCACGAGAACCGGACTAAAGCCTTTAGTCGCTGATTCGTGAAGAGGCCGCGACTAAAGGGGTCTTTAGTCGCGCCTATGTGGTCGCGGTTGCACAGCCGCGACTAAAGGCCTTTGCGAACCGCGACTAAAGGCCTTTTTTCCACCAGTGATGGCAATCCCCGCGGGCGTATTGTTCGCTCGTTTGGCCTCCTAGAGCGAACGATCCAAATGGAGGGAATGCTCCTGCATCCACGTAGACGCAGTCAGTCCGAAGCACGACAACTTATCTGCATTGCATGGCAATTACAGAAAGAAAAAAAAAATGCGTGGCAACTTCTCCGCGTACCATGACATTTTTTCTGCTGTAGCATGGCAACTCCTGAACATGCGTGTCGACTTACTCGGTTGTATCATGGCGAATCTTTTGGTCATAACATGACAATTTTCTTCTACCAGTATGACAATTACTGAACACGTGGCAAGTTCCTTCGCTGCAGCGTGACAAATTCTCTCTTCACAACATTGTGCAACATGGCAATTCATAACTCTTTATCATACAGCATGGCAAGCCTCTAGCGGTGTGTGGGCGCAGGGCCTCTGGTTAGAGCCTCTTAGAGCGAACGTAAAAATTACTGCAATTCCAAAGTTACTGCGATTCGTACGATTCCAAAGTTTGAAAGTAACTGGTAAAGTGGTAATACTTGATAACTACTCCCTCCGTCTCAAAATGTAAGACTTTTTTTTTGACACTGAGAGAACAGAAGAGGCGGCTCATCCACCGACAGAGACGTGGTAAAGCGCACAGCAGCGACATGACGAAACGCACGCACGAGGAAGCGGGAGAGACCACCGGCTACATAAATGGAGGCGAGCATGCGTTTCTTCCACCACCATCAGCCGCTTCACTGCACTGCAAACTGACCCCGGCCCGCCCCCTTCGCCTTCCCCTCCTCCTCGCCGGCCGGCCGGCGCCATGTCGCCCGTCAAGGCCGAGGACCTGGTGCCGCACCCCTGCAGGGAGCAGTTCGCCGAGCTCGACTACTGCATCACCAGCCCGCCGCCATGGAGTGCGTGCCCTCGCCGCTCACTCATCCGCAGCTAGCCGGTAGGCCGGTTCACCGGTGGTTCCGAGCTCTGACTGACGTCTCTGCTTCTCCTCCTTTGCCGCAGTCACCACGGTGGTCGTCGCGTTCCAGCACTACCTGGTCATGCTCGGCACCACCGTCATCATCGCCACCATCCTCGTCCCCATCATGGGCGGCGGCCATGTACTGAGCACTCCCTCCCGGCTAATCTTCCTTTAGTACCGTCCTGTGCTCCTCGTCGTGACCATCGAGCTCGTGCGTGTGCATTGCAGGAGGAGAAGGCGATCGTGATCCAGACCATCCTCTTCCTGGCCGGGATCAACACGCTGCTGCAGGTGCACTTCGGCACGCGGCTCCCCGCCGTCATGGGCGGCTCCTTCACCTACATCTACGCCGCCGTCGCCATCATCATCAGCCCAAGATACATCCTCTTCATCGGCGCCCCCTTCGAGGTCCGGCCCGGCGTTTCTGCGCTTCACCCTGCTGCTCTGTCCCCTCCTGTCCTGGTCATCCACCGCAGCAGTTGGTGGCTGCACGATTGACTCATCGATGAATGTTGTTTTCTTTCAGAGGTTTGTGTACACCATGAGGTCGCTCCAGGGCGCGCTCATCATCGCCGGCGTCTTCCAGGCCGTCATCGGCTTCTTCGGCATATGGAGGGTCTTCATAAGGTTGTCTGACGGTTCCTCGCTCCCTGCCTCACGACACCGTCTCTGATCCCTGTCGATACCTTCTTTCTGTTACTTGTTGCACTGACGATGCTTGAGCTTCTCATGCCAGGTTCCTGAGCCCCCTCGCCGCTGTCCCCTTCGTCACCCTCTCCGCGCTCGGCCTCTTCTACTTCGCCTTCCCAGGGGTAAGACACGAGCTCTTGATACCATGGCTGTCGTCACTCTTGCTTCTGTTTGGATTGTTCCCCTCTTGATTCAGTCTCTGAATTCTGTCGACACACTTTGGCCGTCCTGCAGGTCGCCAAATGCATCGAGATCGGCCTCCCGACGCTCATTCTGCTCCTAATATTCTCAGAGGTATCAGGAGAAATTGGTCTGTATTTCTCTAGACTAGATTTGTAACTGAGAGTTCATTTCCTGACCTCCTTCTCTTCTTTTGCCCTTGCAGTACGCGTCCCATTACTTTGCCACAGGGAGCTTCGTTTTTGGCCGGTGCGCGGTGCTGGTGACGGTGATCATCGTGTGGATCTTCGCCGAGATACTGACGGCGGCCGGCGCATATGACGAGAGGAACCCCGTGACGCAGTTCAGCTGCCGCACCGACCGCTCCGGCCTCATCCACGCCGCGCCCTGGTATGGCCTCTGACTCTTAACACTTACTGCCTAGTCTTGTTGCTCCCTGGAGCGGTTCGCTGACAGACATATGCCTCGTGTTGCTTCTGCCATGAGCAGGGTCAGATTCCCTTACCCGTTCCAGTGGGGATACCCCATCTTCTGCGCGCAGGACTGCTTCGCCATGATGGCCGCTTCCTTCGCTTCGCTTATTGAGGTATGCACGCATCTTCAGTTCTGCACTTCAGTGAGTTGGGACTGTATCAGATCGCCGCAATTCTGCAAAACAGAGTGGCATTAGGTAGAAATATAAACATGTGGATTTATTGGGTTTAGTCTGATGAACAATTCTGCTTTCAGTCTACCGGCACCCTAATCGCGGTGTCAAGATACGCAGGCGCAACATTCGTCCCGCCTTCAGTTTTCGCTCGTGGAATTGGCTGGCAGGTACTTGAATAACACGATTAAATGCTTGAATTTTCTCGTGAATATTTTGCTTCCAGCACACTCACTGCTAAGCAACTTCCAAAACTATCAGGGTATATCTATCATACTAGATGGGATGTGCGGCACGTTGACAGGCACAGCAGCTTCAGTGTAATGACCTCTACATCTACTCCAGTACTTTAGTCTGCTATAAGAACCAATGCTCAGAAATCACCTAAATTGAAGTATCTAACTGATTTTCCTTGTTTGATCGTGTAGTGAGAACTGCGGTCTACTGGCCTTGACGCGAGTTGGAAGCAGACGAGTCATCAAGATTTCAGCTTTGTTCATGATCTTCTTCTCGCTGTTTGGTAGTGATCCTATTCTCTGGATCTTTCAGCACTATCAGTGATCAGTGATCACCATTTACAGTTCGCGACTTCATTTGGCTGACATGGCTTAACAATCAACAGGAAAATTTGGGGCAATTCTTGCATCTATCCCATTGCCGATTTTCTCTGCACTTTACTGTGTTCTCTTTGCTTATTCAGGTGAGCATTACATACCAATCCACCAGAGTTTTATCGAATCAAATCCTCGAATGTTCATAACATTTTTGTTTTGTTGATCTTGTTTTCTGCCTGAAACAGCTGCTGCAGGCCTCTGCTTCCTTCAATACTGCAACCTTAACACCCGGAGAAGCAAGTTTATACTCGGCATCTCCTTGTTCCTGGGGCTATCCATACCGCAGTACTTCCGGGAGTTCGAGACATTTTACGGTTTTGGACCAGCTCACACACGTTCACTGGCGGTATGTACACTCAACTACAGGGTGACACAACCTAGTTATTATAAATATAACTTTCACACTGATCATTACCTAAACCTTATCTTGTTCATTGAAATTTCAGTTCAATGTCATTGTCAACGTGATATTCTCCTCGCCCGCGACTGTTGCTGCCATACTTGCCTACCTTCTAGATTGCACGCACCTCTACTGGGAACCCCATGTGAGGAGGGACAGGGGCTGGCTGTGGTTGGAGAAATTCAAGTCCTACAGGCATGATGGCAGAAGCGAGGAGTTCTATGCTCTACCGTATGGTATGAGCAGGTACTTCCCCTCGCTTTAGGAGAAGTAACAGTGCGATGACGAAGCGGTGGGAAGTAGAAATTAGACGGTGATTCAGGGGATCAGCAGTATATGCAGCAATATGTGATGTTTTGATTCTAGCATGCAAAACATTTTGGATGACAAATGTAGCATACTCACTGTGATGTTTGGATTTGGATACTGTCATATCAACCAAGGGGAGCTAGCAATGCTTCTACACCATAACCTTTTTGCTTTTGTCTTGTCTCTGATTTGAAATAGCAGAACACAAACACCTTGTAGCTTGAATTTTATCGCTGACTGGGAACAGCAGATGTATACCTTCCATGAGGAATTGGATTGAGGAAACAGGCATCAGTTAGTAAACCAGAGACAGCAGAATGTATATGTTTCATGAGGAATTGAATTGAATAAACATGCATCAGTCAGTAAATTTTCACAACAACCAGTGAAATGTATTGCACATACAAGTTAAATTCTAGTTCACCATCCTCACCTGCAATTCCATGCCTTTTTGTTTATGCGATCTGTTTGGAACCCAAGAATCTTGTGCCAGTTTCACAAAAAAATGATAATGATTTAATTGCAGCAGGAATCTACAGAGATTACAATGTTACTCTAAAACCAATCTGGCAATAGCTAAGTCCAGCAAACCAATTTAACAATCTCAAAGCCCACAAACCCTACATGGACACCCATGCACTAAATATTTTTATAAATAAGAGCTAGCACCTTCATTACTTGAAAATCTACCACTGGCACATGCTACCATATATTACTACTATATATACTTCCTGTCTACGGAATGTTTCCGACTTCGGTGCGGACTGGGACAGCAGTGGGCACCCAGACGCCGCAGTGCTGCCTTGCGACGCCATTCACTCAGTAACATGAGGAATTGAATTGAGGAAACAGGCTTCGTTCTTTCACAGTTGAATTGTGCATCAGTCGGTAAGTTTTCACAATGACCAGTCAATTTATTGCAGATACAAGTCAATTCTAATTCACCATCCTCACCTGCAATGCCACACTTTTTTGTTAATGCAATCTGTTTGGAAAGCAAGGATCTTGGCAAATTCCCACCAAAAAATTACAACGATTTAAATACAGCAGGAATCTACAGGGATTACAATGTTTATTACCCCAAAACCAATCTGGTGATAATAAAGCCCGGCAAACCAATTTGGCAATCTCAAACACCTATATTCTACTTATAGATAGAATTTAGCACCTTCACTTGTTGAAAATCTACCACTGGCACATGTTACCACATATTACTGCTATATATACTTCCTGTCTACGGAATGTTTCCGACTTCGGTGCGGACTGGGACAGCAGCAGCCTTGGGCACCCAGATGCAGCCCTGCTGCCTTGCGGCGCCATTCGCTCGGCTGTGATCACCAGGGCGCCGCCGCCCATGGGAGATCCTTGCATCGCATGGCTTCTGCTGGGCTGCGGCTCTCATCTCCACAACTGGCTGCTTCTCTAAGCCATTGGAATTTGCCTCCTGGTTCATCTCTTGACCACTGCTGCTCCTTCGATTGACACTGCTATCAGCAACCGGATGCGGCTGCGCACTCATCTTGGCCACCGCCTGCTTCTCCCCAAAGTCCTCAGATTTTGCCTTCCTGTTCATTCCTTGATCACGGCTACTTGTTGGATAGCTACTGCTGTCAGCAGCCGGATGCGACTGCGCCCTCATCTCAACCACCGGCTCCTTCTCCCCAAAGTCCTCAAATTCTGCATTCCTGATCATTCCTTGACCACTGCCCCTCCTTCGGTTGCTGCTGCTCTCAGTAGGCGGATGCGAATAGACCTTCCCCTCCACCTCCGGCTGCTTTCCCCCAAGGCCATCGGATTTCACTTCCCACATGGTTCCTTGACAATCGCCGTTCCTACGGCCGCGGTTGCCCGGCCGTGGCTGGTCCCTCCTCCCATTCGGCCAATCACTGCTCGGTGTTGCGCCTGCCTGCCTTCCTCCTGAGGGTTTATTCTTCTTCTTCCACTTGTTAACCGACTTGACTCCCTGCAGTGGTGAATCCTCAGCTGCCTCGCCCTGTGAGCTTGCCGAAGCTTTTCCAGTGCTCTGGTTACTCGATCCAGCCTTCCCCTTGTTCTCCGAATCAACGACTCGCGGCGGAGATGCTGTTACCGCCTCAACCAATGAGCCAGTCATGGCTGTTTCTGTGCTCCGGCCATCGAAACCCTTCTTCCCCTTGTGCTTGTACCTGGGCCTGACGCTGCCTCGGTATGATGCAGTGTCCGCCTCGGCCAGCTCGCCTGGCAAGCCACTCGTCCCCAATGCCGTGCCCTGACATCCAGAGGCCTCCCCCTTACTCTTCTCCTCCGGCTTGCCGCCGGTGGCTGGCTCGGCTGGGTCGCCGGCAATCAAAACCGCGGAGGCCTTCCCCTTCCCCTCATCCCGCACCCTGCCTCCACCTCCGCCGCCTAGGTTTCCACTGGCCGCGTCGCCGCCCGGCCCCTTGCTGCCTCCCGCGGCGCCACCACTATTCAGAGCCGAACCCTCCCCGCGCGGCGGCGGCGGCGGGCGATGCGCCACGACCACCACGCGCGGCCCTCCGCGGGCCCTGTCATTATACCTGAAGGGGGCACGCGACGAGGAGGAGCCCTTCATCCCCGCCGCCGCCGCCGCATCCCTAACCCTTGTCGCCGCGGCGGCCTCCTCCTCCTCACGCCGCCGCTGCTCTTCCTTAGCCCTCCTCGCGGCGGCCTCCGCCTCCGCCTCCTTCCGCAGCCGCCGCTCCTGCTCCTCCGCCTCGGCCTCCCTCCTGGCGGCGGCCTCCTCCGCCTCCTGGCGCCGCCGCCGCTCGGCCTGCTCCTTGAGGCGGAGCTCCTGGAGGTCCCGGAGGCTGACGTAGTTGGGCGGGATGAGGGGCCTGTCCCGCCTCGCCCCCGCGCGCCGCGACGGCGCCGCCGCGTCCATCCCCTCCGCTCCGCTCCTCTCCTCTCCGGCGATCGCCGCAAGGGGGAAGAAAGGACTGGCGTTACTGGTTGGAGCTAACACTAATTTTTTTCCTGGTTCTCCTCGGTGAGGAAAGAAATAAAATATTCCCGTCGCCCCACCGCCCGTGACCCGTGTGGTTTTATGGCGTTGAAACTGTGGGCCTGCCGCGTCTTCTGGCCCCACCGGCTTCGGAAACTTCAGTCAACCCCACAAGAAGATTCGGGCATGGGACACATGGTACAGTACAGCTTTGGTATTTATTACTGTTCCTAAATACATACAAATCTTTTTAAAGATTTTAATATGGACTGCATATCGATGTATATAGACGCGGTTTAGAGTGTAGATTCACTCATTTTGCTTCGTATGTAATCCATATCGGAATCTCTAGAAAAATTTATGTTTAGGGATGGAGGGGGTGTTTAGGGAACCGGTGGTGACGGTTTATTCATGGTTTCACACCTCATCCTCGTCCCTCTTCATAAACCCTAAGACAGCGGGCATTTTACAAAACCCTGTGAGCTCACGCCGTGCAATAAAGGCGCCGGTCTGATTGATGCCTTTCTAAATGGTAGTCGTATAGAAAAAACGCTTTCAAATCCTACGAACGGTCATCCCCTCTTCCTAGCTGGTATGTGCATGCATCAATTTGTAGTTACAGTCACAATATGGTTTTCCAACCAAGAGCAAACAATGATCACGTTCCATTTCCATGCAGTGGCCCTTGATCTGCCATAATCCTCGGTCTAGCCACAATGGCCCACCCTCCCACTAGCCGCCGTCGCCCTTGATTGTTATATCCCTCTATCTAGTTCCCGCGCGCAATTGCGCCCCTCTCCTCCTGCTTCGTTGAATGTTGGTACAACAAAACGACGAAGGTGGATCCCCTTTGGGGCTACGAGGCAGTTGTGTCAACGCATAGTGGTCGGGTGGATGTTTCGTCATAGACCCAGCTGTGTCGTCATGCCATCGTCGTGTTTTCACATTTCATGACTGGCCATGGAGTCACGGGTCCGAGGAAACCATGTATTCATGTTAGGTCATCACACGTCACTTACCCCATCATGTAAGAACTTCTTCTCCTCCGCCGCGGCAGCCTCCTCCTCCTCACGCCGCCACTGCTCCTCCTTGGCCCTCTTTGCCTCGGCCGCGGCGGCCCCCTCCTTCCGCAGTCGCCGCTCCTCCTCCTCCTCCTTAGCCTCCCTCCTCGCGGCGGCCTCCTCCTCCTCCTGGCGCCGCCGTCGCTCGGCCTTCTCCTTTAGGTGGAGCTCCTGGAGGTCCCGGAGGCTGATGTAGTTGGGGGGATGAGAGGCCTGTCCCGCCTCGGCCCTGCATGCCGCGACAGCGCCGCCACGTCCATCCCCTCCGCTCCTCTCCTCTCTGGAGATCACCGAGGGGGAGAGGGCTGGCGTTACGAGTTGGAGCTAGCACCAATATTATTATTTTTCTGGTTCTCCCCGGTGACGAAAGAAAGAAAATATTCCGTCGCGTCGCCCCACCACCCGTGACCCGTGTGGCTTTATGGTGTTGAAACTATGGGTCTGCCGCATCTTCTACCCCCACCGGCTTCAGAAAGCTCAATCAACCCCACAAGAAGATTCAGGTCCGAGAGCTTTGGCTTGTGCCAAGGACCATGGTCTTTTCTCATGTTTTTTCTTTTCTTTTCTTATTACATATTATTTTCGTCCCGAATTACTCATTGCAGAGGTGGATGCTGCCCATGCCTCCCTATGAAAAAGTTACTATATCATTGCTAAAAGTCGTTATTATTATTTAAGAGGAGTTGATGATGGTTCATCCATAGTTCCACACTTCCTCGTTGTCCCTCCTCGTAAACCATAAGATATCAGGGATGTGCGCCTTTACAAACCCTAAGAGCCCACGCACGTGCAATAAATGTGTCGGTTTGGTTGACGCCTTTCTAAATAGCAACCGTATAAAAAAATGCTTCCATATTCTACATAATGGTCACCCTTTCTCTCTAGTCGACATGTGCCTCCATCAATTTTGTAATTTCCGTTACAATATGGTTTCCCAACCAATAGCAATCAATGGTAACGACCCGTTTTCATGTTGTGGCCCTTGATCTACCACAATCCTCGCTATAGCCGCGATGAGCCCGCCCCTACCGCCCGCCGCCATCATCCTTAGTTGTTGTATCCCTCTATCTAATTCATGTGTGCAATTGTGCCCCCACCCTTTGCTTCGTTAACCCCTGGTACCGCAAAACGACGAAGGTGGAGCCTGTTTGGGGCCATGAGGCAGTCGTATCAGCGTGTAGTGGTCATGTAGATGTTTCGATGTAGACTCAGCCGTGTCGCCATGCCACTGTACCGTTCTCACATTTCATGACTGACCATGGAGTCACGGATCCGAGGGAACCATGTGTTCATGTTAGGTCATCACACGTCACTTACCCCATCATCTGAGAACTTCTTCTTCGGTCCCGCAGTTCTCTCCACTTACCCCATCATCTAAGAACTTCTTCTTTCTTCCTGCGGTTCTCTCCACTTACCCATCATCTAAGAACTTCTTCTTTTTGTTGGGGAACGTAGTAATTTCAAAAAATTTCCTACGCACACGCAAGATCATGGTGATGCATAGCAACGAGAGGGGAGAGTGTTGTCTACATACCCTTGTAGACCCGAAGCGGAAGCGATCACAACGTAGAGGAAGTAGTCGACGTTCTCCTCGCGATCCGACCGATCCGGCGCCGTTACATCCGCGCCCCAGAGTTCTTGACACACGTACAGCTCGATGACGCCCTCAGACTCGATCCAGCCGAGTGTCGAGGAGAGTTTCACAAGACGACGGCGTGGTGGCGATCTTGATGTTTCACTCGCAGGCTTCGCTTAAGCTTCATGACGGTATGACCGAGGTGGAATATGGTGGAGGGGGGCACCGCACACGGCTAAGGAACGATCCGTAGATCAATACTTGTCTGTCCTAGGGTGCCCCCCTGCCCCCGTATATAAAGGATGGAGGAGGAGGAGGCCGGCCAAGGGTTTGGCGCCACAGGGTGTGGAGTCCTACTAGGATTCCAAGTCCTAGTAGGAGTCCATCAAGAGGGGAGGAAGGAAGAAGGAATAGGAGGAGAAGGAAGGTGGCTGGCCCCTTTCCCTAGTCCACCTCGGACTAGAGGAGAGGGGCGCAGCAGCCTTTTTCCTCTTCCCACTAAAGCCCATCAAGGCCCATTACTTCTCCGTAACTCCCCAGACTCAAAAATACCGAATCACTCGAACCTTTCCGAACTCCGAATATAGTCGTCCAATATATCGATCTTTACGCCTCGACCATTTCGAGACTCTCGTCATGTCCCCGATCTCATCCGGACTCAACTCCTTCGGTACATCAAAATACACAAACTCATAATATAACCGCCATCGAAACCTTAAGCGTGCGGACCCTACGGTTCGAGAACAATGTAGACATGACCGAGACACGCCTCCGGTCAATAACCAATAGCGGGACCTGATGCCCATATTGGCTCCTACATATTCTACGAAGATCTTTATCGGTCGGACCGCATAACAACATACGTTGTTCCTTTGTCATCGGTATGTTACTTGCCCGAGATTCGATCGTCGGTATCCAACCTAGTTCAATCTCGCTACGCAAGTCTCTTTACTCGTTCCGTAATACATCATCTCACAGCTAACTCATTAGTTGTAATGCTTGCAAGGCTTAAGTGATGTGTATTACCGAGAGGGCCCAGAGATACCTCTCCGACAATCGGAGTGACAAATCCTAATCTCAAATACGCCAACCCAATATCGCCTTTGGAGACACCTGTAGTACTCCTTTATAATCACCCGCCACGCTGTGACGCTTGGTAGTACCAAAGTGTTCCTCCGTAAACGGAGTTGCATAATCTCATAGTTATAGGAACATGTATAAGTCATGAAGGAAGCAATAGCAACATACTAAACGATCGGGTGCTAAGCTAACGGAATGGGTCATGTCAATCAGATCATTCAACCAATGATGTGATCCCGTTAATCAAATAACAACTCTTTGTCTATGGTTAGGAAACATAACCATCTTTGATTAACAAGCTAGTCAAGTAGAGGCATACTAGTGACACTCTATTTGTCTATATATTCACACATGTATTATGTTTCCGGTTAATACAATTCTAGCATGAATAATAAACATTTATCATGATATAAGGAAATAAATAATAACTTTATTATTGCCTCTAGGGCATATTTCCTTCAGTCTCCCACTTGCACTAGAGTCAATAATCTAGATCACATCACCATGTGATTCACATCGATAGTTCACATCATTATGTGATTAACACCCATAGTTCACATCACCATGTGACCAACATCCAAAGGGTTTACTAGATTCAGTAATCTAGTTCACATTGCTATGTGATTAACACCCAAAGAGTACTTAGGTGTGATCATGTTTTGCTTGTGAGAGAATCTTAGTCAACGGGTCTTTCACATTCAGATCCGTTATGTATTTTGCAATTTTTTATGTCTACAATGCTCTGCACGGAGCTACTCTAGCTAATTGCTCCCACTTCCAATATGTATCTAGATCGAGACTTAGAGTCATCTAGATTAGTGTCAAAACTTGCATCGACGTAACCCTTTACGGATTTAACCTTTTGTCACTACCATAATCGAGAAACATATCCTTATTCCACTAAGGATAATTTTGATCGCTGTCCAAAGATCTACTCCTAGATCACTATTGTACTCCCTTGCCAAACTCAAAGGCAGGTACACAATAGATCCGCACACAAGATGGCATACTTTATAGAACCTATGGCCAAGGCATAGGGAATGACTTTCATTCTCTTTCTATCTTCTCGTCGTGGTCGGGTTTTGAGTCTTACTCAATTTCACACCTTGTAACACAGCAATAACTCTTTCTTTGACTGCTCCATTTTGAACTACTTCAAAATCTTGTCAAGGTATGTACTCATTGAAAAACTTATCAAGCGCCTTGAACTATCTCTATAGATCTTGATGCTCAATATGTAAGCAATTTCACCGAGGTCTTTCTTTGAAAAACTCCTTTCAAACACTCCTTTATGCTTTACGTAATAATTCTACATTATTTCGATCGACAATATGTCATTCACATATACTTATCGAAATGTTGTATTGCTCCCACTCACTTTCTTGTAAATACAGCTTCACCGCAAGTCTCAGATAAATTATATGCTTTGATCAACTTATCAAAGCGTATATTCCAACTCCGAGATGCTTGTACCAGTCCATAGATGGATCATTGGAGCTTGCACACTTTGTTAGCTCCCTTGGATCGATAAAACCTTCTCGTTGCATCATATACAACTCTTCTTCCGTAAACCCATTCAGAATGCAGTTTTTACATCCATTTGCCAAATTTCATAAATTGTGGCAATTGCTAACATGATTCGGACAGACTTAAGCATCGCTACAGTTGAGAAAATCTCATTGTAGTCAACACCTTGAACTTGTCAAAAACCCTTTTGCGACAAGTCGAGCTTTGTAGATAGTAACACTACTATCAACGTCCGTCTTCCATTTATACAATATGGCTTGCCGATCATCGGGCAACTCCACCAAAGTCCACACTTTGTTCTCATACATGGATCTAATCTCAGATTTCATGGCCTCAAGCCATATCGCGGAATCTGGGCTCATCATCGCTTCCTCATAGTTTGTAGGTTCATCATGGTCTAGTTACATGACTTCCAGAACAGGATTACCGCACCACTCGTGCGGATCTCACTCTGTTTACCTACGAGATTCGTAGTAACTTGATCCGAAGTTACATGATCATTATCATTAGCTTCCTCACTAATTGGTATAGTAGTCACAAGAACAGATTTCGTGATGAACTACTTTCCAATAAGGAACAGTACAGCTTACCTCATCAAGTTCTACTTTCCTCCCACTCACTTCTTTCGAGAGAAACTCCTTCTCTAGAAAGAATCCATTTTAGCAACGAATATCTTGCCTTCGGATCTGTGATAGAAGGTGTACCCAACAGCTTCCTTTGGGTATTCTATGAAGACGCATTCTCGATTTGGGTTTGAGCTTATCAGATGAAACTTTTTCACATAAGCATCACAACCCCAAACTTTAAGAAACGACAACTTGGGTTTCTTGCTAAACCACAGTTCATATGGTGTCGTCTCAACGGATTTAGATGGTGCCCTTTTAATGTGAATGTAGCTGTCTCTAATGCATGATCCCAAAACGATATTGGTAAATCGGTAAGGAACATTGTACTATATCCAATAAAGTACGGTTATGATGTTCGGACACACCATTATGATGTGGTGTTCCAGGTGGCATGAATTTGTGAAACTATTCCACATTGTTTTAATTGAAGACCAAACTCAGAACTCAAATATTTGTCTCATGATCGATCGTAGAAACCTTATTTTCTTGTCACGATGATTTTTCCACTTCACTCTGAAATTCTTTGAACCTTTCAACTATTTCAGACTTATGTTTCATCAAGTAGATATACCCATATCTGCTCAAATCATCTGTGAAGGTCGAAAATAACGATACCCGTCATGAGCCTTAACCTCATTGGATCACATACATCAAGATGTATTATTTCCAATAAGTCGCTTGCTCGCTCCAATCGTTCCGAGAACGGAGTCTTAGTCATCTTGCCCATGAGGCATGGTTCGCAAGCATCAAGTGATTCATAATCAAGTGATTCCAAAATCCCATCAGCATGGAGTTTCTTCATGCGTTTTATACCAATATGACCTAAACGGCAGTGCCACAAATAAGTTGCACTATCATTATTATCTTTTGGTTTCAATATTATGAATATGTGTATCACTACGATCGAGATCCAATGAACCATTTTCATTGGGTGTGTAACCATATAAGGTTTTATTCATGTAAACAGAACAACATTTTATTCTCTTACTTAAATGAATAACCGTTTTGCAAAAAACACGATCAAATCATATTCATGCTCAACGCAAACACCAAATAACACTTATTTAGGTTCAACACTAATCCCGAAAGTATAGGGAGTGTGCGATGATGATCATATCAGTTTTGAAACTATTTCCGACACACATCATCACTTCTCCCTTTAACTAGTCTCTGTTTATTCTGCAACTCCCGTTTCGAGTTACTAATCTTATCAACCGAACAAGTATCAAATACTCAGGGGCTACTATAAACACTAGTAAGGCACACATCAATAACCTGTATATCAAATATACACTTGTTCACTTTGCCATCTTTCTTACCCACCAAATACTTGGGGTAGTTCTGCTTCCAGTAACCAGTCCCTTTGCAGTAGAAGCACTTAGTCTCAGGCTTAGGTCCAGACTTGGGCTTCTTCACTTGAGCAGCAACTTGCTTGCCGTTCTTCTTGAAGTTCCCTTCTATCCCTTTGCCCTTTTTCTTGAAACTAGTGGTCTTGTTAACCATCAACACTTGATGTTCTTTCTTGATTTCTACCTTCATTGATTTCATCATCATGAAAAACTCGGGAATCATTTTCATCATCCCTTGCATACTATAGTTCATCACGAAGTTCTACTAACTTGGTGATGGTGACTAGAGAATTCTCGTCAATCACTATCTTATCTCGAAGATTAACTCCCACTTGATTCAAGCGATTGTAGTACCCTGCATAATCGAGCACATGCTCACTAGTTGAGCGATTCTCCTCCATCTTTTAGCTATAGAACTTGTTGAAGACTTCATATCTCTCAACTCGGTATTTGCTTGAAATATTAACTTCAACTCTTGGAACATCTCATATGGTCCATGACGCTCAAAACGCCTTTGAAGTCCCGATTCTAAGCTGTTAAGCATGGTGCACTTAAACTATCAAGTAGTCATCATATTGAGCTAGCCAAACGCTCATAACGCTTTGCATCCGCTCTCCTCGCAATAGGTCCGCACCTAGCGTGCATTAAGGACATAATTCTTCCGTGCAAAGAATGAGGATAAACCTCCGATCACGGATCGAATCCGCATCATTGCTACTAACATTTTTCAACACAGTTTTCTAGGAATATATCAAAACAAACATATGAAAGCAACAACGCGAGCTATTGATCTACAACATAATTTGCAAAATACTACCAGACTAAGTTCATGATAAATTTAAGTTCAATTAATCATATTACTTAAGAACTCCCACTTAGACAGACATCTCTCTAGTCATCTAAGTGATCACGCGATCCAAATCAACTAAACCATAACCGATCATCACGTGAGATGGAGTAGTTTTCAATGGTGAACATCTTATGTTGATCATATCTACTATATGATTCACGCCGACCTTTCGGTCTCCGTGTTCCGAGGCCATATCTCGCATATGCTAGGCTCGTCAAGTATAACTCGAGTATTCTCGTGTGCAAAACTGGCTTGCACCCGCTGTAGATGGACGAGAGCTTATCACACCCGATCATCACGTGGTGTCCGGGCACGATTTAACTTTGGCAACGATGCATACTCGTGGAGAACACTTCTTGATAATTTAGTGAGAGATCATCTTATAATGCTACCGTCAATCAAAGCAAGATAAGATGCATAAAAGATAAACATCACATGCAAATCAATATAAGTGATATGATATGGTCATCATCATCTTGTGCTTCGTGATCTCCATCTCTGCAGCACCATCATGATCACCATCGCCACCGGCGACACCTTGATCTCCATCGTAGCATCGTTGTCGCCTCGCCAATCTTATGCTTCTACGACTATCGCTACCGCTTAGTGATAAAGTAAAGCATTACAGGCATTGCATTTCATACAATAAAGCGACAACCATATGGCTCCTGCCATTGCCGATAACTTCGTTACAAAACATGATCATCTCATACAATAAAATATAGCATCACGCCTTGACCATATCACATCACAACATGCCCTACGATCAAAACCACAACGATAGTTTGTCAAATAGACTCCGCTTTAACCTTCACAAGGACCGGGCGTAGCCACACTCGGTTCAACTAAAGTGAGAGAGATGACACCCGCCAATCACCTTTAAGCAACGAGTGCTCAGAGCGGTGAAACCAGTCTCGCGAAGCGCACGCGTAATGTCGGTCCGGCCGCTTCATCTCACAATACCGCTGAACCAAAGTATGACATGCTGGTAGGCAGATGACTTATATCGTCCACAACTCACTTGTGTTCTACTCGTGCATATAACATCAACGATAAAACCTAGGCTCGGATGCCACCTTGTAGACCCGGCGAAGCGATCACAACGTAGAGGAAGTAGTCAGACGTTCTCCTCGCGATCCGACCGATCCCGCGCCAGTTATTCGGCGCCCAGTTCTTGACACACGACAGCTCGATGACGCCCTCGACTCGATCCAGCCGAGTGTCGAGGGAGAGTTTCACAAGACGACGGCGTGCAGGACGATCTTGATGTTTCACCGGCGCAGGGCTTCGCCTAAGCTTCGCGACGGTATGACCGAGGTGGAATATGGTGGAGGGGGGCACCGCACACGGCTAAGGAACGATCCGTAGATCAATACTTGTCTGTCCTAGGGTGCCCCCCTGCCCCCGTATATAAAGGATGGAGGAGGAGGAGGCCGGCCAAGGGTTTGGCGCCACAGGGTGTGGAGTCCTACTAGGATTCCAAGTCCTAGTAGGAGTCCATCAAGAGGGGAGGAAGGAAGAAGGAATAGGAGGAGAAGGAAAGGTGGCTGGCCCCCTTTTCCCTAGTCCAATTCGGACTAGAGGAGAGGGGGGGCGCAGCAGCCTTTTTCCTCTTCCCACTAAAGCCCATCAAGGCCCATTACTTCTCCGTAACTCCCCGGTACTCAAAAATACCCAATCACTGAACCTTTCCGAACTCCGAATATAGTCGTCCAATATATCGATCTTTACGCCTCGACCATTTCGAGACTCCTCGTCATGTCCCCGATCTCATCCGGGACTCCGAACTCCTTCGGTACATCAAAATACACAAACTCATAATATAACCGCCATCGAAACCTTAAGCGTGCATGGACCCTACGGTTCGAGAACAATGTAGACATGACCGAGACACGCCTCCGGTCAATAACCAATAGCGGGACCTGATGCCCATATTGGCTCCTACATATTCTACGAAGATCTTTATCGGTCGAGACCGCATAACAACATACGTTGTTCCTTTGTCATCGGTATGTTACTTGCCCGAGATTCGATCGCCGGTATCCAACCTAGTTCAATCTCGCTATCGCAAGTCTCTTTACTCGCTCCGTAATACATCATCTCACAGCTAACTCATTAGTTGTAATGCTTGCAAGGCTTAAGTGATGTGTATTACCGAGAGGGCCCAGATACCTCTCCGACAATCGAGTGACAAATCCTAATCTCAAATACGCCAACCCAATATCCGCCTTTGGAGACACCTGTAGTACTCCTTTATAATCACCCAGCTTCGCCAGACGCTTTGGTAGTACCCAAAGTGTTCCTCCGTAAACGGAGTTGCATAATCTCATAGTTATAGGAACATGTATAAGTCATGAAGGAAGCAATAGCAACATACTAAACGATCGGGTGCTAAGCTAACGGTGTTGGGGAACGTTGCAGAAAATTAAAATTTTTCCTACGGTTTCACCAAGATCCATCTATGAGTTCATCTAAGCAACGAGTAACGGAGAGAGTTTGCATCTACATACCACTTGTAGATCGCGTATGAAGCTTGCTTGGTGATGATGGAGTCGACTCGAACGTGATTCAGATCACCGATGCCAAGTGCTGAACGGACAGCACCTCCGCGTTCAACACACGTGACGGACGAGCGACGCCTCCTCCTTCTTGATCCAGCAAGGGGAAGGAGAGGTTGGGAAGACAAGACCACCGGCAAGACGACGGCGTGGTGATGGTGGTGAAGCAAGATCTCGGCTGTGGCTTCACGAGCTCTACGGAGGAGGAGATGTGTTGGGAGGGAGGGCTGCGCCTTGGGAGTTGTGTACAGCAGCCCCCTCCCCCCCTTTATATAGGCCCCTGTAGGGCTGCCCCGAGATCCAATCTCCGGGCGGCGGCCAAGGGGTGGAGTGCCCCTGCCAAAGGGCGCCCCACCCCTAGGGTTTCAACCCTAGGCGCAGGGGTGGGCCTAGGGGCGCACCAGCCCCTGTGGGCTGGTTCCTTCCCCTATGGCCCATGGGGCCCTCCGGATGGGTGGCCCCACCGGTGGACCTCGGACCCTTCCGTGGTCCCAGATTTTACCGAAACCCCAAACTTTCCCGATGGTCAAACACCACTTCCTATATATTATTCTTTACCTCCGGACCCTTCCGAACTCCTCGTGACGTCCGGATCTCATCCGGACTCAACAACATTCGTATTCACATACTAGTCTTCCTACTAACCCTAGCGCCACCGAACCTTATGTGTAGACCCTACGGGTTCGGAGACACGCAGACATGACCGAGACGACTCTCGGGCAATAACCAACAGCGGATCTGGATACCCATGTTGGCTCCTACATGCTCCTCGATGATTTCATCGGTTGAACCACGATGTCGAGGATTCGATCAAACCTCGATGCAATTCCTTTGTCAATCGGTACGTTACTTGCCCGAGACTCGATCGTCGGTATCCCAATACCTCGCTCAGTCTCGTTATCGCAAGTCACTTTACTCGTATCAGAATGCATGATCCCGTGGCCAACACCTTGGTCACTTTGAGCTCATTATGATGATGCATTACCGAGTGGGCCCAGAGATACCTCTCCGCCATACACGGAGTGACAAATCCCAGCCTCGATCCGTGTCAACCCAATGATACTTTCGGAGATACCGTAATGTACCTTTATAGTCACCCGCCACGCCAGACGCTTTGATACACCCAAGGCACTCCTACGGTAACCGGAGTTACACGATCTCATGGTCAAAGGAATAGATACTTGACATTGGCAAAGCTTCTAGCAAACGAACTATACGATCTTTTATGCTATGCTTATGATTGTCTTGTCCATCACATCATTCTCCTAATGATGTGATCCCGTTATCAACGACATCCAATGTCCATAGTCGAAATCATGACTATCTATTGATCACAACGAGCTAGTCAACTAGAGGCTCACTAGGGACATATTGTGGTCTAAGTGTTCACACGTATTACGATTTCCTGATAACACAGCTTATAGCATGAACAAAAGACAATTATCATGAACATTGAAATATAATAATACTTTTATTATTGCCTCTAGGGCATATTTCCAACAGTCTCCCACTTGCACTAGAGTCACTAATCTAGTTACATTGTGATGAATCGAACACCCATAGAGTTCTCGTGTTGATCATGTTTTGCACGCGAGAGAGTTTAGTCAACGGATCTGCAACATTCAGATCCGTGTGCACTTTGCAAATCTCTATGTCTCCATCTTGAACATTTTCACGGATGGAGTTGAAACGACGCTTGATGTGCTCGGTCTTCTTGTGAAACCTGGCTCCTTGGCAAGGGCAATAGCTCCAAAGTTGTCACGAGAAGAGTTTGATCGGCCCCGACGCATTGGGTATGACTCCTAGGTCGGTGATGAACTCCTTCACCCAAATCGCTTCATGTGCTGCCTCCGAGGCTGCCATGTACTCCGCTTCACACGAGATCCCGCCACGACGCTTCTTGCTTGCACCGCACTAGCCATCGCTTCCACCATTCAACATATACACGATCCGGTTTGTGACTTAGAGTCATCCAGATCTCGAGTCGGCTAGCGCCGACGTAACCCTTTACGACGAGCTCTTCGCTCCTCCATAAACGAGAAACATGTCCTTTGTCCTTTTCGTGTACTTCAGATATTCTTGACCGCTGTCCAAAGTTCCTTGCCGGGATTGCTTTGGTATCTTGCAACCAAACTTACGGCCAGGTTTACATCGGTCCAGTACACAAAGATGGCATACATAATAGATCCTATGGCTGAAGCATAGGGATGACACTCATCTCTTCTTTATCTTTTGTGGTCGGTGGTCGAGCTGAGCTCGCCACACCTTGTAACATAGGCAAGAACCCTTCTTGGACTGATCCATTTTGAACCTCTTCAAAATCTTATCAAGGTATGTGCTTTGTGAAAGACCTATGAGGCGCCTCGATCTATCCCTATAGATCTTGATGCCTAATATATAAGCAGCTTCTCCAAGGTCCTTCATTGAAAAACACTTGTTCAAGTAGGCCTTAATGCTGTCCGAAGTTTTGTATCATTTCCCATCAAGAGTATGTCATCTACATATAATAGGAGAAATGCTACAGAGCTCCCACTCACTTTCTTGTAAACGCAGGCTTCTCCATAAGTCTCACAGAACCCAAACGCTTTGATCATCTCATCAAAGCGAATGTTCCAACTCCGAGATGCTTGCACCAGTCCGTAAATGGATCATTGGAGCTTGCATACTTTGTTAGCGCTCGTGGATCGACAAAACCTTCCGCTGCATCATATACAGCTCTTCCTTAAGATGTCCGTTAAGGAATGCCGCTTTTGACGTCCATTTGCCATATCTCATAATCATAGTATGCGGCAATTGCTAACATGATTCGGACGGACTTAAGCTTCGCCACGGAGAGAATGTCTCGTCAGAGTCAATCCCTTGAACTTGTCGATAACCCTTAGCGACAAGTCGAGCTTTATAGATGGTAACATTTCCATCCGCGTCCGCCTTCTTCTTAAAAATCCATTTATTTTCTATTGCTCGCCGATCATCGGGCAAGTCTGTCAAAGTCCATACTTTGTTTTCATACATGGATTCTATCTCGGATTTCATGGCCTCAAGCCATTTGTTGGAATCCGGGCCCGCCATTGCTTCTTCATAGTTCAAGGTTCATTGTTGTCTAGCAACATGATTTCCATGACAGGTTGCCGCACCACTGTGCGGAACGTGTCCTTGTGGACCTTCAAGTTCAGCAGAACTTGATCCAAGTATCTTGATCATCATCAATGATTTCTCTTGATTGGTGGGGCATTACAGAACGGTTTCTCGCGCCGCACCACTTTCCTGCTCGAGAGGTAGTACTTCATCGAAGTTCTACTTTCCTCCCACTTACTTCTTTCGAGAGAAACTCTTTCTCTAGAAAGCATCCGCTCTGGCAACAAAGACTTTGCCTTCGGATCTTAAGTAGAAGGTATACCCGACAGCTTCCTTAGGGTATCCTATGAATACGCATTTTTCCGACTTGGGTTCGAGCTTTTCAGTTGAAGTTTCTTGACATAAGCATCGCATCCCCAAACTTTTAGAAACGACAGCTTAGGTTTCTTCCCAAACCATAATTCATACGATGTCGCCTCAACGGATTTAGACGGTGCCCTATTTAAAGTGAATGTAGCTGTCTCTAGAGCGATCCCCAAAATGATAGCGTAAATCGGTAAGAGACATCATAGACCGCACCATATCCAATAGAGTGCGACACGACGCTCGACACACCGCTTTACCGAGGTGTTCCAGCGGCGTGAGTTGTGAAACGATTCCACATTTCTTTAAGTGTGTGCCAAATTCGTGACTTAAGTATTCTCCTCCACGATCCGATCAGAGGAACTTTATCTTTCGGTCACGTTGATTCTCCACCTCATTCTGAAATTCCTTGAACTTTTCAAAGGTCTCAGACTTGTGTTTCATTAAGTAGACATACCCATATCTACTCAAGTCATCGGAGAGTGAGAACATAACGATATCCTCCATGAGCCTCAACGCCATTGGACCGCACACATCGGTATGTATGATTTCCAACAAGTTGGTTGCTCGCCCATTGTTCCGAGAACGGAGTCTTGGTCATTTTGCCTAAGAGGCATGGTTCGCATGTGTCAAACGATTCATAATCAAGAGACTCTAAAAGTCCATCAAGATGGAGCTTCTTCATGCGCTTGACACCAATGTGACCAAGGCGGCAATGCACAAGTATGTGGGACTATCGTTATCAACTTTACATCTTTTGGCATCCACACTATGAACATGTGTAATATTACGCCGAGATTCATTAAGAATAAACCATTGACCATCGGAGCATGACCATAAAACATATCTCTCATATAAATCGAACAACCATTATTCTCAGACTTAAATGAGTAGCCATCTCGATCAAACGAGATCCGTGATACAACGTTCATGCTCAAACTTGGCACTAAATAACAATTATTAAGGTTCAAAACTAATCCCAGAGGTAAATGTAGAGGCAGCGTGCCGACGGCGATCACATCGACTCGAACCATTCCCGACGCGATCGTCACCTCGCCCTTCGCCAGCCTCCGCTTATTCCGCAGCTCCTGCCGTGAGTTACAAATATGAGCAACGGCACCGTATCAAATACCTGTGAGTTACTACGAGTAATCGGTAAGGTACACATCAATTACATGTATATCAAATATACCTTTGGTGTTGCCGGCCTTCTTATCCGCTAAGTATTTGGGGCAGTTCCGCTTCCAAAGGACCCTTCCCTTGCAATAAAAGCACTCACCTCGTGCTTGGGTCCATTCTTTGACTTCTTCCCAAGAACAGCTTACGGGCGCAAACATCCTTGCCGCCCTTCTTGAAGTTCTTCTTACCCTTGCCCTTCTTGAACTTAGTGGTCTTATTGACCATCAACACTTGATGTTCTTTCTTGATTTCAGCCTCTGCGACTTCAAAGATCGAGAACACTTCAGAATGGTCTTTACCATCCCCGCATGTTGTAGTTCATCACAAAGCTCTTGAAGCTTGGTGGGAGCGATCGAGGATTCTGCCAATGACCGCCTCATCTGGGAGGTTAATGTTCAACTGGGTCATACGAAGCGCAACCCGGACATCTTCGTGATGTGCTCACCGACGTAACTGTTTTCCTCCATCTTACAATCTGAGAACTTGTCGAGACATCATATCTCTCGACCCGGCATGAGCTTGGAAAACTAGTTTCAGCTCTTCAACATCTCATATGCTCCGTGATGCTCAAAACGCTTTTGGAGCCCCGGTTCTAAGCTGTAGAGCATGCCGCACCGAACGAGGGAGTAATCATCGAACGAGTCCGCCAGACGCTCAAATCGCCTTTGCAGCGCGGAGAACAGTGGGTCACCTAACGGTGCTTCTAGGACATACTGTTTCTTGGCAGCTATGAGGATGATCTCGTGTTCCGGACCCAATCCGATAGTTGCTGCCATCATCTTTCAGCTTGGTTTTCTAGGAACGCGAAGTTCATGTTGACATTAGCGCTGGCCATTGATCTACAAGACATATTTGCAAAATGTTTTAGACTAAGTTCATGATAATAAAGTTCTTAATCAAAATTACGAACTCCCACTTAGATTAGACATCCTCTAGTCATCTAAGTGTTACACGATCCGAGTCGACTAGCCCGTGTCCGATCATCACGTGAGACGGACTAGTCATCGCCGGTGAACATCTTCATGTTGATCGATCTTTCATACGACTCGTGTTCGACCTTTCGGTCTCCGTGTTCCGAGGCCATGTCCGCACATGCTAGGCTCGCAAGTTAACCCTAAGTGTTTTCGCCGTAAATCTGTCTTACACCCGTTGTATGTGAACGTAAGGATCCATCACACCCATCATCATGTGGTGCTTAGAAACGATTTAACCGTAGCAACGGTGCACGCTTAGGGGAGAACACTTCTTGAAATTTTATAAGGATCATCTTATTTACTACCGTCATCCCTAAGTAAACAAGATGTAAAAGCATAATAAACATCACATGCAATTATATATAGTTGTGACATGATATGGCCAATATCATCAAGCTCCATTGATCTCCATCTTCGGGGCTCCATGATCATCTTGTCACCGGCTTGACACCATGATCTCCATCATCATGATCTCCATCATCGTGTCTTCATGAAGTTGTCACGCCAACGACTACTTCTACTTCTATGACTAACGCGCTTAGCAATGAAGTAAAGTAGTTTACATGGCGCTCTTCAATGACACGCAGGTCATACAAAAAATAAAGACAACTCCTATGGCTCCTGCCGTTGTCATACTCATCGACATGCAAGTCGTGAATCCTATTACAAGAACATGATCTCATACATCACAATTCAACATTCATCACAACTTCGCCATATCACATCACATGATCAATCGCCGCAAAAACAAGTTAGACGCCCTCTAGTTGTTGTTGCATCTTTACGTGGCTGCGATTGGGTTCTAGCAAGAACGCTTTTCTTACCTACGAATCACCACAACGTGATTTTGTCAACTTCTATTTATCCTTCATAAGGGCCCTGTTCATCGATTCCGCCCAACTAAAGTGGAGAGACAGACACCCGCCACCACCTTATGCAACTAGTGCATGTCACCGGTGGAACCGGTCTCACGAAGCGCACGTAAGGTTGGTCCGGCCGCTTCATCCCACAATACCGTTGAGCAAGAAAAGACTAGTAGGGCAAGTAAGATGACAAGATCAACGCCCACAACAAATTTGTGTTCTACTCGCATTAGAGAACTACGATAGACCTAGCTCATGATGCCACTGTTGGGGAACGCTGCAGAAAATTAAAATTTTTCCTACGGTTTCACCAAGATCCATCTATGAGTTCATCTAAGCAACGAGTAACGGAGAGAGTTTGCATCTACATACCACTTGTAGATCGCGTGCGAAGCTTGCTTGGTGATGATGGAGTCGCACTCGAACGTGATTCAGATCACCGATGCCAAGTGCTGAACGGACAGCACCTCCGCTGCTCAACACACGACGGGACGAGCGACGCCTCCTCCTTCTTGATCCAGCAAGGGGAAGGAGAGGTTGGGAAGACAGACCACCGCAAAGACGACGGCAGGTGATGGTGGTGAAGCAAGATCTCGGCAGGGCTTCACGAGCTCTACGGAGGAGGAGATGTGTTGGGAGGGAGGGCTGCGCCTTGGGAGTTGTGTACAGCAGCCCCCTCCCCCCTTTATATAGGCCCCTGTGGCTGCCCCGAGATCCAATCTCCGGGGGCGGCGGCCAAGGGGTGGAGTGCCCCTGCCAAAGGGCGCCCCACCCCTAGGGTTTCAACCCTAGGCGCGGGTGGGCCTAGGGGCGCACCAGCCCCCGTGGGCTGGTTCCTTCCCCTATGGCCCATGGGGCCCTCCGGATGGGTGGCCCCACCGGTGGACCTCGGACCTTCCGTGGTCCCAGATTTTACCGAAAACCCCAAACTTTCCCGATGGTCAAACACCACTTCCTATATATTATTCTTTACCTCCGACCCTTCCGAACTCCTCGTGACGTCCGGGATCTCATCCGGACTCAACAACATTCGTATTCACATACTAGTCTTCCTACTAACCCTAGCGCCACCGAACCTTATGTGTAGACCCTACGGGTTCGGGAGACACGCAGACATGACCGAGACGACTCTCGGCAATAACCAACAGCGGATCTCGATACCCATGTTGGCTCCCACATGCTCCTCGATGATTTCATCGGTTGAACCACGATGTCGAGGATTCGATCAAACCTCGTATGCAATTCCTTTGTCAATCGGTACGTTATTTGCCCGAGACTCGATCGTCGGTATCCCAATACCTCGCTCAGCCTCAAGCATCGCAAGTCACTTTACTCGCATCAGAATGCATGATCCCGTGGCCAACACCTTGGTCACTTTGAGCTCATTATGATGATGCATTACCGAGTGGGCCCAGAGATACCTCTCCGTCATACGGAGTGACAAATCCCGCCTCGATCCGTGTCAACCCAACAGATACTTTCGAGATACCGTAATGTACCTTTATAGTCACCCAGCTTACGCCAGACGCTTTGATACACCCAAGGCACTCCTACGGTAACCGGAGTTACACGATCTCATGGTCAAAGGAATAGATACTTGACATTGGCAAAGCTTCTAGCAAACGAACTATACGATCTTTTATGCTATGCTTATGATTGTCTTGTCCATCACATCATTCTCCTAATGATGTGATCCCGTTATCAACGACATCCAATGTCCATAGTCGAAATCATGACTATCTATTGATCACAACGAGCTAGTCAACTAGAGGCTCACTAGGGACATATTGTGGTCTAAGTGTTCACACGTGTATTACGATTTCCGGATAACACAGTTATAGCATGAACAAAAAGACAATTATCATGAACATTGAAATATAATAATACTTTTATTATTGCCTCTAGGGCATATTTCCAACAAACGGAATGGGTCATGTCAATCAGATCATTCAACCAATGATGTGATCCCGTTAATCAAATAACAACTCTTTGTCTATGGTTAGGAAACATAACCATCTTTGATTAACAAGCTAGTCAAGTAGAGGCATACTAGTGACACTCTGTTTGTCTATATATTCACACATGTATTATGTTTCCGGTTAATACAATTCTAGCATGAATAATAAACATTTATCATGATATAAGGAAATAAATAATAACTTTATTATTGCCTCTAGGGCATATTTCCTTCACTTTTGTCCCGCGGTTCTCTCCACTTATCCCATCATCTAAGATCTTCTTCTTCGGTCTCGCGGTTCTCTCCACTTACCCCATCATCCAAGAACTTCTTCTTCGGTCCCGCGGTTCTCTCCACTTACCCCATCATCTAAGAACTTCTTCTTCCGTCCCGCGGTTCTCTCCACTTACCCCGTCATCTAAGAACTTTTTCTTTGATCCCGCGGTTCTCTCCACTTACCCCATCATCTAAGAACTTCTTCTTCCGTCCCATAGTTCTCTCCACTTAACCCCATCATCTAAGAACTTCTTCTTACGGCCTGCGGTTCACTCCACTTACCTCACCATCTAAGAACTTCTTCTTCAATCTCGCGGTTTTCTCCACTTAAAGTGTCTCATAGGTAGGCAACACCCATCTTCCAACAACCAACTTGACAAAAAGTACATGACTACCAACTTTGCGTGAGGATGAGTTGGTTATTGTACCATGCATAGATTTTTGCCTGCACATGAACAAGATGTGTAGCTGCACTTGATGATGGCGGTTTCTATCGTCGTTTCATGGCTTGCAAAGCCAGTGTGACAAATGCTTGGCTAGTGGTGCCGAATATGTGGGTTTATTTGGCTTGTGATGCCATCTTGACAAGTCATTGGCTAGTGGCATCGAACACGTGGTGTCTTATGTGACTATTCATAGCAAAGTGCATTTGTTATATTTAAAACTTTTTTGAATGTAGGAGTGTTACGTCTCCAACGTATCTATAATTTTTTTATTGTTCCATGCTATTATATCACCTGTTTTGGATGTTTATGGGCTTTAATTTACACTTTGATATCATTTTTGGGACAAACCTACTAACCAAGGCCCAGTCCGAATTGCTGTTTTTTTGCCTATTTCGGTGTTTCGAAGAAAAGGAATATTAAACGGAGTCCAAATGGGATGAAACCTTCGGGAGCGATCTTTTCGGAACAAATGCAAACCAGGAGACTTGGATTGGACGTCAAGCAACAAACAAGGCGGCCACGAGGGTGCCTGGCACGCCCCCTGGGGGTGGAAGCGCCCCCACACCCCTTGTGGGCCCCTCGAGCGTCAACCGACATACTTCTTCCTCCTATATATACTCCCGTACCCTGAAACCATCGGGGAGCACCACGAAACCTAATTCCACCGCTGCAACCTTACATCCATGAGATCCCATCTTGGAGCCTTGATGCTCCTGAGGAATCGACCATGGAGGGCTTCTACATCATCTCCAAGGCCTCCCGATGAGTTGAATCTCCATAGTTAGCTAGATGGCTTCTCTTCTTGAATCTCAATACAAAGTTCTCCTTCCTTTTGAGATCTATGATTGATTTGGTTTATGATTGTTTATGATTATCTTTTCTTCAAGTTCTTCTTTTGATCTTTTAGTTTATTTCTACATCATGTCATCTTCACATCATGTCATCTTTCTTAATGCGTTACTCTGTTCTTATGAACTTAATACTCAAGATGCAGGCAGGAGTCGACCGCTATCAGCATGCATCTAGAGTATTAAGTTCATAAGAACAGAGTAACACATTAAGAATGATGACATGATGTAGAGGAATAAACTCATGCAATATGATATAAACCCCATCTTTTTATCCTCGATGGCAACAATGCAATACGTGCCTTGCAACCCTTATTGTCACTGGGTAAGGACACCGCAAGATTGAACCTAAAGCTAAGCACTTCTCCCATGGCAAGAAAGATCAATCTAGTAGGCCAAACCAAACTGATAATTCGAAGAGACTTGCAAAGATAACTCAATCATACATAAAAGAATTCAGAGGAGATTCAAATATTTCTCATAGACAAACTTGATCATAAACCCACAATTCATCGGATCTCGACAAACACACCGCAAAAAGAGTTACATCGAATAGATCTCCACAAGAGAGGGGGATAACATGGTATTGAGATCCAAAAAGAGAGAAGAATCCATCTAGCTAATAACTATGGACCCGAAGGTCTGTGGTAAATACTCACAACTCGGAGGGGCTATGGTGTTGATGTAGAAGCCCTCCATGGTCGATTCCTCCCATGAGCGCCAAGGCTCCAAGATGGGATCTCATGATACGTATAGGCTACGGTGGTGGAAATTGTTTTCGCTGGCTTCGGATGTTTTCGGGCACGGGGTATATATAGGAGGAAGAAGTAGGTCGGTGGTCACCGAGGCCCACGATATAGGGCGCGCCTCCACCTCGTGGCCGCCTCGCTTCTTCTTGGCTTGCACTCCAAGTCCTCTCGATCACGCTTGTTCCAAAAATCACGCCCCCAAGGTTTCATTCTGCTTGGACTCCATCTCGATATTCCTTTTCTTCAAATATCAAATAAGCAAAAAACAGCAATACGGGCTGGGCCTCCGGTTAGTAGGTTAGTCCCAAAAATGATATAAATGTGTAAAATAAATACCATAAACATCCAAAAGGGGTAATATAATAGCATGGAACAATCAAAAATTATAGATACATTGGAGACGTATCACATCACCCTTTCCTCTTCAAGGGAAAAACCAACGCATGCTCAAGAGGTAGCAAGGAGGGGTTTGCAAACGTACTTGACAACTTCCCTCCAATTTATGTCAAATCTTACCATATCCATGAATCCATGACCAAGGTTGTGGTGTAGGTCATTTTCCATAAGAGGTAAACTTTATCTTTTATTTCAATGGATAGTTTGTTTTTGATCCCAAATTGTTTTTTGTCGTTATTCGGCCGGTTTGGCATGGTAAGTTCAAATTAGGTGTTAATATTGTTCATGTTTGGCGATAGATGAAATCCTCTTGAATGTGTATGGATTTCTCATGAGGTTATTGGTGGCAGTGTTGTAGAGTCACCATACCTACTTGAACGTTTTATGACAATTTGCATGATATATCAAATTGGTATTTGAAGTGCTCATTTTCCATTTGAATTTTGTATTATTAGCTCACAACAAACCATTTGTGGCATGTTTTACATTTTAATAGCCGGGTCAAATTCAATCAAATTTTATGACCGGATACACCAAGACATTTGTACATGCATTTGGAACACAAACTAGATTCAAAATCGTAGAACAAAATGATTGATGTACTGTTGTTCACTACTTTTGTCCATTTTTAGCATATAAGAAAGAGATAACAACATCTTTTTCTTCTTGTTCTTAGCGGAGTATTTTTCCTAGCAAAAAGGATAATTTCTTTGTGACCATCTGCAATGGCAAAAGGTTCGCCGACGAAAGCATCAGGAGCAGTTGATGCTTATCCAACAAAATTGCTTTCCACGACACCGAAGGCCGATCCTATCGCTGGGCATCCCTTCAACGACGCGGGGCTAATAGTGAAGCCTCATGGCCTTCGAGGTTTTATTCGAATGCTGATAAGAGGCGAAGGGATGAAGAACACCCGTCTTTGCTGCACATATCTCGTGAGGTGAGGAGCTTAGTGCGCCACCATCCGTTGTAAACTCGTGATTTGTGTGAGTTATAGATGAAGAGAGAGCGAGTAAAGTCGAGGGGATGATGAAGGAGCGAAGCGATGGCAAACCAACAGATCCAAAGGGGTATGGAGGACATAACACATCTTTTTTCTAGAGTGAGGGTGGAGAAGGACACTTGACAAGAAGGGAGAGCACAGTGGTAATTAGAGAGAACATAAGCAGGTGAAAAGAGTCGTGGTTCACATAATAGGATGTTTCACTTGTCAATCCATATATTCGTTTTTTAACCCAAGTGATAATTGCCACACGTGTGGCACGAAGTAACACCACCCTGGAGTTTTTTACAACTAAAATTGTCATAAAAAAACACACCAAGAAAAACTGAAACTTGCCATGCTTCACAACTAAAATTGCCATCCTCAGGTAACTAAACTTGCCATCAAAAAACGTCAGAGCGAAATTGCTTGTGTGCCACACGTGTGGCACTTATCAGCGTCCTTTTTTAAACGTCCCAATTACTTAGCGTGCCGCCCTATATCATCAGTTACCATGATCCGTTGGAATTAGGACAAAAACAACACAATACGAAGCAACTTGATGGCGCAACAACAACATAATAGCCATAATATGTGGACAAAGGGTGGATTGAGGATTGTAAAACAACGGCTAGCGTTCTTGAGGAGAAATATTTGAAAAGGCTAGCAAAGGGTGGAAACATACTCTTTGGCATATGGCAATCATTCCATCAGCAACACAAGGCCTGAATTATTGCACACAGAGCACATGCACCCATAGCAGATTCAGAGACACCAAGAACAGTACATTACTAAGGCGTACCATAAAAATTCCTCAACAAACAATTTATCATAACCCTGCCTATGATCCAAGACGTGAAAAGATTCGTGCCACGCAGGTGAGTTATTATCAACCTGATGTAAACAGATCTATAGTTCAAAAAATATCATCAGTTCAGTTACTACTTCCCACCATGGAGGTTGATTACATGTTCAACATGGAGCACCCCATGACGAATCGCGTTGTAACCCCCCTGTAGTACCGTCGAATGTTGCTGAAATGCTGCCTGCTGAGAGATGCCCTTACTGACCCCTGCACAAAGCAAACACTCTTCGGTAAACAGATAGAAAAAATGTGATTCATACAACAAAATTTACACGTAATGCTGATTTCTGCCTGAAGGCTTTCATGGAGCATAGTGCTACAATGTTTACTCAACAAATATAAGTACTATATAATACTGAATTAGGCTCCGTGACTATGTACTTTAGACTAGAGGCCCCATTAAAAGCTCTTGCAGACATAGTTTGCGCAAAGTGCAAACAGTATCACAAAAACAGTATACATTAAGTACCTCCTACTAAAATGAAATGAGTTCTCACTCTGATGTGATGTGCTAATCACATAAATGGTATGCCTTGTAAGAAATTAGTCTGCTCAACATACTCGACTTTCTATATCAGTAAATGCTAACGGTTTGCCCATTACTCCTCATGCCCAATACAGTAAGTATTACGTATCTGACAGAAATACTAAGTTACAAAGATATGGAGCCACAGCAGGGTGCCCCCAATCTGAGGTAGCACAGACCTAACAACATATATACAACATCGTAGTATAATGATTGCACCTGTGTGGTCATATTGTCATCAATGGGTTTGAAAATGAATTATTTGCCTCCGTTCTCTAATTATCTAAAGCATGTGATCAGTGCAGTAACATATGTCATAAACTTTTCCATGATGATGCATGAAATATAAATAACCAATAACCACAATAATGTGATTACAGATGTGAAAGCTCTAGAAACGATGCAATAACCCAACCGTAAGCAAACAGATAATGTTATTGTATCATACTTGTCCTGTGTATTACTGTCAGTGCGTGACCTATATTTGAATCTTTACCATTTCCATTTGGGATTCTCCGCCGACTTAGTTCATCCAGTAACTCGACATATATATGCTGCACTAGCTATATCCTCTAACTGATCAGAGTTACAACCTCAAGGCAATCCTAGGAGTAGCAATTTAAATGGTACCATCCATGACCCAACTGCTTGATCAGGAAGGAACGTAGTTGCAAGGCAAAGGTGCTAAGCAGAAAGTTGGCATGAACTAGTTCAGCTAGTCTTTTCAGTTAGTGCAGTTGATTGCGGGAATTGGTTTTGAAAGTACTCCCTCCGTCCCATAATATAATACGGTATTACATCCAATCTACTTAAATTAACCTCCTTGGTGCCAAAACAGGACAGTGCAGTGTTAGATTTGTTTTTCCAATTTTACCAGGATATTAGTTTTACTTTGTTTAGCATGTATTCTCTGAAATGACAGTAAATGAGAAATGGCAGCCCAGCAGAATTTAGCTTATACATGTCATACAACTCATAAGTAGATGTTGTGCACTATGAGATTCAGTATGCTGATGCTGTCATAAGGAAACGGGACAGTTCATACTGGTTCGTATGTGCGTCCTTGTCAGTTGATATGGTTCATCACTCGTTACTTCACCAGCATATACTAACACATTCTACATTTGCATCGCACCTCATGACCGGACGAATTCTATAGAGCTGATCTAACACTTCCAGTTAAATATCAGAGGTTTATGCCATATGCTCAACACTGATGCAAACAAACAAAGGGGACTTCCCATGGAACAACTAATTGGACCATGGACTTGCGATTTTCAAAACCAAAAGGCATCACATCGGTGATAGGATTACCCAAATATGACTGTCTGTGGATACCTAACCTGAGGCCAACCTAATTCACTCCATCACAAAATGTTCTCCATGCTCAACAGCCCCTAGTTCTAACGTAGCAAGCACATATTTGTCGCCCATACCAAGCCCCCCAGGATAGTATGACCGATCTCCATCTCAGGCTCTCACAATTTTGTAATCAATCGCTCTACCATTTCATCAAACACCTGCCATGCGGAACCTAACCCACACGCCCTTATATATATAAGCAAAACCGCAACCGGCATTTCGTCGAGCACCTGGGGAGCACCACAGCCCACCGCAGTAACTCGCCACCATCGTTCACACGAATGTTGTATTGTGCTAGAGAAGGGGGCAGTGGCGCTGACCTGATCTTCTTGATGAGGATGTCGCGGAGGCTCTTGCCGAGCTCCTGGGAGCGGACGCGCGCCATGAGCGCCTTGCGCGCGAGCACGCGCTTCTCCGAGTTCTTGACGTGGTGCTCCGTCCGGCGCTTGATGAGCCGCTCGATGCCGCTGGACCGCATCTTGCGCTCCATCACCTGCAGCGCGCGCTCCAGGTTGCCGTCCCTCACCTGCACCACGATCCCCCGCGCCGCCTGCACCTGTACCTGCCCCCTCCCCGCCGCCGGCCACAGCCCCCTCGCCGCTCGCGCCAGTGCCTGCATCGCGCCGCCGCTGCCTGAATGAAGCGTTGAGATTCGGGACGCCTCGCTCTCGGTCGGCCTCGGCCGTCTGTTTGTTTCTTCCGATGTTTTTGTTTCACTTGGACCCCTGCGCTCTTCTGAATTTGCATTTCTGGCTTGTAGGGCGAAACGTCAGTGCCTGCGCCCCTCTCTCCGCCGCCGCCGCCGCCGCCCGCCCCGACGGGAGCAGAGCGCCGCCGCCGTTTACCCCATCCACGGTAAGACTCTCTCTCGATCTCGACTGGCAGCTGATGATATTGCGGACGCAGCTCCGACTCCATGATCCTTGGATGATTCATACGCCAGCGGCATACAGGGGCGATCTTTTTCCACGGATTGCAAGATGCCACTGTTACATTTCATTGTGGAGAAACAGTTCTTGATGGTGATTTGGTCGGGAGGTTTGGTTTCCATCAAGTTCTGGAATCACTCCCACCCTTGAACATTTTTGTTCAGAAGCATAGGGCAGTAGGTCTTAAATCTGAAGTTTGAAGCTGAAGTGCTTCAAGTTTATCAGACATTGTGCATGGGAAATGTTAATGCGTGCTTTCACTGCTTACTTGTGCATATGAAAGTTGTTTCATTTCCCTATTTCTGTGATTGAACTAAGTTGATTGAATTGAACAGAATGCATCGACTAAGCAAATAGTGAAACTGTTCAGCTGTAAGTATGTCAAGGAATACATTTACCTGATAGTGTGCTTTTTAATGTGCCTGAAAATTTTGTCCTTTGAAGAAGCGAGTTGCGCACGCCCAACTGATTTCACCCTTTGAAAACGCAAGTTGCATCCTGTCCTGTGCACGCGCCAAAATGTTTACTGTATGGAAGAAAAAGAAAGGTAGCATCCAAAAGATAAGATGCCTGCCCGATACAGTCTTCCTAGAGTAAAACTGTCATTTCCTGCTTGTGGTCTTGTTAGCAAGTTCTGCAAGTCTCAAATGATTAGACAGCTTCATCAGCTTTTGTGACCACACAGGTGGACTTAGTTTACTTGTAGTTATGGTTTCTTGAGGAGAACATTCCTTGTTTGTTTCATTGCGTAGAACAGCTCTTGCTTACTCATTGTGATCTCAACTCTCAAGGGGTTTCCCAGTTCAGTCTGGAAATTCAGCCCTGGATATGTCAGTGCAATATGTCTTGGCTTTAATTGAGGGCCTTTTGATATTGAATATACCGGTGAGAATTTTTGTGTCTTTATTGATTTCTTGTAGAAGCAAAACTTCTTGATCAAAGCAATTTCCAACACTTTGGCCACACCCATGTTTGTATGCTACGGACGGAAAGAATGGTGGCATTCAAAAGACAACATGCCTACCTGATACAATCTTCCTAAAGTGAAATTATCATTTCCTGCTTGTGGTTTCGTTAGGAAGTTCTGCAAGTCTCAAATGAGAAAACATACATGCTGGATTTGTTTTGACGTTCCTTGCAAAGATGTTTGTCCGGTGTAATAATTCCTTTGTGTCCATATTTTCTTGTGGAGAAACATTTGTACAGTAGCATTTTTCTATTATATTGTCAGGACTTGGTTTCCAGTTCAATTTCTGGAATCACTGCCATCCTAGAACATTTTGGTTCACAAATACAGCGCAGTAGGTCTTAATCCAATCTATGGTTTCTGATATCAGATATATTTGTGGAAATTATGTATCCCCCAAAGGCTGAAGTGAAATGTTGATATGTTGGTTTGAAGCTGAACTACGTTTAAGTTTATCAAACATTGTGTAGAAGTGAAATGCCGATATATGCTTTCACTGCTTATTTGTGGATCTGAAAGTTTTCTTTGATTTGGCGTTGGTTGTAACTGAATAGAATGCATCGACTAGCAAATGTGAGATTATTCAGCTTTATAAGTATATAAAGGAATACATTTACCTGATAGTGTTCATAATGTGCCTGAAAAGTTTATCCTCTGAAGAAGCAAGTTGCATCCTGTCCTGTGCACAAGCCCAACTGTTTACTGTATGGAAGAAAAAGAAAGGTAGCATCCAAAAGATAAGATGCCTACCCGATACAGTCTTCCTAGAGTAAAATTGTCATTTCCTGCTTATGGTATTGTAAGCAAGTTCTGCAAGTCTCAAGTGACAAGACAGCTTCATCAGTGTTTGTGACTACATAAGTAGATTTAATTGAACTTCCAGTTATGGTTTCTTTAGGAGAACATTCCTTGTTTGTTTTCTTGCGTAGAACAGTTCCTGCCTACTCATTGTGATCTCAAGGGGTTTCCCAGTTCAGTTTGGAATTCAGCCCTGGATATGGCAGTGCAATATGTCTTATCTTTAATTGAGGCCCTTTTGATATTGAATATACTGGTGGGAATTTTTGTGTCTTTATTGATTTCTTGTAGAGGTAGAACTTCTTGATTAAAGCAATTTCCAACACTTTGGCCACACCCATGTTTATATGCTACAGAAGAAAAGAATGGTGGCATTCAAAGGACAATATGCCTACCTGATACAATCTTCCTATACTAAAATTGTCATTTCCTGCTTGTAGTATTCTAAGCAAGTTCTGCAAGTCTCAAATGATAATAAGACAGCTTCATCAGTGTTTGTGACCACACAGTTGGACTTAGCTCAACTTCCAGTTATTGTTTCTTGAGAACATTCCTTGCTTGTTATCCTGCGTAGAAGAATTCTTGCTTAGGCCCTGTTCGGAGGTACTCCGCTCCACAGCTCCACTCCCGGAGCAGGTGGAGTCGTAGTTGAAATTAGCGGAGCGCCTCTTTACCAGCTCTGCAGCTCTCAGGATTTCTAGGAGCTGGGGGGATTCCGAACAGCCCCTTACTCATTGTGATCTCAAGGGGTTTCCAAGTTCAGTCTGTAATTCAACCCTGGATATGGCAGCACAATATGACTTAGCTTTGAATGAGGGCCTTTTGGTATTTAATATATTGGTGGAATTTTTTGTGTCTTTACTGATTTCTGTAGAAGCAAAATACTTATTGATAAAAGCAATTTCCAACACTTTGGCCGCTCCCAACTGTATATGCCACGGAAGAAAAGAATGGTGACATTCAAAGGACAACATGCCTACCTGATACAATCTTCCTAAAGTAAAATTTTCATTTCCTGCTTGTGGTATCTTCAGGGAGTTCTGCAAGTCTCAAATGAGAAAACATCCATGCTGGATTTGTTTTGATGTTCCTTAAAAAATGTTTGCCCGGATTAATAACTCCTTTATGTCCATATTTAGTAGTATCATTTTCAGATTTTTCTCCTCAGAGTTTGGTCCTTAGAGTATGTCAACTTGCTTAAATGGTTTCCGGTTAGTCTTGATTAAACGCTTTAGGAAGAAAAAGCATGGGACACTGGGGGCAACCAACTTTCTGTTATGGACTCTTACTGAATGTCATACTGTGTGCTAACATATCAGTAACTTTCATGCTGCATACTAAAATTCTTCAGTTTCAGCCATGACGTTTTGAATTGATTACTATTGACTGGATCACTTTGTCACTTTCTCAACTGCTGAAATTGTTACTGAAAGAATAATGAACTATGATGATGTAAAACTGTAAAATGCTTTCCCTGGATTCAACTGATCATAACCATCGAACTTGGATGACCTTTCTATGATACATTATACATGTGTACGCAATCTTGGATTTAGTATCTGACACATAGAGTATTTTTTTTTGTTGTGTACTCACGATAACCATTCGTAGTTTTCTGAAAGACTGGATGTGTTCTTGGCTAACTCCCTTTTCCTATTTTCTGGCTTATGCAGATCAGCTTAACTAGCCGACATGGTTATCCCTGCACCAGCTAGGGCACCTGCGATCACCAAGTTCCTGAAGCCCTATGTTCTGAAGATGCACTTCACAAACAACTTTGTGACGGCCCAGGTCATCCACACCCCATCGGCGACCATCGCCTGCGCAGCGAGCTCACAGGAGAAGATCCTGAGGCCAAGCATGGAGTCGACGCGGGACGTGGCTGCGGCGGCCAAGATCGGGAAGCTGCTCGGCGAGCGCCTGCTGTTCAGGGGCATCCCCGCGGTGTCCGTCTCCATGTCGAGAGACCAGACATACCACGGCAAGGTCAAGGCCGTCATCGATTCTCTCATGGCCGCCGGCGTGAAGCTGCTGTGAACGGCGGTAGCCGATCATCAGTAGCCGTTTTCCACCGGCTGTTTAGTCCATGAAGTTAAGTGCAGATAAATAGTGCCTTCAGGCTTATGATGTTTATCAGTTTAGCTTTTTCGACTTCTCGAACCTGTAACTACCCAGGCATCAATACAGATCAACATGTTTCTGTTCAGAACACGGGGTTTTCCGACACGTGTTGCGGGAATGAAATTGCATCTTTTGAAGCACCTGCGTTGGGAATAATACTGTTACTTGGGAATCACGTATTAACGTTGTTGGATTCCAAGTGTTGAGACTTTTCAGGTCAAGTCTCCCATGCCAAATATAGTATGAGACCCTGAAACTTGACCACCACGGAATAACATAAGGAGTACAGTCAGCTCGCACTCACAAGGAAAGTTAAAGAAAAGAAAAGGCAGGGGCCAGTCCAAGAAACGTCAAAGTTCCTTTTGTCTAATGGTGCATCAGCTCACACCTGCCCGTAGCCCCTATATAAACGGCGTCGCGGCCGCCGCGGAGGAAGTCAAAGCGGAAGGATCACCAGCGGTTCGATCGATTTCATCTTCATCGTACAGGTGAATCCAACAACTTCGATGGCTGGTGTTCTTGCTCTGCTTTTGGGCATTCTTGTTTCTCATTTGGTTTTGATGCTGCAGCTGGAGACAGAGAGAGGGGGAGGGAAGGCAGACGGAGCGGTTGATGGAACAGGAAGGGGACAACATGGTATTTCAATCAGCATCTGCACTTCTCCTTTTTCTTGTTTGTTTAGGTGTTTCTAGTCTCGATTCATCGGTTCGGATGGCAGTAACCGTCGAAACTCGTCTCTCAGTCCTTACTAGGAAATCCCAGTTTGGTTGTCTTATGATCTTTTATTCTGAATTTTCTCTTTTGCCTGTTGGTTTGGTTGTACTGCATGCGCTTAGCCCCTAACCTTTCAGATTGGTTAGTCACAACTGGTGTTTATCTTCTTATTAGGATCTAGCTGGGGATGGCATCCTGCCACAACAACATGGTCCTGCTGGGGACGGTGAAGAAACAGACCCCACGGTCAGTTCTCCAAACCATCAGCAGTAAGAAAATATATGATTTCAGATAGAAAACATTGCTGATTCTGTTTCTTGCTGCAGCAATACTATGAAAATAGGCTGAATATGCTCGATTCTCTTAGAAGCGCGGGCATCGACCCCTATCCGCACAAGTTCGAGGTCGCGATCTCCATCGCGGACTATGTGGCTAGGTACAGCAGCTTGGGTGCTGGTGAACATTTGCTGACTGTCACTGAAAGCCTGGCTGGTATTGATTTTTCTATGTGAAAGTAACTGTAGTTAGCACTGCCAAAGTTTTCTGCTTCCTGACATTATTTGTTTGCGCCTGCAAGGGCGGGTTATGAGCAAGAGAGTTTCCTCATCCAAGCTCTTCTTTTATGATCTCTATGGCGATGGGGTGAAGGTTCAAGTCATGGCTGGGGCCAGGTATCAGTTGCATTGTTTGGATCAAGATGATGAAATTAGCATATCAGATGCATTTTGTTTGTCATTTATAATACCTTTTTCTTTATATATTTTTTCCATTACCAAAATATATGAAGTGATTTCTAGTCTCTTATCTCTCTGTTAGCTGCTCAGAGGTGGCCGAAACTGAATTCTACAAGTGCCACAGTGTTGTGAAGCGGGGAGATATTGTTGGTATAATTGGATACCCAGGTTAGTAGAAACTTGTGTACTTGTCCAATTTAGCAGTTCCTCGTTGACGATTATATCTTTTCTCTGTCTGAAAGCCTGAACAATGTTAGAAAAGCCAGTGCTGGTTAGCGACTGGAGGTTCTTTTCTGTTCTTCTCTGGTGCTTCTTTTCTGTTCTTCTCTGGTGCTTCTGCACTAGTCTTTGTACTCTACTCCTAATCTTCAATGCAATGGCAGAGCTCCTGCCGGTTACAGTAAAAAAAAGTTCGAAGAATGTTAGAGAAGTCCTTGAAATTGACCAGACATAAATTATAATAGGTTAAATTTTGGAAGCAATGTCATAGGGTTGTATCAAACGATTACCCCGCCACATTTCAAAGTATTTCTATTTCAGAGTAAAAATGCTTACCTTGAAAATAATATTTCTTCTACTGTAAGTTATATGAAAGAAAGTGATATGATACCAGGAAGCTGCAAGTTGGTAATCACGAATTTTTGGAAAACTTAGACAGTGTGTAAATCCCTGGGATCCCATTCATAACTCCGGCTTGATACATTAACTTTGTATTGCATCGATAATATATGTTTTGTTCATTGAAACTATAGTTGATATTTATGATTGGGAAATGACGTTACCACAAACTGTATAGGGTGCCTTTTCTTTCAGCTATTTTTTCCTGGCATAGTAACACTTTATTTTGACATGGATCTCAGGTAGGAGCAGCAGGGGTGAACTTAGCATATTTGCCAGAAATTTAATATTGCTCTCCCCATGCCTCCATATGCTACCGAACCAGAGAACCGGGCGTTGCACTGCTGTTGCTGGCAAGGTGAGATGGTATACTAATCATATATTCCTGATCTTGCCATATTTGTATTAGAAGTAACACCTAGAAAGCGAAACAAATTACAACAACACCATCGGTGACAAGCATCGAAAATCATAAACAATCAAACAAATAAATCTACTCAAGAGCTATCCTTAGATATTTCACTGAACACTCATGCAGCTTTAATGATACAACATGTGGCAGACCGTGTAAAAAGACAAATTAGCGAAATTGCTCCCATACTTATCCTGAAGTAGAACGGCGTGAATATAGAGTCGGCCAAGGGACTGATTCGCACAAATTAATTGTGCACACTTCGGAATTTTTGTAAATTCCTCTTGGGGGGAGTACCGTCCTGTCATGCCACATTATTTTCAGAATTTAAACTATTTATGAGACAATTTAGATAATATTTTTGATCTGTACATGTTTTGTGATCACACTGCATTGTCAGCCATACAGGTTTGTTACTCACTAAGGCACATAAAAGTGGACAGATAAGAAAATGCAGTCCACTTTTACCTGAAAAATATCAATGTTGGATCCATCTATCTCAAGTTTAAATTCCTTGGAATTAAGAACATTTTATCCATGATGCCATAATATTCTACCTATACATCTGTAAAGTGTTTTGTTATTTTACAGACAACAAGAGCAAAAGCTGGTGCTGATTGTTGGGTTCCAGGAATAGGAAGGAACACTGAAGCTTATGTTTTAAAGGACCAGGTTAGTGTCACCATGACCCCTTGACCGCCAAAACTCAGTTGAGATGAGAATTTAATGATGTGTTCGAGCCACACACTCTATACAGTGCTTCAATTTTCTTGTTCTTGTGATGCCTTTTTTTTTTATTAGAACAGTTTGTGTTTTGTCACTCAAGAGGTTATTTCTGTGTTAAACAATGTCGACCAGTTTTGAATGTTAGATCATAATTTCCTAGCTAGTTCCAACGATTTATCATCTATTTACAGGAAACTCGCTACCGCCAGAGATATCTCGACCTCATGGTAAACCATCAAGTGAGGCATATCTTTAGAACACGATCCAGGGTCATTTCCTTCATCAGAAGGTTCCTCGATGAACGCAACTTTTTGGAGGTGGGTCCTGAACCATTATGCATTCTCTTTGAAGCGCTTCTTTAAGAGAAGAGAAGTCATTCTCTTATTTGGTTAAATGGTTTCCCATCTTGGGTCATTTTCCAGGTTGAGACACCAATGATGAACTTGATTCCTGGGGGAGCATCTGCAAAACCTTTTGTTACACATCACAACGAACTAAACATGGATCTGTACATGAGAATTGCTCCTGAACTCCATCTGAAGCAGTTGGTTGTGGGTGGCTTGGACCGTGTTTATGAGATTGGAAAGCAATTCAGGAATGAAGGGTTTGATTTAACTCACAGTCCTGAATTTACAGGATGTGAATTCTATATGGCTTATGCAGACTACAATGACCTGATGGAGCTTACTGAAACCATTTTGTCGGGTACGTATTTATTTTAGCAACGCATAATTATGGCTCATGTTTACAGGCCAGACAGACCATGCCAAATGTTAGGTGTTGCACTTAGGCTAGCAAGTACCACAGAAGTGATGCATCCATGACCACTCGAATCAGTTTGTGTATCTAAGTTTTGGTAACTATGGCAGGTATGGTGATGGAGCTGACTGGTAGTACTAAGATAAAATACCATGCAAATGGAGCCGATAATCCTCCCATAGAGATCGATTTCACACCTCCTTACAGGTAGTAGATATGGCTTCTGAACATCAGGACTGCACCTGTGAAATATGGTTTGATATTATCTAAGTTGTTTGCTCACTTGGGTTGTTTGGTGCTTCTATGTTATTGTAGAAGGATAGATATGATGCAGGAACTGAAATCTATCGCTGGGCTTGACATTCCATTAGATTTGTCAAGCGACGAGGCTACCAAATACCTCGCGGAAACGTGCGAGAAGTATGGAATCAAATGCTCGCCGCCTCAAACAACAGCACGGTTGCTTGACAAGGTTTCATTCATGTCTCCTGGACACCAGCCTTTGTTGGAACTACTTGTTAAAACTTGGCTTGTTTAACTTATCTTGCAACTTATGATTTCTCTGTTCACCGTAGTTTATCATAATCTATTAAGCCAAAACATTCCATAACGTCTATTGAGCATACTAGTTTCTTCTGTATCAGATTACTGGGCATTTCCTGGAGGCCACATGTGTGAACCCAACTTTTATCATCAACCATCCAGAGATAATGAGCCCACTGGCCAAATGGCACAGGACTCAGCCAGGACTGACAGAAAGATTCGAGTTATTCATCAACAAGCATGAGGTAAATTCTGCTATTCTGCAACACTATGCGTTAATGCCGCACATTTCCCCCTAATTTATGAAGCGTGATTTGGTGCTTTTGTATCCTCCTGATAGGTATGCAATGCCTACACCGAGTTGAACGATCCATTGGTGCAAAGACAACGATTTGAAGAGCAGCTGAGGGTATGTAACCAGAAACCGAAACTTGCTGCTGAAACCTTCTACAGATTACATTTCTATAGCCACGTTTTCTGAAAGCCTGCGTGCCATTCTGTGAAACCTTGCTCCCCCTAGAGCCGGCAATCGGGAGATGACGAAGCGATGGCGCTCGATGAAGCGTTCTGCACTGCTCTCGAGTATGGTCTGCCACCAACGGGCGGTTGGGGGATGGGAATTGATCGGATCGCAATGCTTCTGACGGACTCGCAGAACATCAAGGTTTGTGCAACACCCCCGCCCCCTCTTTGTAGTTCTTTTCTTTTTGACGACACGACATTTCTCTGACCAACGACTTATGGTTTTTGTGAATTTTCAGGAGGTTCTTCTGTTCCCAGCAATGAAGCCCCAACTATCTGGGTAGTTGGAAACCGCTATTTTGATTGAAGAGGGACAACAAACAACAATATTACATGTACTACATAATTAAGAAACATGGTTTCACCTGAGTGTTGTATCCTTGTTAAAGACTGCTACTTGAGTGTTTGATGTTTGTGGATTTGTTGTTTGATCGTATCTCGCAAGTTTTGAAGTTTATTGCACTACCGGTAGCGAGATTTCCCAATGTTCGCCACCGTGTGGTATATCCTTGCCCGTGTGCTGTGCCTTTCTTTGAGCGCGCTGGTGCACCCAACGCCACCATTCACAGGAGACTCTATCGCGTCACTTGCAGCCACCCAGCCTATTACCTTCACGGTACCCACACTGCTCCTCACAAAACTTCTATAATACTGCTTAGAGAGGAGCCCAATTATCGCAAAGAAGCTGAGCCTCCTGCAGAGTTCACCTGAACGGAAGGAAATCGACAAAATCAGAACCACTTTGGTAGAAAATGAAAATGATGCGGACAAAAAGGAAATGAAAATGAACATACAAACTTACATAACCAATCCTTAATGGACCATCAACGAATAATCTTACTAGTTAAAGGTACATCTCTTCCCATGTGTTTATGTGGGTCATTCTCAATCCAGAAATCACCAGCTTTCCTTTGGTTGGTGATTGAAGAAGCACTTCAACACTACTCAATTCCATGTAAAAAATGATCGTCAAAAAAAGAAAAACTCCATGTCGGCGAGCATCAGTGGAACCCACTCCTTTTGAGATCAGCACCGCCCACTGCATTAACGTGGATGGGTCTCTTCACCCTTTCTTCTGTGCGTTTTCGAGAAAAATACTATCCTATCCATAGGATCAAATATGTTGCATATCTCCCGGGGCTGAGAATTCCCTAAGAAATCATGTGGACCTTTATTTTTTTTAGAACGAAGACGCTAGGAGCGTCCGGCTTTAAATTAATATTAGCCCACAACATAGGCAGCGTACCAACATGTCCAAACCATACACACATCACTGAAGGACTCAGGCCACACACACTCACGAAGTCGTAGGGTTCAAGGCCAAAAGAGCGCGAGCAATGGTTACATGGCTCGACGGCCAGAAACTGAGCACGCAGGCTCGCCCACAGAACAAAAGGGCCACTCCAAATCAAGAAGTGGCGGCTGGCTCCCTAGCCATCACGTACACCTGGTGGAGACGGTCTTGAGCATGTTGCATCCTCTCAGTATCCTTGCGCCTCGCCAACGGACTCCACTGCTACAGAAATAAGTTGCATTTGTAGATAACATTAGCCGGGTGAGTCGGGAAGATCCCCTTAATAGTTAGTTTGTTCCTAGTTAACCAAAGCGCCCAAAACAGTGCCCCAACACAGCTCCACAGCACACGTTTACCACTCCCCTGGACCGCGTCAAGGATTGCCAAGATCGCTGGTGGACCTCGGGTCCCAAGACACCCCGTCCGTGGTGCGACCGCACTCCAAGCGAACCTGGCCAGCGGGCACCGGAAGAAGACGTGCTTTGCGTCCTCGACCACGTTACAGACCATGCAAGTGCCGGTCGACGGTCCCTGCCTTTTAGCCACGTTTCAGAAGTGGGCAATTTGTTCCAGAACAGTTTCCATAAAAACACTTTGATTTTCAACGGGAGGCGCGCCTTCCAAAGGCCCTTCACCACCGGCTGGGCCGGCCCCTGGCAAATCTTGTGGTAAAGCGATTTGACCAAGAACTTGCCTGACGCGGTGAGCGCCCAAGTCACCGAGTCAGCCGCTGTGGACAGCGAGATCGGGCTTATGAGCGCTAGCATCGCCGCATAATTCGCCCGCTCTTGGTCGCTGAGCTCCCGATGGAAATAGATCGCCGGGCGAAGCTAGGGCCGAGGCCACGGTCAAGTACGGGTTTACCGCAATTGTGTACAGGTCCTGGAATTCCAACCAAAGAGGCTGGGAGCCGACCCAAAAGTCTAGCTAAAACCTAGCCGATCTGGCGTCTCCTATGGCAAATTTTGCCCCCATGGCAAAAGCCTGTCTAACGGCTTGGATGTCATTCCAGAAAGATGAGCCCCTAGCTGCACCTTCGAAGAAGTTTCTGCTCGGGAAATATTTAGCACGCAGAAGATCAGCCCACAAGCCCGTCACCCCTTGGGATATCTTCCAGATCCACTTGCACATGAGTGCAATGTTCAGGATTCTAGTGTTGGTGATGCCGAGGCCCCCCAAGCCTTGGGGCGACAAACCGCTGCCCACTTCACCATATGGTATTTACGCTTCAGGCCTGTTCCTTCCCAGAAGAAACGCGACCGAGGCGTGTCCATTTTAGCGTGAACACCCTCGTCCAAAAGAAAGAGGCCCATCGCAAACAGAGGCATGGAGGATAGGCTCGAGTTCGTGAGCACTAGCCTAGCTGCGGAGGAGAGGAATTTGCCCCGCCGCGGACACACCCGTCCCCCAATCTTGGTCCAAAGCGGAGCTCAATCGTCGATCTTAAGCCGTATAGAGTCTAATGGCAAACCTAGATACGTGAAAGGAAACTTGCCAACTTTGCAGTTGGCAAGTCCATGATGCGCCTGCCCTCATCCGCTTCCAACCCCATGGGCATAACTTCACACTTGTGGAAGTTGATCTCCAGCCCGGACATGAGCTCGAAGCTAAGGAGAAGGGCTTTGACTGTAGCCACACTGTGGAGGTCCGGCTGGAATAGCAGAAGCGTGTCGTCGGCGTATCGCAAGTGGAGATCCCCCTTGGGATGAGGTGGCTAATCACACCTTTGATGTGGCCGGCCTCGGCGGCTCTTCGCAGCATAGCCGCCAGCGCATCTATTACGAAGTTGAACAAGATTGGGGACATTGGGTCACCCTGACGGAGTCCATGTTTGTTCCAGAAGAAGTGCCCTACTTCTCCGTTGACCGAGATCGCTGTCTGGCCACCTGAGACCAGCTGCATCACTCGGTGAACCCAAACAACCGAGAAACCTCGAATGATGAGAACTTACCGCAGGAAATCCCAGTTGACCCAGTCGTACGCTTTTTCAAAGTCCAGTTTAAGTAAGATGGCTGGTTCTTTCATGCGTTTAAGCTCGTGGAGAATTTGCTGAAGGGCCAACGAGCCCTCCAGGATGTGACGGCCACGGATGAACGCAGATTGCGAGCGACTTATCGTGCGTTGAGCGATCGGGACGAGGCGCGTGGTACACGCTTTAGCACAGATCTTGAGAGGAACGTTAATAAGCGCGATGGGTTTATACTGACGAATGTTGTCCGCCCCGCCACTTTGGGGATGAGCAATAAGATGCCGTAGTTAAGCCTAGCAATATCTACCGTGCCCCGCATGAATCCGTTGCACACCTCGAAAATGGGCTCGCCGGAGCAGAGGCCAAAAATGTTTGAACATTGCCACCAGCCACCCATCCGGGACCGGCGCGGTTGAAAGGATCGATATGGTTGACTAGAGGGGGGAGGGGGGTGAATAGGCAACTAATAATTTTTAAGTTTTTCTTTACCAAATTAAACTTTGCAACAAAATAGGTTGTCTAGATATGCAACTATGTGAGCAACCTATATGATGCAATAACAACTAGCACATAAGCAAACAAGGGATACAACACAAGTAGGCTTGCAAAAGTAAAGGCACGAAGTAACCAAGAGTGGAGCCGGTGGAGACGAGGATGTGTTACCGAAGTTCCTTCCTTTTAAGGGGAAGTACGTCTCCGTTAGAGCGGTGTGGAGGCACAATGCTCCCCAAGAAGCCACTAGGGCCATCGTATTCTCATCACGCCCTCACGCAATGCGAGATGCCGTGATTCCACTATTGGTGCCCTTGAAGGCGGCGACCGAACCTTTACAAACAAGGTTGGGGCAATCTCCACAACAATTGGAGGCTCCCAACGAAACCACGAAGTTTCACCACAATGGAATATGGATTCGAGGTGACCTCAACCGTCTAGGGTGCTCAAACACCCAAGAGTAACAAAATCCACACTAGAAAGTATGGGGGAAGCAAATATCCTTTGGTGGAAGTGTAGATCTAGGTCTCCTCCTTCAATCCCTAGCAAATCAACAAGTTTGAGTGGCTAGAGAGGGAGATCGGGCAAGAGAGCTTGAGAGCATTAATGGTGGAGTGATAGAGGTCAAAGGTGAGAGTGGTAGGTCGAAGAACCACCTTATATACCAACCCTAATAAATCCAACCGTTACTACGTTTTCAACACTGCAGCGGTACAACCGCTCCTTGTCCCGGTACAACCGGGACTCACGATGCAACGACAAAACCCTACCAGGCGGTACAACCGGGCCACCGGGCGGTAGTACCGTTATTAGAAAATAACCGGACCAACCGCCGAGCCACCGCACAAATACCGCACCGAAACAGAACGGAGTCACCCTTGAGGGCGGTAGTTGGGCGGTGCGGGGCCGGTGCAACCGCTTGGCCTTGAGCGCTTGAGCGGCTAAGGTACGAGCGGAAGAACCGCTCGAACCTCCGGTAGTACCGGTTGATGAGGAACAACCGGACCAACCGGGCTACCACCGCCCAGCCACCGCATCAAAACAGAAGCCTGACCGGTACATGGGCGGTGCATGGCCGGAACAACCGCCGCATGTCTTTGCAGAGCCTGGTGGCGGTACCACCGCCCGGAGGCAGCGGTACCACCGCTCAACAAAGACAGGAATGCGTCAAGAGCCAGCGGTACAACCGCTCGGACGAGCGGTACAACCGCTGGGAAAACACAGCAGAAGTCAAACCAAAAGGGATGCACTCTCTCTCACACCAGAGGAAGACAAAAGAGGGGTGATGGACGTGTACGTGAACGGATTCCCCTATTCTTCCCAAAGTAGATTCCCTCTTGATAGTACGGGTTCCCTACGACCAAAGAGATAAAAAGCATAGAGGACTCCGTCTTCAACCGTTTCCTTGAGAGAAACAACTATCCGATGTAAGCCTAATCATCGAGAACACAAACATTTAGCACAGGATTAGACCAACAAAGGGTTGTCATGATCATCCAAAACATAAGGTAGGGAAATGCCCTTTCAATCTCCCCCTTTTTGGTGGATGATGACAACAACACGATTTAAGATAGAAATCTATAGAATCTAGTCGGAGCTCCCCCTAGATGTGTGCCCCAATTTGAACTAGCTGTTAGAGAGCATGGGCATACTTTAAGGTCGAGACTCCCCCTAGATTTTATAGGCTCACCACTAAAAGCACATAAAAAGAAGGTAGACAACAAAATGAAACGAGAGCAATACTACCAATAATGACCAACGAGCAAATAAATAAGATAGCAGGAGTGGCACAAAATCCACACAAAGCAAACCGAGAAACGAACAAAGTTCAACTGGAGACCACAGACAAAGTTCAACACGAAACACACACCACACAACCACCCATGCAACTCCCGAGTCCTATCACACTCTCTCCCCCTTTGGCATCAAGACACCAAAAAGGAAGAGAGCAAAGCTAGCGCCCCAGGCTCAGTCGTCCTCCTCTAACTCCTCGGTAGCATCTGGATCTTCATCATTGTCAGAATCTTCACCATTATCAGAATCTTAATCATCGTCCCGATCTGAGTCCTCCATGATATCATCAGCAGCAGTAAAGGTGGTGGAGGGCTGAGGGGGGGCTTCATCATCAGTCCAGGTGTTGTGGGAAGATATCCAACGCTCCTCTAGTGTGATGCTCTTCTCAGAACCACTCTGAACCGACATGTTGAGGTGCCTCATCATAGCAATTTGGCGACGCCGGGCATGCTTCTCATTGACATGTGCCTCATACATCCTCTTCTGGATGTCAGACTGAAGGCAGAAAGTCTTCTTCACCTTGGCAGCGAGCTTGTCCACCCACGAGGGCTTGGCCCCTGGCTCCAACTCAAAATCCTCATCATCAGAAGTGGCATAGACATCCTCAGGAGCATCAACAGGGAAACGTGGCTTGGCGTGCTTCTTCTTCTTAAGGAGCTTGACTTCGTGAATGGTAAGATTATTAGGAGAGGTGAGGGGCTCTCCAGGACGGCGAACCTCCCACACGGAGTTCAGAAAGCACATGCCAAAAGGAGCATAAATGGGGACCTTCCTATAGATGACCATGTTGTACATCTCGTGCCACAGCTAGTTGGACACATCAAACGTCTCCCCAGATCCCACCTTGGTCTTTATAGCAACCATCAAGTCAACAAGATAGCCATGGATTTCATCCTGATTCCCCACCTTGGGCAGAAGCACATTGCAAAACACACGATGCATGATGTCATAGACCTTCACCAAATCCTTAGATTCACCAATAATACCACGACCCCGCATGTACAGAGGGGCAAGCTTCTCCTTAGGCATGGAGTAGGATGGTCATGGGGGTGAATGCCACCCCTTCCTTCCAAACCGGTATCATCGTACCCAATAGCATTGCAAAAGGTCCTCCAGGGAACTTGAAAGAGCTCATCACGGCACATGAAAGTGAGGGTGCGCGCGTCATCTTCTCCAAAGTGAACGGTGGCATAGAACTGATGGATGAGTTGAACATCAAAGTCATAGTTGACGGTCATGAGCTTGACAAGATCAAACTCCTCACAGAGAGCCAAAGCCTCACCAAAACACTCCAGGTTGTTCCTCCAATGGTCAAGATCGATGGTCCACTGCTTGGCATATCTGTTCTTGTTGTGCTCAGAGAGTTCATGAACAATCCGCACTTGCATCTCATTTCGAAACTGAATGGTGGTCCAACGAGGAGCTACGAGAACCACATAAGGATTCTTGGAGCGGAAGGCTTCCCAATCCTTGGCTTTCCAACGGTGCAGTGGCATTACCACACGTTGCTTTGCAGCGGCAGACTTTTCACGGCGAGTAGGCTTGGTGGGAATCACAACTTCCTCTTCATCAGCAGACACAGCCGGGTGCGCAGTCCTTCGAGCCCTCTTCTTGGTCTTGCAAGGAGCAGAGCAAGAACTAGAGCCACCTGAACACACACACACACACACACACACACACACACACACACACACACGAAGAGAACACACGAAAACTAGCAAGAATGAGAGGACAGCACACAATAAATGCAAAAGCAGAGAAACCAGAACAATGCTGTGTGGTTCATATATTCCGGTTGTACCGGATCTCCCACCGGTAGAACCGCCCCACTGGTTGTACTGCCCGTATAGGCGGTAGAACCGCTGACAGTGGCACTACCAGGGGAGATAGATCTAACCAAGACATGCGAATCACACAAGCAATATTCTGATTTCTAGGTACTGCATAGACAGAAGAAAAACAACGATCTCTCCCAACCAAAGAACAAACACTAAACTTGGAGGGTTAAGTAATGCCCTAGACAAAGAAGAAACCCTAGAACGAGGAACGAAGAACAAGGGCATTACCACCATCCATGGAAGAAGATCGGAAGGCCTCCAAAGAGAGAATCCACGGAGAGCCCACGGATCCGAAGCGCGGTACGCACTCCGGGGCGGGGCAGAGGTGACCGGCGGCTAGGGCAAGGAAAAGGAGAACGGGGATGAAGGGGAAAAAGAAGAAAACCCTTCACCCCGTCGGATATAAATAGGCCCATAGTCACAGCAAAAAGAGAACCACTCAAGGACGGTTGTACCACAAGTCGCATCTTGACAAGTGGTTGTGGGCGGTACTTCCGTTTCCTGAAGGGCGCCGGTAGTACCGCCCGGAAACAACTGGTAGTACCGGACGAAGGAAGCCCAGTGAAAATGGGCGGTAAAACCGCCCAAGTACCGATTGCAAACCTACTGGGGCAGCACAACCAGGTATCAGCGGTAGAACCGCCCGTGACCCCGGTTGTACCGCCCGACCACCAATGCCCAAACCAAGGAGAAGGGAACAAAACAAACGGGACAACAACTTAGAGAAACCAACACTAAGAACAGAGAAAAGAACGAAAGGAAAACAAAACAACCGCACAAAAGCAGAGCGAGCTCAGGCCTTTCTCAAGAGAGGGCGGTGGCCGGAGCCACCTATGTTTGAGTCAATTGGTATGGCACCGCGAAGAATTATCCTTGGGCCCATGACCAAAACTCGTCTTTGAAGCACAAGTACCATAAAAAATGGCTAATGTGAAAGAGTTGATCGTTTTATGCATAATGGGGGGAGGGAGAGTTCATTGAGAGAACAACACTCCCCCTATGTCCATGCCTACACCTAAACTAGACAACAAGTTGAGTGTGGTGGGGGGTGCAAGGGTTCAAGTCACATTGGTCGAATCAATGATATTTAGCTCATGCCTTAACTCGTGAAATCTTGCTTCATCCAAGGGTTTCGTGAAAATATCTGCAAGGTTATCATGAGTGTTGACATACTTGAGCTCGATCTCCCCTCGCCTAATGTGATCCTTGATGAAATGATACCGAATCTCAATATGCTTCGTCTTGAAGTGTTGCACCGGGTTGAGAGAGATCTTGATGGCACTTTCGTTGTCACACCAAAGAGGCACTTTGTCACAAATGACACTGTATTCCTTTAAAGTTTGCCTCATCCATAAGAGTTGTGCACAACAACTACCGGCCGCCACATATTCCGCTTCGGTGGACGAGATAGACACAAAACTTTGCTTCTTGGAAGACCAACTCACCAAAGAGCACCCAAGAAACTTGCACCCTCCGGAAGTGGACTTCCTATCCACTTTGTCTCTCGCCCAATCGGAATCCGTAAATCCTTCAAGCTTGAAGTTTGCCCCTCTTGGGTACCATAAGCCAAAGTTTGGGGTATGAGCCAAATATCGAAAGATTTGCTTGACCGCCACATAGTGACTTTCCTTCGGTACGGCTTGAAACCGTGCACACATCCCCACACTCAACATGATATCCGGTCTAGATGCACAAAGGTAAAGCAAGGAGCCAATCATGGAGCGATATACCTTTGGTTCCACCGCTTTACCATTGGGATCAATGTCAAGTTGGCACTTGGTAGGCATTGGTGTAGTAGCCGGCTTGACATCACTTAGCTTGAATCTTTTTAGCATGTCTTGAGTGTATTTGGCTTGGTTGATGAAGGTTCCTTCTCTTCTTTGTTTGATGTCAAAACCAAGGAAGAACTTCAACTCTCCCATTGAAGACATCTTGAACTTGGAGGTCATGAGAGCGGCAAATTCCTCATTGAAAGCTTTGTTAGGGTAACCAAAGATAATGTCATCAACATATAGTTGGCATACAAACAACTCCCCTTTGACCTTCTTAGTAAAAAGAGTGGGATCGATTAGCCCCACCTCAAATCCACGATCTTGTAACAACTCGGTAAGGTGGTCATACCACGCACGTGGGGCTTGTTTAAGGCCATAGAGTGCCTTATCGAGTTGATACACATGATCCGGGAAGTAGGGTTCCTCGAACCCGGGGGGTTGCTTGACATAGACCAACTCATTAATAGGACCATTAAGAAAAGCACTTTTCACATCCATTTGTTGCAACTTAAAGTTGTGATGGGAAGCATAAGCAATCAACAAACGTATGGATTCAAGACGAGCAACGGGAGCAAAGGTTTCACCGTAGTCGATACCCTCGACTTGGGAGTAGCCTTGTGCTACCAATATTGCCTTGTTGCGAACGATGTTCCCATGAGCATCTTGCTTGTTCTTGAAAATCCACTTGGTTCCAATGACATTGTGGTCCCCCGAAGGCCTTGGCACCAATCTCCACACCTTGTTGTACTCGAAGTTGTTGAGTTCTTCATGCATGGCATTGAGCCAATCCGAGTCTTCGAGCGCCTCATAGACCTTTTGGGGTTCAACACAAGAGACAAACGCGTGATGTTCACAATAGTTTGCTAATTGTCTACAGGTGCTTACCCCCTTTCTTAGACTTCCAACCACATTTTCCATGAGATGGCCTTGGGTGGTGAGCTTGGAAGCAATCTTCACGACACGACGCTCTAATTCCTCCTCGGGTGTGGAAGGAGGAGGGTTAACTTGATTATCTTGAGCGCCGTCTTGAGCTTGTTCTTGATCTTGAGCTTGCTCATGATCTTGAACTTGTTCGAGGGGTAGAACTTGACCTTGGGCATCATTTAGAGGTTCACCGCCATCTTGAGGTTGATCTTGCCCTTGGTCTTGTTCACGAGGTTGAGGGCCTTCATTTTGTTCTTCGGAAGCGTGTGGGTCTTGGGGAGGTGATGGCTCCACTTGAGTGGACCATTGTCCTTCTCCTTGACCTGAGGGGTTCCTCAATGGGTAGAATATGACCAATACCCATTCTTCTTATGGCTTGGGGAGGAATTTCATCACCTACATCAGAAGTACCACTTTGCTCCACTTGGGAGCCGTTATTTTCGTCAAACTCCACGTTACACGTCTCCTCAATGAGTCTGGTGGACTTGTTGAGAACACGGTAAGCATGAGAGTTTGTAGCATAACCAACAAATATGCCCTCATGAGCTCTAGCCTCAAATTTAGACAAATGAACACCTTTCTTGAGAATGAAACACTTACAACCGAACACCCGGAAGTACTTGAGGTTGGGCTTGTTGCCGGTGAGTATCTCATAAGGAGTCTTGTTCAAGCCTTTGCGGAGATAGAGCCGATTGGATGCATGACATGGAGTGTTGATGGCTTTGGCCCACAAGTTGTATGGAGACTTGAACTCCGCCATCATGGTCCTTGCCGCATCCATCAACGTCTGGTTCTTCCTCTCCGCAACACCATTTTGTTGAGGAGTATAAGGAGCAGCATATTGGTGCTTGATCCCCTCATCACTAAGAAACTCATCCAAGGTGTAGTTCTTGAACTCGGTGCCATTGTCACTTCTGATTGTCAAGATCTTTGCATTGTGTTGACGTTGAGCTTCATTTGCAAAGTCGATAACGGTTTGTTGAGTCTCACTCTTCCTCTTGAAGAAGTATACCCAAGTGTATCTTGAATAATCATCCACAATCACCAAGCAATACTTTCTACCTCCAAGACTATCAAAAGATGGAGGCCCAAAGAGATCCATGTGAAGGATCTCCAAGGGTCTCTTCGAGTAGATGATGGTCGTGGGAGGGTGAGCCTTCTCATGAAGCTTTCCTTCAATACAGGCACTGCAAGCATGATCTTTGGCAAAACTAACATTTGTTAGTCCACGGACATGGTCCCCCTTGAGAAGACTTTGCAAAGATCTCATATTGACGTGGTCCAAACGGTGATGCCAAAGCCATCCCACATCAACTTAAGCCATTAGGCATGTCGCGGTCTTAGTGGGTCGCTCCGAAAAGTTAATCACATAGAGACCATTCTCGACATGCCCAACAAAGGCTACTTTAAGAGTCTTGCTCCACAAGAGGGCCACGATATGAATGTCAAAGAAAGTAGCAAAGCCCATGAGTGCAAGTTGACGAACGGAAAGCAAATTGTATGCAAGGGACTCAACAAGCATGACTTTCTCGATCGTTAGATCATGAGAAATGACAACCTTGCCAAGACCCAATACCTTAGAATGTGAGGCATCACCCCACTAAACATTGGTGGGCATAGATGGAATCTTTTGCACGTCCACCACCAAGTCCTTGCTCCCAGTCATATGATTTGTTGCTCCACTATCGAGCAACCATGATCCCCCACCGGAAGCAAACACCTACAAGAGATCAATGCTTGGTTTTAGGTACCCATTTAGTAATGGGTCCTTTGATGTTAGTAACAAGGGTCTTAGGAACCCAAATAGACCATTTAATGTACTCATAAGGAGAACCAACGAATTTAGCATAAACATGTCCATCACTAGCACGGCACAACACATATGACGGGTTAAAGTCGCCGGCTTTGTTGGAGGAAATGCTTTTGCCCTTTTGGACGTCAACTCCCTTCACTTTTTCTTTCTTCTCCTTAGGAGCACCTTCTCCCTCTTTCACAAAAGTTTGCTTGAGAGGAGGAGGACGTTTGGTCTTGTCGTTCTTCTTCTTCTTGCTCTTGGACTTGGGTGCAAACCAAATTCCTTCCTTGGCCACAACTTCCTTTTGATTGCTCAAAAGGTCGTTGAGGTTCTTCTCACCTTGAATGCATGTCACAAGGCCTTTCTCAAGTTGATCCTTCAATTTGGCATTCTCCTCCACAAGATGCACATGCTCGCAACATGGGTTAGTAGCACATGCGTTATCAATTAATACCATATGAGGGAAGGTGGCCTTTTCCTTGGTTAGCTTAACTTGGAGTTGAGCATGAGACTCCTTGAGGTTAGCGTGAGCACCCTTCAAGACTTTGTGGGCCTTGTCAAGTATCTCAAACTCCTCTTTGAGTCTAGCATGATCAGCCCCAAGTTTAGCCTTCTCGGAAGTTAGCACACGAGACACGACAAGAGCATGATCAAGATCTTTCTTTAACTTAGCATGGTCATCGTTGTATGACTCCTCAAAAGTCAAACGATGAACACGCTCTTCCTTAGGAGCATTAGAGAGATCCGATATCTCATCGGCATAGTCACGACTATGACCTTCCATCTTAGAGATGGTTTCTTCGTGAGCCTCGATCATGTCATTGGCCTCACCAAGTTGTTCCAAGAGAGCAACAAAATGCTTCTTGGACTTGCCCTTGAGCTTACTCATAAAAGACTCAAATTCATTCACTTCCTCATTAGAACCATCATGTTCATCAATGCAATCCTCCAACGAGGGATTAGTAATGATGGTGGTTTTAATGTTGGGGGTTACCTTGTTTGAAGCTTTAGCCATGAGGCACTTGGCGGTGATGTTCTTGTTGGGTGAATCAAAGAGAGACACCCAGGGAGTAGTAGCAATGGCAACGGATGCCATGGCCATCTCTTCTCCATTTTCATCATCATCGTCATCCTCTTGGTATTCTTCTTGAACCACCAACCCACGAGTGGGAGTCTTGGCGAAGTTGTTCTTGTTGGGGAAGGACTTGGCTTTGTCTTTTCGGATGAACTTGCCACTATTGTCTTCCCGCTTCTCGTAAGGACAATCCGCAACGAAATGGCTCACATTGCCACAGTTGAAGCAAGTTCTAACTCGTTGCTTGCCCTTGACACCACTTGAGTTGTTCTTGTTGAAGTTGGGTCTTGTATTCTTCTTGCTCCAAAATTGTCTTGAAGCAAGGGCCATGTGCTCATGATAATCATACTTGGTGTCTTCGGGGTTGCTCTCCTCATCTTCCACTTCTTCCTCTTCTTCCACAATAACCTTGGCCTTCAAAGCAAGGTTGGGCTTATTTGCCCTTTGAGAATGGAGCACCGCATTGTCGGTGGTCTTGTCCAAGATGCTCATTGCAACGAACTCATCCAACACTTCACTTGAGGTCATGGAGTGGAAGTCCGGTCTTTGACGGATGACGGAGGACATGGCCTTGTTGTAGGGCATCATGGCCTTGAGGAACTTGCGCTTGATCCAATTGTCATCTGTGTCCTTGCTTCCATGATCTCGGAGTGAGACCGCGAGTTTGGTCACTCTTCAAAAGAGCTCATGAGGTTCTTCATCTTCTTTCATTGCAAACTCATCGGCTTCATCTTGCACCACTTCATAGTTGGAGCATTGAATGCTAGCACTTCCTCGATAGAGAGACACAACGCATTGCCATGCGTCTTTAGCCACGACATGAGGTCGAAGATGAGGGAGATCTTCGGGAAGGATTGCATCTTGGATGATGAAGAGAGCACTCTCATTGAATTGATTATCCACGGCTTCTCGAGGGGTGAAGTTGCTTGGGTCATGAGGATAGAAACCTTCTTCAATGATTCTCCAAAGGTTAGTGTTCACATGATTTAAATGACGCTTGAAGCGATAAACCCAAGAATCAAAATCAGCATTTTTCTCATACTTAGGAGGAGGACCGGCATGATTTAAATGAGTAGAGGGAATCGGTCCTCCATAAATTGGAGGTTCCACATGGGCAAAGATGCAGGTGCCATTTCTACCACTAGACATAGGAGCTTTCTCACTAGTAGCTTCCCACTTGTCGGGGTTAGCATCCATCACCGTGTTGGCGGGATCACCCACTTTCACGGGCGCGGTGGAAAGTTTAAGCCCTTTCTAAGAAATCCTTAAACATGTCCTTGACCTCGGTCGTCATGGAGGTTTTCCATGTGTCCAACGCCACATTGAATTCCTCACGTGAGATTGAGTTGCCCCCATCTCCCGTAGATGATATCGGATTTGCACCGGAGTGCTCTCCCACATCATCTACGACGTCAACCATACTCTTTGGATGGTAAAGTCCTTAAAAAGAGACGAGGCTCTGATACCAATTGAAATGATCGATATGGTTGACTAGAGGGGGGGGGGGTGAATAGGCAACTAACAATTTTTAAGCTTTTCTTTACCAAATTAAACTTTGCAACAAAATAGGTTGTCTAGATATACAACTATGTGAGCAACCTATATGATGCAATAACAACTAGCACATAAGCAAGCAAGGGATACAACACAAGTAGGCTTGCAAAAGTAAAGGCACGAAATAACCAAGAGTGGAGATGGTGGAGACGAGGATGTGTTACCGAAGTTCCTTCCTTTTAAGGGGAAGTACGTCTCTGTTAGAGCGGTGTGGAGGCACAATGCTCCCCAAGAAGCCACTAGGGCCACCGTATTCTCCTCACGCCCTCACACAATGCGAGATGCCATGATTCCACTATTGGTGCTCTTGAAGGCGGCGACGGAACCTTTACAAACAAGGTTGGGGCAATCTCCACAACAATTGGAGGCTCCCAACGAAACACGAAGCTTCACCACAATGGAATATGGCTTCGAGGTGACCTCAACCGTCTAGGGTGCTCAAACACCCAAGAGTAACAAAATCCACACTAGAAAGTATGGGGGAAGCAAATATCCTTTGGTGGAAGTGTAGATCTAGGTCTCCTCCTTCAATCCCTAGCAAATCAACAAGTTTGAGTGGCTAGAGAGAGAGATCGGGCAAGAGAGCTTGAGAGCATTAATGGTGGAGTGAGAGAGGTCAAAGGTGAGAGTGGTAGGTGGAAGAACCACCTTATATAGCAACCCTAATAAATCCAACCATTACTGCATTTTCAGCACTGCAACGGTACAACCGCTCCTTGTCCCGGTACAACCGGGACTCACGATGCAATGGCAGAACCCTACCAGGCAGTCCAACCGGGCCACCGGGCGGTAGTACCGGTTATTAGAAAATAACCGGACCAACCGCCCAGCCACCGCACAACTACCGCACCGAAACAGAACGGAGTCACCCTTGAGGGCGGTAGTTGGGCGGTGCGGGGCCGGTGCAACCGCTTGGCCTTGAGCGCTTGAGCGGCTAAGGTATGAGCGGAAGAACCGCTCGAACCTCCGGTAGTACCGGTTGATGAGGAACAACCGGACCAACCGGGCCACCACCGCCCAGCCACCGCATCAAAACAGAAGCCTAACCGGTACATGGGCGGTGCATGGCCGGAACAACCGCCGCACGTCTTTGCAGAGCCTTGTGGCGGTACCACCGCCCGGAGGTAGCGGTACCACCGCTCGACAAAGACAGGAATGCGTCAAGAGCCAGCGGTACAACCACTCGGACGAGCGGTACAACCGCTGGGAAAACACAGCAGAAGTCAAACCAAAAGGGATGCACTCTCTCTCACACCAGAGGAAGACAAAAGAGGGGTGATGGAGGTGTACGTGAACGGATTCCCCTATTCTTCCCAAAGTAGATTCCCTCTTGATAGTACGGGTTCCCTACGACCAAAGAGATAAAAAGCATAGAGGACTCCGTCTTCAACCGTTTCCTTCGAGAGAGAACAACTATCCGATGTAAGCCTAATCATCGAGAACCTGAAACATTTAGCACAAGATTAGACCAACAAAGGGTTGTCATCATCATCCAAAACCTAAGGTAGGGAAATGCCCTTTCAGCGGTGTCCGACTTCATGCTCATGAGCGCGTCATCGATCTCCTTGGGGAGAAACGCGAGACCCAACTCTGCGCTCTCACTACCAAGGACCAGTTGAGAGGGAAACCAAACGTCCGAAGGAAGACCAGCCCTCTGATCCTCTCTGGTCCCCATCAAGTGGATATAGAACTCATAGACATGGTTCATGATATCCGCTTGGTGCAACAGCAACCCCTGTTCTGAATGCAGCCGCATGATCACACATTTCCGGCGTCTTCCATTGGCATAGGCGTGGAAGTACTTGGTGTTGGCGTCCCCTTGAGCGTCCACTTGAGGCTGCCCCTGCGCCTCCAGTATTCCTCCTCGCGTCGAAGCAGAGCTTCAACTTGCCCTTCCAGGGTGTAGCGATGTGCCCATTCTTGCTCTGAGAATGGTCTCGCATTGGCATGGGCGTTGAGATGCACGATCTCGTCGGCAAGACTCGCCCTGAGTAACTTGTCGTCACACCCTTTGTTCGCGCCTCATCCCTTGAGGCTTGCACGGAGGTGGCCCCCCTGTCGCGTTCCAGAACTCCATAGGGCCATGTTGTGGGCCTATAAGTTGCACGCAGCTCAACCACTTCTCCTTGAATATGGTGTCAAACTCTGGTATCTCAAACCAGGCCGTCTGAAAAAAGAAACAAGGGCTGCGGCGGATCCTGTCCTCCCCTGAGGACAAGTTCAGGTGTACGTGATCAGATCCTATGCGCGTTTCCACGAGGAGCGAGCATAAAGGGTACAACACCTTCCAGTAGGGTGACATGAGCACACGATCCAGCATTGAGCGCACCGGGACGAGCTACTTGTTCGTCCGGGTATACCTAGCGCCGGTCCTAGCCGCTTCCCGAAGCACCATAGACGCGATTGCGTTGTTGAACAGAGCCACCCTAAGATAGTTGATGGTATTGTTGTATTTGTTCGCTCCCGAGCGGATCAAATTGAAATAACCCCCTACCATTAGGGGATCTGGGCTGCGTTGACCGCGAGCACCTTGGCTTGGAATTCTCCCAAGAACTCTGCCGAGCGGGAGTGATCCGCTGGTCCATAAACTTGTTGGGGAACGTAGCAATAATTTAAAATTTTCCTACGTGTCACCAATATCAATCTAGGAGATGCTAGCAACGAGAGAGAGAGAGAGAGGGAGTGCATCTTCATAACCTTGAGGATCGCTAAGCGGAAGCGTTACAAGAACGCGGTTGATGGAGTCGTACTCGCGGTGATTCACATCGCGGAAGATCCGATCTAGCGCCAAACGGACGGCGCCTCCGCGTTCAACACACGTACAGCCCGGGGACGTCTCCTCCTTCTTGATCCAGCAAGGGGAGAGGAGAAGTTGAGGGAGAGCTCCGTTAGCACGACAGCGTGGTTGTGGAGCTTGTGGTTCTCATGCGGGGCTTCGACAAGCTCTACGGAGGAGGAGGAAGTGTTGGAGGAGGGAGGGGCTGCGCCAGGGTTGCAGCTGCCCTCTCTCTCCCCCACTATATATTGGGGAAAGGGGGGAAGGAGGTGCCCTAGGTTTTCCCTAGGAGAGGGGCGGCAGCCACAGGGAAACCCTAGATGGGTTTGGGCGCCTCCACCCCTAGGAAACTTGCCCCCCAAGCCGGGAGGGGCGGCTGCGCTAGGGGAGGCGCCCCCACTTCTCCAGGTTACGTGAGATGGGGTGGGAGGGGCGCTTAGCCCCTTAGTGGGCTGATGTGCCCCCTCCCCTTGGCCCATAAGCCCCCCAACCCTTGCCGGGGGCCCCGAAACCCCTTTCGGACACGCTGGTCGTCAACTGGTACCCCCGGAACAATTCCGGACTCGAATACCCTTCGTCCAATATATCGATCTTCACCTCTGGACCATTCCGGAGTTCCTCGTCACGTATGGGATCTCATTCGGGACTCCGAACAACATCCGATAACCACATACTATTTCCCATAACAACTCTAGCGTCACCGAACCTTAAGTGCGTAGACCCTACGGGTTCGGGAACCATGCAGACATGACCGAGATACCTCTCCGACCAACCAATAGCGGGATCTGGATACCCATATTGGCTCCCACATGTTCCACAATGATCTCATCAGATGAACCACGATGTCGGGGATTCAATCAATCTCGTATACAATTCCCTTTGTCCATCGGTATGTTACTTGCTCGAGATTCGAACGTCGGTATCCCTATACCTTGTTCAATCTTGTTACCGGCAAGTCTCTTTACTCGTTCTATAACGCATGATCCTGTGACTAACTCCTTAGTCACATTGAGCTCATTATGATGATGCATTACCAAGTGGGCCCATAGATACCTCCCCATCATACGGAGTGACAAATCCCAGTCTCGATTCGTGCCAACCCAACAGACACTTTCGGAGATACCTGTAGTGCACCTTTATAGCCACCCAGTTATGTTGTGATGTTTGGTACACCCAAAGCATTCCTACGATATCCGGGAGTTGCACAATCTCATGGTCTAAGGAAATGATACTTGACATTAGAAAATCTCTTAGCAAACGAACAACATGATCTTATGCTATGCTTAGGATTGGGTCTTGTCCATCACATCATTCTCTTAATGATGTGATCCCGTTATCAATGACATCCAATGTCCATGGTCAAGAAACCATAACCATCTATTGATCAACGAGCTAATCAACTAGAGGCTCACTAGGGACATGTTGTGGTCTATGTATTTACACATGTATTACAGTTTCTAGTTAATACAATTATAGCATGAACGATAGACAATTATCATGAACAAGGAAATATAATAATAACCATTTTATTATTGCCTCTAGGGCATATTTCCAACAGTCTCCCACTTGCACTAGAGTCAATAATCTAGTTCACATCACTATGTGATTGTAATGATTCCAACACCCATGGGGTTTGATCATATCTTGCTTGTGAGAGAGGTTATTTGTCAACGGGTCTGAACCTTTCATATCCGTGTGTGCTTAAAAAATCTCTACGTCATCTTGTAGATGCAGCTACCATGCGCTATTTGGAACTATTCCAAATAACTGCTCTACTATACGAATCCGGTTTACTACTCAGAGTCATCCAGATTAGTGTTAAAGTTTGCATCGACGTAACCCTTTACGACGAACTCTTTTACCACCTCCATAATAGAGAAAATTCCTTAGTCCACTAGTTACTAAGGCTAACTTTGATCACGGCCCCACGTGATCCATTCTGGATCACTCTTGTACCCCTTGATCGACTCATGGCAAGGCACACTTCAAAGCGGTACACAAAGATAGCATACTGTAGAGCCTACGTCTAAAGCATAGGGGACGACCTTCGTCCTTTCTCTCTCTTCTGCCGTGGTCAGGTCTTGAGTCTTACTCAGTGCTCACACCTTATAACACAGCCAAGAACTCCTTCTTTGCCGATCTATTTTGAACTCCTTCAAAATCTTGTCACGGAATGTGTTCATTTGAAAGTACTATTAAGCGCTTCGATCTATCCTTATAGATCTTGATGCTCAATGTTCAAGTAGCTTAATCCAGGTTTTCCATTGAAAAACACTTTTCAAACAACCCTATATGCTTTCCAGAAATTCTACATCATTTCTGATCAACAATATGTCAACAACATATACTCATCAAAAATTCTGTAGTGCTCCCACTCACTTCTTTGGAAATACAAGTTTCTCATAAACTTTGTATAAACCAAAAATCTTTGATCATCTCATAAAAGCGTATATTCCAACTCCAAGATGCTTACTCCAGTCCTTAGAAGGATTGCTGGAGCTTTGCATACTTGTTAGCATCTTTTAGGATTAACAGAACCTTCTGGTTGTATCACATACAACCTTTCCTCAAGAAAACTGTCGAGGAAACAATGTTTTGACATCCTATCTGCAAGATTTCATAAATAATGCAGTAACTGCTAATTAATTCCAACAGACACTTAGCATCACTACGAGTGAGAAAGTCTCATCGCAGTCAACTAAAGGAAATATGCCCTAGAGGCAATAATAAAGTTATTATTTATTTCCTCATATCATGATAAATGTTTATTATTCATGCTAGAATTGTATTAACCGGAAACATGATACATGTGTGAATACATAGACAAAACTATAGTCACTAGTATGCCTCTACTTGACTAGCTCATTAATCAAAGATGGTTATGTTTCCTAACCATAGACATGTGTTGTCATTTGATTAGTGGGATCACATCATTAGAAGAATGATGTGATTGACATGACCCATTCTGTTAGCCTAGCACTTGATCATTTAGTATACTGCTATTGCTTTCTTCATGACTTATACAAAGTTCCTGCAACTATGAGATTGTGCAACTCCGCTTACGGAAGAACACTTTGTGTGCTACCAAACAGCACAACGAATCGGGTGATTATAAAGGTGCTCTCAGGTGTTTCGAAGGTACATGTTGGGTTGGCATAATTCGAGATTAGGATTTGTCACTCCGATTGTCGGGAGGTATCTCTGGCCCTCTCGGTAATACTCATCACCTAAGCCTTGCAAGCATGTAACTAATGAGTTAGTTATGAGATGACGACATTCTGAACGAGTAAAGAGACTTGCCGGTAACGAGATTGAACTAGGTATTAGATACCGACGATCAAATCTCGGGCAAGTAACATACCGATGACAAAGGGAACAAAGTATGTTGTTATGCGGTTTGACCGATAAAGATCTTCGTAGAATATGTGGGAGCTAATATGGGCATCCAGGTCCCACTATTGGTTATTGACCGGAAACATGTCTCGGTCATGTCTACATAGTTCTCGAACCCGTAGGGTCCGCACGCTTAATGTTTCGTTGATTTATATAGTATTATATGAGTTATGCATGTTGGTAACGAATGTTGTTCGAGTCCCGGATGAGATCATGGACATGACGAGGAACTCCGGAATGGTCCGTGATAAAGTTTGATATATGGAATAATAGTGTTTGATCTCGGAAGGGTTCGAATTCACGGAAGGGGTTCCGGATGTTTCGAAATGTTTGGGTATGAGAACACGTTATTTGGGCCAAAGGGGAAAGCCCACAAGGTTTTTTGGAAAGCGCAAAAGGAAGTTTTGCGGAGTCTAGGGGCCTGACGCCAGGTCCTCGGCGTCTGGTCCTGACACCGGAACAATGGCGTCTGCCCCGAGTCTGAGAAGGACTCTTGCCTTCGGGTGAAACAGACTTTGTGGAGGCTTTTACTCCAAGTTTCACCCCAAGGCTCAACATATAAATAGAGGGCAGGGCTAGCACCAAAGACACATCAAGAAACACCAAGCCGTGTGCGCAACCCCGCTCCTCTAGTTTATCCTCCGTCAAAGTTTCCGTAGTGCTTAGGAGAAGCCCTGCGGAGATTGTTCTTCACCAACACCGTCACCACGCCGTCGTGCTGCCGGAACTCATCTACTACTTCGCCCGTCTTGCTGGATCGAGAAGGCGAGGACGTCATCGAGCTGAACGTGTGCAGAACTCGGAGGTGCCGTGCGTTCGGTACTTGGATCGGTCGGATCGTGAAGACGTACGACTACATCAACCGCGTTGATAAACGCTTCCGCTTAGCGATCTTCAAGGGTATGAAGATACACTCCCCCTCTCGTTGCTATACATCACCATGATCTTGCATGTGCGTAGGAAATTTTTTGAAATTACTACGTTACCCAACAGTGGTATCCGAGCCTAGGTTTTATGCGTTGATGTTATATGCACGAGTAGAACACAAGTGAGTTGTGGATGATATAAGTCATACTGCCTACCAGCATGTCATACTTTGGTTCAGCGGTATTGTGAGATGAAGCGGCCGGACCGACATTACGCCAGACGCTTACGCGAGACTGGTTTCACTGCTACGAGCACTCGTGCTTAAAGGTGGCTGGCGGGTGTCTGCTCTCTCACTTTAGTTGAACCGAGTGTGGCTACGCCCGTCCTTGCGAAGGTTAAAACGGAGTCTATTTGACGAACTATCGCTGTGGTTTTGATGCGTAGGTGAGAACGGTTCTTGCTAAGCCCGTAGCAGCCACGTAAAATTTGCAACAACAAAGTAGAGGACGCCTAACTTGTTTTTGCAGGCATGTCGTGATGTGATATGGTCAAGACGTGATGCTATATTTTATTGTATGAGATGATCATGTTTTGTAACCGGTTATCGGCAATCGGCAGAGCCATATGGTTGTCGCTTATTGTATGAAATGCAACGCATCTGTAATTGCTTTACTTTATCACTAAGCGGTAGCGATAGTCATAGAAGCAATAGATGGTGTAAACGACAACGATGCTACGATGGAGATCAAGGTGTGACGCCGGTGACGATGGTGATCACGACGGTGCTTCGGAGATGGAGATCACAAGCACAAGATGATGATGGCCATATCATATCACTTATATTGATTGCATGTGATGTTTATCCTTTATGCATCTTATCTTGCTTTGATTGACGGTAGCATTTTAAGATGATCTCTCACTAAAATTATCAAGTAGTGTTCTCCCTGAGTATGCACCGTTGCCAAAGTTCGTCGTGCCGAGACACCACGTGATGATCGGGTGTGATAAGCTCTACGTCCATCTACAACGGGTGCAAGCCAGTTTGCACACGCAGAATACTCAGGTTAAACTTGACGAGCCTAGCATATGCAGATATGGCCTCGGAACACGGAGACCGAAAGGTCGAGCGTGAATCATATAGTAGATATGATCAACATAGTGATGTTCACCATTGAAAACTACTCCATCTCACGTGATGATCGGTTATGGTTTAGTTGATTTGGATCACGTGATCACTTAGATGACTAGAGAGATGTCTGTCTAAGTGGGAGTTCTTAAGCAATATGATTAATTGAACTTAAATTTATCATGAACTTAGTACCTGATAGTATCTTGCTTGTCTATGTTTGTTTGTAGATAGATGGCTCGTGTTGTTGTTCCGTTGAATTTTAATGCGTTCGTTGAGAAAGCAAAGTTGAAAGATGATGGTAGCAATTACACGGATCGGGTCCGTAACTCGAGGATTATCCTCATTGCTGCACAAAAGAGTTACGCCCCGAAGCACCGCTGGGTGCCGAACCTCTTCTTGATGCAACCGACGACGTTAAGAACGTCTCGCGAGCAAAGCTGATGACTACTCTATAGTTCATGTGCCATGCTTTACGGCTTAGAACCGGTCTTCAACGACGCTTTTGAACGCCATGGAGCATATGAGATGTTCCAGAGTTGAAGTTAATATTTCAAGCAAATGCCCGGATTGAGAGATATGAAGTCTCCAATAAGTTCTATAGCTGCAAGATGGAGGAGAATAGTTACGTCGGAACATATACTCGTAATGTCTGGGTATAATAATCACTTGATTCAACTGGGAGTTAATCTTCCGATGATAGTGTCATTGATGAATTCTCCAATCATCGCCACCAAGCTACAAGAGCTTCGTGATGAACTATAATATGCAAGGGATGAACAAGACTATTCTCGAGCTCTTCGCGATGCCGAAAGCGCGAAGGTAGAAATCAAGAAGGAGCATCAAGTGTTGATGGTCAACAAGACCACTAGTTTCAAGAAAAGGGCAAAGGGAAGAAGAAGGGAACTTCAAAATGAACGGCAAGCAAGTTGCTGCTCAAGAGAAGAAACCCAAGTCTGGACCTAAGCCTGAAATCGAGTGCTTCTACCGCAAGCGATCGTCATCGAAGCGGAACTGCCCCAAGTATTTGGCGGATAAGAAGGATGGCAAAGTGAACAAAGGTATATGTGATATACATGTTATTGATGTGTACCTAACTAGAGCTCGTAGTAGCACTGGTATTTGATACTGGTTCTTGCTAATATTTGCAACTCGAAACAGGGACTACGGAATAAGCGAGCACTGGCCAAGGACGAGGTGACGATGCGCGTGGGAAACAGTTCCAAAGTCGATGTGATCGCGGTCGGCACGCCACCTCTACATCTACCTTCGGGATTAGTTTTAGACCTGAATAATTGATATTTGGTGCCTGCGTTGAGCATGAACATTATATCTGGATCTTGTTTGATGCGAGACGGTTATTCATTTAAAGCAGAGAATAGTGGTTGTTCTATTTATATGAGTAATATCTTTTATGGTCATGCGCCCTTGAAGAGTGGTCTATTTTTATTAAATCTCGATAGTAGTGATACACATATTCATAATGTTGAAGCCAAAAGATGCAGAGTTGATAATGATAGTGCAACTTATTTGTGGCACTGCTGTTTAGGTCATATCGGTGTAAAACGCATGAAGAAACTTCATACTGATGGACTTCTGGAATCACTTGATTATGAATCACTTGGTACTTGCGAACCGTGCCTCATGGGCAAGATGACTAAAACACCGTTCTCCGGAAATATGGAGAGAGCAACAGATTTGTTGGAAATCATACATACAGATGTATGTGGTCCGATGAATGTTGAGGCTCTTGGCGGATATCGTTATTTTCTCACCTTCACAGATGATTTGAGCAGATATGGGTATATCTACTTAATGAAGCACAAGTCTGAAACATTTGAAAAGTTCAAAGAATTTCAGAGTGAAGTAGAAAATCATCGTAACAAGAAAATAAAGTTTCTACGATCTGATCGTGGAGGAGAATATTTGAGTTACGAGTTTGGTTTACATTTGAAACAATGCGAATAGTTTCAAGAACTCACGCCACCGGAACACCACAACGAAATGGTGTGTCCGAACGTCGAATCGTACTTTACTTGATATGGTGCGATCTATGATGTCTCTTACCGATTTACCGCTATCGCTTTTGGGGTTATGCTTTAGAGACGGCCGCATTCACGTTAAATAGGGCACCATCAAAATCCGCTGAGACGACGCCTTATGAACTGTGGCTTTGGCAAGAAACCAAAGTTGTCGCTTAAAGTTTGGGGCTGCGATGCTTATGTGAAGAAACTTCAACCAGATAAGCTCGAACCCAAGTCGAGAAATGTGTCTTCATAGGATACCCAAAAGAGATGTTGGGTACACCTTCTATCACAGATCCGAAGGCAAGACATTTGTTGTTAAGAATGGATCCTTTCTAGAGAAGGAGTTTCTCTCGAAAGAAGTGAGTGGGAGGAAAGTAGAACTTGATGAGATAATCAGTATCTACTCCCTTATTGAAAGTAGTTCATCACGAGAACCGTTCCCGTGACAACTACACCAATTAGTGAGGAAGCTAATGATATTGATCATGAAACTTCAGATCAAGTTTCTGCTGAACCTCGTGGGTCTACCAGAGTAAGATCCGCACTGAGTGGTACGGTAATCCTATTCGGAAGTCATGTTACTTGACCATGATGAACCTACAAACTATGAGGAAGCGATGATGAGCCCAGATACATAAAATGGCTAGAGGCCATGAAATCTGAGATGGGATCCATGTATGAAAACAAAGTATGGACTTTGGTTGACTTGCCCGATGATCGGCAAGCCATTGAGAATAAATGGATCTTTAAGAAGAAGACCGACGCTGATGGTAATGTTATCGTTTATAAAGCTCGACTTGTTGCGAAAGGTTTTCGACAAGTTCAAGGGGTTGACTACGATGAGACTTTCTCACCCGTGGCGATGCTTAAGTCTGTCTCGAATCATGTTGGCTATTGCTGCATTTCATGATTATGAAATTTGGCAAATGGATGTCAAGACTGCATTCTTGAATGGATTTCTAGAAGAAGAGTTGTATATGATGCAGCCGAAGGTTTTGTTGATCCAAAAGGTGTCGACAAAGTATGCAAGCTCCAATGTTCCATTTATGGACTGGTGCAAGCATCTCGAGTTGGAATAAACGTTTTGATAGTGTGATCAAAGATATGGTTTTATACAGACTTTTGGAGAAGCTCAGATTTACAAGAAAGTGAGTGGGAGCTCAGAGCATTTCTAGTTTTATATGTTGATGACATATTATTAATTGGAAATGATATAGAATTTCTGGATAGCATAAAGGATACTTGAATAAAAGTTTTTCAATGAAAGACCTCGGTGAAGCTGCTTATATATTGGGCATCAAGATCTATAGAGATAGATCAAGACGCTTAATAGGACTTTCACAAAGCACATACCTTGACAAAATTTTGAAAAACTTCAAAATGGATCGAGCAAAGAAAGGATTCTTGCCTCGTGCTACAAGGTGTGAAGTTGAGTCAAACTCAATGCCCGACCACGCAGAAGATAGAGAGAAAATGAAAAATGTTCCTATGCTTCAGCCATAGGCTCTATCATGTATGCAATGTCGTAGCAGCAGACCGACGTATGCTTAGCAATAAGCTTGGCAGAAGGTACCAAAGTAATCCAGAGTGGATCATCGACAGCGGTCAAGAACATCCCGAAATACCCGAAAAGGACTAAGGATATGTTTCTCGATATGGAGGTGACAAAGAGCTAGTCGTAAATGGTTACGTCGATGCAAGCTTTGACACTGATCCGGACGATTCTGAATCGCAAACCGGATACGTGTTTATATTAAATGGTGGAGCTGTAAGTTGGTGCAGTTCTAAACAAAGCATCATGGCGGGATCTACATGTGAAGCGGAGTACATAGCTGCTTCTGAAGCAGCGAATGAAGGAGTCTGGATGAAGGAGTTCATTTCCGATCTAGGTGTCATACCTAGTGCATCGGGACCAATGAAGATCTTCTGTGACAATACTGGTGCAATTGCCTTGGCAAAGGAATCCAGATTTCACAAGAGGACCAAGCACATCAAGAGATGCTTCAATTCCATTCGGGACCAAGTCCAAGTGGGAGACATAGAGATTGGCAAGATACATATGGATCTGAATGTTGCGCACCGTTGACTAAGCCTCTCTCACGAGCAAAACATGATCAGCACCAAGACTCCATGGGTGTTAGAATCATTACTATGTAATCTAGATTATTGACTCTAGTGCAAGTGGGAGATCAAGGAAATATGCCCTAGAGGCAATAATAAAGTTATTATTTATTTCCTCATATCATGATAAATGTTTATTATTCATGCTAGAATTTTATTAACCGGAAACATGATACATGTGTGAATACATAGACAAAACTATAGTCACTAGTATGCCTCTACTTGACTAGCTCATTAATCAAAGATGGTTATGTTTCCTAACCATAGACATGTGTTGTCATTTGATTAGTGGGATCACATCATTAGAAGAACGATGTGATTGACATGACCCATTCTGTTAGCCTAGCACTTGATCGATTAGTATACTGCTATTGCTTTCTTCATGACTTATACAAAGTTCCTGCAACTATGAGATTGTGCAACTCCCATTAACCGGAAGAACACTTTGTGTGCTACCAAACATCACAACGTAACTGGGTGATTATAAAGGTGCTCTACAGGTGTTTCCGACGGTACATGTTGGGTTGGCATAATACGAGATTAGGATTTGTCACTCCGATTGTCGGGGAGGTATCTCTGGGCCCTCTCGGTAATACTCATCACCTAAGCCTTGCAAGCATGTAACTAATGAGTTAGTTATGAGATGACGTATTGCAAAACGAGTAAAGAGACTTGCCGGTAACGAGATTGAACTAGGTATTAGATACCGACGATCAAATCTCGGGCAAGTAACATACCAATGACAAAGGGAACAAAGTATGTTGTTATGCGGTTTGACCGATAAAGATCTTCGTAGAATATGTGGGAGCCAATATGGGCATCCAGGTCCCGCTATTGGTTGTTGACCGGAAACATGTCTCGGTCATGTCTACATAGTTCTCGAACCCGTTGGGTCCGCGACGCTTATCGCTTCGCTTGTATATAGTATTATATGAGTTATGCATGTTGGTAACCGAATGTTGTTCGGAGTCCCGGATGAGATCATGGACATGACGAGGAACTCCGGAATGGTCCGGAGATAAAGTTTGATATATGGAATAATAGTGTTTGTGAAGGAAATATGCCCTAGAGGCAATAATAAAGTTATTATTTATTTCCTTATTTCATGATAAATTTTTATTATTCATGCTAGAATTGTATTAACCGGAAACATAATACATGTGTGAATACATAGACAAACATAGTGTCACTAGTATGCCTCTACTTGACTAGCTCGTTTATCAGAGATGGTTATGTTTCCTAGCCATGGACAAAAGAGTTGTCATTTGATTAACGGGATCACATCATTAGGAGAATGATGTGATTGACTTGACCCATTCCGTTAGCTTAGCACTTGATCGCTTAGTATGTTGCTATTGCTTTCTTCATGACTTATACATGTTCCTCGTAACTATGAGATTATGCAACTCCGCTTACGGAGGAACACTTTGGTACTACCAAACGTCACAACGTAACTGGATGATTATAAAGGAGTACTACAGGTATCTCCGAAGGTACATGTTGAGTTGGCGTATTTCGAGATTAGGTTTTGTCACTCCGATTGTCGGAGAGGTATCTCTGGGCCCTCTTGGTAATGCACATCATTATAAGCCTTCCAAACAATGTGACCAATGAGTTGGTTACGGGATGATGCATTACAGAACGAGTAAAGAGACTTGCCGGTGACGAGATTGAACTAGGTATTGGATACCGACGATCGAATCTCGAGCAAATAACATACCGATGACAAAGGGAACAACGTATGTTATTATGCGGTTTGAACGATAAAGATCTTCGTAGAATATGTAGGAGCCAATATGGGCATCCAGGTCCCGCTATTGGTTATTGACCGAGAATAGTTCTAGGTCATGTCTACATAGTTATCGAACCCGTAGGGTCCGCACGCTTAAGGTTTCGATGATAGTTATATTATGAGTTTATGAGTTTTGATGTACCGAAGTAGTTCGGAGTCCCGGATGAGATCGGGGACATGACGAGGAGTCTTGAAATGGTCGAGACATAGAGATCGATATATTGGACGACTATATTCGGAGTTCGGAAAGGTTCCGAGTGATTCGGTATTTTTCGAGTACCGAGAGTTACGGAATTCGCCGGGAGAAGTATTGGGCCTTATTGGGCCTCAAGGAAAGAGAGAGGGGCTGCCTAGGGCAGGCCACGCCCCATGGCCTAGTCTGAATTGGACTAGGGGAGGGCGCACCCTCCTTCCTTCCCTCTCTTCCCTTCCTTGTCTCCTACTCCTAATACATGGAAGGACTCCTAGTTGGACTAGGAAGGGGAATCCTACTCCGGTGGGAGTAGGACTCCCCTAGGGCGCGCCATAGAAGAGGGCCGCCCTCCTCCTCCACTCCTTTATATACGGGGTAGGGGCACCCCATAGACACACAAGTTGATCTACGGATCGTTCCTTAGCCGTGTCGCGGTGCCCCTTCCACCATATTCCACCTCGGTCATATCGTCATGAGTTTAGGCGAAGCCTGCGCCGGTAGAACATCATCATTGTCATCACGCCGTCGTGCTGACGGAACTCATCCCCGACGCTTTGCTGGATCGGAGCCCGGGGATCGTCATCGAGCTGAACGTGTGCTGAACTCGAAGGTGCCGTACGTTCGGTACTTGGATCGGTCGGATCGTGAAGACGTACGACTACATCAACCGCGTTGTCATAACGCTTCCGCTTACGGTCTACGTGGGTACGTGGACATACACTCTCCCCTCTCGTTGCTATGCCATCACCATGATCTTGCGTGTGCGTAGGAAATTTTTGAAATTACTACGTTCCCCAATAGTGGCATCCGAGCCTAGGTTTTATGCGTTGATGTTATATGCACGAGTAGAACACAAGTGAGTTGTGGACGATATAAGTCATACTGCCTACCAGCATGTCATACTTTGGTTCAGCGGTATTGTGAGATGAAGCGGCCCGGACCGACATTACGCGTACGCTTACGCGAGACTGGTTTCACCGTTACGAGCACTCGTGCTTAAAGGTGGCTGGCGGGTGTCCGTCTCTCTCACTTTAGTTGAACCGAGTATGGCTACGCCCGGTCCTTGCGAAGGTTAAAACGGAGTCTATTTTACAAACTATCGTTGTGGTTTTGATGCGTAGGTAAGAACGGTTCTTGCTCAGCCCGTAGCAGCCACGTAAAACTTGCAACAACAAAGTAGAGGACGTCTAACTTGTTTTTGCAGGGCATGTTGTGATGTGATATGGTCAAGACGTGATGAGATATAAGTTTTTGTATGAGATGATCATGTTTTGTTGAAGTTATCGGCAACTGGCAGAAGCCCTTTGGTTGTTTCTTTGTTGCATAAGATGCAAGCGCCAAATAATTGCTTTACATTATCGCTATGCGATAGCAATAGCTGCAAGAGCAATAGTTGGCGAGACGACCACGTGACGACACATTGATATAGATCAAGATGATGGAGATCATGGTGTCATGCCGGTGACGATGGAGATCATGACGATGCTTTGGAGATGGAGATCAAAGGCACAAGATGATGATGGCCATATCTTGTCACATATTTTTGATTGCATATGATGTTTATCTTTTATACATCTTATTTTGTTTTGATTGACGGTAGCATTATAAGATGATCTCTCACTAATTATCAAGAAGTGTTCTCCCTGAGTATGCACCGCTGCCAAAGTTCGTCGTGCCTGGACACCACGTGATGATCGGGTGTGATAAGCTCTCGTCCATCTACAACGGGTGCAAGCCAGTTTTGCATCACGCTGAATACTCAAAGTTAAACTTGACGAGCCTAGCATATGCAGATATGGCCTCGGAGCACGGAGACCGAAAGGTCGAGCGTGAATCATATAGTAGATATGATCAACATAGTGATGTTCACCATTGAAAACTACTCCATCTCACGTGATGATCGGTTATGGTTTAGTTGATTTGGATCACGTGATCACTTAGATGACTAGAGAGATGTCTGTCTAAGTGGGAGTTTTTAAGTAATATGATTAATTGAACTTTAATTTATCATGAACTTAGTCCTAGTAGTATTTTGCAAATTATGTTGTAGATCAATAGCTCGCGTTGTTGCTTTCATATGTTTATTTTGATATGTTCCTAGAGAAAACTGTGTTGAAAGATGTTAGTAGCAATGATGCGGATTGGATCCGTGATCTGAGGTTTATCCTCATTGCTGCACAAAAGAATTATGTCCTTAATGCACCGCTAGGTGACAAACCTATTGCAGGGAGCGTCTGCGACGTTATGAACGCTTGGCTAGCTCAAAAGGATGACTACTTGATAGTTTAGTGCACCATGCTTAAACGACTTAGAATCGGGACTTCAAAGACGTTTTGAACGTCATGGACCATATGAGATGCTCCAGGAGTTGAAGTTAATATTTCCAGCAAATACCCGAGTTGAGAGATATGAAGTCTCCAACAAGTTCTAAAGCTAAAAGATGGAGGAGAATCGCTCAACTAGTGAGCATGTGCTCAGATTGTCTGGGTACTTCAATCAATTGAATCAAGTGGGAGTTAATCTTCCAGATAAGATAGTGATTGACAGAATTCTCTAGTCACCATCACTAAGTTACTAGAACTTCGTGATGAACTATAGTATGCAAGGGATGACGAAAACGATTCCCAAGCTCTTCGTGATGTTGAAATCGACGAAGGTAGAAATCAAGAAAAGACCATCAAGTGTTGATGATTGACAAAACCACTAGTTTCAAGAGAAGGGCAAAGGGAAAGAAAGGGAACTTCACGTGGAAAGACAAGCAAGTTGTCACTCCTGCGAAGAAGCCCAAAGCTGGACCATAGCCTGAAACTGAGTGTTTACACTGCAATAGGAAATAGTCACTGAAGCGGAAATGCCCTAAATATTTGGTGGATAAGAAGGATGGCAAAGTGAAAAAGGGTATATTTGATATACAGGTGTTTGATGTGTGCTTTACTAGTGTTTATAGCAACCCCTCGGTATTTGGTACTGGTTCAGTTGCTAGAAGTAGTAACTCGAAACGGGAGTTGCAGAATAAACAGAAACTAGTTAAGGGTAAAGTGACGATGTGTGTTGAAAGTAGTTTCAAGATTGATATGATCATCATCGCACACTCCCTATACTTTCGGGATTAGTGTTGAACCTAAATAAATGTTATTTGGTGTTTGCGTTGAGCATGAATATGATTTGATCGTGTTTATTGCAATATTGTTATTCATTTAAGTAAGAGAACAAACTGTTGTTCTGTTTACATGAATAAAACCATGTATGGTTACACACCCAATGAAAATGGTTCATTGGATCTCGATCGTAGTGATACACATATTCATAATATTGAAACCAAAAGATGCAAAGTTAATAATGATAGTGCAACTTATTTGTGGCACTGCCGTTTGGGTCATATCGGTGTAAAGCGCATGAAGAAACTCCATAAAGATGGATTTTTGGAATCACTTGTTTATGAATCATTTGATGCTTGCGAACCATGCCTTTTGGGCAAGATGACTAAAACTCCGTTCTCCGGAACAATGGAAGAAGCTACTGACTTATTGGAAATAATACATACCGATGTATGCGATCCAATGAGTGTTGATGCTCGTGGCAAGTATCGTTATTTTCTGACTTTCACAAGATGATTTGAGCAGATATGGGTATATCTACTTGATGAAACATAAGTCTGAAATAGTTGAAAGGTTCAAAGAATTTCAGAGTGAAGTAGAAAAATCATCGTAACAAGAAAATAAAGTTTCTGCGATCTGATCGCGAAGACGAATATTTGAGTTACGAGTTTGGTCTTCAATTAAAACAATGTGGAATAGTTTCACAGCTCACGCCACCTGGAACACCACAACGTTATGGTGTGTCCGAACGTCGTAACCGCACTTTATTGGATATGGTGCGATCTATGATGTTTCTTACCGATTTACCAATATCGTTTTGGGGTCATGCATTAGAGACAGCTGCATTCACGTTTAAAAGGGCACCATCTAAATCCGTTGAGATGACACCGTATGAACTATGCTTTAGTAGTAAACCTAAGCTGTCATTTCTTAAAGTTTGGAGTTGTGATGCTTATATGAAAAAGGTTTTCAACCTGATAAGCTCGAACCCAAATCGGAGAAGTGCGTCTTCATAGAATACCCAAAGGAAACTGTTGGGTAATCCTTCTATCACAGATCCGAAGGCAAAACATTCGTTGCTAAAAATGGATCCTTTCTAGAGAAGGAGTTTCTCTCGAAAGAAGTGAGTGGGAGGAAAGTAGAACTTGATAAGGTAATTGTACCTTCTCCCTTATTGGAAAGTAATTCATCACAAAAATCTGTTCCTGTGACTACTACACCAATTAGTGAGGAAGCTAATGATGATGATCATGTAACTTTAGATCAAGTTACTAACGAATCTCGTAGGTAAACTAGAGTGAGATCTGCACCAGAGTGGTACGGTAATCCTGCTCTGGAAGTCATGTAACTAGACCATGATGAACCTACGAACTATGAGGAAGCGATGATGAGCCCAGATTCCGCGAAATGGCTGGAAGCCATGAAATCTGAGATAGTATCCATGTATGAGAACAAAGTGTGGACTTTGGTGGACTTGCCCGATGATCGGCAAGCCATAGAAAATAAATGGATCTTCAAGAGGAAGACGAACACTGATAGTAGTGTTACTATCCACTAAGCTCGACTTGTTGCAAAAGGTTTTCAACAAGTTCAAGGGGTTGAATACGATGAGATTTTCTCACTCGTATCGATGCTTAAGTCTGTCTGAATCATGTTAGCAATTGCCACATTTTATGAAATCTGGCAAATGGATGTCAAAACTGCATTCCTTAATGGATTTATTAAAGAAGAGTTGTATATGATGCAACCAGAAGGTTTTGTCAATCCTAAAGGTGCTAACAAAATGTGCAAGCTCCAAATGATCCATCTATGGACTGGTGCAAGCATCTCGGAGTTGGAATATACGCTTTGATAAGTTGATCAAAGCATATAGTTTTATATGGACTTACAATGAAGCCTGTATTTACAATAAAGTGAGTGGGAGCACTACAGCCTTTCTGATTAGTATATGTGAGTGACATATTGTTGATCAGAAATGATGTAGAATTTTTCTGCAAAGCATAAAGGAGTGTTTTAAAGGAGTTCTTTAAAAGACCTTAGTAAAAGCTACTTACATATTGAGCATCAAGATCTATTGAGATAGATCAAGACGCTTGATAAGATTTTCAATGAGTACATACCTTGGCAAGATTTTGAAATAGTTCAAAATGGAACAGTCAAAGAAAGAGTTCTTGCCTGTGTTGCAAAGGTATGAAATTGAGTAAGACTCAAATCCCGACCACAGCAGAAAATAGAAAGAGAATGAAAGTCATTCCCTATGCCTCACCATAGGTTCTATAAAGTATGCTATGCTATGTACCGCACCTATTGTATACCTTGCTCTGAATTTGGCAAGGAGTACAATAGTGATCTAGGAGTAGATCATCGACATTGGTCAAGAATATCCTTAGTAAGGACTAAGGAGATGTTTCTCGATTATGGAGGTGATAAAAGAGTTTGTTGTAAAAGTTACATCGATGCAAACTTATACACCGATCCGATGACTCTAAGTCTCAACCTGGATACATATTGAAAGTGGGAGCAATTAGCTAGAGTAGCTCCGTTAAGAGCATTGTGGACATAACATATTTGCAAAATACATACGGCTCAAATGTGACAGACCCGTTGACTAAGCTTCTCTCACGAGCAAAACATGATCACACCTTAGTACTCTTTGGGCGTTAATCACATAGCGATGTGAACTAGATTATTGACTCTAGTAAACCCTTTGGATGTTGGTCACATGATGATGTGAACTATGGGTGTTAATCATATACTGAGATATGAATATTGGTGTTAAATCACATGGCGATGTGAACTAGATTATTGACTCTAGTGCAAGTGGGAGACTCAAGGAAATATGCCCTAGAGGCAATAATAAAGTTATTATTTATTTCCTTATTTCATGATAAATGTTTATTATTCATGCTAGAATTGTATTAACCGGAAACATAATACATGTGTGAATACATAGACAAACATAGTGTCACTAGTATGCCTCTACTTGACTAGCTCGTTTATCGAGATGGTTATGTTTCCTAGCCATGGACAAAAGAGTTGTCATTTGATTAACGAGATCACATCATTAGGAGAATGATGTGATTGACTTGACCCATTCCGTTAGCTTAGCACTTGATCGCTTAGTATGTTGCTATTGCTTTATTCATGACTTATACATGTTCCTGTAACTATGAGATTATGCAACTCCGCTTACGGAGGAACACTTTGGTACTACCAAACGCGTCAACGTAATCGGGTGATTATAAAGGAGTACTACAGGTATCTCCTAAGGTACATGTTGAGTTGGCGATTTCGAGATTAGGTTTTGTCACTCCGATTGTCGGAGAGGTATCTCTGGGCCCTCTCGGTAATGCACATCATTATAAGCCTTGCAAGCAATGTGACCAATGAGTTGGTTACGGGATGATGCATTACGAACGAGTAAAGAGACTTGCGGTGACGAGATTGAACTAGGTATTGATACCGACGATCGAATCTCGGGCAAATAACATACCGATGACAAAGGGAACAACGTATGTTATTATGCGGTTTGAACGATAAAGATCTTCGTAGAATATGTAGGAGCCAATATGGGCATCCAGGTCCCGCTATTGGTTATTGACCGAGAATAGTTCTAGGTCATGTCTACATAGTTCTCGAACCCGTAGGGTCCGCACGCCTAAGGTTTCGATGACAGTTATATTATGAGTTTATGAGTTTTGATGTACCGAAGTAGTTCGGAGTCCCGGATGAGATCGGGGACATGACGAGGAGTCTCGAAATGGTCGAGACGTAAAGATCGATATATTGGACGACTATATTCGGAGTTCGGAAAGGTTTCGAGTGATTCGGGTATTTTTCGGAGTACCGGAGAGTTACGGGAATTCGCCGGGGCGAAGTATTGGGCCTTATTGGGCCCTGCGGGAAAGAGAGAGGGGCTGCCTAGGGCAGGCCGCGCCCCCCCCCCGCATGGCCTAGTCTGAATTGGACTAGGGGAAGGGGCCGCACCCCCTCCTTCCTTCCTTCTCTCTTCCCCTTCCTTGTCTCCTACTCCTAATACATGGAAGGACTCCTAGTTGGACTAGGAAGGGGAATCCTACTCCCGGTGGGAGTAGGACTCCCCTAGGCGCGCCATAGAAGAGGGCCGCCCTCCTCCTTCACTCCTTTATATACGGGGTAGGGGCACCCCATAGACACACAAGTTGATCTATGGATCGCTCCTTAGCCGTGTGTGGTGCCCCTTCCACCATATTCCACCTCGGTCATATCGTCGCGAGTTTAGGCGAAGCCTGCGCGATAGAACATCATCATCGTCATCATGCCGTCGTCTTGTGGAACTCATCCCCGACGCTTTGCTGGATCGGAGCTGGGGATCGCCATCGAGCTGAACGTGTGCTGAACTCGGAGGTGCCGTCGTTCGGTACTTGGATCGGTCGGATCGTGAAGACGTCGACTACATCAACCGCGTTGTCATAACGCTTCGCTTACGGTCTCACGAGGTGGACATACACTCTCCCTCTCGTTGCTATGCCATCACCATGATCTTGCGTGTGCGTAGGAATTTTTTTGAAATTACTACGTTCCCCAATAGGTTGATCTCCGGAAGGGTTCCGGAATTCACCGGAAGGCGTTCCGGATGTTTCCCGAAATGTTTGGGTACGAGAACACGTTATTTGGGCCAAAGGGGAAAGCCCACAAGGTTTTTTGGAAAGCGCAAAAGGAAGTTTTATGCGGAGTCTGGGGCGACGCCAGGGTCCTCGGCGTCAGGTCCGACGCCGAACCCTGTCGTCTGGCCCTGGAGTTCGAGAAGGACTCTTGCCTTTTGGGTGAAACCGACTTTGTGGAGGATTTTACTCCAAGTTTCGACCCCAAGGCTCAACATATAAATAGAGGGGCAGGGCTAGCACCATAGACACATCAAGAAACACCAAGCCGTGTGCCGGAAACCCCGTTCCCTCTAGTTTATCCTCCGTCATAGTTTCCACAGTGCTTAGGCGAAGCCCTGCGGAGATTGTTCTTCACCAACACCGTCACCACGCCGTCGTGCTGCCGGAACTCATCTACTACTTCGCCTGTCTTGCTGGATCGAGAAGGAGAGGATGTCATCGAGCTGAACGTGTGCAGAACTCAGAGGTGCCGTGCATTCGGTACTTGGATCGGTCGGATCGTGAAGACGTACGATTACATCAACCGCGTTGATAAACGCTTCCGCTTAGCGATCTTCAAGGGTATGAAGATACACTCCCCCTCTCGTTGCTATACATCACCATGATCTTGCATGTGCGTAGGAAATTTTTTGAAATTACTATGTTACCCAACATCAACTCCTTGAACTTGTCGGAAAACATCTTAGCAACAAGTCGAGCTTTCTTAATAGTGACACTTACCATCATTGTCCATCTTCCTTTTAAAATCCATCTGTACTCAACAGCCTTACGGCCATCAAGTAGTTCTTCCAAAGTCTACACTTTGTTTTCATATATGGATCCTCTCTCGGATTTTATGGCCTCGAGCCATTCGTCGGAATCCGGGCCCACCATCGCTTCTCCACAGCTCGTAGGTTCATTGCTATCTAGCAACATGACCTCCAAGACAGGATTGCGTACCACTCTGAAGTAGTATGCATCCTTGTAGACCTCCGAGGTTTGATAGTGACTTGATCCGAAGTTTCATGATCACTATCATCAACTTCCACTTCAATTGGTGTTGGCGCCACAGGAACAACTTCCTGTGCCCTGCTACACACTAGTTGAAGTGACAGTTCAATAACCCCATCAAGTCTCCACCATCCTCCCGCTCAATTCTTTCGAGAGAAACTTTTCCTTGAGAAAGGACCCGTTTCTAGAAACAATCATTTTTGCTTCCGGATCTGAAATAGGAGGTATACCCAACTGTTTTGAGTGTCCTACGAAGATGCATTTATCTGCTTTGGGTTCGAGCTTATCAGGCTAAAACTTTTCACATAAGCGTCGCAGCCCCAAACTTTTAAGAAACGACAGCTTAGGTTTCTCTAAACCATAGTTCATACGGTGTCATCTCAACGGAATTACATGGTGCCCTATTTAAAGTGAATGCGGTTGTCTCTAATGCCTAACCCATAAACGATAGTGGTAATTCGATAAGAGACATCATGGTATGCACCATATCCAATAGGGTGCAGCTATGATGTTCGGACACACCATCACACTATGGTGTTCCAGGCGGTATTAGTTGTGAAACAATTTCCACAACGTCTTAATTGTGTACCAAACTCGCAACTCAGATATTCATCTCTATGATCATATCATAGACATTTTGTCCTCTTGTCACGAAGATCCTCAACTTCACTCTGAAATTACTTGAACCTTTCAATAATTCAGACTTGTGTTTCATCAAGTAAATATACTCAGCATCTACTCAAATCATCTATGAAGTAAAAACATAATGATATCCACTGCGTGCCTCATCACTCATTGGACTACACACATCAAAATGTATTACTTCCAACAAGTTGCTTTCTTGTTCCATCTCACTGAAAACGAGGCCTTTCAGTCATCTTGCCCATGTGGTATGATTTGCATGTCTCAAGTGATTCAAAATCAAGTGAGTCCAAACAATCCATCTTCATGGAGTTTCTTCATGCGTATACACCAATAGACATGGTTCGCATGTCTCAAACTTTTCAAAAACGAGTGAGTCCAAAGATCCATCAACATGGAGCTTCTTCATGTGTTTTATACCAATATGACTCAAATGGCAGTGCCACAAGTAGGTGGTACTATCATTACTATCTTATATCTTTTGGTATGAACATGTGTATCACTACGATCGAGATTCAATAAACTCATTTTAGGTGCAAGACCATTGAAGGTATTATTCAAATAAACAGAGTAACTATTATTCTCCTTAAATGAATAACCGTATTGCGATAAACATAATCCAATCATGTCTATGCTCAACGCAAACACCAAATAACAATTATTTAGGTTTAACACCAATCCTGATGGTAGAGGGAGCGTGCGATGTTTGATCACATCAACCTTGGAAACACTTCCAACACATATCGTCATCTCACCTTTAGCTAGTCTCCGGTTATTTCGTAGCTTTGTATTTCGAGTTACTAACACTTAGTAACCGAACCGATATCTAATACCCTGGTGCTACTAGGAGTACTAGTAAAGTACACATTAATATAATGTATATCAATATACTTCTGTCAACCTTGCCAGCCTTCTCATCTACCAAGTGAAGGAAATATGCCCTAGAGGCAATAATAAAGTTATTATTTATTTCCTCATATCATGATAAATGTTATTATTCATGCTAGAATTGTATTATCCGGAAACATGATACATGTGTGAATACATAGACAAAACTATAGTCACTAGTATGCCTCTACATGACTAGCTCATTAATCAAAGATGGTTATGTTTCCTGACCATAGACATGTGTTGCCATTTGATTAGTGGGATCACATCATTAGGAGAATGATGTGATTGACATGACCCATTCTGTTAGCTTAGCACTTGATCGTTTAGTATTCTGCTATTGCTTCCTTCATGACTTATACATGTTCCTGTAACTATGAGGATTGTGCAACTCCCATTTACCGGAGGAACACTTTGTGTGCTACCAAACATCACAACGTAACTGGGTGATTATAAAGGAGTACTACATGTGTCTCCGAAGGTACATGTTGGGTTAGCATAATTCGAGATTAGGATTTGTCACTCCGATTGTCGAAGAGGTATCTCTGGGCCCTCTGGGTAATACTCATCACCTAAGCCTGGTAAGCATGTAACTAATGAGTTAGTTATGAGATGACGTATTACGGAACGAGTAAAGAGACTTGCCGGTAACGATATTGAACTAGGTATTGGATACCGACGATCAAATCTCGGGCAAGTAACATACCGATGACAAAGGGAACAACGTATGTTGTTGTGCGGTTTGACCGATAAAGATCTTCGTAGAATATGTAGGAACCAATATGGGCATCCAGGTCCCGCTATTGGTTATTGACCGGAGACGTGTCTCGGTCATGTCTACATTGTCCTCGAACCGTAGGGTCCGCACGCTTAAGGTTTCGATGACAGTTATATTATGAGTTTATGTATTTTGATGTACCGAAGTTTGTTCGGAGTCCCGAATGTGATCACGGACATGACGAGGAGTCTCGAAATGGTCGAGACATAAAGATTGATATATTGGACAGATATATTTGGACACCAGAAAGGTTCCGGGAGAGTTTGGGAATATACCGGAGCTCCGGGAGGTTACCGGAACCCCCCGGTAAGTATATGGGCCTTATTGGGCCCTAGTGGAAGGGAGGGAGAAGGAGCAAGGGAGGGGGCACCCCCCCCAAGCCCAATCCGAATTGGGAGGGGGCCGCCCCCTTTCCTTCTCTCCTTCCCCTCTTCCTTCCTACTACTACTACTCCTTCCTTCCCTCCATCTTGGATTAGGAAAGGAGGAAACCTACTTGGAGTAGGTTCCCCCCTTATGGCGCCCCCCTTGGGCCGGCCACCTCCTCCCTCCCTCCTTTATATACGGGGGTAGGGGGGCACCCTAGACAAACAAGTTGATCATTGAGATTGTTCCTTAGCCGTGTGCGGTGCCCCCCTCCACGATATTACACCTCGGTCATATTGTAGCAGTGCTTAGGCGAAGCCCTGCGACAGGAGAACATCAAGATCGTCACCACGCCGTCGTGCTGACGGAACTCGCCACCTGCGCCTCTGCTGGATCGGAGATCGGGGGTGCGTCATCGAGCTGTACGTGTGTCAAGAACTCGGAGGTGCCGAAGTAACGGTGCTTGGATCGGTTGGACCGGGAGGACGTACGACTACTTCCTCTACGTTGCGTCAACTCTTCCGCTTCGTTCTACGAGGGTACGTAGACAACACTCTCCCCTCTCGTTGCTATGCATCACCATGATCTTGCGTGTGCGAAGGAAATTTTTTGAAATTACTACGTTCCCCAACAGTGGCATCTGAGCCTAGGTTTTATGCGTTGATGTTATATGCACGAGTAGAACACAAGTGAGTTGTGGACGATATAAGTCATACTGCCTACCAGCATGTCATACTTTGGTTTAGCGGTATTGTGAGATGAAGCGGCCCGGACCGACATTACGCGTACGCCTTACGCGAGACTGGTTTCACCGTTACGAGCACTCGTGCTTAAAGGTGGCTGGCGGGTGTCTGTCTCTCTCAGTTTAGTTGAACCGAGTGTGGTTACGCCCGGTCCTTGTGAAGGTTAAACGGAGTCTATTTGATAAACTATCGTTGTGGTTTTGATGCGTAGGTAAGAACGGTTCTTGCTAAGCCCGTAGCAGCCACGTAAAATTTGCAACAACAAAGTAGAGGACGTCTAACTTGTTTTTGCAGGGCATGATGTGATGTGATATGGTCAAGACGTGATGCTATATTTTATTGTATGAGATGATCATGTTTTGTAACCGGTTATCGGCAATCGGCAGGAGCCATATGGTTGTCGCTTTATTGTATGAAATGCAACGCATCATAATTGCTTTACTTTATCACTAAGCGGTAGCGATAGTCGAGAAGCAATAGATGGCGTAAACGACAACGATGCTACGATGGAGATCAAGGTGTCGCGCCGGTGACGATGGTGATCACGACGGTGCTTCGGAGATGGAGATCACAAGCACAAGATGATGATGGCCATATCATATCACTTATATTGATTGCATGTGATGTTTATCCTTTATGCATCTTATCTTGCTTTGATTGACGGTAGCATTTTAAGATGATCTCTCACTAATTATCAAGAAGTGTTCTCCCGAGTATGCACCGCTATGAAAGTTCTTCCTGCTGAGACACCACGTGATGATCGGGTGTTATAGGCTCTACGTTCAAATACAACGGGTGCAAAACAGTTGCACACGCGAATACTCAGTTATACTTGACGAGCCTAGCATATACAGATATGGCCTCGAACACGGAGACCGAAGGTCGGCGTGAATCATATAGTAGATATGATCAACATAGAGATGTTCACCATTGAAACTACTCCATCTCACGTGATGATCGGACATGGTTTAGTTGATTTGGATCACGTGATCACTTAGATGACTAGAGAGATGTCTGTCTAAGTGGGAGTTCTTAAGTAATATGATTAATTGAACTTAAATTTATCATGAACTTAGTACCGATAGTATTTTGCTTGTCTATGTTTGTTTGTAGATAGATGGCTCGTCTTTGTTGTTACGTTGAATTTTAATGCGTTCCTTGAGAAAGCAAAGTTGAAAGATGATGGTAGCAATTACACGGACTGGGTGCGTGTCGAGGATCATCCTCATTGCTGCACGTAAGAGTTACGCCCCGAAGCACCGCTGAGTGCCAACTCTGCTGCTGATGCAACCGACGACGTTAAGAACATCTGGCGAGCAAAGCGATGACTACTCTATAGTTCGATGTGCCATGCTTTACGGCTTAGAACCGGGTCTTCAACGACGTTTTGAACGTCATGGAGCATATGAGATGTTCCAGAGTTGAAGTTAATATTTCAAGCAAATGCCCGGATTGAGAGATATGAAGTCTCCAATAAGTTCTATAGCTGCAAGATGGAGGAGAACAGTTACATCGGTGAGCATATACTCAAAATGTCCGGGTATAATAATCACTTGATTCAACTGGAGTTAATCTTCCGGATGATAGCGTCATTGATGAATTCTCCAATCACGCCACCAAGCTACAAGAGCTTCGTGATAAACTATAATATGCAAGGGATGAACAAGACTATTCCCGAGCTCTTCGCGATGCTTTGAAAGCAGCGGAGGTAGAAATCAAGAAGGAGCATCAAGTGTTGATGGTCAACAAGACCACTAGTTTCAAGAAGAAGGGTAAAGGGAAGAAGAAGGAACTTCAAAAGAACAGCAAGCAAGTTGCTGCTCAAGAGAATAAACCCAAGTCTGGACCTAAGCCTCAAACTGAGTGCTTCTATCGCAAGCGATCGACATCGAAGCGGAACTGCCCCAAGTATTTGGCGGATAAGAAGGATGGCAAAGTGAACAAAGGTATATGTGATATACATGTTATTGATGTGTACCTTACTAATGCTCGCAGATAGCACCGGGTATTTGATATCGGTTCATTGCTAATATTTGCAACTCAAACAGGACTACGGATTAAGCAAAGATTAGCTAAGGACAAGGTGACGATGCGCGTGGGAAATGGTTCCAAACTCGATGTGATCGCGGTCGGCACGCTACCTCTACATCTACCATCGGGATTAGTTTTAGACCTGAATAATTGTTATTTGGTGCCTGCGTTGAGCATGAACATTATATCTGGATCTTGTTTGATGCGAGTTCATTTAAATCAGAGAATAATGGTTGTTCTATTTATATGAGTAATATCTTTTATGGTCATGCACCCTTGAAGAGTGGTCTATTTTTATTGAATCTCGATAGTAGTGATACACATATTCATAATGTTGAAGCCCAAAGATGCAGAGTTGATAATGATAGTGCAACTTATTTGTGGCACTGCCGTTTAGGTCATATCAGTGTAAAACACATGAAGAAACTCCATACTGATGGACTTCTGGAATCACTTGATTATGAATCACTTGGTACTTGCGAACCGTGCCTCATGGGCAAGATGACTAAAATACCGTTCTCCGGATCTATGGAGAGAGCAACAGATTTGTTGGAAATCATATATACAGATGTATGTGGCCCGATGAATGTTGAGGCTCGTGGCGGATATCGTTATTTTCTCACCTTCACAGATGATTTGAGCCGATATGGGTATACCTACTTAATGAAGCACAAGTCTGAAACATTTGAAAAGTTCAAAGAATTTTAGAGTGAAGTAGAAAATCATCGTAACAAGAAAATAAACTTTCTACGATCTGATCGTGGAGGAGAATATTTGAGTTACGAGTTTGGTTTACATTTGAAACAATGCGAATAGTTTCAAAACTCACGCCACCGAACACCACAACGAAATGGTGTGTCCGAACTTCGTAATCGTACTTTACTTGATATGGTACGATCTATGATGTCTCTTACCAATTTACCGCTATCGTTTTGGGGTTATGCTTTAGAGACGGCCGCATTCACGTTAAATAGGGCACCATCAAAATCCATTGAGACGACGCCTTATGAACTGTGGTTTGGCAAGAAACCAAAGTTGTCGTTTCTTAAAGTTTGGGGCTGCGATGCTTATGTGAAGAAACTTCAACCGGATAAGCTCGAACCCAAATCGAGAAATGTGTCTTCATAGGATACCCAAAAGAGATGTTGGGTACACCTTCTATCACAGATCCGAAGGCAAGACATTTGTTGCTAAGAATGGATCCTTTCTAGAGAAGGAGTTTCTCTCGAAAGAAGTGAGTGGGAGGAAAGTAGAACTTGATGAGATAATCAGTATCTACTCCCTTATTGGAAAGTAGTTCATCACGAGAACCGGTTCTGTGACAACTACACCAATTAGTGAGGAAGCTAATGATATTGATCATGAAACTTGAGATCAAGTTTCTCTTGAACCTCGTGGGTCTACCAGAGTAAGATCCGCACCGGAGTGGTACGGCAATCCTATTCTGGAAGTCATGTTACTTGACCATGATGAACCTACGAACTATGAGGAAGCGATGATGAGCCCAGATTCCGCAAAATGGCTAGAGGCCATGAAATCTGAGATGGGATCCATGTATGAAAACAAAGTATCGACTTTGGTTGACTTGCCCAATGATCGGCAAGCAATTGAGAATAAATGGATCTTTAAGAAGAAGACTGACGCTGATGGTAATGTTACTGTCTACAAAGCTCGACTTGTTGTGAAAGGTTTTCGACAAGTTCAAGGAGTTGACTACGATGAGACTTTCTCACCCGTAGCGATGCTTAAGTCTGTCCGAATCATGTTGGCTGTTGCTGCATTTCATGATTATGAAATTTGGCAGATGGATGTCAAGACTGCATTCTTGAATGGATTTCTAGAAGAAGAGTTGTATATGATGCAGCCGGAAGGTTTTGTTGATCCAAAAGGTGCTAACAAAGTGTGCAAGCTCCAGCGCTCCATTTATGGACTGGTGCAAGCATCTCGGAGTTGGAATAAACGCTTTGATAGTGTGATCAAAGCATATGGTTTTATATGCACTTTTGGAGAAGCTCAGATTTACAAGAAAGTGAGTGGGAGCTCAGTAGCATTTCTAGTTTTATATGTTGATGACATATTGTTAATTGGAAATGATATAGAATTTCTGGATAGCATAAAGGATACTTGAATAAAAGTTTTTAATGAAAGACCTCGGTGAAGCTGCTTACATATTGGGCATCAAGATCTATAGAGATAGAACAAGACGCTTAATAGGACTTTCACAAAGCACATACCTTGACAAGATTTTGAGAAAGTTCAAAATGGATCAGGCAAAGAAAGGATTCTTGCCTGTGCTGCAAGGTGTGAAGTTGAGTCAAACTCAATGCCCGGCCACAGCAGAAGATAGAGAGAAAATGAAAAATGTTCCTATGCTTCAGCCATAGGCTCTATCATGTATGCAATGTTGTGTACCAGACCGACGTATGCTTAGCAATAAGCTTGGCAGGAAGGTACCAAAGTAATCCAGAGTGGATCATCGACAGCGGTCAAGAACATCCCGAAATACCGAAAAGGACTAAGGATATGTTTCTCGTATATGGAGGTGACAAAGAGCTAGTCGTAAATGGTTACGTCGATGCAAGCTTTGACACTGATCCGGACGATTCTAAATCGCAAACCAGATACGTGTTTATATTAAACGGTGGAGCTGTAAGTTGGTGCAGTTCTAAACAAAGCGTCGTGACAGGATCTACATGTGAAGCGGAGTACATAGCTACCTCTGAAGCAACAAATGAAGGAGTCTGGATGAAGGAGTTCATTTCCAATCTAGGTGTCATACCTAGTCCATCGGGACCAATGAAGATCTTCTGTGACAATACTGGTGCAATTGCTTTGGCAAAGGAATCCAGATTTCACAAGAGGACCAAGCACATCAAGACACGCTTCAATTCCATTCGGGACCAAGTCCAAGTGGGAGACATAGAGATTTGCAAGATACATACGGATCTGAATGTTGCAGACCCGTTGACTAAGCCTCTCTCACGAGCAAAACATGATCAGCACCAAGACTCCATGGGTGTTAGAATCATTACCATGTAATCTAGATTATTGACTCTAGTGCAAGTGGGAGATCAAGGAAATATGCCCTAGAGGCAATAATAAAGTTATTATTTATTTCCTCATATCATGATAAATGTTTATTATTCATGCTAGAATTGTATTATCCGGAAACATGATACATGTGTGAATACATAGACAAAACTATAGTCACTAGTATGCCTCTACTTGACTAGCTCATTAATCAAAGATGGTTATGTTTCCTGACCATAGACATGTGTTGTCAATTGATTAGTGGGATCACATCATTAGGAGAATGATGTGATTGACATGACCCATTCTGTTAGCTTAGCACTTGATCGTTTAGTATTCTGCTATTGCTTCCTTCATGACTTATACATGTTCCTGTAACTATGAGGATTTTGCAACTCCCATTTACCGGAGGAACACTTTGTGTGCTACCAAGCGTCACAACATAACTGGGTGATTATAAAGGAGTACTACAGGTGTCTCCCAAGGTACATGTTGGGTTGGCATAATTCGAGATTAGGATTTGTCACTCCGATTGTTGAAGAGGTATCTCTGGGCCCTCTCGGTAATACTCATCACCTAAGCCTTGCAAGCATGTAACTAATGAGTTAGTTATGAGATGACGTATTACGGAACGAGTAAAGAGACTTGCCGGTAACGAGATTGAACTAGGTATTGGATACCGACGATCAAATCTCGGGCAAGTAACATACCGATGACAAAGGGAACAACGTATGTTGTTGTGCGGTTTGACCGATAAAGATTTTCGTAGAATATGTAGGAACCAATATGGGCATCCAGGTCCCGCTATTGGTTATTGACCGGAGACGTGTCTCGGTCATGTCTACATTGTTCTCGAACCATAGGGTCCGCACGCTTAAGGTTTCGATGACAGTTATATTATGAGTTTATGTATTTTGATGTACCGAAGTTTGTTCGGAGTCCAGAATGTGATCACGGACATGACGAGGAGTCTCGAAATGGTCGAGACATAAAGATTGATATATTGGACGGATATATTTGGACACCGGAAAGGTTCCGGGAGAGTTTGGGAATATACCGGAGCTCCGGGAGGTTACCGGAACCCCCCGGTAAGTATATGGGCCTTATTGGGCCCTAGTGGAAGGGAGGGAGAAGGAGCAAGGGAGGGGGCGCCCCCCCAAGCCCAATCCGAATTGGGAGGGGGGCCGGCCCCCCCTTTCCTTCTCTCCTTCCCCCTCTTCCTTCCTACTACTACTACTCCTTCCTTCCCCCTCCATCTTGGATTAGGAAAAGGAGGGGAAACCTACTTGGAGTAGGTTCCCCCCCTTATGGCGCCCCCTTGGGCGGCCACCTCCTCCCTCCCTCCTTTATATACGGGGTAGGGGGCACCCTAGACACACAAGTTGATCATTGAGATCGTTCCTTAGCCGTGTGCGGTGCCCCCCTCCACGATATTACACCTCGGTCATATTGTAGCAGTGCTTAGGCGAAGCCCTGCGACAGGAGAACATCAAGATCGTAACCACGCCGTCGTGCTGACGGAACTCCCCCCTGCGCCTCTGCTGGATCGGAGATCGGGGGTGTGTCATCGAGCTGTACGTGTGTCAAGAACTCGGAGGTGCCGGAGTAACGGTGCTTGGATCAGTTGGACCGGGAGGACGTACGACTACTTCCTCTATGTTGCGTCAACGCTTCCGCTTCGGTATACAAGGGTACGTAGACAACACTCTCCCCTCTCGTTGCTATGCATCACCATGATCTTGCGTGTGCATAGGAAATTTTTTGAAATTACTACGTTCCCCAACACCAAGTATCTAGGGTAGTTCTGCTTCAGTGACCGTTCCCATCATTACAGAAGCACTTAGTCTCGGGTTTGGGTTCAACCTTGGGTTTCTTCACTAGAGCAGCAACTGATTTGCTGTTTCATGAAGTATCCCTTCTTGCCCTTGCCCTTCTTGAAAAGTGGTTTTACTAACCATCAACAATTGATGCTCCTACTTGATTTCTACTTTCGCGGTGTCAAACATCGTGAATAGCTCAAGGATCATCATATATATCCCTGATATGTTATAGTTCATCACCAAGCTCTAGTAGCTTGGTGGCATTAACTTTGGAGAACCATCACTATCTCATATGGAAGATTAACTCCCACTCGATTCAAGTGATTGTAGTACTCGGACAATCTGAGCACATGCTCAACGATTGAGCTTTTCTCCCTTAGTTTGCAGGCTAAGAAACTTATCGGAGGTCTCATACCTCTTGACGTGGGCACAAGCCTGAAATCCCAATTTCAGCTCTTGGAACATCTCATATGTTCTGCGACGTTTCAAAAATGTCTTTGGTGCCTCAATTCTAAACCATTTAACATTACGCACTGAACTATCACGTAGTCATCAAAACGTGTATGTCAGATGTTCGCAACATCCACAAATGACGCTCGAGGTTCAGCACACCGAGCGGTGCATTAAGGACATAATCCTTCTGCGCAGCAATGAGGACAATCCTCAGTTTACGGACCCAGTCCGCATAATTGCTACTGTCAACTTTCAACTATATTTTCTCTAGGAACATATCTAAACAGTAAGCTACATCATAATTTGCAAAGACCTTTTGACTATGTTCATGATAATTAAGTTCATCTAATCAAATTATTTAATGAACTCCCACTTAGATAGACATCCCTCTAGTCATCTAAGTGATATATGATCCGAATCGACTAGGCCATGTCCGATCATCATGTGAGACGGACTAGTCATCAACAGTGAACATCTCCATGTTGATCGTATCTACCATATGACTCATGTTAGACCTTTCGGTCTCTCATGTTCTGAGGCCATGCCTGTACATGCTAGGTTCGTCAAGTCAACCTAAGTGTTTCACGTGTGTAAATCTGGCTTACACCCGTTGTATGCGAACGTTAGAATCTATCACACCTGATCATCATGTGGTGCTTCGAAACAACGAACTTTCGCAATGGTGCACAGTTAGGGGGAACACTTTCTTGAAATTTTAGTGAGGGATCATCTTATTTATGCTACCATTGTTCTAAGCAATTAAGATGTAAACATGATAAACATCACATGCAAATCATAAAGTGACATGATATGGCCAATATCATCTTGCGCCTTTGATCTTCATCTTCGAGGCGCGACATGATCACCATCGTCACCGGCATGACACCATGATCTCCATCATCATGATCTCCATCATCGTGTCTTCATGAAGTTGTATGGCCAACTATTACTTCTACTACTATGGCTAACGGTTAGCAATAAAGTAAAGTAATTACATGGCGTTTTCATTGACACGCAGGTCATACAATAAATTAAGACAACTCATATGGCTCATGCCGGTTGTCATACTCATCGACATGCAAGTCGTGATTCCTATTACAAGAACATGATCAATCTCATACATCACATATATCATTCATCACATCCTTTTGGCCATATCACATCACATAGCATACCCTGCAAAAACAAGTAAGACGTCCTCTAATTGTGTTGCATGTTTTACATGACTGCTATGGGTTTCTAGCAAGAACAATTCTTACCTACGCAAAACTCACAACATTGATATGCCAATTGCTATTTACCCTTCATAAGTACACTTTTCATCGAATCCGATTCGACCAAAGTGGGAGAGACAGACACCCGCTAGCCACCTTATGCATCAAGTGCATGTCACCTTATGCATCAAGTGCATGTCAGTCGATGGAACCTGTCTCACATAAGCGTACATGTAAGGTCGGTTCGGGCCGCTTCATCCCACAATGCTGCTGAATCAAGATAAGACTAGTAACGGTAAGCAAATTGAACAAATCATCGTCCACAACTACTTGTGTTCTACTCGTGCATAGAATCTAAGCATAGACCTAGCTCATGATGCCACTGTTGGGGAACGTAGCAATAATTCAAAATTTTCCTACGTGTCACCAAGATCAATCTAGGAGATGCTAGCAACAAGAGAGAGAGGGATTGCATCTTCATACCCTTGAAGATCGCTAAGCGGAAGCGTTACAAGAACACGGTTGATGGAGTCGTACTCGCGGCGATTCAAACCACAGAAGATCCAATCTAGCGCCGAATGGACGGCGCCTCCGTGTTCAACAAATGTACAGCCCGGGGACGTCTCCTCCTTCTTGATCCAACAAGGGGGGAGGAGAAGTTGAGGGAGAGCTCCGGCAGCACGACGGCGTGGTGGTGGAGCTTGTGGTTCTCCTGCAGGGCTTCGCCAAGCTCTACGGAGATGGAGGAAGTGTCGGAGGAGGGAGGGGTTGCGCCAGGGGAAGGTTGCGGCTGCCCTCTCTATCCCTCACTATATATAGGGGGAAGGGGGAAAGGAGGTGCCCTAGGGTTTCCCTAGGGGAGGGGTGGCGGCCACTGGGGAAACCCTAGATGGGTTTGGGCGCCCCCACCCCTAGGAAACTTGCCCCCCAAGCCGGGAGGGGTGGCTGCCCTAGGGGAGGCGCCCCCACCTCTTCAGGTTGCGTGAGATGGGGTGGGAGGGGTGCTCAGCCCCATAGTGGGCTGATGTGCCCCCTCCCCTTGGCCCATATGGCCCCCCAATGCTTGTCGGGGCCTCCGAAACCCCTTTCGGACATGCTGGTCGTCAACTGGTACCCCGGGAACAATTCCGGACTCCAATACCCTTCGTCCAATATATCGATCTTCACCTCCAGACCATTCTGGAGTTCCTCGTCACGTATGGGATGTCATCCGGGACTTCGAACAACATTCGGTAACCACATACTATTTTCCATAACAATTCTAGCGTCACCGAACCTTAAGTGTGTAGACCCTACGGGTTCAGGAACCATGTAGACATGGCCGAGATACCTCTCCGACCAATAACCAATAGCGGGATATGGATACCCATATTGGCTCCCACATGTTCCACGATGATCTCATCGGATGAACCATGATGTCGGGGATTCAATCAATCCCGTATACAATTCCCTTTGTCCATCGATATGTTACTTGCTCGAGATTCGATCGCCGGTATCCCTATACCTTGTTCAATCTCGTTACCAGCAAGTCTCTTTACTCGTTCCATAATGCATGATCCCGTGACTAAGTCCTTAGTCACATTGAGCTCATTATGATGATGCATTACCGAGTGGGCCCAGAGATACCTCTCCATCATATGACAAATCCCAGTGTCGATTCGTGCTAACCCAACAGACACTTTCGGAGATACATGTAGTGCACCTTTATAGCCACCCAGTTACGTTGTGACGTTTGGTACACCCAAAGCATTCCTACGGTATCCGGGAGTTGCACAATCTCATGGTCTAAGGAAATGATACTTGACATTAGAAAATCTCTTAGCGAACGAACTACACGATCTTGTGCTATGCTTAGGATTGGGTCTTGTCCATCACATCATTCTCCTAATGATGTGATCCCGTTATCAATGACATCCAATGTCCATGGTCAGGAAACCATAACCATCTATTGATCAACGAGCTAGTCAACTAGAGGCTCACTAGGGACATGTTGTGGTCTATGTATTCACACATGTATTACGGTTTTGAGTTAATACAATTATAGCATGAACAATAGACAATAATAATGAACAAGGAAATATAATAATAACCATTTTATTATTACCTCTAGGGCATATTTCCAACAAAACTTGGATGACCACTAGCTCCCTTAGAGACGCACGAACACGAATGTTTGCAGCGATGAAGAAGGAGCCTAGTTCCCAGGTCAGGACGTCGTACGTGGAAACGCAGAAGCCAAGAAGCATGCCTCCAGAATGGCCTATCGTAGGAGCATGGTTCCACACGAATCGTTCCCGGGGGTCGACAGAAAGTATATCGGAATGACGAAAATCTACTTTGATCGTTTCCTGAAGCCCTACGATATCGACTTCCTCTTTCCTAATGTACTCTTTCAGTTGGATGCGATGCCCCACATGGCGAAAGCCTCGAATATTCTAAAACAAGGCCCGCATCTAGAGTATATGGTTTCGCAGACGAACACCTCGAGAGGTGATCGCCTTGGCCACACGCCTCACCTTGTCGCGGCAAGGTGAGGGAGGAGAGGCAACCCCTGATGCCGTTTCCTCATCGTGCCAGACCGCGAGCGCGTCCCAGGCCCCCGCCTCAGTTGTCAACTGGTTCATATGTTTTGCAGCCGCCGCTGCTAGCGCTGCCTACACTAATTCCTTAGCACAGATCAGCGAGATCAACTCACTGGTCCCTCTCACTCCCAACGGGTCCACACCACTCTCACCCAACACCTCGCTCAAGTGATCGTCAAAGAAGGAATCAAGAATCATGAAGCGAGGAGGTGGATTACCTGAGGTCTCCAAGTTCTTCTAGGCTTGAAGGAGTTGAGCGCTGAAGAGATGGCAGGTTCCCCTTGGCACCCTTGGAGCGAGAGCTGGCCCGCACCGGAGCCACCTGCGCCGCCGCCACGACCTTGGAGCGCTTGGCCTTGGAGATGGGCGCAGTCTTGGTGGCTTCCTGCAGGAGCGGATTGATGGGAGGGCCCGCCAGAGCCATGACCGTATGGCGTGGAGTCGCTGGTTCTCCCAGCTATTCCGCCAGCCGAACCGCCTCCGCACTCACCTTGCACACCACCATCTTCTTGGCCTGCCTCGTGCTCACTGACCTTGTTGCCGCTGCGCCCGCCCAGATTCGGAGAGCGTGGTGGAGGAAGCTACGAGGTTTCCACAAACATGGCCGGAGGAGTGCGCGCGTCGTCCAGCACAACAACATCCTCCAAGTCCGAGAGCCCCTTGTCCACCAAACGCACCGAGGGAGAGGTCACCGAGCCCAGGTTTGAGCCGTATTGGTTGGGGATCGACAGCTCCATCCCATTGGACTGCCCATCTTGTGCCATCGCCTCTGCCAGAGCTGCCTGCCGAGGAGGGACCGTTGCCCCTCCATTGTCCGTGATGCCAAGCTTCTCCCATGCCGCCGTGTCAATGGAATTAATCATCATCTATGCTTGCGTCTTGATCCTTGTTGAAAGAACATGCGGTGCCCCCATGTTTGGTTTTGGTAATTGATGACAATCTCTATGGACTAATGATTGTCTTGAGTTATATTTGAAGGATTTGTCCATAGGCTTTTCTTGAAGTCCATGTGTTGGTTTCAGGGAGTTTATGAGTTGACCAAGGTGCTATTAAGGAATTATCCACAGATTGGTCATGTGAGTGTTGAGCTTATTGCAAGCATGTCTTGAAGAAGAAGGTTGTGTGATCATTCATGTTTACCTTCAAGACATCATCCAAATGAAGAGAGTTGCAAAGATTCAAGGTTGATCAAGACTAAGTCAAGAGTGAATCAAGTTGATCAACTCACAAAGTGTAGAAGATGTACCAAGAGGGATCAAGTGATCCCATGGTATGGTAAGCATTGTCCATTGCACTTTGTGAACTAACCCATGGTCTATGTGAGAGTTCTATGTGGGGTTAGGTATGTATCCATGGGCTTGCGTCAAGAGGAAGATATCATACAACCCATGGAACAGATTGTCGTGTGCAAGTTCAAGTGGAGCATCACAAAGAGATCAAGTGCTTGAATCTTGCCATCCATTGTGGTGTCAATGGACTTGTGAATATGTGCCGAAAAGTGGCTCACCCATAGTGAACTATGGGGGAGCAATCTTCTAGTCTTCATCGAGCCAACGCAATCAAGAAAGGTGGTCCAACTTGAGGGAGTCAAGATCGTCATCATCTAGCTCAAGTGGACCATGTGCAAGGAAAAGGTTTGCCCTTGATAGGTTTTCTATTTTATCGGTCTCGTGGTGGTAGTTGGGAGACCGGGTTATAGGATCGTTTGCCATACTATCAAGGGGGGCTCTCAAATTGGTAGCTTGATCGTATCGTTAGTAGAGAGCTCAAACCATTGCATCTTTGCATCATGTTTCTTGGTTCTTGTTTGGTTCTCTTTCTGAGTCTTAGAGCTTATGGTCATCTTGATTACAAGCTTTATTTCATCGAAAACGGAGTTCGCATGCATCTTCTATGATGTTTTCGGTGTTGGAGGTTTTACCGGTCTTATCCGAGGAAGGGTTCTCACCTTTTTCTTATGGGCCTTTTCTAATTTGCTTCTTATTGATATTTCTTTAAAGATTGTGTTAGCCCTTGTCGCTAGCTTTCCAACAAACTTGGTTTCGTTGAATTTGGAGTCCGTTTGCAAAAGTTGTGGCAGTTTTGGTGTTCTGAAAAGGCTGCAGCGGTACTACCGCGAATTGGAGCGGATGTAATTTTTTACTACCGCTACAGAGCAGTACTACCGCGGCTCCTACAGCGGTAGTACCGCTCCGGACCAAAAACTCGTCCCAAGTCCTGCGGTGGTAGGCCCGGATGTAATTTGTTAGTACCGCTCGCAAGCAGTAGTACCGCTACCCTTAGCAGTAGAACCGCTACCCCTAGCGGTAGTACCGTGAGGTCAAGCGGTACTACCACTCCGATGGTTCTTTTGGCCTTTTTGCCTCCTCACTGTTGTATTTCAAAGGGGTACTACTGGAGCGGTAGTACCGCTCTGTGCGGGTTGTGAGCATAACAGTTGGAATTTTTCCCACCTATAAAAGGGGGTCTTCTTCCCCAATGAACCTTATCCTTTGAGCTCGTGTTCTTCCCCCATTGTGGACCTTCTTCGAGCTTGCTAACTCTCAATCCATCCTATGATTCTTGCTAGTTCTTGAGGGAAAAGAGAGAGGAGATCTAGATCCACGTTTCCACCAATCACTTTCTCCTCCAAGTGAGGGGAACCCCTTGGATCTAGATCTTGGAGTTCTTCGTGTTCTTCTTTCATTCTTCCTCTAATTTTCCTCCCTAGCATTAGTTGCTTTAGTGGGATTTGGGAGGGAAGGACTTGGGCACTCCGTGTGCCCTTGCCATTGCATTTGGTGCATCGGTTTGAGTTCTCCACGGTGATACGTGGAAGTGAAGTTTGAGAAGCTTATTACTCTTGGGTGTTTGGGCACCCTAGAGCTTGTTCCTCTTGGGTGCCTTGGCGCCCTAGACGCTTGGTGGTGTTCGGAGCTCAATCATTGTGGTGTAAAGCTCCGGGAAAGCGTCGGGGTCTCCAATTAGGTTGTGGAGATCACCCCGAGCAATTTGACGGGTTCCGATGACCGCCCCCAAGGGTTGCCAAAGTGTACGGGTTCGGTGACCGCCCCCAAAGGTTGCCATTTGTACGGGTTCGGTGACCGCCCTCAAGGGTCCCTTAGTGGAATCACGGCATCTTGCATTGTGCGAGGGCGTGAGGAGATTACGGTGGCCCTAGTTGCTTCTTGGGGAGCATTGTGCCTCCACACCGCTCCAAACGGAGATTAGCGCCCGCAAGGGTGTGAACTTTAGGATACATCATCGTATCCGCGTGCCTCGGTTATCTCTTAACCGAGCCCTTTACTTATGCACTTTACTTTGTGATAGCCATATTGTTCTTTGTCATATATCTTGCTATCACATAGTTGCTTATCTTGCTTAGCATAAGTTGTTGGTGCACATAGGTGAGCCTAGTTGTTGTAGGTCTTGTGCTTGACAAATTAACCATTAGGTTTATTCCGCATTTGTTCAAGCCTAAACCATAATTATTTTAAAGCGCATATTCACCCCCTCTAGGCGACATCCATGATCTTTCACTTGGTATCAGAGCCTCGTCTCTCTTTGTTGGGCTTAACCGCCTAGAGAGTAAAGATGTCGACTAGGGGATTAGGATTCTCTGACACTCTTAGTTTCGAAGGCACAAATTTGATGTTTGGGTAATTCGCATGCTTAATCTCTTTAGGGTCATGGACCCAAATTTAGAGCGAATTGTAGATATGGGTTTTTATCCTCCAAAGGATCCCCAAAGCTTATCTTTAGAGGATGAGAAAAACTCTTATCTCAGTGCTCAAGCTTCTAATGTGCTTTTCAATGCTTTGAGCAATGTAGTAATATTTCAACTCATGCCGTTCCGGGATGCTCATGAGTTGTGGACAAAGCTTCAAGATAAATATGGTGTGTCCAAGTTTTGTAAGGATGATTGTTCTCCCTCCACCTCCGGCCGCATTGTATTCTCAACTTCTTCTACTTCACCTACATGTGGTTTGCCACAAGGTAATGACATGCTGAGTAGTGGTGTTCATTGCAATGATGATAATGGGCTCATTGTTGATAATCCTTCATCACTTTCTCATTGCAATGCTTCATCTTTGGACTTTAGCACTTCAAGCACTCCAAATGTTTCACATGCTTGTGTTGATAGTCCTTGCATATCATGTAGAAATTGCTTGACTAAATCTCATGATGATATGCTTGCTATATCTTATTGCCATGATGAAAATGCATATATTTCCTCGAGTTGTTGTGCTAACAATGTAGAGGAAACCCAACACTCCATGGAACAAGATGTGGTGTTGGATGGTGCTTCAAGGGATCCTAAATCATCATCTATTGCATTTTGCCTTATGGCCAAGGCTTCAAAGGTATCTCCCACTTTGAATCCCAATATATCTTGTGATGATATTGATGATGGCAAGAGTGATGATGATGTTGATAATGATGAAGAGAATGATATTGTTGCCTCCTTAAAAACTAAGGGGGAAATGATTTTTAAAGCTCTTCATAAAAATAAAATTGCTCGTTCCAACTTCATGGAAATAATGTCCATTGCCATTGATGGCAAGAAATACATTGAGGATTTGGAATCTCATCTAGAGGAGCATGAGGCCACCATTGAGAAAATGGAAGCTCATGGGCGTGATTACGCAAATGAGATCGCGGAGCTATCTCAAGCTCTTGAACATGAACAAACCACCTCCGAATCTCTTGAGGAGACTTTTGCTCTAGAATTATCTAGAGTGAGGGAATCTCATGATAGAGCTCTTGAGGTGGCCAATGATTTCAAAACTAAAAATGCTAAGCTTGAAGTTTCTCATGCTAGACTCCTTGAGGATTTTGAGCACCTCGAAAATGGCTCAAGGGTCATCAAGGGCGAGCTCATCGAACTCACCGAGTCTCATGCCCAACTTGAAGCTTCTTATTTAAAAGAGCTTGCCAAGTTGTCCTCTCCTATTGTTGTAAATGATTATGCTTGTGCTACTAACTCTATTACTTGTGAAGCATCCATTTTGAAGGAGGATGTTGAGCTACGGGCTCAATTTGAGGTGCTATCTAGCAATTATGGGAAATTGGAAGAAAGTCATGAAAAGCTCTCAAGCTCTCATGATGATCTTCTAGTATCCCATAGTGTGCTAAAGATAGCTCATGAGGCCATGATTGCTAAGGTAACATCTAGTGAGCCCCATGTGGATACTAGCACTACTTCTAGTCAAAATAGTATATTGCCATGTGCTAGTCCTTGTAATTCATCTACTCACAATGTTGGTACATCTTGTGATGAATTGCTTTCCTTGCCTTGTTGCTCTAACGATGAAGCTTATACTTCCTCTAGTACTTGTGTTGAGACTTACCATGTATAGGAAATCAAAGAGCTGAAGGCCCAAGTCACTTCTTTGAAGAAAGACTTGGAAAAGAGTCATCAAGGGAAATCCACACTCAACAATATCTTGAGTGCGAAAAAATCCCCCAATGACAAAGGTGGGCTTGGATTCAACTCCAATAAGAAGAAGAAGTCCAATATGAACAAAAGGAAGGGCCAAGAACAAGTCAAGAATTTGGCCAAGATTGTTTGCTTCAAGTGCAAAGTAGAAGGGCATCATGTTAGATCTTGCCCATTGAAGAAGAAGCACATTAGTGACAAGCAACAAGGGAAGCGGCCACAAGTTCACTTTCATGCTCAACCTCAAGTTGAAGAAAGGCCTCTTCCCAAGAAAACTCGAGCTAATGCTTCTCAAGTTGAGAAATCAAGTGAGAAGAAAGTGAAGAGTAGACGTTGCTACTTATGTCGTGAGAAAGGCCACGTCGCTTCTTCATGCACTAGTGGTAACTTATCCAACCCAATTACTATTGATGATATCTATTCTCTTGGGAAGGATAAGGTTGGCAATGTGTTTGCCAAGTTTGTTGGTACTCAAAGTGGTGTCAAGAAAAGAACCATTTGGGTTGCCAAGCCTATTGTGACTAACCTCTTAGGAACCAACTTGGTTGGGGACCAACAAGTTCAAACTTGATCAATAGGTGTTGTTGGAGGGAATTGGAGACTTGGTTACATTATGAAGAATTAAGGGGACTTCATCATTCTTTTTGTCAGAAGCCAAGTGTAACGCCCCGAGACCGATGCTCCAGATGCCTTCTATTTATTTTTGTTGTTTCCATGATTGTCATAATAAATTGTTGCATCATCATGCTTGTGTTATTTGTTTTTCTCACTTTGTGCATTCCATCTTCATATATGTTGCCATATGCATTTGCATCCATCATGTTCATGATTGCTTGCTTGCTTGTGAGGTTTGTTTTATTATTATTTGCATCATGCATTCGTCTCCATATGATTGTTGTGCTTGTTTTCTTTTACTTGTTCATGTGCATTGTGAGATTCATCTTGTTACTTTACTTGCGCTATGTATGTGTTGATATTCCTACCACTTGTTTCCTCTCTCAACCTATCAATGCACCATCTTCTCCTCCTTCCTTCTTCTTTCGTTCATTGTTGCAAGTGACATTTTCTCCTCCATAAATGTCCAATATTTTCCTATAAATCTTATACCATGCCTAAACCCTCTCTGCCAATTTTCAGCCCTTTTGGACTTGATTTGGTTGGAATCAAAATTGCCTCAAGTTTGAATTTAGTTCAAACTTGCGATAATTTTCTTTCTCTAAAAATGTCCAAAACAATTATTTCAATTAGCGCATAATTCCAGCGTCGTGGGGATATTCTTATATCCCTCATACACCCCTCTTTTATCCCTGTGCTTTTCTGTTTATTTTCTGCTTGAGGAAAATGAAAAAGAAAAGAGACAGCAGCAAGAGCGGCCTACCTGGGGCTCCTCCTACCAGGCCGGTCCAGCAGCAGGCCGGCGCAATAGAAGGCAGCTCAACAACAGCCCACTTGTCCCTCCAGATCCTTTTCTCACCCAAAACCCAGCCAACCCTCTCTTCCACTCGTCCCACGTGGCAACGTTGGACCCATCCGTCAGCGGGTGAGACTGTAGCGCTCACCAACTTTCTCCTACCTCTCCTCCTCTACTTTACACGCTCGCCATGGCCACCGTGGCCACGGCACTGCGCCAGCTCCTCCCATAAAACCCCCGCTCCTCATCCTAGGGTTCCACCCCTCCCCCTCTTTCCTCCTCTGTCGCCACCACAGGTAAGGGGGCACCCACGCGCCCGCGTCCTCCACCGCCCGACGCCATGTCCACGACGGGCCGAAGCTCGTCTCTAGCAAGAGCTCATCACCGGAGTAGGAGCATCGCCGGCCTCCCCTCTGTCGACCCCGAGAACCGCAGCGCCTCCTCAAGTCCGTTCTGACACCGATCCAAGCCCGAGGACGCCTTCCCCGATGTCCTCTTCTTCCCCTTCGACTTCTTCTTCCCAGATCAGAGCATTCGCCAAGTCCCTCTACTTCCCCTGCATCCTCTACATCATGCCTGGAGACAACGCGCGCGCCGCGAGGGTTTTCTTCCCCAATGTCGTCTTCTTCGACTACAAGCAGGCCAGGAGCCAGTCAGTTCCAAGGCCGACGCGGTCGTCTTCCTCTATGACCTCTTCCTCCCCTGTGTTCTCTGCTTCCCGGACATCGGCAATCTGTGGGTCCCCAAGCCGTCTTCACTGCTTCTCTGACCCCCCTACCAACGAATTCGAGCCCCTCGTGAGCTCCTCTTGCAAACCCCTCCTTTTCCGTTTCAAATCCATGCATGTAGACGTCGCTCCGGTCGAGATTGTGCACGACCACCATGAACGAGTTCGTGGAGTTTCTGTTGTTTTCTTTTGTGAGCCCGTGATCTGTTCCTGCGCAAGGACACCCACACCCTTGCGTCGTTGCTCCACCACACGCACCCTGGCACGTTTCCGCACGCCCGCCGGCCCTCTGCAACCACAGCAAGGGTTGCTGCTGGCTCCCGTCGCCGGCGAGTCCCCGTGCGCATGATTGAGTTTTGGTCCTGGTCGCGATGCGCAAATGTTTAAGTTTCTGTGAACTTCCCTTGGATCACAAACACACAGCTAGCCCAGTGGCTAGCACGGCCACTATTCATTCAAGGGGTCTGGGGTTCAAGTCCCAGCCACCCCCATCTTTTGCTACGTTTTCCTGTTATTTTGCACACTCTCACAGCCACATGGGCCGAACTCATCTGGGCCGCTGCATTGTGATGCTTCGGGCCCGTGCATATTTTTTTTTCCACTTTGTGTATTTTAGCATTTTTCAGTGCATGCATATTTACCGAATTGCCACTGTTTTAAAATGTCTATAGCTAAATATGCATGCATCCAAACTAAACAAACTATATATGTAAAATGCTTAGAATTTTATCTAGTTTCACAATATGCTACTTTCATCCATGTTCAAAATGTTTAAATTGTTGTTTGCATTAATTTGCATAATTGCCATGCTAAAATGATTTATTTCATAACCAATTTAACCGTAACTCGGTTTTTAATAAACTTTATATGTAAATGGGGTGGAAAATGCATAGATTAATATGGTCCCCTTTGTTTTACTGTTTAACAATATTAAAATATGTTTTAGGGAAGAACAGTACCAAATCTAAAATATGCACATGAGGATTTTCCGGAATTGTTGTTTGTTGTTTCCGGCCTCATTTAAACTTGCCTAAAAATAGTTAGATTACTTATGCTTCACCCCTTGCCATGTTTTATAACATGTAATATTGTTATGTTCCTAAATGAGAGAGAACTAAATAATTGATGTGGTGTTTCATCAATATGCAACTCTTTGCATATTGAGCTCCACTTAACTTGTAGTGTTGTTTGTGCATATTGCCATGCCATGCCTCATTAAACCGGACATGCATCATACTTGTTTGTGCGTCATGACATGTTTATGCTTGTGTGTTTACCATGTTGTTTGTTTCTTTCTGGTGTTGCTTCTTAGTTCCGGTAATGTTGCGATTGTGAGGATTCGTTCGACTACTCCCGTTCGTCTTCTTCATGGACTCGTTCTTCCTCCTAGCGGGATTTCAGGCAAGATGACCGCTACCTTGGATCTCACTACTATCATTGCTATGCTAGTTGCTTCGTTCTATCGCTATGCTGCGCTACCTATCTTTTGCTCTTCAAGCCTCCCAATTTGCCATGTCAGCCTCTAACCTTTTCACCCTTCCTAGCGAACCGTTTCTTGGCTATGTTACCGCTTTGCTCAGCCCCTCTTATAGCGTTGTTAGTTGCAGGTGAAGTTGAAGATTGCTCCATGGTGGACAGGATTGTGTTGGGATATCACAATATCCCTTATTTAATTAATGCATCTATATACTTGGTAAAGGGTGGAAGACTCGGCCTTATGCCTGGTGTTTTGTTCCACTCTTTCCGCCCTAGTTTCCGTCATACCGGTGTTATGTTCCCGGATTTTGCGTTCCTTACGCGGTTGGGTGATTTATGGGATCCCCTTGACAGTTTGCTTTGAATAAAACTCCTCCAGCAAGGCCCAACCTTGGTTTTACCATTTGCCTCACCTAGCCCTTTTTCCCTTGGGTTTCCGGAGCCCGAGGGTCATCTTTATTTTAGCCCCCCCCCCGGGCCAGTGCTTCTCTAAGTGCTGGTCCGAACCGAGTAGACTGCGGGGCCCCTCGGGGAAACTCGAGGTCTGGTTTTACTCGTAGGATGTCTCATCCGGTGTTGCCCTGAGAACGAGATATGTGCAGCTCCTATCGGGATTGTCGGCGCATCGGGTGGCTTTGCTGGTCTTGTTTTACCATTGTCGAAATGTCTTGTAAACCGGGATTCCGAGACTAATCGGGTCTTCCTGGGAGAAGGAATATCCTTCGTTGATTGCGAGAGCTTATCATGGGCTAAGTTGGGACACCCCTGCAGGGTATAAACTTTCGAGAGCCGTGCCCGTGGTTATGTGGCAGATGGGAATTTGTTAATGTCCGGTTGTAGATAACTTGACACCAGATCCAAATTAAAATACATCAACCAAGTGTGTAGCCGTGATGGTCTCTTTTCGGCGTAGTCTGGGAAGTGAACACGGTTTTGGGTTATGTTTGACGTAAGTAGGAGTTCAGGATGACCTCTTGATCGTTGCTAGCTTCACGACCATTCCGCTTGCTCTCTTCTCGCTCTTATTTGCGTATGTTAGCCACCATATATGCTTAGTCGCTGTTGCAACCTCATCACTTTACCCCTTCCTTTCCCATTAAGCTTTGCTAGTCTTGATACCCATGGTTATGGGATTGCTGAGTCCTCGTGGCTCACAGATTACTACAACAACAGTTGCAGGTACAGGTTATGCGATGGTCATGACGCGAGAGCGATGTTTGCTTGTTTTGGAGTTCTTCTTCTGCTTCTTCTTCGATCAGGGGATAGGTTCCAGGTCGGCAGCCTGGGCTAGCAGGGTGGATGTCGCTTGAGTTTCTGTTTGTGTTTCATCCGTAGTCAGATGGTTCTCTTATGCAAGATGATGTTGTAATCGTGTGGCATTGTATGCCTTTTGTATGTATCCCCATCTATTATGTAATGTTGATGTAATGATATCCACCTTGCAAAAGCGTATCAATATGCGGTTCTATCCTTGGTGGGACCTTCGAGTCTCTTTAGGATAGTATCGCATATTGGGCGTGACACCAAGTCAATTAGATTATCAACTTTCTATCTTATATCCAATGTGCCTCCTTGCGGTAACTTGTACTTAAATTTTTTACTTTGAAAGTTACTTGCCCCCTTGCATGTTTTGGTTTTGTTCCTTGCATGTGTTTGTATATGTTGCGCTTCCAACTTGCTTATGTATGTTGGTGTGCATTTCATGTACGTGTGAGTTGTGTGTTGAGCCTTTGTGCATCTTGTTTGTATCTTAGTTGGCTCTTGTGAGAGATTAATGGAATATCCCATTATGGGGGAGTGATGTGCTTTGTGCACCTCACACTCCTATAAGTGTGTGTACATGAGGAATATCATCTAGTATTGATATTACAAGATTATCTAGTCACTATGTGGTATGTCTTCTCATGAGAAATTCAAATTCTAAATTGTCCATTTATTATATCTTGTTGGATCCTCTTATTGCCTCTTGTTAAGTTTTCTTCATTGGTATCACATTATGGGGGAGTAATATGCTATGTATATTACTAGCCTAGAAAATGTGTACATTTGAGATATTGTCACCTAGTGTTGATATTGTAGATTATCTTGTTCCTAGGTGGCATGTTAGCTCTACAAGTTGCAATCTGCTTGTGTGTGGTGTGAAGATGATGTTGGATATCCTTGCTATCTACCACCGGGAATTCTTTCCATCTACTTCTTGTCTTTTGACAATTGGTAGTCATTTATGTGTGGTAGAAATTATTGATCATCTTTACATTGGCCTTTGCTTTTATTGGCCTTATCTCATGCCTAGGATTGTGTCAACTCCCATTGTTTTCCATACCACTTGTGGATCTTGTTATTTTCTTGATCTTGTTTAGTGTTTTCTAGATATAGTGAAAGTGGTGATCCCACCTTGTGCATTTTGTATTCAAATGCAAATTCTCTGTAATGCACTAGTCTTGGGGGAGCTATCCTATTTTCTATAAAACACTCATATTGTGATCCATATTAAGTGTGTGTTGGTAGATGACAAGTCGTTTCTTTTGGTACTTTGTGCCAACATGAAACTTTGTAGAGAGCTTGGTTTGTTTGGAACCATCCTCTCCTTTGGGAGTTTGACATCTTTTTTGTGTGTGTTCCAATGGATATCTCATTCCTTGATGTATCTTTTAATGATATCTTCCAAGTGATGATTTCTCCATTTGGTATCCTTTTCACTTGGTTTTTCCTTGTATTTTGGTATCGATCCTTGAAAGTCTTGAGCATACATTTTAACTTCATGTAGTTCCTTTGGCATGTTTTCTTTCTTTGACCCAATATATAGGGGAAACTCCACCAAGTCTCAAATTGGATGAGATGTGCATGAGATTCATTTTCATATCTATATGCACATATCTATGTGGAGTTTGTCCTATGTATTGTTGGTTCTCTAACTCTTTGGTCCTAATGAGTTAGGGTGCCATTTTGTTTGTGTTGTTGTTCTAGGAACAATTGGAGATGCATTGGATACTTGGCTCATTCAAAAGGAATGTGTTGTCAGCATGTGCTTATTGGAGTCAAGCTAGGATGATCAATGAACTACTTTCTACCTTCAATTGGCATCTACTACATCCTTCCAATGCTATCTCGGTAACTAGTATCATCATCTACTACATGCACACATTATTGCATCAATCGTGTGTGGGTTGTATCATGGCATGTTATTCTTTCTTTCTTGTCATACTTGTTTCCTTTCTCAAAGCATCCCAACAATGATCTCTTGTTGCTAATTGTGATGTCTATGATGGTTGTGTGGTAGGAATTCATTTGTATACAATAAGACCATATCTATCCTTGGGCTATGCTTCCAAGCACATATCTTATTGGTATATGTATGACTTCCTTTTGGATATCTTGTTCTTCGTGTTGTAACTATTTCGGGTGTGCATCCTTCTTTGTAGATATATATCGTCATGATTTCGTCTACCTAGACCCTTATACACTTAAGAGAAATTACATCTCTAGGTGATATCCTTTCTTTCACGTCCACCTTGTCTTTCTTATGTTATTTCTTTGGTGGCTCCGTGAAAGCTTTTGCCTTGAGTGCGTGTCTTATGTCGTTGCATCTTGATGCACTCTTGTGTGGTGAAGATTATTTCCTCAAGCTTATCCTTACGAGGCTCCCATCTTGGTATCCCTCGTCTTGATGAGGCTTTCATCTTCTATCTTCACCATGGGTTGTCACAAGCATAGGTTCTTTATATGCTTATTAGTGATCTTGTGAACCCGTTTGCTAGTTGTGTGTGGGAATGACATGCCTTGCACCATGTATCTCATTCTTTCAAGACTATATTGATGCTTAATGCTCATCCGTACATTAGTATTCTCAAGTGCATTGCCTTGACTCACACACATCGGTGTTGGTTGAGCCTATTCTTAAGTTGCCTCTTTTACATGTTGCTCAACCATGTGCTTGTTGCAAGCGCTAGGCTTTGTTTCCTATATGCTCACTTGCACTAGATGTGAGTTTCTATTGATTTTGGGGGGAGCTATGATCCTATCTTGTGCACTTTGTATCCAATACAAATATTCTTATTTGTGCACAAATCATGGGGAGCTTCTCCTAGTTTCTTTAGAACACTCCTCTGCTCATATCAATATCATTTATTCTTGTGGCTCATAGGATCCTTGGTCTAGTTGGTTCAGTTGATATCCTTTGATTGCTTGCTTCAATTGGTATCTTTTGATTGCTCGATTTCTTGTTTCTCTCTTTGTTATGTCTTTTTGGCATATCATTCTTTTGCAATCTTTGGGCGTCAATATAGTTTGTCTTCCTCCAAGTATTTACCGTTGGATATGTGTATTGCATTCCACTCTCTTTTTGAGAGATACACAATTTATGGCGGAACACTCTTTATATTGGCCTTCTAAGCTTTTCACCCATTTTGGCAATCGATGCCAATGCGGGAGGACTTTTAGAGAGTTTTGTGGAGAAGTATTCTGAGTTTTCTCCTTGCTTTGGTTTTGGTTCCTAACCATTTGCATCCCATTCTCATGCATCATTGGTTGTTGCATTGCATGGTGATGCATAATTCCTTGTATAAACTCTCTTGAAAGTGATTGTCATCAATTACCAAAATGGGGGAGATTGAAAGAACATGCGGTGCCCCCATGTTTGGTTTTGGTAATTGATGACAATCTCTATGGACTAATGGTTGTCTTGAGTTATATTTGAAGGATTTGTTCATAGGCTTTTCTTGAAGTCCATGTGTTGGTTTCAAGGAGTTTATGAGTTGACCAAGGTGCTATTAAGGAATTATCCAAAGATTGGTCATGTGAGTGTTGAGCTTATTGCAAGCATGTCTTGAAGAAGAAGGTTGTGTGATCATTCATGTTTACCTTCAAGACATCATCCAAATGAAGAGAGTTCTAAAGATTCAAGGTTCATCAAGACTAAGTCAAGAGTGAATCAAGTTGATCAACTCACAAAGCATAGAAGATGTACCAAGAGGGATCAAAGTGATCCCATGGTATGGTAAGCATTGTCCATTGCACTTTGTGAACTAACCCATGGTCTATGTGAGAGTTCTATGTGGGGTTAGGTATGTATCCATGGGCTTGCGTCAAGAGGAAGATATCATACAACCCATGGAACAGATTGCCGTGTGCAAGTTCAAGTGGAGCATCACGAAGAGATTAAGTGCTTGAATCTTGCCATCCATTGTGGTGTCAATGGACTTGTGAAGATGTGCTGAAGAGTGGCTCACCCATAGTGAACTATGGGGGAGCAATCATCTAGTCTTCATCGAGCCAACGCAATCAAGAAAGGTGGTCCAACTTGAGGGAGTCAAGATCGTCATCATCTAGCTCAAGTGGACCATGTGCAAGGCAAAGGTTTGCCCTTGATAGGTTTTCTATTTTACCGGTCTCGTGGTGGTAGTTGGGAGACTGGGTTAGAGGATCATTTGCCGTACTATCAAGGGGAGCTCTCAAGTTGGTAGCTTGATCGTATCGTTAGTAGAGAGCTCAAACCATTGCATCTTTGCATCATGTTTCTTGGTTCTTGTTTGGTTCTCTTTGTGAGTCTTAGAGCTTATGGTCATCTTGATGACAAGCTTTAGTTCATTGAAAACGGAGTTCGCATGCGTCTTCTATGATGTTTTTGGTGTTGGAGGTTTTACCGGTCTTATCCGAGGAAGGGTTCTCACCTTTTTCTTACGGGCCTTTTCTAATTTGCTTCTTATTGACATTTCTTTAAAGATTGTGTTAGCCCTTGTTGCTAGCTTTCCAACAAACTTGGTTTCATCGAATCTGGAGTCCGTTTGCAAAAGTTGTGGCAGTTTTGGTGTTCTGAAAAGGCTGCAGCGGTACTACCGCGAATTGGAGCGGATGTAATTTTTCACTACCGCTCCAGAGCAGTACTACCGCGGCTCCTACAGCGGTAGTACCGCTCCGGACCAAAAACTCGTCCCAAGTCCTGCGGTGGTAGGACCGGATGTAATTTTTTAGTACCGCTCGCAAACAGTAGTACCTCTACCCTTAGCAGTAGTACCGCTACCCCTAGCGGTAGTACCGTGAGGTCAAGCGGTTCTACCGCTCCGACGGTTCTTTTGGCCTTTTTGCCTCCTCACTGTTGTGTTTCAAAGGGGTACTATCGCCCTAGCGGTAGTACCGCTCCTTGGAGCGGTAGTACCGCTCTGTGCGGGCTGTGAGTATAACGGTTGGAATTTTCCCCACCTATAAAAGGGGGTCTTCTTCCCCAATGATCCTTATCCTTTGAGGTCATGTTCTTCCCTCATTGTTGACCTTCTTCGAGCTTGCTAACTCTCAATCCCTCCTATGATTCTTGCTAGTTCTTGAGGGAAAAGAGAGAGGATATCTAGATCCACGTTTCCACCAATCACTTTCTCCTCTAAGTGAGGGGAACCCCTTGGATCTAGATCTTGGAGTTCTTCGTGTTCTTCTTTCGTTCTTCCTCTCATTTTCCTCCCTAGCATTAGTTGCTTTAGTGGGATTTGGGAGAGAAGGACTTGAGCACTCCGTGTGCCCTTGCCATTGCATTTGGTGCATCGGTTTGAGTTCTCCACGATGATACGTGGAAGTGAAGTTTGAGAAGCTTATTACTCTTGGGTGTTTGGGCACCCTAGAGCTTGTTCCTCTTGGGTGCCTTGGCGCCCTAGACACACTACTAGGGAAAACCCTAGCAGTAGCGCGGGTTTTGTGTCCACTAGTAGTGCGGGAGGCCGCGCTACTAATAAGGTGCTACAGCTATTGCTTAGCAGTAATGCGTGCCCGCACGCGCTACTGCTAGGACAAATAGCTGCAACGTTTGTTCAGTACCACGCTACTGCTAAGGTAACTACTTGCAGCGTGTTTTCTGTCCATCACTACTAGTATTTTTTTAGTGTATTTGTGCGCCATCGTACAAATATTGGTACAATACCAGTTATGAGGTTTATATCATTATGTCCATAATAGTGTGTCAAATGAAGGTGAATTAGGTTCAAGTGGAGGAAATATGTGGTGCATGTCAAAAGTATACTACTAATCCAAACTTGATCTAGTTTGGCCTAGTAGTACTTTCGATGTGCACCACATGTTGCCTCCACTTGAATCTAATCCGCCAGCACAAGCTATTTAATCATCATCATAGTCATTACCACCAACAGTATTTATTTAATCACCACTAACACTAGCTAATAATAATCATCATAGTCATTACCACCAACACTAGCTATTTTATCATCATAGTAATAGTGTAGCACATCATCATCCTCAAACTCATTTCTAGCTAGCTAATCACTCCTGCTGCTCTCTCTTAGGTAAAATAACATAAAACATGTATAGCTCTCCTCCTTGATCTGGAGCATGCAGATGAACCTGTCTCCTAATCATGGGTAGCGCATCTGTTTGCTGCCCCCCAGTACTTCTCTGCGCTCCCCCATCACATATTTGGTCCAGTCTTGCACTATTAAGCATCCGTCGCTAATCTTGAATGCACTAAAGTAATCTGTAGGATATCTTGGTTGTAAGCTGATAATACTCATGGTACCTTTAGTCTCGATCCCATAAGGCACAACATTTATCGGGAGTCCCTGTTGAAGAACATCGTATGGTAACATACTTAGCAATGAAGTTTAGCTTCAAAAATAATGTATGGAAAATATGCACTGATGACAAATAGTAAAAATCTTACCATCCTTCCTAAATAGATGTGACTATAGTTCATTACGAACACTATTACTCTTGGGTGTTTGGGCACCCTAGAGCTTGTTCCTCTTGGATGCCTTGGCGTCCTAGACAGTTGGTGGTGTTCGAAGCTCAATCATTGTGGTGTAAAGCTCCGGGCAAGCGTCGGAGTCTCCAATTAGGTTGTGGAGATCACCCCGAGCAATTTGAGGGGTTCCGGTGACCGCCCCCAAGGGTTGCCAAAGTGTACGGGTTCGGTGACCGCCCCCAAGGGTTGCCATTTGTACGGGTTTGGTGAACGCCCTCAAGGGTCCCTTAGTGGAATCACGACATCTTGCATTGTGCGAGGGCGTGAGGAGATTACGGTGGCCCTAGTGGCTTCTTGGGGAGCATTGTGCCTCCACACCGCTCCAAACGGAGATTAGCATCCGCAAGGGTGTGAACTTCGGGATACATCGTCGTCTCCACGTGCCTCGGTTATCTCTTACCCGAGCCCTTTACTTATGCACTTTACTTTGTGATAGCCATATTGTTCTTAGTCATATATCTTGCTATCACATAGTTGCTTATCTTGCTTAGCATAAGTTGTTGGTGCACATAGGTGAGCCTAGTTGTCATAGTTCTTGTGCTTGACAAATTAACCGTTAGGTTTATTCCGCATTTGTTCAAGCCTAAACCGTACTTATTTTAAAGCGCCCATTCACCCCCCTCTCTAGGCGACATCCACGATCTTTCACTTGTCACCATCCTGCCCCTGATCGCCCTTGTCTGGGCCCTTGCCGTTGTTGGGAGGGGGAGGGGAGGGAAGGGCAGGGGCCCCCTGACGAGCCGAGTCGAGATCCGGCTCCACTGAGATATTGAAACCCGCACCATTGAACCAAATATGCATCGTGCCCTGAAGCTTGGAAGGATTGCGGCAGACAAAGCACATGTGGACTGGCCCTGGACCGATCAGCGACTCCTTGTCGACCAAGAGAGGCCTGCTGAGCATCGTCTTGGCCGCCATGAGCCGGTCCGTCCACCGCTGCTTGGGTGGCACCCCCTGCAGCTTGACCCAAACCTCTGGCATAGCCTCTCCCTTTAGCGCGTCGAGTATGGCATCACGGATATCAGCCACGATGTTGTTGAGGGAGAGGAAGAGCTTGCCGCTGTCCGTGGCCATTCGCAGCATGGCCAGGTCTGGGAACACCACCGAGAACGACTCGCCGCCGAGTTGAGTGATCTGCCAGTCACAGGCCCCCTCGAACAGGTGCAGCAGCTCCACCTCCAGAATGGCCTCTATTTAGATGTCACCATCATCTGAATTATCTGCACATGGATCAGTTGGAGGAAATAAGTAACAGCAGGGTTGCTCATTGCTAAGCAAGCAAACATACCCAAGCTTGGCGTCACCCTTGAAATAGAAGAACCTCGAGGCTACAAACTTACAATAGCAGGGGAAAAGACACAATAATTGAATACCTATCCCTATCAAGCAAATAACCATTCCTTAATGGACCAACAACAAATAATCTTACTAGTTAAAGGTGCATCACCAAAAATCTTTCTTCCCATGTGTTTATGTGGGGCATGTTCAGAAAACTTGGGAGAGGGAGATAAACTCCTGACATTCATTTCTACTCTATTTTAGCGCCTTCAAGAGCCTGAATGCACGAGTAGCAGCCGTTATAAAGCACCTTCTGGGTTGATTATTGCTTGTAAGTGGCGAGATTCTCCAGACTGTACCAAGTTTATGATTTGGAGTTGGAGTATATCCATTGACTATTGAGTTACTCAGTTATAGACCTAAGCTTGCATAGGCTGGATACGCCTTCAAAGGAAACCTAGCTTGTAACACTGATCTCGAGTATGGGAAAAAACTTCTCTTTGTATATGTGGGATCCCATCCTCCGCCTACTTTCTTTCTCACAACATTTCACATATTTCATTAGAGGTACATCATAAAAAAATAGAAACATCCATACTTCCAGCCAGCACCTCTGCTTGAGATGTATTATGCTGATCAATACACAACACTGATGTTACATTAGATATGAATGATGTTACTGCTGTGTAGTAATTAAGTGGCATGCTTAAGCAACATAAAAAGCTGTTGAACTAGCACAATGCATGGCACAAACTGGCAACTGAAGCATGCTTTTGTTATTGCCTCCAACAATCATATTACACTGCATCTTCTTCGGACGTGGATTCTTAAAGCTCATGCTTTCGGACACCTCTTATCCATACCCTTCAATGTTGCTTTGAGATCCGTGCTACACAACTAACTAGTACATGGAATTTTCTCTGTTTTGTTTTTTCAAAACAAGACAACATATGAACTTCAAACTATGCTGAACAACAAAATATTCTTACTACAATATGGAAAAAAAACTTTTAGATTTTTTCGTAAGACATGAATATACAAAATGTGACTTTTTTAGTAAAAAATGATATTTTTAGTATATATGATTCATGAGAAATTGTGAAAGTTTTTTCCCACGTTCTAGCTAGAACGTTTGTTGTCCTGCAAAGTTTGAAGTTCATATGTTATTTTATTTGGAAGAAACAAAAAGGAGAAAAGTTCTAGCATGAATCGCGATGCAGAAATGGATGGCAAGATAAGGGGAGGGGGGTACCAAAGCCTATGCTTTCTCAAATGCTAACCCATCTTCTTCTATCAGAACCTTTTTCACAAGCACACAGTAAATTTGAGATGCAACGGATCATTCAAGAACACTGAGGTGTTGCCCCCATGGTGAAGTCCCAATGTTGATGCTACTTGGAAACAATTCAGCTATGTTATTAACTTAATTAAGCCTATTTTTACTGCATTTACCCTTTTTCTTTGGTAAAAAACCCTGATGGGAAACACATTAGGATTGCAGAGATGAACCATAGTTGGAATGTCGTGGGATTGCAATAGGTGATATGTATGAGGTTTATCTCTATGTGGTTTACTGTAAATCTATATTACCTTTTTGAAATAAAATTTATGATAAGGGGTTTCTTATAATTAGTAATGTAAAATAATACTGGAGCTGGTGAGCATGTAGGATCCATTGATGTGGACCCCATGGGCCGAGACTCGCCACATAAAAGAAGGGAGGAGGAGCGTATGCTAGCTAGCTCTTGACTCGTCCACGAGTAGTCGCGTGACAGAAGCTAGCTAGCGAGCGCGGGCTTTTGGTGGGCGGCCTCCATGGAGTTGGTTATTTTGAAAAAAATCGGTAATCACATTTTTGAAGTTTCAAAAAAATGTTGAAAAGAATTCTACACATTCATATGAATGTATTCTACATGTGTATAAAGTCTGACATGAAATAAATTACGATGAGAGCTACACAAAGAAAGAGAAATTCCTGCATTTCTAATAGTGAACAGTATTTATACTGTTCACCAGTTTCGAATTGTGATTTTGTCTTTTTGTGTAACTTTCATCGTACCATATCATCTTCAAAAATTGCACACATGTGGAACACCTCCGTATGAACATGTATGCTTTTTGTCAGAATTTTTTGAAACTTCAAAATAGGATTTTTTTTTTGACTTTTTAAAAATAACCACTTCCATGGAGGTCACCGCCAAACGCCAATGGTGGGCAACCTCCATGGAGGTGGTTTATTTTAAGTTTTTGATAAACATATTTTGAAGTTTTAAGAAATTCTGAAAAAAATTCTACACATTCTGGATGTATTCTAGCCGATCGATCTTGTTGAGTAGCATAGCAGATTTCTCAAGCATGAAACCAGAAACTGGCTGCATCTAGCCGATCGATCTTGTTGAGCAGCGTAGCAGATTTCTTTTGCCTCAAAAACAAATCAGGTTCAGGGTTTGAGATTGCTAACCGGATTCTGAAAAATAAATCCGACTGCATGCATTCTGTATGTCAAGTGTCAACAACAACAACAACAACAACAGAAATGACCACATTTATTGTTTGAAATTGGTCGAGCGGAAAAAAGTCCCTTCAAAAAATTTACAGCCCTGAGCAGCCTGGCACCATGGAAAGGACGACGATGGGTTGGACGAAGACGACGAGTCCTTCTCTGGGGACGGCCGTTTCCCCAAATTATGCACCACACATAAACTGGATTGGCAATGGCTAGTTTAATTAAACCGCTAGTCTATCCTTAGTGAATGCCTTACATATGACTCCCTCTATAAAAAAATGTAAGAGTGTTTAGATTACTGTTTCTTTACGGAGGGAGTACATCACAAGTCGTGTCTGGGAAAAAAGGGCTACACCTTCTCTTTCCTCCTCCACAAGAAAAGTTCCCACTTTCCTCTCCTCTAGTCGGCGTTGCTGCCTATCCGGCCATCTCCAATAGCCTTTGGGCCATGTAGGCGTGGAGGACCTCGGCCCCCTCCTGGTGGGAGGGATCCGTTCTCGTTTTTGTTAGGTTCAATGTATTAGTTGCGACTATGTGGCGGCGGCGATGTCCCTCAGTAGCAATAATGTCTCCCATGTTCTACGTACCCCGCCCCGATGGTGCGTCTAGCATCGTCAAAGGGCGTGTGGAGGTGTGTGTTTGTTGGATCTTGCGGGATTCAGTCGATGCTGGTCTTTAGTGGATCTGTTTGGATCCGGTCTTCGTTCGTCTTCATTTGAGTGTTTACATGTTTGATCCTTCTGATCTACGATTTTCTTTGTCAGCGATGGTTCCTGCTTTGGTGCGTTAGTCCTATGAGGTTTGCCCGGCTTCGGCGAGGGAGGGGCGATGACGCGCGTCTTCGGCTTGCTCTAATGCTTGTAGTCGTCGCTAGGTGGTCCACGAACCTGATTGTAATTTTTATTACCTCAGGTGTTCTTTGTACTGCTATGATTAAAGATGAATAGATTGAAAGTTGCTTATGCAAAAAAAGAATGCCTCACATAGTGTACTTGGTGTTATCTTATTTGGAGTGATGCTATTTTATTACCTAGTGCCTTCAACAGATTAACCACTGTAATATGCAAGACGCATTTGACCACAAAAAAGATAAAGCGACGTGCCAGCGATTCAGTGTCAAGTTCCTCAAAAATATCTTATGTATTTTTTAGTCTTTTTTATTTACTTAAACTCTAATTATAAACTAGAATTATTGGCAAGATATTTCTTATACCAAAAAATTTAGAGATCTATACTAAGTTATTTAAGGATACAAATATGATATGCACTATACATTAATGTAAGTGTAACAAAATAAATTATGGAGACATGTGAATGTTTACTTTCTTACAATATATTTTCTAAGACGCAATGTATTGAAAATAAAATATTAATGTAACTTTGTTACAATGTACATTTTGAATTGCATAATATATCATATATGATTACGATTTGGAAAAATGATTTAGTGCACAATATTTAGAAGTTAGTATAAATAACTATATTTATTTCAACTCCTCGAGGCACGCAAAAAATTGTTTATAATTTGTGTCAGAGGATAGTACCTGATACTAGTCATACGAAGACTATGGTCATGTTATTCATGAGTCGAAACAAAAATTCATGTTGCGTTAGCTCTCCTATATAAACGGCTTCTATACCCTAATTCCAGAACATCATCCACAACCCTAACTTGTGATTTTCTATCAATATGAACCATGAGCACCGTGATTTCTATCTAACGTTAAGGGTGATGAGGTCTCACTTCAAGTGGTTGGTGGTCACTTGGAAGTCTAGGGAATTGATGTTTTCGCAGACGATCTTGCAAAGGCTGCTAAATTCCCTCGAAAAGATTCACCTATTTTCCAGCAAATTGATATTGAGAAATGGTCCGGACACCTCCGAGGTCTCCCTTTCTTCAGCATTGAACGAACTAAGAGAACAACCACAACAGTTAATTTTTTTTATAGTATGTTCTTGTTTCTTTATTTATGTTTCTTTCAACCTTATATGCAATGTTACTGTTTCATATAAGATGTATTGTTATTTGCATTTGGATTTTCTAGCTGTACAATCATATAGGAGCATGGTAGGTTCCTATAATATGTTTAAAACTGGTTGTTAAGTACCCTATTTGTGTGTTGTGTTCTGGAATTTGTTGTTGTGCGTCATAGGTCTACAACTTGTTTTTAAGTAACCTATTTGTGCTTTGTCATGGTAACTTAGAATTGTTTATGGTAGGGCCCCATGTAGGTCTGGTAATGGTTTGAAGTAATCTATTTGTGGCCTAGCCCTTGTAGTTGTAGGACTAGAATTACTTTTTTTAAGCAACCTATTTATGTCTTGTGCTAGTTCAGATGCAAATTTGTATGGATAAATCGAATCTTTTAGTAGAATCTATGGTGGCTATAGGAGTTAGCAATAATTGGTAGTTGCTACCTCGTGAGCATGCGTTGGTTTTCCCTTGAAGAGGAAAGGGTGATGCAGCAAAGTAGTGTAAGTATTTCCCTCAATTTTTTTAGAACCAAGGTATCAACCCAGTAGGAGGCTACACTCAAATCCATCGTACATGCACAAACAAATAAGAACCTTGCAACTAACGCGATAAAGGGGTTGTCAATCCCTTCACGACCACTTGCAAAAGTGAGATCTGATAGAGATAATAAGATAAATATTTTTGGTATTTTTATGATATAGATTGGAAAGTAAAGATTGCAAAATAAAATAGATCGGAACTTATATGATGTAAACTAGACCCAGGGGCCATAGGTTTCACTAGTGACTTCTCTCAAGATAGCATAAGTATTACGGTGGGTGAACAAATTACTGTCGAGCAATTGATAGAAAAGTGCATAGTTATGAGAATATCTATGCATGATCATGTATATAGGCATCACGTCCGCGACAAGTAGATCGAAACGATTCTATATCTACTACTATTACTCCACACATCGACCGCTATCCAGCATGCATCTAGAGTATTAAGTTCATAAGAACAGAGTAACGCATTAGGCAAGATGACATGATGTAGAGGGATAAACTCAAGCAATATGATATAAACCCCATCTTTTTATCCTCGATGGCAACAATACAATACGTGCCTTGATGCCCCTGCTGTCACTAGGAAAGGACACCGCAAGATTGAACCCAAAGCTAAGCACTTATCCCATTGCAAGAAAGATCAATCTAGTAGGCCAAACCAAACTGATAATTCAAAGAGACTTGCAAAGATAACAAATCATGCATAAAAGATTCAGAGGAGATTCAAATATTGTTCATAGATAATCTTGATCATAAACCCACAATTCATCGGATCTCGACAAACACACCGCAAAAAAATTATATCAAATAGATCTCCAAGAAGATCGGGGAGAACTTTGTATTGAGATCCAAAGAGAGAGAAGAAGCCATCTAGCTAATAACTATGGACCCGAAGGTCTAAGGTAAACTACTCACACATCATCGGAGAGGCTATGGTGTTGATGTAGACGCCCTCTGTGATCGATTCCCCCTCCGGCGAAGCACCGGAAAAGGCCCCAAGATGGGATCTCACGGGTACAGAAGGTTGCGGCGGTGGAAATATGGTTTCGTGGTGCTCTCGGATGTTTTCAGGGTATATGAGTGTATATAGGCGAAAGAAGTCGGTCAGGGGAGCCACAAGGGGCCCATGAGGGTGGGGGCACGCCTACCCCCTGGGCGCGCCTCCCTGCCTCATGGCCGCCTCGTTGCTTCCTTGACGTCCACTCCAAGTCTCCTGGATTGTGTTTGTTCCAAAAACGACTCTCCCAAAGGTTTCATTCCGTTTGGACTCCGTTTGATATTCCTTTTCTGTGAAACACTGAAATAGGCAAAAAAAATAGCAATTTGGACTGGGCCGCCAGTTAATAGGTTAGTCCCAAAAATATTATAAAAGTGTATAATAAAGCCCATTAAACATCCAAAATAGATAATATAATAGCATGGAACAATAAAAAAGTATAGATATGTTGGAGATGTATCAAGCATCCCCAAGCTTAATTCCTGCTCGTCTTCGAGTAGGTAAATGATAAAAACAGAATTTTTGATGTGGAATGCTACCTATTATAATTCTCAATGTAATTTTCTTTATTGTGGCATGAATGTTCAGATCCGAAAGATTCAAGACAAAAGTTTAATATTGACATAAGAGTACTAATACTTCAAGCATACTAACAAAGTAATCATGTCTTCTCAAAATAACATGGCCAAAGAAAGTTATCCCTACAAAATCATATAGTCTAGCTATGCTCTATCTTCATCACACAAAATATTTAAATCATGCACAACCCCAGTTTTAGCCAAGCAATTGTTTCATACTTAAGTATTTTCAAACTTTTCCAATCTTCACGCAATACATGAGCGTGAGCCATGGACATAGCACTATAGGTGGAATAGGATGGTGGTTGTGGAGAAGACAAAAAAGGAGAAGATAGTCTCACATCAACTAGGCGTATCAACGGGCTATGGATATAACCATTAATAGATATCAATGTGAGTGAGTAGGGATTGCCATGCAACGGATACACTAGAGCTATAAGTGTATGAAAGCTCATCAAAAGAAACTAAGTGGGTGTGCATCCAACTAGCTTGCTCATGAAGACTTAGGGCAATTTGAGGAAGCCCATCATTGGAATATACAAGCCAAGTTCTATAATGAAAAATACCCACTAGTATATGAAACTGACAACATAGGAGACTCTATCATGAAGATCATGGTGCTACTTTGAAGCACAAGTGTGGTAAAAGGATAGTAGCATTGTCCCTTCTCTCATTTTCTCTCATTTTTTTAGTGTGCTTCTTTGGCCTTTTTTTTATTTTGGCTTCTTTGGCCTCTTTTATTTTTCATAAAGTCCAGAGACTCATCCCAACTTGTGAGGGAATCATTGCCTCCATCATCCTTTCCTCACATGGGACAATGCTCTAATAATGAAGATCATCACACTTTTATGTACTTACAACTCAAGAATCTTAGAACAAAATATGACTCTATGTGGATGCCTCCGGCGGTGTATCGGGATAATGAATCAAGAGTGACATGTATGAAAGAATTATGAACGGTGGCTTTGCCACAAATACGATGTGAACTACATGATCATGCAAAGCAATATGACAATGGTGGAGCGTGTCATAATAAACGTAACAGTGGAAAGTTGCATGGAAATATATCTCGAAATGGGTATGGAAATGCAATAATAGATAGGTATGGTGGCTGTTTTGAGGAAGGTATATGGTGGATGTATGATACAGGCAAAATTTGCACGGCACAAGAGAGGCTAGCAATGGTGGAAGGGTGAGAGTGCGTATAATCCATGGACTCAACATTAGTCATGAAGAACTCACATACTTATTGTAAAAATCTACAAGTTACCAAAACAAAGTACTACACGCATGCTCCTAGGGGAACGGTTGGTAGGAGTTAACCATCGCGCGATCCCGACCTCAACACATAAGGAAGAGAATCAATAAATAAATCATGCTCCAACTTCATCACATAATGGTTCATCATACGTGCATGCTACGGGAATCACAAACTTTTAACACAAGTATTCCTCAAATTCACAACTACTCAACTAGCATGACCTTAATATTACCATCCTCATATCTCAAAACAATCATCAAGTATCAAACTTCTCATAGTATTCAATGCACTTTATATGATAGTTTTTATTATACCTATCTTGGATGCTCATCATATTAGGACTAAAATTTTAACCAAAGAAATTACCATGCTGTTCTAAAGGACTCTCAAAATAATATAAGTGAAGCATTAGATATTAATAATTTGCATAAAATAAAACCACCTCCGTGCTCTAAAAAGATATAAGTGAAGTACTAGAGCAAAATTATCTAGCTCAAAAGATATAAGTGAAGCACATAGAGTATTCTAATAAATTCCGATTCATGTGTGTCTCTCCCAAAAGATGTGTACAGAAAGGATGATTGTGGTAAACTAAAAAGCAAAGACTCAAATCATACAAGACGCTCCAAGCAAAACACATATCATGGGGTGAATAAAAATATAGCATCAAGTAAAGTTACCGATGGACGAAGACGAAAGAGGGGATGCCTTCCGGGGCATCCCCAAGCTTAGGCTTTTGGTTGTCCTTGAATTTTACCTTGGGGTGCCTTGGGCATACCCAATCTTAGGCTCTTGCCACTCCTTATGCCATAATCCATCAAATCTTTACCCAAAAACTTGAAAACTTCACAACACAAAACTCAACAGAAAATATCATGAGCTCCGTTAGCGAAATAAAACAAACCACCACTTTAAGGTACTGTAATGAACTCATTATTTATTTATATTGATGTTAAACCTACTGTATTCCAACTTCTCTATGGTTCATACCCCCCGATACTAGCCATAGACTCATCAAAATAAGCAAACACCACACGAAAAAGAGAATCTGTCAAAATAGAACAGTCTGTAGCAATCTGTAATTTTCGAATACTTATGTAACCCAAAATTTCTACCAAAATAGGGAGTCCTAGATAATTTGTTTATTAATCTTCTGAAAAAATAATCAACTGAAAATCACGTTTCTGTGATTTATGAAAATTATTCTCGTGCGTGCAAAAGTTTCTGTTTTTCAGCAAGATCAAATTAACTATCACCCAAGAAGATCCTATAGGTTTTACTTGGCACAAACACTAACTAAAACATAAAACCACATCTAAACAGAGGCTAGATGAATTATTTATTATTAAACAGGAACAAAAAGCATAGAAAAAAATAAAATTGGGTTGCCTCCCAACAAGCGCTATCGTTTAACGCCCCTAGCTAGGCATAAAAGCGAGAATAGATCTAAGTATTGCCATCTTTGGTATTCAATTCATAGGTGGATCTCATAATAGAGGTAATTTGATTTTCTTCCTAGCAAAGTGTTCCATGCCTTTCCTTAATGGAAATTGGAATCTAATATTTCCTTCTTTCATATCAATAATTGCACCAATCGTTCTAAGGAAAGGTCTACCAAGAATAATAGGACATGAAGGATTGCAATCTATATCAAGAACAATAAAATCTACGGGCACATAATTTTTATTTGCAATAATAAGAACATCACTAATCCTTCCCATAGGTTTCTTAATGGTGGAATCCACAAGGTGCAAGTTTAAAGAACAATCATCAAATTCACGGAAACCTAACACATCACACAAAGTTTTTGGAATCGTGGAAACACTAGCACCCAAATCACACAAAGCATAGCATTCATGATCTTTAATTTTAATTTTAATAGTAGGTTCCCACTCATCATAAAGTTTTCTAGGGATAGAAACTTCTAATTCAAGTTTTTCTTCATAAGATTGCATTAAAGCATCAACGATATGTTTAGTAAAAGCTTTATTTTGACTATAGGCATAAGGAGAATTTAACACGGATTGCAACAAGAAAATACAATCTATTAAAGAACAATTATCATAATTAAATTCCTTGAAATCCAAAATAGTGGATTCATTGCTATGTAAAGTTTTGACCTCTTCAATCCCACTTTTACCAATTTTTGCATCAAGATCTAAAAACTCCGAATCATCGGGATGCCTCTTAACTAAACTTGACTCATCTCTAGTCCTATCATTATCAAGATTCATATTGCAAAACAAAGATTTAATAGGAGACACATCAATCACTTTTAGATCTTCATCCCTATTATCATGAAAACTAGAAGAACTCGCTTTTACAAAGCAATCCTTTTTTGCACACATTCTAGCGGTTCTTTCTTTGCACTCATCAATGGAAATTCTCATGGCTTTGAGGGACTCATTGATATCATGCTTAGGTGGAATAGATCTAAGTTTCAAAGAATCAACATCAAGAGAAATTCTGTCCACGTTCTTAGCCAACTCATCAATCTTAGGCAATTTTCTTCAAGCAAATCATTGAAATTCTTTTGAGAAATCATAAACTCTTTAACGCTAATCTAAAAATCAGAGGGCAACTTATTAAAATTTCCATAAGATTTTTTGTAGGAATTACCATAATTATTAGAGGAATTACTAGGGAACGGCCTAGGATTAAAGTTTCCTCTATAAGTGTTGTTACCAAAATTGTTCCTACCAACAAAATTCACATCCATAGATTCATTATGATTCTCATTCAAAGTGGATAAAGGCATATCATTAGGATTAGAGGAAACACTCTTATTAGCAAACAATTTCATAAGTTCATCCATCTTTCCGCTCAAACCATTAATCTCTTCTATCGCATGAACCTTTTTACTAGTAGATCTTTCAGTGTGCCATTGAGAATAATTAATGATAATATTATCTAGGAGTTTAGTAGCTTCTCCTAAAGTGATTTCCATAAAAGTGCCTCCCGCGGCCGAATCTAAAAGATTTCTAGAAGCAAAATTTAATCGGGCATAATTTTTTGTATAATCATCCATAAATTCAGACCATGTGTAGGGCAATTACGTATCATTAATTTCATTCTCTCCCAAGCTTGTTCAACATGTTCATTATCAAGTTGCTTAAAACTCAAAATATCGTTTATAAGAGAGATAATCTTAGCGGGAGGAAAATACTTAGAGATAAAGGCATCTTTGCACTTATTCCATGAATCAATACTATTTTTAGGCAAAGGCAAAAACCAAGTTTCAGCATGATCTCTAAGTGAAAATGGAAATAGCTTCAATTTAATAATATCATTATCCACATCTCTCTTCTTTTGCATATCGCACAAATCAACAAAGTTGTTTAGATGTGTAGCGGCATCTTGTTACCTCTTGAGCATGTGTTGGTTTTCCCTTGAAGAGGAAAGGGTGATGCAGCAAAGTAGCGTAAGTATTTCCCTTAGTTTTTTAAGAACCAAGGTATCAATCCAGTAGGAGGCTACACTCAAATCCCTCGTACCTGTACAAACAAATAAGAACCTGGCAACCAACGCGATAAAGGGGTTGTCAATCCCTTCACGGCCACTTGCAAAAGTGAGATCTGATAGAGATAATAAAATAAATATTTTTGGTATTTTTACGATATAGATTGGAAAGTAAAGATTGCAAAATAAAATAGATCGAAAACTTATATAATGGAAAATAGACCCGGGGGGCCATAGGTTTCACTAGTGACTTTTCTCAAGATAGCATAAGTATTATGGTGGGTGAACAAATTACTATCGAGCAACTAATGAAAAGTGCATAGTTATGAGAATATCTAGGCATGATCATGTATATAGGCATCACGTCCGCGACGAGTAGATCGAAAAGATTCTGCATCTACTACTATTACTCCACACATCGGCCCCTATCCAGCATGCATCTAGAGTATTAAGTTCATAAGAACAGAGTAACGCATTAGGCAAGATGACATGATGTAGAGGGATAAACTCAAGCAATATGATATAAACCCCATCTTTTTATCCTCGATGACAACAATACAATACGTGCCTTGATGCCCATGCTGTCACTGGGAAAGGACACTGCAAGATTGAACCCAAAGCTAAGCACTTCTCCCATTGCAAGAAAGATCAATCTAGTAGGCCAAACCAAACTAATAATTTGAAGAGACTTGCAAAGATAACAAATCATACATAAAAGAATTTAGAGGAGATTCAAATATTGTTCATAGATAATCTTGATCATAAACGCACAATTCATCGAATCTCGACAAACACACTGCAAAAAGAATTACATCGAATAGACACTAGTAGAAAAAGGGTCAAATGTGAGACACATTAGTCCCGGTTTGTAACAGAACCGGCACAAATGTGTCCATTAGTGCCGGTTCCAACGGCTAGGTGGGAGGAGCTCTTTAGTACCGGTTCGTGGCGAACCTTTAGCACCGGTTCGTGCCAGGAACTGGTCCTAAAGAAAGTGGTGGCAGGATGTTGTCAGAGTGGGGCCCTTCTAGCACCTTTAGTACCGGTTCGTGGCACGAACCGGTACTAAAGGTCGTCCTATATAAACCCTCACTCTGTTCTTCCCCCTTTCCCCTCTCCCTCTCCTCTGTTCTTCCCTTCTTTCTCTCGAGTTCATCACAAAATTTGCCCCAAATTTGTCAAGATTTGCAGGCCCCCATCCATTCAAATGATCACCAAGGTTAGCAACTTTGTACTTTCATCTCTCATTGCTAGATTAGCTGTGGGTTTTAGTAATTTGGGAGGAATTATATGTGGTAGTATTTGATTTATATGCAATTTGAGGTCAAAATAACACTTAGTTTGCATATGTAGGTGTGGTTTACTTAGTGCCTTCTAAATCTCCGTCGTAACCACCATCGATCGCCCGCACCGTCCCGTCGCCGGCACCACCTTTTGGTGAGCCTCTTGTTCATGAAATTTTATATAAAAAATTGATGTTTGTGTGATTTGGATGTTATAGTTACTCGTATAATTATCTTACCCGTACGTTGTTTGTTATACATAGTGCCATGGTTTTGATATCCGTCCCCGTCGGCCCTCGTCCTTGTTATGGTTCGGATGTGGTATATTCTCTTTTAAAACTATTTGTTGCATTTCGTGTTTATGACAAATTATGCCCATCAAGTTGACATAGATATTTTTATCTAGGAGGTATGTGAACCGGAAATTCCAACCGACCCTATTGTCGAGAGGTTAAATTTAGTTGAAAGAGAAAACGAGTACTTGAAAGAAAAATTGAAAATAATTGAGGGGGAGAAGATGGAATTGGAGTTGCATGTTGCCGATGTCGTCGATGATCACAAGATCAAGATGGAGAAAATGCGCTTGAAGATTAGAAAGATTAGAAAATATGCCATCGATAGTGAGGCTTGGTATCATTATGCTGTTGGATCAATTGTTACCTTAGTTGCGATCTTGATCGCATTTGTTGTTGCATTTAAATGCTTTAGCTAGAGAGTTATTTGTTTGTTGCATTTAAGTGTTGTATGAACTTTATGTATGAACTTGTATTAATTTGGTCTATTCGGTGTTGTGTAATAAAGATGAGCCGGCAATGGATGTACGATGACCGATGCTCTCCCCAGTTTGTTGAGGGCGTGCATACTTTTCTGCTTGTGACTGAGGCAAACAAGCGGGCGGATGGTTTTATGCCTTGTCCATATGCTGGCTGTAAGAATGGTCACAATTACTCTACGTCAAGAACCATTCACGTCCACATGTTTGAGTCCGGTTTCATGCCCCACTATAATGTTTGGACCAAGCATGGAGAAAGAGGGGTTATGATGGAAGACAATGAAGAAGAAGAGGACGGCGACAGCTATCCCGGCCATGGGTTCCCTGAATACGATGATACAACAATGGGGAAGAAGCTGAGCCGTAATGCGGAAGAAGCTGAGCCGCAATGCGGAAGAAGCTGAAGAAGAGGCATCGATGAGCCCGTTGATGATCTAGGTCGGGCCATTGCCGATGCAAAGAGAAACTGCGCAAGTGATTTGGAGAAGAAGAAGTTGCAGCGCATGTTAGAGGATCACAAAAAATTGTTGTACCTGAATTGCGTGGGTGACAAGAAAATCTGGGCGCCACATCGGAATTGCTGCAATGGAAGGCGAGAATGGTGTATCTGACAAGGGATTTGGAAAGTTTCTGGTAATGATAAAGGATATGCTTCCAAAGGACAACGAATTGCCCGAGAGTACGTACGAAGCAAAGAAGGTTGTCTGCCCACTAGGGTTAGAGGTGCAGAAGATACATGCATGCCCTAATGATTGCATCCTCTATCGCGGTGAGTACGAGGATTTGAACGCTTGCCCGGTATGTGGTGCATTGCGCTATAAGATCAGCCGCGATGACCCTGGTGATGTCGAGGGCGAGCGCCCCAGGAAGAAGATTCCTACCAAGGTGATGTGGTATTCTCCTATAATACCACGGTTGAAACATTTGTTCCAAAACAAAGAGCATGCCAAGGCGATGCGATGGCACAGAGAAGACCGTAAGAAAGACGGAAAGTTGAGAGTACCCGCTGACGGGTCGCAGTGGAGAAAAATCGAAAGAAAGTACGGGAAGGAGTTTGCAGATGACGCAAGGAGCGTATGGTTTGGTCTAAGCGCAGATGGCATTAATCCTTTTGGGGAGCAGAGCAGCAACCATAGCACCTGGCCTGTGACTCTATGTTTGTATAACCTTCCTCCTTGGTTGTGCATGAAGCGGAAGTTCATTATGATTCCAGTGCTCATCCAAGTGTTGGGGAACGTAGTAATTTCAAAAAATTTCCTACGCACACGCAAGATCATGGTGATGTATAGCAACGAGAGGGAGAGTGTTGTCTACGTACCCTCGTAGACCCGGCGAAGCGATCACAACGTAGAGGAAGTAGTCGACGTTCTCCTTGCGATCCGACCGATCCGGCGCCGTTACTCCGACGCCCGAGTTCTTGACACACGTACAGCTCGATGGCGTCCCTCGTACTCGATCCAGCCGAGTGTCGAGGAGAGTTTCGTCGACCGACGGCGTGGTGACGATCTTGATGTTTCACCGGCGCGAGGGCTTCGCTTAAGCTTCGCGACGGTATAACCGAGGTGGAATATGGTGGAGGGGGCACCGCACACGGCTAAGGAACGATCTAAAGATCAAACTTGTGTGTTCAAGGTGCCCCCTGCCCCGTATATAAAGGAGGGAGGGGAGGCCGGCCGGCCTAGAGGAGGCGCTGGGAGGAGTCCTACTCCTACCGGAGTAGGACTCCCCCTCTTCCTAGTTGGAATAGGATTGGGGGAGGGAAAGAGGAAAGGGCGCCCCCTCCTGTCCTATTCGGACTGGGGAGAGGCGCGCTGCCACCTCTGGCCGGCCCTCCTCTTCTCCCTCGAGGCCCACCGAGGCCCATTTACCTCCCGGGGTTCCGGTAACCTCCGGTACTCAGAAAATTCCGTTTTCGCCGGAACCATTCGAACTCCAAACATAGGCTTCCAATATATCAATCTTTATGTCTCGACCATTCCGAGACTCCTCGTCATGTCCGTGATCACATCCGGACTCGAACTTCTTCGGTACATCAAAATACATAAACTCATAATAACATCGCCATCGAAACCTTAAGCGTGCAGGACCCTACGGTTCGAGAACAATGTAGACATGACCTAGAACTATTCACGGTCAATAACCAACAGCGGACCTGGATGCCCATATTGGTTCCTACATATTCTACGAAGATCTTTATCGGTCGGACCGCATAACAACATACGTTGTTCCTTTGTCATCGGTATGTTACTTGCCCGAGATTCGATCGTCGGTATCCAATACCTAGTTCAATCTCGTTACGGCAAGTCTCTTTACTTGTTCCGTAATACATCATCTCACAACTAACTCATTAGTTGTAGTGCTTGCAAGGCTTCAAAGATGATGTGCATTACCGAGAGGGCCCAGAGATACCTCTCCGTCAATCGGAGTGACAAAACCTAATCTCGAAATCGCCAACCCAACATCTGCCTTTGGAGACACCTGTAGTACTCCTTTATAATCACCCGATTCGTTGTGACGTTTGGTAGCACCAAAGTGTTCCTCCGTAAACGGAGTTGCATAATCTCATAGTTACAGGAACATGTATAAGTCATGGATAAAAGCAGTAGCAACATACTAAACGATCGTGTGCTAAGCTAAGGGAATGGGTCATGTCAATCAGATCATTCTACTAATGATGTGACCTTGTTAATCAAATAACAACTCCTTGTTCATGGTCGGAAACATAACCATCTTTGATTAACAAGCTAGTCTAGTAGAGGCATACTAGTGACATGTTGTTTTGTCTATGCATTCACACATGTATCATGTTTCCGGTTAATACAATTCTAGCATGAATGATAAACATTTATCATGAAATAAGGAAATAAATAATAACTTTATTATTGCCTCTAGGGCATATTTCCTTGATCTCCCACTTGCACTAGAGTCAATAATCTAGATTACATAGTAATGATTCTAACACCCATGGAGTCTTGGTGCTGATCATGTTTTGCTCGTGGAAGAGGCTTAGTCAACGGTCGCAACATTCAGATCCGTATGTATCTTGCAAATCTCTATGTCTCCCACCTGGACTAAGTCCCGGATGGAATTGAAGCGTCTCTTGTTGTGCTTGGTCCTCTTGTGAAATCTGGATTCCTTTGCTAAGGCAATTGCTCCAGTATTGTCACAGAAGATTTTCATTGGACCCGATGCACTAGGTATGACACCTACATCGGATATGAACTCCTTCATTCAGACTCCTTCATTAGCTGCTTCCGAAGCTGCTATGTATTCCACTTCACATGTAGATCCCGCCACGACGCTTTGTTTAGAACTGCACCAACCGACAGCCCTCCGTTTAGTGTAAATCGTATCCGGTCTGCGATTTAGAATCGTCCGGATCGGTGTCAAAGCTTGCATCAACGTAACCGCCATTTATGAGCTCTTTGTCACCTCCATATCGAAAACATATCCTTAGTCCTTTTCGGTATTTCAGATGTTCTTGACCGCTGTCCATGATCCACTCTGGATTACTTTGGTACCTCCTGCTAGGCTTATAGCAAGGCACACATCAGTCTGGTACACAGCATTGCATACATGATAGAGCCTATGGCTGAAGCATAGGAACATCTTTCATTTTCTCTCTATCTTCTGCGGTGGTCGGGCATTGAGTCTTACTCAACTTCACACCTTGTAACACGTGCAAGAACCCTTTCTTTGCTTGATCCATTTTGAACTTCTTCAAAATTTTGTCAAGGTATGTGCTTTGTGAAAGTCCAATTAGGCGTCTTGATCTATCTCTATAGATCTTAATGCCCAATATGTAAGCAGCTTCACCGAGGTCTTTCATTGAAAAACTTTTATTCAAGTATCCCTTTATGCTATCCAGAATTCTATATCATTTCCGATCAGCAATATGTCATCTACATATAATATCGAAATGCTATAGAGCTCCCACTCACTTTCTTGTAAATACAGGCCTCTCCAAAAGTCTCAGACAAACCCAAATGCTTTGATCACACTATCAAAGCGTTTATTCCAACTCGAGATGCTTGCACCAGTCCATAGATGGATCGCTGGAGCTTGCACACTTTGTTAGCTCCTTTGGATCGATAAAACCTTCGGTTGCATCATATACAACTCTTCTTCCGTAAATCCATTCAAGAATGCAGTCTTTACATCCATTTGCCAAATTTCATAATCATAAAATGCGCAATTGCTAACATGATTCGGACGGACTTAAGCATCGCTACGGGTGAGAAGGTCTCATCGTAGTCAATCCCTTGAACTTGCCGAAAACCCTTTGCGACAAGTCGAGCTTTATAAACGATAACATTACCGTCGTCGTCGGTCTTCTTCTTGAAGATCCACTTGTTTTCTATTGCTTGCCTACCCTCGGGCAAGTCAACCAAAGTCCATACTTTGTTTTCATACATGGATCCCATCTCAGATTTCATGGCCTCAAGCCATTTTGCGAATCTGGGCTCACCATCGCTTCTTCATAGTTCGTAGGTTCATCATGATCTAGTAGCATGACTTCCGAACAGGATTACCGTACCACTCAGTGCGGATCTTACTCGTTGATCTACGAGGTTCTGCAGTAACTTGATCTGAAGTTTCATGATCAACATCATCAACTTCCTCACTACTTGGTGTAGGTGTCTCAGAAACTGGTTTCTGCGACGAACTACTTTCAAGTAAGGGAGAAGGTACTATTACCTCATCAAGTTCCACTTTCCTCCCACTCACTTCTTTCGAGAGAAACTCCTTCTCTAGAAAGGATCCATTCTTAGCAACGAATGTCTTGCCTTCGGATCTGTGATAGAAGGTGTACCCAACTGTCTCCTTTGGGTATCCTATGAAGACACATTTCTCCGATTTGGGTTCGAGCTTATCAGGTTGAAGCTTTTTCACATAAGCATCGCATCCCCAAACTTTAAGAAACGACAACTTTGGTTTCTTGCCAAACCATAGTTCATAAGGTGTCGTCTCAACGGATTTCGACGGTGTTCTATTCAGTGTGAATGCGGCTGTCTCTAGAGCATAACCCCAAAACGATAGCGGTAAATCTGTAAGAGACATCATAGATCGTACCATATCTAGTAAAGTACGATTACGACGTTCGGACACACCATTACGCTGTGGTGTTCCGGGTGGCGTGAGTTCTAAACTATTCCGCATTGTTTCAAATGTAGACCAAACTCGTAACTCAAATATTCACCTCCACGATCAGATCGTAGAAATTTAATTTTCTTGTTACGATGATTTTCAACTTCACTCTGAAATTCTTTGAACTTTTCAAACGTTTCAGACTTATGTTTCATTGAGTAGATATACCCATATCTGCTTAAGTCATCTGTGAAGGTGAGAAAATAACGATATCCGCCACGAGCCTCAACATTCATTGGACCACATACATCTGTATGTATGATTTCCAACAAATCTGTTGCTCTCTCCATAGTACCGGAGAACGGTGTTCTAGTCATCTTGCCCATGAGGCACGGTTCGCAAGTGCCAAGTGATTCATAATCAAGTGACTCCAAAAGTCCATCGAGATGGAGTTTCTTCATGCGCTTTACACCGATATGACCTAAACGGCGATGCCACAAATAAGTTGCACTATCATTATCAACTCTGCATCTTTTGGTTTCAACATTATGAATATGTGTATCACTACTATCGAGATTCATCAAAATAGACCATTCCTCAAGGGTGCATGACCATAAAAGATATTACTCATATAAATAGAACAACCATTATTCTCTGATTTAAATGAATAACCGTCTCGCATCAAACAAGATCCAGATATAATGTTCATGCTTAACGCAGCACCAAATAACAATTATTTAGGTCTAAAACTAATCCCGAAGGTAGATGTAGAGGTAGCGTGCCGACCGCGATCACATCGACTTTGGAACCATTTCCCACGCGCATCGTCACCTCGTCCTTTGCCGAGTTCGCAATCAGTAGTCCTGTTTGAGTTGCAAATATTAGCAATGAACCAGATCAAATACCAGTGCTACTACGAGCTCTAGTAAGGTACACATCAATAACATGTATATCACATATACCTTTGTTCACCTTGCCATCCTTCTTATCCGCCAAATACTTGGGGCAGTTCCGCTTCAAAGACTAGTCGCTTGCGGTAGAAGCACTCGGCTCAGGTTTAGGGCCGACTTGGGTTTCTTCTCTGAGCAGAACTTGCTTGCTGTTCTTCTTGAAGTTCCCCTTCTTCTTCCCTTTGCCTTTCTTCTTGAAACTAGTGGTCTTATTGACCATCAACACTTGATGCTCCTTCTTGATTTCTACCTCCGCAGCCTTTAGCATTGCGAAGAGCTCAGGTATAGTCTTTACTAACCCTTGCATATTATAGTTCATCACGAAGCCTTTGTAGCTTGGTGGCGTGATTGAAGAATTACATCAATGACACAATCATCCGGAAGATTAACTCCCAATTGTGTCAAGTGATTGTAGTACCCGGACATTACGAGTATGTGCTCACTAACAGAACTATTCTCCTCCATCTTGCAGCTATAGAACTTATTGGAGACTTCATATCTCTCAATCCGGGCATTCTGTTGGAATATCAACTTCAACTCCTGGAACATCTCATATGCTCCATGACGTTCAAAACGTCGTTGAAGTCCCGGTTCTAAGCCGTAAAGCATGGCACACTGAACTATAGAGTAGTCATCAGCTTTGCTTTGCCAGACGTTCATAACATCTGCAGTTGCATTAGCAAGAGGCACTGCACCTAGCGGTGCATCCAGGGCGTAACTCTTACAGGCAGCAATGAGGATAATCCTCAAGTTACGGACCCATCCGTGTAATTGCTACCATCATCTTTCAACTTTGCTTTCTCAAGGAACGCATTAAAATTCAACGGAACAACAAAGACGAGCCATCTATCTACAATCAAACATAAACAAGCAAGATACTATCGGTACTAAGTTCATGATAAATTTAAGTTCAATTAATCATATTACTTAAGAACTCCCACTTAGAAAAACATCTCTAGTCATCTAAGTGATCACGTGATCCAAATCAACTAAACCATAACCGATCATCACGTGAAATGGAGTAGTTTTCAATGGTGAACATCTTATGTTGATCATATCTACTATATGATTCACGCCGACCTTCGGTCTCCGTGTTCGAGGCCATATCTGCATATGCTAGGCTCGTCAAGTATAACCCGAGTATTCTGCGTGTGCAAAACTGGCTTGCACCCGTTGTAGATGGACGTGAGCTTATCACACCCGATCATCACGTGGTGTGCAGGCACGACGAACTTTGGCAGCGGTGCATACTCGGGAGAACACTTCTTGATAATTTTGTGAGAGATCATCTTATAATGCTACCGTCAATCAAAGCAAGATAAGATGCATAAAAGGATAAACATCACATGCAAATCAATATAAGTGATATGATATGGTCATCATCATCTTGTGCTTCGTGATCTTCATCTCCGGAGCACCACCATGATCACCATCGTCACCGGCGCGACACCTTGATCTCCATCGTAGCATCGTTGTCGTCTCGCCAAACTTATGCTTCTACGACTATCGCTACCGCTTAGTGATAAAGTAAAGCATTACGAGTATGCATTGCATTGCATACAATAAAGCGACAACCATATGGCTCCTGCCGATTGCCGATAACCGGTTACAAAACATGATCATCTCATACAATAAAATATAGCATCACGTCTTGACCATATCACATCACAACATGCCTGCAAAAACAAGTTAGACGTCCTCTACTTTGTTGTTGCAAATTTTACGTGGCTGCTACGGGCTTAAGCAAGATCCAGTCTCACCTACGCATCAAAACCACAACGATACTTCGTCAAATAGACTCGCTTTTAACCTTCTCAAGGACCGGGCGTAGCCACACTCGTTCAACTAAAGTGAGAGAGACAGCACCCACCAGTCACCTTTAAGCAACGAGTGCTCGTGGCGGTGAAACCAGTCTCGCGTAAGCGTCTGGCGTAATGTCGGTCCAGGCCGCTTCATCTCACAATACCGCTCAACCAAAGTATGACATGCTGGTAGGTAGTATGACTTGTATCGCCCACAACTCACTTGTGTTCTACTCGTGCAAAACATCAAACCATAGAAAAACCTAGGCTCTGATACCACTGTTGGGGAACGTAGTAATTTCAAAAATTTTCCTACGCACACGCAAGATCATGGTGATGTATAGCAACGAGAGGGAGAGTGTTGTCTACGTACCCTCGTGAGACCCGAAGCGAAGCGATCACAACGTAGAGGAAGTAGTCGTCGTTCTCCTTGCGATCCGACCGATCCGGCGCCGTTACTCGACGCCCCGAGTTCTTGACACACGTACAGCTCGATGGCGTCCCTCGTACTCGATCCAGCCGAGTGTCGAGGAGAGTTTCGTCAAGACGACGGCGTGGTGGCGATCTTGATGTTTCACCGGCGCGAGGCTTCGCCTAAGCTTGACAGTATAACCGAGGTGGAATATGGTGGAGGGGCACCGCTGCACGGCTAAGGAACGATCTAAAGATCAAACTTGTGTGTTCCAAGGTGCCCCCTGCCCCGTATATAAAGTAGGGAGGGGGAGGCCGGCCGGCCTAGAGGAGGCGGCCGGGAGGAGTCCTACTCCTACGGAGTAGGACTCCCCTCTTCCTAGTTGGAATAGGATTGGGGAGGGAAGAGGAAGGGCGCCCCCCCTCCTTGTCCTATTCGGACTGGGGGGGAGAGGGCGCGCGGCCACCTCCTGGCCGGCCCCTCCTCTTCTCCCACGAGGCCCACCGAGGCCCATTTACCTCCCGGGGGGTTCCGGTAACCTCCCGGTACTCCGGTAAATTCCCGTTTTCGCCGGAACCATTCCGAACTCCAAACATAGGCTTCCAATATATCAATCTTTATGTCTCGACCATTCCGAGACTCCTCGTCATGTCCGTGATCACATCCGGGACTCCAAACTTCTTCGGTACATCAAAATACATAAACTCATAATAACTGTCATCGAAACCTTAAGCGTGCGGACCCTACGGTTCGAGAACAATGTAGACATGACCTAGAACTATTCACGGTCAATAACCAACAGCGGGACCTGGATGCCCATATTGGTTCCTACATATTCTACGAAGATCTTTATCGGTCGGACCGCATAACAACATCGTTGTTCCCTTTGTCATCGGTATGTTACTTGCCCGAGATTCGATCGTCGGTATCCAATACCTAGTTCAATCTCGTTACGGCAAGTCTCTTTACTCGTTCCGTAATACATCATCTCACAACTAACTCATTAGTTGTAGTGCTTGCAAGGCTTCGATGATGTGCATTACCGAGAGGGCCCAGAGATACCTCTCCGTCAATCGGAGTGACAAAACCTAATCTCGAAATCGCCAACCCAACATCGCCTTTGGAGACACTGTAGTACTCCTTTATAATCACCCGATTCGTTGTGACGTTTGGTAGCACCAAAGTGTTCCTCCGTAAACGGAGTTGCATAATCTCATAGTTACGGGAACATGTATAAGTCATGGATAAAAGCAGTAGCAACATACTAAGCGATCGTGTGCTAAGCTAAGGGAATGGGTCATGTCAATCGATCATTCTACTAATGATGTGACCTTGTTAATCAAATAACAACTCCTTGTTCATGGTCGGAAACATAACCATCTTTGATTAACAAGCTAGTCTAGTAGAGGCATACTAGTGACATGTTGTTTTGTCTATGCATTCACACATGTATCATGTTTCCGGTTAATACAATTCTAGCATGAATGATAAACATTTATCATGAAATAAGGAAATAAATAATAACTTTATTATTGCCTCTAGGGCATATTTCCTTCACCAAGGCCCTAAGCAACCCGGCAACGACATTGATGTGTACCTAAGGCCATTAGTTGAAGAACGCTTACAACTGTGGAATGGAACAGGTGTACATGCGTGGGATGAGCACATGGGGGAAGAAATTGACCTAAAGGCATTGCTGTTCATGACCATCAATGATTGGCCTGCTCTCAGTAACCTTTCAGGACAGACAAACAAGGGATACCGCGGATGCACGCACTGTTTGGATGATACCGACAGTATATATTTGAATAGTTGTAAGAAGAATGTGTACCTGGGACATCGTCGATTTCTTCCGAGCAGGCATCCCGTAAGAAAGAAAGGCAAGCATTTCAAAGGTGAGGCGGATCACCAGACGAAGCCTCGCCACCGTACTGGTGCTGATGTACATGATATGGTCAAGGATTTGAAGGTGATATTTGGAAAGGGTCCTGGCGGACAACCTGTTCCGAAGGATGCTGACGGACGCGCACCCATGTGGAAGAAGAAATCTATATTTTGGGACCTGCCATATTGGAAAGACCTAGAGGTCTGCTCCGCAATCGACGTGATGCACGTGACGAAGAATCTTTGCGTGACCCTGCTTGGCTTCTTGGGCGTGTAGGGAAAGACAAAAGATACACCTGAGGCACGGGAGGACCATCAACGTATGCACGGAGAAGACGGTATACATCATGTTCATGCAAGCTACACTCTTACCAAAGAAGAGAAGGAAATCTTCTTTGAATGCCTGCTCAGTATTAAGGTACCGTCTGGCTTCTCGTCGAATATAAAGGGAATAATAAACATGGCAGAGAAAAAGTTCCAGAACCTAAAGTCTCATGACGCCACGTGATTATGACGCAATCGCTTCCGGTTGCATTGAGGGGCTTCTACCGAAAAACGTTCGATTAGCCATTGTGAAGCTATGTGCATTTCTCAATGCAATCTCTCGAAGGTAATCGATCCGAAATCATACCAGGTTCTGAGAATGATTTGGTGCAATGTCTTGTCGATTTCGAGTTGGTGTTCCCACCATCCTTCTTCAACATCATGACACACGTCCTAGTTCACCTATGCGAAGAGATTAACGTTTTGGGTCCTGTATTTCTACACAATATGTGGTGTCCGCTTTGATGCAGAAACCAAGACGGGAAAGGAAACATATTATGGTTATATACAGGACATATGGGAACTTGACTATCGACGTGGTTTAAAGGTCCCTTTGTTTCGGTGCAAATGGGTCTATATGACACGAGCCGGGGTAACGGAAGACCCGCAGTACGGAATGACAACAGTGGATCTCAACAATCTTGCGTGTCTGCAGACGAACCATTCGTCCTAGCCAATGATGTGGCACAGGTTTTCTATGTGAAGGACATGTCTACCAAGCCAAGAAAAAGAAAAGATAAGGAAGCGAATGCATTGTACAATGAGCTAAAGCGGCACATAGTTCTTTCTGGGAAGAGAAACATCGTGGGAGTGGATGACAAGACAGACAAGTCAAAAGATTATGAAAAGTTTGATGAAATTGCTCCATTCACAGTGAATATTGACCCGAGTATCCCGTTAAATAATGAAGATTTTCCATGGTTACGGCGCAAAGGGACACACGCGAAGAAAAAGTTTCACACCCAAAGATCTGGGATGTGATCGGCTTCACTATCATCACTTTCTTCTGTGTTTCACACCCGAGGGAATCTCTGTAATAGTTAGGGTAGTTATGTGTTTTGGCATTTGAAGCGAAGAAATTTTATGTGCAAACAAATTCTTTCATGCCTTTACTTATTTTTAAAGTTAAGTTATTCACAAACTAGTGATTCACACTAATTTCAAATAATTCAAAATTTAAACTATTCAAATTTGAAAACTACGGGCACTAACAGAAAGTTTGTAATTTTTTGTACCTAAAGCAAAAATATTCACAAAGAAACTCTAAATACACAAAAAAAAACACAAAAATAAATAAAGCAAAAAAATAAAAATAAAAACCTGCATACGACTAGAAACCCAACCTGTTGTTGGCCAGGATGCAGGCCCGCAAAACCAAGTGGGCCTGAGGGTAGCAAACTTGTCGACAAGCACTTGCGCTAATAAGACACCCTTTAGTACCGGTCGTGGCACAAACCGGTACTAAAGAGGGCCTTTTAATACCGGTTTGTGCCACCACCCGGTACTAAAGGGGGTCGCTTCCCGCCGCTTGGGCTGGCCAAAACTGGCCTTTAGTACCGGTGGCACAAACCGGTACTAAAGGCCCTCCTATATAAACAACACTTACGAAAATTTCAGTTTCTCATCGGCTTCTTCTCCTCTCGCACCGCCGCCGCCGCCCCAGTCGTCTCCATCCTCGTCGCCGCCCGCCGCCGCCCGTCCCGTCGTCGCTGCTGCCGTCGTCCCCATCCCGTCGTCCCGTCGTCACCGCCGCCCGTCCCAACCGTCCCGTCGTCCCGTCCCGTCGTCGCCGACGCCGCCAGACGTCCCGTCATTGTCGCCGCCCCGGCCCGTCTATCCCCGTCCCCGTCGTCGCCGCCCCGTCCCTGTCCCCGTCGTCGTCATCCCCGTCGTTGTCGTCCCCGTCGCCGCGCGCCCCCGGTCGCCGCCCCCCGTCGTCCCTCGCCTCCACGGTGAGCGCGCGCGCACACACACACATACATTTTTTGTTTTTTAGTTATGCAAATAGTTAGAAATTTTTCTGTTTTTTAGAAATTGTTAGAAATTTTTCTGTTTTTCGGAAATAGTTAGAAATGTTAGAATTGTTAGAATAGTTAGAAATGTTAGAATTGTTAGAATAGTTAGAAATGTTAGAATTGTTAGAAATTTTTCTGTTTTTTAGTTATAGAAATAGTTATAAAAAAGTTAGAATTGTTAGAAATTTTACTGTTTTTTAGTTATAGAAATAGTTATAAAATGTTAGTTATATATATAGAAATGTTATAATTTTTTCTGTTTTTAGTTATAGAAATATTAGAAATGTTATAGAAATGTTAGTTATATATAGCATTGTTAGAAATGTTATAGAAATGTTAGTTATATAGAAATGTTAGAAATTTAAGTTATCAAAATCCAATCATTAAAAAAATGTTACTTTTTGCGGGCATATAGCTAGTATTTGTTCTCGACGATGCCCGACCCGCATCCTCGCCGTCGACACGTCCGCGACGATGTATTCGAAATTATATCTATTATTCGAGATGATGTTTTCGAGATTATATCTATTATTCGAGACGATGTATACAAGATTATATCTATTATTCGAGACGATGTAATTTGAATACTAAATTGTTTTATATTTCTTTTGGATTAGTTAAATAAAAGCTATGCGGACAATACCGGCAGAGAGCGAGAACAGGCCATGTTCGATATGATACGCCATCCTCACGGGCCAGATGATGATCAGAATGAAGAAGATTATGACGGCTCCGAATTTCTAAACAACACGGGAGAGGGTGATATGATATTCGATTGCGACGACCGAATTGATGAAGTCATGAACTATGATTATGATGATGACGAAGAAAATGTTGATCTTGAAACAACAAAGACCGGCGAGGTATATATATTTATATAAGCAGGCATCTGGTGATCATCACATGTTTTAAATGACTTGAAGATATATTAACAAATCGATCTTTGTTCTTTCAGCCATCCAGATCGAGCAAATCTTCAGGCAAAAGGACGAAATGAGGCCCGAACAAAAAGTTGAAGGAGGGCGTAAAGTACAATATCGAGGCAATCAGACCTAATGGCGAACCATTATCGCCTAAGAAGATTGCGGACAAGTTCGTTCGTCAGTGCGGAGTTCTTGTGAAGGACCAACTCCCGATCTCCCTTCAAGAATGGAGAGAGCCAGCAAAGCCACGTCTAGATGTTACTTTTGTCGACAACAGACAAAAAGGTCTGCTTTGGGATACTCTCATGGAACATTTCACCCTACCAGATCATTTCACAGAAGCAGATGTGCAGAAAGTCAAGGACGCTGCTCTTAGGAAGATGGAGGTTGCATTCAAGAACCACAAGAATCGTGAATGGGACAAGTACGTCAAGGGAGGAAGGAAGACTCCAGTATTTGAGGGAACACTAGAGAACCAACGTGCTCATTAGGACGATTTCGTGAAATTCAAGGATTCGGAATTAGCTAAGGAACGGTCGAGAATAAACAAGAAGAATGCTGAAAAAAGGATAAGTTCCATAAGCTGGGGCCAGGTGGCTATGCGGTGGCAATGCCTAAGTGGGATAAGTTTGAGAAAGAGATGGAGGATGCAGGTGTCACTCCGGTTACTAAGAGCTGGCCCCCCAGGTGCATGACTTGGTTCTATGCGCATGGGGGGAGTTGGACCCGAAGACAGGCAATGTTTCGACGAAGGCAAGTCTGAAGGGAGCCGACGATGCGATACTTGTTACAATAGAAGAGGCACGATCGGGGGTGTTCCAGCCCAATAGAGAGAACGACGAGCTTACACGTGCCCTGGGAAATCCTAAACACCCGGGAAGAACACGAGGCAAGGGCGCTATTCCGTGGTATGAGGGGTTTTCAGACTGGAACACCGACTACAGAACCCGTGCGAGAAAGAAGATTGCGGAGGAGAAGAAGAGGAAGATGGAGGAGGAGTAGAGGAAGCGGGACTATGAACGCCTTCAAGGCCTAGAAGCAAGTCAAGCGGAATTGGCAGTCAAATTCCAGCGGCAGCAGGAGTAGATCGACTCACTTACCCAGCAAAGGGGGTCTCAGCAACTGCAGCAGCTAGTGGATGATCCAGCATTGGATAGCACCGCCCCATCCATGCCGAGAAGCAGCGTGGGTTCCACCCCAGACGACGCAATGCTGGATAGATACCCTGTGGATGACATCACGGAGAACACTAACTACGAGCTACACGTCAAAATGAAGAACATATCCATGAAGGTGGCGGACGCCGTTGCTTTTACAAATCCCCCCGAGGCAACCTTCCATTGCAACCCAATTCCAGCGGGCTATGCTCGTGTCTTGGTTGATGAGGTGGTGAACCCATATTCGGAGCTACAGCTTGACATTCCTGGAGGTGACGACGAGCACTTTCTCGGAGAGGCCAAACATCGTATCATCCTATGGAAAAAGGATTGCATCATCTTTCGAAGGCCACCGACACCGCGTCAGCCGACTCCTCGTCGAAGTCCGCCACCGAGTCAGCAGACTCCCGCTCCTGCAACTCCACCAAGTCCGCAAAGTGTCAGCCACTCCTCCTCAAGTCCGGCAAAGTGTCAGCCACTCCTCCTCCTCCAAGTCCGCCACAGCGTCGGCGTCCACTCCTCCTCCAAGTCCGCACAACCTCAGCCACTCCTCCTCCAAGTCCGGCACAGCTTGAGCCACTCCTCCTCGTCCAACTCAGCCCCGTCAGCCGTCTCCGCCACCTCAGCAATCGCAGAAGAGACACCCCGCAACTATGGTGCGTAGCGGTACGAGTCGAGGTAGTACAGGAAGTACATGCGGAGGCAAGCGATATAAATATGGTCCAAGCCTCACGCCTCTTCCGCAGAGGCCTTATGACAAGTCCGAGGAGGAAAATGCAGCCATATCGAAGGCCGAGGTGGAAGCCCATTTTGCACCGAAATCGCCACCGCCGCCAAGGGAGAAAGTGCCTGAGGAAACGATTGACCACTTCATTCGTATGGCTCAACCACCAGCTCCCAAGCCTGTTGACACAGACTATGAGCGCCACATCGGAAGTTAAATCGAGCACGCCTCGTAAGGAGGCGAGCTCGGATCGAGCAAACAACAAGCAGCTGTCAAAAATGCGGAAAACCATTCCCAATTGGGGAGAACAGTAGCGAATCGATCTCCTCGCTTGTTGTGCCAACAACACGTGACAGTACGTGCGCCCAATATTATTGTGGGCAAACAGTTTACGTTCCCAAGGTGGGCAATGTGGTAATAACCAAGGACCATATAATGCAGGCTGAAGTTCTCAACATCACTGTTGGACAACTCCTCGAGACCGAGCCCATGCCTGTGCTTACAGAGGATGAAATAAAATGGAAATATGTCCGGGGCCAACCTTTGGTCGAGCCAGACAAGGTCAAGAACCTCCCACCGAGAATGTATGAATTGCATCAATGGTACATGAACATTACCAAGATTTCCAATCGAGAGTCTCTCATGGTGAATATTAAGGAGGAGCATTACTTCCATGAGAAAGCTCTGTCTGTTGAGTAATCTAAACTGTTTCAGTTATACAATCAAGACGCACTCGACAAATCTATCGTCAGTTGCTATTGTCTGTAAGTGATTTCTTTCTGTAATTTAAGTCTCAAGCTAGTTGTAGTGATCCTTTTGATCAATCATTACCTGTAATTATCCTCACTATATTCTTTTCCGTGGTATTATGCGGGATGAAGATGTATGAAATGAGAAAAGGTGGACGCTTTGGCATTGGGTTCATTGACCCAAACACCGTTAATGAATACACATGGCTAATAAATCCACATCATGAAAAGGCCGTAGAGGACAACATGCTAGAGTTCTTGAAGCGCCTCAAATACAATGAAGATATACTACTTCCTTACAACTTCCAGTGAGTCACACTATCTTGTACTACAAATTCTCTGTTTTTGCCTACTAGCTAGCTACATGTTTTTGCTTACATATGCCCGCTTAATTATGACATGCAAACGTGTGTGCATGCAGATTTCACTGGATCTTGTGTATCATTAAAGTTGACGCCGGAACAGTTGAAATACTGGACTCACTACTCAAAGCAAATACTGACTATAACATCTTGTTTGGGATAGTCAACAGGTAATTTCAATCATTATTAACTATATATCTCGGCCTATTTAGTTTGTCATTTCATGATATGAACTATTTAATAACCCCTTTATTCATTTTCTTTGTCGGCGGGCAGGGCTTGGGCAAGGTTCATCAACGTCACGGAAGGCGAATGGAAAAAAAGCTTAAATGGTTTCGACCCAAGGTAAGTAATTAAGTAGTACTAGCTAGCTAGCTAGCTGCCATCTCTTTAATTATCATGCTTGATTAATTATTATCTGATCAAATTCCATTCTCGTAAAGGCCCTGAAGCAGGCGCAGGGGACTGATCTGTGTGCATTCTGCGTTTGCGAGAACATTCGCATGATGGCGTCCGAAAGGAGCAGATATCAAAGACAGGAATGGGTACGCTTGTCAGAACACTATTCACAATTTTTACACCATTATCGATATCTAGTCACACAACTAATACACATGCATATTGATCTCCTTCTTAACAGTTCAAAGAGGTGCGGGAGAAGCTCCTAGAAACGGAGCGCGTAGAAGCACTTCAAGAGGAAATAGCGGGATTTTTGCTCGACCAGGTCATAAATCCGAAGGGAGAATACTATTACCCGCTACCATGAACCACTTCCGATTGTCATCGTGCTCTGAAGGCATCAATTAGGCTAATGCCACTAGCTCCGAAGGCAACATGCATATGTAGGAGAAATTGTATATAGCTATACATGTTGTATGTGTGAATTAATTAATATGGTGGTTTGTTAGACATAGATGATATATATATATATATGCATGATTGGTTCTATACTAGAAATTATATATATATATATATATATATATATATATATATATATATATATATATATATAGTATCGTAAAATACCAGCAAACGAAAAAGAATTAAAATGGAAACACAAAATTAAATGAAAAAGAAATCATAAAACTAAAAAAACCCAAACCTTATAGTACCGGTTGGTCTTACCAACCGGTACTAAAGGGCTCCAGGCCCCCGGAGCTGGCTCGTGCCACGTGGTTGCCCTTTAGCACCGGTTCGTGCTGAACCGGTACTAAAGGGGGGGGGCATTTAGTGCCCACACTTTAGTGCCGGTTATGGAACCGGCACTAAAGGGCCTTACGAACCGGTGCTATTGCTCGGTTCTGCACTAGTGAGATCTCCAAGAAGATCGAGGAGAACTCTGTATTGAGATCCAAAGAGAGAGAAGAAGCCATCTAGCTAATAACTATGGACCCGAAGGTCTGAGGTAAACTACTCACACATCATCGAAGAGGCTATGGTGTTGATGTAGACGCCCTCCGTGATCGATTCCCCCTCCAGCGGAGCGCCGAAAAAGGCCCCAAGATGGGATCTCACGGGTACAGAAGGTTGCGGCGGTGGAAATAGGTTTCGTGGTGCTCTCGGATGTTTTCAGGGTATATGAGTATATATAGGCAAAAGAAGTCGGTCAGGGGAGCCACGAGGGGCCCACGAGGGTGGGGGCGCGCCTACCCCCCTGGGCGCGCCTCCCTGCCTCGTGGCCGCCTCGTTGCTTCCTTGACGTCCACTCCAAGTCTCCTGGATTGCGTTTGTTCCAAAAACGACTCTCCCGAAGGTTCCATTCCGTTTGGACTCCGTTTGATATTCCTTTTCTGCGAAACACTGAAATAGGCAAAAAAATAGCAATTTGGAGTGGGCCTCCGGTTAATAGGTTAGTCCCAAAAATAATATAAAAGTGTATAATAAAGCCCATTAAACATCCAAAACAGATAATATAATAGCATGGAACAATAAAAAATTATAGATATGTTGAAGACGTATCAGTAGTTGTTTAGTTCATATTGTGTCACGGCTTCTTGTCTATTAAACTTGTAAACCATTAACAAAAACCTTGTAACTAAGGCAATGGTGGTTATAGGAGGCTGTAATAACTGGTACTCCCTCCAATCCATAATAAGTGTTGTGGTTTGATGTAGATGTAACAATAACTAACTTATACATCTTCGAGGCCCCCAAATCCATCTTCAACAAATGATGTAGATGCAAAAAAAATTACATCTCCACCTCCAGGAGATGTAAAATATAACACCTGCGATGCAAATTTACATCAGCAACCACAGGAGAATTAAATCCAGATGCAAAACGGCCAGCCACGCGCCAACCCAACCGCCACCATGAAAGTCCCAACTGCTCGATCCCCTTTCCGCAGCTGCCGCTGCCGACCGATTCTAGCCAGCTCAGGCACCGCCCCAGCCAGCTCCGACGCCTCCCCTACCCATTCCGGTTCACCGTCGATCATCTGCGCCGCCCGAATCCAGCAATCCGCCATGTTGCAAGTAGAGGAGCGGTCGCGAGCAGAGGAGGCCTACAGCTGCTCGAGGGCGCGCCGAGGAGGGCCGCCGCTACTCAAGGGCGCACCTGGGAGGGCTGCCGCTGCTCGAGGCTGGCCGCCATGGCGCCATGGCCCGAGTTCGGCTCAAGGGGCTCTGCCGCCGGGCGGATCTGCCGCTGGTCGTGGCTGAGGGTGATGTCATGCTTCCCCCGCTCCGAGATGGAGGTCAGCTAGGCTACTGCTGTTGTGGCCCCACCTTGCTAGCTCCGACGCCTCTACTGCACAGGCGCCGGCCGTTTTACATCTTCAAATTTACATCTGTTGAAGTTGGATTTTACATCACCAAATATACATCATCGTTGGAGTTGCCTCTTTTTTTTGAAGATGAAAAATGCATTTTTTGGAGATGTAAATTTTACGTCTCCTAGTTTTACAGCTCCAAATTTGCATAATCTATTGGAGATGCTCTTAAGAGCCTGTTGGACAATCCATTGTTTCCTCGCTCCGCAAGTGCTCCGCAATTTTCAACTGCAGCTCCGCCTGCTCCGGGAGTGGAGGGCTTCAAACACAGCCTTATTATGGATTGGAGGGAGTAGTTGTTTAGTTCATTTGTTTTCAATGCTTCTTGTCAGTTAACTCCATGTTGTCGTTACCCTACCACCCAGCTAACGTTTTTTTGTAGTTGGTCCGTTCAGATGATGTTGTGCACTGATGGTAAAATATCCACTACGAGCCTACGAGTACTCTTAGCTGGTAGCTTCAGTAATAGACCTATGGTTTACATTATGTTTTCTAATTAGTTGTGTAATATAGTATAAATTACATCAAGACATCCTAGTACTGTGCATTGTAAGCTTGTGATTTATGCTTGAGCACATGATACTCCATGGCGCCACTTGCATCTACCCAGCTTACACCTTCATGGTGGCCATGCTGCTCCTTAATTACAAAACTACATATAATAATACTGCTAAGGGACACATGAAAGTGATGCTTAGCGGCTATCAAGTCAAGCATCATTCCGAATGACGCCGTAGAGAGGAGCCCAATTATCGGAAAGAAGTTGAGCCTCCTGCAGAGTTCACGAGAACGGAAGGAAATCGATAAAATCAGAACCACTTTGGTAGAAAATGAAAATGATGTGGACAAAAAGGAAATGAAATTCTGACGCATCGTTCGGCGTCATAAGCCAGAAATTTAGTTCAGGCCAGTCATTTTCCCCACTCAATCCAGAGATCACCAGCTTTCCTTTGGCTGGTGATTGAAGAAGCACTACTCAACTCCATGTAAAAAAATGATCATCAAAAAAAAAAAAAAAACTCCATGCCGGTGAGCATCAACAGAAGCCGCTCATTCTGAATGCAAGCTTCAACATGGTTTAGTTAATGGGGCAGCACCATGGTGAGCATCAATAGAAGCCACTGCATTAACAAGTGTTGGGTGTTTGGTTGACTAATACTACTACCCTATCCACAGGATCAAATGTGTTGCATAAATATTTCCCAGGGTTGAGAGTTCCCTAAGAAAACAAAAACACACTATAAATCATGTGGGGCATGCTCAGAAAATTTGGGACGGGGAGACGAAACTCATGGCATACCTTTCTACTCAACTTTAGCACCTTCAAGAGCCTGAATGCACCAATAGCAGCAGTGGCAAAGCACCTTCTGGGTTGATTGTTGCTTGTAAGTGGCAAGGTTCTTCGCACTGGACCAAGTTTATGATTTGGACTAGGATCTGAGCTTGCATAGGCTGGATACACCTTCAAAGGAAGCCGGGCTTGTAACACTGATCTCCAATGTGGGAAAAAACTTCTCCTTGTGTATGTGGGATCCCATCCTCCGCCTACTTTCTTTCTCACAGCCTGTCACATAGTTCATTAGAGGTACATCATAAAAAATGAATAGAAACATCCATAGTTCCAGCCAGCACCTCTCGCTTGAGATGTATTATGTTGATCAATACACCGCATTGGTGTTTCATTAGATACGAATGATGTTACTGCAGTGTACTCCCTCCGTAAAAATATATAAGAGCATTTAGATCACTACTCTTATATTTCTTTACGGAGGGAGTAGTAATTAAGTAGCATGCTTAAGCAACATAAGAAGCTGTTGAGCCAGCACAATGCATGGCACAAACATCGCAACTGAAGCATGCTTTTGTTATTGCCTCCAACAATCATATTACACTGCATCTTCTTCTATCAGAATCTTTCTCACAGGAACCAAGTAAATTCCAGATGCAACAGATCATTCAAGAACACTAAGGTCTTGGAAATAACAATAATGTGCAAGCCCGCTTGGTGAAGTCCCAATGTTGATGTTACTTGGAACCTACACAGTTCAACTATGTTATTAAGCTAATTAAGACAACTTTTTATTGCATTTACACCTTTTCTTTGGTAAAGAACCTGATGGGAAACACATTAGGATGGCAGAGATGAACTATAGTTGGAATGCCGTGGCATTGCAATAGGTGATATGTATTTGGAGCCAACTCAAAGCTAGAATGTAGTTCTATACATGTAGTTTCTATACATGTGTGTGAAAGAACACTAGGTATTCTAGGCCAGAATTTCATAAGGCAATAGAAGCAGCTTAAACCTGTCCAGGTTCAGTAGCCAAAGTACATTAGAACACGAATGCTTTGTACTCTATGAATATGGCTGAATTGGCTACTACAAAGCTGCCCAGCTTTGCAGCACCAAAACCATCACTTTGTGCTCTAGTTAGTAACCCATTTGTGCTGCCACAAGGTGCAGGCAAAGCTGCTTGGTACTGCTGCACCAAAATTAGTATTATGGTATAATGGGTTACCTGTGTTTGTTTGGTGTGCTGCCGTGCCATAAGGGAGAGGCTGTCATTTCCAATGGTTGTGACCTGAACTCAAGATTAGGGCAAGATGAGTACAGTCAGAAGTCAAGAAAACGCGGCTTAAAACGAAGAATCCATTATGTATCTGAAAGCTTTCATGGGATTTGTCAATTTGGGAATTTTTTACTTCTTTACATATTCTTAAAAAAAGTTGATGTAAAATAAAATAAAAAAAGAACAAGGAAAGGGCAGATATTCTTATAGCTTTGTTTCTTTTTGCTGCCACAATATCATTACTCCTTACTGAACACCATCAGCCTATCCAAAACTAGATCAACCCCAGATTTGATTATCTTTACCTTTTCCTCTGCAGCATCCAGATTGGCCGATTCCATAACTGCCATGTTTGCATCTGTAAGCCCATTATACATTTTAAAAAGAAGGGGAGAGACTAAGACTCAGTTTGTTAAATGTAAAAATAATCACTTGAGCCCGACACACCTTTGCATGACTCTCCGTTTGACTTTCTGCAGTCATAAGGCTGGCTTCAAGAAATGGAAGACAAATAGAATAATCAGAAAAATAATCATTTATTCACATAGGAAATTATCATGAGCAATACAAAGAGTAGTACAGGTTTATAGTGTCCATGGGATCTCCATTAGGGCAAAATCCATACTCCTTGAGGATACGTGAAACATGTTGAAAGACCTCCACATGGGGCACCTACATGACATACAAGCTGTTGTATAAGGCAATATATCGCTAACATAGATCTACCATATATAGAATGTAGCAATTACATAACCAATTGTAAGCAGTGAGATAATTAATATGAGTTGGAAGGCAATAGAATAGTGTGCAAAAAGAGTGATCGCATTCAATTCAGTAGGTTTCATAAACTACATAATATACATATTCGGATTCATCTAGATTAATGTATCATGTCTATCTTGAAGCAAAATCTGTTAGCTCCCACAAGTTCTGTGTATTTAACTACACGTTATGATCTAGACGCTTCAAAGGTACGAGTAAAAAAACTGCATCACACTTCTGTATATTTAACTACACGTCACAGTTATTCAAATTCCAACTAGTTCAAAACAGTTTAATAGTTTTGTTTTGGTTCCCCAGAGAGAAAGGTATCAATTTCTTCAGGCTTTCTTCAGGCTGTATGATCCAAATGAAGTTCAGACAAACTTAAAGACCATACACCTAGTGTTTCTTGAACTACATTGAACTGTCCTCCTGGGCCAGATACAAGTTACTGTAATGAGCTCCAACTCCCTGTTTCTTGGAGGACCTGGAGTTTGTAGGCTAAATAAAGTACCTTAAGCATAAATTTCCAGTCTAACATGAATAAAGAAGGCTCATGTCAACGCCCTTAATATACCCCCAGCTCCAGCACCTAGAATAATTGGAGCTGGGAATCATGCCAAACAGCTGCAACCATAAAAATATGGAAGTTGTCGTTTTTGCCAATTTATCTTCCATGCGTCCAGAAAATAAACAAAGAGAAATGACACAAGCACATGTTTGTATTCATGCACCATGCAACAACATTAACCAAACGCCTGATGATGATACGTGCAATTTTACGGCTAAAAATGATACAAGGCAGTGACAAAACCAAAAACTAGACATAAGTGAAGCCAAGAACAAACAAAATTGGCATTTCACACTATACTCATGTCAGATAATATTAATATGGAGATCGAGTGTTTCTGTCACCAATGTTTTCACTATTTATGCATACATTAAGTATTAATTGTAAGAATCGTATTTCCATGAGAAAAATGTATATGGTAGTGGAAAAGGAACTAACATGCTCCTTTTAGTTGTAGTGTGTGAATTCAATGCAGAAACCATCAATAGTATCTATCATGAACTCGTATAGCAATCTCCTTCACAATGTAATAATATTAAGCAATTCTTAGAAGATAAAGCACAAAAGGTGTTCTTATAGTTTGTTTGTCTGTTCGACGACGAAGATAAAATAAAAGAAGTAGCCAGACAGGGGATCTGATGTGGATGAGTATATGGATAACTAATAACAGGCTGGTTGTTACTAATACTTCTGACATAGAACAATTCATTAAAAATAACTATCACGACGGCTTTACTCCCATCAATTATTTGCTCTTGTTTCATTATCTCTGCCATCACCTTTCCCAAGTGTTCAGAAATAAGAGGCATTTGTATCTCATTGCATTATTTGCTCTTGTTCATTATCTCTGCCATCACCTTTCCCAAGTGTTCAGAAATAAGAGGTGTTTGTATCTCATTGCATTATATGGCAGGCTAAACATTAGAGCAAGAATCAGCTATTCAAGCAATGAAGTGGATGGAAACTTTCTGAATCAAAGTAGCATCTTGGGTTTGAGATTCTTTCAATTAACAAGAACAGAATTTAGTGATAAAATTATTAGAGAACATGTTAAATTGATATATAGCATCAAGCAAGAGAAAACAAATATGCTTCTTGAAAATATATTCACAAACTACGCATTCTCACACATATTATCAGGAAACTGCACTTTTTTTAGTATGAGCTGCAATGATAGGCCAACAGGTTAACCACTCTGAGGTCAGAGCCACATGTGTAATGACATGTTGTTCATAGTTGTACAGCTGGTAAAATATGCAGCTTTATGATAACATTAGCAAAATAAGTACAAATCTGGGATAAGGGCTCGAAAAAGTAGCAATTCAGTGATAATTTTGAGATAGATAATTGCTGCAAGAAAAGTTCATTTGTTTAAGCAAGAAAACTCTTAAAAAACATTACAGCAAAAGGATAAAACAAAATTGGAGTAAAATCATAGGCAAGGTTCAACAATATATAACAGTTCCATCCTCCATATTACACCCAAGAAACCTTCCAGGAGCAACTCTTGCATTAACCGCTACCGCTAATTACAGGGGCAAAATGTCCATGCGCTTTAATCGGATGTGGAGCGCCAAGAATTTCCATTGTGCCTTGGTCCTAGCATTTTGCCTCCCCAGCCCAGTAAACGCAGGTGGAGCAAGTATAACATTATTGTTTTCAGTTGTGGTGAGAACTATCTTCTTGCTAAGACAGAGCAAGTATTACCTCCGTCCGGGACAGAGGGAGTATAACATTTTTATTTTCAGTTGAGGTGAGAATTATCCTCTTGCTAAGACTAGGGCATGTATTTTTTTAAACAACAGCACTAACAATAGTAAAAATACAAATATTAAGTAAAAGGCATCTGAGGCACGCGGCCACAACATACCAAAAACGCTTACCTCAGAATGCGTTTGAATGTATGCAGAAAGATCTTCACCGGCATGGGAAATTACATCAACAAGCAGCCATGCGCAATCAGTAAGTGTCTTCCTTTCCTCCAGAAGCTCCGGTGCCATTGCATGTGAACCTTTCTCCCATCTCAAGGCAAACGAACGCCTCATTATACATTTATTGATAATGTCAAACCCATTTTTCTTACTACTGCCATTTATCTTGGAAGAACTGCCCCCACGGATCTGCTCTTGAGCAGCCAGTAGTAGAACAGCAGACTGGATAATTTTTCCATCCTCAATGTAATTCCAGAGCTCTTGAAGTACATTATTTGTTTTTTCTGCAAGCAGTCTAGTTGTGTCCAAGAAGACCTTCTGTAAAACAACAACGAACAAAAAATAAAGTCCATTTAGCATTCATATGCAAGCAAGTAATGTTGAATAATCTTTCTGTGTATCGCCATGTTTCCTCCTATCAAAGTAAACATGGATTAGGGACAATCTCCAAGGCAAAGAAAATAAGATTAATAACTAGCAACAATTTTTGTATATTTTATTGATGACTTTTTATCCTTACTATAAGAACATACGTTAGACATGAAGTAAGACAAAAAGGATCAACAAACAAAAACTTTACACTCTCTGACAAGTTGAGATGAAAGGATGTCCGGTACTTAGTACTAATTTCATTATAACTTGTCACGGGTTTATGGTATGACCACAGTTACTCTTTGGGTCATGCTGCAAAAGTAGTAATACGTATAGGGAGGGAAATGAAACAGACCATTTCAGGTAGACACAACAGATGAATAAGCTTGTAAATATAATCCAGATGACTCTGGCTGCGAGAAAGATTGTCCTCCAGATTGTCCTCCAGATACTTATGCAGGCAAGTATTCTCAACTGCGACATGGAGCGGGAGTAGATTCTCAATGACATCAAAAATGACATCATTGCGAACTGTGCGCACATTGGGTGATGCACCATGGCGTAAAAGCAGCTTGATCATGTCAAGAGAGAACCTTTCAGCAGCTTCGTGGAGCGCAAAGTATCCAAATTTGTTTATGCAGTTGGGATTGGCGTGCATCCCATAGAGCTCAGGTGCCATGCCCTCCAATACGACTTTTGCACATCGCAGGGCATTGAAACTGACAATGAAGGTTAAGGTTTGTGCGGTGATGGTAAGATCCGATGACATGCCCCGGCCTCTACAGTTCTGGAAGAGTTGGAGGAAGCACCGGGCACTATCCTTCACAAGGATGGGCTCCAATTCGGCATATATGTCCAAGAAGTTATCAGCCACCCACTAGATGAGTCCGTCACAATTGAAAAAGGTGAAAGGCGTCAGTTATCCAATTAAAAGCACAACAAAATAAACTGTCTTGTGGTCTATGGAGGGTGCATGTATGACAACAACAATGAGAACAACAAAACGTTGTAACCCAAGCATAAAGATAAAACCAAACATGAGGCACCAACAAGGAGGGAGGAGAAAGTAAGGGGATCTAAAGCTAGCATGGTTCAGGCATGTGAATCCACGTGTTCCGATCCAGGGTTTATACTGACAATAACAAACATATTGTTTTAGTAGACTTAAGTACCCTATAATACTATCGGGTTAAACAAAATAACTAATGTAATGGAACGAGCCATCAATCAAATTATGTAAATGAAGGTATCACAAACCTGGCGAGCAGGGTCTGGGATAATTATGTCGTTTGCTATGGACTTGGCGATCTCAATATCCCTTTCTAGCATAAGCTGAAAGAGCGAATGTCAAGAGCCAGCACTGGGAAAGAAAAAACAAGGCGAGAGGAATATCACACAGATGGATAGTTATCATACCTCCTTGACCTTTCTGAAATTAAAACCCTCAGTAACTTGAAAATAAGGGACAGGGTAGTCCGGATAATCATTTCTTACTGTAATTGCTTTATCTTTACCATTAACGTTGTATTTGCTCAGGGCAAGTAAGTCCCTTTTCCACCGTGCATCAAAATTCAATTCCATCCTTTTGTTTTTCCTGAAACATGGAAGTAATCTCGAATTACGTTCGAAACAAGCTTACTACAGGGGCCACTGAAATAAATCCAGGGAAGACCCTGAGATAAAAAGAGTCCTGTCTAAAATGGGTCGCGGATCACTGAGACATAAAGCATATGCTGCAAATAGAAAACGGTGCATTTACTCTGTGAATCCTGACATGTAACAATGCTAAATGCGAGAAAAAGGGCCGCACAAAAAGTTTCTCAAATACAGGTTGAACCGGGTGGTAGAAACTCTGGTGCATAGACATTATGGAAATCCAGAAACCAAGAGCTAAATTTGATGTTACAGTTCACCAAGTATAAACGATAGTCATCAAGGTTAATGACCCCCACGAATAACTGAATTGCCCTTGCTGATGCCACCTGAAGCACAACGAGACATCTTCACATGCAACAATACCAACTAAACAAAAAACAGTAGTCGCATTTTAAGCACTGTCATATTTACTTTTCATACAAAAAACACGTCACGAATCAGTCCAGTGTTCAGTCCAATGTGCAAGGAATCAGTCCAACAGCTCGCAGAGTACATACACACAGATGGGCTAGGAAGCAACTGAGACTCTGGCAAAACAAGGTGCAAGGAAATTAAGCTTTCAGTCCAATGTTCAGATTAGACACCCGTCGGAGAGAGTTTTATGCTCAGATCGGAAACTAGATCAATCAAGAAGGACGCGACTAACAATTTCAGCAGTAATCTAGGGCAAGATTCGGAAGGACCGGAAGACATTATGGAAATCCGGAACCAAAAGCTCAATTTGATGTTACAGTTCAACAAGCATAAACGATATTCACTGGTTAATGACTCCCACGAATAACGAAATCGCCCTTGCTGATGCCACCTGAAAGCACAACGAGACGTCTTCACATGCAAGGAACGACTACCAACTAAACAAAAAACAGTAGCCGCACTTTGAGTACTATCATGTTTACTTTCATATAAAAAACGCGTCATGAATCAGTGGTCATGCATGCAAGTGCAGAGTACATACAACTGCCAACAGAACGAGGTGCAAGAAAATCAAGCTTTCAGTCCAATGTTCAGATTAGAGAACCGTCAGAGAGAGTTTTATACTCAGATCGGAAACTAGATCAATCAAGAACGACGCGACAGTGATCATAATTCATGTAGGGCTTTGCAATCAGCTTTAGTCGACCGTAATCCGTAAACGTAGCAGATGGCCCGACTAACGATTTCATCAGTACTCTAGGGCAAGATTCAGCACGCACAGAAGCCATGCATAACAGATCAGATGGCAAACGAGAAGCAAGAGCGGTGCGCGTGCGGCGGGAAGAGCGGTACCTCGTTGGCGGCTCGCCGCGGATCTGGAAGGAAGGAGGCGACGGCGCGTACGTCGGCCAACTCGCCTCGCGCCGGCACACTGTATCTGACGGCTGGGAACGGGGGAGTTTTTTTCTTTCTGAGAGAGAAGGCCACGTGCGATCAAAAAGGCCCATTGAAATTATCAGAACGGCACGGCCCAGTAACCACTTGCAGCGTCACGCTAACGTCAAGATGACACCGTACGTGTTCATTTTTTTTCCGCTTTCCCTTCAAACTTCTACTTTCGTTTTTAAATTCTGTCTATGCTCGAAATATTCTAATTATAAACATGTAAACTAAGAAAACCCATTACAGAAAATTAAAAAAATGTTAATCTTACATTTAAAAAATATTAAACGTGTACAAGAAAAATGTTTCTAATGTATACAAAAAATGTATAACATGAATGGAAAAATAGAAATGTTTATCATGTATGCGGAAGAATGTTCATCATGTCTACAGAAAATCATGTGTACGCAAAAATGTTGATCATGTGTCCGAAAAATGATTCTGAGAATTTAAAAATATCGCACACTTCAAAATAACATGTACATAACATTTTCAAAAAATGTTTATGTAATGCAGAAAAATGTTTGTGAAATTGAAACAAAATGTTTCAGAAAATGTACGTCGCATTTAGAAAGATCTTCACAAGTTTCAAAAATGTGTTTGCGACATTTTCAGAAAATATTTATGCAATGTACAAAAACTGTTTACACAATGTATAAAAAGCTTCTATCAGTTAAAAAATATTTCAGCATGTATTTGAAAAATGTTTATATATTTCTAACATATTTTTTTGCAAAAAAAATTAAATATGTATTTGTAAAAGTTAAATGTCTATAATTTATTTTACATGTATACATAAAAATGTAAAAAAGTAGGCATGTGTTGGAAAAAGAAAAACAAAGTAGACATGTTTCAAAAAAAACCGAGGAAAAACAAAAAGGAAAGCGAAGAAACAAAGAAAATCATAAGTGCAAAATAAGAAGAAAAAATTGAAGAATACCGCCAAAAACAAAGGAAACTGAAAAAAAAACAAAGAGAAAAGAGAAAACAGAGGAAACCAGCAAAAAACCAAAAAACAAAAAAAACTGTTGCAAAAACAAAGGAAAAACCAAAACATAATGAAGAAAAACACAAAGAAAATTGGCGGAAAAAACAAGGAAAACCGAATGAAAAACAACAGAAAACAAAAAGAAAAAAGAAAATCAGATTGAATCGATGAACACACCTATCAGACCTGGCGCGCGGGAATCCAGCGATTACTGTGTCAGCCCATTACTGTGTCGCCCATTGGCGATTCCTATTAAAAATCAGTGCCAACGGCAAAATAGCTGTCACTCGGCATCGCCCACCGAGACACACTTAGGGCGTGTTCGGTAGCCCTCCGGCGCCGAAAACTCCTCAACTCCGTCGCCTGTAACCAGCGCCAGCTTCTCTCCAAATCGCCAAGAGTTGGCGATCTGTTCGGCTGGGCAGCTTCTCGCTCTGGTCCCTTACATTAGCATAAACCACCCCAGAAAACAGAATAAGATTGCAATCAGGCCCCTGCTCATCCTGCATCTATGGTCGCCGGCGTTGACCAAGACGTCCGTCCCTCGAGCCGCCGCATCGCCTCTGGGACGTGAGGTGCAGCTTGTGGCTGATGGAGGAGCACGCAGGGAGGAGGTGTACGAGGGGCGGACCAGGGATCCTAGGCTGCTCCTGGTCGCTAGAGGGAGGGGTGCGGCCGGCAAGTCAATGCGACCGGATCCGACAGCGTGATCTTGGTGGTGTGGCGCCGAACGGCGACTTGCGGAGGAGGAGCTCGAGCTGCTCCTCGCGGCGGCTAGGTTTTCTGCAGGGGAGTAGGACGAGGGGAATGGGAGGAGGATGAGGGGATCGATTGGGCGGCGCTCGGACGCTCGCATCTTCCTTCGTACCGGTTCGTGACTTGGCGGTGCCAGTCCTAGCGTAATTTCCCACAACTCCCGCTTCCCAGTTTTTGGAGAGCTCGGGTTTTCCAACTCCTCAACTCCTTCAAATTTGCACTACGAGATTTGCCAGCTTCTCGATCATAAAGCCAGGAGTTGGACCGTTCGGGACGGCTCCGCACGTGGAGTTGTGGAGTTGAGAAGCCAGAGGGCTACCGAACAGGCCCTTAACACACGGGATTTGTCGGGCCAACACCTGTGCTGCGCTCCTAGCCCAGACACGACACAACAAAGAAATGGGTCGGCCCACTGGCACATTTAGCCCCCCAACCCGCCTGATTTAGGCTGCTTGGGGGGAGGGGCTAATGTATGAAAAAAAAAGGTTACTCAAAAAAATGTATGAAAAAAAATCTAGAAAAAAAATAGAGTGTGCAGTGCTGGCACACATGCCCAACCTCACGGTCCAGCCACAACCTGGTTATAATTGTGTCTGGTCAGCCCCATCATGGGTCGGGCACATGCTATGGGGCCAGCACGCCAGGATTGACGCATTTGGCCACCTTTGAAAATGATCAAATGAACAAACAGAAGCCTCGAGCCTCTTTACGAGTGTGGCCACCTCGGTTATTTTTATGTTACCACTAAAAATGTTTATTTTTTTTGGCCTTGCTTAACGAAGAGGAATGGAAACAATTTTAGAGAGGGGAATTCACCTTATGTGGCGATTTCTAGCTAGTCGCTGGTCCTTATCTCTAACCTCCCGAAGCTTGAAGAGGCTTAATTTTTCAAAAGATCTTTTTAAGGAGTTAAGCCGCACCTAACCGAACCATCAACCGGTTTTTCTCCTCAATAATTTAGGAGTCGCTTCGGATGTGCCTCAAACTTAGAAGTTCGAAGCAACTTCTCAGCAAAATATTGTCCCCCCCCCACCCCCCGACAGCCTTGCTCCCCCGCTCGCCCTCATCCATGTCGGCGTTGACTTCAGTCTGGACCCGTAGCCTCCGCCACCATCCCGTCGACACCATGTACCCCCTGCAACACTTAGATTCGCTCAACGGTTTCCATCGTTGCACTTCACTAGAAGTGTTTACACCTTTTAAAATTTAATGAATGCATTTTAATTTCATGAACACTTTTTAAACCATGTACCATCCGGCCACGTAGTTGTCTAGTTTCCTCTGATGTCTCTTATAGACGCAGACGCTCACAAGACATGTACATACACTCACCCCTATAAAATGCACATACACTCTACCCCTATAAACACATTCGAAAGACTAAGCTGACACTTCACACATGTGCATCGCTATCGACAGGAATGTCGCCTCCCACTAAACGAATATTCTGCCTTTAGGAGACACCAAAGCGTGAAAAATATGTGGTCTGGTCCATTGTGGGATTGGGGTACCATTGCTCTAGTAACCATCCAATCAAAGATTGGTTCTCACGATTCTGGTCCTGATTGTAATCTAATTCTGTTTTTCATTTTTCAGGAATCGTGGCACCAAACTTTATTAGGTATTAGTAATGTTTACATGTAAAATAATTGGGCTATAAGGTAGAGCCCGACCTATACCTAGCAAAGACGCATGCTTGATGAGATTATGAGCTTCAAAGTTGAAATTCCATTATTCATGAGCAAGCTTGGACTGAATGTAATATAATTCTTCTTTTTTTTTAGGGGATTCCTTTTCTTTTCTAGAAACACTAATTCTGCTTTCCGGGGCCTCTCTTCCCACTCTATATTGGCCCCAGGGCCTGGATCACTTCCTCTCCAAATTGGGCCTCATTCGGCCCACATGGTGTGTCAGCCCGTAGCAGCCACAGAAATTAGGAGCGGCCCGAAAAATATGAAGGAGAACCTGGGTACCCTATATGCAAAAAAAAAAATCTAGTAATTCAAAAAAGTTAAAAAAATTCCAAATCCTTTTTCGTATTAAACATGATCAAGTATTGTAGTCGTACAAAAAGATTCATCAGAGAATGACTTTCGTTGCATCCAAACGCTATATACAAGTACTATACACGTTATATTGTCGGCATAAACTTGTCTTTTTTGCTGTGAAGTCAATATAAATCATTTCTTGTCGAAACTTTTTATACGAGTACAATACCTGATCATGTTTGATACAAAAAAGATTTGGAATTTTTTAAACTTTTTCTGAATTACTAATTTTTTTTTTACATATAGGGTGCGCGGGTACCCGAGAGCAAAGTCCGCGTCCGGAGCGGCCCATAGTAGTTTTCCTCTCGACCAAATAAACGGTCAGCGCCCCTCAAAAAAAAAAAAACGGTCAGCGGCGGCGACACGGCGAAAAGCTCCTCTTCCTGCCTCGCCGCTGCTCATCTTCCTCTCCGTCCCATTGCAGGTCCACGGGACGGGAGGAGCCGCCCGCCGCTGCTCCTCCACCGGCACCGAGCAGCGCCACCGTAGGTCCACTCCGCGTGACGCCGCATGTCCTTCCTGTTGCCTCTGATGGGGTGGGGATAAGACACGCATCAGGTGGTCATGTAGGCAGTGCTGTGGACACAAGTTGCTCGATGTTTGGTGTGTGAAATTCAGTTAAAAAAAACAGCAGTAGATCAGTTTATATTGTGCTTGTTTCACAGCTGAAGAAGGCATAATTGTTCAAGCTTAATCAAGTTAACCAATGCACCCAAGATTGCCCATATCCCCATCAAATCCTTGCCGCGTTGGTGATGGGCGATGCAGTCTAGGCACAGACAGTTTCTGGTAAGGAAACAAAATTCAGTTTGCATAATGGTGATGTGCTCTTTTTCATGGATTGTTGTCATTGCTGTTCAGAGAGGGTGCCTGAAAGCATGTGATACAATTAGCGTATGTGACCAATTAAGGCATTTCTGGTAGTGCAAATAATAAATGGACTCCACAGCATCACATCATACTCTTAGCAGTTTGGATACTTTAATGTCATGGATATTCTGTAGTGCTATTTGTTCTGGGTGGGTTCAGAGGGTAAGTTCCGAACTTAACTGAAAGTATGTTAGAAAGGTGAAACTATCTCCCGCGCCACTCCCTTCCGAAAGAAACTCAAATTTCATTGTAGTTACTCTTTTCTGAAAGAAACTCAAATTTCATTGTAGTTACCACATTCCAGTATCCCCACCATTATTGTTGATTCCACTCATTTCTGAAATTAGTAACAAAGAGAGGGTTTGCTTATTACGCTCGAGGCGAGGATAATCCAAATTTCTTTAGAAGATGCTACAGGCTGATTGACAAGTAAAAGTTCAGTACCATTAATTCCTTTTTTTGGGTGCAACGTTAATTTACATCAGTTTCTTTTTTGCACGTTTCATTTCTTTCTTTTCAGCGTGATCTATTTTAGTATAACTGCATTGAACTTTGCACCTTTGCTTCGCAGATATTATTGTGAGGAGATACACATCCATGTATTATGCGGAACATGGCTTCAAAATAGTGCTAAATAGCTGGATGCTGAAAAGGCTACATGTTTTAGTGCTAAATTTCAGTGTAAGATCACCCCATCCCTGGCTATGCCTTCTATGGTACTTTAGTTCAGTTTATGAGTTTCGTTCGGCGAGTACCCACATGCCTTTTTAGTTAAGATCCCAGCCTATAGTTGTGAATTATAGTTGCATGTCCTTTCAGATGTGTGTAATCCTCCTCCATCTTGATATTTTCCAAAACTACTAATATGTTCCCTTTTACCAGTGAAAAACGGTACCGCATAATTCGATCCAACTGTAACATAACTTATTTACTGTTTTTGTAGGTTGCTCCCATTAGACATGATGCTTCTTGTCAGTTGTCACATTAGAACAGAGGTAGATCTGCAGTTATGTTCCTGATCTTAGGTACTGTGTTAGAGAACAAATCCATTGATGCTTTCTTACTTTGCATGCAAATTGCTTTCTGTAGCTCTTGGTTCTACATAAAGTGTTAAGGGGGTTTTGCCCACCATCTACATAAGTATGTTGAATGCTAACTTTGCAGGTTTTGCAGTCAATGCTAACTTCGCACGATTGTTGAAGATACTTGGCTTTCCTTTTTATTGTCTTTTAGGTTGGCGCGGCAGCTACATGGTCGGTTGCCCCTTCCGAATCGGTTTGGACCTTATTTTGTCAAATTAACAAGTTTGTGGCATAAATCGATCAATTCTGAGTTTTTGGTCTACGACATGCGGTCCGTTTGAGTGAATGGGCTAATGACACATTTCAGTTGATAAATAACAGATTCGCCGTCCCATCGCCGCCCCGCCTCGGTTCGTTGGAGCGGTGCCTCCAATCGCCGGACAGGCCCTCTCCTGAGCCTCGTTGCAGCGGTGCAACATGGACTTATAAGTCCCTGTAAACAAACAGGTAGGGACTCGGGACTTATAAGTCCCTGTAAACAAATAGGTAGGGACTTATGACTTATAAGTTGGGACTTAAAAAAGTCCTAGGACTTATGAAACAAACAGGGCCTAATAATGTCACGAGTCCGAGCCCGATTCAAAACAGACTCTTGTGGCCTTTAATTATTTTTATTATCTTTTCAGCCTGTTTGGTAGTTTAAAGGAAAGGGAATGGGAGTTTACAAGGAGGATTTTGTTGGGGGATTACGCTTGGGAAGTGGACTATTAGTCCTAGTCCCACGTTTGGTGTATGTTGGGAATTGCTTGTGGGAATTTAACAAAAGATGTTGACGACACGTTTGTTTTGGTACAAAACTGAACCAACCCTTGTTTGGCGCAACAAACAAACTGTGTTTTTCTTTGCTAATTCCCATTCCTCGGCTTAATTACCAGCCCTCCCCTGGGAAGAGATTAGGGGGAGTTCGCCCACTCAACTCCTCTTCCCTTTCCTTTCTCAATTCCCATACCCCCCAACCATACAAGTGATTTTTAGTCTCCCAGCCTCTCAATTCCCATTCCCTGGTCCAACTTCCCCCGAACCAAACAGGCTGTTTAGGTTGGCGCGGCAGCTACATGGTCGGTTGCCCCTTCCGAATCGGTTTTGACCTTATTTTGTCAAATTAACAAGTTTGTGGCATAAATCGATCAATTCTGAGTTTTTGGTCTACGACATGCGGTCCGTTAGGGTGAATGGGCTAATGACACATTTCACTTGATAAATACTCCCTCCGTCCCATAATGTAAGATGTTTTTTGATACCAGATTAATCTGAGAAGCATGAAAAGCTAGCAGGGCAGGGGGTGGGGCACATTTGGCCACGTCATCATCAATAACGAATAGGAAGCCCATCACCTCCACATGAACCAGTGCTCTTCCAACTAGAACTAGCGTGCTCCACTCCACCAACAATCGTAAATGGCGATCCCCGCAGATATTTAAGTAGGAGTAGTACATGCAGCGCAGTGCATCATTTTCTCTCGCAGCCGCGGTCAGGTTGTCAGATACGGCGATGAGGCAATGGCAAGGCTGGCTGGATACAGGCATACAGCACATCAGAGACGCCGTGGTCACCGATGGATGATGCACAAGCAGATGTCCATCCAAGGCTGGTTGGGTTGGGCTTGCAACCAGAGAGGATCCTCTTGCTTTGCAATGTTCCCAAAACGGAAGTTGGACTAACAGTGACAGGCTCACGATCCCGGGATGCTCTTCTCCCCCAGCGTCCCAGTGCAACAGTCTGTGTACTGTGTTGGACCAAAAATGTTGGGCAAAGAGCTCTCTAGTAGGCACACAATTAATTCCGGTTGAAGCACACATAATGTATACGTTTGGTGTTATAGATACAAACAATTTTCTCTATAAACTTGATCAAAATTTGCTAAGTTTGACTTTTAAAAAGATCAATATGTACTATATTATGAAACGAATGGAATAATAAGAAACACATGGATAACAAAAAACACCTATTTGATGCCTCCTGGTGCGTCCGGGCGAAAGGAGGGTTGCTATGGGCTCGCCTGTAAAGATGTCTGTCGCTGATTGAGAGTAGCGCACCTCTATATAGCCTCAATGGGCCAGCTGGTTTTCTATTGGTTTTTGTGTTCCTTTTCTTTTCCTGTTTATTTCTTCTTATTTTCCTATTTTTATTTCCTGTTTTGCTAAAGCACATATATTTTTCCTTCTATTTTTTATTTTCTCATTATCTTTTTCCATAGTTTAATTCATGAGTTTAAAAAAATCATGAACGTATTTAATAAATCATTCATTAACATTAATAAATTTCACAAGCATTTTTAAGTTCATGAGCATTTTTAATTTTATGACATTTTTTCAAATTGATGAACATTATTTAAAATATATCAATACTTTTAATTTATTTTTACTTTTTATAAACATTCAATGTTTTTTAGTTCATAGCTTTTTTAGATCCAAGATTTTTTAAATCCATGAAAATCTTTTGATTTAACGAACTTTTTCAAATAATAAATGATATGAGTTTTTTTTAGGTAGCAACGGAGCGAGAAGAAAGTGAGCTAAGCGAGTGAGAGGAGCAGGGAGCCATGTTCGAAACGTGTAAGAACACCACAACCACGCAGCGAACCTCTCAGAACAAATACCTTCTCCAACAGCAGTCCAACAAAATATAGCAGTTAAAAAAACACCACCAGAATATAATAAAAATCCAAGTCATCGAAGAGAAAGCCTAATTGAAACAATCAAACAAACAACCATAATTAATTGTTAGAGAAAACAAAAACTAATCCTGCAAGAAAAGAACAGCACGACAAAGTGCGCGTTGGCCTCTAGTAGTCCATAAGTAAGCCAGCTAGCTAGACTAGAGTGGCAATTTTCTCAAAGGTCTAGTGCGAAGTACGCTAGCTAGCCATAGAGAAAGCCACGTACAACACCAGTGGCGGAGCTACGGCAAGGCCGAATGGGCCATGGCCCGCCCAACCCATGCTATTTTCTGTAGTATATACTTCGTTTTGGGCCATGAAACATATTCCCTGCAGTTATTTTCTACAGTCGGCCCGCCCAGCTTTCTGGGTCAAGCTCCGCCACTGTACGACACCATCCTCATGGTCCCCCTGGTCATGTCCATGATCCAACGTCAAACATCCTCGCCCCTCTGGCCCCCCCAATTTGCACAGGAAAATTTGGCGTCACTGCTTGCAGAACCATCATGGGTGTAATTCGAACAACTCCGAGGTCATCGAAACAATGAAGAATTGAGGCAACTCAGCGACACCCGCTGCAACATTTGATACAACGATGCAACTATTTTTGATAATCAATGGATGTTATGCCGGCTCAATGTCTCGAAGGTGCTCATAGGGGGTGTGGGTGTGTGCGTTCGTAGGGGTGAGTATATGCGCGTATGTATGAGCGCTTGTGTTTGTATTGTGTTAAAAAAACACTATTTTCAATAATCAACAAAGCTTGCCGAATAGCATTTCCTCTCAAAACAAATCCGCAATAAGTTATCTTCATTCATCATGCGGATTGGTAAGTTACGCTGAATCTTTTTTTTTTGCGCTGGTAGAAGAATTTTATTCCATAGGCATAGGGTGACAATCACGAGGCAAGAGATCCTCAATACACGGTGGATCTCGTCCAAGCCATACAACAGTGGTACTCTCTGTACGACTATACAGGGCCAAACGACCTGCCACCCTATTTTGCACATGAGTAATTTTTGAGAATGAAAACTCTATCTACATAAGATGACGAATCTCAGCGACTAAATGCCCGTAGGCAGATCTAAATAAACTGTCGCCAGACAAGGTGGAAAGGGCGACAGAAGAGTCAGGCTGGACAATGAGAGGTACCTCACAATGCTGGATAGCTAGCGCCATACCTTGCATTAGTGCGTGCAACTCCGCTTCCAAAGCTTCATTACAGTTAAAGATGCACTGGTATGCCGCGAAGATTACACTCCCATCATGTCTCCTCAGCACCATCCCTGCCGCTGAATCTCAACTCCAAATGGAGAGAGAGAATATGAAACAGTGGGAGTGTTGGTAGATCCACATCAAGAAAATAGTCAAAAATAAAATAAAATTGTTCATCTAGTGGGAGTGAGAGGGCTCAAAAAGAAAAAAGAAAAACTTGCACGGATCATCGATCGGCAGCATATACTCGTATCACATGATTATTTTTTATCACTTAGTATTTAACAAAACAAAAACTTGGGCCACGCACAAATAATGATGAAACCTAGCTAGCTAGGGGCAGTCCTTGCCGATTTGGGGGTTTCCGGTGACATTCACGGCAACGCCGGGAGGAAACTTGAGCATACCGCACAAGTTGTTGTCGGCGGCATCAAACACCTTGAGATTGAGCAGCCCGGAGACGTCTGGCAGTGGGCCGCGGAATTGATCGCCAGCCACGTGGATCTCGACGAGACTAGTCATGCCGGCGACGAAATCTAGAAACCCATTGTACATGCCGAGGCCGATAGAATCCTGCTGCCTACTAATGTCGAGGAACTTGATGTTGCTATTCTTGGCGAAGGAGGAGGGCAGTCCACTCTTGAGATCATTCCTCGCCAAAGAGAGGCTCTCGAGGGCAGGGAAAAGGGTGGTGTTGCCGAAGTAGGCCGGGAAGCGGCCATAGATGGTGACGTTGTTGGCCGAGAAGCTCCTGAGGCCGGGGCAAGGGGGCACGTCCGTGATGTCCCCCATTATAACCCAGTTGTCGTCGAGGACCACGGTCTCCAGCGCGGGGAAGGAGCGGAAGAAGGTCGGTGGCATGTCCATGAAGGAGTTGGACTGTAAGTTGAGGGTCGTGAGGTAGGTGAGAGGCCTTGGGAGGATCGGCATGTCGTCGCCGAGGTGGTTGAAGCTGAGATCGAGCTCCGTGAGGTACCCGAGGTCGACGAGGTCGGTGCCGGAGAGAGTGCCGGAGAGGCCGGCACGGCTGGCGTTGATGGCGATGACGTGCGAATCTTTGTCGCAGCGGACGCCTGCCCAGGTGCCGTCGCATGGATCCGCCGATTTGACGCCCCAGCCGAGCGACCTGTCCGCGCCGGTAGACTTGGCGATCGCTTGCATGGCCGCGATCTCTGTGTCGTCCGTGCGCGCAGGCGCAGCGGCAGAGAGACGAGAGACGCCATCGGCGCCGAGCGTGACGAGCAAGAGGATGAGGGCTATCGACATGTTAATTTTTTATCTGACTGATGAATAGAGAAGGGATTCTTCCGCCGAAACAACGCATCTGCCTCTCGCACCCTCGACCACTTATATGGCCATCTTGCATGTATTGTTTATGGCATGTGCTGCTACCGAATCAAGAATTTCCATGTTTTTGCAGTTTTAGCGAAATCTCTATCATCAATCAATAAAATAATAACTACAATTCCGATTGATATATGCTACTACTACATAGTACAAATCTTGTGCACATATCTCCACGTTATGGCATGTGATACTGATATATGCTACCAAAAGTGCATAGTCCATACCTTTTTACACATAATAATCACGTTCAATTTGATTAAAGTTAATATTGCCATCAGTAGATGAACTTGCACTTCATAAACAGATCCATACAAAAACTTGAAAAAACTAGAAATCTGGTCACATAACTCAAGATGTGGCAATAGATTGATACAAAGCACTCAATCATTTGCTAGATCGAACGCCATGTCAGCAAGTGGTACGTACTCATTCTTTTTTTAGAAAACCCCCTGATGGAATAACATTTATTTCTCATAAGTCCTCATTAACCGGGTGGAATGCAATCTTGTAAAAATGATCCCGTTTTGTCATGAAATAACACATAGATCAGATAACCGTGGTTTTAAATAGTGCGCTATAGTTATGCTAGAGCACCGTATAGTGTTTAGAAGAGCTCCTGCACTAAGAGCAACTCCAGCCGTTGGCCCCCCAGGGGGCTTTTAAAATCGCCGCCTGGTGGCGACCCAGCGCTAAAAATCGGCTTGGGGTTGATCGGGTTCCCAGTCGCCGCCCCCGGGTCGCCCCAGATGCCCTTTTTAAAACTGTTTTGAAAAGAAAAAAGGCTAAAATTTGGCAAACATGACAAAGTTTCGGCGAACAGGGCATAAACTTCGGCGTTCAACATTTTTTTACATAGAAAACATTAATTTTACTATAAAAACAAAGCGCCATGGCTACATGCAGAAGAAATCGCTAAATGCGGCGTAGTCGTCGTCGTCCTTCTCCTTCTACACTTTCACACTGTCTCTTTACATCAACAATGACCCGGCGAATATCATCATCGGGCACATCGTTTGGTTCCACTTGATCTTCAGCTTCCCCTGTTGCAGCATCACCGTATTCAAGGGGCACATAGTTGTCATCATCTTCTTCTTCTTCGCTGTCTTCCATCATAACCCCTCTTTCTCCGTGCTTGGTTCAAACATTATAGTGTGACATGAAACCCTTATAAAGAAGGTGGGTGTGAAGGGTTTTCGAGTTAGAGTAAGACCTCGTATTCCCACATATAGGGCATGGACAACACATAAAACCATTCTGCATGTTTGCCTCAGCCACTGCGAGAAAATTATTCACGCCCTTAATGTACTCGGAGGTGCGTCTGTTACCGTACATCCATTGCCGGTTCATCTGCGTACATCATGAATAGATAAGTGACTAAATTAATAGAAGTTCATCATCACATTAAAACCAAAGTACATACATAGTTCTCATTGAACAACATATAGCTCTCCAGAGCATCTAATTAAACCATAAATTGAAACTATGTAAAATATTTCAATGCAACAACAAATGCTATCATAAGTGCAACCAAGGTAACAATTGATCCAATGGTATAATGATACCAAGCCTCAGTATGAATGAATATTTTCTAATCTTTCTAATCTTCAAGCGCATTGCATCTATCTTGATCTTGTGATTGTCGACGACATCCGCAACATGCAACTTCAATATCATCTTCTCCTTAATTTTTAAAAAGTTTCTTTCAAGTAATTGTTTTTTTCTTCAACTAAACCTACCATGCATGTAGCTGCCGAGCCAGCCTAAAAAATAAAAATAATTAAATGCCACGACAGTCTTTGTTGAATAGACTCAAACTCGCGGCATTAGTCCATTAATTCGAACTGGCTGCACGCTTTAGGGTAACGACTAGAAAATTGATCGACTTAGGCCACAAGCTAGTCAATTTGTCTATTTGCAGCAAAAAAAATGACCCATGTAAAAATTTGTTTATCGAGGCTGGGATTAAACCAACCAATTCCCAAGTTATTAGCATAAAACGTGCAATCGGTTCAAGTCGATAGGCTAATGGCACATTTCACATTTATTTATCGACATTCAACTAGGCTAACCTGCCCTCCTCTCTGCAAAGTTCCAGGAGATGTTTCTGTTCCCAACAGAAAAAGCACAACTAGCTGGGTAGTACTACTAGGAAGACTCCCTGGAGGGAAGAACAAACAGTAACGTACACAGTACAAGTAATTATGGAGAAGTTCTCTCTACTTCTAGGCCCTGCTTACCCGTCACATGGACCGGTGGTGGTACAAACTATATACTCCCTCCGTTCCAAAATAAGTATCTCAACTTTGTATTAGCGTTAGTGTAAAGTTGTATTAAAATTAAGACACTTATTTTGGGACGGAGGAAGTATATTGGCCTCCGTCGCCGCCGCGCAGCAGGAGGCCACCAACATGTAATTATGAAGAAGTTCCCTCTACTTCTGGGTGCATAAAACTACTAGTAGTATAATACCTTATGATGGCAACAAGCATGTTCTGATCCACTCCCTCCCTGCCCTCCCAGAGGCGCTCCCGCGGGCGGCCCCGGGAGGAAACCCTAGCGCCGCCCCCCTTCGCCTCAACCCCTTCCCTCGCCGCCTCCTGGGGCGTCGCCGGCCAATGGCCGTGTGGCGTTGGCGTTGGCGGCGGCGGGGGCGGCTCTCTCCCGCACGAAGTTGGGGAGTCCGCGGGGCGTTCCCATCTGCCTGATGGTGCCGGACGTTGGTCCGGCCCTGCCTCGGCTCCTTCTTCCCCTCCCTGCGTCCCTCGCTGGCGCCGCCTCCTCCCCTCCGTGGTGGTGGGTGGTGGGGGGATGTATCTGGGATCCCTGCCCAGATCCGATGGATGGTGGGGTTGGCATTGGCAGCGGTGGCCGGCGGCCCAAGTGTGGTGGCGGCGAGTCTCGCGACCTCTGGGCATCGTGGAGGTGCCGGCGGCGGCGAGTGCTTAGCCTGGTGGTGGCAGCGGCCGTGCACGGGATTTGGATTCGTTCGAACATATCTGGGTGAAAACTTACTTTCGGCTATTGCCAAGGCCGCCGGTGGCGGTGCTATCTGCATCGTTCCCTTCTTGAAGGCATTGCGCCATGGAGAAGTTCAAGGCCACTCTCTGCTACCTCCGGGGGAAACCCTAGATCGGATGATCGGATTACGGCGACGCTCTAGTGGCGTTCCTCCCTTTGGGGCGTCATTCTTGGAGGTGCACACGTGATCGTGGGACTGGAGGACGGATTCTTTTGGTGGAGTGGTGCTTCATCTCACTCATTGATGGCGGCGGATCTCGGCGGCATGGCGTTGTGGTGACTCGGCGTCCGATGCGCGGAGATGGACTCGCGCAGGAGGGTGACGCGGTCTGGCGTCGTGGTGGCGTCGACGACAGCTAGACCGGGCAAGGTAGATGCAGCAGTACAGTTCTGAAGATGGATTTGTGGCAGGTGGCTGCGGCGGCGTCATACCCGGCAGGCGTCCTGGTCGAGGAGTGCGCCGGACCGGTGGGTGCCCCATACCCGGCAGGCGTCCTGGATGGAACCTCAGGTCTTAGATGGTAGGTTTGACTGCGATGTTTATTTGGTATTAGGCTCAGACTATCAGCATTCCTTCATCAATTGGATAGGAGTAGCAACAGATGTTGCCTAGACGGTGTCTTTAGTCTTACTGTTGTATTATTTTGTAAGGTTTTGTGGAAAAATCTATACCTACTATTAAAGGGAATAGGTATTCTTGGTTTGGTCATAATATTCTTTGTCCCGTGCTATTTTTTTCGTTAGTCTGGGCCGGCCCATGAAGACAATGATAGGTTGTAGCTCCAAAAAAAGATGCGCTTGTGGGGATCGAACCCAGGAACTCATATTACAAACTTAACACACCAACCAGTTGAACAAAAACATTCCAAACAATTTTTGAAAAGCCCAAACAGAATTTGAAAACATGTTCACATTTTCAAACAAATTTGGAAACGGGAACATTAGTTGAAACTCCTAAAAATGAAAACATGAATATTTCTAAGATTTGTGAATAATCTCTGAAAACAGGAACATTTTCTGAAATTCTAAACATTTTTTGAAAGTTGTGAAAAAATAGAACAAAACCATTGCGAACAAACTTTGAAAAACACAAACATTTTTTGAAAATCTAGAATATTTTTTAGTTCATGTACAAATATGAAAACACAACCATTTTTTAAAAATTTAAAAAGCACAAACATTTTTTTAGATAAAGAGGGTTCGTTTGAATATTTATCCCACCTCGCTTTGATCCACAAAAATCCACCACTTTATATACGTTGGATAGTTATCGAGTAATCATCAAGCCCAAGGAAGGGTATGGTGCGGGAGTGAAGGAATTAAGGTTGGCTATAATTAAATAAAATTGTTGAAATAGAGCCTGACGAAAGAATTAAATGTTGGCTCTAACCAGAAACGTGGGAATTATGGCTGGATTGTAGGCTCGGGATGTGCTTGCATGTCCCATGGAGTGTATCGAATGGCTGAATCTAACTAACAAAAGATATAAGATACCTGGTTGGAGTGGTATATATAGCTGGTGAGTGATGGCTGAATCTTAATGCGCACTAACAAAACAACCCCCGAGATGTGTGCAACACGAGAGATGTTGATGCCTTCTTTCCATGGGATAAATCGGGTCTCGCTCGCGAACTACTCAAACACGAAAAAAGAAGCAAACGACCTGCCGTCAGCTTTGATTTTTGGGTGGCATGTTAACCTTTTCAATGTGCAAGGGAATGTTTTTTTATTTCTCGGTGTTTTTGCCGCTATTAAATTTTACTTTTTTGAAAAAAAAAATACTTTTGATCGAGCATTGTTGCTGTAAACGGCACACACAACAGTTTTAGGCCAGCTCATGTTGCTCAAAGCAGAACACAACATTGGAAGGCCAATTGCTTGCTACATCCGAAAGCACGCCAATGTAACACCAGTAGTGTAGATGGTATGATTATAAGGAGAATTAGTTGACCTTAGTACCCATGTTAAGGGTTGTTGCATGTTTAATGCCTGACTGGTATGCATTTCTTTTAGAGTTTGGTGTGCGTCTCCCTGCCGTGTGATACCTTCTGGATGCTATCATGCCAGACTGGTGAACACGCTAATTTTTACTCCCGTTGCAACGCACGGGCATATGTGCTTGTTAATAAAATGGCTGATGGTGGTGCAACCTATTAGACCAATGTGGCGATGTCTATTTGGAGAAGAAATTTGACTAGCACACAATTCTTGGCCACTCCAACGTTGCCAAACAACCATCTAAAAAAAAGGTATTGCCAAACAACAAAATTTCTTCGGAAAGGAGGGTTTCTCCTAATTTACATACTCTAATATAAATCATTTTTTGCGGGTAAACTGTAATATACTCCCTCCGTAAACTAATATAAGAGTGTTTACATCACTATTTTAGTGATCTAAACGCTCTCATATTAGTTTACAGAGGGAGTAAATCAAACGGCAGAGCTCTCAATATATCTACGGGGACATACGAGAGCGTTTGATTCTTGTCCACTTGTCCCACGCAAAATTTGCGATGATGGTTGGAAGAAGCACATGCGAGCTCCTCTGCTCAGAATGCTCTTTACTTTTTTCTCACATTGTTTGCCAAGCCATGCTCTTCTCTGCTCAAAATAACCACGACCCTTTTGGAATCGGTAGAGCCATAGAGGCAACACCAAACCATGCGAAGTAAGTATCTTTATCCCTCTTCCATTTTTGCCCATAGGCCGGGGTATTTTAAGGCATTCCTTCCTTGCCAACTTTTTCTCATTTTCTATTTCAAAAGAGATGGCGCGTAGTGCTGTTCTCCCTGCGCGCGCGCGCGCGTGCAAGATAGTAGGGACTTGGACTTCACTTGGGTCTCTCACGAGAAGAGCGCGTGAGCGTGACATGGTAGCCTCTAGCAGTCTAGCTAGCTATAGTAGTAGGCTAGAGGAGGGCTAACAAAAGATACGGGCTAGCTCAGCGGTAGCCGTTGCGTCCATGTTTTTTTTGGAGGGTTTCGTTGCGCCCATGTCAACAGTCTAGTTTCTCAACAACAACAAAAAGGTGTAGTTTCACCTGGCACGGCTCGGTCCTGCGCGGTACTGCACGCACATGCTCGCGGTTAGTTATTGGGTTCTAAGGTTTGCTGGCAACGCCACAGAAATTGAGTGAAATTCAACCCCCCAATTTCGAGTTTTTAAGCTAATTGGTTAGCTTAAAAACTTGAAATTCTAAAAGCTATCAAATAACCAGTTAGCTCTCCAAAAAACAAAAATACAACCAGTTAGCTTAAAAACTCAAAACCATATCATCCGTTCACCCGGGCAGAGAGAGTGGGAGAACACAAATAGTGACGAGTGATAGGGGACTCGTTGAGGTGATTGTTGACGATGACCAGTATGAAAACTTCTTCATCCATAATGAATCACCAAAGCTGTCACCCGCGGAACCAGCTCCCGGATTCGATACCACTGAATCCCTAACCCTAGACACACGCATGTGAGAGGAACGAGCGTCATACAAGTTTGGGGAGGGTGTGACCCTGTGCGGTTAACCCGCTTGTGGGAGGGTGCGTGGGGCAGGTCGGTGATGTTTAGGCGGGTTCAGCTGAGGGAGGTGAACATGTTTGGACATATGCGGTTTGTTTGCATTGTTCAAGCTTGCGAGCAAAATTGCCATTTCTTCACTCGCCGGAGGGATGCCGCCGGATTGCTTGAGTTCATACCGAAAGATATCGGCGGCAATGAGATTGATAGCATATGACATTCCAGCTGACTACACCGATGAGTATCTTTGCATTGGAGAAAATACCATGCTAAAATGTGTGCGTCTGCTTGCTAAGCTTTTGATTCGGAATTTTGGTCCCGAGTATCTCCGAGCTCCCAATGAGGACACAAAGACGTTTATGGTGATGATTGAAGCAAGAGGATGGGCGGGCATGCTTGGAAGTGTGGATTGCATGCATTGGAGGGGAAGAACTGCCCTACGGTTTGGGCCGGGCAGTACACCCACTATTGTTCTCCAAGCCATGGCTTCACATGACCTATGGATTTGACATTGCTTCTTTGGATGGCCAAGGTCTCTCAAAGTCTCAATGGTATAAATGTATTGCATAGATCATATATTTTTGCTCAGCTAGCTAGTGGAAAACTCGGTTTGCCATTGTTGGACGTCCTGCTTGCTTCTGTGATAAGAAACTCCTCTCAAATATTATGACTGCATGTGCAATTCTCCACAACATAATCATCGAGGATGAGAGGGGATGTAAACTTAGATTTTTTTAACTATGAAAACATTGGTAGTCGTGTCAAGCCTGGCAGGAATCCAGATCAGATCAATGCATTTTTTATGACCTATCGGAAGATTCAGGACATACACCAAGCTTCGCAATGATCTCATTGAGTACCAGTGGCAAATGTATGAGAGATAGACTCCCATTTCCTTCATTTGACTTATTTTGTATTCATTTGTGATTTGAACAATTATTTTAATTATGGAGAATTTGTTATCGTTTTAATTATTTAGATTTATATTGGTGTTGTATTGAGATCATGATTTAATTCTTTGGAGATAGGATACTACAAACTTGGGCAGGCCGGTAGCATCCATATTGGATTTGGAGAGGTGGCCACATGGATGACATGGGCTCCCGATGGTGATCGCTCTGTGGCCGGTGTTTAGGATAGCAAAGCATATTTACTACTCCTATACAAGTAAAGAAAGTAAGCATCATCACACTATGTTTACTTGGTTTGACCAGGCTTGGGATTGGAGTTTGACAAGTCACGAGAGAGACTAGAGGGCACCCGCGCATGTGACTGAGCTGAGCTCCCACTTTTCCAAACCATGGGGCAGCAGCGGCACCACCACCGCACCGCCGCCCAGCCTTAGGGGCGCCGGCGCCTTGCTTCTCCTCCTCCTCGGAGCACCAAGCCGGCGCTGGCATCTTCCCCTTGCTCCATCTCTTCTCCTCAAGTGGCCGCCCCTGCGTCCTGTCCTCTGCTCGCGTGGGGCGCCAACACAAGACGCCGACGTCTTCTTCCTCCTCCGCCTCGCCCCGCCTAGGAACGAAGGAGTCGCGCGCCTCTCTCCATCACCATGTCGTCGTCATCTCTCTCCCTCGTTGCGGGATGCCTCTTTCTCCTCCTCGCCGCATCGGCCATTCCGCCATGCGTATGCGTCAACGACGACGACAACATGCACACCATCGCCACGCCCCTCGGCGCCGACCGTGCTCTAGGCTTGGGGAATGATTCCTCCCCGTGCATCGACAGCTGGAATGATTCCTCCAAGCAAATTTTGTGTGTCGGCGAGTCAAAATAAATATAGTTATTCATACTAACTTATATATATTTTGCATTAATTTTGTTTTCTAAATTCATGATCATATTGAATATATTATGTAACTAAAATTGTATTTTGTAATAAAAGTTACATTATTGCTTCTTTTCAATACATTGCACGTTGGATTTTTATAAGACCAAATCATATTAAATGTGAGAAAATAAGGAAGAAAGAAATTGCATGCCTCTCAACTTAATTTGCCACACTTGCATACTGTTGTTTCTAAATTCATTGTGCCTTAAAAATATATTTAAACCATATCCTATGAGAAAATAAAAGTTCAAATTCCTCCTCGGTTTATTCTCACAAAACCATTGCTGAAATTAAGCAGCCGTATTTTGAAGTAATACGAAAGTATAAGGAAGAGGGCAAGAGCTGGAAATAGTAACCATATATACCTTTTGGATTAATTCCCTTTACTGGTATATGCAGCTCTGTTGGCATTTTTAAATGGTGTACGACTGTGCGTCAATGCCGGGTCCACTTCTCCAGATATACATACACCTTTCCCATCTTGGCTATATATATTGTTCAATGTGGAACATAGGAAAGGAACAAAATAGTAGGGCACAACAAAGACATCAGGTGTGGAAATTGTATTTCATGGTCTTCCCATTTCACTTCATTTCTGTCGGCATAAGGATGAGAGGTATCAAGAAAAGAATCCCCATTCTGCCAGAGAGTGAAGGTCCGCAACAATCTAAACACTCTTGACAATATCCATTTCCGAAAAGCATCTCCTCATCGATTTGGTCAACTGGCAAAATTAGCACCAATTTTAGAAGTAGATATACCAAAGGAAAAGCAAGATGTTTCTTAGTGTCAGCTAAGACTTCAGCAAGATCTGCAATGCGATCCAAATTGGCAAATCCTTGGTCTATTTGGACATTGCCAATTTACGTTCGAAGTTCATGATCAAGATCCATCAATTATGTTGAATAAAAGTCACCAGGATAAAACTCAGATAGTTCAAATAAACAGTCCAAGTTAAAACCATTGCTGAAATTAAGCAGCCACATTAAAACTTAAATCGTGTGGACCCGGCTTGGGGAATGATTCCTCCCCGTGCATCGACAGCTGGAATGATTCCTCCAAGGAAATTTTGTGTGTCGGCGAGTCAAAATAAATATAGTTATTCATACCAACTTATATATTTTTTGCACTAATTTTGTTTTCCAAATTCATGGTCATATTGAATATATTATGTAACTAAAATTGTATTTTGTAATAAACGTTACATTATTGCTTCTTTTCAATACATTGCACGTTGGATTTTTATAAGACCAAATCATATTAAATGTGAGAAAATAAGGAAGAAAGAAATTGCATGACTCTCAACTTAATTTGCCACACTTGCATACGTGTTGTTTCTAAATTCATTGTGCCTTAAAAATATATTTAAACCATATCCTATGAGAAAATAAAATTTCAAATTCCTCCTCGGTTTATTCTGTTAAACTTTGGATGAATATAGTTTACATGACTTTGTGTTCATCCTTAAATAACTTAGTATAGATATCTAAATTGTTTGGTATAAGAAATATCTTGACAACAGTCTATGGCTTATAGAATAAAAAATAGGATAAAAAGTCTAAAGCATATTTATCATGTTTATGAAGAACTCGTCACTGGATCATTTGCATGTTGCATAATCTTTTTCCGGTCAAATGTGTCTTGCATATTACAACAGGTTCGACAAATCTATTGATGTCACGTGGTAATTAAATAGCATCGTTGTAGCTAAGATAACCTTTAGTACAATATGTAGGGCACTCACTTGAAGGTATACTAGTGGTCTAACTAGACTAGCCATCGCCACTCAGTTTATTTGTTTCTATGTGGTGCAGTCGAGCAACCCCTTCTCCATCCCTTCTCCATGTCAGGGTATAGTTGGTGTTTGATCATTGTGGTACTAACTCCTATGGCAACACCTCTGTCCCAACGGTGATGATTGGGGAGAAGTAATTATGCATCCCTCCTTAATTTATCAAAATATAAGTAAAACTACAATAAAGTGAAACTATGATAGCCCATATCTTTAATCAAATAGGGAGTTATACAATGATGTCAAAGAACATTAGTTTCACAATTTTGTTAAATCTATCATGTTGTGGTGGTAAGTATCTCCCAATGAACGGCAAATCATTGACTTGGCACATGTTTATACATGTTTGATAAATTTTAGTTCAGCCTTGGTTGTATTGAAGTTTGTAGGTTATCACCATGTTTATGTTTTCTCAATAATGTTACTACAAAACTGCATGATTGTGGTTTCTATGATCACTAGAGTGGTTGCTCCCAGTCTTTTGCAGGCATTTTCCTGTACTAAGAAAAAATACTGCTTGTGCATAAAAAATCCTTGGACCAAAGTTTATGTCATAAAGTGTCCAATATACCTACCAAGTCATGGTTGAGTAAGGTCATCCCAAGTAAATTGTCATTGGCACAAAACTTTAAAATCACAAATTGTTTTCATGACCAACCTCTTATTGTGTTGTAATGCATTTGAAGTCTGTGAACTCATGATTGTGGTAAAGTGGAGCATAAATGAAGTCTAAGACCCACCAAAAAGATGGAGAAGACCTGCCAAATAAAAAAAATGAGAAAAGGTCATCTCCTTTGCCAAAAAAATAAGCTCAATAAAAGAAAGAGGGGAAACCTCTCAAACTATCATGCGGGGCGATAGAAGAAGAATGTATTACATCACATTAAGGAACCGCTTGGCATTGCATGAGACATTTTAGTCCCATTCCCCCGAGGGAGAGGCACGACTACCTGCTTATAAGGAAACCATCACTGCTTTCAAAATACTAGAACCACATGAAGAGTAGTGATACAAGCGCGCGCTCACACACATATGTTGCGTGCGCTCGCGTGTACATTCACGACTAGACATAGGACACTTGGCGCGACAGCGGTCAATTCGGTGTTACTAACTACTTGTTTTGTTACACTTGCCAGTACATGGTGCAATAATCACCAATTTTTCTTAACCTTTTGAGCGCTACAATATGGCGGGCTGTGAGGACAGCGGACAATGTACGACTGCCGCATCAAATCATGCTCATTGCGGAACTAGGTGTCTTGTAGAGGTGAATCTAGGGCATATCCACGGTCGTTGACGAGGTCAGCCGGAAGACGGGCGCGACAGTGTTGGATCTCCTCGTGGCACATGAACGCTATCAGCCGAGATGTAGGTTTTCACTATCAACAACAACTCGCAGCTTGAGGGGTGGGATCTCCCAAATAATCCTCCCTTGATTGGCAACCTCCGAGATTACATTGCCAACAATGCTAGCATCACCGGGACACTCTTGAGATTCCTCGGCTACTCCGGCATGTTCACTGCAGTCGACACTCTCTCCTTGGCAAACAATCGGCTCACCGGCGAGGTTCCGATGATGTTCTCAAGCCGAACCCTCACTCACTTGGATCTGAGTGATAACTTCCTCTTGGGGCCGTTGGACTTCATCGTGAAACTTCCGAAATGTATTTTTTCCACATCGAAGCCCTGCAAAAAATATTCCTTTGCATTTCCCTCAAAGCGGGGGGAGGGGGCCATCGCCCCCCTGGTGTTCACATTGCCAACAATGCTAGCGTCATCGAAACGCTCTCGCGTTTCCTCAGCTACTGCGACACGTTCACTGTCCTCGGTACTCTCTACTTGGCGGACAACCTACACACCTGCAAGGTTCTGGAGATGCTCTCAAGCTGAACCTTCACTCGCTTGGATCTGAGCGGTAACTTCCTCTCTGGACCGTTGTACTTCGTCACAAAACTTTCGGAATTCCAGGAACTTCGACTTGACCGAAACAGCTTCACCGGGTCATTACCCAACTTCAGCGGCCTATGGAGTCTCCGTGTGGTTATTCTATTTGATCAAAGGTTTGTTCTATTCTAGCATTCAAACTTCGAAAATATTCTTTTATCATCTACCTACTCGAGGATGAGCGGTGGTTAAGCTTAGGGATGCTGATACGTCTCAAACACATATGTAATTTTTGAAGTATTCATGTGATATTTACAGAAGTTACACAAAAGATACTGGGCTATGTTTGAAACTTTTTTCTCACCAGGTGAAAAAGTCACCACAGTCTTTTAACGTAAGTTTTAAGGTTTGTGATGTGTAAATTATCATGCAAACATAGAAATTAAGGTGGGCTTCTCTTGGGTCAAAGTTAGCATGATGCTTGTACATAAGTTATCAGGTATGTGATGCATAAAATATCCATACTGTTACAAGTAAGATATCGGGGTATTTTTGAACACCCCCCCGGGGTGAAAGTTACCATGGTGTTCGAACATAAGTTACCTTGTCTATGGTGCGTATTACCTTGTTATTCACACCGAAGTTACCAATGGTGTGTGTTTCCATAAAAAATCCCTGGTCAAAAGATACCACAATGTATTATATGTAACCTATAAGGTATGTGGTGTGCATATTACCATACAATTCAGAAATAAGTTACCGCGGTATGGTTTCAACAACACCCCCAAGTCAAAGTAACCACAGTGATTGTACATAAGTTATCAGGTACGTGATGCATAAATTACCACGCAAAAAATACCGAGGGTATATTTGAACAAATTCTTCAGGGTCAAAGTCACCATGGTTTGTCGTGACGATCCGATTCAAAATCCGTTTTGTAGCTCAAATCGCCAGCCTGATTCAAAATCCACTTTCACCATTAAATCTATCGCGACAAGTCCTTTGGAAACAGATCCCATATTGGTATGTTTCAATAATTTTTTGGGTCAAAAGTTACCTTGTCTGGCTATGTAAATTACCACACTTATTGTATGTAAGTTACCACACTTATTGTGTCGAAATTACCACGGTGTTTGTGAATAAGTTATCATATCTATGTTTTTTATATTATCATGTCATTTACACATAGTTACCAGGGGATATTTTTTTCAACATTTTTTCCACATGGTCAATATTTCCGCGATGCTTGTCCATAAGTTATCAAGCCTGAGGTTCATATATTACTATGATATTTACCCAAAAGTTACCCAAGAATGTTTTTCAACAACTTTCCCCCCTAGTCAAAAGGTTAGCATGTTTTGACGTAAGTTACAAGGTTTTGTTGGAAATATGCCCTAGAGGCAATAATATTTGTATTATTATATTTCTATATTCATAGTTAAGAGTTTATATTCTATGATATAACTGCTATGATCCTGGAATATGCGATTCAGTGGAAAATCATATGCACGTGTGGAATGATAAACGGTAAATAAAAGGTTTTTAGTCTCGCCTCTAAGACTAATTCAAGTGTTGTTGGTGATCACGTTTTCCGGATCTTAGGATATTGTTAAGTGTAACGATAGTCCTAAAACAACATTGAGATTATGGCGTTGGAAGAACGACCATATTGAATCGGTCAAATCTTGTTTGTTATGAATTGAGTTAATATCATCTGTATTCAGTTGTAAAAACATGGAGTGTCAACGTGTGATACTTCTCCTTATACCATGAGAGTATCGTGGTCACTTCTTACCATACGGTGGGCTTTGAGGTTGCTCAAACATCACCTGTAACACGGTGATCATAACCATACCTTACAGGTTCATCAAAAAGTTTGACAAGTGGCCAGATAGCTCGAGAGTGGGATTTGCTCCTCCGACAATGGAGAGATATTCTTAGGGCCCTCTCGGTGTGACAACATCAATCATCGTCTGGCCTGACTCAAGTGACCGTGTCACGGGGATGCCAGAACACAATAACTAGAAAGAAGAACAAAATCGATAAAGAGGATTTCAGTATAGTGAGCATGGTGATGACTCCGGAGGATACCTATACATCCCGGGTTTTGTAAAGTATCGTGAAGCAAAGGTAACATCACATGATAACCAAAGGTTCACTCGAATATCATGCTTGTGCTCATAGGGATCGATACGGACGTCCATGGTCCCACTATCGGTCATTGAACAAACGGTTTTGTTCATGTCTGTGAGTTATCAAACCTAGGGGGTCACAAGTTTAAGGCAACCAAAATCTGCCGAGTGTTAGTAGGATGGAAGTGATGAGAATATATTTGTGGAATTGTTTCATTAATATTCATAATAGTTCTGAGAGAATCCGGAAGCGTTTCGGGGTAACCGGAAGGGTTTCAGTGAATATCGGGTAATACTAGGTATTGTCGATATATTATATATAGGTGTAAAATGTTTCCGAAGATACTTAAAAATATATAAAATGGTCTAGAACTATTTAGAATATTTTATATTTAATTTAAATATCAACGGGCCTTAAAAGGCCAAGAGGTGGAAGCCAACTTGGGCCAGAAGGCCCAAGTGGAGGAGGCGCCCCTGTTGGGGAAGGGGGGGGGGGCGAATCCTACTAGGCGAGGATTCCAACTCCTCCCCCCTTTAGATGGCGTCCCAAGGAGGCTTTCCCTCCTTGGCTGCTGCAGCCCTCCTCTCCCCCTCTAAGCTATATATACTTGAGGTATTGGCCACGATTGAACCCACAAATTTTGCAGCCTCCTTTAGTTCTTGTAGTTCATGTTTTAGTTGGTCCTAGTTGACTAATTAGAGTGTGTCTAATCCTCTTGTCCTCAAAATTAGAGGTCCAGTGTGGTTCTAATCTCCTCCCTCTAATTCTCCAGCGATGATTAGCTATGGACGGCGAAGTGCTACCGGATCTTGAAGGTTGTATGCTTGCAACCAAGTAGAGAGGCCGTGCTTTCGGTCTTCGATTCAAGGGATCGTTCATCGATGGGCTGAGAGACTCCAAGTACGATCTATGCCGACACGTTTTGCTTCTACTGCACCTTGGTGACGGTAATGATTGTGATCTCAACCCGTTATGCACCTTCATATTGATCTTGGGTGACCGTAGATGAAATTATTTGTTTTCTACTACGTTTTCCAACATGTTTGCGGTGTGTATATCACCTTACTATTTACATGGAAATTATTGGTGGTATATTTTCAACAGTTTTTTCCTCGGTCAAAAAGTTACCATGGTGTTTGTATGTAAGTTATCATGTATGCGGTGATTAAAATACCATGCTATTTACACAAAAGTTATCGGGGTATATTTTAACAACTTTTCACCAGATCAAAGTTACCATGGTGCTTCTATGCAAATTATCAGATCTGCGATGTGTTAATTATCATTGTATTTATGCAGAAATTACCAGGTATGTTTCAACAACCCTTTATCCCCTGGTAAAAAATTACCACGACATTTGTACGTAAGTCATCGGGTCTACAATGAGTAAATTATCAACTTAGACAACTGGTAAACTATAGCCATGTTGGTCAAGTTGGTTTATCACATAAAACTGTAGCCTAGTAGACCATGACCGCTCATTCTGTTGTGGATCATTGATATTCACCTCTTTCTCAGGGATCCTATGACAAGTCTTCTCCTCATCCACTGTCTCAGGAAAGAAGTTAATTCTGCGACCGTACCGGTCATGCTCTCATTTCACAAGCTCTCCCCCCCACACAAAACCTATTCGAGTGAGCCTCTCCTCACCTGCTGCTGATTTGAATATGCTTCACACATCTATAAACTGGATCTTAATTAGTGAACTCATGGAAATGATTAGATAGTCTAGTTGGTTGTCTTAGTCAATCCTCAATGAAGAGGTTGTGGGTTAAATCCCACATTTGATAAACATCTCCTCCCCCCTATAAAACCACTGGCATCAACGAACTAATCACGTGAAAAAACATACATGTATCTTTGTCTGAAATCACGGGAACAAAATCAGGCGTGTATCTTTCTCCTTAATTGAGATGAGAATCGAAATGTCCTTAAATCACGGAAAACAATCAAGTGTGATTGATTCGGGTTAAATGAGAATTGAAATTGTCCTCAAATCATTGGAAAAACTAGACGTGATTTGGCAAGGCGGAGAATGAGGGCGGGATCGAAGCATGTCCATACGATCGTTATCATGCACTTCCTTTTTTTATACATGTGCATACACTCATCCCTATGAACACAAACACACACACACACACACACACACACACACACACACACCCTATCTCTATGAGCACCTTCGCAAGACTGAGCCGACATATCATCTTGAAATTTATGAAGTCACAGTAGGCACCTCGTCGTCGACGGAAACGTCTCCTCCCACTGAATGCGCATCGCCGGAAATACTGAAATAAATCCAGGAATAAATGCGAGCACCAGGACTTGAAACCTGGTGGGCTGGGGATACCACAGTCCCTCTAACCATCCAATCACAGGTTGGTTCGCTTATCATACGCTTCCTGATGCGTTCATATCTGCAAAAAAATGTGGTTCACCAGTTAAGTTTCAAGTTAATAAAAAAATATGATGTGATTTTGTTTTTATCTCCTTTTTGCATGAAGTTGTCCAACTGACCACAGATTTGATTCCGTTTGTGTGAAATAGTACCTAATTTAGACAACCTTGGAGTTGATTTTTTGCATGGAGCAAGTGCTGCTGATGTGGTGACCCGTAGAGTTTGTTTTTCATAATCATGCTAGTGGTATATTTGTGCCTACTATTAGGAATAATTCATTGTTCTATCATTTATTGGACTATGATAGACGGTATCTCAGGTGCAGATTGCTCTTTGTTATTTTTGACTAAATCAAGGTTTGTTTCCTTTGCTAATTTTAAAATTTTCTACATATTACCCTTGGAATAATTTGTACCCACAGTTTATTCTGCAAGTGTTTTGTCCCATTTTTTAGATTCTATGTGCAAAATTAAGAACTGAAAGTAGATGTTCGTGTTGCCAAGCCCGGACTACATTTCATTGGAGTACATGTTGAGTTCCCATGTCTTACCAATCATCCCCTTTACAAGATTTAGGATTTAATGTGGTTAAGCAAGCTTGATTGAAGTGCGGTGTATTAAGTATTAACACTGCTTGATCTATCTTCTTAAGCTATTGAGACGTAAATCCCATTTTTGACAAGTAGTTTAGTACTCCCTCCGTCCCAAATTTTTTGTCTTAGATTTGTCTAGATATGGATGTATCTAATACTAAAACTTTACTTGATACATCCGTATTTAGACAAATCTAAGACAAGAATTTTGGGACGGAGGGAGTACAAAGGTGAAGATGAAACTGTTTGCTCGATAATGAGGGCCATGTAGTTCTCTGCATTACTTAGCACAATGAAGCTTTTTTGTTTGGAGCTAGGATTGCCTTTAAAGTGCTTTGACCAAATTGTAAGGCAAGCATAGTGCGGTGATTGGAGCTAAAATTGTACTCCCTCCGATCCATAATAAGTGTTAACACTTACGTATTATGTATCGGAGGGAATATGTTATTGTTCAGATTTCATAGTGGACAATTTGCTTTACTTACCAGTGCCATGGTGCCATGATCAGCAAATTTTCTTAACCTTTTTAGTGCCACAACGTAGCAGCTTGGGTCTGGCATTAAATTGAAGACAAAGAGAAAACAAATGGTAACCATGACATTTCTTGTAGGCAACGACCCTGATCTGCATGGCAGTATTTCATTGTGTAGTTGTTTCGTTTGAGGAAGGTGATATGTTAGATAAGTATGCTTCATGACTTTATTCGAAGTTGTAACTTTTAGGTGAACGAGTTACTCATGATATCCACATCTGCACATAATACTATTTCTAATTGTCCAAATGACGTAATGCTCTTGCCGCTCAAATTATGGTCATCCCGGCAGCAATAAAATCCATATCATGACATTTGGGGTCTGATTTTTGTCGTGTGCTTGATGCATCATCCGGATCAAAGTTGTGCTCATATGGGACATGAATTAACTCAAAATTTTGTTTAAAGTCAATCTATTTTGCTTAATACGTGAAAAAAAGAAAATCTATTTTGTTTACTTGCTGGTGGAGACAGATCCAAATGTCTACATTCAGTGTAACAGAATTCAGCTTAACTGTCACCACTATGCCGCCGTTGACATTGGGATTTGTCATGGTATTAGTGCACCACTCAGATTCTCCGTTAACCACTGCTTGTGATAGTTTTTCTATTTATGTATAAAAAGAAATAAAGCTTAGAACTACTATCTCAAAAACATGTATTCCCTATATATTTGGACTCTTCTAAGTTGTTCATTATTTTCTCAGATGATTGCACCATTTGTGTTTCTTGTAAATACTTCAATTATTTGTTGTTGATCTCGGTGGGCGCGGCAAAGCACACCTTCATGTTCTAGTGAGATGAGATGGATAATGCCTGAATTTGGGGTCGCCAACGACAGGGCACATTTTGTGTCATTGACAGCTCAACTTACCAAGTTCGATGCTAGTAGATGATTCGAGTGAAAGAAGCAATGCTTGACACGGTGCCAACCTGCAGGCACATCTTCCTCCACGCCTGTTGGGCTTGCAAAGGACATGCAGCTGGCGGGTGCTGGGTACGATATCCTAGGGTGGACTAACGAAACGGAACGACGTAATAGTTGCGACGGATGACGACCAGACAAACTCCCATGCAATCACATATAAATAAAATTTAAACAGGACATGAAAACACGAATTACCACCACCTAAGAATAGAGAAGAGTGTGTACTACGTTATTGACAATAACCGGCCCGTACGTGTGCGAGTAGTAGAGTACATGCATGCATGTATGTATGATGAAGCGTTAATTACTACTCGAACTTGGGGTGTACTACTAATTAACTAGCATGCAAATCCGACATTAGGATTTCCATCAAGGCTGACTGCCGTCCCGGGGGCGAACTTGGGGTGTCCACAGAGATCGTTGTAGGATGCATCGAAGACGCGGAGGTTGACAAGCTTGGTAACGTCTGGCAGGGGCCCGAAGAAGCCGCTGTGATCCAAGTGAGCCTCCACAAGGTTGACCATGTCGGGGATGAACAAGTCGAGGCGGCCGGTGATGCTATCTCGGTTGTCGTGCTGGCCACCGATGTCTACATACCTGATATTGCTGTTAGCGCCGAAACCGGTGCCGACGGCCCCAGACATCCTGTTCCTCGCGAGGGACAGCCTCTCGAGGGCGGGGAACAAGGCGACGTCGCCGAAGAAATTGGGGAAGTTGTCGTATACGGTGGCGTTGTTGGCGGAGAAGCTGCGTAGGGCGGAGCAGGTGACAAGGTCCCGCTGATCCCACAATACTAGCATGTCGTTGTTGTCGAGCGCAATGGCCTCGAGGGCAGGCAGGGCGGCGAAGAAGCCGTCGGGGATTCTTGTCAAGGAGTTGGAGCTGAGATCGATGTTGCGGAGGTGGTGGTGAGGCGTCGGCAAGAGCGGGAGGTGGCCGATGAGGCCGTTGAAGCTGAGGTCGAGGTTGGACAGGAAGGTGAGCTTGCCTACGTCGGAGCCGTTGAGAACGCCGTGGAGGCCGGCGTGGGTGACGACGATGGAGGTGACGCGGCCAATCTCGTTGCAGCTCACGCCCGTCCAGGTGCCATCGCACGGGTCGGATGAGGGGACGGCCCACCCGATGGACTTGGCGATGGCTTGCATGGCTTCAACGTCACCGCGGCCCGCGGGCACGCACACGGCGCCCCATGGGACGCCGATGAGGACGATGGCCATGACGAGCACTCGCTCGTCCACATCTGCTGGTGCGCCATGCCCTGATGATTCGAGGTCTCAAAACTAGGATCTGATGACCGATAGACCACACGAGGTATGCCATAGCTATAGTACGCCAGGGGTGCGTACGTGCCTTTGGTGACAGGTATGGCATGCACCGTGGATCACGGAAATTCTATCAACTCTACATAGTGCATACCATATCTTCCCAAATTCCATAATTCCATAACTCTTGTATATTTTTTTTTACGAATAACTCTCGTCTATTCGTAGGTACCTTTCCATAATTCCATAACTCTTGTCTACTCTTTTTTTTGCGAATAACTCTTGTCTATTCGTAGGTACATAATTCGTGTTTTCACGCATGTTTAAATTTATATGATCGAAATATGTATCTGGCAACTGTGTGGCAGATTGCAAAACTGCCACACGCTCTCGTTGTCGTTCGATCCAAATCGCCCCTGAGCGATCCCTGTACCGATACGCCATCCCCTGCAGCGCTCGAGCGCGCCTCGCCTCAAGGGGAGGAGCTCCCGAGCACCAAACGCGCCGCCCGTCTTCGCCGTTCAGCGTCGCTGCCTTCTCCTCCAGCGAGCCGTCGCCGCCGTCGCCCCCTCTGCTCCTTTTCATGCCCTCCTTCCTCCTTCCTCCTCTCTAATCTCTTTCTTCTCGCTGCTATCCCCTCTGAACGGAGCTCCTCTGCTGTACCCCCATTGCCCAGATGGCCGCGACCTCCGGCGACTCCCTGAAGACCGCCGCCAAACCTTGCCTGTACCTGTTCGCCGGCCGACCGGCTTGATCCGGTGCTCGCTGCCGCCGGAAACGCAGCTCCGTCTGACGGCTGCGACCTCCGGCGACTCCCTGAAGACCGCCGCCAAACCCTGCCTGTACCTATTCGCCGGCTGACCGGCTTGATCCGGTGCTCGCTGCCGCCGGAAACGCAGCTCCGTCTGACGGCTGCGACCTCCGGTGCCTCCATGACGTCTGCCACCGACCCCGCCTCACCACTCCGTCGCCCGTCTGGCTCGCTGTTGTGGATTTTGCTCCCATCGAGCTGCATCGAATCAGAGCTACTATTCAGAGCAGAAAATGGAATTATTCAAAGCTGCACGTCAACTATTTAAGGAGAAGGCTGGCACAGTTCAATTATTGGGGGTAATCAGGATTGCGTTGGGTCTGTAGGTGATTTTTTTGCAGAAAGTTTGAGGAATATGGTTAGATTTCTCTTGAGATTTTTTCCATGCATTATTCTTTATCTTGGAGTTGAGTTTGCTTGTTAGGACACAGAGATCAGCAGTTGTTGATCCGGGGTGGTGGTGTGTTGCCTTTTTTATCTTGTCGTCGAATCTAGGTGTGGTGATTTGTGTACTAGTTTTGCAAGAAGTAACTTGTCTGTTTGAGAGTTTTTCTCTCTTATGTTTGAGATGCATCTGATGTTTGCTTTAACAATCTAATCTGCGATTTTATAGATTGTAAGATAATCGGCCAAAACTGTAGGTAAGACTTGCATAAACAACATGATAACTTACATATCGCAAGTGTGTTAACTTACATAGCCCCGGCCAGATAACTTTATGGACCTAGAAATAAATGTTTCCTTAAAGTTGTCGAAGCATACTCGGAAACTTTTATCTGTATATCATGATAATTTATGCATTGCATACCTGATAACTTGCAACACCATGGTAAATTTTACCTGACTTTTTTTCTAAAGAAAAACATGTCTGATAACTTTTGTGTAAATAGCATGATAATTTATGCACCGCATTCCCGATAAATTATATACAAACATCATGGTAACATTGACCCGTGGAATTTTTTATTGGAAACATATCATCGGTAACTTTTGTGTAAATATGATGATAATTTATGCACTAATTATATGTAAATTGGTAATATACACATAAGAGAGCTGATAACTCACATACAAATACACAATAACTTTTGACCACAGAAAAAAGTTATTGAAAACATAACCCCAGTAATTTATGTGAAAATAGGACAGTAATATACGATCTACATACCCGAGGACTTACATACAAACAACGCGGCAACTTTGATCAAGGATGTTAAAAAGCTGTTGAAAAACATAACCCGATAACTTATGTGAAAATAGCACGATAATATATGAACCACATATCCGATAACTTACGTACAAACATCACGGTATCTTTGAACCGAGGGGGGAGGGATTTGGAGAAATACCCCCTGTAACTATGTGAAAATATCACGATAATATACGAACTGCATACCCGACAACTTGCATACAAACATCATGGTTACTTTGACCACGAAGGAAAATGTTGTTGAAAACATAATCCTGGTAACTTATGTGAAAGTAGCACGGTAATATATGAAACACCAATAATTTACGTGCAAACATTATGATAACTTTGACTAGGGGAAAAAGTCGTTGAAAAACGTACTACCCCCCCCCCCCCCGGGCGGTAATTTATGTGAAAATAGCACGATAATGCACGAACCGCGTACCTAGTAACTCACATACAAACTGCGGTAAATTTGACCAAGGGAAAATGGTTAGTTGTTAAAAAACATACCCCGGTAACTTATGTGAAAGTAGCATGATAAGTTGCATACGATACGCGTGGGTAACTTTATGTATCCCATGCGTGATAACTTTTGACGCATAACTTACGTACAAACACCACGATAACTCTTACCAAAGGGGAAAATGTTGTTAAAAAATATAACCTCGATAACTTATGTGAAAATAGCATGGTAACTTGCATAGAACAGACGTGGTAACTTATGTAGCCCATGCATGGTCACTTTTGTCCCGGACAAAATTCATCGAAACATACCAACGTGGGGTCTAGTTTTGAAGATTATCATTGTGATGAATCATTTATGTGAAAATGATTTTGCATTGGATTGAAACCTAGAGTTACAAAACATTTTAAAATTTCAAAAATAGGGAAGAGTCTAGGAAGACATTAGTTTTTGTTCTCTAGTGCAAACATGCATCTACACATGGAGAAAGGTGGGAAAACCATTTTTATGCCACCGATAACTTATGTGGAAATACTATGATAACTCGCATAGAATGGGCGTGGCAATTTATGTAGACAAGGCATGGTAACTTTTGACCAGAAAAAAAAGTCGTCGGAACATACCAACATGGGATCTAGTTTCGAAGATCTCGTCGTAAGGAATCTTTTATGTGAAAACGATTTTTGCATCGGACCAACGGTTTGAGCTACAAAACATTTTGAATTTTTGAAATAAGAGAGAATCTAGGATGACATCAGCTTTTTTGTCCTCTAGTACATGGACGTATGTAATTAGGGAGAAGGATGGACGTAGAAGTAGAGTTAGTCTCCCTAATCGATGCATCCTAATGCATGCACACATGCATGTATTTATATGGGAGGAAGGAGGAGTGTGGTAGTTTTACTATCCACCACACGTGTGCCAAATATCACGGTCCTTATATGATTGCATGGGAGTTTCCTGGTCGTCATCCGTCGCAATGGTTAGTTGTATATCTACACTATTATTACGTCGTTTCGTTTAGTTAGTTCACCCTAGGACGAGTCGTACCCCGCACCCGCCAGCGGCTCACCAACAGTGGCACCCGGTTGTTGGCGAGCCGGACAGGCGCAAGTGGAGGAAGATGTGCCCTGGTCTTGATTCACCGATGAGGTGGTTGGCGTTGTGTCTGTAAGCTGAGCTGTCAACGACACATGAGGTTTTGTTTTTGAGCAAAATGAAGTTGGTTCGTGTTTCCCCCATCGCAACGCGGCGTGGAATTGGCACCGAAGGGGTAAATGGGCCGTGCATGGCACGCGGCACGTCAGGGGCCGTTTCTGGGCCATGAGGCTTGGCACACGGGTCGGCACGACACAACAGTCCACCCTAAGATGTCATACCCAGCACCCGCCAGCTGGCTGTCGGCCTGTCGTTAGCGAGCCGAACATGTGCACGAGTGGAGGAAGATGTGCCCTGTCGTTGGCGACCCCAAAGTCAGGCATTGTCCATCTCGTCTCACTAGAACATGAAGGTGTGCTTTGCCATGCCCGCTCAGGTCAACAACAAATAATTGAACTATTTACATAGAAACACAAATGGTAGAATCATCTGAGAAAAAAATAAACAACTTAGAAGAGTCCAAATATACATGGAAGATATGTTTTTGAGATAGTAGTTCTAAGCTTTAATTTTTTATATGTAAACAGAAAACTATCACAAGCAGTGATTAACGGAGAATCTGAGTGGTGCACTAATATCATGACAAATCCCAATGTCTACGGCGGCATAAATGTGACAGTTAAGCTGAATTCTATTACGCGGACTGTAGACATTTGGATCTGACTCCACCAGTAAGTAAACAAAATAGATTTTCTTTTTTGCGGGTAGTAAACAAAATAGATTGGCTTTAAACAAAAAATCTAATTGATGTCCCATATGGGCACAACTTTGATCCTGACAATGTATCAAGCACACGACAAAAATCAGACCCCAAATGTCATGATATGGATTTTATTGCTGCCGGGGTGACCATAATTTGAGCGGCAAGAGCATTTCGTCATCTGGATAATTGGAAATAGGATTAGGTGCAGATGTGGAAATCATTCACCTAAAAATTACAACTTCGCATAAAGTCATGAAGCATACTTATCTAACATATCACCTTCGTCAAACAACTACACAATGAAATACTGCCATGCAGATAAGAGTCCTTGCCTACAAGAAATGTCATGGTTACCGTTTGTTTTCTCTTTATCTTCAATTAGTTAAATGCCCGTGCGTTGCTACGGGCAACAATGCAAAGTGTGTGCATTCATTATTCTACTTTGTTCGCTATATGCAATAATTCAAAGTCAATGCGACATATGTGTATATCTGTTATTTTGTACATATGTTTAGTTTATATTTACCTCATAGCTATATATGCAAATATATTTCATTTGCTCCCTCCCTCTTGGCTATTATGTGCACCCATCCTGTAAAAATGCCCCACATAAATGTTGAGCATGGTTTCTAGTAGCACTACGATTAACTAATGGTCACGTCTTTGTCTCCCTACCTCCCGTAATCAACCACCCCTCATCAACAAATGGAAACTCCAACAACATTTAGCAAATGAAAACACTTGAAACGCAATGGAACGACAGCCAACTACATTTCTAGGGAAAACCATCCTTCTGAAGGAAATATGCCCTAGAGGCAATAATAAAGTTATTATTTATTTCCTTATTTCATGATAAAATTTTATTATTCATGCTAGAATTATATTAACCGGAAACATAATACAGGTGTGAATAAATAGACAAACATAGTGTCACTAGTATGCCTCTACTTGACTAGCTCGTGAATCAAAGATGGTTAAGTTTCCAAGCCATAGACATGAGTTGTCATTTGATTAACGGGATCACATCATTAGAAGAATGATGTGATTGACTTGATCCATTCCGTTAGCTTAGCACTTGATCGTTTAGTATGTTGCTATTGCTTTCTTCATGACTTATACAAAGTTCCTATGACTATGAGATTATGCAACTCCCGTTTACCGGAGGAACACTTTGTGTGCTACCAAACGTCACAACGTAACTGTGTGATTATAAAGGAGCTCTACAGGTGTCTTCGAAGGTACATGTTGGGTTGGCGTATTTCGAGATTAGGATTTGTCACTCCGATTGTCGGAGAGGTATCTCTGGTCCCTCTCGGTAATGCACATCACTTAAGCCTTGCAAGTATTGCAACTAATTAGTTAGTTGCGGGATGATGTATTACGGAACGAGTAAAGAGACTTGCCGGTAACGAGATTGAACTAGGTATTGGGATACCGACGATCGAATCTCGGGCAAGTAACATACCGATGACAAAGGGAACAACGTATGTTGTTATGCGGTTTGACCGATAAAGATCTTCGTAGAATATGTGGGAGCCAATATGAGCATCCAGGTTCCGCTATTAGTTATTGACCGGAAATGTGTCTCGGTCATGTCTACATAGTTCTCGAACCCGTAGGGTCCGCACGCTTAAGGATTTGATGACAGTTCTATTATGAGTTTATGAGTTTTGATGTATCGAAGGAGTTTGGAGTCCCGGATGAGATCGGGGACATGACGAGGAGTCTCAAAATGGTTGAGACGTAAAGATTGATATATTGGACGACTATATTCGGAGTTCGGAAAGGTTCCGAGTGATTCGGGTATTTTTTGGAGTACCGGAGAGTTACGGGAATTCGCCGGGAAGTATATGGGCCTTATTGGGCCATACGGGAATAGAGGAGAGAGGCCAAAAGGAAGGAGGCCTGCGCCCCCCCTTTGGTCCGAATTGGACAAGGGCGCAGCCCCCTTTTCCTTCTTCCTCTCCCCCTCTTTCCCCTTCTCCTACTCCAACAAGGAAGGAGGGAGTCCTACTCCCGGTGGGAGTAGGACTCCCCTTGGCGCGCCCCCTCCTAGGCGGGCCGCCCCCTCCCCCCTTGCTCCTTTATATACGGGGGCAGGGGGCATCTCTAGGCACAACAACACAAATTGATCTTCATGATCGTTCCTTAGCCGTGTGCGGTGCCCCCCTCCACCATATTCCACCTCGGTTATATCGTTGCGGTGCTTAGGCAAAGTCCTGCGTCGGTAGAATATCATCATTGTCACCACGCCTTCGTGCTGACGGAACTCATCCCCGACACTTTGCTGGATCGGAGTCCGGGGATCGTCATCGAGCTGAACGTGTGCTGAACTCGGAGGTGCCGTACGTTCGGTACTTGGATCGGTCGGATCGTGAAGACGTATGACTACATCAACCGCGTTGTCATAACGCTTCCGCTTACGGTCTACGAGGGTACGTGGACACACTCTCCCCTCTCGTTGCTATGCATCACCATGATCTTGCGTGTGCGTAGGAAATTTTTGAAATTACTACGTTCCCTAACAGTGGCATCCGAGCCTAGGTTTTATGCGTTGATGTTATAAGCACGAGTAGAATACAAGTGAGTTGTCGGCGATACAAGTCATACTGCTTACCAGCATGTCATACTTTGGTTCAGCGGTATTGTGAGATGAAGCGGCCCGGACCGACATTACGCGTACGCTTACGCGAGACTGGTTTCACCGTTACGAGCACTCATTCTTAAAGGTGACTGGTGTGTGTCTGTCTCTCTCACTTTAGCTGAATCGAGTGTGGCTACGCCTGGTCCTTGCGAAGGTTAAAATAGCACCAACTTGACAAACTATCGTTGTGGTTTTGATGCGTAGGTAAGAACGGTTCTTGCTCAGCCCATAGCAGCCACGTAAAATTTGCAACAACAAAGTAGAGGACGTCTAACTTGTTTTTGTAGGGCATGTTGTGATGTGATATGGTCAAGACGTGATGCTATATTTTATTGTATGAGATGATCATGTTTTGTAACCGAAGTTATCGGCAACTGGCACGAGCCATATGGTTGTCGCTTTATTGTATGAAAAGCAAACGCCCTGTAATTGCTTTAATTTATCACTAAGCGGTAGCGATAGTCGTAGAAGCAATAGATGGCGTAACAACAACGATGCTACAATGGAGATCAAGGTGTCGCGCCGGTGACGATGGTGATCATGACGGTGCTTCGAAGATGGAGATCACAAGCACAAGATGATGATGGCCATATCATATCACTTATATTGATTGCATGTGATGTTTATCCTTTATGCATCTTATCTTGCTTTGATTGACGGTAGCATTTTAAGATGATCTCTCACTAAAATTATCAAGAAGTGTTCTCCCTGAGTATGCACCGTTGCGAAAGTTCTTCATGCTGAGACACCACGTGATGATCGGGTGTGATAGGCTCTATATTCAAATACAACGTGCAAAACAGTTGCACACGCGGAATACTCAGGTTAAACTTGATGAGCCTAGCATATAACAGATATGGCCTCGGAACACGGAGACCGAAAGGCCGAACGTGAATCATATAGTAGATATGATCAACATAGTGATGTTCACCATTGAAACTACTCCATCTCACGTGATGATCGGACATGGTTTAGTTGATTTGGATCACGTGACCACTTAGATGACTAGAGAGATGTCTGTCTAAGTGGGAGTTCTTAAGTAATATGATTAATTGAACTTAAATTTATCATGAACTTAGTACCTGGTAGTATTTTGCAAATTATGTTGTAGATCAATAGCTCGCGTTGTTGCTTTCATATGTTTATTTTGATATGTTCCTAGAGAAAATTGTGTTGAAAGATGTTAGTAACAATGATGCGATTGGATCCGTGATCTGAGGTTTATCCTCATTGCTGCGCAGAAGAATTATGTCCTTGATGCACCGCTAGGTGACAAACCTATTGCAGGAGCAGATGGAGACTTTATGAACGTTTGGCTAGCTCAATATGATGACTACTTGATAGTTTAGTGCACCATGCTTAATGGCTTAGAATAGGGACTTCAAAGACGTTTTGAACAGTTAGGGAACGTAGTAATTTCAAAAAATTTCCTACGCACACGCAAGATCATGGTGATGGTATAGCAACGAGAGGGGAGAGTGTTGTCCACGTACCCTCATAGACCGTAAGCGGAAGCGTTAGCACAACGCGGTCGATGTAGTCGTACGTCTTCACGATCCAACCGATCCAAGCACCGAACGTACGACACCTCCGAGTTCAGCATACGTTCAGCTCGATGACGATCTCCGGGCTCCGATCCAGCAAAGCTCCGGAGATGAGTTCCGTCAGCACGACAGCGTGGTGACGATGATGATGTTCTACCGGCGCAGGGCTTCGCCTAAACTCCGCGACGATACGACCGAGGTGGAATATGGTGGAAGGGGGCACCGCACACGGCTAAGGAATGATCCGTAGATCAACTTGTGTGTCTATGGGGTGCCCCCCGCCCCCGTATATAAAGGAGCTAGGGGGGAGGAGGCGGCCGGCCAAGGAGGGCGCGCCAAGGGGGGAGTCCTACTCCCACCGGGAGTAGGACTCCCTTCTTTCCAAGTAGGAGTAGGAGAAGGGGGGAAAGAGGAGGAAGAGGGGAAGGAAAGGGGGGGCGCCGCCCCCCTTCCCTTGTCCTATTCGGACTAGGAAGGGGAGGGGCGCGCGGCTCCCTCCTGCCTCCTTTCCTCTTCTCCCTCGAGGCCCATGTAGGCCCAATAACCCCCTGGGGGGTTCCGGTAACCTCTCGGTACTCCGGTAAAATGCCGATTTCACCCGAAACGATTCCGATGTCCAAATATAGGCTTCCAATATATAGATCTTTATGTCTCGACCATTTCGAGACTACTCGTCATGTCCGTGATCACATACGGGACTCCGAACAAACTTCGGTACATCAAAACTTATAAACTCATAATAAAACTGTCATCGTAACGTTAAGCGTGCGGACCCTACGGGTTTGAGAACTATGTAGACATGAACTAGAACTATTCTCGGTCAATAACCAATAGCAGAACCTGGATGCTCATATTGGCTCCCACATATTCTACGAAGATCTTTATCGGTCAAACCGCATAACAACATACGTTGTTCCCTTTGTCATCGGTATGTTACTTGCCCGAGATTCGATCGTCGGTATCCAATACCTAGTTCAATCTCGTTACCGGCAAGTCTCTTTACTCATTCCGTAATGCATCATCCCATAACCAACTCATTGGCCACATTGCTTGCAAGGCTTATAGTGATGTGCATTACCGAGAGGGCCCAGAGATACCTCTCCGACAATCGGAGTGACAAAACCTAATCTCGAAATACGCCAACCCAACATGTACCTTTGGAGACACCTGTAGTACTCCTTTATAATCACACAGTTACGTTGTGACGTTTGGTAGCACCCAAAGTGTTCCTCCGGTAAACGGGAGTTGCATAATCTCATAGTTACAGGAACATGTATAAGTCATGAAGAAAGCAATAGCAACATACTAAACGATCAAGTGCTAGGCTAACGGAATGGGTCATGTCAATCACATCATTCTCCTAATGATGCGATCCCATTAATCAAATGACAACACATGTCTATGGTTAGGAAACATAACCATCTTTGATCAACAAGCTAGTCAAGTAGAGGCATACTAGTGACACTATGTTTGTCTATGTATTCACACATGTATTATGTTTCCGGTTAATACAATTCTATCATGAATAATAAACATTTATCATGATATGAGGAAATAAATAATAACTTTATTATTGCCTCTAGGGCATATTTCCTTCAGTCTCCCACTTGCACAAGAGTCAATAATCTAGTTCACATCGCCATGTGATTTAACATCAATATTCATATCTGTATATGATTAACACCCATAGTTCACATCGTCATGTGACCAACACCCAAAGGGTTTACTAGAGTCAATAATCTAGTTCACATCGCTATGTGATTAACACCCAAAGAGTACTAAGGTGTGATCATGTTTTTCTCGTGAGAGAAACTTAGTCAACTGGTCTGTCACATTCAGAGCCGTATGTATTTTGCAAATATTCTATGTCCACAATGCTCTGCACGGAGCTACTCTAGCTAATTGCTCCCACTTTCAATATGTATCCAGATTGAGACTTAGAGTCATCTGGATTGGTGTAAAAGCTTGCATCGTTGTAACTTTTTACGACGGGCTCTTTTATCACCTCCATAATCGAGAAACATGTCCTTAGTCCTCACTAAGGATATTCTTAACCGTTGTCCAGTGATCTACTCTTAGATCAAAATTATATTCCTTTGTCAAACTCAGAGCAAGGTATACAATAGGTCTGGTTCACAGCATAGCATACTTTATAGAACCTATGACTGAGGCATAGGGAATGACTTTTCATTCTCTTTCTATTTTCTGCCATGGTCGGGTCTTGAGTCTTACTCAACTTCACACCTTTGCATCACAGGCAAGAACTTTTTCTTTGACTGTTCCATTTTGAACTACTTCAAAATCTTGACAAGGTATGTACTTATTGAAAAACTTATCAAGCGCCTTGATCTATCTCAATAGATCTTGATGCTCAATATGTAAGTAGCTTTATCGAGGTCTTTCTTTTAAAGAACTCCTTTCAAACACTTCTTTATGCTTTGCGAATAATTCTACATTATTTCCGATTAACAATATGTCATTCACATATACTTATCGTAAAGGTTGTAGTGCTCCCACTCACTTTCTTGTAAATACAGAGCTTCACCGTAAGTCTGTACAAAACTATATGCTTTGATCAACTTATCAAAGCGTATATTCCAACTCCGAGATGCTTGCACCAGTCCATAGATTGATTGCTGGAGCTTGCATATTTTGTTAGCACCTTTAGGATTGACAAAACTTTCTGGTTGCATCATATACAACACTTCTTTAAGAAAACCATTAAGGAATGCAGTTTTGACATCCATTTGCCAGATTTCATAAATTGTTGCAATTGCTAACATGATTCAGACAGACTTAAGCATCGCTACAGTTGAGAAAATCTCATTGTAGTCAACACCTTGAACTTGTCAAAACCTTTTTGCGACAAGTCGAGCTTTGTAGATAGTAACACTACTATCAACGCCCGTCTTCCTCTTGAAGATCCATTTATTTTTCTATGGTTTGCCGATCATCGGGCAAGTCCACCAAAGTCCACACTTTGTTCTTATACATGGATCCTATCTCAGATTTCATGGCCTCCAGCCATTTTGCGGAATCTGGGCTCATCATCGCTTCCTCATAGTTCGTAGGTTTATCATGGTCTAGTAACATGACTTTCAGAACAGGATTACTGTACCACTCTAGTGCGGACCGTATTCTGGAAGACCTATGAGGTTCTGTAGTAACTTGATCTGAAGTTTCATGATCATCATCATTAGCTTCCTCACTAATTGGTGTAGGAATCACTGGAACTGATTTCTGTGATGAACTACTTTCCAATTCGGGAGAAGGTACAAATTACCTTATCAAGCTCTACTTTCCTCCCACTCACTTCTTTCGAGAGAAACTCCTTCTCTAGAAAGGATCCATTTTTAGCAACGAATATCTTGCCTTCGGATCTGTGATAGAAGGTGTACCCAACAATTTTATTTGGATATTCTATGAAGACGCACTTCTCCGATTTGGGATTGAGCTTATCAGGATGAAACTTTTTCACATAAGCATCGCAGCCCCAAACTTTTAAGAAATGACAACTTGGGTTTCTTGCTAAACCACAGTTCATATGGTGTCGTCTCAACGGATTTAGATGGTGCCCTTTTAACGTGAATGCAGCTATCTCTAATGCATAACCCCAAAACAATAGTGGTAAATCAGTAGGAGACATCATAGATCGCACCATATCCAATAAAGTGCGGTTACGACGTTCGGAAACACCATAACGTTGTGGTGTTCCAGGTGGCGTGAGCTGTGAAACTATTCCACATTGTTTTAATTGAAGACCAAACTCGTAACTCAAATATTCGTCTCATGATCAGATCGCGAAACTTTATTTTCTTGTTATGATGATTTTCCACTTCACTCTGAAATTCTTTGAACCTTTTAACTATTTCAGACTAATGTTTCATCAAGTAGATATACCCATATCTGCTCAAATCATCTTGTGAAGGTCAGAAAATAACGATACTTGCCACGAGCATCAACACTCATTGGATCGTATACATCGGTATGTATTATTTCCAATAAGTCAGTAGCTTGTTCCATTGTTCCGGAGAACGGAGTTTTAGTCATCTTGCCCAAAAGGCACGGTTCGCAAGCATCAAATGATTCATAACCAAGTGATTCCAAAAATTCATCTTTATGGAGTTTCTTCATGCGCTTTACACCGATATGACCCAAACGGTAGTGCCACAAATAAGTTGCACTATCATTATTAACTTTTCATCTTTTGGCATCAATATTATGAATATGTGTATCACTACGATCGAGATCCAACAAACTATGTTCATTGGGTGTATGACCATTGAAGGTCTTATTCATGTAAATAGAACAACAATTATTCTCTGACTTTAAATGAATAACCGTATTGCAATAAACATGATCAAATCATATTCATGCTCAACGCAAACGCCAAATAACATTTATTTAGGTTTAACACTAATCCCGAAAGTATAGGGAGTGTGCGATGATGATCATATCAATCTTGGAACTACTTCCAACACTCATCGTCACTTCCCCTTCAACTAGTCTCTGTTTATTCAGAACTCTGTTTGAGTTACTAATCTTAGCAACCAAAAAATATCAAATACTCAGGGGCTACTATAAACACTAGTAAGGCACATATCAAAAACCTGTATATCAAATATACCTTTGTTCACTTTGCCATCCTTCTTATCCACCAAATGTTCAGGGCATTTCCGCTTCCAGTGACCATTTCCTTTGAAGTGTAAGCACTCAATTTCAGGCTATGGTCCAGCTTTGGGCTTCTTCGCAGGAGTGACAACTTCCTTGTCTTTCCACTTGAAGTTCCCTTTCTTTCCCTTTGCCCTTCTCTTGAAACTAGTGGTCTTGTCAATCATCAACACTTGATGCTATTTCTTGATTTCTACCTTCGTCGATTTCAACATCACGAAGAGCTCGGGAATCGTTTTCGTCATCCCTTGCATACTATAGTTCATCACGAAGTTCTAGTAACTTAGTGATGGTGACTAGAGAATTCTGTCAATCACTATCTTATCTGGAAGATTAACTCCCACTTGATTCAAGCGATTGAAATACCTGACAATCGAGCACATGCTCACTAGTTGAGCGATTCTCCTCCATCTTTTAGCTATTGAACTTGTTGGAGACTTCATATCTCTCAACTCGGGTATTTGCTTGAAATATTAACTTCAATTCCTGGAACATCTCATATGGTCCATGACGTTCAAAACATCTTTGAAGTCCCGATTCTAAGCCGTTAAGCATGGTGCAGTAAACTATCAAGTAGTCATCATATTGAGCTAGCCAAACATTCATAACGATTGCATCTGCTCCTGCAATAGGTTTGTCACCTAGCGGTGCATCAAGGACATAATTCTTCTGCGCAGCAATGAGGATAAACCTCAGATCACGTATCCAATCCGCATCATTGCTACTAACATTTTTCAACACAGTTTTCTCTAGGAACATATCAAAATAAACATATGAAAGCAACAACGCAAGCTATTGATCTACAACATAATTTGCAAAATACTACCAGGACTAAGTTCATGATAAATTTAAGTTCAATTAATCATATTACTTAAGAACTTTCACTTAGATAGACATCTCTCTAGTCATCTAAGTGATCACGTGATCCAAATCAACTAAACCATGTCCGATCATCACGTGAGATGGAGTAGTTTCAATGGTGAACATCACTATGTTGATCATATCTACTATATGATTCACTTTCGACCTTTCGGTCTCCGTGTTCCGAGGCCATATCTGTATATGCTAGGCTTGTCAAGTATGACCTGTGTATTCCGCGTATGCAACTGTTTTGCACCCGTTGTATTTGAACGTAGAGCCTATCACACCCGATCATCACGTGGTGTCTCAGCACGAAGAACTTTCACAACGGTGCATACTCAGGGAGAACACTTCTTGATTATTAGTGAGAGATCATCTTAAAATGCTACCGTCAATCAAATCAAGATAAGATGCACAAAGGATAAACATCAAATGCAATAAATATAAGTGATATGATATGGCCATCATCATCTTGTGCTTGTGATCTCCGTCTTCGAAGCACCGTCATGATCACCATCGTCACCAGCGCGACACCTTGATCTCCGTCGTAGCATCGTTGTCGTTACGCCATCTATTGCTTCTACGACTATCGCTACCGCTTAGTGATAAAGTAAAGCAATTACGTATGCGTTGCATTTCATACAATAAAGCGACAACCATATGGCTCCTGCCAGTTGCCGATAACTTCGATTACAAAACATGATCATCTCATACAATAAAATATAGCATCATGTCTTGACCATATCACATCACAACATGCCCTGCAAAAACAAGTTAGACGTCCTCTACTTTGTTGTTGCAAATTTTACGTGGCTGCTACGGGCTTAGCAAGAACCGTTCTTACCTACGCATCAAAAACCACAACGATAGTTCGTCAAGTTAGTGCTATTTTAACCTTCGCAAGGACCGGGCGTAGCCACACTCGATTCAGCTAAAGTGAGAGAGCCAGACACCCACCAGCCACCTTTAAGCACGAGTGCTCGTAACGGTGAAACCAGTCTTGCGTAAGCATACGCGTAATGTCGGTTCGGGCCGCTTCATCTCACAATACCGCCGAACCAAAGTATGACATGCTGGTAAGCAGTATGACTTGTATCGCCCACAACTCACTTGTGTTCTACTCGTGCATATAACATCAATGCATAAAACCTGGCTTGGATGCCACTGTTAGGGAACGTAGTAATTTCAAAAAAATTCCTACACACATGCAAGATCATGGTGATGGTATAGCAACAGAGGGGAGAGTGTTGTCCACGTACCCTCGTAGACCGTAAGCGGAAGCGTTAGCACAACGCGGTTGATGTAGTCGTACGTCTTCACGATCCGACCGATCCAAGCACCGAACGTACGGCACCTCCGAGTTCAGCACACGTTCAGCTCGATGATGATCTCCGGGCTCCGATCTAGCAAAGCTCCGGAGATGAGTTCCGTTAGCACGATGGCGTGGTGAGGATGATGATGTTCTACCGGCGCAGGGCTTCGCCTAAACTCCGCGACGAGATGACCGAGGTGGAATATGGTGGAAGGGGGCACCGCACACGGCTAAGGAACGATCCGTAGATCAACTTGTGTGTCTATGGGGTGCCCCCCGCCCCCGTATATAAAGGAGCCAGGGGAAGGAGGCGGCCGGCCAAGGAGGGCGCGCCAAGGGGGGGGGGGGTCCTACCACTACTAGGGAAAAGCCTAGCAGCAGCGCGGGTTTTAGGCCTATCAGCAGCGCGGGTACCCACGCTACTAATAAGGCGCTACATCTAACTTATAGAAGTAGCGCGGGTGCCACCCGCGCTACAGCTAATGTATAGCAGTAGCGTGGGTAAAAACCCGCGCTACTACTAATCTCTAATCTCCGAAAAAAAAAATTTGAATTTTTTTGAATTTTTTTTGAATTCTTTTTGAAATTTTCAAATTTCTGAATTATTTTAACTCAAATCTCTAATCACCCCTCATCGCTGCTCAATTTAATCTCTAGTCACCCCTCATCATTCCAAATCATCTAACTTCCCGGACGGTCGCCCATCCTCTCACTACTCCAGCCTGAGCACGCTTAACTACCGGGTTCTATTCTCCTTCGTTTCCAAGTCTGCACTTGTTGTTTTCCTGACAATAGCAAGATGTCAATCCTATTAACATCAGGAATTTAACTTGAGCATGAAGTCACACATTTCACTGTTTGAGTTTGAAACTATTGTTCTAAAAAATTAGTAACACTAATATTTCTTGAATAATTAGTTTGACCACAGTTTGACCAGATTTGACCACAGTTTGACCTGATTTGACCACAGTTTGACCATAGTTTGACCTGATTTGACCAAAATTCAAAAAAACTAAAATAATTATTTATTAACACTAATATTCTTGAATAATTAGTTTGACCATAGTTTGACCCGATTTAACAAAAACTAGAAAAAACTAATTTTTTTTTGAATTTTTTGCCTCCAGATCTTAAAAGCCCTGTAACTTTTTTCTGTTAGGTTTTTGAGGATTTTAAAAATGTTTAACAGGGTTCCCCCAATTAAATTTGGATGTAACTTTTCGAGTAGATGATTTTTCATATAAAAAACTTTTTCATCCGAGTTCGTATGCAAAAGTTATGGCCATTTTACAAATTTCCATAGAGTTTTTGCAAATAAAGTCGAAATTCATATTTGTAAATTTTCCCAACAACTAGACCACATATCACATGGGAAACTTATTTTCTTTTATTTTTTTGACATTTGTATCATTTTCTTTTATTTTTTTAAAACTGAAAAGGCGGTCCACGGGGGGTAGACTATGCCCAATGGTACTACTATGACAGACGATTAGCGATGGCGGGTTTTAACCTCGCTACTACTAAGTTGATAGTAGTAGCTGGTTTATAACCATCGCTACTACTATGGCATGGTCCAGGGCCACTTAGTAGTAGCGAGGTTAAAACCCGCCATCGCTATCAACTTAGTAGTAGCGAGGGTTAAAAACCCGCGCTGCTGCTATGGCATATCCCGGGGGGCACGGTAGAGACCGCTTAGTAGTAGCGTGGGTTACGAACCCGCGCTGCTGCTATCAACTTAGTGGTAGCGAGGTTTAAAAACCTGCGCTGCTAGTAAGTAGCAGTAGCGAGGGTTTTTAACCCTCGCTGCTGCTAAGATTCTGTGTATAGCCTTTTCCCTAGTAGTGTACTCCCACCGGGAGTAGGACTCCCTTCTTTCCAAGTAGGAGTAGAAGAAGGGGGGAAAGAGGAGGAAGAGGGGAAGGAAAGGAGGGGCGCCGCCCCCCTTCCCTTGTCCTATTCGGACTAGGAAGGGGAGGGGCGTGCGGCTCCCTCCTGCCTCCTTTCCTCTTCTCCCTCGAGGCCCATGTAGGCCCAATAACCCCCTGGGGGGTTCCGGTAACCTCCCGGTACTCCGGTAAAATGCCGATTTCACCCGGAACGATTCCGATGTCCAAATATAGGCTTCCAATATATCGATCTTTATGTGTCGACCATTTCGAGACTCCTCGTCATGTCCGTGATCACATCCGGGACTCCGAACAAACTTCGGTACATCAAAACTTATAAACTCATAATAAAACTGTCATCGTAACGTTAAGCGTGCGGACCCTACGGGTTCGAGAACTATGTAGACATGAACTAGAACTATTCTCGGTCAATAACCAACAGCGGAACCTGGATGCTCATATTGGCTCCCACATATTCTACGAAGATCTTTATCGGTCAAACCGCATAACAACATACGTTGTTCCCTTTGTCATCGGTATGTTACTTGCCCGAGATTCGATCGTCGGTATCCAATACCTAGTTCAATCTCGTTACCGGCAAGTCTCTTTACTCGTTCCGTAATGCATCATCCTGTAACCAACTCATTGGCCACATTGCTTGCAAGGCTTATAGTGATGTGCATTACCGAGAGGGCCCAGAGATACCTCTCCGACAATCAGAGTGACAAAACCTAATCTCGAAATACGCCAACCCAACATGTACCTTTGGAGACACCTGTAGTACTCCTTTATAATCACACAGTTACGTTGTGACGTTTGGTAGCAGCCAAAGTGTTCCTCCGGTAAACGGGAGTTGCATAATCTCATAGTTACAGGAACATGTATAAGTCATGAAGAAAGCAATAGCAACATACTAAACGATCAAGTGCTAGGCTAACGGAATGGGTCATGTCAATCACATCATTCTCCTAATGATGTGATCCCATTAATCAAATGACAACACATGTCTATGGTTAGGAAACATAACCATCTTTGATCAACAAGCTAGTCAAGTAGAGGCATACTAGTGTCACTATGTTTGTCTATGTATTCACACATGTATTATGTTTCCGGTTAATACAATTCTAGCTTGAATAAACATTTATCATGATATGAGGAAATAAATAATAACTTTATTATTGCCTCTAGGGCATATTTCCTTCATGAACATCATGGACCATATGAGATGTTCTAGGAATTGAAGTTAATATTTCAAGCAAATACCCGAGTTGAGAGATATGAAGTCTCCAACAAGTTCTATAGCTAAAGGATGGAGGAGAATCGCTCAACTAGTGAGCAAGTGCTCAGATTGTCTGGGTACTACAATCGCTTGAATCAAGTGGGACTTAATCTTCCAGATAAGATAGTGATTGACAGAGTTCTCTAGTCACCATCACCAAGTTAGTAGAACTACGTGATGAACTATAGTTTGCAAAGGATGACAAAAATGATTCCCGAGCTCTTCGTGATGTTGAAATCGACGAAGGTAGAAATCAAGAAAGAGCATCAAGTGTTGATGATTGACAAGACCACTAGTTTCAAGAAAAGGGCAAAGGGAAAGAAAGGGAAACTTCAAGTAGAATGGCAAACAAGTTGTCACTCCCGTGAAGAAGACCAAAGCTGGACCAAAGCCTGAAACTGAGTGCATTTCAAAGGAAATGGTCACTGGAAGCGGAAATGACCTAAATATTTGGTGGACAAGAAGGATGGCGAAGTGAACAAGGGTATATTTGATATACAGGTGTTTAATGTGTGCCTTACTAGTGTTTATAGTAGCCCCTGAGTATTTGATACTTGTTCGGTTGCTAAGATTAGTAACTCGAAACAGGAGTTACAGAATAAACAGAGACTAGTTGAAGGGTAAGTGACGATGAGTGTTGGAAGTAGTTCCAAGAGTGATATGATCATCATCGCACACTCCCTATACTTTTGGGATTAGTGTTAAACCTAAATAAATGTTATTTGGCGTTTACGTTGAGCATGAATATGATTTGATCATGTTTATTGCAATACAGTTATTCATTTAAAATCAGAGATTATTGTTGTTCTGTTTACATGAATAAAACCTTCAATGGTCATACACCCAATGAAAATAGTTTGTTGGATCTCGATCGTAGTGATACACATATTCATAATATTGATGCCAAAAGATGCAAAGTTAATAATGATAGTGCAACTTATTTGTGGCACTGCCGTTTGGGTCATATCGGTGTAAAGCGCATGAAGAAACTCCATAAAGATAGTTTTTCGGAATCAATTGGTTATGAATCATTTGATGCTTGCGAACCGTGCCTTTTGGGCAAGATGACTAAAACTCTGTTCTTCGGAACAATGGAACGAGCTACTGACTTGTTGGAAATAATACATACAGATGTATGCAGACCAATGAGTATTAAGGCTCGTGGCAAGTATCGTTATTTTCTAACCTTCACAGATGATTTTAGCAGATATGCGTATATCTACTTGATGAAACATAAGTCTGAAATAGTTGAAAAGTTCAAAGAATTTCAGAGTAAAGTGGAGAATCATCGTAACAAGAAAATAAAGTTTCTACAATCCGATGGTGGAGGAGAATATTTGGGTTATGAGTTTGCCCTTCATATAAAACAATGTGGAATAGTTTCACAGCTCACGCCACCTGGAACACCACAATGTAATGGTGTGTCCGAACATCGTAATCGTACTTTACTAGATATGGTGCGATCTATGATGTCTCTTATCAGTTTACCACTATCGTTTTGGGGTTATGCATTAGAGACAGCTGCATTCACGTTTAATAGGGCACCATCTAAATCCGTTGAGACGACACCGTATGAACTATGGTTTAGCAGTAAACCTAAGTTGTCGTTTCTTAAAAGTTTGGAGTTGCGATGCTTATATGGAAAAGGTTTTCAACCTGATAAGCTCAAACCCAAATCGGAGAAGTGCGTCTTCATAGAATACCCGAAGGAAACATTTGGTTACTCCTTCTATCACAGATCCGAAGGCCAAACATTCGTTGCTAAGAATGGATCCTTTCTAGAAAAGGAGTTTCTCTCGAAAGAAGTGAGTGGGAGGAAAGTAGAACTTGATAAGGTAATTGTACCTTCTCCCGAATTGGAAAATAGTTCATCACTGAAATCAGTTCCAGTGATTCCTACACCAATTAGTGAGGAAGCTAATGGTGATGATCATGAAACTTCTGATCAAGTTACTACAGAACCTCGTAGGTCTTCCAGAGTACGGTCCGCACCAGAGTGGTACGGTAGTCCTATTCTGAAAGTCATGTTACTAGACCATGATAAACCTACGAACTATGAGGAAGCGGTGATGAGCCCGGATTCCGCAAAATGGCTGGAGGCCATGAAATCTGAGATAGGATCCATGTATAAGAACAAAGTGTGGACTTTGGTGGACTTGCCCGATGATCGGCAAACCATAGAAAAATAAATTGATCTTCAAGAGGAAGACAGACGTTGATAGTAGTGTTACTATCTACAAAGCTCGACTTGTCGCAAAAAGGTTTTTGACACGTTCAAGGTGCTGACTACAATGAGATTTTCTCAACTATAGCGATGCTTAAGTCTGTCCGAATCATGTTAGCAATTGCCACAATTTATGAAATCTGGCAAATGGATGTCAAAACTGCATTCTTAATGGTTTTCTTAAAGAAGAGTTGTATATGACGCAACCAGAAGGTTTTGTCAATCCTAAAGGTGCTAACAAAATATGCAAGCTCCAGCAATCCATCTATGGACTGGTGCAAGCATCTCGGAGTTGGAATATACGCTTTGATAAGTTGATCAAAGCATATAGTTTTATACAGACTTGCGGTGAAGCCTGTATTTACAAGAAAGTGAGTGGGAGCACTACAACATTTCTGATAAGTATATGTGAATGACATATTGTTGATCGGAAATAATGTAGAATTATTCTGCAAAGCATAAAGGAGTGTTTAAAAGGAGTTTTTTTTCAAAGAAAGACCTCGGCAAAGCTACTTACATATTGAGCATCAAGATCTATTGAGATAGATCAAGACGCTTGATAAGATTTTCAATGAGTACATACCTTGACAAGATTTTGAAGTAGTTCAAAATGGAACAGTTAAAAAAAGAGTTCTTGCCTGTGTTGCAAAGGTATGAAATTGAGTAAGACTCAAATCCCAACCACATCAGAAAATAGAAAGAGAATGAAAGTCATTCCCTATGCATCAGTCATAGGTTTCATAAAAGTATGCCATGCTATGGACCAGACTTATTGTATACACTGCCCTGGTTTGGCAAGGGAGTACAATAGTGATCTAGGAGTAGATCACTGGACATTGGTCAAAATTATCCTTAATGGAATAAGGATATGTTTCTCAATTATGGAGGTGAAAAAAAGTTCGTCGTAAAGGGTTACGTCGATACAAGTTTTGGCACTGATCCAGATGACTCTAAGTCTTAATCTGGATACATATTGAAAGTGGGAGCAATTAGCTAGAGTAGCTCCGTGTAGAGCATTGTAGACATAGAATATTTGCAATATACATACGGCTCTGATGTGACAAACCCGTTGACTAAACTTCTCTCACGAGCAAAACATGATCATACCTTAGTACTCTTTGGGTGTTAATCACATAGCGATATGAACTAGATTATTGACTCTAGTAAACCCTTTGGGTGTTGGTCACATGAAGATGTGAACTATGGGTGTTAATCATATACAGATATGAATATTGGTATTAAATCACATGGCGATGTGAACTAGACTACTGACTCTAGTGCAAGTGGGAGACTGAAGGAAATATGCCCTAGAGGCAATAATAAATTTATTATTTATTTCCTTATTTCATGATAAATGTTTATTATTCGTGCTAGAATTGTATTAACCGGAAACATAATACATGTGAGAATACATAGACAAATATAGTGTCACTAGTATGCCTCTACTTGACTAGCTCGTGGATCAAAGATGGTTAAGTTTCCTAGCCATAGACATGAGTTGTCATTTGATTAACGGGATCACATCATTAGAAGAGTGATGTGATTGACTTGACCCATTCCGTTAGCTTAGCACTTGATCGTTTAGTATGTTGCTATTGCTTTCTTCATGACTTATACAAAGTTCCTATGACTATGAGATTATGCAACTCCCGTTTACCGGAGGAACACTTTGTGTGCTACCAAACGTCACAACGTAACTGTGTGATTATAAAGGAGCTCTACAGGTGTCTCCGAAGGTACATGTTGGGTTGGCGTATTTCGAGATTAGGATTTGTCACTCCGATTGTCGTAGAGGTATCTCTGGTCCCTCTCAGTAATGCACATCACTTAAGCCTTGCAAGCATTGCAACTAATTAGTTAGTTGCGGGATGATGTATTACGGAACGAGTAAAGAGACTTGCCGGTAACGATATTGAACTAGGTATTGGGATACCGACGATCGAATCTCGGGCAAGTAACATACCGATGACAAAGGGAACAACGTATGTTGTTATGCGGTTTTACCGATAAAGATCTTCGTAGAATATGTGGGAGCCAATATGAGCATCCAGGTTCCGCTATTGGTTATTGACCGGAAACGTGTCTCGGTCATGTCTACATAGTTCTCCAACCCGTAGGGTCCGCACGCTTAAGGTTTTGATGACAGTTATATTATGAGTTTATGAATTTCGATGTACCGAAGGAGTTAGGAGTCCCGGATGAGATCGGGGACATGACGAGGAGTCTCGAAATGGTCGAGACATAAAGATCGATATATTGGACGACTATATTCGTGAAGGAAATATGCCCTAGAGGCAATAATAAAGTTATTATATATTTCCTCATATCATGATAAATGTTTATTATTCATGCTAGAATTGTATTAACCGGAAACATAATACATGTGTGAATATATAGACAAACAGAGTGTCACTAGTATGCCTCTACTTGACTAGCTTGCTAATCAAAGATGGTTATGTTTCCTAACCATGAACAAAGAGTTGTTATTTGATTAACAAGGTCACATCATTATTTGAATGATCTGATTGACATGACCCATTCCCTTAGCTTAGCACACGATCGTTTAGTATGTTGCTACTGCTTTTATCCATGACATATACATGTTCCTATAACTATGAGATTATGCAACTCCGCTTACGGAGGAACACTTTGGTGCTACCAAACGTCACAACGTAATCGGGTGATTATAAAGGAGTACTACAGGTGTCTCCAAAGGTAGATGTTGGGTTGGCGATTTGAGATTAGGTTTTGTCACTCCGATTGTCGGAGAGGTATCTCTGGCCCTCTCGGTAATGCACATCACTTAAGCCTTGCAAGCACTACAACTAATAAGTTAGTTGTGAGATGGTGTATTACGAACGAGTAAAGAGACTTTCGATAACGAGATTGAACTAGGTATTGGATACCGACGATCAAATCTCGGGCAAGTAACATACCGATGACAAAGGGAACAACGTATGCTGTTATGCGGTCTGACCGATAAAGATCTTCGTAGAATATGTAGGGACCAATATGGGCATCCAGGTCCCGCTATTGGTTATTGACCGTGAATAGTTCTAGGTCATGTCTACATTGTTCTCGAACCGTAGGGTCCGCACGCTTAAGGTTTCGATGACAGTTATTATGAGTTTATGTATTTTGATGTACCGAAGGAGTTCGGAGTCCCGGATGAGATCGGGGACATGACGAGGAGTCTCGAAATGGTCGAGACATAAAGATTGATATATTGGAAGCCTATGTTTGGAGTTCGGAATGGTTCCGGGCGAAAACAGGAATTTACCGGAGTACCGGGAGGTTACCGGAACCCCCCCGGGAGCTATATGGGCCATAGTGGGCCTTAGTGGAAAAGAGAAGGGGCTGCCCTAGATGGGCTGCGCGCCTCCCCCTTCCCCTAGTCCTATTAGGACTAGGAGAGGTGGCCGGCCCCCTCCTCCTCTTTTCCCCCTCCGGGAATCCTAATTGGAATAGGATTGGAGGGGAGTCCTACTCCCGGAAGGAGTAGGACTCCTCCTGCGCCTCTCTCTCCTGGCCGGCGCCCCTCCCCCCTTGGCTCCTTTATATACTGAGTTAGAGGCACCCCATGAACACACAAGTTTGATCTTTGGATCGTTCCTTAGCCGTGTGCGGTGCCCCCCTCCACCATATTCCACCTCGGTTATACCGTCGCGAAGCTTAGGCGAAGCCCTGCGCCGGTGAAACATCAAGATCGTCACCACGCCGTCGGCTTGACGGAACTCTCCCTCGACACTCGGCTGGATCGAGTACGAGGGACGCCATCGAGCTGTACGTGTGTCAAGAACTCGGGGCGCCGAGTAACGGCGCCGGATCGGTCGGATCGCGAGGAGAACGTCGACTACTTCCTCTACGCCAGATCGCTTCCGCTGGGTCTACAAGGGTATGTAGACAACACTCTCCCTCTCGTTGCTATTCATCACCATGATCTTGCGTGTGCGTAGGAAATTTTTGAAATTACTACGCTCCCCAACAAAGGCATCCGAGCCTAGGTTTTTTTCTATGGTTTGATGTTTTGCACGAGTAGAACACAAGTGAGTTGTGGGCGATACAAGTCATACTACCTACCAGCATGTCATACTTTGGTTCAGCGGTATTGTGAGATGAAGCGCCCGCACCGACATTACGCGTGACGCTTACGCGAGACTGGTTTCACCGCCACGAGCACTCGTTGCTTAAAGGTGACCGGTGGGTGCCTGCTCTCTCACTTTAGTTGAACCGAGTGTGGCTACGCCCGGTCCTTGAAGAAGGTTAAACGAGTCTATTTGACGAAGTATCGTTGTGGTTTTGATGCGTAGGTGAGACTGGATCTTGCTTAAGCCCGTAGCAGCCACGTAAAATTTGCAACAACAAAGTAGAGGACGTCTAACTTGTTTTTGCAGGGCATGTTGTGATGTGATATGGTCAAGACGTGATGCTATATTTTATTGTATGAGATGATCATGTTTTGTAACCGAAGTTATCGGCAACCGGCTGGAGCCATATGGTTGTCGCTTTATTGTATGCAATGCAATCGCCCTGTAATGCTTTACTTTATCACTAAGCGGTAGCGATAGTCGTAGTAGCATAAGTTTGGCGAGACGACAACGATGCTGCGATGGAGATCAAGGTGTCGCGCCGGTGACGATGGTGATCATGGTGGTGCAGCAAGATGAAGATCATGAAGCACAAGATGATGATGACCATATCATATCACTTATATTGATTTGCATGTGATGTTTATCCTTTATGCATCTTATCTTGCTTTGATTGACGGTAGCATTATAAGATGATCTCTCACTAAATTATCAAGAAGTGTTCTCCCGGTATGCACTGTTGCCAAAGTTCGTCGTGCCTGCACACCACGTGATGATCGGGTGTGATAAGCTCTCGTCCATCTACAACGGGTGCAAGCCAGTTTTGCACACGCGGAATACTCAGGTTATACTTGACGAGCCTAGCATATGCAGATATGGCCTCGGAACACGGAGACCGAAAGGTCGAGCGTGAATCATATAGTAGATATGATCAACATAAGATGTTCACCATTGAAAACTACTCCATCTCACGTGATGATCGGTTATGGTTTAGTTGATTTGGATCACGTGATCACTTAGATGACTAGAGAGATGTCTGTCTAAGTGGGAGTTCTTAAGTAATATGATTAATTGAACTTAAATTTATCATGAACTTAGTCCCGTAGTATTTTGCAAATTATGTTGTAGATCAATAGCTCGCGTTGTTGCTTTCATATGTTTGTTTTGATATGTTCCTAGAGAAAATTGTGTTGAAAAATGTTAGTAGCAATGATGCGGATTTGATCCGTGATCTGAGGTTTATCCTCATTGCTGCACAGAAGAATTATGTCCTTAATGCACCGCTAGGTGACAGACCTATTGCAGGAGCGTATGCGCACGTTATGAACGCTTTGGCTAGCTCAGTATGATGACTACTTGATAGTTTTGTGCACCATGCTTTATGGCTTAGAATCGGGACTTCAAAGATGTTTTGAACATCATGGACCATATGAGATGTTCCAGGAATTGAAGTTAATATTTCAAGGAAATACCCGAGTTGAGAGATATGAAGTCTCCAACAAGTTCTATAGCTAAAAGATGGAGGAGAATCGCTCAACTAGTGAGCATGTGCTCAGATTGTCAGGTACTTCAATCGCTTGAATCAAGTGGGAGTTAATCTTCCAGATAAGATAGTGATTGACAGAATTCTCTAGTCACCATCACCAAGTTAGTAGAACTTCGTGATGAACTATAGTATGCAAGGGATGACGAAAATGATTCCCGAGCTCTTCGTGATGTTGAAATCGACGAAGGTAGAAATCAAGAAAGAGCATCAAGTGTTGATGGTTGACAAGATCACTAGTTTCAAGAAAAGGGCAAAGGAAAGAAAGGGGAACTTCAAGTAGATTGACAAGCAAGTTGTCACTCCCACGAAGAAACCCAAAGCTGAACCAAAGCCTGAAACTGAGTGCTTACACTGCAAAGGAAATGGTCACTGGAAGCAGAACTGCCCTAAATATTTGGTGGATAAGAAGGATGGCAAAGTGAAAAAGGTATATTTGATATACAGGTGTTTTATGTGTGCTTTACTAGTGTTTATAGCAACCCCTCGGTATTTGGTACTGGTTCGGTTGCTAAGAGTAGTAACTCAAACGGAGTTGCGTAATAAATGAAACTAGTTAAGAGTAAAGTGACGATGTGTGTTGAAAGTAGTTTCAAGATTGATATAATCATCATCGCACACTCCCTATACTTTCGGGATTAGTGTTGAACCTAAATAAATGTTATTTGGTGTTTACGTTGAGCATGAATATGATTTGATCATGTTTATTGCAATACGGTTATTCATTTAAGTAAGAGAATAAACGGTTATTCTGCTTACATGAATAAAACCTTATATGGTTACACACCCAATGAAAATGGTTCATGGGATCTCGATCGTAGTGATACACATATTCATAATATTGAAACCAAAAGATGCAAAGTTAATAATGATAGTGCAACTTATTTGTGGCACTTGCCGCTTAGGTCATATTGGTGTAAAGCGCATAAAGAAACTCCATGCTGATGGGATTTTGGAATCACTTGATTATGAATCACTTGATGCTTGCGAACCGTGCCTTTTGGGCAAGATGACTAAAACTCCGTTCTCCGAACAATGGAACAAGCTACTTGACTTATTGGAAATAATACATACCGATGTATGCGATCCAATGAGTGTTGATGCTCGTGGCAAGTATCGTTATTTTCGACCTTCACAAGATGATTTGAGCAGATATGGGTATATCTACTTGATGAAACATAAGTCTGAAATAGTTGAAATGTTCAAAGAATTTCAGAGTGAAGTGGAAAATCATCGTGACAAGAAAATAAAGTTTCGCGATCTAATCGTGGAGATGAATATTTGAGTTACGAGTTTGGTCTTCAATTAAAACAATGTGGAATAGTTTCACAAATTCATGCCACCTGGAACACCACATCATAATGGTGTGTCCGAACGTCATAACCGTACTTTATTGGATATAGTACAATCTATGATGTTTCTTACCGATTTACCAATATCGTTTTGGGATCATGCATTAGAGACAGCTGCATTCACGTTAAATAGGGCACCATCTAAATCCGTTGAGACGACACTATATGAACTGTGGTTTAGCAAGAAACCAAAGTTGTCGTTTCTTAAAGTTTGGGGCTGCGATGCTTATGTGAAAAAGTTTCATCCTGATAAGCTCAAACCCAAATCGGAGAAGTGCGTCTTCATAGAATACCCAAAGGAAATTGTTGGGTACACCTTCTATCACAGATCCGAAGGCAAGATATTCGTTGCTTAAAAATGGATCCTTTCTAGAGAAGGAGTTTCTCTCGAAAGAAGTGAGTGGGAGGAAAGTAGAACTTGATGAGGTAACTGTACCTGTTCCCATATTGGAAAGTAGTTCATCACAGAAATCTGTTCTTGTGACTACTATACCAATTAGTGAGGAGGTTAATGATGATGATCATGTAACTTCAGATCAAGTTACTACCGAACCTCGTAGGTAAAACAGTGAGATTCGCACCAGAGTGGTACGGTAATCCTGTTCTGGAGGTCGTGTTACTTGACCATGACAAGCCTACGAACTATGAGGAAGCGATGATGAGCCCAGATTCCGCAAAATGGTTTGAGACCATGAAATCTGAGATATGATCCATGTATGAGAACAAAGCATGGACTTTGATGGATTTGCCCGATGATCGGCAAACCATAGAAAATAAATGGATCTTCAAGAGGAAGACGGACGCTGATAGTAGTGTTACTATCTACAAAGCTCGACTTGTCGCAAAAAGGTTTTTGACAAGTTCAAGGTGTTGACTACAATGAGATTTTCTCAACTGTAGCGATGCTTAAATCTGTCTCGAATCATGTTAGCAATTGCCACAATTTATGAAATTTGGCAAATGGATGTAAAACTGCATTCTGAATGGTTTTCGGAAGAAGAGTTGTATATGATACAACCGAAGGTTTTATCGATCCAAAGGAGCTAACAAAGTGTGCAAGCTCCAATGATCCATCTATGGACTGGTGCAAGCATCTCGAGTTGGAATATACGCTTTGATGAGTTGATCAAAGCATATAGTTTTATACAGACTTACGGTGAAGCCTGTATTTACTAAAAAGTGAGTGGGAGCACTACAAAGATTTCGATAAGTATATGTGAATGACATATTGTAGATCGGAAATAATGTACAATTATTCTGCAAAGCATAAAGAAGTATTTGAAAGGAGTTTTTCAAAGAAAGACCTCGGTAAAGCTACTTACATATTGAGCATCAAGATCTATAGAGATAGATCAAGATGCTTGATAAGTTTTTCAATGAGTACATACCTTGACAAGATTTTGAAGTAGTTCAAAATGAAACAGTCAAAGAAAGAGTTCTTGCCTGTGTTACAAGGTGTGAAATTGAGTAAGACTCAAAACCCGACCACAATGAGAAGATAGAAAGAGAATGAAAGTCATTCACTATGCCTTGGCTATAGTTTCTATAAAGTATGCCATGCTGTGTACTGATCTATTGTATACCCTGCACCGAGTTTCGCAAGGAATACAATAGTGATCTAGGAGTAGATCATCGACAGCGGTCAAAATTATCCTTAGTGGAATAAGGATATGTTTCTCGATTATGGAAGTGACAAAAGGTTCGTAAGTAAAGGGTTACGCCGATGCAAGTTTTGACACCGATCCGATGACTCTAAGTCTCGATCTAGATACATATTGAAAGTGGGAAGCAATTAGCTAGAGTAGCTTCGCAAGAGCATTGTAGACATAGAAAATTGCAAAATACATAACGGATCTGAATGTGAAAGACCCGTTGACTAAGACTCTCTCACAAGCAAAACATGATCACACCTTAGTACTCTTTGGGTGTTAATCACATAGCGATGTGAACTAGATTACTGAATCTAGTAAACCCTTTGGGTGTTGGTCACATGGCGATGTGAACTATGGGTGTTAATCACATGATGATGTGAACTATTGATGTTAATCACAAGGTGATGTGATCTAGATTATTGACTCTAGTGCAAGTGGGAGACTGAAGGAAATATGCCCTAGAGGCAATAATAAAGTTATTATATATTTCCTCATATCATGATAAATGTTTATTATTCATGCTAGAATTGTATTAACCGGAAACATAATACATGTGTGAATATATAGACAAACAGAGTGTCACTAGTATGCCTCTACTTGACTAGCTTGCTAATCAAAGATGGTTATGTTTCCTAACCATGAACAAAGAGTTGTTATTTGATTAACAAGGTCACATCATTATTTGAATGATCTGATTGACATGACCCATTCCCTTAGCTTAGCACACGATCGTTTAGTATGTTGCTACTGCTTTTATCCATGACTTATACATGTTCCTATAACTATGAGATTATGCAACTCCGCTTACGGAGGAACACTTTGGTGCTACCAAACGTCACAACGAATCGGGTGATTATAAAGGAGTACTACAGGTGTCTCCAAAGGTAGATGTTGGGTTGGCGTATTTCGAGATTAGGTTTTGTCACTCCGATTGTCGGAGAGGTATCTCTGGGCCCTCTCGGTAATGCACATCACTTAAGCCTTGCAAGCACTACAACTAATAAGTTAGTTGTGAGATGGTGTATTACGGAACGAGTAAAGAGACTTTCCGGTAACGAGATTGAACTAGGTATTGGATACCGACGATCAAATCTCGGGCAAGTAACATACCGATGACAAAGGGAACAACGATGTTGTTATGCGGTCTCGACCGATAAAGATCTTCGTAGAATATGTAGGAACCAATATGGGCATCCAGGTCCCGCTATTGGTTATTGACCGTGAATAGTTCTAGGTCATGTCTACATTGTTCTCGAACCGTAGGGTCCGCACGCTTAAGGTTTCGATGGCGATGCTTATTATGAGTTTATGTATTTTGATGTACCAAGGAGTTCGAGTCCCGGATGAGATCGGGGACATGACGAGGAGTCTCAAATGGTCGAGACATAAAGATTGATATATTGGAAGCCTATGTTTGGAGTTCGGAATGGTTCGAGTAAAACAGGAATTTACGAGTACCGGAGGTTACCGGAACCCCGGGAGCTATATGGGCCATAGTGGGCCTTAGTGGAAAAGAGAAGGGCTGCCCTAGATGGGCTGCGCCTCCCCTTCCCTAGTCCTATTAGGACTAGGAGAGGTGGCCGCCCCTCCTCCTCTTTCCCCCTCAGGAATCCTAATTGAATAGGATTGGAGGAGTCCTACTCCCGGAAGGAGTAGGACTCCTCCTGCGCCTCTCTCTCCTGGCCGGCGCCCCTCCCCCCTTGGCTCCTTTATATACTGAGGTAGAGGCACCCCATGAACACACAAGTTTGATCTTTGGATCGTTCCTTAGCCGTGTGCGGTGCCCCCCTCCACCATATTCCACCTCGGTCATACCGTCGCGAAGCTTAGGCGAAGCCCTGCGCCGGTGAAACATCAAGATCGCTCCCACGCCGTCGTCTTGACGAACTCTCCCTCGACACTCGGCTGGATCGAGTACGAGGGACGCCATCGAGCTGTACGTGTGTCAAGAACTCGGGGCGCCGAGTAACGGCGCCGGATCGGTCGGATCGCGAGGAGAACGTCGACTACTTCCTCTACGCCAGATCGCTTCCGCTGCGGGTCTACAAGGGTATGTAGACAACACTCTCCCTCTCGTTGCTATTCATCACCATGATCTTGCGTGTGCGTAGGAAATTTTTGAAATTACTACGTTCCCCAACAATTCGGAGTTCGGAAAGGTTCCGAGTGATTCGGGTATATTTCGGAGTACCGGAAAGTTGCAGGAATTCGCCGGGAAGTATATGGGCCTTATTGGGCCATACGGGAATAGAGGAGAGAGGCCAAAAGGAAGGAGGCCTGCGCCCCCCCTTTTCCTTCTTCCTCTCCCCCTCTTTCCCCTTCTCCTACTCCAACAAGGAAGGAGGGAGTCCTACTCCCGGTGGGAGTAGGACTCCCCTTGGCGCGCCCCCTCCTAGGCCGGCCGCCCCCTCCCCCCTTGCTCCTTTATATACGAGGGCAGGGGGCACCTCTAGGCACAACAACACAAGTTGATCTTCGTGAACGTTCCTTAGCCGTGTGCGGTGCCCCCCTCCACCATATTCCACCTCGGTCATATCGTTGCGGTGCTTAGGCGAAGCCCTGCGTCGGTAGAACATCATCATCATCACCACGCCGTCGTGCTGACGGAACTCATCCCCGACACTTTGCTGGATCGGAGTCCGGGGATCGTCATCGAGCTGAACGTGTGCTGAACTCGGAGGTGCCGTACGTTCGGTACTTGGATCGGTCGGATCGTGAAGACGTACGACTACATCAACCGTGTTGTCATAATGCTTCCGCTTACGGTCTACGAGGGTACGTGGACACACTCTCCCCTCTCGTTGCTATGCATCACCATGATCTTGCGTGTGCGTAGGAAATTTTTGAAATTACTACGTTCCCTAACACCTTCACCACAAATAATAAGAATAGGACATCTCCAACGCTGACTCTCAAACCACATCTTTCAGGACCGAGCGGTCCGGACGCATTTTACCATCAATACGGTACCCCATCTGCCCACGGACCGGTCCGGACATTCGACTTCCCCCGAACGGAAACCCAACCCGGCAGTGGCGGAGCTTGAGTAGAAATCATGGAGGGGCCATGGGTGGAGGGGGGCAAACATGATTATTTTAGCTGATTATTAGTGAAAATAGACTTAACATAAAAGAATATATACATATATTCTTGTGAGCTGGGGGGGCCGTGGCCCAGGTTGGCCCCCACAAAGCTCCGCCACTGCAACCCGGGGAGCTTTGCGGGCGTACGGACCGCCTTTACCTAAGCATCCGACACCTAGATCCAACCCAAAACCCTCTCCGGAAATATCTTTCCAAAGGACGTGCCGCTTCCCGTGCCGCATTCATACCGGCCCGAGTCGCAGCGGACTACATTGATGACGCGCGATGTGTCCGGATGGGAGGGCGCCACTGACCGACGCGACCAGACTGGCACCACTTCAATGTGTAAGCGTTATCTCGAGAAACCAACTCCGGTCGCTGTGCCGCATTGAAGCAGGCTAACCACCTATTTTTCTGGCCGCAACTCTTTGAGCACGGATTTGGCACCGTCCACATTGCACTCTCCACATACCCGCGCACCGCCCCCACTTCCCTCTTCCTCCACTCAACGACGATTGGCAAGTCCTGGGTCTTGGCACTGATGGTCGGATCATAGCTCCATCGCCCTTGTTCTCCAGGGCCTCTTCCTCTATGGCGGTCGGTTCCTCGGAGAAGGAGGAGATGTAATTTCCGCGGTGGCCACGGCCATGCGCAAGCGGAGAGGGTAATCCGCGACCGCCAATGGGCCGCTGGGAAACATTGCCACGACCCCGCGCCCTTCCGTCGCTAGAAGCCTAGTGACGTGTACGAGGTCACCATCAAGTATAGGACAATTTAGATTTTTTTGATTTTATTTAGTTCACGGACGAAATATCGTCCGGTTTTATGTAAAATATCTAAATTTGAATAGTTCAGATATTTTATCATTTTTTTCTTTTTGTTAAATTTCATTTGAAATGTGAACGGACAGTTGCGGCTAGCTTTGGATGACCGACTCCCATATTAGTGTCCAGACATCTGTCTGGACCGGTCCGCGGATAGATCCAGTGTCCATTTTAGAGGTCCATGTTGAAGTTGAAGATGACCCTACTCTATTTTATATTCTCACCCATCACAAATCACGTGTCGATATTCCTTAACCTCCTGCACAAAACAAAATAGTGAAGAATGGTAAACAAATAAAAATGGTGCAATTCTTATCCAACCAAGAATGAACACAATTTATCGTGATTGTTCTTGTTCATTTGTAGCTGCTGTATCAAAAAGTGAGTCGTTACCTGGACAATTTCTTGCAATAACATGATGGTATTCTATTTATTTTCTGGCATAGTAACGGGCAGTGATGGAGGAGGATTTGGAACATAAATACCCTTGTTTAGTTTGGTGATTAGATGCATAATTATAGGGGTACATTAATTATCCTTCAAAAAATAACACACTGCACGATTGCAGCATGGCTTCCAAAAATAAATGGATGTGGCATGTTCTTTAAGGCTGGAATAGACAATTCATATAGGGAGTAAAAAATATATATACACCTACAAATTGGAATTTCTCTCAAAAACCAATATATCTAATATGAAGGAATGGAAGGATAATATAGTTCAGTGCAAACAAATGCACCATTCTCGTCGCATTCAGTGCAAACTACTTTGGTAATCATTCATCAACCGGGTACAACAATGCAGACTTCAAACATATACTCAGCCGTTTCAAAAGAAGAAGAAGAAGAAGAAACATATACTCAGGAAAGCGCACACACTTGAATATAAAGTATATTTTCGCATAAACTTGTTCAACCTTTGTAATTTATTTTTGTTATCCTTCCTGATGCAATGCACCAATGCACCATGATGATTTCCAAACCTGACTACTAATCATGCATAAGCTCTCTGCTGCTCTAGCATTATATGCACTAAGCAGAGATGCAATTAGTTGTTCATAATAAGAATTACCTTTTTTGTTAATATAAAAACCAAGAAGAAATGACTGCTGCTAGGACTCAAGTCAGTGGAAAATCTGCACAAACAAGGCATCAATCTCTTCGGCTCTATTGCTCTTAACAAGTGTACAAACAAATGCTTTATACAAAAAAATCAACATAGTAAAGAGATCTCTAGAGAAGGGAACGTACGAGTAGCAAAGCATTCTGATTCACATCCAGCACAATGAAGGAATCAACAAGGAGCAAACACATATGTCCAGGAGTCGCAGACAATGGCGATCTGGTCACAGACAACTAGGTGAGGGACTGTAGTACGAACAATGGGGACTGAGATCGATCGACGATGTGGAGACAATGCGATAGCCTGTAGTCGCAGACAATGAAGGACATGATGACGATGGCCGCTCTCCATGCGTAAACTGCTGCGAGTTCCACTGCTGCGTCCTGCAGCTCGCAATCATGCCTCCCCGCGCCCTCTCCTTGTCATTTCATAATTACACCATCCTAGCTTGTTCCTTGAACGGCCATACGGCACCCCGGGGACGCCAACTAAGCCAGAGCTGCAAGATGTACAGGATTCACCAGGGGCGTGGCGAGCGCGATAGATACAAGCGCCAAGAAACTCGTGGGTTTGATGGTGGTAGAATGAAGATTGACCAGGCGACTGTCATGGTAAATAATCTTGGGTTCTCAAGTAGGTAGGCACACATGGAAGGCAGGAAAGACCACGTGATTGGTGGAATCAATCTCAGTCATTCTGTATGGAATGTGTGATTAATGCGAGATCATGGAAGGAGCGAAAACTTTGGTAGTAGAAAAACAAAAATGGAAGGAGGTGAGAAACGGAAGGACAAATTTATTAGGTGCTACAGACGATTCTCACGGACATGATTTGCAGCCAAAATTAGGGCAGTTTCCATGAACTATTTATTAGGTGCCAAAAATCGGAAAAAAAATCGGTGGGCATGGAGTTACGAAGGGTGGGGAGGGGCGGACGAAAATAACGACGTAAGAGGGGAAATGGAACCTTACAGTTCCTTTAGGTAGTAGAGATGCCAGACCCAAACTGTTACGTTGTACTACCTCCGTTTCGGTGAATAAGTTATTCGCGTAGTTCTAGGTTGACGATTTAACTATCTAAATATGTATTATATGTTACAAAAAAATATATTTAGAAACTACATCCGTGTACAAATCTAGTGATATAATTTTCATGACATATAACATATATTTAATTCCTCAAATCGATGACCTAGAACTACGCGAATGACTTTCTGTTTGCCCTGCATTTTCTGCATCCAATTCATTGCATATCATTCAGAAAATTCCTTGCAAATCTTTGGGAGATCTTATTAGTCTAGTGAGCTGAGGTGACAAGTGTTTTCTCTGCGACGAACTCGGTTACACCGATTTGTTATTTTCGGTCCAACCAAATCCTTTCGGTACAACCGAAGCATACCACTCGGTGCCACCGACTTCACAACAGGAAAATCAGTTTGCCACTTATTCTGTGTTACCTCTGATCCAGCTCCACTCAATGAATCTTGTCCTCTACAAGCATCACATTTTTATAAATGCTTTGTACTGTCACTCAAGGATCAAACACTTATTGGAAATTGATGTCAAAGGGGGAGATAGAGATCACATCAAAGCTTATCACTTCCAAAGGCAGAGAGAGTATTACTTCCACAGGTGGAGAAAGAGATCTCCAGGGGGAGAGAATACTCAAGTAGAAAGTATTTCTCAAGGATCCCAGATGCTTGATGTTCAAGAGGAGAGATGCCCCATGTCTTCTTGAGGGGAAAGACATGTTCATATGTGCTTATTTGCATTAGCTTGCATTAGCTCTGTTCATTTATATCTTTCAGCTCTTATTTTCTGTTCCCTATATTCTCCCAGTATCCCATGCTAGATTCAGGGGGAGCAAGACATCTAAGGGAAAGAAATCATTTAAATTCATTGCATATCTTTACTCTTGGGGACATGTCTAATCCAATGTGGTACTTAGTACTCACTCTCTACATGTCATCCCAGTCTTGGTATTCTTGTGGTTTCTTCTGTTTGCTCCGGCTAGTAGATGTATCTGTGTTACCTAACCTTGTTTACGCATGTTCATTCCATCCTAAGCCAACTCAAGACTACAAGGTAAGTATATGCATCACAATCATGTGTATGAGGAATTCTTGTTGATGTACATATTGTTTGCAAGAAGGACTCATGGGCATGAAGGTATTTTCTTTAATATTCTTTGCTCTGATGCATATGGCCAAGATACATGTAACACATTGCCTGCTCTATCGTGGTTATGCTCTCACATGCTTCTATATTCCATATTCACATGCTTGCATACATGTAGGGGGAGCCTATGCTTGTTACATGTCTTTCCAAAGCTTTACTTGCTATTCTTTATATCTTTATCTAAAGCTTTGATTTATGTTGTCATCAATTACCAAAAAGGGGGAGATTGAAAGCACAAGTGCTCCCTAGGTGGTTTTGGTAATTAATGTTAACATATCTCTTGTTGAACTAACACTTTTATCTAGTATATTTCAGACAAGTTCAACAATGGAGTGGCATGGACTAAAGGATGTGGGAACTCCTTCAAGATGCTAAGGACAAAGGATTGGCTCAAGCTTCAAGCCCAAGACTCTTCATTTTCCATTTTAGTGATCCAAGATCACATTGAGTCTATAGGAAAAGTCAATACTATCAAGAAGGGATGAGGTGTTGCTTAATGAGTTTCTTGCTCCACAGTGCTTAGTGACATGCTCCAAAACCCTCAACTACTTTCCCACTTCCACACATATGTCCTAAACCTAAAGTCAAACTCGGCCCCACCGATTCTTTCTATCCGGAGCCACCGAGTTCAGATGTCATAGCCACTGCCACAAACCCTGGGCAAATCGGTCTCACCGATAGGGATCTCGGTCTCACCAAGATGGGATTGTAATCTCTCTGTGTATGTCCATTATCAAAATCGGTCTCACCGAGTTTGAGCAATCGGTACTACGGAGGTTACAATGCAAACTCTCTGGTTAACTTATTACCAAAATCCGTCCCACCGAGTTTGAGTAATCGGCCCCACCGAGTTTGCCTGACCAACTCTTTGGTTAGCTAATTACCAAAATCAGTCTCACCGAGTTTGTGTAATCGGTCTCACCGAGATTACGTTATGCCCTAACCCTAACCATATCGGTCCTACCGAGTTGCATGTTGGTCCCACCGAAAATCCTAACGGTCACTAGGTTTACTGAATCGGTCCGACCGAGTTTGTTGATTCGGTCCACCGAGTTTGGTAAATTGTGTGTAACGGTTAGATTTTGTGTGGAGGCTATATATACCCCTCCACCTACTCTTCATTCATAGAGAGAGCCATCAGAACAAACCTACACTTCCAGCATCCTATTTCTAAGAGAGAACTACCTACTCATGTGTTGACCAAGATATTCCATTCCTACCATATGAATCTTGATCTCTAGCCTTCCCCAAGTTGCTTTCCACTCAAATCTTCTTTCCACCAGATCCAAATCCCATGAGAGAGAGTTGAGTGTTGGGGAGACTATCATTTAAAGCACAAGAGCAAGAAGTCCATCATCAACGCACCATTTGTTACTTCTTGGAGAGTGGTGTCTCCTAGATTGGCTAGGTGTCACTTGGGAGCCTCCGACAAGATTGTGGAGTTGAACCAAGGAGTTTGTAAGGGCAAGGAGATCGCCTACTTCGTGAAGATCTACCGCTAGTGAGGCAAGTCCTTCGTGGGTGACGATCATGGTGGGATAGACAAGGTTGCTTCTTCATGGAACCTTCGTGGGTGGAGCCCTTCGTGGACTCGCGCAACCGTTACCCTTCGTGGGTTGAAGTCTCCATCAACGTGGATGTACGATAGCACCACTTATCGGAACCACGCCAAAAACATCTGTGTCTCCAATTGTGTTGGAATCCTTCAAAACCCTTCACTTTACATTCTTGCAAGTTGCATTCTTTACTTTTCGCTGCTCATATACTCTTTGCATGCTTGCTTGTGAATGTTAAACTTGTGCCTAAACTCCACTTAAACTTAAAGAAGTTAAAAACTGCAACTTTGGTACTTAGTATCTAATCACCACCCCCCCCCCCCTCTAGACACCTCTTCTCAAGGTCCTACACTAAGTAATGCAGAGAATTACATGGCCCTCATTATCGAGCAAACAGTTTCATGTTCACATGTGTGCTAAACTACTTGTCAAAAATGGGATTACATCTCAAAAGCTTAAGAAGATAGATCAAGCAGTGTTAATACTCCGCACTTAAATCAAGCTTGCTTAACCACATTAAATCCTAAATATTGTAAAGGGGAAGATTGGTAAGACATGGGAACTCAACATGTACTCCATGTAAATGTACCGGGCTTGGCAACATGAACATCTACTTTCAGTTATTAATTTTGCACATAGAATCTAAAAAATGGGACAAAACACTAGCAGAATAAACTGTGGGTATAAATTATTTCAGGGGTAATATGTAGAAAATTTTAAAATTAGCAAAGGAAACGAACCTTGATTTAGTCAAAAGTATAAACAAAGAGTACTCTGCACCTGAGATACCATCTATCAGAGTCCAATAAAGGATAGAACAACGAATTATTCTGAATAGTCGGCACAAATCTACCACTAGCATGATTATGAAAAACAAACTCTATGGGTCACCACATCAGCAGCACTTGCTCCATGCAAAAAATTAACTCCAAGGTTGTCCAAATTAGGTACTATCTCACACAAACGGAATCAAATATGTGTTCACTTCAATTGGACAATTTCATGCAAAAGGAGATTAAAAAATCACATAATAATTTTATTAATGTGAAACTTAACTGGCGAACCACATTTTTTTTTGCATAGATGATTTGAGGACAGTTTCAATTCTCATTTAACCCGAATCAATCACACTTGATTTTTTCCATGATTTAAGGAAATTTTGATTCTCATCTCATTAAGGAGAAAGATACACGCCTGATTTTGTTCCCGTGATTTCAGACAAAGATACACGTCTGTTTTTCCACGTGATTTATTCGTTGATGCCAGTGATTTTATAGGGGGAGGGGGTGTTTATCAAATGTGGGATTTGAACCCACAACCTTTTCATTGAGGATTGACTAAGACAACCAACTAGACTATCTAATCATTTTCATGAGTTCAGTAATCAAGATCTAATCTAAAGATGTGTGAAGCACGTTCAAATCAGCAACAATTAGTTGTGCCAATCTGAGCAGTACGGTGAGGAGAGGCTCGCTCGAATATGTTTTGTCGGGGGAGCTTTTGAAACGAGAGCTTGACCGGTACAGTCGCTGAATCAATTTTTTTTTCTGAGATAGTGGATGAGGAGAAGACTTGTCATAGGATAATTTGCACATCTTCCCTGAGAAAGAGGTGAATTCAATGATCCACAACAGAATGAGTGGTCATGGTCTACTAGGCTACAGTAACTATGTGATAAACCAACTTGACCAAGCAACATGAATATAGTTTACCAGTTGTCTAAGTTGATAATTTACTCATTGCAGACCCGATAACTTATGTATAAACACCATGGTAATTTCTGACCAAGAGAAAAAGGGTTGTTGAAACATACCTGGTAATTTCTGCATAAATACAATGATAATTGACACATCGCAGATCTGATAATTTGCATAGAAGCACCGTGGTAACTTTGATCTTAGTGAAAAGTTGTTAAAATATACCCCGATAACTTTTGTGTAAATAGCATGGTATTTTAGTCACCGCATACATGATAACTTACATACAACACTATGGTAACTTTTTGACCTAGGAAAAAACTGTTGAAAATATACCACAATAATTTCCATGTAAATAGCAAGGTAATATATGCACCGCAAACCTGTTGGAAAACTTAGTAGAAAACAAAGAATTCCGCGCCTACGATCACCCAAGATCAATATGAAGGTGCATAATGGGTTGGGATCATAATCGTTACCATCACCGAGTTGCAGTGGAAGAAGAACGTGTCGGTGTAGATCGTACTTGGAGAACCTCGACCCGTCGATGAACGATCCCTCGAAGCGAAGACCGAAAGCACAACATCTCTACTTGGTTGCAAGCATGCAACCTTCACAATTTGGCAGCACTTTGCAGCCCAGAGCTAATCATTGCCGGAGAATTAGATGGAGGAGATTAAAACTTCATTGGACTTCAAATTATGCGGACAAGAGGATTATCCATGCTCTAATTAGTGAAATAGGACCAACTAGAAAATGAACTAGAAGAACTAGAGGAGGCTCCAAATTTTGTGTGTTCAATTGTGGCCAATTACCTCAAGTGTATATAGGTTAGAGGGGGGGAGGAGGGCTCCCACCAAGAAGGGAAAGCCTCATTAGGGAGCCATCCAAAGGGGGGAGGAGTTGGACTCCCCCCTAGTAGGATCCCCCTCCCCCCACGAGGAAAGAGGGCGCCTCCTCCACTTGGGCCTTCTAGCCCAAGTTGGCTTCCACTTCTTGGCCTTTTAAGGCCCGTTGATATTTAAATTAAATATAAAATATTCTAAATACTTCTAGACCATTTTATATTTTTTTAACATCTGTCGAAACGTTTTCCACCTATATAATATATCGGTAATACCTGGTATTACCCGATATTCACCGAAACCCTTCCGGTGACACCGAAACGCTTCTGGATCCTCTCGCAACTATTTCGTTTATTAATGAAATAATTCCACAAATATATGCTCATCACTATCGTCCTACTAACACTTAGAAAATCATGATTGCCTTAACCTTGTGACCTCTTAGGTTCGGTAACTCACAGACACGAACGAAACCGTTCGTCCAATGACCGACAACAGGACCATGGACGTCCGTATCGATCCCTATGAGCACACAAATGATATTCGAGTGAACCTTTGGTTATCATGTGATGTTATCTTTACTTCGCGATACTTTATAAAACCAGGGATGTGTCAGTATCCTCCTGAATCATCACCATGCTCACCATACCGAAATCCTCATTACCCGTTTTGTTCTTGTTTCTGGTTATTGTATTCTGTGAACCTAAACTAACTACTGCCTGTCGCTCGGAAACCAGAAACCGGTACACCTGGGCCTGACACTCCGACCACTCATCGTATATATACTCCTGGCGTAGCACTTCTTCGCCATCGATGATCTATGCACCTGCATCGTCACATGAGTCGATGATATGCAACATATATAGTTGAGCAACAGAAAGAGACAGACTTGGCAAAAATAGAAACAACATATCATAAGCATAAATAACAAAGGTCGTCGTACCCAAAATTGCCTAACTAGAGTGATCTTCGCTAGTCGAGGAGGAGGACAGTTTAATTACATCACAAATAAAGTTTCGCCGTGCATAACTCAAAGTTTTGTCATACAGAAAGTATGGACTAAACGGACATAATGTCATATATCGACAATCACTCCAACATGTCATGCCATCCATCCATGTCAGGGAGATAGTCCCCGAGCTTAGTGAAAGGCTTCATGTCGAGACGCTGAGAGGCTACCCATGTTCGGACGTCTTCCCGCGACATTTGTCCTTCTTCATAGAACATCCCTGTTTTTCCGACGACCTCCTTCATGATAATTTGGGCAAGTTCACGCTGGATGTTATAGAACTCAGCTCGAAGTCGATGATCCTCGATATCTCCTACGTCCTTTGCCCATTGCAGAACATGGGCATCGCCGGATCTAGGTGACATGCGAAGGTTCTAGTGATCCCGTCTGTACTCCAGCATGTGGTGTAGGACATAGAATCCATCATTAAGAGAATCGCTCGGTTGCTAGATGCAGCAGAATTCGGTCTTATGACCGAAGGAGAGCTTGTCGCCCCTTCTCTTCTTGTCCTTGACCTCTCCACCCCGTGCTTGGTAGTAAAACATAGCACTGTCGAGAACATCCTTGATGTGGGTGTAATCCTTTTTGTAAAAATGTTCTTCGACGAGTCAAAGTAAAGAGCATGGGAGTATCGGGGGTAGAGGATGATGAGGACGGCGCGCCCGCCACTGCGCAAAATAAGTACATCTCAAATTAATTAGCGCCCACCATGCAAATGAATGATTGAAATCGAAGGAAGGATATCCGCACAGATGACTTACGTGGGATGATAAGGCACGAGAATCGCCTCTTTGTCCTTATTGGCGATCATGAAACTGACGATGTATTCCCTCGCGTATTCACAGTGCTTTGCGCAGACTCCCAAGAAGCCCTCGTGCATGTAGTACGGGTCATCGACACAGATATGAGGTATCTGCTCAACCCCGATGATGTAGTTCATGTGCAAGGCATAAAGGCGGACAAACGTAAAATCCAGCTTCTTCACGTGAAACATGTTGAATATGTAATCGAATCAAAGGAAGAACTTATCCGCGGGGAAGCAGTCGACGTACGACATTTGCTGCGGAACATTAACCACGTAGAGTGGGTATCCTGGATATTTCGAGGCGATGAGGCCTTTCTCTATCCGCAGCACATCGTCATGAAGTGTCCTCAGATCGCCGAATATGGCCCCTAGCGCTCTTGCAGGTAGGATTGGTTGACCGGGGATATGCCATTTATCCGCATCGGGGGTGTCTATACGGTCCTGAAGCCGAGGCTGCTGGATCATAGAATTAGCTTTTTTGCCTTTCCTCGTTGTCTTCCTAGACTTCTTTACTACCGGAAGGTCGTCCATAATACGTTCAGCCTCCGGAGACGGCAATTCAGGCACCGACTCATGACGCTCAAACCCCGAGTAGGCGCCAGTATAGACATACTGTTGAGTGCCATCGTCATCCTCATCCTCATCCATGGCGACGTCATCAGCGACTAATGGAGCCTCTTCCTTACCCCATCCGCTATCACCCAACCCGACACCCGACGCTAATTGGGTAGATGGGGTGTTGATGTTCATACCTTGCTGAGGCTGCGTGCTCGTGGGTGTGCTCCCGGCCGCCTCCAGACGAAGCAGACTCTTTGGCCACAATAGGACCCACCAATTGCAACAATCACCAAGCCGCCGTGGTGTCTCGTCGTCATCCCCCACTAGTATCAAAGGAGGCAAATTCTCGTTGCCTGGTTTGACACTGGCCATGGAAACCTTGAAGACGTTCGGGGGGATAGGACGGGTATGGAACAATGGTTCCTTTGGCTCCATTATCGTCGCCTTCCCCACGTCCACCTTCTGGTCGCCGATGGTGTACAATATGGTGCACGGGGTTTCGTCGGCCTGCAAAGAAAAGTCTGTGATATGAGACATCCGAAAGGCAATGAAAACGGGAGATTATACATTTATTGAAGGGGGCCGGTGTGACAGATACCGTGAGGGCGTTGAGCTCAGCCAAAGATGAAGCACCGCCGAGCACGTCTGGTGCCGGAGCCGGTGCCGGAGCAGGTGTGGAAGCCGGTGCGGGAGCAGGTGAAGGAAATATACCCTAGAGGCAATAATAAAGTTATTATTTATTTCCTTATATCATGATAAATGTTTATTATTCATGCTAGAATTGTATTAACCGGAAACATGATACATGTGTGAATACATAGACAAACATAATGTCACTAATATCCCTCTACTTGACTAGCTCATTAATCAAAGATGGTTATGTTTCCTAACCATAGACATGAGTTGTCATTTGATTAACGGGATCACATCATTAGGAGAATGATGTGATTGACTTGACCCATTCCGTTAGCTTAGCACTTGATCGTAGTATGTTGCTATTGCTTTCTTCATGACTTATACATGTTCCTACAACTATGGGATTATGCAACTCCCGTTTACCGGAGGAACACTTTGTGTGCAACCAAACGTCACAACGTAACTGGGTGATTATAAAGGAGCTCTACAGGTTTCTCCAAAGGTACATGTTGAGGTGGCATATTTTGAGATTAGGTTTTGTCACTCTAATTGTCGAAGAGGTATCTCTGGGCCCTCTCGGTAATGCACATCACTATAAGCCTTGCAAGCAATGTAGCTAATGAGTTAGTTACGGAATGATGAATTACATAACGAGTAAAGAGACTTGCCGGTAACAAGATTGAACTAGGTATTGAGATACCGACGATCGAATCTCGGGCAAGTCTGTGTGATATAATGTTAAGGAGTAGGTCTTTTGTAGCCATGAACTCTGTTTTTTGTGCGCCGTGGCTGGATGGAAACATATGGCATTGTGAATCTGTACTGTACGTGCAGATTTCAGAGGGCGAAGACGGTCATGATTGACCTGGGCGAATCTGTACTTCACTTTTCGCGCGCGTGTGTGTGTGGAGAGAGAGAGAGGTCTGCTATGTATGTGCTTTAATTTACGCCGTCGAGTTGAATCGTGTAACTTCTGATGCTTTATATGAACAGCCGTTGTTTGTCTTCTATCTTTACCAACCCTGCCAAAGTTATCTGCTTTCACTGGTTATTCGTGGATCTAAAAGTTTTCCTTTGATTAAATGGCATTCGTTGTGATGGAATAGAATGCATCGACTAGCATATAAAGTATATAAAGGAATTCATTTACCTGATAGTTTTCGTAATGTGCCTGAAAATTTTATCCTTTGAAGAAGCAAGTTGCATCCTGCCTTGTGCTCATGCCCAACTGTTTATTACATGGAAGAAAAAGATAAGATGCCTACCTGATAGTCTTGCTGTCAAATTGTCATTTCCTGCTTGTGGCATTGTTAGCAAGTTCTGCAAGTCTCAGATGATAAGACGGCTTTCATCAGTGATTGTGACCACATAGGTGGATTTAGTTCAAACTCCAAGTTATAGTTTCTTCAGGAAAACATTCTTTGTTGGTTTTCTTGCGTAGGATAGTTCTTGCTTACTCATTGTGATCTCAAGGGGTTCCATAGTTCAATCTGGAAGCAGCCCTGAATATGTCAGTGCAATATGTCTTGGCTTTAGTTAAGCCCTTTTAGTGTTGAATATATTGGTGGGAGTTTTCATATCTTTATTACAATTTCGTAGAAGCAAAATCCTTCTCGATTAGAGCAATTTCTACCACTTTGGCCACACCTAACTTTGGTGTGTGTGTGTGTGTGTGTGTGTGTGTGTGTGTGTGTGTGTGTGTGTGTGTGTGTGTGTGTGTGTGTGTGTGTGTGTGTGTGTGTGTGTGAAGAGAGAGATAGAGAGGTCCGCTGTGTATGTGCTTTAATTTACGCCGTTGAGTTGAATTGTGTAACTTCTGATGCTTTACTTGAACCGCCCTTGTTTGTCTTCTATCTTCAGCAACCCTGCCAAAGTTATCTGCTTTCACTGGTTATTCGTGGATCTAAAAGTTTTCCTTGATTAAATGGCATTCATTGTGACAGAATAGAATGCATCGACTAGCATGTAAAGTATATAAAAGAATTCATTTACCTGATAGTGTTTGTAATGTGCCTAATAATTTTATCCTCTGAAGAAGCAAGTTGCATCCTGCCTTGTGCTCATGCCCAACTATTTATATATGGCAGAAAAATATAAGATGCCTACCTAATAGTCTTCCTAAAGTAAAATTGTCAATTTTTGCTTGTGGCATTGTTAGCAAGTTCTGCAAGTATGAGATGATAAGGCAGTTTTCATCAGTGCTTGTGACCACACAGGTGGATTTAGTTCAACCTCCAAGTTATAGTTTCTTCAGGAGAACATTCTTTGTTGGTTTTCTTGCGTAGGACGGTTCTTACTTACTCATTGTGATCTCAAGGGGTTCCATAGTTCAATATGGAATTAGCCTAGAATATGTCAGTGCAATATGTCTTGGCTTTAGTTAAGCCCTTTTAGTGTTGAATATATTGGTGGGAGTTTGCGTAGGACAGTTCTTACTTACTCATTGTGATCTCAAGGGGTTCCATAATTCAGTCTGAATCAGCCCTGAATATGTCAGTGCAATATGTCTTGGCTTTAGTTAAGCCCTTTTAGTGTTAAATATATTGGTGGGAGTTTTTATATCTTTATTACAATATCATAGAAGCAAAATACTTCTCGATTAGAGCAATTTCTAGCACTTTGGCCACACCTAACTTTATATGCCACAGAAGAAAAGAATAATTGCATTCAAAGGACAACATGCCTTCCTGATACAATCTTCCTAAAGTATTTGTTTTTTCATTTCATGCTTGTGGTATCTTGAGGAGAACATTCTTTGTTGGATTTCCTGCGTAGGGCAGTTCTTGCCTACTCATTGTGATCTCAAGGGGTTTCGTAGTTCAGTCTGGAATTCAGCCCTGGATATGTCAGTGCAATATGTCTTGGCTTCGTAAAGTAAAACTTCCATTTCCCACTTGTGGTATCGTTAGGAAGTTCCTCAAGTCTGAAATGAGAAAACTTCATTGCTGGATTTGTTTCAACGTTTTTTCCAAAGATGTTTGTGCCGCTTAATAACTCGTTTATGTCTAGTGTGAGTAGCAGTTTTTTTCTCCTTACGGTCCAGTGCTTGGAGTATGTCTACTTGTTTAAATGGTTTGCTTTAAGTCTTGAATAAAAGCTTTAGGAAGAAAAGGCTGAAAGTGGGACACTAGGACCAACCAGCTAGTCTGTTATGGATTCTTAAAAATGCTATATTTGTGTGTGTATACTGTGTGCTAACATATCAGTAGCTTTCACGCTACACGCTAATTCTTCACTTTTAGCAATGGCGTTTTGAATTGATTACTATTTACTGGATCACCTTTTCACTTTCTCAACTGGTGAAATTGTCACTGCAACAATGCTGAACTATGGCGATGTAAACTGTAACAAGCTTTCCTTGGATACAGCTAACGATAAGCATCAAACTTGAATGCCTTTTGTATGATACAATGTACATTTGTATGCAATCCTCGAGTTAGAATTTGAAACATATACCACCTTTTTTGGAGTGTACTAAGGATAACAATTTCTACAGTTTTTCTGAAACATAGCATTTCCTTTTGCCTAACTCTCATTTCCTATGTCATGGCTTACGCAGATCAGCTTAACTAGCCTACATGGTTATCCACGGCGACGGAGGCGGCGAATCCTAGTCGCACTGGGTCGCCGGCTGCTTCCCTACTGCTCTCCCCCGACTTGCGGCTCGGCTCTCCCTTCGCCTCTAGTGTACAGAATCAACTCCAGCATAGGTAAGCTCATTTTTCGTCCTCTCTACCCTGCTCCCTCTCATGCCCTCGTCTGTTGAAGAAAGAACGAGTCGCTCCTGCTCATCTTCACAACCTTACAGGGCTCTATGCCGAATGCCTCTTCCAGAACAATGAAACCCATGTCCACACCTAGCTTTATATGCCATGGAAGAAGAGAATGATGGTCAACATGTCGACCTGGTACAATTTTCCTAAAGTTAAACTTTCATTTCCTGCTTGTGGTATCGTTGTTCTGCAAGTCCCAACTGAGAAAATATCCATGCTGAATTTGTTCAGTTTCTCTCATCGGGGCTCAGTGCTTGGAGTATGTAGACTTGTTTAAATTGATTGCTGTAAGTCATGGATAAAAAATTTAGGAAGAAAAGGATGAAAGCGGGACACTGGGGCCAACTAATGTTATATTGTTTCTATACTGTGTGCTAGTATATAAGTGACTTAACTACTGCGTACTAAGAATTCTTCACTTTCAGCCATAACGTTTTGAATTGATTACTATTTACTGGATCACTTTGTTACTTTCTCAACTGCTGAAATTGCCACCGCAAGAATGATGAACTATGATGATGTAAACTGTAACATGCTCTCCCTGGATTCAACTGACGATAAGCATGGTGCCCTTTTTATGATACATTACACATTTTTATGCAATCCTTGAGTTAGAATCTGAAACATGTACCACCTTTTTTGTTGTGTGCAAAGGATAACCATTTATGCAGTTTTTTTTATGAAACATTGCATGTGCTCTTGGCTAACTGTCATTTTCTATGTCCTGGCTTACACAGATCAGCTTAATTAGCCAACATGGTTATCTCGCACCAGCTAGGGCACCTGTAATCACCAAGGTCCTACAGCCATATGTTCTAAAGATGCACTTCTGCAGCAACTTTGCGGCCATGCCAAACACCAGTTTGGTCATTATGTCGGCGACGGGGCCATGCGCTCTTCCGTCCGGTGCCGTACAAGTCATCGTAGATGGGGACTGCTGTCGTCGTCCATTCCCATCTGGCCTCTGAGGTAGGTACCTTTCTCTCTCTCCAAGCTGCACTGCCCCCTTGCGCTTGGTTTGGTTCTATTTGATTTGTTCGTCTACAATTTCCTTGATGTGATGTGGTTTCCTTCTTTACGCGGGTCAGGTAGGAGGAGACTGACCGCCATGTGGTGTGCGCACCGACTGAAAATCACCAGCTAGTCAGTCTCCTACTTCCAACTGTAATGGTGAGTCTCACTTGCCGTCCTCCCTCTCTTTTCTATACTGAGAACAAAAATGTATTTCAGGGCTCTGCTGTGTGTGCGTGTGTGACTAAGAGAGAGGGAGGGAAGGAGAGAGTCGGAGAGCTTTAAGTTGCCTTGTGATTTCGTTTCTAGTTGAATCTGCTATGAAATGTTCCCTATTGTTTATATACGCGGTCGAGTCGAATCATGTAACTTTTGAGGCTGGAGATAAACAGCCTTTGTTTTTCTTCTGTCTTTACCAGCCCTGCCTAAGATATTTGCTTTCATTGCTTATTTGTGGATCTGAAAGTTTTCCTTTGATTACACGACGTTGGTTGTGATGGAATAGAATGCATCGACTAGCATATTTGAGGCTATTCAACTTTAAGTGTATAAACGAATATATTTACCTGAGAGTGTTTGTAATGCGCCTGAAAAGTTTATCCTCTGAAGAAGCAAGTTGCATCCTGTGCACATGCCCAATTGTTTTCCTTTGATTAGATGGCGTTGGTTGTAATGGAATAGAATGCATCTACTAGCATGCTAAATTCCAAGGAGTGGTCATTTGAAGGATTGTTTTCCTTGATGTAACTGAGAAATAGCAGTGCTGTTAGTTATTCTTGCCCAATTATCAGCTGAAAATAGTCCAAGAAATCATACACATTGTGCATTCTAGTGCTTTTTCCCCTTCTTCCCCTCCGTTTCTTGATCCAACTCATGGTCTAAACATGTAAAATAGTTACTAGGCTATCATCCATTTAACTAACAGTCTATATACATAGATTTTAGAGCTACACACCTCCATGCTCTTCAATGCTGTCACTTGGCATGTCATCATCATCTCTAGTCGTTTGGGACCTAAGAACTCGAGCATCTCGTCGTAATCATCTAGGTCGATCTCCTCTTGAACATCATCAGGTTGAACCTCATCATGGTCACTAAGATTGAGCATCTCATCGTAATCCCCATCCAACTCTTGTCCATTCTTGACAAATTTCACTAAGATTGCCTAAGATGAGAAAGAAAGAATACTTCTATTAAGGAAAAAAATCTAGTAATAAAACGCATATCGTCCGGCAACAAGAAATACAATACAGAGAAGGAATGCCATCACACAACAGAATATAATTAACTGAAACATGTCATTTCAGAAAATACAATAACCAAAATAGCAGTAAGAATGTCATCATCTATATCAAAAGCATAGCACCTATTCTGTCCACATATGGTATCAGGCGAGCCAAAAAAATCGGAAACCATCCAAATAGACGCCCTCGCCAAATATTTGGCCAGGCAGATCGGGGGTGCGATCCAAACAGCCCCTATAAATCAAATATCGTCTAGACAAAAAAGCGGCATCAAGTTGATGCCGCTGTCTCTCTATATATAGTCAAACAAACATACATAATGGTGGTACCCATTATTTGATTTATTTAATTTGGGCCAATACATATTTCAGCCAGCCAGCCAAAGGGAAATTATTTATATAGTGGAGTACAACGCGGAAATCCCTTTTGGAGCTCGGGCTCCAGTGAGGCCTCCAAATTCAAATTTAAAATTTCATTGAAATTCGTATTTTTAGATTTCAAAAAATTCTGAAAACAATTACAGATATACATGAAGGCATAATACACATGTGTGTAAATTTTCAGTTCAAAATACATTGAAATGAGGGCTGTGCAAAAAAGACAAATCTGGGGCTGTTAAACACATGATACTATTCATCTTCCCAGGCCATGGATTTGTCTTTTTTGTACAGGTCGCAACTCAAGGTATTTTATCATGATTTTTTACACACATGTGAGTTACATCCTTATGTACACGCATATTTTTTTTCAGAATTTTTTGAACCATAAACGTTTGAATTTGATTTTTTCAAAAATAAAGGCCTCCATGGAGCTCGGCCTCCAAAACGCCTTTCTCTTCAACGAGTATATATAGTGGAGTACCCATTTTCATGAGGGCAAGAAAGTAGTACGAGAGCTTTTCCTTGTAACTAGTCGAAGTACTTTAAGCTACGACAGGCCCAAACTCCCTTTAGTCTCCATGACCTAACTATGTTCCTGAAAGACAACCACATCGCTATTTTACTTACGATCAATTGGTCAAGATGGCAAAATTACATGCGGAAAAATAGCCAACAGACTCATGAACAAACAAGGAAAGGAAAAGATTACAGTGGACCGCTCAAACGACATCTACTTTTGATTGACAGAATGTCATCATGATTCATGAGACAATATTTGAAAAAAAAGGCAGATTGATCTATAGTGTGAGATGGATCATCACCAAACATACCACATTTCATTTCAACTCCATAACTGGCGAGAAAACCATCGCAATTCCTCAAGCACCATGTTTCTTTTTATCTTAAAATATTGACAGACTCTCGATGCAATTAATAAAGAAAAAAATTCCCTATAATGTACAGGATTTTACATCAGAACGGGTTCCATTCAGGTAATACCTCAATTAGATTTGCACAGAACCATATATCTAGTACCATAACCATACGCAACAAAAGGTGAAATCATCAAACCGGCAATGCTACACAGCTACAGGGCTAGACTGATTCCAGTTGTGAATTTTGAAAGTTCATCAGGCACAACACGCTACGCATATGCAAGTTGAGATGTGGCTCATTTCCTGATTGACCAACAAGCACAAGAATAGCCAAGGCGGCAGTGGCGCCGCGACGCACTTGCCATGGACGAACAAGAAAAAGTTCCAAGACATCTCACTTTTGATTGATTGAATGTTTCAAGACACAACATCATCAGCACAGGGCAGGGCAGGGCAGGCGATATGAGAAAAAAAATACACTACACACAGATTGAAGGCCTCATGGCTGCTAAGCTATACTATGATCATCATCACCACCAAACACAACACATTTATCCCAATGTCAGCAACAAAATAAAAATGGGAAAAACAATCCCAAGGGCCAAGAAACTATATCACCACACTGGCACTTCTGTTCCGTTGTAGTAAGGCAAACAAGACTTGTGTTGTATCAACTTCCATGAGCGTGTTTTTTTGTTTTCCCCTTCAGCCATCATCTCATGTCCTGTAATTAATAATATTAAAAGAAACAGTCATGTCTCTCTACAATGAACATAACACAAGACAGAGTTGTAGGTGCATGGCTCTAAAGAATGTAAACAAACAAATTTGGGGTTACATTGGCAACCTCCGAGATTACATTGCCAACAATGCTAGCGTCACCGGGACACTCTTGAGATTCCTCGGCTACTCCGGCATGTTCACTGCACTCGACACTCTCTCCTTGGCAAACAATCGGCTCACCGGCGAGGTTCCGATGATGTTCTCAAGCCGAACCCTCACTCACTTGGATCTGAGTGATAAATTCCTCTTGGGGCCGTTGGACTTCATCGTGATACTTCCGAAATGTATTTTTTCCACATCGAAGACCTGCAAAAAACATTCCTTCGCATTTCCCTCAAAGCGGGGGGAGAGGGGCAGCGCCCCCCTGGTGTTCACATTGCCAACAATGCTAGCGTCATCGAAACGCTCTCGCGTTTCCTCGGCTACTGCAACACATTCACTGTCCTCGGTACTCTCTACTTGGCGGACAACCTGCACACCTGCAAGGTTCTGGAGATGCTCTCAAGCTGAACCTTCACCCGCTTGGATCTGAGCGGTAACTTCCTCTCTGGACCGTTGAACTTCGTCACAAAACTTTTGGAATTCCAAGAACTTCAACTCGACCGAAACGGCTTCACCGGGTCATTACCCAACTTCAGCGGCCTATGGAGTCTCCGGGTGGTTATTCTATTTGATCAAAGGTTTGTTCTATTCTAGCATTCAAACTTCAAAAATATTCTTGTATCATCTACGAGGATGAGCAGTGATTAAGCTTAGGGATGTTGATACGTCTCAAACATATATGTAATTTTTGAAGTATTCATGTGATATTTACAGAACATCAAGTTCTACTACCACAATTCTTAATCAAACTCTAGAGATCAAGAAAGTGGTCAGGAGGTAGAACTCCAAGAATGCTTAACATGCCTCTCACTCCAGGAAAGCCACCACTACAGCAAGTTGAACATCCAACAGTAATAGATATCTTGCATGAACAAACCAAGTCATGGATTTAAACTCCTAATCCAAGGAACAGATCAAACTAATATCATGAGCCAGGACTACCAAGTCATGGATTTTAGCTAGCCCGCGGTCATGGTTTTCAACCACTCAATCAGATTAACCATGCAGAATAACACATAAGGTCAAAATACCTTCTCAGGGAGCTCGGTGGGCAAAATGGGTGTCGTCATGCCAGGGGAGGTTGCATCATAGCTCCTCCATCTCCCAGCTTACAACTCGTTCACTGGAAATCCCATGGATCAACTCAAAAAAGCAATGCCCTTGCTTATTACAGGTGAAGAGCTTGAAGGCTGTTGGCATGCTCTGGCACAATGGTATCCAGAACACATCCGCCGCCTTCTTGTAGAGGCCCGGGTCAACCATGACCAGCTTCGCACTCTGGAACCTACACGCCGGCAGGTTTGGGTGGGCGCCGGGGCCGGAGTGGCCGCTGGCGCAGGCTCGAGGGAGGGGAGGGGCTCGGGGAGTAGAGTTTCTTTGTCGTGAATCTGCTAAGGCTAGGCAAGATAGGCTTGGATTTCCCGACCCGTAATATAAATAAATCAAACGGCAAAGTTCTCAATATATCTTTGGGGGACAGACGAGAGCGTTTGATTCTTGTCCAGTTGTCCCACGCAAAACAAGCAGCGGTGGCCGGAAGAAACAGATGCGAACTCCTCGGCTCAGAATGCTCTTTACTTTTTTCTCACATTGTTTGCCAAGCCATGCTCTTCTCTGTTCAAAATAACCGCAACTCTTTTGCAATCGATAGAGCCATAGAGGCAACACCAAACCATGCGAAGTATCTTTATCCCTCTTCCATTTTGCCCAAAGGCCGGGGCATTTTAAGGCATTCCTTCCTTGCCAACTTTTTCTCGTTTTCTATTTCAAAAGAGATGGCGCGTAGTGCTGTTCGTGAGACGACAAGGCAAAGTCATTCTCTGTGTGTGTGTGCGCATGATAGTAGGGACTTGGACTTCGCTTGGGTTTCTCACAAGATGAGCCCGTGAGCGTGACGCGTGACATGCTACAGTGGTTGGCTGGAGGAGGGCTGACAAAAGATACGGGCTAGCGCAGCGGTAGTCGTTGCGTCCATGTCTCTTTTTTGGGGAGGATTTCGTTGCGCCCATGTCAACAGTCTAGTTTCTCAACAACAAACGGCTAAAACAACAACAACAACAACAACAACAACAACAACAACAACAACAACAACAACAAGGTGTAGTTTCACCTGGCACGACTCGGTCTTGCACGGTACTGCACGCCTATGCTCGCGGTCAGTTATTAGGTTCTAAGGTTTGCTGGCAACGTCACAGAAATCGAGTGAAATTCAGCTTTAACCCCCCAATTTTGAGTTTTTAAGCTAATTGATTAGCTTAAAAACTCGAAATTCTAAAAGCTATCAAATAACCAGTTAGCTCTCCAAAAAAGAAATACAACCAGTTAGCTTAAAAATCAAAACCATATCATCCGTACACCCGGGCGGAGAGAGTGGGAGAACACAAATAGTGACGAGTGATAGGGGACTCGTCAAGGTGATTGATGACGGTGACCAGTATGAAAACTTCTTCATCCATAATGAATCACCAAAGTTGCCACCCGTGGAACCAGCTCCCGGATCCGACACACTGAATCCCTAACCCTAGACACAAGCATGTGAGAGGAACGAGCATCACACAAGTCCCGGGAGGGTGTGAACCTGTGCGGTTAACCCGCTTGTGTGTGTGTGTGGGGGGGGGGGGGGGGGGTTGCGTGGGGCAGGTCGGTGATATTTAGGCGGGTCCAGCCGAGGGAGGCGAACATGTTTGGACATATACGTTTTGTTCACATTGTTCAAGCTTGCGAGCAAAATTGCCATTTCTTCACTCGCCGGATTGATTGAGTTCATACCAAAAGATATCGGCGGCAATGAGATTGATAGCATATGACATTCCGTCTGACTACACCGATGAGTATATTTGCATTGGAGAAAATACCACGCTAAAATGCGTGCGATTGTTTGCTAAGCTTTTGATCCGGAATTTTGGTCCCGAGTATCTCCGAGCTCCCAATGAGGACACAAAGACGTTTATGGTGATGAATGAAGCAAGAGGATGGGCGGGCATGCCTGGAAGTGTGGATTGCATGCATTGGAGGGGAAGAACTGCCCTACGGTTTGGGCCGGGCAGTACACCCACTATTATTCTCCAAGCCATGGCTTCACATGACCTGTGGATTTGACATTGCATCTTGGATGGCCAAGGTCTCTCAATGGTATAAATGTATTGCATAGATCATATATTTTTGCTCAGCTAGCTAGTGGAAAACTTGGTTTGCCATTGTTGGACGTCATGCTTGCTTCTGTGATAAGAAACTCCTCTCAAATATTATGATTGCATGTGTAATTCTCCACAACATAATCATCGAGGATGAGAGGGGATGTAAACTTAGATTTTTTAACTATGAAAACATTGGTAGTCGTGTCAAGCCTGGCAGGAATCCAGATCAGATCAATGCATTTTTTATGACCTATCAGAAGATTTAGGACACACACCCAGCTTCGCAATGATCTCATTGAGTACCAGTGGCAAATGTATAAGAGATAGACTCCCATTTCCTTCATTTGACTTATTTTGTATTCATTTGTGATTTGAACAATTATTTTAATTCCGGAGAGTTTGTTTTCGTTTTAATTATTCAGATTTATATTGGTGTTGTATTGAGATCATGATTTAATTCTTTGGAGATAGAATACTACAAACTTGGGCAGGCCGGTAGCATCCATATTGGATTTGGACAGGTGGACACATGGATGACATGGGCTCCCGATGGTGATCGCTCTGTGGCCGGTGTTTAGGATAGCAAAGCATATTTACTACTCCTATACAAGTAAAGAAAGTAAGCATCATCACACTATGTTTACTTGGTTTGACCAGGCTTGGGCTTGGAGTTTGACAAGTCACGAGAGAGACTAGAGAGCACCCGCGCGTGTGACTGAGCTGAGCTCCCACTTTTCCAAACCATGGGGCAGCAGCGGCACCACCACCGCACCGCCGCCCAGCCTTAGGGGCGCCAGCGCCTTGCTCCTCCTCCTCCTCCTCGGAGCACCAAGCCGGCGCCGGCGTCTTCCCCTTGCTCCATCTCTTCTCCTCTAGTGGCGGAGACGCCGACATTTCTCCCTGCGCCCTGTCCTCTGCTCGCGTGTGGCGCCAACACAAGACGCCGGCGTCTTCTTCCCCTCCGCCTCGCCCCGCCTAGGAAGGAAGGAGTCACGCGCCTCTCTCCATCATCATGTCGTCGTTGTCATCTCTCTCCCTCGTCACGGGATGCCTCTTGCTCCTCCTGGCCGCATCGACCATTCCGCCATGCGTATGCATCAACGACGACGACAACATGCACACCATCGCCACGCCTGTCGGTGCCGACCGTGCTCTGGGATTGGGGAATGATTCCTCCCCATGCATCGACAGCTGGAATGATTCCTCCAAGCAAATTTTGTGTGTCGGCGAGTCAAAATAAATATAGTTATTCATACTAACTTGTATATTTTTTGCACTAATTTTGTTTTCTAAATTCATGATCATATTGAATATATTATGTAACTAAAATTGTATTTTGTAATAAACGTTACATTATTGCTTCTTTTCAATACATTGCACGTTGGATTTTTATAAGACCAAATCATATTAAATGTGAGAAAATAAGGAAGAAATAAATTGCATGCCTCTCAACTTAATTTGCCACACATGCATACGTGTTGTTTCTAAATTCGTTGTGCCTTAAAAATATATTTAAACCATATCCTATGAGAAAATAAAAGTTCAAATTCCTCCTCGGTTTATTCTGTTAAACTTTGGATGAATATAGTTTACATGACTTTGTGTTCATCCTTAAATAACTTAGTATAGATATCTAAATTGTTTGGTATAAGAAATATCTTGACAACAGTCTATGGCTTATAGAATAAAAAATAGGATAAAAAGTCTAAAGCATATTTATCATGTTTATGAAGAACTCGTCACTGGATCATTTGCATGTGGCATAATCTTTTTCCGGTCAAATGTGTCTTGCATATTACAACAGGTTCGACAAATCTATTGATGGCACGTGGTAATTAAATAGCATCGTTGTAGCTAAGATAACCTTTAGTACAATATGTAGGGCACTCACTTGAAGGTATACTAGTGGTCTAACTAGACTAGCCATCGCCACTCAGTTTATTTGTTTCTATGTGGTGCAGTCGAGCAACCCCTTCTCCATGTCAGGGTACAGTTGGTGTTTGATCATTGTGGTACTAACTCCTATGGCAACACCTCTGTCCCAACGGTGATGATTGGGGAGAAGTAATTATGCATCCCTCCTTAATTTATCAAAATATAAGTAAAACTACAATAAAGTGAAACTATGATAGCCCATATCTGTAATCAAATAGGGAGTTATACAATGATGTCAAAGAACATTAGTTTCATAATTTTGTTAAATCTATCATGTTGTGGTGGTAAGTATCTCCCAATGAACGGCAAATCATTGACTTGGCACATGTTTATACATGTTTGATAAATTTTAGTTCAGCCTTGGTTGTATTGAAGTTTGTAGGTTACCACCATGTTTATGTTTTCTCAATAATGTTACTACTAAAAATGCATGATTGTGGTTTCTATGATCACTAGAGTGGTTGCTCCCAGTCTTTTGCAGGCATTTTCCTGTACTAAGAAAAAATACTGCTTGTGCATCAAAAATCCTTGGACCAAAGTTTATGTCATAAAGTGTCCACTGTACCTACCAAGTCATGGCTAAGTAAGGTCATCCCAAGTAAATTGTAATTGGCACAAAACTTTAAAATCACAAATTGTTTTCATGACCAACCTTTTATTGTGTTGTAATGCATTTGAAGTCTATGAACTCATGATTGTGGTAAAGTGGAGCATAAATGAAGTCTAAGTCCCACCAAAAAGATGGAGAATGCCTGCCAAATAAAAAATATATGAGAAAAGGTCATCTCCTTTGCCAAAAAAATAAGCTCAATAAATGAAAGAGGGGAAACCTCTCAAACTATCATGCGGGGCGATAGAAGACAAATGTATTACATCACATTAAGGAACCGCTTGGCATTGCATGAGACATTTTAGTCCATTCCCCCGAGGGAGAGGCACGGCTACCTGCTTATAAGGAAACCATCAATGCTTTCCAAATACTAGAACCACATGAAGAGTAGTGATACAAGCGCGCGCACACACACATATGTTGCATGCGCTCACGTGTACATTCGCGACTAGACATAGGACACTTGGCGCGGCAGCGGTCAATTCGGTGTTACTAACTACTTTTTTTGTTACACTTGCCAGTACATGGTGCAATGATCACCAATTTTTCTTAACCTTTTGAGTGCTACAATATGGCGGGCTATGAGGACGGCGGACAATGTACGACTGCCGCTTCAGATCGTGCTAATTGCGGAACCAGGTGTCCTATAGAGGTGAATCTAGGGCATATCCATGGTCGTTGACGAGGTCAGCCGGAAGACGGGCGCGACAGTCTTGGATCTCCTCGCGGCGAGCGTGACCGCTCACTGGGACTGGGGGCACATGAACGCTATCAGCCGAGATGTAGGTTTTCACTATCAACAACAACTCGCAGCTTGAGGGGTGGGATCTCCCAAATAATCCTCCCTTGATTGGTAACCTCCGAGATTACATTGCCAACAATGCTAGCGTCACCGGACACTCTTGAGATTCCTCGGCTACTCCGGCATGTTCACTGCACTCGACACTCTCTCCTTGGCAAACAATCGGCTCACTGGAGAGGTTCCGATGATGTTCTCAAGCCGAACCCTCACTCACTTGGATCTGAGTGATAACTTCTTCTTGGGGCCGTTGGACTTCATCGTGAAACTTCCGAAATGTATTTTTTCCACATCGAAGACCTGCAAAAAATATTCCTTCGCATTTCCTTCAAAGCGGCGGCACGGGGGGGGGCCCTGGTGTTCATATTGCCAACAATGCTAGCGTCATCGAAACTCTCTCGCGTTTCCTCGGCTACTGCGACACGTTCACCGTCCTCGGTACTCTCTACTTGGCGGACAACCTGCACACCTGCAAGGTTCTGGAGATGCTCTCAAGCTGAACCTTCACTCGCTTGGATCTGAGCGATAACTTCCTCTCTGGACCGTTGGACTTCGTCACAAAACTTTCGGAATTCCAAGAACTTCGACTCGACCAAAACGGCTTCACCGGGTCATTACCCAACTTCGGCGGCCTATGGAGTCTCTGGGTGGTTATTCTATTTGATCAAAGGTTTGTTCTATTCTAGCATTCAAACTTCGAAAATATTCTTTTATCATCTACCTACTCGAGGATGAGCCGTGATTAAGCTTAGGGATGCTGATACATCTCAAACATATGTAATTTTTGAAGTATTCATGTGATATTTACAGAAGGTGTATATGATTTACCATGTTGTTTACACAAAAGATACTGGGGTATGTTTGAAACTTTTTTCTCACCAGGTGAAAAAGTCACCACAGTGTTTCAACGTAAGTTTTAAGGTTTGTGGTGTGTAAATTATCATGCAAACATAGAAATTAAGGTGGGCTTCTTTTGGGTCAAAGTTAGCATGATGCTTGTACGTAAGTTATCAGGTATGTGATGCATAAAATTACCATACTGTTACAAGTAAGATACCGGGGTATTTTTGAACAACCCCCCTTTGGGGTGAAAGTTACCATGGTGTTCGAACATAAGTTACCTAGTCTATGGTGCGTATTACCTTGTTATTCACACCGAAGTTGCCAATGGTGTGTGTTTCCATAAAAAATCCCTGGTCAAAAGATACCACAATGTATTATATGTGACCTATATGGTATGTAGTGTGCATATTACCATACGATTCAGAAATAAGTTACCGTGGTATGGTTTCAACAACACCCCGAAGTCAAAGTAACCACAGTGATTGTACATAAGTTATCAGGTACATGATGCATAAATTACCACGCAGAAAAATACCGAGGGTATATTTGAACAAATTCTTTGGGGTCAAAGTCACCATGGTTTGTCGTGACGATTCGATTCAAAATCCGTTTTGTAGCTCAAATCGCCAGCCTGATTCAAAATCCACTTTCACCATTAAATCTATTGTGACAAGTCCTTTGGAAACAGATCCCGTATTGGTATGTTTCAATAATTTTTGGGGTCAAAAGTTACCTTGTGTGGCTATGTAAATTACCACACTTATTGTATGTAAGTTACCACACTTATTGTGTCAAAATTACCACGGTGTTTGTGAATAAGTTATCATATCTATGGTTTTTATATTATCATGTCATTTACACATAGTTACTAGGGGATATTTTTTTCAACATTTTTTCCACATGGTCAATATTTCCGCGATGCTTGTCCATAAGTTATCAAGCCTGAGGTTCATACACTACTAGGGAAAAGGCTAGCAGCAGCGCGGGTTTTAGATGTATCAGTAGCGCGGGGATATGCGCTACTAATAAGGCGCTACAGCTAACACATAGCAGTAGCGCGTGCCCAACGGCGCTACTGCTACACAAGTGTAGCAGCAGCGCGGTTAGAGGAAGCTCGCTACTGCTAGTAGCTCTAGCGCGCTTTGCCTGGACGCGCTATTGCTATCGCGGCGCTGCTGCTAACTTTTATACACTCGCTACTGCTAATTTAAGTAGTTTTTTTGGCATATTTGTTTTGTATTTGAACAGGCTTTGTAGAAGAATCTTAAGCACATAGAAATGTCATCATGATACACATACAAATGCGTTCGAGACCACAAATGTAATCATAGCATGTACATACAAATAGTCTCATCATAATCATCATCCAACATAAAGTGATATCTTGTCATCATCTCGAAAATAGCGATACATGTAAGTCTCGAATACTTGCAACTACAACAACGTCATCCATCTAAACAAAGGTATACGCAAGAAGTGCTATCACTATGAGTGAGAGCGAACTATGCAGATACATGAGGTGGCGATTCTGAGTCCTCTCTCGCTAGCGTGAACCTCAAGTAACTAGCTTCTCCTTCTTGTCTGCTTTGAAGCCTTTATGGCTGGCGCCCGTGAACCCATTCACTTGCGCCTGACACTCATGCCACTCGTTGTACACCCCCGGAACCTTCCCTTTGTATACGACATAGCAATTCCATCTCGCCATCAAGAAACTAGGTACCTGTTAGAGATGCATGTTCATGAAGAGGATGTACAATCATATATATGCAACAAAATATACTAGAGCAACACCGAAAAAGAAAGGGTTAGCAACTAGATGCAACATACAGTACGCAAATTAATTAACTAGAGGTACGCATGTCATCGTACGCAAACTAACAAAGTAGCATTATGCAATTTCGGCAGGGACCATGGACATCACAAAGTTTCATCGCTACAAAAAGTATACAAGTTCAACTGACACATATCATCATCATCGGCACCATAAATCACTAGAAGTTCCATCCTTCCATATCATCGAGGACGAACCCTAGCTTCTTGAATGGCGTGAGGTCTAGACGTTGCATGCCTATGCGAGTTCGGACGTCAGCTCGCGATATAGGGCCGTGGTGGAACATCCCCTTCTCATCGACGACTTCTTTCATGATGATCGTCGCAATGTCGCTTTGGATGCGAAAGAAGTCATCTCTAAGTTTATAATCCGCTACTCCATGAGATTCTAGCCACTTGTGGATATGATCATCATTTCTGCTGTTAATGCGAAGCTTTTGGTGATCCTGTTGAACTGAATCATGAGATGGACGATGTAGAATCCATCCTTCTTGCTTGGTTTTGGGACATTGATGCAGGAGAAGCTAGTTTTATGCGCGAAACCCATCTTCTTGTTCCTTTGTTTCCTGATCTGCACGTGGCCACCTCTAAAGCTGAAGCCTTGGAGAGCATCATCTAGAATATTCATTATGTGGGTGTAGTTTTTTTTCTCGTAGTCTCTGGAAGGGTCAAAATACACGGCGTGGGAGACTTGCGGGTAAAGAAAGATAAGGACGGTGCGCCCGTTGTTGCGGGGAAAAGACACCCCAAATTATTCCCCATATGAGAGAGAAGGAATGATTGAAATGTACGAAAGGGTTGTCTGGAACTGACTTACTTGGGATGATAAGGCACGAGGACAATTTCCCGGTCCTTATTCTGTACCATGAAGTTTTGGAGGTACTCCCTAGCAGTTTCATGCTCAAAGTCGCCGAGACTCAAGAAAGACTCGTGCATGTAGTACGGATCCGCCACACAGATTTGCGAGACTTCTTCACTCTTCATGACGGAGCTCATATGTAGCGCAAAAAGGCGGACGATAGTAAAATCAAGCCACCTTGTTAGAAACATCTCAAAGATATGGTCAAACCGCAGGAAGAACACCTCCGCGGGCCGTGTGTCGATGTAGCACTTCCCCTCAGGCACACGAGCCGCGTATGTCGGATATCCTGGATCCTTTGAGGCTAATAGGCTTTTCTCAGTCGACAGCACATGGTCGTGCAGTCTCCTGAGATCCCCTGATAGTGCCTCCAGCGGTTTCAGCGGTAGCATCGGCTCGCCCGTGAGATGGAACATGACCGCACCTTTCACGAGTACACGCTCTTCATAATGCATCGTCTGGCTGCTATGTGCTCTCGCTTGTTTGGAGGTAGTTACCTTCCCCGATCTCTTCCTCTCCTTTTTCTTGGGCACACCTTCCAGACCCTTCCATAACCCCTGCCCCAGTGTTCCCGGGCTAAGTACTGTATGACCCTCGCGCCCGGCTAGTTGAGCCTGTGTTGAGGCGGCATCTTCAGGCGTGTCCTGTGAGGATTTCATGAAGAGAGACTTTTTGCAATCCATGGTACGACCCTGCCCGGGCATATCATCCATATCCTCATTAGCAAGCTGATAGCCCGATTCCTCATATGGTTGACTCATCATATCTATGTCACAGTCATACACATTTATATTGAGGTAATCCATAGGGTCGACCTCCGTCTCATCATCCATTCTCTGTTCTACAGGAGAAATTACATCAGCCAGTACTATTGCACCCCCTTCATCATGTCGTCCGCCGCTCTCACCGGCACTACATGAGCTGGTAATTGCGTAGGCGGGGTGGTGGTCTCCTCACATGCTTGTTGATGTGTGGTAGTTATTGGTGTGCTCTCGGCCGGCTCCAGACAAATAAGATTCTTCGGCCATATCAGCACCCAATTCTTGCAGCTTCCAATCCGTGGCGGGGTCTCGTCGTCCGCTCCCACATGCTGTACTAGAGGAGGCAAATACTCGTGCCCCGATTTCACACTGGTCAAGCTAACCCTGAAGTGCCCAGCGGGGATCGGCTGGTTGTGGAACGTGCGTTGAGAGGGGTCCATTATCATCCCCTTTCCCACGTCCACCTTCTGGCCTTTGATCAAGTAGAGTATGGTGCACGGGGTTTCTTTCGCCTGCAAACACATATGTCTGTGGCGTAAAACAACCGAAAGGCAACAAAATGGAATATTATCTATATATATATATGTTGGTGCGACATGTAATTACCGTGACGGCGTCGAGCTCAGCCAAAGACGAGGGCCCACCTAGCGCGCCTGAGACTGAGGACGGGCTGCTATGAGCGGGAGCGGCTGCGAGAGGAGGCCCGGTTGCGTGAGCAAGTGATGGTGCGATGGTGTTGTTGTTCATGGAGTTGCTCCCGACGAAACTGGGCAACGGGAAATCATGTACCGTCTTGTCTGGATTTTCCTTCGCCCAGTTGATGATAACTGGAACCAAGTTAGTAGCAAAATCATTTCGCAGCGATTCTGTACTGCATTGACCGCTCGCTTGTAGCAACTCATATTTGTCCTCGGCTGCTTTTTTCGCGTCCTCAGCTGCTTTTTTCTCGACCGCAAGCTTCACCTTCGCGTCGATGTCCGCCTGACTAAACTTCTTTTTCTGCTTCTTGGCTTCCGGGCCGTCATTGTAAAACACCTTCCACGTGGCGCGTCTCTAGCGCTGTGCACATGACCATATTGCGGCCGCTGGTCCAAAGGGAGTCCCTTAAGTTTATTCAAGGCCCGGTTGAGAGGGGTGTCCCACTTAGGCCTCATCGGAGAAGTAGGGCTTTCGGCTGCAAGCCGATGTTGCTTCTCCAGTAGTCTAATCAATTTCCTCGTGATCTTGTCCTTGTAAAAAACCTTGTTCTCCTTGTCCCACTTGTAGCGGGCCCTGATGAAGTCATGCTCCAAGGGGTTGGTGAACTTCGCAAAGGGGTCTGGGAGACCGGCGGCTTCACGTTCCGCATCCTCCATATCCCATATGGGCCTTTTACCGAGGTAGCCACGGCTTCCGAGGCGATGCTTCCCCGTGTTCCTTTGCCGAAGGCTTTTGAATTTCGCAGCCTTAGCTTTGGCTGCCTCGGTAGAGCAAGTGTCCTTGAACTTTTCGAACTCCTCTTTCGTAAGTGTCGGATTTTCCTCTAGAATCTTGGACAGGGGTTCATCAGCCTCAATAGCTCGTTTCACCCTCCCTTTCCAGGAGGCCAAATCATTGCTGAACATGCCCATGGCGTGATTGTTAATCTTTTTCATCTTCGGATCATCCCACGGTTGTTCTATGTTATCATCCCGGTCGGGGAACTTGAATCTCTTGTGCAACTTTGTTAGGAGCAACCGCGTCAAATGTTCACTCCTTAAGTCATCGTCGTTGATGCTCGCGCATTCCCGTAGGATGCATCCTACTTGGTTCCCATAGCACTTGAAGGTTCTTCCGGCTCTAACGGCTCAAACTTGCCAGGTGCCATCTTTGTGACCCCAAGTCGTCCAATCCCTAGTTTGTTAGGTTTTCGTATCATCTGCTTCTTATGCTTCCTCTTTCCGATAGCGGCATCGGCGCCGGTACCTTCCCCACCGGTCTCGGTGCCGCCATCGGTGCCGGCGCCGACGGTGTCAATGTCGGCGTCAATACCATCATCGAGTCCGACCTGCAAACCTTGCTTAGCAGTCAAATAGTCGAGGTACTCTTGTTCACCCTCATAATCCATCTTGTCTGCATCTTGGTCAGAAGGCCCAGTTTCTTCGTTGTTCGACATGTTTCCTATGATTAAGTGTCCTCATTTATTTCTAAAAGTATGAATAAATGAGAAATGACATAAAAGAAATCTATGTGCCAAGACTCGATATGCCAACTATGTAGCACAAATCATGCCTTTATTCACGGAAATTTCGCATGACCTTTACTAAAAATGGACATATCAAGTGCCCGAAATTCACCGAACGAAATGAATCAACATTCCGGCGTAACATAGGCCACTCGGATCATTTTCCAAACATGACATGTCCAAAACATGACATATGCACATATCACATGTCCAGTTCAAATTTGCATATAAATTCAGCTAATTTTGAAACCTAGCTAAATTCATAACTAAATAGATAACCTAATTAACATAACTGAAGAACCCTAGCAGAGAGAGGGGGGGTTTACAGAGGATGCAGGGGCGAGGAGGCAGGCCCGACGACGGCCGGGAGGGGAGAGGAAGGAGGCGAGGGCCGACGGGTCGGGGGCGAGCGCGCCGGGGTCGGGGGCGAGCGCCCGCACTGAGTCGGGCGAGGGCCGGTCGGGGCGCCTGGGTCGGGAGCTAGCGCCGGCGCCGGGGTCGGGTCGAGGCCAAGTCGGGTCAGGCGAGCACTGATCGAGGCTAAGCGCCTCCGCCGGAGTCGGGGGCGAGCGCCGGGGCCGGGTCGGGCGTGGTGGTGCGACGGGGGAAGAGAGAGTGGGGATTTGGGGGGAAAAGGCGGGATGAAGCAGGGCGAGCGAGAATTTTGGGTTAAGTGGACGTAGCAGTAGCGCATTAGCTCAAAACCCGCTGCTACTAACTTCAGTAGCTGTAGCGGTTTAGGTGAAATTCGCTACCACTAACTTCAGTAGCTGTAGCGATTTATGCAAAACGCGCTGCTACTACCTTCGCTACTGCCAGTTTTCCTTTTTTCCCTTTATTTTATCCCACTTTTATTTCCCGAGGGCAGTGAACAAAGGGAGGGAGATATATATTGCATCATTTGACGGTTAAATATGTATGCAAAATAGGAACATATATATTACACATCATTGGACCCATGCATAATTAATAATGGCTAAGTGTGTATACAAAATAGGAACATATATATATATTAAACATCATTGGACCGATAACATACGTTTCCTCAGTGCTGACGTTTTCGTTTTTGAGTCATCTTCTTTCCCTTCTTGTTCGTCGAAGAATAATTGAGCCCCTCATTGTGACTTTGCCTATTCCATGGAGTACGATTTTTCTTAGGAAATGTAGTATTGATTCTTCTTTTGACATATACTTCATCATCATCATCATCTTCCGTCATTGGGTTGCCGTACTGATCATAGTCTTCCGTTGGCGACTCCATCTATTCCAATGATGTTCATTTTGCCTTTCCTCACCACAACACGGCTGGGATTGCGCGGGTCAGTTATGAAGAAGCATTGTGTCACGTGCTTAGCGTGTACCAATGGCTCCTTTTTTGCGATAGCGTTCACGGTAGCGCTCTTGGCGCGGGTATAGTCATGGTAGTGAAAATCCGGCTTTCTCTTTCGACATTCTTAGCCCATATGACATGGAACATCGTCGTGTTGTGCAGTCTAGAGTAGTCAAGCTCCCAGATCTCCTCGATCCTTCCATAAAATCGTTCAGTTGCGCCGTTGTCGCTGCTGGTCATGCATTCCATCGTCACCCCTGAGTTCTGATCATCACTGTCGATATCTTTGGCCTCCGTGTAGAACGTGTATCCGTTGATATCATATGCCTGATAGGTTACGAGGTTGGGCGAGGGGCCATGTGCTAAGGCGTATATGAGCAAACCGTCCTTAGAGCCCTCCTCCAGGGGATTAGCAATAATATGCTCTTTGAACCAATGCAGGAAAGTGGAGTTGTGCTCTCTAGTAACTTTGGCGTCTGCCCTGCATACACCCGGTCACGATACTTCTTTGCGATAATTTCTTTGTGCAATGCGACGAAAGGATCTACCTCGTCTAGGTGTTGTAGCACTACCAAGTTTGCTCTGTCAAAGTCACTACATCGATCTGAGTATGCCACGTGCAGTTCCCTGCGACCGTTGTAGTGACCATCTCCTTCGAGCCTCCCATCGTGCTTGTTAACGGGCAAACCAACACTAACACCAGGCGGCTGGTCTGCGCCATATAGAAAATTCTCACAGAAAGAGATGCACTCTTGTGCCAAATAGCCCTGAACGATGCTTCCATCCGGACGGGACATGTTACGAACGAACCTTTGATGATCTCATTCATCCTCTCAAACGGCATCATGTTGTGTAGGAATGACAGCCCCAGGTCTATTATGTCATCCACAATATGGACACACAGATGCACCATCACGTCAAAGAACGCGGGCGGGAAGTACATCTCAAGCTCATTCAGTATCACAACGATGTCTTCCTGTAGCCTTTGGAGCTACTTCACACTGATCGACTTTCGACAGATGACGTCGAAAAAGTTGCAGAGACCAATAAGCGTGTCACGGACGTGCTTGTCAATTATCCCTCTAAGGGCAACAAGTAGTATCTGCGTCATCATCACATGACAGTCATGAGACTTCATCCCGCTGAACCTTTTCTTGTCCGTGTCTAGATATCTGCTTATCTTGCCATAGTAACCGGAACTAACTTTGACTCCGGTAAGGGACTTAAAGAATTGATTGATCTCAGCCTGACTTAAGGTGAAGCAAGAAGGGGGGCAATAATCCTCTTTCTTTATTTTCTTGCCCTTCTTCTCCCGTGCCTCTGTCTCCGTCTCTGTCTCGTCTGACATTTTACGGGGCGGCATGTGCAGATCTTCCCTGATTTTCAAATCTTACAAGTCTTTTCTTGCCTTCGGCCCATCCTTGGTCTTATCCGGCATGTTCATCAGTGTTGCGAGCAAGCTCTCAAGGACATTGTTACAGATATGCATTTAATCAAGGAAATGAGGTGTATCGAGTTTGTGCCAGTACTATAAGTCCCAGAACACAGACCTCGTCTTCCATACCTTCAGCAGCGGCTCCGACGCCTTTCTCATTGTCTTTCCCGGCGCGGGGCACTCCTTCCAGTTTTTCAACAGCTCATCGATTTTGGCACTGCTCCGCTTACATGGAGGTCCTCGATGCTCAGCGTGACCATTCAATAGATCTCCACGGTTTCTCCACGGGTCGTCCTATCCAAGCCTTCTTCGATGCCCCATGTACACGATTTTCCCAGACCCGCCATCTTTCCTTGACGTTAGCTGCTGAGACGTCGTATCATCCATGCACCGCGTGCATCTGCAATATCCATGGCACACCTGGCCTACCACATATCCGTAACCGAGATAGTCCTACACTATCGTGATCAGCACGGCTCTCATGTTGAAATACTCACCTTTGTTGGCATCCCATGTCTTGGCTGGTGTTTTCCATAACGTGTCTAACTCCTCTTGAAGTAGCCCCAGATACAAATTAATATTATTTCCTGGTTGTTTCGGCCCTTGAATAAGCATGCTCATGTGAATGTACTTTGATTTCATGCACAACTAGGGGGGAGGTTGTACATCCATACAAACACGGGCCATGTGCTAGGGGTTGGTGTTTTGGTTGCCAAACGGATTCATGCCATTGGTACACGCACCGAGCACGATGTTCCTTGCATCACATTCAAAATACCGATAGAAGCTGTTCAATGCTCTCCACTGGCTTCCATCCTTCACGTGTCTCAGCTTCGGATCATCTCCATCGTCGGGCTTCTTCCTCTCCACGTGCCAGCGCATTAGCTTAGCTTCCTTGGGATCTACAAAATACCTCTGGAGACGATGAGTGATCGGTAAGTACCATACAACTTTCTGGGGACATTACTTCCCGGCCTTCTTGTATCGAGAAGCATTGCACACCGAACAGCTTGTTTTTTCCGCGTGCTCCTTCCGATAAATTATGCAATCGTTTATGCATGCATGGTATCTAACGTGTGTCAGATCAAGAGGGCACACGATCTTCTTGGACTCATAAACAGTAGTAGGACATAGATTACCCGCGGGGAAGAACATCCTTTAGGTACTTGAGATGCTCATCGAGGCTAGTGTCGGTCCATTTGTTTTTAGCCTTCGTCTTCAGGAGTTGGAGCGTGAAACTCAAGCGGGTCACCTCAGGATTGCAACCATCATACAATGGAGTGTTCGAGTCTACCACCAGTTGCTCCAGCTTAGCCTCCTCTCTAGAAGCAGCTCTCTCAGTACTCGTCTCCTTGCGAAGCAATGCTTGAACATGAGGGTCCCGCACAATTGAACTTAGTACCGACGAACTCTGCTGCGTGGAGTCCATGTCGTTCTCTCCGCCGCCATGTCCGGCCCCTTCTCCTCCGCCATGTCCGGCCTCTTCCCCGCTGCCATTATCGATCATCTCTTCGTCTTGCCCCATGTCATCATTGCCTGCCCCGTCGGCATCCTCAACATCGTCATCCTCATCTTCAATTATCCACCGAGTATAGCCATCCATGAAACCAGTCATGAGCATGTGCGCTTCGACATGACCATCATCATGGGGCATAAAACCTCTGTCCGGTTATTTTCTTTCATGTCCTGCACCGCCGACCGCAACCACCTGCCCACCATCGTTCCACTGACCATCGTCAACTCTGCACGGTAATAATAAACAAATTGATTATAAAAATGCATGCATACATCAAAGTCATAAAAAAATTTGGCATGACCTTCCCTAAAAATAGGACATATATGGATCTAGAGTTTGCCCGGAATTCGCCGAAACGGAAATAAATCGACATTTCGGCAAAACATAGGCAACTCAAAAGCACAATTTGGCGTCAACTCATGCCACACACACAATTTCCACAAACATATCACACACACATAAACAAATTTCCATTTTGCAAAAGCATGAAATTTTCATCACCTCTATCTCGATCGAGATCGAGCACATGGTGGAGATGATGTTGTAGGGAGATCAAAAGTGCACAAAGCTCTTCTTGACAAAGATAGCTCTAGTTAGGGGGCAAATAGGTCACTTAACTAAATCCTACATCTACCTAGCTACCTAATTTGGGAGGAGACAACTTCAACTAGTGGAGGGGGAAGGAAAAAGAGAAAGGAGATGCATTAATGGAGGTGGTGTAGTTAGGCAGGAGTAATGAAGAGAGAGAAAGGTGGATAAAAGAGAGAGAGTAATAGGGGAGAAGTATTGAGGAAGAAGAAGAGTGAGAGTGGGAGCATGTGGGGGAGGTAGGGGGAAGGGATGAGAGGAGGGGGAGGGGGAGGTAGGGGAAGGGAAAGAGAGGAGGGGGAGGGGACGGACGGGTGGGGAAAAGGTGGTGGGTTGGTGTGGATTAACAGTAGCGCGGGATCTAAAACGCGCTGCTGCTAAGGAATTAGCAGCAGCGCGCTTTGGGATACGGCGCTACTGCTAACAGGGACAAAAAAGTGTGGCAATTTGAAATTTAGCAGCAGCGATCTCAGAAAAAGCGCGCTACTACTACATCCGTAGCAGTAGCGCGGTTCGCGCCACCGCGCTACTGCTAAATGGAGTTAGATGAACACCGCCGGTTTAGCAGCGCGGTTTACGCCTAGCGCGCTACTGCTAAAAACTTATCAACAGCGAGTTTCCCGCACAGACGCTACTACTAATTAGCAGCAGCGCTCCTTTTTGAGCCGCGCTGCTGCTAAGATTCTGTGTATAGGCTTTTTCCTAGTAGTGATATATTACTATGATATCTACACAAAAGTTACGCAAGAATGTTTTTCAACAACTTTCCCCCTAGTCAAAAGGTTAGCATGTTCTGACGTAAGTTACAAGGTTTTGTTGGAAATATGCCCTAGAGGCAATAATATTTGTATTATTATATTTTCATATTCATAGTTAAGAGTTTATATTCTATGATATAACTGCTATGATCCTGGAATATGCGATTCAGTGGAAAATTATATGCACGTGTGGAATGCTAAACGGTAAATAAAAGGTTCGTAGTCTCGCCTCTAAGACTAATTCAAGTGTTGTTGGTGATCACGTTTTCCGGATCTTAGGATATTTTTAAGTGTAACGATAGTCCTAAAACAACATTGAGATTATGACGTTGGAAGAACGACCATATTGAATCGGTCAAATCTTGTTTGTTATGAATTGAGTTAATATCATCTGTATTCAGTTGTAAAAACATGGAATGTCAACGTGTGATATTTCTCCTTAGACCATGAGAGTATCGTGGTCCTTTCTTACCATACGGGCTTTGAGGTTGCTCAAACATCACCTGTAACACAGTGATCATAACCATACCTTACAGGTTCATCGAAAAGTTTGACAAGTGGCTAGATAGCTCGAGAGTGGGATTTGCTCCTCTGACAATTGATAGATATTCTTAGGACCCTCTCGGTGTGAGAGCATCAATCATCGTCTGGCCTGACTCAAGTGACTGTGTCACGGGGATGCCAGAACACAATAACGAGAAAGAAGAACAAAATTGATAAAGAGGATTTCATTATAGTGAGCATGGTGGTGACTTAGGAGGATACCTATACATCCCGGGTTTTGTAAAGTATTGTGAAGCAAAGGTAACATCACATGATAACCAAAGGTTCACTCGAATATCATGCTTTTGCTCATAGGGATTGATACAGACGTCCATGGTCCCACTATCGGTCATTGAACAAACGGTTTTTTTCATGTCTGTGAGTTATCAAACCAAGGGGGTCACAAGTTTAAGGCAACCAAAATCTGCCGAGTGTTAGTAGGATGGAAGTGATGAGAATATATTTGTAGAATTGTTTCATTAATATTCAGAATAGTTCTGAGAGAATCCAGAAGCGTTTTGGGGTCACCGAAAGAGTTTCAGTGAATATCGGGTAATACTAGGTATTGTCGATATATTATATATAGGTGTAAAATGTTTCCGAATATATTTAAAAATATATAAAATGGTCTAGAACTATTTAGAATATTTTATATTTAATTTAAATATCAACGGGCCTTAAAAGGCCAAGAGGTGGAAGCCAACTTGGGCCAGAAGGCCCAAGTGGAGGAGGCGCCCCAGTTGGGGGAGGGGGGAGGGCGAATCCTACTAGGCGAGGAGTCCAACTCCTCCCCCCTTTGGATGGCGTCCCAAGGAGGCTTTACCTCCTTTGCGGCAGCCCTCCTTTCCCCCTCTAAGCTATATATACTTGAGGTATTGGCCACAATTGAACCCACAAATTTTGCAGCCTCCTTTAGTTCTTGTAGTTCATGTTTTAGTTGGTCCTAGTTGACTAATTAGAGTGTGTCTAATCCTCTTGTCCTCAAAATTAGAGGTCCAGAGTGGTTCTAATCTCCTCCCACTAATTCTCCAGCGATGATTAGCTCTGGACGGTGAAGTGCTACCGGATCGTGAAGGTTGTATGCTTGCAACCAAGTAGAGAGGCCGTGCTTTCGGTCTTCGATTCGAGGGATCGTTCATCGATGGGTCGAGGGACTCCAAGTACGATCTATGCTGACACGTTCTGCTTCTACTGCACCTTGGTGACGGTAACAATTGTGATCTCGACCCGTTATGCACCTTCATATTGATCTTGGGTGACCGTAGATTTGAAATTCTTTGTTTTCTACTACGTTTTCCAACAGGTTTGCGGTGTGTATATCACCTTACTATGTACATGGAAATTATTGGTGGTATATTTTCAACAGTTTTTTCCTAGGTCAAAAAGTTACCATGGTGTTTGTATGGAAGTTATCATGTATGCGGTGATTAAAATACCATGCTATTTACACAAAAGTTATCGGGGTATATTTTAACAACTTTTCACCAGATCAAAGTTACCATGGTGCTTCTATGCAAATTATCAGATCTGCGATGTGTTAATTATCATTGTATTTATGCAGAAATTACCAGGTATGTTTCAACAACCCTTTATCCCCTGGTCAAAAATTACCACGACATTTGTACGTAAGTTATCGGGTCTACAGTGAGTAAATTATCAACTTAGACAACTGGTAAACTATAGCCATGTTGGTCAAGTTGGTTTATCACATAAAACTGTAGCCTAGTAGACCATGACCGTTGTGGATCATTGATATTCACCTCTTTCTCAGGGATCCTATGACAAGTCTTCTCCTCATCCACTATCTCAGAAAAGAAGTTAATTCAGTGACCGTACCGGTCATGCTCTCATTTCACAAGCTCCCCCCCCCCCCGACAAAACCTATTCGAGTGAGCCTCTCCTCACCTGCTGCTGATTTGAATGTGCTTCACACATCTATAAACTGGATCTTAATTAGTGAACTCATGGAAATGATTAGATAGTCTAGTTGGTTGTCTTAGTCAATCCTCAATGAAGAGGTTGTGGGTTAAATCCCACATTTGATAAACATCTCCTCCCCCCTATAAAACCACTGGCATCAACGAACTAATCACGTGAAAAAACATACGTGTATCTTTGTCTGAAATCACGGGAACAAAATCAGGCGTGTATCTTTCTCCTTAATTGAGATGAGAATCGAAATGGGACAAAATCATACGATCATTATCATCTACTTTCAGTTATTTTTATACACGTGCATACACTCATCCCTATGAAGGCGCACACACACCCCCTATCTCTATTAGCACCTTCGCAAGACTGAGCCGACATATCATCTTGAAATTTATGAAGTCACCGTAGGCACCTCGTCGTCGATGGAAACGTCTCCTCTCACATCCTGAAATAAATCCAGGAATAAATGCAAGCACCAGGACTTGAACCCTGGTGGGCTGGGGATACCACAGTCCCTCTAACCATCCAATCACAGGTTGGTTCGCTTATCATACGCTTCCTGATGCGTTCATATTTGCAAAAAAATGTGGTTCACCAGTTAAGTTTCAAGTTAATAAAAAATATTATGTGATTTTGTTTTTATCTCCTTTTTGCATGAAGTTGTCCAACTGACCACAGATTTGGTCCCGTTTGTGTGAGATAGTACCTAATTTAGACAACCTTGGAGTTGATTTTTTGCATGGAGCAAGTGCTGCTGATGTGGTGATCCGTAGAGTTTGTTTTTCATAATCATGCTAGTGGTATATTTGTGCCTACTATTAGGAATAATTCATTTTTCTATCATTTATTGGACTCTGATAGATGGTATCTCAGGTGCAGACTGCTCTTTGTTATTTTTGACTAAATCAAGGTTTGTTTCCTTTGCTAATTTTAAAATTTTCTACATATTACCCCTGGAATAATTTGTACCCACAGTTTATTCTGCAAGTGTTTTGTCCCATTTTTTAGATTCTATGTGCAAAATTAATAACTGAAAGTAGATGTTCGTGTTGCCAAGCCCGGACTACATTTACATGGAGTACATGTTGAGTTCCCATGTCTTACCAATCATCCCCTTTACAAGATTTAGGATTTAATGTGGTTAAGCAAGCTTGACTGAAGTGCGGTGTATTAAGTATTAACACTGCTTGATCTATCTTCTTAAGCTATTGAGATGTAAATCCCATTTTTGACAAGTAGTTTAGTAATCCCTCCGTCCTAAAATGTAGTTCCCTGCCATGTAGTTCTCGATAATGAGGGACATGTAGCTAGAATTTTGGGACGGAGGGAGTACAAAGGTGAAGATGAAACTGTTTGCTCGATAATGAGGGCCATGTAGTTCTCTGCATTACTTAGCACGATGAAGCTTTTTTGTTTGGAGCTAGGATTGCCTTTAAAGTGCTTTGACCAAAATGTAAGGTAAGCATAGTGTGGTGATTGGAGCTAAAATTGTACTCCCTCCGATCCATAATAAGTGTTGACACTTACGTATTATGTATCGGAGGAAATATGTTATTGTTCAGATTTCATAGTGTACAATTTGCTTTACTTACCAGTGCCATGGTGCCATGATCAGCAAATTTTCTTAACCTTTTTAGTGCTACAACGTAGCAGCTTGGGTCTGGCATTGAATTGAAGATAAAGAGAAAACAAATGGTAACCATGATATTTCTTGTAGGCAACGACCCTGATCTGCATGGCAGTATTTCAATGTGTAGTTGTTTGAGGAAGGTGATATGTTAGATAAGTATGCTTCATGACTTTAATCGAAGTTGTAATTTTTAGGTGAACGAGTTACTCATGATTTCCACATCTGCACCTAATACTATTTCTAATTGTCCACTCTTGCCGCTCAAATTATGGTCACCCCGGCAGCAATAAAATCCATATCATGACATTCGGGGTCTGATTTTTGTCATGTGCTTGATGCATCATCAGGATCAAAGTTGTGCTCATATGGGACATCAATTAACTCAAAATTTTGTTTAAAGTCGATCTATTTGTTTACTACCCGCAAAAAAAAAAAATCATCTTTTTTGTTTACTTGCTGGTGGTGTCAGATCCAAATGTCTACATTCTGCGTAATAGAATTCAGCTTAACTGTCACATCTATGCCGCCGTTGACATTGGGATTTGTCATGGTATTAGTGCACCACCCAGATTCTCAGTTAACCACTGCTTGTGATAGTTTTTCTGTTTACGTATAAAAATTAAAGCTTAGAACTAGTATCTCAAAAACATGTCTCCTATATATATTTGGACTCTTCTAAGTTGTTCATTTCTTTTCTCATATGATTGTACCATTTGTGTTTCTTTGTAAATAGTTCAAATATTTGTTGTTGACCTGAGTGGGCATGGCAAAGCACACCTTCATGTTCTAGTGAGACGAGATGGACAATGCCCGACTTTGGGGTCGCCAACGACAGGGCACATCTTCCTCCACTCGCGCACCTGTTCGGCTCGCTAACGATAGGTCGACAGCCAACTGGCGTGTGCTGGGTACGACATCCTAGGGTGGACTGTTGTGTCGTGCCGACCCGTGTGCCAAGCCTCATGGCCCAGACACGGCCCCTGACGTGCCGCGTGCCATGTACGGCCCATTTACCCCTTCGGTGCCAATTACACGCCGCGTTGCGATGGGGGAAACATGAACCAACTTCATTTTGCTCAAAAACAAAAACCTCATGTGTCGTCGACAGCTCAACTTACAGACACAACGCCAACCACCTCATCGGTGAATCAGAACCGGGGCACATCTCCTCCACTTGCGCCTGTTCGGCTCGCCAACAACCGGGTGCCGTTGTTGGTGAGCCACTGGCGGGTGCGGGGTACGACTCGTCCTAGGGTGGACTAACTAAATGAAACGACGTAGTAGTAGTGTAGTAGATATACAACCAACCATTGCAACGGATGACGACCAGGAAACTCCCATGCAATCATATAAATTTAAACATGCGTGAAAACACGAATTATGTACCTACGAATAGACAAGAGTTATTCGCAAAAAAAAAAGAATAGACAAGAGTTATGGAATTATGGAAATGTACCTACGAATAGACAAGAGTTATGGAATTATGGAAATGTACCTACGAATAGGCAAGAGTTATTCGCAAAAAAATAGACAAGAGTTATGGAATTATGGAATTTGCGAAGATATGGTATGCACTATTGTAGAGTTGATAGAATTTCCGTGATCCACGGTGCATGCCATACCTGTCACCAAAGGCACGTACGCACCCCTGGCGTACTATAACTACGGCACACCTCGTGTGGTCTATCGGTGATCAGATCCTAGTTTTGAGACCTCGAATCATCAGGGCAATGGCGTACCAGCAGATGTGGACGATACGAGTGCTCGTCATGGCCATCGTCCTCATCGGCGTCCCATGGGGCGCCGTGTGCGTGCCCGCGGGCCGCGGTGACACTGAGGCCATGCAAGCCATCGCCAAGTCCATCGGGTGGGCTGTCCCCTCATCCGACCCGTGCGACGGCACCTGGACGGGCGTGAGCTGCAACGAGATTGGCCGCGTCACCTCCATCGTCGTCACCCACGCCGGCCTCCACGGCGTTCTCAACGGTTCCGATGTAGGCAAGCTCACGTTCCTGTCCGACCTCGACCTCAGCTTCAACGCCCTCATCGGCCACCTCCCGCTCCTGCCGACGCCTCACCAGCACCTCCGCAGCATCGATCTCAGCTCCAACTCCTTGACAAGAATCCCCGGCGGCTTCTTCGCCGCCCTGCCGGCCCTCGAGGCCATCGCGCTCGACGACAACGACATGCTAGTATTGTGGGATCAGCGGGACCTTGTCACCTGCTCCGCCCTACGCAGCTTCTCCGCCAACAACGCCTCTATATATGACAACTTCCCCAATTTCTTCGGCGACGTCGCCTTGTTCCCCGCCCTGGAGAGGCTGTCCCTCGCGAGGAACAGGATGTCTGGGGCCGTCGGCACCGGTTTCGGCGCTAACAGCAATATCAGGTATCTAGATGTCGGTGGCCAGCGCAACGACCGAGATAAGATCACCGGCCGCCTCGACTTGTTCATCCCCGACATGGTCAACCTTGTGGAGGCTCACTTGGATCACAGCGGCTTCTTCGGGCCCCTGCCAGATGTTACCAAGCTTGTCAACCTCCGCGTCTTTGATGCATCCTACAACGACCTCTGTGGACACCCCAAGTTCGCCCCCGGGACGGCGGTCACCCTTGATGGAAATCCCAATGTCGGATTTGCATGCTAGCTAGTAGTAATTAATTAATGTTTCATCATAGCATGCATGCACGATGCATGTACTCTAGTACTCACACGTATGGGCCGGTTATTATCAATAACGTATACATTCTTGTGTATTCTTAGGTACATAATTTGTGTTTTCACCGCAGGTTTAAATTTATTACTCGCAAAATGTCTTGCATTATGGGACGGAGGGTTGGATGTATATCTACGCTACTATTATGTCGTTTCGTTTCGGATCGGTAGTCCACCCTAGGACGTCGTACTCCAGCACCCGCCGACGGCTCACCAACAGCGGCAGCCGGTCGTTGGCGAGCCGAACAGGCGTGACTGCTCTTGATTCACCGATGAGGTGGTTGGCGGAGCTGTCAAGGACACACGAGGTTTTTATTTTTAACAAAATGAAGTTGGTTCGTGTTTCCCCCATCGCAATGAGCACCAATTTTGTTTGAGCGGTCGGTGCAAAGCAAACCTGGCCATTTGGGCCGGGCAGGCCTCTTACCATGCCAGCATGGCACGACGTGAAATTGGCACCAAAGGGGTAAATAGGATGTGCCTAGCACAGAAGGGGTAAACTGGCCGTGCCTGGCACGCGACACACCAGGGGCCGTGTCTGGGCCATGAGGTTGGGCATGCCGGTCGGCACGACACAACCTTTTATATTTATTACATTGTTTCATTTTGTTAGTCCACCCTACGACGTCATACCTAGCACCCGCCAGCTGCCTGTCGTTAGCGAGCCGAACAGGCGCGAGAGTGGAGGAAGATGTGCCTGGTTGGTGTCGTATCGAGCATTGCTTCTTTCACTCGGATCATCTAGCATCGGACTTGGTAAGTTGAGCCGTCAATGACACATAAAGTTGGTTCGTGTTTCCCACCATCACAACGAGCACCAATTTTGTCTGGGCAGTCGGTGCAACGCAAACCTAGCCATTTGGGTCGTGCAAACCGGGCCGACCTGTTACCACGCTAGCATGGCGCGACGTGAAATCGGCACGACACGGGCTTAAGCGGGCCATGCATGGCACATGGCACGCCAGGGGTGTGTCTGGGCCATGAGGATGAGCACACAGGTCGGCATGGCACAACACGTTTATATTTATTTACGTCATTTCGTTTCACTAGTCCACCCTAGGACGTCGTACCCCGCACCCGCCCAACAACGGCATCCTGTCGTTGGCGAGCCGAACTGGTGCACGAGTGGAGGAAGATGTGCCCTGGACTTGATTCACCGAGTGGAGGAAGACATGCCCTGTCGTTGGCGACAAGGCAATTTCAGGCATTATCCATCATCTCACTATAGCATGAAGGTGTGCTTTGCCGTGCCTTCCCAGGTCAACAACAAATAATTGAGCTATTTACAAAGAAACACAAATGGTACAATCATTTGAGAAAAAAATGAACAACTTAGAAGAGTCCAAATATAGTAGTTCTAAGCTTCAATTTTTTATACCTAAACAGAAAAACTATGACAAGCAGTGAGTGGTGCACTAATACCATGACAAATCCCAATCTCAACGGCCGCATAGACGTGACGGTTAAGTTGAATTCTATTACGCAGAATGCAGTCATTTGGATCTGACTCCACGAGCAAGTAAACAAAATAGATCGACTTTAAACAAAATTTTGAGTTTGGCCGACCTCACACAGAACCATAAGAGTCTTGAGAGGATCATAAGACGAAGTTCTATGATCTTGATGTCAAGGTTACAGAGACGCAGAGCACCATAGATAGTCTGAAGAAAGAGGTGGATGAAGCCAATACACAGTCCAGTGATGATGATGAGCATCATGGCACAGGTCTTCGCACGACCACACAGTTCCAGACTATGCCTAGATCAGCAGCAGTACTAGTCACTTCCAGAGCTACAGTCTCAGCTCCAGCTGCTGCATCTACGGTTGCTCCTTCAGTGCCTCCTGTTGTCTCCACACCTCCAGCTCAACAAACATCAGCAGAGATGTTTGCTGACACTCTTCTCTCCACTCCGACGTCACGACAACATGGAATGTCACTATTGATGAATTACTGGTGACGTTGGTCACGTGGCACACCTTTACCCTCCAAAATACTGATGGCGTAGGGTCCAATGCCAGCACTATTTTTTAACAATGCCGTCATATTGGTGGCGTCGGATGTCCACACCAGCAAGCCCCCTTTTTGGCACGCCATAGCTAGACTTTTCTGCACTAGTGGCTATACACATCATATGCATACTCTGCAAAACCAAGTTAGACGTCCTCGAATCGGTTTTAGCAAAATTTTAGTCACGCGGTTAACCAGTTTTAACAAGTAATACTCCCTCCGTTTCTTTTTAGTCTGCATATAAAATTTGGTCAAAGTCAAACTTTGTAAAGTTTGACCAACTTTGTAGAAAAAAATATCAACATTTACAATACTAAAGCTATACGGTATGAAAATTAATTTTATGATGCATCTAACAATATTGATTAAAAAATTGTGAATCTTGATACTTTTTTCTATAAACTTAGTCAAAGTTGACAAAATTTGACTTTGACCAAATCTTATATGCGGACTAAAAAGAAACGGAGGGAGTACTAGCTACATACGCCCACAATTTAGGCGATGATTCTTGATGCTAGATTAAGTTTCGGGATGTGTGAAACAAAGAGTAAAACCTTCGTCCAATTGAGGTACTTCGGCTGAAGAGGCTGCGGCTCGACAACAACAACTGCACCTCCATGGCCGTTGGGTTCTTGGCCGCCGCAAAATTGCTGCAAGTAATGGTGTTCACTTTTAGCGAAATTTCTGGATTTCATTAATTTGTACCATCCGATCTAGTACTTCGTTAGTTTTTTAGTTTGATATATGTTCAGTTCAGTTCATTCTCAGTTGCTCAATTTGCCAACTTGTGCTTTACTTGAATAAATTAGCTGTTCACTTCAGTTCAGTTAAGGATTAGGCATAGCGCTCGAAAACGTTTCAAGCAAAGTTTATATGGAGTTATGTAAAAACACTAGGACTCAGTTTTGCTTCAGATGTATATTTTTTTATGAAAGATAGCAGATTTGGGTGTACGAACATATGGTTAGTGTTTTATTTTCTTTTCTTTCTTTACATTGGGAGAGGTAAAGGGAGAAGAGGGAAAGGCAACGGCTGGCGCAGTATATGATATGGCCACATGTACCATATCGGCTGTTACCGTGCCACCTAAGATCACAGATATATATATGTGCCAAAAATATTCCAGTTTGTTCATGGAGATGATAAGGCAATCAGGTCTTTAGCGGCGAGCTACTCTGAGTTGGACACAAAGGGCGAGAAGATACAAACTGAACGTGATGAAACAAAAGTGCATCACCTTAAAAAAAATGCTTGCAGCAATTTCCAGGTTTCTCGTTTCCAGATGGGCTTGTATTATTTTCTGTTCATCTAAAACTACATGTTCTAGTACTATTTGGGTGTTCGTACATGGTGTCGTCCAGATTTTGTGAAGGCTGGCTTGTGGAAGGAGTTGTTGGTTAGAGATAAAACAGGAATCTTATTCTTAATATCCCCGTCAGGCAAGGCGGTGGCGATGACTTTTTTGCATGGGCATTTGACACATCAGGTAACTACACTGTCAAGACGGCGTACCGTGCTCTCGTGACTCGGAACGAGCGTTTGGCTCTAGAGGAAGGGACGGCTACCGAAACCTCACCGGACGATAAACAGTTGTGGAAAGCCTTGTGGAAGTTGAATGTGATTCCAAAAGTACGAGTGTTCTGGTGGAGAGTGTTACGTGGCATTCTTCCAGATGAAACAACTCTAAACTATCGACACATGGCAGATGCCCGACAGTGTAATGTTTGTCGTTCTATGGAGGAGGACCTGAAGCATGCGTTATTACATTGTATACATGCACAGAGCTTCTGGGAAGAGGCATGGACATGGCTCGGCCTTCGTCTTCCTCCTCTCCACTCGGTTACATGGGCCCGAGATATCACTTGTGATCCTCAGTTCACGCCCGATGATCGTGCCAAGATCACAACGATTATGTGGACAATTTGGCACTCCAGGAATCGAGTAAAACATGGTGAAGAGGGGAGAGATCCTGTAACAACTATCAAATTCATTAAGGAAGCTATCTCCCTCCTCCAATTACCACGAAAGGAAACCCGGGTCCTACCGGCTATGGTTGGCGGCCCCCTGAGGAGGGTTTTGTCAAGATCACAACGGATGGTGCTCTGGACTTTGCTGAAGGACGGGGCGGAGCTGGAGGAGTAGCCAGATCATCATCGGCTCTTCTAGGTTCGTGGAGTAAACCATACAGCGGAGTGTCGGATCCCCTGATGATGGAGTGTTTATCTTTGCGCGAGGGAGTCCGCTTTGCTTGTCTCCGTGGATTTCAGCATGTGATCATGGAGGTAGACTGTTTGGAGCGGTGAAGTTCTGGCAATCTCGCCACAATTCTCGTTCAATTGTGGCTCCTTTACTGTTAGAAATAGGAGAGCTATGTACCTCTTTTGATTCTTTTGATATTGTTCATGTAAATCGAGCGGAAAATGTTCCGGCGCATCTGTGTGCAAAGCGTGCTTGCGCACTGAATGTGACCGAGAGCTGGCTCGAAGAAACCCCTAGCTTCTTGGTGACCAGCCTTCTGGCTGACTGCACCGAGTGTGCTTTCATGAAATAAAGCTCTCTAAGTTTCTCGCAAAAAAAAAAAGAGATAAAACAGGAATCTTATCTATTCGTTTGGTTGCACCGTTGACCAAAACAAGAGGCCGGATCCTTTTCATATTTCATCCATGCAAGAGGAATCTGCACTTTGACAAATCTTCAATAAAGCTACGTGATCCTGGATGGGGTCCACCAGCAGCACAATTAGAAGGCCACAATGCGTTGATGCAAAGGAGAGGATATATTTTCTACAGGTTAGACAACATGTGCATCGAATAAGCTCTAGCGTTGGCTTCAGACTGGGAGATGACCAATGTTGACGTCGAGTCAGATTGTCAGGAATTAATCAAAGCTATCCAGGGAACAGAAGTTGATCTTGCGCGAGAAGGAATACTCTTTAGAGAGATTAGAGCTTTTGCAAGTTTGAACTTTACTCATATTTCTTTTGGATTTGCCCCTCGGGCATGTGATAAGTTAGCGCATGCTCTAGCGGCATATGGTGCCAGCCGACTGATGGTCCGGCAAGTTTGGGCTGATGACCTACCTGACGATGTAAAGTTCGGGTGGCCAGCGTTTTGGCTGCGCCCGTGTGATTTATGGAATCTGGGTGTTCCATTTCAAAAAAAAAAGTCGGCCCTCCTTGGGTCTTGTTGTTATTTATTTGGTGTGAATTTTCTACATGAAAATTGCACTTGGCTCGAGGTCCGTCGTTCTTGATGGGTTGCGTGCTGGTTACATCTACTTCGACGGGAGGTTCCTCGTGTGTCGACGGATTGTCCGTTGGTCGTCGCTACCTCTGCTTCAGGTTACGCGTACTGTTCGTGTGATTGGGATTATTTTTTTTATCGGTGGATATTAAAAGTTATAGCACCGTAAAAGATCAGGCCAAACCATCGGCACGTTCGAGGTCGTGCCTTCATCAGCATAATTGCAGATCACTGAGGAGTGCAACCCAGTGTCACAATTCTGAACCATGCAATCTTTCAGTTGTAGAAGAAGGCACAAGAGGGACTCGATTACTCTTCCTTCTCATGATTAAAAAATAATAATCTTGGGGTGATGATAGAAGGGGTTCATGTTAATAAAAAGGCTACTGGACTTTGTTAAGCAACTATACTTTCTTGATTTATCCAAGAACATGAGAGGGCGTTAAAACAAACAATTGGTGTGAAACTGTTGTGTATGATAGATTACAATATGGTCAAGTTTTATGGCCGCATGCATCTTTCAGATGCAGAGGCCGGGGGTGAGCCTCCTTTTACAAAAAAAAAAGTTCTAAAAATGCATGGCTGTGAGAAAATGTTTGTATTGTCTAATTTTCTAATTAATGTGTGGTACTGTCAGAATTTCTGGTCCAACTAATGCCCCTCTATTCATTTTCCTTTTATTCACTTTGTTCAACCGAGTAGAATTGCTTAGTCGACTGTTGGTTTTATTAGTTGAAAATTTGCAAGTGGTTGCTTAATGAGTCTTTTTCACTTATTTAAAGGGACGCCAAAACAGAGCAGTTTGTACCTTCTGGTCATTGTTGCTTCTAGATGTTTTACATCTTCAATTATTTACAAAGTTAATCTTGATGAGTAACTTGGTTGCAATGTACCAACGTTTTCTTAGCATGATCTTATTGTCAATTGACTTATCATCCTACCTTTTGTAAATAATGGATTTTTTTAAAGAGCACACACTTAAGTTATTTCACTTCCCATTGATAAACACAAAACAGTAAGCCTCTGGATCTAACAAAAGAAATCGTTAGGAAATTTACCATGATATTTTGTACAAACATGCACTCGCATAGTAGTTGTGTTACGCCGTGCGAAAGAAGACACTGACAAAATTTGAAGAAGCAGATATTGTTTCTATTCCAATTAATGTGATACATCTGATGTATGAACCAAGTTTATATTTCCACTCTTTCATATATTTTTCATCATTCTTCAGTATTTGGTTATGCTTGATTTTCACCTTCATTGCCACTTTCAACACCACAACATCTTTTCTATCTAAACTAAAAGTGAAAACCATGTTGCAGTTCTTCAACATAAGCAACAACTCGCAGCTCAAGGGTTGGGTCTCCCAAATAATCCTCGCTCAATCGCCAACCTCCGAGTCTACATTGCCAACAATGCTAGCGTCACCGCGAGACGATCTCATGTTTACTCGGCTACTCCGACACATTCACCGTCCTTGACACTCTCTATTTGGCGGACAACCTGCTCACCTACGAGGTCCGACAATGTTCTCAAGCCGAACCCTCACTCGCTTGGATCTGAGTGGCAACTTCCTCTCAGGACCGTTGGACTTCGTCGCAAACTTCCGGAACTCCAAGAACTTCGACTCGACCGGTACGGCTTCACCGGCCGTTACCCAACTTCGACGACCTATGAAGTCTTTGGGTGGTTAGTGTTGCGCATAACAACCTCACCGGTGTTATACCAGCGACCCTAGTCCGACTCAGAGAGCTCACCTCCGCCACACTTAGGGAAAATCTATTCCCAGGGCCTGTTCCAGTGTTCGCAGGTTCAATGCAGACTGATGAGGCCGAGGTGTCCCTCGATGGGAGTTTCTACTGTCCACAGCCCGGGCCATGTGTCAGCCGTGTCGAGTCCTTCATCACCATCGCAGGGGCGCTTCACTACCCACAGATTCTTGCCATGAACTAGAAGGGGAACCATCCCTGTCATGGGTGGCTCGGCATCCATTGTGACAAGAGCGGCTCCATCACCGGTGTCAACCTTTGCCGCCTTGGGCTCAACGACACTATCCACCCCGCTTTCGGTGACTCCAAGTCTCTCGTGGTCCTACTTCTTGCAGGCAACAACATCACCGGCGTTGTACCGCGTTCTATCGCGGGATTGCCGTCTCTCAGGGCCATGAGAACTAGCAAATACCTTAATCCAAGATGAGTTGAAAATGAAAGACGAGTTGATGCATGATTATGATATTAGTAGACAGGGCCATGAGAACCAACAAAGACCTTAATGCAACTTCCCGTGGCAATAAGCATATCCTTAATCCAAGTAAATTTTGTGTGTCGGCGAGTCAAAATAAATATAGTTATTCATACTAACTTTTATATTTTGTGCACTTTTTCTATAAATTCATAATCATATTGAATATATTATGTAAGTAAAACTGTATTTTGTAATAAAAAGTTACATTATTGTTTCTTTTCAGTATACTGCACGTTAGATTTTTATAAAACCAAGTCATATTAAATGTGAGAAAATAAGGAACAAAGAAATTGCATGCCTCTCAACTTAATTTGCCACACTTTCATACATGTTGTTTCTAAATGCATTGTGCCTTAAAAAATATTTAAACCATATCCTATAAGAAAATAAAAGTTCACTTTCCTCCTCGGTTTATTCTGTTACACTTTGGATGAATAGAGTTTACATGAATTTGCGTTCATCCTTAAATAACTTAGTATATATATCTAAATTGTTTGGTATAAGAAATATCTTGAAAACAATCTATGGCTTATAGATATAAAAAATAGGATAAAAAGTCTAAAGCATATTTATCATGTTTATGAAGGACTCGTCGCTGAATCATTTGCATGTTGCATTATCTTTTTCCCGATCAAATGTGCCTTGCATATTACAACAGGTTCGACAAATCTATTGATGGCACGTGGTAATTAAATAGCATCATTGTAGCTAAGATAACCTTCAGTACAATATGTAGGGAACACACTTGAAGGTATACTAGTGGTCTAACTAGACTAGCCATCACCACTCAGTTTATTTGTTTCTTTGTGCTGCAGTCGAGCAACCCCTTCTCCATGTCTAGGCATAGTTGGTGTTTGATCATTGTGGTACTAAAAATGCTAGACGTACGGGGTCATACAGGCTTCTACAGACCCCTTCCTAACCAACTAACCATGCCCCCCTGATTTTCAAGTGAGTGGGGCCCTTCCCATCCCTTTGTCCAATCACAATTTGCCACCTTGAACACACCCGGTAAAACCCTATAAGGCTCCGTCGATGTAGCATCTCTATTGTGGTACTAACTCCTATGGAAACACCTCTGTCCCAACGGTGGGGGTTGGGGAGAGGTAATTATGCATCCCTCCTTAATTTATCAAAATATAAGTAAAACTATAATAAAGTGAAACTATGATAGCCCATACCTTTAATCAAATAGGGAGTTATACAATGATGACAAAGAACATTAGTTGCGTAATTTTCTTAGATCTATCATGATGTGGTGGTAAGTATCTCCCAATGAACGGAAAATGATTGACTTAGCACATGTTTATACATGTTTGATAATTTTTAATTCAGCCTTGGTTGTATTGATGTTTGTAGGTTATCACCATGTTATGTTTTCTCAATAATGTTACTTATAAAAATGCATGATTGTGGTCTCTATGATCACTAGAGTGGTTGCTTCAAGTCTTTTGTAGGCATTTTCCGGTACTAAGCAAAAATACTGCTTGTGCATCCTTGGACCAAAGTTTATGTCATAAAGTGTTCACTATACCTACCTAGTCATGACTGAGTAAGGTCATTCCAAGTAAATTGTCATTGGTACAAAACTTAAAAATCACAAATTGTTTTCAATGACCAACCTTTTATTGTGTTGTAATGCACTTGAAGTCTATGAACATATGATTGTGGTAAAGTGGAGCATAAATGAAGTTTAAGGCCCACCAAAATGATGGAGAAGGCCTTCCCAAAAAAAGAGAAAATGCCTTCTCCTTTGCCAAATAATAAGCTCAATAAAAGAAAGAGGGGAAACCTCTCAAACTATCATGCGGGGCGAGAAGATAAATATACTACATCACATTAAGGAACCGCTTGGCATTGCATGAGACATTTTAGTCTCATACCCCCGAGGGAGAGGCACGTCTACCAGCTTATAAAGGAACCATCATTGCTTTCCAAATACTAGAACCACATGAAGACTAGTGATACCAGAGCGCGCACGCACACATATGATGCGTGCGTCCGCATGTATATTCGCGAATAAACTTAGGACGCTTGGCGCAGCGACGGTCGGTTCGATGTTATGCTTGCTAGTACTTGGTGCAATGATCACCAATTTTTGTTAACCTTTTGAGAGCTACAACACGGCGGGATCTAAGGATGGCCGACAAAATGCGACTGCCGCTGCAGGTCGTGCTCATCGGGGAACCAGGTGTCCCGTAATCTGCGGTCGTTGACAAGGTCAGCCGGAAGACGGGCGTGATAATGTTGTATCTCCTCGCGGCGAGCGCGAGCACTCACCGGGACCGGGGGCACATGCAACTGTCATCCGGGATGTAGATTTTTAGTATCCGCAACAACTAACAGCTTGAGTGATGGGATCCCAAATAATCCTCACTGGATTGGCAACCTCCGAGACTACATTGCCAACAATGCTAGCGTCACCAGGTCACTCTCGAGATTTCTCGGCTACTCCGGCACATTCACCACCCTCGACACTCTCTCCTTGGCAAATGATTGGCTCACCAGCGAGGTTCCGATGATGTTCTCAAGCCGAACACTCACTCACTTGGATCCAAGTGATAACTTCCTCTTGGGGCTGTTGGACTTCATTGTGAAACTTTCGGAACATATTTTTTCCACATCGAAGACCTCCAAAAAATATTCCTTCCCATTTCCCCCAAAATGGGGGGGGGGGCAGCGCCCCCCTGGTGTTCACATTGCCAACAATGCTAGCGCCATCGGGACGCTCTCGCATTTCCTCAGCTACTGCAACACGTTCACTGTCCTCGGCACTCCCTACTTGGCGAACAACCTGCTCACCGGCGAGGTTCCAGAGATGTTCTCAAGCCGAACCCTCACTCGCTTGGATTTGAGCAGTAACTTCCTCTCCGGACCGTTGGACTTCGTCGCAAAACTTCCGGAACTCCTAACTTTGACTCGACCGGAATGGCTTCACCGGGTCATTACCCAACTTCAGCAGCCTATGGAGTCTCCAAGTGGTTATTGAACTATCATTCTCTATTTGATCAAAGGTTTGTTCTATTCTAGCATTCAAACTTGAAAAATATCCTTTTATCATCTACCTACTCGAGGATGAGCAGTGATTAATCTTGGGGATGCTGATACGTCTCAAACATATATGTAATTTTTGAAGTATTCATGCGATATTTAAATAATTTGTATATAATTTACCATGTTGTTTACACAAAAGATAATGGGGTATGTTTCAAACTTTTTTCCCACCGGGTTAAAAAGTTACCACGGTGTTTCACCGTAAGTTATGAGGTTTGTGGTGTGTAAATTACCATGCAAACATAGAAATTAAGGTGGGGGCTTCTCTTGGGTCAAAGTTAGCATAATGTTTGTACGTAAATTATCAAGTGTCCGATGCATAAAATTACCATACTGTTACAAGTAAGATACCGGGATATGTTTGAACAACCGCCCCCTCTGGGGTGAAAGTTACCATGGTGTTTGAACATAAGTTATCTGGTCTATGGTGTGTATTACCTTGTTATTCACACCGAAGTTACCAATGGTGTCTGTTTCCATAAAAAAATCCCTGGTCAAAAGATACCACAATGTATTCTATGTAACCTATAAGGTATGCGGTGTGTATATTACCATACTATTTAGACATAAGTTATCGGGGTATGGTTTCAACAACACCCCCAAGTCAAAGTAACCACAGTCATTGTACATAAGTTATCAGGTCCGTGATGCATAAATTACCACGCAGAAAATACTAGGGGTATATTTTAACAAATTCTTCTGGGTCAAAGTTATCATGGTTTGTCGTGACAATCCGATTCAAAATCTGTTTTGTAGCTCAAATCGCCAGTCTGATTGAAAATCCACTTTCACCATTAAATCTATCGCGATGAGCCCTTTGGAAATAAATCCCATATTGGTATGTTTCAATAATTTTGTGTCAGAAGTTACCATGCCTGGCTATGTAAATTACCACACTTGTTGTACGCAAGTTACCACACTTATTGTGTCGAAGTTCCCACAGTGTTTGTGAATAAGTTATCATATATATGGTTTTTATATTATCATGTCCTTTACACATAGTTACAAGGGGATATGTTTTTCAACAATTTTGCACATGGTCAATATTTTCGTGATGTTTGTCTGTAAGTTATCAAGTCTGAGGTTCATATGTTACTATCATATTTACACAAAAGTTACCCAAAATGTTTTTCACAACTCCACCCCCCCCCCCTAGACAAAAGGTTACCATGGTTGTTTTGACGTAAGTTACAAGGTTTTGTTGGAAATATGCCCTAGAGGTAATAATATTTATATTATTATATTTCCATATTCATAGTTAAGAGTTTATATTCTATGATATAACTGTTGGGAACGTAGTAATTTCAAAAAAATTCCTACGCACACGCAAGATCATGGTGATGCATAGCAACGAGAGGGGAGAGTATTGTCCACGTACCCTCGTAGACCGTAAGTGGAAGCGTTAGCACAACGCGGTTGATGTAGTCGTATCTTCACGATCGGACCGATCCAAGTATCGAACGTACGGCACCTCCGAGTTCAGCACACGTTCAGCTCGATGACGATCCCCGGACTCCAATCCAGCAAAGTGTCGGGGATGAGTTTCGTCAGCATGATGGCGTGGTGACGATGATGATGTTCTACCGGCGCAGGGCTTCGCCTAAACTCCGCGACGACATGACCGAGGTGGAATATGGTGGAGGGGGGCACCGCACACGGCTAAGGAACGATCTTGAAGATCAACTTGTGTGTCCTAGGGTGCCCCCTGCCCCCGTATATAAAGGAGCCAAGGGGGAGGGGGCGGCCGGCCAAGGAGGGCGCGCCAAGGGGGAGTCCTACTCCTTCTTTCCTAGTTGGAGAAGGAGAAGGGGGAAGGAGGAGGAAGAGGGGAAGGAAAGGGAGTGCGCCGCCCCCCTCTCCTTGTCCTATTCGGACTAGGGAGGGGAGGGGGCGCAGCCCACCTGTTGCCTCCTCTCCTCTTCTCCCTTAGGGCCCATGAAGGCCCAATAACCCCCGGGAGGGTTCCGGTAACCCCTCGGTACTCCGGTAAAATGCCGATTTCACCCGGAACACTTCCGATGTCCAAACATAGGCTTCCAATATATTAGCCTTTATGTCTCGACCATTTCGAGACTCCTCATCATGTCCGTGATCACATCCGGGACTCCGAACAAACTTCGGTACATCAAAACTTATAAACTCATAATAAAACTGTCATCGTAACGTTAAGCGTGCGGACCCAACGGGTTCGAGAACTATGTAGACATGACCTAGAACTATTCTCGGTCAATAACCAATAGCGGAACCTGGATGCTCATATTGGCTCCTACATATTCTACGAAGATCTTTATCGGTCAAACCGCATAAACACATACGTTGTTCCCTTTGTCATCGGTATGTTACTTGCTCGAGATTCAATCGTCGGTATCTCAATACCTAGTTCAATCTCGTTACCGGCAAGTCTCTTTACTCATTACATAATGCATCATCCCGCAACTAACTCATTTGTCACATTGCTTGCAAGGTTTATAGTGATGTGCATTACCGAGAGGGCTCAGAGATACCTCTCCGACAATCGGAGTGACAAAACCTAATCTCGAAATACGCCAACCCAACATGTACCTTTGGAGACACCTGTAGTACTCCTTTATAATCACCCAGTTACATTGTGACGTTTGGTAGCGCCCAAAGTGTTCCTCTGGTAAACAGGAGTTGCATAATCACATAGTTACAGGAACATGTATAAGTCATGAAGAAAGCAATAGCAACATACTAAACGATCAAGTGCTAGGCTAACGGAATGGGTCATGTCAATCACATCATTCTCCTAATGATGTGATCTCATTAATCAAATGACAACACATGTCTATGGTTAGGAAACATAACCATCTTTGATTAATGAGCTAGTCAAGTAGAGGCATACTAGTGACTATATGTTTGTCTATATATTCACACATGTATCATGTTTCCGGTTAATACAATTCTAGCATGAATAATAAACATTTATCATGATATGAGGAAATAAATAATAACTTTATTATTGCCTCTAGGGCATATTTCCTTCAATAACTGCTATGATCCTCGAATATGCGATTCAGTGAAGAACTCATATGCTTGCGTGAAATGATGAATGGTAAATAAAAGGTTCTTAGTCTCGCCTCTAAGACTAACTCAAGTGTTGTTGATGATCACATTTTCTGGACATTAGAATATTGCTAAGTGTAAGGATAGTCTTAAAACAACATTGAGACTATGACGTTGGAAGAACGATCATATTATCGATCAAATCTTGTTTGTTATGAATTGAGTTAATATCATCTGTATTAATTTATAATTACATGGAGTGTTAACTTGTGATATTGCTCCTTAGACCATGGGAGTATCGTGGTCACTTCTTACTATACGATGGGCCTTGGGGTTGCTCAAACGTCAAATGTAACACGATGATCATAACGACACCTTACAGGTTCATCGAAAAGTTTGACAAGTGGCCTGATGTTTGCTTGAAATACGTCGATATTTCCCCAAAGAGGAAGGGATGATGTAGCACAACAATGGTAGGTATTTCCCTCTGTGATGAGACCAAGGTTATTGAACCAGTAGGAACCACACAACCTCACATAAACAACTCATGCACACAAAGAACAAATACTTGCAACCCGATGTGTTAAAGGGGCTGTCAGTCCCTTTCGGATAACAGTGCCAGAAATTGGCAATGGACGGGAGAAAGTTGTAATAGATTGAATAAATAGATCACGAATAAATGAAGTGCAGCAAAATATTTTTGTGTTTTTGGATTAATAGATCTGAAAATAAAAGTTGCAAATAAATAAAAAGGCAAATAGCAAAATAGATCTGAAAATATATGATGAGAAAATAGACCTGGGGGGCGTAGGTTTCACTAGTGACTTCTCTCAAGAAAAATAGTATATGGTGGGTAACCAAATTATTGTTGGACAATTCATAGAACTTAAAATAATCATGACGATATCCAGACAATGATCATTATATAGGCATCACGTCAAAGATTAATAGACCGACTCCTGCTTGCATCTACTACTATTACTCCACACATCGACCACTATCCAGCATGCATCTAGTGTATTAAGTTAATGTAAAAACTGAGTAATGCAATAAGAACGATGACATGATGTAGACAAGATCTATTTATGTAGAAATATACCCCATCTTGTTATCCTTAATGGCAACGATACATACGTGTCGGTTCACCTTATGTCACTTGGATCAAGCACTGTAAGATCGAACCCATCACAAAGCACCTCTTTCCATGGCAAGAAAAATCGATCTAGAACTACTAGGGAAAACCTTATACACAGAACTTTAGCAGTAGCGTGTGTCAAAGAAGCACGCTGGTGCTAAATAGCAGCAGCGAGCCTGCCGAAACCGCGCTGCAGATAGTTTCGTAGCAGTAGCGCGTCTCGCAGAAAACACATTACTACTAAAATTCTTACGGCTTAGCCGATATGGTACACATAGTACTAGCGATCTACATGGAACCGCGCTACTGCTACTTCCTTTGTAGCAGCGCGTTTTGCTCTAAACTCGCTACTACTAAATGATATAAAATTAAATGAAAAGCAAATAGAAAGGTAATTGAGAATGAAAGAAATCGAAGAAGGTGAAAGGAAAAAAATAAAATGTGAAGAAAAATAAGTGAAAAAGGGAAAAAGGAGAAAGTTGTAGCAGTAGCGCGTATCGCAGAATGCGCTGTAGCTAATGTAGCAGCAGCGTGTTTCTGGGAACGCGCTACTGCTACTTGTGACTTAACCACCGCGTTCGTCCTTCCCCACGGCCACTTACCCCAAATCTCACTACTCCGCTCTCGCTGCCGCCGTCGCCGTCGGCCAAGCAAGCCTCTCCGCACACCTCTCGCCCCCCGCCCCAATTCAACGCCGCCTCGACCTCAACACCGCCTCGACGCCGCCGGACGCCGCCCCGACCTCAACGCCGCCCGAACGCCGCCCCAAGCCCGACCTCGACGCCTGCCCCTCTCTCCAAGAGCACCCGATCGAGGTGAGCACGCTGCTCCTCCCCTCCCCTACCTATGCCTAGATAGAGTTCTTCAAATTTTAGTTGCATCAAATAGTTAGGGTTCATCTATGGGTGGAAATGAATTGGATACAGATGCGGTTGGGATTTTTTCTTAGGTGACGTTTTCTTAGATGATGAATAAACACTAGTGTAATGCATAATAAAACGAGTAAAATTTGACCTTTTTCTATTTAGTTAGTAAGAACTAGTTAGTAAGAACTAAGTACTAATTAGGTGATTTTTTAGTTAAAGCAATTTTTCCCGCCTCGACGTGGACGATGCCTATCCTGCATCCTCGTCGTCGAGTCGGCGGAGGACGACACCTGCTTGACCAGATCGGCCATGTCCGGGACTGGGCTCCGCCGGGGTGGTACTGGGAGGCACTACTCTACCGGGGCGCGAGTTGGTGAGGAGCCAGCCTGTTGTTGACCAACCTTCTTTGGTGGCGGTCGCGTGGGCGATGGCGATCCGAGGCTCGAGGACTCCGCGGAGGTGGTGCGCCACCGTGTCGATGAGGAGGACGCGCACGTCCGTCGCTACTTGTTTGCGTTGGAGCACAGGCCGTTCTCCAATACCGGCAGTTCTTCGGGATCTCACCGAGCTATGATCCCGTGATGGTGCCTTCTCTGTGGTGTCCACCGCCTGCGCCGATACCCGACGTGTGCTAGAGTTTTAGTTGTATTAGTGATGTTATATGTATGACACTATTCGTGATGTATTAGTGATAATATTCGACGATGTACTGACGCATGAGATGATCTACTTTTGCTTATTGAATGCATGCTAATGTGTGACCAATAGTGTTCGTAATGAACTACGGTCACATCCATTTAGGAAGGATGGCAAGATTTTTACTTTTTGTCCTCATTGCATCTTTTCCATACATTATTTTTGAAGCTAAACTTCATTGCTAAGTATGTTACAATACGATGTTCTTCAACAGGGACTCCCGATGAATGTTGTGCCTTATGGGATCGAGACTAAAGGTATCATGAGTATTATCACCACGGCCAAGATATCCTCAGATTACTTTAGTGCATTCAAGATTAGCGACGGATGCTTAATAGTGCAAGACTGGACCAAATATGTGTTGGGGGAGCACAGAGAAGTACTAGGGAGCAGCAAACAGAGGCGCCTTCCACGATTAGGAGACAGGTTCATATGCATACTCCAACTTGATCAAGGAGGAGAGCTACACATGTTTTATGTTCTTTTACCTAAGAGAGAGCAGCATGAGTGAGTAGCTGGCTAGAAATGAGTTTCAGGATGATGATGTGATACACTATTACTATGATGATAAAATAGCTAGTGTTGGTGGTAATGACTATGATGATTATTATTAGCTAGTGTTAGTGGTGATTAAATAAATACTGTTGGTGGTAATGACCATGATGATGATTAAATATCTTGTCTTTGGATTAGATTCAAGTGGAGGCAACATGTGGTGCACATCGAAAGTACTACTAGTCCAAACTAGATCAAGTTTGGATTAGTAGTATACTTTTGACATGCACCACATATTGCCTTCACTTGAACCTAATCCACCTTCATTTAATACACTGTTATGGACATAATGATGTAAACCTCATAACAGCTGGTATTGTACCAATATTTGTATGATGGCGCATAAATACACTAAAAATAAAAAAATACTAGTAGCGATGGAAAGAAAACAAGCTGCAAGTAGATACCTTAGCAGTAGCGCGGTAGTGAACAAGCGCTGCAACTATTTGTCCTAGCAGTAGCGCGTGATGGCACGTGTTACTGCTAAGCAATAGCTGTAGCGCCTTATTAGTAGCACGGTCACCCGCGCTACTAGTGGGCACAAAACACGCGCTACTGCTAGGGTTTTCCCTAGTAGTGTAGTTGGCCTAACTAAACCAAAGATTCGAAGAAAAAATACAAGGCTATAAGTAATCATGCATATAAGAGATCAAAAGACTCAAATAAATTTCATGGATAGAAACATAGATCTGATCATAAACTAAAAGTTCATTGGATCCCAACAAACTCACTGCAAAAAAGAGTTACATCAAATAGATCTCCAAGAGACCATTGTATTGAGAATTAAGAGAGAGATAGAGAGAGAGGAAGCCATCTAGATACTAACTACGGACCTGAAGGTCTACAATGAACTACTCACGCATCCTCGGAGAGGCACCAATGAGGATGATGAAGCCCTCCGTGATGGTGTCTAGATTGGAACTATGGTTTCTGGAACTTGCAGCGGCTGGAATTGATTCTCGTCGACTCCCCTAGGGTTTCTGAAATATTGGGGTATTTATAGAGCAAGTAGGCAGTGCGGGACGCGGTCGAGGTGGGTACAACCCACCTGGGCGCGCCTGGGTCCCCAGGTGCGCCCTGGTGGGTTGTGCTCCCCTCGGAGTCCCCCTCAGGTACTTTCTTGGCCCATCGTGTGTCTTCTGGACAGAAAAAATCATCAAAAAATTTCGCTGCGACTAGACTCCATTTGGTATTAATTTCCTGCGAAGTAAAAACGAGCAAAAACAGCAACTGGCACTGGGCACTATGTCAATAGGTTAGTCCCAAAAAATGATATAAAGTTGCTATAAAATGATTATAAAACATCCAAGGATGATAATATAACAGCATGGAACAATAAAAAATTATAGATACGTTGGAGACGTATCATGGCCAAATAGCTCGATAGTGGGATTTGCTCCTCGGATGATTGAGAGATATTCTTAGGGCCCTCTCAGTGTGAAGGCATCAATCATAGTTCGTAGGTTCATCATGATCTAGTAGCATGACTTCCAGAATAGGATTACCGTACCACTCTGGTGCGGATCTTACTCTGTTCGACCTACGTGGTTCTGTATTAACTTGATCTGAAGTTCTATGATCATCATCATCAACTTCCTCACTTGTTGGTTTTGACGTCATAGAAACTGGTTCCTGTGAAGTATTATTTTCCAACAAGGGAGTAGGTACAGTTACCTCATCAAGTTCTACTTTCCTCCCACTCACTTCTTTCGAGAGAAACTCCTTCTCTAGAAAGGATCCATTCTTAGCAACGAATGTCTTGCCTTCGGATCTGTGATAGAAGGTGTACCCAACTGTCTCCTTTGGGTATCCTATGAAGACACATTTCTCCGACTTGGGTTCGAGCTTATCAGGTTGAAGCTTTTTCACATAAGCATCGCAACCCAAAACTTTAAGAAACGACAACTTTGGTTTCTTGCCAAACCATACTTCATAAGGTGTCGTCTCAACGGATTTCGACGGTGCCCTATTTAACGTGAATGTGGCTGTCTCTAGAGCATAACCCCAAAACGATAGCGGTAAATCTGTAAGAGACATCATAGACCGCACCATATCAAGTAAAGTACGATTCACGACGTTCGGACACACCATTACGCTGTGGTGTTCCGGGTGGCGTGAGTTGCTAAACTATTCCACATTGTTTTAAGTGTAGACCAAACTCAGAACTCAAATATTCTCCTCCACGATCAGATCATAGAAACTTTATTTTCTTGTTACGATGATTTTCAACTTCACTCTGAAATTCTTTGAACTTTTCAAATGTTTCGACTTATGTTTCATTAAGTAAATATACCCATATCTGCTTAAATCATCTCGTGAAGGTGAGAAAATAACGATATCCGCCACGAGTCTCAACATTCATTGGACCACATACATCTGTATGTATGATTTCCAACAAATCATTGCTCTCTCCATAGTACCGAGAACGGCGTTTTGGTCATCTTGTCCATGAGGCACGGTTCGCAAGTACCAAGTGATTCATAATCAAGTGGTTCCAAAAGTCCATCAGTATGGAGTTTCTTCATGCACTTTATACCGATATGACCCAAACGGCAGTGCCACAAATAAGTTGCACTATCATTATCAACTCTGCATCTTTTGGCTTCAACATTATGAATATGTGTATCACTACTATCGAGATTCATCAAAAATAGACCACTCTTCAGGGGTGCATGACCATAAAAGATATTACTCATATAAATAGAACAACCATTATTCTCTGATTTAAATGAATAACCGTCTCGCATCAAACAAGATCCAGATATAATGTTCATGCTCAACGCGGCACCAAATAACAATTATTTAGGTCTAATACTAATCCCGAAGGTAGATGTAGAGGTAGCGTGCGACCACGATCACATCGACTTTGGAACCGCTTTCCCACTCGCATCGTCACCTCGTCCTTTGCCGTTGTTCGCTAATCCGTAGTCCTGCTTGAGTTGCAAATATTAGCAATGTAACCAAAGATCAAATACCAGTGCTCTGCGAGCTCTAGTAAGGTACACATCAATAACATGTATATCACATATACCTTTGTTCACTTTGCCATCCTTCTTATCCGCCAAATACTTGGGGCGGTTCCGCTTCGATGACTATGCGCTTGCGGAGAAGCACTCGATTTGTGCTTAGGTCCAGACTTGGGTTTCTTCTCTTGAGCAGCAACTTGTTTGCTGTTCTTCTTGAAGTTCCCCTTCTTCTTCCCTTTGCCCTTTTTCTTGAAACTAGTGGTCTTGTTAACCATCAACACTTGATGCTCCTTCTTGATTTCTACCTCCGCAGCCTTTAGCATTGCTTAGAGCTCGGGAATCGTCTTATCCATCCCTTGCATATTATAGTTCATCACGAAGCTCTTGCAGCTCGGTGGAAGTGATTGGAGAATTCTGTCAATGACGCTATCATCCGGAAGAGTAACTCCCGCTTGAATCAAGTGATTACAATACCCGGACATCTTGAGTATGTGCTCACCGACGTAACTATTCTCCTCCATCTTGCAGCTATAGAACTTATTGGAGACTTCATATCTCTCAATCCGGCATTCTTCTAGAATATCAACTTCAACTCTGAAACATCTCATATGCTCCATGACGCTCAAAACGCCGTTGAAGTCCCGTTCTAAGCCGTAAAGCATGGCACATTGAACTATCGAGTAGTCATCAGCTTTGCTCGCCAGACGTTCTTAACGTCGCCGGTTACATCATCAGCAGGCACTCGCACCGGCGGTGCTTCCAGACGTAATTTTTCAGGCAGCAATGAGGATAATCCTCAAATTACGGACCCGATCCGCGTAGTTGCTACCATCATCTTTCAACTTACCTTTCTCAAGGAACGATTAAAATTCAACGGAACAACAAAGACGGGCCATCTATCTACAAACAACATAGACAAGCAAGATACTATCAGTACTAAGTTCATGATAAATTTTAGTTCAATTAATCATATTACTTAAGAACTCCCACTTAGACAGACATCTCTCTAGTCATCTAAGTGATCACGTGATCCAAATCAACTAAACCATAACCGATCATCACGTGAGATGGAGTAGTTTTCAACGGTGAACATCTTATGTTGATCATATCTACTATATGATTCACGCTCGACCTTTCGGTCTCCGTGTTCCGAGGCCATATCTGCATATGCTAGGCTCGTCAAGTATAACCTGAGTATTCTGCGTGTGCAAAACTGGCTTGCACCCGTTGTAGATGGACATAGAGCTTATCACACCCGATCATCATGTGGTGTCTGGGCACGACGAACTTTGGCAACGGTGCATACTCAGGGAGAACACTACTTGATAATTTTTAGTGAGAGATCATCTTAAAATGCTACCGTCAATCAAAGCAAGATAAGATGCATAAAGGATAAACATCACATGCAATCAATATAAGTGATATGATATGGCCATCATCTTCTTGTGCTTGTGATCTCCATCTCCAAAGCACCATCATGATCACCATCGCCACCGGTAGCGACACCTTGATCTCCATCGTAGCATCGTTGTCGTTTCGCCATCTATTGCTTCTCGACTATCGCTACCGCTTAGTGATAAAGTAAAGCAATTACAGATGCGTTGCATTTCATACAATAAAGCGACAACCATATGGCTCCTGCCATTGCCGATAACCGGTTACAAAACATGATCATCTCATACAATAAAATATAGCATCATGTCTTGGCCATATCACATCACAACATGCCCTGCAAAAACAAGTTAGACGTCCTCTACTTTGTTGTTGCAAGTTTTACGTGGCTACTACGGGCTTAAGCAAGAACCAATCTCACCTACGCATCAAAACCACAATGATAGTTTGTCAAGTTGATGCTGTTTTAACCTTCGCAAGGACCGGGCGTAGCCACACTCGGTTCAACTAAAGTTGGAGAAACTGACACCCGCAAGTCACCTGTGTGCAAAGCACGGCGGTAAAACCAGTCTCGCGTAAGCGTACGCGTAATGTCGGTCCGGGCTGCTTCATCCAACAATACCGCCGAACCAAAGTATGACATGCTGGTAAGCAGTATGACTTATATCGCCCACAACTCACTTGTGTTCTACTCGTGCATATAAAATCAAACCATAAAAACCTAGGCTCTGATACCACTGTTGGGGAACGTAGTAATTTCAAAAAAATTCCTACGCACACGCAAGATCATGGTTGATGGATTCATGTACCTAGGGTAGGGTTATAAGCCTGACCTAAACATCCTACCCAAGGGCACTCGTAGAAGAGATCATCTTCCAGTCGACCAAAGAGGAATCCACTCGACTAGACTAGAAGGACTCGACCATGGAAGACTCACTCGACCATGAAGACTCACTCGACCACCAGAAGGTCAGAAGGCACTCTGCAGTGCAACGACTTGTTATTAAATAGACTTAATGATAGTTAAAGCGCCTTATGAGGGGCGTTACCAGTAACCCCCCTGGCTTAATGTACTTTACTCCCTCCATTATGTGGGCTGGCTGGGGTCCTGGCGCACTCTATATAAGCCACCCCCCTCCACAGATAGAGGGGTTCAGATTCTTGTAATACTCATACTCATAATCCACTCGACCGCCTCAGGGCTCCGAGACGTAGGGCTGTTACTTCCTCCGAGAAGGGCCTGAACTCGTACATCCCTTGTCTCCACAACTACTCCATAACTAGAACATCGCCTCTCCTTAATCTACCCCTACTTCTACTGTCAGACTTAGAACCACGACAGTTGGCGCCCACCTTGGGGCAGGTGTTTTAGTGATTTGTGGAGGAGTTGCTGTACTTCCGAGTACGTTCATCATGATGACTGCTGGAGTTTTTGGTGAAGGGCACGAGATCCGTCTTGGTGCTCTCACTTTTGTCGCCGACGACTCCGCGTGGCTCCAGGAGGCCCCTCTTGACATCGAGGCGCTCCCCGTCCGCGGGGCGACGCACTTTCGCGCATGTGTTCGCGGCGTTTTGCTGCGGCAACCGCCGACCAGTGTCGGTCGACTCTTCTATCGGTCACCCGCCCGGTCTCCCACCAGCGCAAGCGCTCTGGTCGGTCGAGGCTTCAGCGGTGGGTGAAGCACGCGGTGTCTCGCCAGACAGCCACCGCCCAGGTCGCAGCTATCGAGCCCGACGAATCCCTCTACGGCCTGTTCGATCTGTCGACTGGCTCCGTAGAGACTGCATCCGAGTGTGATAGCAGTGATCCAGCGGCGGAGATCCTCATGGTCGACGGCCCTCGCAGTCCTCCCGGTTTCGCCCACGGTGGTGGGGCCGCTGGAGGAGGTGACCCCGTGCAAGAACACGAGGAGTACCAGCCCGAGACACTCGACTCTCTGCAGAGAGAAGAGCTTCGTCGCAGGAACATGGATGCACTACATACTCCTATCACCGGAGAGACCCCGAGGCTCTTGCCTTGGAGGAAGCACGCCAATGTGGTGGTAACGCTCGCTGAGAATCTTCACGAGCACTCGACGAAGCTGCAGCAACGACTCCTGAATCCGGTCGACGCCGGCTCTTCCCGCCGACTCGTATACCGCACGCCAATTCAGAATTTAGCAACAGAACTCGCATAGCGAGTCTATCCAGCCGCCTCACGAAGTCGGAAGAGGCTTACAGCAGATCGAGATTTGCTCCGGCGGCAGTGACCGAACTCAGCCGTGTCACAGTCGCGCAACAGGATTCACAGTCGATCCGTCGCTGCGAACACTGTCCAGTCAGCTCACAGCCCCAGATCGCCTCCGCGGCGGGAAGGGCGCGACAACCGGCGAGAGCAGCTCGGAGACCGATTCGACCGAGATGACAGGCGTCGAATGCCCTTTTCCCCTCCGAGGGAAGGGTCACACGCTCCTCGGCGGCAAGATGACAGACGACAGTTCAGTACAGGGCGAAGGATTCCAGTCGACCCCAGGGAACCAGGCTTTGATGCGCGATCCATTATCGTTCAAGGCTTGGTCGACCGGAACAGAGCCCATCGAGGAGGGCCCGAGAGGGATGCACCCACCAGCAGTCGAGTGCATGTCTCTGGTCCGGAGTGTTTTAGCAGGGCTATTAGAGCCGCAGTGATCCCCCCCAATTTCAGATTGGCAGCAGGAGTCTGCAAGTTCACTGGGGAATCTAAGCCTGAAACTTGGCTCGAGGATTACCGAGTGGCTGTTCAGATTGGTGGTGGGAATGACGAGGTGGCCATGAAACATTTGCCCCTCATGTTGGAAGGTTCTGCCAGAGCATGGCTGAGTCAATTACCTCACAAAGAAGATATATACTTGGGAAGATTTGTCCCGAGTGTTCGTCAGGACTTTTGAAGGGACTTGCAAGCGACCGGCTGGTTTGACAGAGCTGCAAGTTTGTGTGCAGAAGACCAATGAAACTCTCCGAGAGTATATTCAAAGATGGATTACCTTGCACAATACTGTGGAAAATGTGTCTGACCATCAGGCGGTTTGCGCCTTCAAGGACGGCGTCAAAAACAGAGAATTGAGTTTGAAGTTCGGTCGAACCGGGGACATGACCCTGAGTCGAATGATGGAGATTGCTAGCAAGTACGCCAATGGCGAGGAAGAAGACCGACTCCGAAGCGGCAAGTACAAGCCAAGCCAGTCGGAGAAGGGAAATTCCAGTCGGAAGCAGAAACGGAAAGCTGAGCCAGCAGCTCCTGGAGAGGCCCTGGCCGTGACTCAGGGGAAGTTCAAGGGAAAGCCCAAAGGATCCTGGAATCCGAAAAAAGTGAAAGACAAAGAAGGAAATGACGTGATGGATATGCCATGCCATATTCACACAAAGAAGGATGAAGAGGGCAACATTATTTACCCGAAGCACACCACTCGCCAGTGTCGACTCCTGATCCAGCAGTTTCAGGGCAAACAGTCTAAGGACAAGGAGAAGGAGCCAGACAAAGCCGGAGACAAAGAGGACAAGGAGGAAGAATACCGCATGTCAACTCCACTCGATGATCTTCGCGATGTGGAAAGCAAAAGTCGATCGAAAGTTATCAACCGGAGGTGAATATGGTTGCCCAGTTAAGCCAAGTTATGTGAAGTGGTCCCAGACACCCATCACATTCGACCAATCTGATCACCCGACTCACATTGCCACCCCTGGGCGGCAAGCGTTAGTGGTCGATCCAGTTGTCGAAGGCACTCGACTCACAAAAGTGCTGATGGATGGTGGTAGTGGCCTGAATTTGTTATATGCGGATACTTTGAAAGGGATGGGCATTCCGATGTCCCGATTAAGCGCCAGCAATATGAGTTTCCACGGTGTCATACCAGGGAAGAAGGCCAATTCACTCGGCCAAATAGCCCTGGACGTGGTTTTTGGTGATTCCAAGCACTTCCGCAAAGAAAAGTTGACCTTTGAGGTGGTGGATTTTCAGAGTGCATACCACGCCATTTTGGGGAGGCCTGCCTACGCACGATTCATGGCTCGACCATGCTACGTGTACCTCAAACTGAAAATGCCAGACCCAAAGGAGTGATCATCACCATCGGCGATCGGAAGAAGGCGTAAGAGTGCTTTCGAAGGGCTCAAGATTGCCGACTCGCAAGTGTCGGCGGTTGAATTCGACGAATACATGCAAAACGCAGATCCGAGTGATTTGCTACGGTCTAAGAGGCCAGCCACGAGTCGCATTCAAATCGCCCGGCGAGACAAAGCCCGCCCATATTCATCCGACCGACCCGATGCGGCTCACCCACATATCCACAACACTCGACTCAAATAGGAAGAAGCGCCATCCAGTTCCTCCGTGAGAATCGACATTTTTGCATGGAAGCCACCGACATGCCGTGTTCCTGTGGAACTGGCTGAGCATCGCCTCCGAGTCGACAAGTTAGCGAAACCAGTCAAAGAGCATCTTGGCGTCCGCCGTCCGTAAGAGAAAAGCTATTGGTGAAGAAGTGGCTCGATCGCCGACAGCAGGATTTATCCGTGAGATTTACCACCCGAGTGGCTCGCTAATGTTGTCATGGTCCCCAAGAAGGATAACTCCTCCGCATGTGCATTGATTTTAAGCACATTAATCGGGCCTGCCCGGCGATCATTTTCCTCTCCCCGCATCGATCAAATTGTTGACTCGACCGGGTGCGAGAGGTTGTCTTTTCTAGATGCATATTCCGGTATCATCGATCCGTCTCAGATGGACCCGATGAAATAAAACAGCTTTCATCACTCCATTCGGTGCTTCGCTATATCACCATGCCATTCGCCTCAAGAATGCCGGAGCCACATTTATGCGAATGATTCAAGTGTCTTCTCCTCAAATCAGTCGGAATGTGGAAGCGATATGGATGATATCGCCGTTAAGTCGCGAAAAGGTTCCGACCTGCTTGCCGACCTCGCCAAACATTTGCCAACCTCGAAGGTACGATATCAAGCTCAATCCGTCAAAGTGCACATTCGGAGTTCCCGGTGGAAATTACTCGGTTTTCGCTTCGAACGAGGAATCGACGCTAACCCAGAGAAGATCGGCACTATTCTCCGAATGAAACGCCCTGTGCGAGTGCACGACGTCCAGAAGCTTACTGGATGCTTGGCCGCTTTAAGTCGATTCATCTCACGACTCGGTGAAAAGGCATTACCTCTTTACCGACTGATGAAGAAGGCTGACAAGTTCGAGTGGACTCCGGAAGCTGATGCAGCGTTTGCCGAGCTAAAAGCTCGCTCTCCACCCAGCCGGTGCTTGCTGCTCCAATCAGCAAAGAGCCTCTGTTGCTTTACATTGCAGCCATCGGACAAGTTGTCGGCTCTGGCTTACGGTCGAGCGGAAGAGGAAGGAAAGGCCTTCAAAGTTCAGCGCCCGGTGTATTATTTGTTCAAGTCTTGACTCCGTCCAGCAGAGATATCCTCATTATCGAAGCTTGTGTATGGTATATACATGACCACAAAAAGGTTGCTCATTATTTCTCGATCATTCTATCACGATTCGTCGGCGACGCCCTTTATCGAGATCTTGCATAACAGAGACGCAACCGGTCGAGTGGCGAAATGGGCGATTGAACTTCTTCCCTTGATATCAAATTCAAGCAAAGAAAGCCATTAAGTCCTGTGCTATAGCTGATTTCCTTGCCGAGTGGATTGAACAACAGCAGCCGATCGAAGTTCACTCGGAGCATTGGACCATGTTCTTTGACGGCTCCAAGATGCTGAATGGTTCCGTGTCTTTGGGGTTGTTTGGTTTCCCCGAGGAGATAAGCTTAGGTATGTGCTCCAGATTCACTTTGATTCCTCCAACAATGAGGCAGAGTATGAGGCCCTTTTATATGGATTGCGCATGGCCATCTCACTCGGCGTCCGTCGCTTTGATGGTTTATGGCGACTCAGATCTAGTGGTCAATCAAGTAATGAAGGAGTGGGGCGTGAGAAGCCCGGCTATGATCGGATACTGCAATGCAGTGAGGAAGCTGGAAAAGAAGTTTGAGGGTTGAACTCCATCACATCCCCGACCAAAAATCAAGCAGCAGATGATCTGCCGAAGATAGGGTCCAAGAGAGAAGCCATTCCGAGTGGCGTGTTTTTGGAACATATACACACACCGTCGACCAAAGAAGATCCCTTCACAGAGGAAGCTCCGCAACCCAAGAGTGCCACGGACTCGATCGAGGTTGAGGTCCCGGCGATGGTCGACTTGGTCATGGAAGTTTTAGTTGTCACTCCCGATTGGACGATTCCATACATTGCATATATTCTGAGAAAGGAACTCCCAGAGGATGAGGAAGAGGCTCGGCAGATCGTCCGTCGATCCAAAGCTTTTACCGTTATCAATGGACAGTTATATAGAGAAAGCCCAACGGGAGTCGGACAAAAATGCATAACGCCAGAAGAAGGTCGAGTCATACTCAATGATATCCACTCGGGGACCTGTGGTCACCATGCGTCCTCTCGGACCATTGTAGCCAAAGCATACCGAGCTGGATTTTACTGGCCAAAAGCAAATGAGATGGCGAAAGAAATAGTGGACAAGTGCGAAGGGTGCCAGTTCTATTCCAATATGTCACACAAGCTGCGTCGACCTTGAAGACCATTCCACTCGTCCGCCTTTCGCAGTATGGGGGTTGGACATGATCGGTCCCTTGCGAACGGGTCGGAGCGGTTTCACGCATGTACTGGTAGCAGTCGACAAGTTCACCAAGTGGATTGAGGCTAAGCCAATCAAAAAACTTGATGCTGGTATCGCTGTTTCCTTTGTCGAGGGTTGACGCTCGGTATGGAGTCCCGCACAAGATTATCACGGACAATGGGTCGAATTTCGACTCGGAAGAATTCAAGGATTTCTGCAACTCCCAAGGCACACGAGTCGACTACGCTTCAGTCGCTCATCCACAGTCGAATGGACAGGCAGAACGAGCCAATGGATTGATCCTCAAGGGTCTGAAGCCCCGTTTGATGCGAGATCTCAAGCACGCGGCTGGAGCCTGGGTCGACGAACTTCCTTCGGTGCTCTGGGGTTTGCGGACCACGCCTAATCGGTCGACTGGGAGAACTCCTTTTTTCCTGGTCTATGGGGCAGAAGCAGTTTTACCGAGTGATCTCCTTCACAATGCTCCACGAATTGAACTTTATAATGAAGTAGAAGCTGAGCAAGCGCGTCAAGATGCAGTCGACCTCCTGGAAGAAGAAAGGGAAATGGCTCTGATCCGCTCGACCATTTACCAGCAAGACTTGCGCCGCCTGTACGCCAGAAACGTGAGAGGTCGAGCCTTCCAGGAAGGAGATCTGGTCCTTCGGGTGGATCAGCAGAAGCAACATAAGCTTGCTCCCTCATGGGAAGGTCCCTTCATCGTCACAAAGGTTCTCCACAATGGGGCATATCGTCTCTACAATGTCGAACACGATATCGATGAGCCCCGAGCTTGGAATGCGGATCTGCTCCGCCCGTTTTACACTTAGAGTTTTTCACTCGGAAGAGTTGTAATAAAGTACTCCTGTAGCTCACGAGCTTTGAAGTAATAGTGTCATAATTCCTTCATAATTTTTGTCACTCTTTATTTTTCGTCGAGTAAAATTTTCACCTCCCCCAGTGGGTGGCGCGAATCCGTTCCGCCTAAGTTTTTAAAATCCTACCGAGTGGTAAGCCAGACTTCCACTCGGAGGCTTAGCTGCAGCTCAGTGCTCGCCTAAGATATTAAAATCCTACCGAGTGGTAAGCCAGACTTCCACTCGGAGGCTTAGCTGCAGCTCAGTGCTCGCCTAAGATATTAAAATCCTACCGAGTGGTAAGCCAGACTTCCACTCGGAGGCTTAGCTGCAGCTCAGTGCTCGCCTAAGATATTAAAATCCCACCGAGTGGTAAGCCGACTTCCACTCGGAGGCTTAGCTGCAGCTCGATGCTCGCCTAAGTTATTAAAATCCTACCGAGTGATAAGCCGACTTCCACTCGGAGGCTTAGCTGCAGCTCGCTGCTCGCCTAAGATATTAAAATCCTACCGAGTGGTAAGCCGACTTCCACTGGAGGCTTAGCTGCAGCCTGCTCGCCTAAGTTATTAAAATCCTACCGAGTGATAAGCCGACTACCACTGGAGGCTTAGCTGCAGTTCAAGAACTCGCCTAAGTATAAAAGTATATTAGCAAGGAAAACGGGCGCAGTCGATTGTGACCTCCCTCCGAGCTACTCCATAAGTATGATGTGTGATTGCAAGGAAAACGAAGTGCCGGTCGACTGCGACCCTCTTCTCCGAGCTTCGACACAAATACAACGGAAATCCTACCGAGTGGAGAGCAAGCCTCCTACTCGGGGGCTTAGCTGCAGCCCAGTGCTCGCCTAAGATAAAAGAAATCCTACCGAGTGGAGAGCAAACCTCCCACTCGGGGGCTTAGCTGCAGCCCAGTGCTCGCCTAAGATAAAAGAAATCCTACCGAGTGGAGAGCAAACCTCCCACTCGGGGCTTAGCTGCAGCCAGTGCTCGCCTAAGATAAAAGAAATCCTACCGAGTGGAGAGCAAACCTCCCACTCGGAGGCTTAGCTGCAGCCCGATGCTCGCCTAAGATAAAAGAAATCCTACCGAGTGGAGAGCAAACCTCCCACTCGGGGCTTAGCTGCAGCCCGTGCTCGCCTAAGATAAAAGAAATCCTACCGAGTGGAGAGCAAACCTCCCACTCGGGGCTTAGCTGCAGCCAGTGCTCGCCTAAGATAAAGAATCCTACCGAGTGGAGAGCAAACCTCCCACTCGGGGCTTAGCTGCAGCTCGGTGCTCGCCTAAGGAATAAGTCGATTGCAGAGGGCATCTCATTGTTAACCTGCAAAAGAGCAATTCAAGCCAAGAGCAATTATTTCCAAACATCCAATCCAAATTTAGGTCGATACCTAAAATAACCGAGAGTGCTCAGGCGCTAAGCCTGTTAAGGTTTTATCGGTTACAGTTCCACTCGGCATTCCGAGGCAAATTTAAGGTCAAGCAAAGTTTTTTACCCCTCCTGTGGAGGGCTGGACGGAGCAACGAACTCGTCAAGATCAATCCCGTCGGCGATCCGCGTGGCAGCTGCAATGAAAGTCTCCATGAAGGTCCTGAAGTCATGCTTTTTAGTGTTGGCCACTCGGAGAGCCGCTATTTGTCTTCGGGCTTCCTTGCAATGGACTCGCGCGGACATTGTGGCAACGTCCGCACCGCACCGAGTCAAGATTTCTTCCACTCTTGCACTCGGTCGGGGCGGCGTTCGATCGAGCCATCAATGACTCGAGGTCATTTTGGAGTGTCTCACCGGGCAGAAAGTCGAGTCGATGCGGGGCGTAGCAGCCTTCGCCTTGCGAGATAGTCCACGACAGCAGCAACACGGGATTCCAGTCGGAAGATGTTCATGGCAGTTTCATCGTTCACCGGGGAATTGGCAGGGTCAAGGTTCGTCTCCAGCTGGCTGGTTTCTTCTTCAAAGTTGCGGCAGAACTCTGCAAAGACAAAACCCCGAATCAGGAAAACAGTCGAATGGAAACATAACGGTTGGAAGAATTGGTCGAGTGAAGAAGGTTACCTTCAAGCTTAAGGAACAATTTCTTAGCAAGACTGCCCAAGAAGCTTTCCAGCTCGTTCTTCTTTCCAGCCATTAGGAGGATCTTCTCAGTCAGATTCTTCTTGTCAGCCTTCATTCGCTCAACATCCTTGCTTTGGCAGCGCCGAGCAACCTTCAGATTGGCGTTATCCTGTTCGAGCTTGGCGATCGAGGCGGTTTGTCGTCAGCAAGCTTGATCTTCTCAGACAGCTCAAGCTCTTTCTTCCTTTGGGCCTCCTTCACCTTGTCTGTGAATCGCAGCAAAGTCAAACGTGAAGCAAATGAGGGGAGAAAAGAGTCGTCGAAATCTCACCAAACATACCTTTGGTCTCCTCCTTCGCCTTCGTCAGATTCTCTTGCACTAGCTTCAAGTCCAACTCGAGCTGAATATGCTTCTGCTCCAGTTCAGTATAGCGTGTCGCAAGATCACAAGATTTCTACGAAGGGTCAGTTGCAAAAGTATCAGAGATAATCCACTTCCGAGTGAATAAAAAAGAATGGTGCGTTTCTAAGACTACAGTCGAATGCAAGCATTCGACCGTAGTCTCGGGGACTACACCCAGTGGGTGCACTCAGCGTGCCCCCACTAGCGTTACTCAAGACATAGTCGACCAGTCGACCAAAAAAAAAATATATATATAGAGAGAGCGAGTCGACCAATGATCGAAACTTCTTCAGATCGTAATCAATCGCCAAATCGACCACGATCTTGGGATTACACCTGGGTGCACTCAGCGTGCCCCCACTGGCCTCAGAAACATTGTCGTTCCATTCGGATAATGATCAACATCTACTTAGTAAGCCTAAGACCGACTGCCAGCAGTCGACCTTAGCCTTGGGGACTACACCCAGCGGGTGCACTCAGCGTGCCCCCGCCAACACGGAGTTTTTTACCAACACACCTAGTGGGTGACTGCTATGAATTCCAGAAAGAAAAGTTTTGATAGCATATCCTAACGGAACAGGTGGTGGTCGACTGACCTGAACATTGCTCTGAAGGGCAGAGCTAGCATCGTAAGCGGCTTGGCTCGCATCCCGGACGATCTTCACTTGCTCCATCATGATCCCCGCTTGACGGATTGCTTCCTTAGCAGCATCGGCCTGGTCCTCCGGGACGTGGTGCATGGTGAAGATCGAAGGTTGTCCAGCACTCGACGAAGTGGGCCGAACACTGGTCAGCGGCACCGCGAAGGACACGGTGTGTCGAGTGCCGACCTCTCCTTCCGTCATGACGGTCTCGGGCGTCGTTGCACCTTGGGCTTCTCTGCCAGTAGATGCTTTCCTGCTCCTCCTAGCCCTCAGTGGCTCCTCATCCTCATCATCGTCGTCAGGAAGAGTGATGATGTTATTGGTTGGAGCTTCAGAAAAGAGTTAAAGTCAGAAATCTTGAGTCAGTCGAATAAGAACAAGAATTAAGGATATAGTACCAGGATTTGAGGTGGCGGCGTCTTCCATCTCACGGTTGTCAGCCTTAGCTGAAGTTTCAGAAGTCGCAGCGCTGAAAATCCAAAGAATCAGTCGACCGATTCAAGTATCAACCAGAGACAAAATCTATATAGAGCAAGAAGATTTAAGCAATATGCTTACCCTGAGATGGTGGGGATGGACACCTTCATTTTCGGCAGAGGCTTGGTTGTCCTCGGCGGAACTACCTTCGGTTGCTTCGGCGCCTTCTCAGTCGGCACCGGAGAAGCGGTCCGAGGGCGTTTGGTCGACTGCGAAGCAGTCGCAACTCCCTTACCGCTGCTCAACCGGGGATCGTGCACAAGCTTTGACCGCCTTTCCAAGCGCGTGGTGCGACTTCCTCCTCTTCATCCTCGTCATCATCGTCCTCGCCATCATCATCCTCGCCGCCGCTGCTTCCTGCAGCATCTGAATCCCACCTCCGGCTCTCACCTCCACCGCTTCCCCCTCCTCGCCGAATCTGGCGCCGTTGGGCATTGAGTATAGCTCGTGAGGCCCCGGAAGTATCAAAGCGAGTTCATCGACCAAGCTCTGAAGCACACTCGATGGACATACAACGGAAAACAGAACAAGTGTACCTTATCTGGAACGCTGTCACGATCAAGCGGAGAAATCCTCCGGGATCCGCGAGGATTGTCCTTGTTTCCAGTGATTGAAGACATCCATCTTTCCACTACGGCATCGTCGACTGCCTCCGGGTGGACGCGAGTCTCGTCTTCGGTGCCGCAATACAACCACATACAGTGACTCGGGCCGAAGGGGCTAGATTCGCCTCAAGAAAAACCTCCAGAGGTCCATGCCGATCCTCCGTCCCTAACCAGCTGCACCACGCGGTCCATCAGCATCTTCACTTCAGCCCTCTCTTCAGGAACAACCTTCAGGGAGGAGGGTTTATTCACTCGACTCATGGTAAATTCGGGAGGCCAGTCGACTGCCCCGGCGTCGTCTCATTCCGGCAATAGAACCAGGTCGACTGCCAACCCCTGACCGACTCGGGAAAATGCATAGCTGGGAAAGTGCTTTTGCTCCTCAACTGGACTCCTAAACCACCACACATCTGGACTACTTGGGTCTTCTCGTCTCCAGGGCTTGCCTTCTTCACAGTCTGAGAGCGACATGTGAAGATGTACTTGAACAAACCCCAGTGCGGTCGACAACCCAGGAAGTTTTCGCACATAGACACAAACGCGGCAAGGTATGCGATGGAGTTTGGAGTAAAGTGGTGGAGCTGGGCTCCGAAGAAATTCAGAAAACCTCGAAAGAAGACACTCGGTGGCAACGAGAAACCTCGGTCGACATGGGTGGCCAAAAGCACGCACTCACCCTCTTCTGGTTGAGGCTGCCACTCTCGGCCAGGAAGTCTCGCGGCGCCGTGGGGAATCAATCCGTCGTCGACCATGTCGAGGAGATCCTTCTCCCTGATCGTCGACTGGATCCAGTCTCCCTGGACCTAGCCTTTCGGCAGCTTAGATCTCGACGAAGAACCACCGCGACCGGTGGATCTCCCCTTCGCCTTCTCGGCCGCCGACGCCTTCTCCGCCACCGACGCCTTCTTCGCGCGCTCCAACATCGTCGTCTTCTCCTTGCCCATGGCGCCGGAATGCGCAAGGGAGAGATGGCGAGGAGCGGCAGCGGTGGAGAGCGGAGACAAAAGAGCTAAGGAGGAAGAACAAGGTACTATGCACGAGCCTCCGGGAGTTGCATTTATAGCGTCCCTTCCGAGTGGATGACAGGTGGACCCAAGCAATCCAATCATATCCCGAGCAGCCGCACTGCGTGATACGTGGCGGAAAAAGCGGCGCGGAGATCGAGGCGTCCCTGTAACGTCCCATCCTAGCGCCGCAGTCCGTTCCGTTTCGCGCGCTACCCCAAATTTCGTATCCCGTGAGATCCGCGAGCGACAGATCAGTCTGTCAAGTGCGAGATCCCCTGCGATCCGTCGCTCGGGAATAGCGAAGGAAGTCACTCGACTAAAGAACAAGAATGGATCAAGTCGACTAAAGAGAAGTTTCTTGTTATCAACAGAGAAGATCTTGGTCCAAGACAACACGTAGCCAGAATACAAAAGGCAGTCGGAAACAACGTCAACTCCTCCTTCACTCAAGCCTCAATCCATTCGGGGGCTAATGATGGATTCATGTACCTAGGGTAGGGTTATAAGCCTGACCTAAACATCCTACCCAAGGGCACTCGTAGAAGAGATCATCTTCCAGTCGACCAAAGAGGAATCCACTCGACTAGACTGGAAGGACTCGACCATGGAAGACTCACTCGACCATGAAGACTCACTCGACCACCAGAAGGTCAGAAGGCACTCTGCAGTGCAACGACTTGTTATTAAATAGACTTAATGATAGTTAAAGCGCCTTATGAGGGGCGTTACCAGTAACCCCCCTGGCTTAATGTACTTTACTCCCTCCATTATGTGGGCTGGCTGGGGTCCTGGCGCACTCTATATAAGCCACCCCCCTCCACAGATAGAGGGGTTCAGATTCTTGTAATACTCATACTCATAATCCACTCGACCGCCTCAGGGCTCCGAGACGTAGGGCTGTTACTTCCTCCGAGAAGGGCCTGAACTCGTACATCCCTTGTCTCCACAACTACTCCATAACTAGAACATCGCCTCTCCTTAATCTACCCCTACTTCTACTGTCAGACTTAGAACCACGACAGTTGGCGCCCACCTTGGGGCAGGTGTTTTAGTGATTTGTGGAGGAGTTGCTGTACTTCCGAGTACGTTCATCATGATGACTGCTGGAGTTTTTGGTGAAGGGCACGAGATCCGTCTTGGTGCTCTCACTTTTGTCGCCGACGACTCCGCGTGGCTCCAGGAGGCCCCTCTTGACATCGAGGCGCTCCCCGTCCGCGGGGCGACGCACTTTCGCGCATGTGTTCGCGGCGTTTTGCTGCGGCAACCGTCGACTCCGTATCGGTCGACTCTTCTATCGGTCACCCGCCCGGTCTCCCACCAGCGCAAGCGCTCTGGTCGGTCGAGGCTTCAGCGGTGGGTGAAGCACGCGGTGTCTCGCCAGACAGCCACCGCCCAGGTCGCAGCTATCGAGCCCGCCGAACCAAAGTATGACATGCTGGTAAGCAGTATGACTTATATCGCCCACAACTCACTTGTGTTCTACTCGTGCATATAAAATCAAACCATAAAAACCTAGGCTCTGATACCACTGTTGGGGAACGTAGTAATTTCAAAAAAATTCCTACGCACACGCAAGATCATGGTGATGCATAGCAACGAGAGGGGAGAGTGTTGTCTACGCACCCTCGTGACCAAGCGAAGCGTTGACGCAACGTAGAGGAAGTAGTCGTCGTCCTCCCGGTCCAACCGATCCAAGCACCGCATTCGACACCTCCGAAGTTCTTGACACGCGTACAGCTCGATGACGCACCCTCGATCTCCAATCCAGTAGAGGCTCCGAGGGGGAGTTCCGTCAGCACGACGGCGTGGTGACGATCTTGATGTTCTCCTGTCGCAGGGCTTCGCCTAAGCACCGCTACAATATGATCGAGGTGTAATATCGTGGAGGGGGGCACCGCACACGGCTAAGGAACGATCAATGATCAACTTGTGTGTCCTAGGGTGCCCTCCTATCCCCGTATATAAAGGAGGGAGGGAGGAGGTGGCCGGCCCCAAGGGGGGTGCACCATAGGGAGGGGGAAACCTACTCCAAGTAGGTTTCCCCCCTTTTCCTTATCTTATTTGGAGGGGGAAGGAAAGAGTACTAGTATTAGGAAGTAGTACTAGTAGTAGTAATAGGAAGAGGGGAAGGAGAAAGGAAAGGGGGCCGGGCCCCTCCCCAAATCAGATAATGGGGCGCGCCTCCCTTGTTCCTTCTCCTTCCTCCTACATGGGCCCAATAAGGCCCATATACCTCCGGGGTTCCAGTAACCTCCGAGCTCCAAACTTCTCCGAACCTTTCCGGTGTCCAAATATATCCGTCCAATATATCAATCTTTATGTCTCGACCATTTCAAGACTCCTCGTCATGTCCGTGATCATATCCGGACTCGAACAACCTTCGTACATCAAAATACATAAACTCATAATATAAGCATCATCGAAACCTTAAGCGTGCGGAGCCTACGGTTCGAGAACAATGTAGACATGACCGAGACACGTCTTGGTCAATAACCAATAGCGGGACCTGATGCCCATATTGGTTCCTACATATTCTACGAAGATCTTTATCGGTCAGACCGCATAACAACATACGTTGTTCCCTTTGTCATCGGTATGTTACTTGCCCAAGATTCGATCGTCGGTATCCAATACCTAGTTCAATCTCGTTACCGGCAAGTCTATTTACTCGTTCCGTAATACATCATCTCACAACTAACTCATTAGTTGAAATGCTTGCAAGGCTTAAGTGATGTGTATTACCGAGAGGGCCCAGAGATACCTCTCCGACATTCGGAGTGACAAATCCTAATCTCGAAATCGCCAACTCAACAAGTACCTTCAGAGACACCAGAGAGCACCTTTATAATCACCCGATTACGCCAGACGTTTGGTAGCACACAAAGTGTTCCTCCGTAAACGGAGTTGCATAATCTCATAGTCATAGGAACATGTATAAGTCATGAAGGAAGCAATAGCAACATACTAAACGATCGTGTGCTAAGCTAACGGAATGGGTCATGTCAATCAGATCATTCAACTAATGATGTGACCTTGTTAATCAAATAACAACTCCTTGTTCATGGTTAGGAAACATAACCATCTTTGATTAACAAGCTAGTCAAGTAGAGGCATACTAGTGACACACTGTTTGTCTATATATTCACACATGTATTATGTTTCCGGTTAATACAATTCTAGCACGAACAATAAACATTTATCATGATATGAGGAAATAAATAATAACTTTATTATTGCCTCTAGGGCATATTTCCTTCACCTTCAGGGTTCACGGACATAGTTTAAGGAGATCAAGGAGCTGCTACAAGATGAAAGGGAGATTGTGATTACATGAGTTAGTAGAACTCGGAATAAAGCTAGCCACTGTTTAGCGGCCTACAGGGGAAGTAACCCTCATACAACAATTTGGTTGTGAGGGGGTATGGATGACGTTGTCAGTCTATGTAAGAACGATGCTCCACCATAAGTAATACAATCTCCTTTTCCTCCGAAAAAAATAGAGGAATGTTATTTCACTACAAAATGACATCAATGTACCGAACCCACTCTAATTAATATGCAAGACACAATTAATCTGGAAAAAGATAAAGCAACATGTTTATGATTCAGTGGTAAGTTCCTTGTAAACATCACATGTATATTTTGGACCTTTTGCCCTATTTCTTAAAACTATAAACCAGATTTGTTGTGAAGATATTTCTTATACCTAACACTTTAGAGATCTATACTAATTATTTAAGGATACACACATAGTCATATACACTATATTCATGCAAGATTGAGAAGACACGTGAATTTTAATTTTTCTATAGGGTATTGTTTACATTTTTAGGCACAGTGCATTAAAAAAGAGTGTACTAAGTGCAAAAAATTAATCCGAGAGGCATGTGATTGTTTCCCTTATATTCTCACATTTAATATGATTTGGTTTAAATATATTCTAAGGTGCATTTATTAAGGAAATAATTCAAATTTTATTACAATATACATTTAATTACATAATGTATTAAATATGATTGTAATTTGTGAAAAATGATTTAGTACACACAATACAAAAGTTGGTATAAATAGCTATATTTATTTGACGGAGTTGCCGAAGAGCTTTAGCTCCGGATTTTAGCCTAGACAGCAACTTTCCTGCTTAACATGGGCAGTGTGCCTTTAAACTCGTTGTGATCAAAAGATAAGTAGTTTTATAGCACTTCAATGTGTTTTATCTGAAAGCCATGGTTTTCGGCAAAATTGTCTGATGCAGTTTGAGAAATAAGCTTGGGCATCTTACAAGAGTTTCACGGTTTCAGCTTAACAAAATAAATGACTACACATTTCTCTTCAAAGATAATTCTGAAGCTTTAAGAAAAAAATAAACAGCTGGACAAATAATAGGTTTGCAAAGCCAAATCATAACGAAGCTCATGTTCAAGTTCCGTCTATAATGCAACATCACGAGGGTTGGCGTGATCAGTTTGTATATGTAGAAACAAAGTAAACATAGATAGAGGCAACACAACATTTGCATTATTGATCTTGGTGATATAAATATAGGCGTACAAAAGAACAAGCTCAACTAACTGAACTTGGCTCATCACCCGGTTGTTCCCAGAGCTCAGGACAAGCATCCTTTTATTCAGAAGAGCAAATTCATCTCTAATCGCATCCGGTCTTAACTACATATATGCCACATAATTAAAGGAGAGCAGCATTTCTTTTCTTCTTTCTTTTTTTAGGGGGAATCTGCAGTGCAAAAGTTGGAGCATTAGCCACTAGTTTCCTGTTGGGCTTAATTTTGGGATCTTTGAGCTACTGACAAGCAGTAATGTTGGGTTTCAGAAGAGCAGTAGAACAATGCATAATTCTTATGTAACAGGTAGTGCACGCTGTGTCGTTTCTCGTCTCGTTGAGTAGGTACCTACGTACGCACGGTTTGTTTCCGGCCTTGCGCGTCACTCGATCATTAGGAGCCAAACCTAAAGGAGCCATGACACCAATTGAAGCCATGACCCAGAGCTATGCGGCAAAGGCATGGTTCGATGACCACGTGCTCACAACTAGGGAAAGAAGAGGAACTTGGGAGCACTTACCTTTGATGTTTGTAGCTGAGGCCGAACCACGCGGTCGTCGTGTGAGCTGGACAAAGATTGACAGAGCCAGACGTACGCATGCGGGAGGCTGGACATCCAAGCGTGTGACCCATTGCTCTACGGAGACAGTGAGTGCACGCGCAGCCCATGGAGGAGGAGGATGCAGAGCTCCATGCTGACGATCTATTCGACGCACAACTTCTTGGCCCATAATCTGGACCATACACAATGAAAGAATAAGACGGATGGGCACATCAACTGGAGAGAAAGCAGCACATAGGCATTCAAGCATCACAATACTATTCTAAAGATAACACTACGCCGGGCAACCACGATAGGCACACTGTGTTCATACTTGACCAGATGGTTATATAATTGGGACGAGTTAATCCAAGTGCAGTAGCCAACAAATTTGCAACAAGCCACATGGAAATACATGCAGAATTTAATTGGGGAATTAAGATGATGAATTTGTTACAGCAGAAACAAAATGAAAGGCATGTCACGAGGTTTGTCGTGATCAGTTTGTATATGTAGAAATAGAGTAAACAGAGATAGAGGCAACGCAACATTTGCATTGATCTTGGTGATATAAATATATGCGTACGTAAGCTCAAGCTCAACTAACTGAACTTGACTCATCACCCGGATGTTCCCAAAGCTCATGACAAGCATCCTTTCATTCAGAAGAGCAAATCCTTTTATAAGCGCCTCTGGTCTTAACTACATATATGCCACATAATTAAAGGAGAGCTACCGACCGGCAGTCCTGTTGGGTTTCAGAAGAGCCGTAGAACAATGCATGATTCTTATGTGAAATAACAGTTACCGCAGACAGCAAATTTGCAACAAGCTACATGGCAATACGTACAGAATTAATTGTTTGGGGAATTAAGATGATGAATTTGTTACAGCGGAGACAAAAAAAAAGGGGCATATGTTTCCACTGTTCCAACCATGAGTGTCAAGATGGTGAACCGAGACCCCCACCAAACTATGTGGATCGGAGAAGCCCAGGCCATACCAAATTACCAATCGAGCTAGCTAGCCACAAGAAAGCTGAGGAAGGAAAGGTCATTGCTTTACCACTGCCATATAACTTGATGTCTCAGTTGCTGTTGCCGTCTTGGTGCTTCTGGGTCTTCGATGCATCTGACGTTGATGGTGGTGCTGGGCGGAAAAGAAGATGGCCAAGCCACAGCCCAGGCAGGAACGAGCAGTCGATGAGCCGGCGAATCCACGAGGCACGCGTCCTCTGCTGCTCGCCACAGCTCGTCCTCCGCAGTAGCCGCGGGAAAGGAAGAGAGCGATTGGCCGTCGTGGTTGCCGCTCCTCGGAAGAAGGCGGGCGCCGAGGCTGGTGGATGAAGAAGGGGATCACGGATCCGGGACCTGCGTCCTCAGATGTCGAGGAAGCAGAGGATCCTGCAGGCCTGCTGGCCTCGTCGCCGGCGCATCCTGCGATGCGGATCACTGCATCACTTCATCTGAGGGTGGTGGTGGGCGCAGAAGAAGATGGCCGAGCCCCACCCCAAGCAGGAACGAGCAGTTGGTGAGCGGGCGGATCCACAGCGGCCGGCCATGGATCCATCCACGCGGCACGCCTCCTCTGCTTCTCGCCGCAGCTCGTCCTCCGCGGCTCCGCAGCGGAGGCAGAGGACGAGAGCGATGGGCCGCCGTGGTAGCCGCTCGCGGGAAGAAGGCGGACGCCGAGGCTGGTCGCGGATGAAGGGAACGGATCCAGGGCCCGAGTCCTCGGAGGTCCAGGAAGCGGAGGAGCACCGGCGCTCGTCCAGAGCTCGGTCGCCATGGCCGCGGGCTAGGGCTTCGGGCGCGAGGAGGGAAAGCTGCGGAGGTTCGACGCGTCGGCTAGGGAGGGAAGGAGAGGGTGGAGGGCGACGGCGGTGGGGTAGAGGAAGAAGGCCGGGAGGTCGCCGGTGGGATTGGGGGAGAGGAGGTCGCCGGCGGCTGGTTGGGTGGGTCGGGGGGAGCGAGAGTGTGGTGCGCGGTTGGTTTGGGTTAGGTGGGGGTTGGCTTCTTTGCTGTATTCTCTTCTCTTTTCATTTCATCTTCCCGCCGTGAGCGCCAAATATTACGGAAAGCCGCGAGCGCCAAAATTTTGAAAGCCACGGGCGGTAAAACCGTAGACGCCAGACTTTTCGGACGCCACGGGCTTCAACATGATTGGTGGGGATCGGCCTCACACGGATTGATCGTCTCTCTGCAACCGATCCGACCGTCCACCCCTTTACCTCTCAGATCCGACCGTGAACATCTCACGTCATGCGGATGACAGTCCGTGGTCCCTATAAAACCCGACAACCAACTCTAGCATGATGATTTTATTTTTATATTATTTAAATATGACAACAAAAAATAAGAAAACAAATCCGGTATAACTACATGAAACTAAAAAAAATGTTGAAATGAATTTCCTTTTTAACAACAACCGTTGTATTTTTCCGCACTCGTGTAGGTTCTGTGTGGCATTGGATTACCGCTTCTACGGTAGATCGCCGATGACCGACTGTGAGCTAGTAAGTTTCTCTGTGTATTATTTAAATTTGACCAAAATTCCAGAAAACAAATTTCGTGTAAATATATGAAGCTAAAAATGTTGAAATGGATTTTTGTTTTAACCATAACCACTGTATTTTGCCGCACTCGTGAAGGTTCTCTGTGACATTGGATTACCGCTTCTACGGTAGATCAGGTAACCCAGTCGGAGACAATCTTGAGCTTGGAAGGAAGCATGACTTATGCTCCGTAGACGAGAACTTTTCTTTCTCACCAGTATCTCGACTTTAGATCATGGGTTGCCCAAAGAACCATATATAGTTCATTGACCCAGATTTTACCCACGCCACGTCATGTAGTTGGTGGGTCTTCATATGACTTAAAAGTGGGAACGCGGTGTTCTCGTGTTTGTGTTTTTAGGCTTAGTGGGTATTGAATCCATATAGTTAAATATGACACCAAGATAAGCTTGTCGTGTATGACTAGTTGCGGTAGGAGAGAGGGTAGGGCGAATGAGGCGTTATCAAGTGGAATGAGCCATCACGTCGATCACCGGGTTGTGCATGAGCTCATGCACATGTCTAGATCAGTTCAATCGGCAACGTGTGTTCCTCCTCTCGTGATCTAGTGAAGTATATGTTGTGTAGATCGTGGCATCAACATCGATCTATCCACTTCTTAACCGGCCAACTCCTTCATTCACGTCTTATAGACTAGAACAATGGACGACTACCTCATGGTTGCTATTGTCTTGATCTCCGTTGAAAATACTACAAGTACGAACTTTCCCAGAGAACTTTACAGTAACGCCGTAATTGTTCTACAATTGTTCTTGGCGTCATTATAATTATTCTACAATTGTTCTTGGCATCATTATAAATATTCTACAATTGTTTCAATCGTCGTTATAATTCTTCTACGGCTGTTCTTATCGGAGCGGCCTCCTCACGTCGTCGTCGTTATAGATATTCTACGCTTCTCTCCATCATTATTATAACTATTATATGATTCTCTCAAATGACATCATAAATTGTTTCAATGAAAGCAAGATCCACACTCTTCACATGAAATGAGGAGGAAAAATAGTGTACGTGTATTCATGGAAAAAATGCATGAATGACCATGCACAATTAATTATTATTTTTGAGAATTCTCGCCTGCTTTATTTATTCAGAAGCAATTGTCATAGGTACAAGATCGGGATCATGAGGATTGCCCAACCAAACGTGTCTACCTATATCTAGGTTGCAAGCAAACTTGGCGAGATTATGAGCTTCAAAGTTGAAGTTCCTACGCTCGAAAACAAAAGAGCAAGTAATAAAACTGTTACAATGGTTCATTATTTCATGCACCAACGATGCATTGGGGCCTCCTGTACCCCTGTTGATGTCATTAACCGCTTCTTGGCAGTCCGATGCCACGTGAATCTTCCGCTGTCCCAGGTCATCTGCTAGAGCAAGAGCTTCCCGGCATGCAAATGTCTCCAAGGTTAGAGGGTCCGTTATACCATAATAAACCATAACCGAGGAGCCCAGATAGTGCCCGTCCTGGTCACGGCAAAAGGCAGCAACCGCTCCTCCTCTCCGTGATCGACCCACAGCTCCGTCGACATTAATTTTTACAGTGCCTGTAGGAGGAGGAAGCCACCGTTTCGGTTGTGGTGGTGCAGGTACAGATTGTTCGTGCACTCTACGCACAACTAAGTGACCTAGCTCATCGATGTAATTATTTATAAAAGAAGCCGTTTGCTGAGGGCTTTGGAATATAGATTCATAGATAGCCTTCCTCCTCGCAAACCATATCGACCATAGTGTGATGACCATCCTTGTGAAGCTAGCTTGGTCCAGTTTCTCATATAGATCAAACAGCCAAATTCTTGCGTTTGATTCATCGTTTTCAGCCATGATTGACACCAAGTTTTCCTCCGAAAGAGCCCACACACACCGAGACATCGTGCATGCTACCAACGCATGTCTCCAAGAATCCTCACATCCACACAGTGGGCAAACATAGATCAAACAGCCAAATTCTTGTGTTTGATTCATCGTTTTCAGCCATGATTGACACCAAGTTTTCCTCCGAAAGAGCCCACACACACCGAGACATCGTGCATGCTACCAACGCATGTCTCCAAGAATCCTCACATCCACACAGTGGGCAAACATCTCTTTCTGACATGTTTCTTCTCTTCAGGACATCCGTTGTAGGGAGCGAGTGATGAGCTAGCCTCCAAAGAAAGATCCGCACCTTCGACGGGATTTTAAATTTCCACAAGGAAGTCCAAGCTTTTTCGTCCTTGTCGGAGTGAGATGTTCCGCTACTTCCATTTAACCACTCCTCCCTCTGTAATTTTGTCTTAAGCAAAAACTTATAAGCCAAACTGACACTAAATTTGCCTTTCTTATCCGGAAACCACGCCCAAAAATCCTCAACGTTGCGGGTGCATACCGGAATCTTCAATATGGCCTCAGCATCTATAGGCAAAAACACGGACCGGACCAAATCCTCAAACCATGAGGCTGTCGCCGGGAAGAGCAGCTCCGAAACGTGTCTGGGAGGGTGAGGAACCAACGAGACAATAGGCCGTGGTGTCATTTCCTTCGGAATCCAGTGATCCATCCAAATCTCCGTCGACTGCCCATTACCAATCCGACGAATGAGCCCCTGTCTCAACAGATCCCATCCTTCCAATATAGCCCGCCAAATCTGAGACGGCCTTGGTCCCAACTCCGCATCAAGAACCGAAGTGTTTGGATAATATGCAGCCTTCAAAATTCTTGCGCTCAAACTCATTGGTTCTTGTAGTAGTCGCCAGGCTTGGCGAGCCAACAGGGCTAGATTGAAAATCTCAAGATCCCTGAATCCTAGCCCGCCTAGATATTTAGGCCGTGTCATCACATCCCAGGAAACCCAAGCCGGCTTACGTTGTCCCTGTTTACATCCCCACCAAAACTTCCTGATTATGGATTTTATATGATCACATAAACCTCTTGGGAGTTTGAAACATGACATCGAGAACACTGGGATGGCCTGGGCCACTGATTTAATTGATTAGCACATCTTTTCCACCTGCTGATAGGCACTTGCTCATCCAGCCTTTTACCTTGTCCCAAACTCTGTCACTCAAGTATTTGAAAGTACCCTTTTTTGAGTGACCCACGTCTGTTGGCAAACCCAAATATCTGTCGCTCAATGATTCATTCGGGACATGCAAATGGCCTTTGACCGCAGCACGTACTATCTCTGGTCTGCCCTTGCTAAAAAAGATTGAAGATTTATCTTTGTTGATCCGTTGGCCTGATGCCAAACAATATGAATTCAACAGGTTTGATACTGCTTCCGCTCCATCAACACTCGCCCTGAAAAACAGCAAGCTATCATCCGCGAATAAAAGGTGATTCACCGCCGGAGCCGACGGTGCCACCTTAATGCCGCTGAGCTGGGATGATTGATTTTGGGATTTTAAGAGGCACGATAGGCCCTCTGCTGCTAACAAGAAGAGGTATGGAGAGATTGGATCTCCCAGTCGAATCCCCTCGTAAGATGAAAAGCTTCTGACTTCACACCATTGAACATAACTAAAAAAGAAACTGAGCTCACCATATTCATCACGACTGCAACCCATGGTGCTGCAAAACCCAACTTCTCCATGATTGATTGTAGGTAGGACCACTCCACTCGATCGTATGCCTTCATCATGTCAAGTTTCAGTGCTGCAAAACTGTTATTTTTTGACCTGTTTCTCTTCATAAAATGCAAGCATTCATAAGCCGAGATTATGTTGTCAGTAATGAGTCTTCCTGGCACAAAGGCCGACTGCTCCTCCGAGATTATCTCCGGAAGAATTTGCTTGAGGCGATTTGCTAGAACTTTCGAGGCGATCTTGTAAAACACGTTACATAAGCTTATGGGCCGGAACTGAGATAACAAGTTTGGATTAGATACCTTAGGAATAAGGACCAGAAGGGTGTCATTCAGACATGCAGGGCTCTCCTCGCCCCTAACAATGGCCAAAACTGCTCTCGTGACTGCTTCTCCACACACATCCCAGTGTCTCTGGAAAAAATGTGCCGGAAACCCATCTGGACCGGGAGCTTTTGTAGGAAACATTTGGAAAAGAGCGGTCTTAACCTCCTTAGCTTCATACGGAGCCAACAATGTTGCATTCATTTCCGCCGTAACCTTCGTAGGCACATGCTGAAGAACGTCCTGTACCCCCTCCACCCCCTCCGAGGTGTACAGCTGTTTATAGAAATCCAAAGCCATCTGCTGCATCTCCGTTAGTTCCGTGGTCACCTCTCCATCTGGTTTCTGCAAAGCCTTTATCAGGTTCTTCCTCCTCCGCATAGAGGCTCGCATGTGGAAAAAACGAGAGTTATGGTCCCCCTCAGCTAGCCACTGGACACGCGACCTCTGTCTCCACATCAACTCTTCACGCAAATAGAGCTCGACTAGTCGATCGTTAATTTTGATCTCCGCATGAGAAGGTCCGGCCCTTGTTGTGTCACTCCGGAGGCGATCTATATCTTTCTTGAGGCTTTGTATCTCTCCTCTCACACTACCGAAGGTTGATCTTGACCATACGCCAAGGTAACTTGCTAGGGCCTCGAGATTTGCCCGAACTTCACTCACCGTTTGATTCTGACCGTTGGGCTCCCAAGCTGCATCCACTGTGGGTTTCAATTCAGGGTGAGTGTCCCACATCACCTCATACCTGAACTGCTTCGTCTTCGGTCCTCCGCTTGGTTGGGTTAGCTGCAGTAATATGGCAGAATGATCAGATGTCGCTGATATAACATGTTCGACAGCCGCCTGTGGGTACAGACCACACCAGTCCACCGATCCCAAAGCTCTGTCTAGCCTGACTCGCGTATACGATCCGCCTGTTACTTTTTTCTCATAAGTCCACTTGATGCCCTTGTAGCCAAGGTCGAGTAGACCGCAAACATCTACCGCATCTTTGAAGCCCTGGATCTGAGACTGACTTCTCGACCCAACACCATCATGTTCATCTTGCTTCAGAACTTCATTGAAGTCCCCAATACACACCCACGGCATGTCTTGGAGAGCGGACAGATTTTTCATCATATTCCATGTGTGATAGCGAAGATGAGTCTGGGCTTCTCCATAGAAACAGGAAAGCCTCCACGGTTGATCTCCTAGACCTGTCACCTTGCCATCTATGTGGTACTTGGAGTAACCCAAAATATCGATGTTTATTTCATTATTCCAAAACATAGCTAAGCCTCCACTCCTACCGGAGGCATCAACAGCAAAAGAACAATCATAACCTAAAGAACTTTTTAAATTTTCAGCTCTCTCCCCACTTATTTGGGTTTCAACTATACAAAGCACTTTAGGGGCAAACTTATTCGCGAGTTCGCGAAGTTCTTGAACTGTCGGGGCGTTGCCAATCCCCCGGCAGTTCCAGCATAGAAGATTCATTGTGTTCGGCGGTCCTCCGTCACGGAGGCCGCCGCTCTCGCGTCCGAGCTCTTTACCCCATTGGGGTTCTTCTTCCCCGTATCCGCCATCCCCTCTTTGTCATTTGAACTTGCTGGCTTCCCCGACTGTCCCATGAGTTTGGATCGTTTTGTATCTTGCTTCGGTGGTGGACTAATTGGGACCCCTTTATCATTCCCAGAAGGCTTCGGCACTGGAACCAATTCCATCCCCGTTGGTTTGACGTTCGGGGAGATAACAACCTGGTCAGACGTACGCTTCCTTGTGGTGTCCAGCTCCATGCCCTCAGCTGCCTCTCCATTATGGCTTGTCCCGGGGTTATGCACCATCTGCTCCTCCTTCTGCTGATTCTGATATTGGTTTTGCCTATTCCTGTTGCAACGCCGGGTTCCCCAAGCAGTGGTTGCCGGGGCCCTAAGATTTTTCAACACAAGAGCAGAAGGGGGATGCACCCCGTCGCCATGTTCTTTAAACTCGTGCCCCATCATGCCGCAAACCTGGCACCAGTCTGGCAGTCGCTCATACTTCACCGCAAAAATCTCCCTCTGGCCTCCCCGGATCAAGGATATAGCCTTCTTCAGCGGTTGACGAACATCCAACCGGACTCTCACTCTATAAAAATTTCCTTCAAAGTCAAACGAGGAAGGCTCTGAGTCGACGAACTCGCCAATCTTTGATGCCAGCGCCTGGATCTTCCCGTGATAAGCCATCGGAAGCTCGATGATCCTTGCCCATATCTCAAAAGTCCACAGTTCAATCGAAGATGGATTTGAGAAACCATCATACGGGGCGATGATGATTGGGTTCCCCCTAAAGTGCCACGGGCCCCCCTGTGATACTCTCTCCCAATCCCCCAAACAATCAAATTGCATCTGAAAAAGATTCTCCTCCAAAGTCTTGATCTTGACTGGCCTTGCAAGGTCCCATGCTGTTCTCATATTGCGGAAGAACCAATAGGTGTTGAAGTCCTTCTCCATATGGACTCGAGCTATGATCATCCACCGCAGCGCTGTCTCCTCTGGGGCATCTTCATCCTCAAAAATCACATCATCTAGATCATCTTCCTTAAGGGCCAAATCTTGCATCATCTCCTCCAGATTGCTCTTCCCCTTGCGATCAGCCGCCGACGCCTTCCCCCTGCCTGCCATCGCGATCGGACCTGCAGGGCAACTCGATCTGCTCGAAGGTGGAAAAAACCCTAGCGCTCCCGAGATGCGAGATCAGCCCCCGGACCTTGGCAGTGCAGGACTACCCCGGACCCGACGCCGCCGATCCTACTTCTCCGGTGCGAGGGAACGCAAACTCAACGTCGCCAGAGGCGGCGAGAGAAACAGAAAACCTAACGAGAGGGAAAAACCCTTTTTGCCCGGCAAGAGAGAGTGAATTGGTGGTGCTACCATGCACAATTAATGTGTATTAAGCCTGATCATACACAGAACCGGGCCAGGTTTTGGGCCGGGCTTGTCAAAGCCCAAAGCAAAAATCCCAAGCCAGGCCCGGCCCAAAACACATGAACAGTGACATTTTTTAATTAAAATAACCATAATTCCTTATATTTTGAATAAAACTACATTTTAGCAGGCTTTTTTGTGAACATTGTTGGTTGGCCTCACCGGGCACAAACGACCAGTATCATCGACCACTGTTTTATGTGAAAAATAAATTGCAAGGTAATTACAATGGCATATGTGTGGTATTAGTTGGGTGTGTCGGACATAAGAAAACGATGGAAACAAATGATCCAGTGCTACATTTGGTGGCTACATTGCATGAGCTTTAGTCATCGATGTATTTAGTCTCAAGACCAAGTTGGGATATGATTTCCAATTCCTATGTCTTTCCTCCGACTTCATACATAGGAGGATTTCATACATGTTTCCATTATTGGCGTTGCTACCACCAGTCCAACGCTATCTACATGTTTTTATTGCAATGTATATAATGGAGGGTTACAATGGATGGACCACCCATGCACGCATGGTGAAAAAATATCATAAAATGAAGGCAACAAATGCACTAATTCGTGCCGTCCAAAAAGTTGGTGACATGGATACCCTTATTAATTAAATCTACACCTTTTATTTATAACATTTCCTCTATTCCGTTACCCTTTATTACTTGTAACATTTCCTCTTGTTGGTTATGCGTGATGCTCTATTATTTGTTATTTTATGCTTAGAGAACAAATATAATCATTGCTATTTCATTTTTCTATTGCTTATATATTTTCTACTTCTATATTTTTGCGACTATAGTATCATTACTCGTGGTTAATGCCTATCGCTATTTCATGTACTATTCTGGGAACTTGGAGAAGACGAAAGATGTAGGCTTTATGGGATGAAGACGAAGATGGTTGGGGTCGTGTGTGTGTGTGTGGGTGTGGGTGTGTGTGTGTGTGTGTGCGCGCGCGCGCGCGTGTGTGTGTGTGTGAGGAAGGGAGGGAGGGAGATAAAGAAACATGATGATGACGGGGAAGACGGTGGCTTGAGGAAGAGACGAGGCGAGGCCATGCGGGAGGCAAGGAAGATGACAACTACTGGGGCCTACGGTTCCTTGGGTGGTTGGGTGAAAGAAAGAGATTTAGCACGTGATAAGGAGCACGCCGCGGGGTCAGGACGGGAGACTCGTGAAATAGGAAATTTGGAGAAAATGAGATATGGCGGTGCAACATGAAGTAGCCTTGAGGGACGAAGATGAAGATGAGTGGAGGAGTGGGGATGGAGTCGAGAGTAAGATAAAGAAAATATGACATTAACGGAGACTGAGGGGAGTGAGTCTCTGGGACGCACAAATGAGGTAGCTTGAGGATCCAAGGAAGGGACGATGGACGGCAAGTAGGGCGCACGCGCGGGGGGTTCTTGGGTGGGCGACAAGTTAGGTTAGATTGAAAACGAGGATTAGCGGGGAGCATAAAAAACGAAGCGAGCAAAAAATAATGACGACAACTGCAAAGGTTCACGGGACCCGGAATAGGGGAAGAAGGCTCACTCCGGTGGGCGGATTCCTCGCTTAGCCTTTGTTGTTATGCGCAAAGAAAAAACACACTCCCTCCAATTCATACCACTTGTCTAAGACAAATGTAAGACAAATAATATGGATATGAGGGAGTAGCTTTTTGTGTGAGATGCATGCATCATGCATGGATATGCACATGCGCCTTGGCTATCTGGTCACGTGGGATTGTGACCCGACTCTAGTTGATCGATATGCACATGCATGCACTTGAAGCCGCGAGAAGCAAGGCAAACCCTAGCTGATCGATTCAAAGATGCTACACCATGTGCATACTAAGCCTGATATATACTCCCTCCGCTCCGGAAATACTTGTCATCAATATGTATAAAAGGGGATGCATCTAGACGTATTTTAGTTCTTGATACATCTCTTTTTATCTATTTTGTTGACAAGTATTTCCGGACGGAGGGAGTACTAATTGAGATATTTTACGGTACATCGTACTACCCAATATAACGGGTAGTATTAAGCAGATCCAACGGTGTTGCTAATTTCTAATTAGGGGTAAATCTGTCCTTTATTCCAACCTTTAATTGTAATGATTAATCTGCGTACAGGCGGTCGTCCCCAACCTCGGACATCCCGACGTCGCCAATAATCGCAGCCGGCCCAGCCTGCAGGCCGCTGCCGGCCGCCGGCCACCCCTAACCTCCTCATCCTAACACCACTTGCAGGCCCCCGCCCACAGGGCCTCGATCATCTTGACGCTGCCTGCCATCCTCCAGGCGCGCCCCCTCGTCTCCATGGCGGTGTGCGTCAGCAGGGCTCCAGGTTGGACTGGCAAGCTTATGTCGCTGAAGGCTCATGCATGTATGTAGTGATTGGTAAAATTCTCTACCCAGCAGCCAGAATAATCCATCACACACACACACACACACACACACACACACACACACACACACACACACACACTACTAATCCAGCACCCGCGCGCGCACACGCATCCAGTACTAAGCAGCACAGACACCCATGATCCATCTAGTACTCACACACGAATCAGCAAAGCACACAGGCCACAGTTACTAGAGGAGAGATAGAGGGGAGGGACTAAGCTACCTGCCTGAATCATGAGGGACGGGGGTCTACGAGGACGACGTCAGGCCGTTGGCGACGGTAAGCGTCGGTGGTGTCACAGGGAAGGAATCGATCCCCGAGCAGTGGCCCGGCCGTGGCCTATATGGTGTGGGGCTCCGTGTGATGGAGAAAGGCAGCTCCGGTGCATGAGTAGACGGCCGCCGAGCGGCATGGCGCGGCTGTGTTGAATTGCTGGGTCCGCTTGTGACTTCGGCGCCTCCTTGCCTGGCTGAGTTTTAACTGATTATTACCGAAAATACCCCTACCGTCTTAATATACTACCCAAACTGCGCTGTAGTATTGGTAAATCTGAAGCATTCGTCCCCTTAAATGGACTGCTAATATATCGTGGATGTACCGTAAAATATCTCCTCCGCCACCTCGATCGCCTCATTCCCGATGAACTCGTTGTCCTCACTCCTCAGGCTGACCAAGCTCCAATAGTAGTTTCGGGTATATTTCCGTTTCCGACAAGGTACTCGCTCTCTCTTCCAAGCTTGCCCAACCCATTGCTCAGCAGGTCATGTGCATGCATACCCCACCGTGAAATAACCGAAGAAAAAGAGGGGCAGTTACATTAGAGCATCTACGATCAGACTCTTCAAACGTCATCTATACATCCGGGCGGACGGCCCAGTCAGTGACCGTAGCCACTCCACTCCATCCCAAGCTCCTATCCGGCGATCTCCAACATGATGGGCAGCTGATCCGATCGACTCCGAGATCTCTTGATCCGCCCTCGTCCCATGCGGGGATGAGGAGGAGATTGGTGGTCCGCATGGCTCTCCGCCGCTCCCGGTCAAGAGGAATGCGCTGGGAATCCATTGCGTTTGCAAAAATCTAACGTTCACGAGATATTCGGGTCCTATATATGCAAATCTTGTACACTACTCCCTCTATAAAAAAATATAAAAGCGTTTCTTTAAGGAGGGATTAGCTTGTAGCCTGTTTCGAGAAAATGACAATGACTACGAAAATGAAACCACTGCGAGTACGTGGTGCATGCATGCGTCCATCAATCAGTCTTTAGTGTGGCTAACTAAAAATGTTGGGTGGATATTAACACGTACAATCATTTCATTGATCGATATTAATACACGTATTTGTTTTGGTTGGGTACGTGCGTACGTGTAGGTATAATAGTAGGACGGTACGCGTGCACGTGACTACCCAGCCAGCTAGGGAGGGGTCTTTGACGCGCGTGACTACATAGAGCGTGCTATATCTCTCTCTTAAGCTTGCCCGACCCATTGTTGAGCAGGTCTGTGCAGGCATACCCCACGTGAAATAACCGAAGAAAAAGAGGGGCAGTTACATTAGAGCATCTACGATCAAACTTTTCAAACATCATCTATACGTCTAGGCGGGCGGCCCATGTCAGTGAAGTGAACATAGCCACTCCACTCCGCCCCAAGCTCCTGTACGGCGATCTCCATCATGATGGGCAGGGGCAGTGGCGGAGCTACACACAAAAACCTGGACGGGCCAAATTGAAGGGAAGTCCGACTATTTTATTCCCATGACCCATTTGCTCTCATATTCTAGGGTATTTTCACTAAGCATGGGCGGGCCATAGCACAATTTGGCTTGGCCGTAGCTCCGCCAGTGGGCAGGGGATCCGACTCCGGGATCTCTCGATCCGTCCTCGTCCCATGCGGGGACGATCGAGGAGGAGATTGGTGGTCCTCCGCCGCTCCCGAGAGGAATGCGCTGGGAATCAATTGCGTATGTGAAAATCTGACGTTCACGGGATATTTGAGTCATATATATGCAAATCTTGTACACTACTCCCTCTATAAAGAAATATAATAGCGTTTCTTTACGGAGGGAGTAGCTTGTAGCCTGTTTCGAGAAAATGAGAATGAAACCACGGCGAGTACGTGGTGCATGCATGCGTCCTTCCTAGCTAGTGTAGCTAAATTAAAAATGATGCATGGGTAAATAAATATTTGTATAACACGTACTACAATCATTTCATCGGTCGTGTCATTGTATGTTACAGTATTATTATCACACGCATTTGTTTTAGTTGGGTACGTACGTGTAGTGTAGGTATAATAATAGTAGGACCCAGCCAGATAGGAAGCAAAAGATTCAGTGCTACAAGTTGATGGCTAAATTGCTCAAGCTTTAGTTGCGGACGTCATTAGTTGCCACCGGCGGAGCTATGTGTATTACTGCAGGTGCCATGCCCCCCTCCCCCCCCAAGCTCTTGGACTTTTTGTGAAGGAACTCTGTATTTGGGTGCCATAAATTGAGAGAAATGTAGTTTTTGACCCCTTTAAAAATATAATTTGTCATTTGCCCCTTCAGTCATCTGTCGCTAGCTCCGCCACTGTTAGTTGCAATCCCGAGTTGGAATTATACCCAACCCATATGTTGTTCCTGTTAGAGTAAATCCGAGGCACACCATCGATTATCCGAGGACCAAGCAATCACACAAGCACGACACCGAGATTTGTTAACGAGGTTCACCGATATGGCTACATCCCCGGGGCCTGACTACGGGCGCTCCTCCCCGTGACACCGTCACAATACCGCACCAGGTCGCCCTGGACGCCGGCACATGCCGCCGGCTTCCCCTGCGCTCCTGTACTATTATGTTGGCATAGGTTACATCGTGTGTCTACCCCCGCTATATATGAGAGGCCTAGGATACAAGTGTCCTACTAGGACACGACTCCACATCCTATGTAAACACGATACAACTACAAGTCCAACTGTAACCTACCTTGTACACTATATTCGACACTACTCCAACAAACTCCACCTTGGCGAATATACTCCACCACCCTGGATTTGTCCATGCGTCAAACTTCCATGTACATTGGACTTGAGCTTATCCCATGAGTACGGCTGCTACTCCAAAGACTCCATGTGACTCCACCTGCAACTTGTAGTCCCTTCTTTTCTTGACCAAGGTCAACACTCGAGCAAAATTAAGTTCCTTGTTACTCTAGCTTGTGCTCCCCAACTTCCAGAGTACCCGTCCAACGCCATCACACACTGATCACTGACCTGTGTGAAAGTGAACAACTCACATATTGGGTGTCACACATAAGAGTTACCTGAACTCAACATCATCGCTCCTTTCTTGACCGCCTGTCTGTAACATGAAGGAATTTCACCATTGCTTGTAGTCACCCCGAGTCAAATTCGCAGTTGTCTCACCACATGTATGACCACTAGAGCCCTGGCCCGTCTCCATGTCCCGTGCATACCGCACGCCTCGCCGCTATTTCTGCGTCGAGCCTCTGCTGTCCCGGTCGAGTCTCAAGGGTTGCGAAACCACACCACTCAACCCCACTGCAGAGTACCACCCATCATCACCGATCGATGACGAGTTTCACGCTTCCATCAGACCACTGGGCTCCAGTCCGAACTGCGTATCACTCGCTTTTCCCCTTGCTGAATAGGCTTCGATTCCCTGGATCCTTACATCGTAGCCCCTCAATCCAGCTCCACCTTCAACATGACTCCATGGTGGTTGTACTTGCCACCCCGCGCCTCGTTGACTCCAAGCTCTCATGTGCACCGTCTTGAATCAACCCCGCGCCATAGTCTTGTCGAAGCCACACAAGCCCTCGGGGCCTGCGCCACGTGTTTCCACGCCCCCAGAAGTCGGTCACCATCAGCATCACGCTCCTATGTCGTCCTCGCCGATCCCACCACCGTCTTCTGTACCAATCGACTCACGTCGATCCGTCAGACTGTCTAGTCCGACCTAGCCGAACTTGTTTGACTGCATGACACGCTCGAGGCTCCCAAATCGTCTTCCAAGAATTTCCATCCATCACATGATAATTCCATCTTAGCTGACATGACTTCCTGCAATGCCTTCAAGCATCCTCATTGTGCCAACAAATCTTTCAACCTTGTCTGCCATAACCCAAGCAGGTTTCTAGTTCCGTGAACTTCTCCACCTCAAACCCGGTACCCGCTGACATCATGGTTCTTTGTATGACTGACCCTGCGAAAAAAAATACCTGGGCTATCCCCGCGACGCCGAAGTATACAAGCACTTCTGTGCATAACTCCAGCCAAAAAGAGACCTCCTGGTCTTCACGCGATGGGCAGCTCCCTTGTGGCACTAATTACAATGCTGGTTGTTGCCTTGCTTTGCCAACGCTCATGCTATTCCAATGGACAATCTGATGGATTTTCTTTGGCTCGATTTGATCTGCCTCCCGCCAAGTCAACACGAGGACTCGGTCCTCTTTTTGGTCCAAAACAAATCCTGTATATGTTGCACGGATCGCATTGTAACGGTGTGTTCTGCCTTGGGCCTGGGCCACGTACCGTATCCAGCACGCCCCCGCCTCCAAGCCCTTTGGACACGCCTCGTGATGCTGCTGGCCGCTCGCCCTCCTGTATACAATCCAGTCGCTCGATTGCATCCGATCTTCGCCGAGATCTCAACCGCGGTACAAGATGACTTCCACGGAAAAACTTGCTTCTCATGGGAGTGTAAGCTTCGGCCACAAAGACTGATTCTTCCACATGTCATCTCCACGACTAACTCAACGACCCTTACCTGAATCAACACGCAGCCTCAAATCGAACCTTGCTCTGATACCACTTGTTAGAGTAAACCCGAGGCACACCATCGATCATCCGAGGACCAAGCAATCACACAAGCACGACACCGAGATTTGTTAACGAGGTTCACCGATATGGCTACATCCCCGGGGCCTGACTACGGGCGCTCCTCCCCGTGACACCGTCACAATACCGCACCAGGTCGCCCTGGACGCCGGCACATGCCGCCGGCTTCCCCTGCGTTCCTGTGCTATTATGTTGGCATAGGTTACATCGTGTGTCTACCCCCGCTATATATGAGAGGCCTAGGATACAAGTGTCCTACTAGGACACGACTCCACATCCTATGTAAACACGATACAACTACAAGTCCAACTGTAACCTACCTTGTACACTATATTCGACACTACTCCAACAGTTCCTTCTACTTGATACACATAAGGATTCCATTCATGTTGCAATTTTTGGCGTGGACGCCATCGGTCCAACATCACTGATCTATTATTTATTGTGCCTCCTACGCAACACGCTCAATCTCGCCTAGCAGCTGTAATGCATCAAGTTTCTCCCGGAACGCCTATGCCCCCATTTACGGCGAGGGAAGCCTTTGGTCGTGCCCATCTTTCTTCAGTTCTTTAGATCGGCAAGCATGTGTGTGACCTATCTAGCAGCAAAGAGACGTGATAATGGAACTGAAATCAATTTTGTGTTAGGGAAAAGCTGATAAGGATGAAGATGTCTTGGAGTTGGTGTTTGAGATTTCACATGATGGGAAAACTTCGGCAATTCATAGTGAGAAAACAACTGAAGAAAAACCGACGAAGAACCATCTTTTCTTATCAATCCATCCGCTGCGGCTGCGGGTGGGACCCACGACGCCAGCCGTGCAAATCTTCTCTCTCTCTTCGTCTTCACACGTCGTTTTCCTCTTGCTTTCTTCTTTCTTCGTCCACCTCCGTCTCCGCCCCCATCGACCATCTTCGTCGTCGCCGACGCCGACACCGGGAATCAATCGTACGTGCCTCGCCGCCGCCGCGATTTCACCCTCCGCTGCCTTCTTCACCGACGGCCTGCCATGCAGTACGCCGTCCCGTAAAAATGTTGTTTTCTATTTTTTCCCTCTCTTCTCACCTCACATCAAGAACGAGAGACAAAGCCACCGTACCAGAGGGAGGGAGGGGCCCTCGGTTCTTCCCCGATTCCGGCACCGGAGGGACCTCCCCGGCCGTCTGCTCCCTCGTCGGCTGCCCAGTGCCCACACGCACGCACGCACGCACATTGTTCGCCTGAATGCCTGCGTCTGCGTACACGCGCCCATGCATGCATGCTCTGGCGCTCACAAGAAACCACCAGCACCATCTACTCCGCCGTCGTCTTCCTCGCCGACGGCCTCATGCTCATGCTGCCTGCCCTGCAGTAGCAGTACGTCGTCCCGTCAAAAAAGCTGCCCTCTTTTCCATCTCGCCGCACACACACACACACACTGCTCTGGTCTGGTCCGCTGCTCTCTTGTCTCGTCTTTTGCGCGCACGCAGGTTGTTCGCCCGAATGCATGCGTGCGTGCGTGCGTGTGCGTGCATGCTCCGGCCGGCGCTCAGGAAGCAGCAGCCAACAGTATGAAGCAAAGTCCACCTCCTCCATCGTGTTCGTTGTAAGGTTTTGTGGAAGCGTTTTTTACTCTCCGTAGAGAGCCGCGTGGGTTATATTGATTGATAGCAAGAAGAGCCCTTGCGTGGCGTACAAGTTTCACCCGATCGCTAGGATACAGGTGGTTACAGGAGAAGGAGATCGAGAGGGTTACGGGAGAGAAAGCTAGAGGAAAAATAGTTGGGATTACATCGTATAAGTTTCTATCTCTAACACCCTCCCTTAATCTCAAATATCCTAAATTAAGGTTGTTCTTGAACTCTTCAAAAGGCTTGACTGGTAATGCTTTGGTGAAACCATCTGCAACTTGATCTTTGGAAGGAATGAACCGTATCTCCAATTTCTTTTCAGCAACCCTTTCTCGAACAAAGTGAAAATCTATTTCAATATGTTTGGTTCTAGCATGAAAGACAGGGTTGGCAGACAGATAAGTGGCACCCAAATTGTCACACCACAGACATGAGATACGTTGCCGCTTTATTCCTAGTTCTTCAAGCAGTGATTCCAACCAAATGATCTCAGCAGTAGCATTAGCCAGTGACTTGTATTCTGCTTCGGTACTTGATCTTGGCACAGTTGCCTATTTTCTAGCACTCCAAGAAATAAGATTAGAACCAAAGAAGACTGCAAAACCTCCAGTTGATTTCCTGTCATCACTGCAGCCTGCCCAGTCAGCATCAGAAAAGGCACTAACAAGTGTAGAATTGGAACGTTTGAACTGAATTCCCAAACTTAAGGTGTGCTTGATGTACCGTACAATTCTCTTGACAGCTGTCCAGTGAGTGGAGGTAGGTGCATGCAGATATTGGCAAACTTTGTTAACAGCAAATGAAATATCTGGTCGTGTCAGAGTCAAGTACTGTAAAGCTCCAACAACACTCCTGTACTTGGTGCTTTCTTCTTCCCTGAGTGGCTCCCCTTCATGTGCTGAAAGTTGTTCTGGAGAGGATAATGGCGTAGGTGAAGGCTTGCAATCCTTCATCCCCATGCGAGCCAAAAGTTCAGTGGCATATTTTTCTTGTTTTAATACTATACCATCTTGAATCTTTCCAACTTCAATGCCCAAGAAGAAGTGTAAGTCACCAAGATCCTTCAAGGCAAATTCTGAACTTAAATCATGCAAGAGTGCATTAGTGGCATTTTGTGAAGAACTTGCAACTATGATGTCATCAACATATATAAGCACGAAAAGAACAGTATTTGCCTTGTTATAAATGAAGAGAGACATGTCAGCTTTGGATGCAATAAAACCAAGGTACTTCAATTGTGAACTCAACTTAGAGTACCATGCTCTTGGCGCTTGTTTCAGTCCATAGAGAGCTTTGTCCAGTTTGCACACATAGTGAGGTGTTTGCTTGTTCTCATACCCATGTGGTTGCTTCATATAGACCTCCTCTTCCAGAACACCATGCAAAAACGCGTTCTGTACATCTAGCTGTCTCAGGCTCCATCTCCTGGATATTGCAATAGCTAGCACAAGTCTTATAGTCGCAGCCTTTACAACAGGACTAAAAGTATCCTCATAATCAATGCCATAGCGTTGTTTAAAACCTTTAGCAACCAGACGTGACTTGTACCTGTCAATGGAGCCATCTGCCTTCTTTTTGATTCTATATACCCATTTGCAATCAATAACATTTTTACCTCTATGATTAGGTACTAGATGCCAGGTTTTATTCTTTATAAGTGCACCATACTCTTCATCCATAGCTGCTTTCCACCTGGGATCTTTAAGTGCATCACTCAATTTTGTTGGCTCACCTGAAATACACAACATACCGTATCGTATAGTACCATCAGTTCGTACTTTGGGGTTTTTAATACCTTTCTGTAACCTGGTCATCACCCTTGAAGTGATATTATGTTGCTGCTGAATAGAAGGTTGAACATTCTGACTTGTCGCAGAAGATCCAGGGGAACCCTCCACTTGTGCAGAATCTGTCGATGCAGATGATCCCGTAGCTCCTGGTGTGGCCGCACCTGAACTGGAGTTTGTTTGGGCCACAGAGCTGGGTTCCGCAGAGGATCCTTCGTCACCAGTTGGCTGCATCGCGCGCGCTGCCTCCGTCTGGCCGCTGCGTGGGATCCCGCCGCCGATTTGCTTGCATCAAGACGCCTGCGCCGCATATATCGCGGCCGCTGATCCCGTTGTCCGGCGTTTGATCCGAGGAAGATGTCCGCCCGTGATCCGAGGAGGACAGGCGAACAGGAGTGGCAGGCGCAGGCGTACCATCCTCGTGTTCCATGCCAGCTGGTGCTCCTCCATTAGCATGAAATAACACATCATTTTGTGCTGGATTTTGATGATTTTGATCATTTTCTTCACCGTTTTCTTCGGGTACCTGCACAGGCAAACTACCAAGAGCAGAACTAGCAGGAGTATCATCTTGGTCAGCACAATTGTTATCGCCCCCTTGATCAAAATCCGGAAGAAGAAGAATTTCTTTACGGAGAAGAGCACCGGCGTTTGGATGGAGGGACTCAAATGGAAAAACTGATTCATCAAAAACAACATCTCTGGATATGTAGACTCTACCCGTGGAGACATCAAGACATTTGACTCCTTTGTGGATAGGGCTATAGCCTAGAAAGACACATCTTTTTGAACAAAACGCAAGTTTGCGTGTGTTGTATGGTCGAAGATTTGGCCAACATGCACAACCAAAGATACGGAGGGATGTGTAATCTGGAGTGACACCAAAAAGTCGTGTGATGGGATTTTCAAATTTGATGACTTTGCTAGGACGAATATTGATGAGATATGTGGCAGTCAAAAAGGCTTCATCCCAGAATTTCAGAGGCATAGATGCATTTGCTAACAATGCCAATCCTACTTCAACAACATGACGATGTTTCTGTTCGGCGGAGCCATTCTGTTGGTGAGCATGAGGACAAGATACATGATGGGAAATTCCAATCTTTTGAAAGAAGGAATTGGGTTTCTCATACTCACCACCCCAGTCGGTTTGCATGGCAAGAATTTTGGAGTTCAATTGACGTTCAACAAGATTTTGAAAATTGGTGAACACTTGGAAAACTTCGGATCGTTTCTTTAACAGATAAATCCAAGTAAATTTACTATAGTCATCAATGAAGCTTACATAATATGAGAATCTACCAACTGAAGTAGGGGCTGGCCCCCATACATCTGAGAATATAAGTTGCAATGGAGCAGTGGATACACTGGTAGAAATAGGATACGGTAATTGATGACTTTTAGCTTGTTGACACGAATCACAAACTGACTCAGCACTAGACTCATAAGGAAGTTTATTTCTACTAAGAACATGTTGAACAATGACCGAAGACGGATGACCCAACCGACTATGCCACTTTGAAGAAGATGGCTTGATGACACTCCATGCTTGTTTATTTTTCCATGATGATGATGATGATATGAGAGGGTAGAGTCCTCCCTCACATTTTCCTCTCAGAATGGTTCTCCCCGTTGCCAAGTCCTTAACCACAAAAGAGTAAGGATAAAATATGATAAGAACATTATTGTCAAGGGCAAAACGATGAACTGAGATAAGATTTTTCGATGCTTGGGGACTATGCAAAACATTGTTTAGATGCAAATCTTTTAAGGGGGTTCTAACAATTGAGTTTCCAATATGAGTAATATCCATACCAGAACCACTCGCCGTGTGCACTTGATCACCTCCGTGATATTTCTCCCGCATTGTCAGCTTGTCAAGTTCCCCGGTGATGTGTTCGGTGGCACCAGAATCTGCATACCAATTGGTATCGATTACATAGGAGTTGGTGATGGCTGTGACGCCCCCGATTTAATCGTACACTAATCATGCACGCAAACGTGTACGATCAAGATCAGGGACTCACGGGAAGATATCACAACACAACTCTAAAAACATAAATAAGTCATACAAGCATCATAATACAAGCCAGGGGCCTCGAGGGCTCGAATACAAGTGCTCGATCATAGACGAGTCAGTGAAGCAACAATATTTGAGTACGCACATAAGTTAAACAAGTTTGCCTTAAGAAGGCTAGCACAAACCGGGATACAGATCGAAGAGGCGCAGCCTCCCGCCTCGATCCTCCTAAACTACTCCCAGTCGTCGTCGCCGGCTGCACGTAGTAGTAGGCACCTCCAGTAGTAGTCGCCGCCGACGGTGGCGCCGCTCTGGGCTCCAACATCTGGTTGCGACAACCGAAGAAAGGAAAAGGGGAAAAAGGGGGAGAAAGCAACCGTGAGTACTCATCCAAAGTACTGCAAGCAAGGAGCTACACTACATATGCATGAGTATATGTGTAAGGAGGCCATATCGGTGGACCGAATCGCAGAATGCCGTAATAAGAGGGGATAGCTAATCCGTCGAAGACTACGCTCGCGACCTCCGTCTTGCAAAGATGTAGAAGAGAGTAGGCTGAAGTCCTCCAAGTAGCATCGCCAAGTAGCATCTCCAAGTAGCATCTCCAAGAGCATCGCATAGCATAATCCTACCCGGCGATCCTCTCCTCGTCGCCTGTTAGAGAACGATCACCGGTTGTATCCGCACTTGGAAGGGTGTGTTTTATTAAGTATCCAGTTCTAGTTGTCATAAGGTCAAGGTACAACTCCGGTCGTCCTTTTACCGAGGGACACGGCTATTCAATAGATTAAACTTCCTGCAGGGTGCACCACATAACCCAACACGCTTGATCCCATTTGGCGGACACACTTTCTGGGTCATGCCCGCCTCGAAGATCAACACGCCGCAGCCCCACCTAGGCACAACAGAGAGGTCAAACACGCCGGTCTAAACCTAAGCGCCAGGGTCCAGGCCCATCGCCTCGAGCACACCTCAAGACGCTATGAGGGCGGCCGAAGCGCACCTAGCCTAGTGGCGTTCAGTCCAATCCGGCGCGCGCGCTCGTCGTCCGACGCCAAGAAGGCTTCGCCGATACCACGACGTCGGGATACCCATAACTACTCCCACGAGATGGTTAGTGCGTATAGACCAAATGGCCGACTCGGATCAAATACCAAGATCTCGTTAAGTGTGTTATTATGAAGCAAACGCGACGCCGACCAGGCCAGCCCCACCTCTCACCTAGGCGGTCTCAACCTGCCTGTCGCTCCGACACAAAGACCCACACAGAGGGCCGTCGGGACAAAGGTCCTTTCAGCCCCCAACTCAAGGAATCACTCGCGGTACTCTTCGAGCGGACCCGACTTTAGTCACCATCTGTATAGTATGTATGTATGTATAGTATATACCGTGATCACCTCCCGAGTGATCACGCCCAATAGTATAGCAAGGCGATCGACAAGAATGTAGGGCCAATGATGATAAACTAGCATCCTGTACTAAGCATTTAGGATTGCGGTAAGGTATCAACAGATGTAGCAACAATGTCGCTATGCATCGAAATAGGATTATCGAAAGCAAGAACATGCTACACTACTCTAATGCAAGCAGTATAGAGGAGAATAGGCGATATCTGGTGATCAAGGGGGCTTGCCTGGTTGCTCGCAAGAGAGAGGGTCGTCAACTCCGTAGTCGTCTTTGAGCAGCAGCAGCGTCGGTCTCGTAGTCTACCGAGAGAAGAGGGGAAGAAACAATGAATACAATGCAAACAGATGCATATCGATGCATGACAAGACAAGTTACGATGCTAGGTGTGCCTAATCGCGGTAGTAGGTGATACTGACGAAGGGGAAACATCCGGAAAGTATTCCTGTGTTCGCGCTTGATCGAGTGAACCGGAGGGGAAAGTTGCGTGTTCGATATGTTAGGGGTGTGTGGTGGATGAACGGGCTGCGTATCCGGGTTCGCCTCGCTCGCTCGAGCAACTTACATGTTGAAAATATTTTAATCCGAAGTTACGGATTAAAAGATATGATTTTCTAAAGTTTTAATTCATTTTGGAATTTATTTAATTTATTTAATCCAACATTATCCAAAATAAGGGTTGCCGACGTCGGCATGACGTCAGCAGCTAACTGTATGCTGACTAGTCAACTTTGACGTGTGGGTCCATGGGACCCACATCATCTAATCGCTTTTAGATTAATTAGGTTTAATTAATCTAATTATTGTTTAATTAAACTAATTAGTTTAATTAGGTTAATCTAATCATGATTAATTATCTTAATTAATTCCTTAATTAATTAATTAATTTAATTATTATTATTTATTTTTTTTTATTTTTAAACTCCTTTTTTTATAAAACATTCGGGCTGGGGGGCCGCATGTAAGTGGCCTGTGGCCTTAACAGGCGTTAGGCGTTGAGCCGAGGGTTACGGGCGCCGCTACGGGCACCAGCCCGAACGGGCGCAGATGGTCGTCGGTGCCCGACTGGGCAAGCGCCAGATGGATAGAAGAAGCGCCACCACGGGCGTGGCGAGGCCGTGAGCCGTCCGGCGCGCAGGGAGACGCGATGCACCACCATGCGGCAAGAAGCGGCGGCAAAGAACAGAGGCGGGGGCGGCGCTTATGCGCAAGCGCGCAGCGACGGCAACAGCGAAGCAGCGGATGAGGGGAGGCGCGTCGCACGGTGGGCGCGTCTGGCGGGCGCGCTGCGCGGGCGGCGAGCGAGCGTCGCGCGTCTGCGCGTGAGCTGCGCGGGGTACGGCGAAGCGGGGAGGGGCGCCTGTCTTGGTGGGTGGCGCGCGAGGCGCGGCTGAACGGAGCGACGGGCGCGGCCGGGCGAGCCGGCGCGCAACTAACGGTGCGGCCGTGGCGCGAGGGCCATGGTGAGCACGAGGGCGAGGGAGAGGGTAGGAGAGGGGAGGCCCGGGGCCTCACCAGGGTTGCGTAGGGTCTAGGGCGCGGGCTCGATGGAGCTCGGGGTGGGCGTCGGGGACGGCGTCGTCGGAGGGGAAGCAGGCCGGCGGGGGCGAGGACGACGCAGTCCGGCGGGGTAGCGTGGTGGCGCGGGGGCGCCGGCGTTCGGCGGCGACGAGCGGTGCGGCGAGGGGATCGGGATCCCGATACAGATCGGGACCGAGTGGAGGGGTGCGAGTGGGGGAACGGGTGTCGGTGGGTGGATTAGGTTACGGGGGGGAGTGGGTATAAGGGAGTGGGGGTGGGCCTTGGCCCAGTTGGGCCGGTGGCCGAATGGGCTGGCCAGTTGGGTCGGCTGGCCCGGGGGTTCTTTTCCCTTTTTTTTGTATTTTCTTTTATTTCATTTTAATGTATCTAGGCATTTTCTAAAAAGGTGTTTTCTGCACTATAATTAACTAGGCAATTAACTGCACACTCCGGACATTTTTGTTTTAATTTTGAAAACTTTTGTTGTTTGCCAAATTTTGAATTTTGAATTCGGGCGGGATTGAATCATCGCGAGGTTTACGACAGTAAGAGTGGTGACGTGGCATCATTAGCAGAGTTTTATCAGTAGCCTAATTATCCCAAGTCACAATTCTCCTCCACTACAAGAAATCTCGTCCCGAGATTTAAGAGGGGTCTAGGGGAAGGTGCAGTTACGAAATTCTAACGAGTCTTCTCGGTGTTGGTTGTTCTTCTCAAGAGGTCGATCCATTACATTGATGTCTTCGTTCTCTCGCTTGGTCATCATGATGAAGTGGTCGCCCTTCCTTGGGGATCTTCATCGTACTTACGGAAAGGATAAGGGTAGCTTCAAAAGGACGTACCTCTACAAGGTTGACTATCCGTCGATAACATCGAGGAAGGTGGTGGAAGTTACTCTCGAATTGAATCTTAAGAAAATATCGAGAGCAAAGTAAGGAGGTACCATGAGAAGTTTCAAACGGATAGGCAAGCGTTCGATGCCTAATCAGAAGGTGAAAGGGGTTCAGGGCAACGAGAATAAGTATTGCGTCTGATACCAAAATAGATCACTTGGGACGGTGGTCCGTGAATTACATCTGAGTCCACGCACGAGGACTAACTCTGGGAACAGGGGGTGTACAAGAGAGTCAGGTTTCGATCCTGTGGAACTGTGGGTTATGGGCCCACCATGTGGTTGAAGGTAGGAAGGGGGCCGACATCTTGCACGGTCACGATAGCAAGGCGTGTCAGAGGGTAGCCTATCAGTTATGTCGGCAACAATAGCGATACCAAGGGCGAGGGACGAAGAGAACCATTTTCCTGCTCGTTGAACAAGGCGGCCAATAGGCAAGGTTCTCGTCCATCGGTGGCTACCGGAATGTCATCAACAATAGTACAGGGTCTTACTGACAGAGCGGTACCACGAGGTGTTTACATAAGCAGGAGAATATTACTGCTTAGGTCATATAGATCACAAGAAAGGTTAACCCAAACAATGGAAAGGAAAATATGGCTATCAGATTAAACAGAACAATTGAAAGGAAAATGTGTTAAAACACATATCTCAGGGGTATTTCCTTCCCAAGGACAAACAGAGCATGATATCCTTGACAGGATAGAAAGTAGAAAACCATTTATGTAAGGGGAGAGGAATTTCATGACATTACCCATACAGCGGTGTTTGGATAATTGAGCAGGAAACATTTAGCATTGGGCTTCAAATGTTCTTGTTGAAAATCGGAGTACCACAGACATGCTTCGAGATAGCATTGCCATGGCCTTTAAGCCAAGGTCAGACTTTGGAAACACCAAGGATCCATCAGGAATAACTTGTAAAATAAGTCTTATAGTTTCCCCATGGAAGAATGGGTAACCTTGCTGAAAAGGGAACTACAACAATAGGCCTCCGACCAGGTGTGCTAGGCACGACATCACCTTACCGGGTCATCGAAGGACCAACATCCTAACTCTTGGAGAGTTGTCCCAACCATCATATCTGATCGAGATTCAGATTCGATTGGTGTCATGATACCTCAGACTCAGGATGTCCGAGAAGAAAAGGTGCAACACAAATAGACGAAATGACATCGAAGATTCTCGGGAGATGAACTATGGAAGCCAGTTCCGAAACAAGAGTTCATCGGTAAACCAACGAGAGGATGAGGAGGTGGTTGATGGAATTCAACGGCAATTCATCAAGATTAACAAAAGATGGATTTCCACCATTACGTGAACAAGGAGATAACATTTGTAAGATCAAAATGATATATTGATGTATGCTTGAGGAAAACATACACGATTTAACAATGGTTGAAAGGTGCGCCCGAAATATGGGTTGGGCCGCACGACCAATGTCAGAATGGTGATTCAATAATCAATAGTCTAAGAATGAATGGCCGACCATTAACTTTAAAGCAATAGGGTTGCTAAATAGGCAGAATCCAAACAGCACCGTTCACTTGTTGGTACCCCGGTTGGAATCAACACGAGGACCAAGAAAGAATGGTGGTGGTGAGAAGCATCACGATTCCAAGAATTCTTAAGAGGTGGTGAAATTCCCACGGCATTCTTGACATAAGGGTGGTAATACTCCAAGGTAAGGAAGAACAATGCTGGGTAGCAAGGAATTGAAGGTATAACACGAAACACGAACAAGTTTGTGTTGGAGGGAAGGCAATAAGTGGCTGATGATAACACAACTCATCGAGGGCAAGGATGGTATTTCTCATCACGAATTGAATTGATATCTTGGAAGAGCTCAAAAGGTTGATGATGATCACGACACACTTTGTCGAGAGATTTCAAGATGCAATCGATCAGCGATGACATCAAGTCAAATGAATGGTGAAGCGAAAGGTTATTGGAGCCAAGGGTACGACACAAACTTGGAATCAAGTTTGCTGTTCAAGGAGAATTGATAGGACGAGGAAGATCAATTGTAAGATTAGCTCACCGTCGAAATTTGTGCTCCGAGAAGAAGGACACGGTAGCACAGTTAAAAATTAGCACAATGATATAGCCAATCAGGCTAGGAATGACTTGAAGGATTATTAACCTTGTAAGCAATGAAAATTACTTAAAGTTATAGAATAGGAGTGCGGATTCGATTCACTTATCGGTGTTCTCGAGTGACTAATAACTCAGAACCTGGGGGATCCGAGAGCGGTGAGAAGCAATACTAGATGTAGACTCGCAGGAAGCAACACAGTTCTCGAGATACCAGAGGTTAATACTCGAGGGAGATCAAAAATTAGAGGTTGCCGAGATGTATCGATCAACAAAAGACAAGTGCTTTAACTTGTCTGAGAAATGGAATCAAGGAGAATATGTGGTCGGGGCCACGATTGCAAATGATCAATACATAGATACCAGATGATTGCATATCAAGGAAATAGTTATTATCACAAGAAGCTTCTATGGTATGGATCTACATCGTGTCCATGGGCATGATCACAAAGTTCAAGGTCGACTCCCACTTCTCCAATACACAACTTTTCATTTACTGCTCTCAGTTAAGAATGTTTAGAGTTTGAAAGTTTAACTGGCGGAATACCAGAAGGTTATGACCCATGAAGACTTTTGGGTTCACATAAATTAAGGAAGGTATATGTTCAACCCATGGGGGCATCTTAGAAACATATACCACAATTTCAGGAATAAATAACACAAGATCGATAGTAGAGCATGCTGGAGGAAGCAGAGGATACAATTTATCAAAGGCATTGTGTATCCGAGGAAACGCTCACAAGCTTATAGAATACTAAGGATGCTGTCGGATAAAATCCAACAAAGGATCTGGTGGTCCACAAGGGGTCTGATGTGAGCATCGGTACTCAACCAGAGGAAGAAGGAATGCAAGGAGATCAGTTTATGGAAACAACTGACTAACTCAAATCTCCAATGCAAAGGAATTGTGAATTCTAAGATAAGGGATCAGAAGCAATGCTCTGATTAGGGATGGATAAGCTGAATAGCCTTAGGGGTACAATCATCAACAATTTGATGGGTCGAGATCCAACTCATGTTCAAAATGACGTATGAGCCGGAAAGATAATTTAGAAGGATCATCTGATGAGTGTGTGCTTTCACACACATGTTTGAATCGATAGGACCAAAATGACGGTGTCTAAGGATACTAACAAATATTGCCAGACATATGGAAAGCATCCATAATGCAAGCAGAGAAGTATTGCCGAGCAATAAGCTACTAAGGATTTTTGGAGGATCAAATAGTATTTCGAAGACCAATGTGAAACACATGAACAAGTGGGGTTGAACCGATACTCAATAAGGGCGAGAAATTAATCATAGGGGCATTCCGGTGGCCAGGAACTGCTAGGAAGCAGGCACAAAGTATTCTCGGAATAATAGAGAAAACTTCGGGGTATCTTGTACTAACAAGATCAATGGGGGATGATCGTATGAATGGCAAGTGTAAGTAGTTATTCATAAGGATGTTTCGGTGGTAGGGAATTGCAAACGCGACAGGCACAAGGTCTCGAGAGAATATTGGATAGTATCTTCTTCTTCTGGTGCAGCAGGCGGTCATCAGTAACAAGGGGCTCTCCGGGAGAAAGTACTTGCGAGAACCTAAAGTTAGTTTTGTTTTTAGCAAAATCATTGAACCCGAATAGAAGAGAGCTCAGAGTCCCAGAGTAAAGACGAGGAATAAAAGATCCTACTACCACCCAATGGCGACGTGGGCCCATGGGCCGCACAGCCATGTTAGTAAAAGTTTTGTAAAGTCTAGACTCGACTTCGGCCAAGGAGTTGGAAAGGGGATTCCTACAGGCAGTCGGCTCTGATACCAACTTGTGACGCCCCCGATTTAATCGTACACTAATCATGCACGCAAACGTGTACGATCAAGATCAGGGACTCACGGGAAGATATCACAACACAACTCTAAAAACATAAATAAGTCATACAAGCATCATAATACAAGCCAGGGGCCTCGAGGGCTCGAATACAAGTGCTCGATCATAGACGAGTCAGCGGAAGCAACAATATTTGAGTACGACATAAGTTAAACAAGTTTGCCTTAAGAAGGCTAGCACAAACCGGGATCAGATCGAAGAGGCGCAGGCCTCCCGCCTCGATCCTCCTAAACTACTCACAGTCGTCGTCGCCGGGCTGCACGTAGTAGTAGGCACCTCCAATTAGTAGTAGTCGCCGCCGACGGTGGCGTCGCTCTGGGCTCCAACATCTGGTTGCGACAACCGTAAGAAAGGAAAAGGGGAAAAGGGGGAGAAAGCAACCGTGAGTACTCATCCAAAGTACTGCAAGCAAGGAGCTACACTACATATGCATGAGTATATGTGTAAGGAGGCCATATCGATGGACCGAATCTGCAGAATGCCGTAATAAGAGGGGATAGCTAATCCGCCAAGACTACGCTTGGCAGCCTCCGCCTTCAAAGATGTAGAAGAGAGTAGGCTGAAGTCCTCCAAGTAGCATCGCCAAGTAGCATCTCCAAGTAGCATCTCCAAGAGCATCGCATAGCATAATCCTACCCGGCGATCCTCTCCTCGTCGCCTGTTGAGAACGATCACCGGGTTGTATCCGCACTTGGAAGGGTGTGTTTTATTAAGTATCCAGTTCTAGTTGTCATAAGGTCAAGGTACAACTCCGGTCGTCCTTTACCGAGGGACACGGCTATTCAATAGATTAAACTTCCTGCAGGGTGCACCACATAACCCAACACGCTTGATCCCATTTGGCGGACACACTTTCTGGGTCATGCCCGCCTCGGAAGATCAACACGCCGCAGCCCCACCTAGGCACAACAGAGAGGTCAAACACGCCGGTCTAAACCTAAGCGCGCAGGGTCAGGCCCATCGCCTCGAGCACACACAAGACGTTGCGGGCGGCCGGAAGCAGACCTAGCCTAGTGGCGTTCCAGTCCAATCCGGCGCGCGCCGCTCCGTCGCTGACGTCAAGAAGGCTTCGGCTGATACCACGACGTCGGGATACCCATAACTACTCCCACGTAGATGGTTAGTGCGTATAGACCAAATGGCCAGACTCAGATCAAATACCAAGATCTCGTTAAGCGTGTTATTATGAAGCAAGCGCGACGACGACTGGCAGGCCCACCTCTCACCTAGGCGGTCTCAACCTGCCCTGTCGCTCCGACACAAAGACCCACACAGAGGGCCGTCGGGACAAAGGTCCTTTCAGCCCCCAATCCGTGAATCACTCGCGGGTACTCTTCGAGCGGACCCGACTTTAGTCACCATCTGTATAGTATGTATGTATGTATAGTATATACCCGTGATCACCTCCCGAGTGATCACGGCCCAATAGTATAGCAAGGCAGACTGACAAGAATGTAGGGCCAATGATGATAAACTAGCATCCTGTACTAAGCATTTAGGACTGCAGGTAAGGTATCAACAGATGTAGCAACAATGTCAGGCTATGCATCAGAATAGGATTATCGAAAGCGAGAACATGCTACACTACTCTAATGCAAGCGTATAGAGGAGAATAGGCGATATCTGGTGATCAAGGGGGCTTGCCTGGTTGCTCGGCAAGAGAGGGGTCGTCAACTCCGTAGTCGTCTTGGCAAGCAGCGGCGTCGGTCTCGTAGTCTACCGAGAGAAGAGGGGAAGAAACAATGAATACAATGCAAACAGATGCATATCGATGCATGACAAGACAAGTTACGATGCTAGGTGTGCCCAATCGCGGTAGTAGGTGATACTGACGAAGGAAACATCCGGAAAGTATTCCGGTGTTCCGCGTTTGACCGTGAACCGGAGGGGAAAGTTGCGTGTTCGATATGTTAGGGGTGTGTGGTGGATGAACGGGCTGCGTGTCCGGTTCGTCTCGCTGCTCGAGCAACTTACATGTTGAAAATATTTTAATCCGAGTTACGGATTAAAAGATATGATTTTCTAAAGTTTTAATTCATTTTGGAATTTATTTAATTTATTTAATCCAACATTATCCAAAAGCATGGTTGCCGACGTCGAAGCATGACGTCGGCGATTTGTATGCGTTGACTAGTCAACCTGACGTGTGGGTCCAGTGGGACCCACCTATCATACACTGTTTTAGATTAATTAGGGTTTAATTAATCTAATTATTGTTTAATTAAACTAATTAGTTTAATTAGGTTAATCTAATCATGATTAATTATCTTAATTAATTCCTTAATTAATTAATTAATTTAATTATTATTATTTATTTTATTTTATTTTTAAACTCCCTTTTTTTTTTATAAAACATTCGTATGCCGGGCCCATGTAAGTGGCCTGGGCCTTAACGGCGTTATGCGTTGGGCGCGAGGTTCGGGCGCCACACGGGCACCAGCCCGAGCGGCGCAGACGGTCGTCGGTGCCGATCGGGCAAGCACCAGATGGGCGAGGAAGGGGCGCCAACCACGGGCGTGGCGAGGCCGTGAGCCGTCCGGCGCGCTGTAGGGAGACGCGATGTACCAATGGCGGCAGCAATGAAGGCAAGCGTGGCGGGTGGCGGCGCTTAGCGCTGCGCAGCACGCGCGGCAGCGAAAGCAGGCGGATGAGGGAGGCGCGGTCGCCACGGTGGGCGCGTCTGGGCGGAGCTCTGAGGGCGGGCGGCAGCGCTTGCGCTGTCTTGCGCGTGAGCTGCTGGGGTACGGCGAAGCGGGGAGGAGGCGCCCGTCTTGGTGGTGGCCGCGGGCGAGGCGCGGCGGAACGGAGCGACGGGCGCGCGGCGGCGAGCCGGGCGCGGCCAACGGTGCGGCCGGCGGGCGCGAGGGCCATGGTGAGCACGAGGGCGAGGGAGAGGGTAGGAGAGGGGGAGGCCCGGGGCCTCACCGGGGTTGCGTGGGGTCTAGGGCGCGGGCTCGATGGAGCTCGGGGTGGGCGTCGGGGACGGCGTCGTCGGAGGGGAAGCAGGCCGGCGGGGGCGAGGACGACGCAGTCCGTGAGGATAGCGTGGTGGCAGCTGCGCCCGGCGTTCAGGCGGCGACGAGCGGTCTGCGAGGGATCGGGATCCCGATCTGATCGGGACCGAGTGGAGGGTGCGAGTGGGGGAACGGGTGTCGGTGGGTGGATTAGGTTACGGGGGGGGAGTGGGTATAAGGGAGTGGGGGTGGGCCTTGGCCCAGTTGGGCCGGTGGCCGAATGGGCCGGCCAGTTGGGTCGGCTGGCCCGGGGGTTCTTTTCCTTTTTTTTGTATTTTCTTTTATTTCATTTTAATGTATCTAGGCATTTTCTAAAAAGGTGTTTTCTGCACTATAATTAACTAGGCAATTAACTGCACACTCCGGACATTTTTGTTTTAATTTTGAAAACTTTTGTTGTTTGCCAAATTTTGAATTTTGAATTCGGGCGGGATTGAATCATCGCGAGGTTTACGACAGTAAGAGTGGTGACGTGGCATCATTAGCAGAGTTTTACTGTAGCCTAATTATCCGGGCGTCACAATGGCGTTGGCCTCCTTTTCATCATGATGATCATCGTCATACGGATGCCAGCATGCCCTAGCGCCACCAGGATGATGCTTGTAGCATATCTGGCACTCCGGGTAGTCATGATCTTGTTGGTGCTGCTGCTGTTGTCGTGGATGCTGCTGGTAGTTGCCGCCACCGCTACGTCCAGGAGAAGAAGGGGGGCGATCTCCACGCCCCCGCCCCCTGTTTCCTTGGCCGCGAGGGCCCTTGCCCCGAGCCTGGTTGCGCCCTCTGTAGGCCGCGTTTGCAGATGAGTTGAAGCCACCTGCAGGAGTATCTCCAAGCATCTCCATCCTTTGATCGAAGGCAGCAATCTGTGCAAAGAGATCATCAACAGAGATTGTATTTTTGATAGCACCAACCGCAGCAACTACTGGATCGTAGTCGCGATCTAAGCCGGCGAGGATGTAATCAACCATCTCCGGATCAGAGACAGGTCGACCAGCAGCCGCCAATTCATCCGCTAGGCTTTTCATCTTGGACATGAACAGGGTGCTTGGCATGTTTCCCTTCTTGGTGGTGGTAATGGCGATTCTCAGATTCGTGATCCGAGATTGGGACTGCGAGGCGAACAGGGTTGTGAGCGCAGTCCATAGGTCGAAGGTGCTTTCTTTTCCTACGACCTGTGCAAGTATCTCTTTTGACAGAGAGTTCAGCAGGAAGCTGAGAACTTGCTGATCCTTGGATAGCCATGGTCCGTAGACCGGATTCGGCACGTTGGTCGTGCTCTTATCCGACTACTGCTGCTCCACCATCTTCGGGGGCGCTGCGTTGGTGCCGTCCAGGAGGCCGGTGACCTGCACTCCTCGCAGGGCCAGCATAACTTGAGCCTTCCAGAGGAGATAGTTCCCCCTGGCCAACTTCTCGCTTGGCGGCTGTCCAAGGTTGAGGGCAACCGGAGTTGAAGAAGACATGGCGATGAACTTTTGATCGAAGGCTAGATAGATTGGAAGAGGCTGGCTCTGTATACCATGTAAGGTTTTGTGGAAGCGTTTTTTACTCTCCGTAGAGAGCCGCGTGGGTTATATTGATCGATAGCAAGAAGAGCCCTTGCGTGGCGTACAAGTTTCACCCGATCGCTAGGATACAGGTGGTTACAGGAGAAGGAGATCGAGAGGGTTACGGGAGAGAAAGCTAGAGGAAAAATAGTTGGGATTACATCGTATAAGTTTCTATCTCTAACATTCGTGTCGTCCCTGCCTCGCCGTGCTCCATCGACGTCCAGGAGCGGCCGCGCGTCCTCCCTGCCGCCGCGAGCCGAGCATGCCGTGTCAAAGACCCTAGCCGAATGGTGCTGCGCGCACACACACGCACACGCACAGTGGTCGGCCGAATGGTGCTCCATGCTCCGCTTCGATCGGGGCGGCGGTGCTCAACGCCACCCCTTTAGAGCATGGTTAATAGTATAGCCAGCTGCTGGCTATAAGCCAGTGCCATGTCATCTACGGCCCATCTTATAGTCAACATGTACAATAGTAGATCAAAATAGTGTACTAGTACTTTTTTATCATGTGGCCCACCTTTCATTCTCACAAAGTGCCTAGGAGCATGTGCTAGAGCTGGCTCTTCGCGAAGAGCCCGCTTACCTTCTCTTTCCTCCAACTAAGCAGAAATATACTAGTTTATTCCTTACAGCCCGCTGACTCAGCTCTATTGTACTTGCTCTTAATTAAGGTAGCTGCACCCGTGGCCGACGTGGGCGCTCCAGCTGGCCGACATGCATTCCATCCACAACGTACGTCCTCGTGGAGTGGAGTGGACACCCTGCCGTGGGCGATCCAGGTCCAGGAGCTAGCTAGGGACCGTCGTCCCTGACGCCGAGCTAGCGCGGCGCCGTCAAAGACGCCTAGCTAGGTGTGCCGAGGAACGAGGCCCGGCCGGGTACGGTGGAGTCTCTGCCTGCGGCGGTGAAGCACCGTGGGGAAGGCTAGTTGTCGGCGAGGACGTATCCACGTGCATGCATGCATGGAGCTCCATGCCGGAGATGCACGTACGCGTCTCCGATCCTGCCTACCTGCAATAATGCATTGCATGCTTGCTTGGGAGTACACAACTCAAAACCCAACGAGACCATCATGCCATACTACATCCATCCGTCCATCTCAAAGGATCCATCCTTTTTACATAACCACGTTCCTAAATGTAAGACGTTTCTTACATTTAGAAACAAAACAAACGATAGTGGTTTTCTCACTATGAATTGCCGCAGTTTTCTCCATCATGTGAATTCTCAAACACCAACTCCAAGACATCTTCATCCTTATCAGCTTTTCCCTAACACAAAATTGATTTCAGTTCCATTATCACGTCTCTTTGATGCTAGATAGGTCAGACACATGCTTGCCGATCTAAAGAACTGAAGAAAGATGGGCACGACCAAAGGCTTCCCTCGCCGTAAATGGGGGCATAGGCGTTCCGGGAGAAACTTGATGCATTACAGCTGCTAGGCGAGATTGAGCGTGTTGCGTAGGAGGCATAATAAATACTCCCTCCATTTTTATATACAAGGCCACAAACTCAAATTACAGGTACCAAGATAAAAATTAATACATGCTTGACAAGCCAATTTGTTTTCTCGGTTACCGGGTTAATTAATAGGGTGCATGCACATTAGAGGAAACTGAGTGGCCGTGAGGGAGGAAGTAGATGAGCATGTCATTATCATCCAGTACATGTAGTAGTAATTATATCATGGGTTACTAGTACGAGAAAACGTCATTAATATTTGCCTCGATTATTGTTGGTGGCCTTGTATAGATGCAAAATGTATTTTTCATTGTGGCCTTGTATACAAAAATGAAGGGAGTAATAGATCTGTGATGTTGGACCGATGGCGTCCACGCCAAAAATTCAACATGAATGGAATCCTTATGTGTATCAAGTGAGTAGAAGGAACAACATAGGGGTTGGGCATAATTCAAACTTGGGATTGCAACTAATGACGTCCCCAACTAAAGCTTGTGCAATTTAGCCATCGACTTGTAGCACTGAATCTTTTGCTTCTATTGTTTTACTGTGTCGACACACCTGACTAGCACCAACCATATGCGAGTAGAACATTCTTTGTTGGTTTTCTTGCGTAGGACAGTTCTTGCTTACTCATTCGGATCTCAAGGGGTTCCATAGTTCAATCTGGAATCAACCCTGAATATGTTAGTACAATATGTCTTAGCTTTAGTTAAGCCCTTTTAGTGTTGAATATATTGGTGGGAGTTTTCATATCTTTATTACAATTTCGTAGAAGCAAAATACTTGTCGATTTGAGCAATTTCCAGCACTTTGGCCACACCTAACTTTATATGCCACGGAAGAAGAGAATGGTGGCATTCAAAGGACAACATGTCTACCTGATACAATCTTCCTAAAGTGAAACTTTTATTTCCTGCTTGTGGTGTCATTACAAAGTTCTACAAGTCTGAGATGAGAAAACATCCATGCTGAAGTTCTTATGATGTTCCTTCCAAAGATGTTTGTCTAGTTTAGTAACTCTCGTTTATGTCTAGGAGTAGCACTTTCAGTTTTTCTCCCTACGGTCCACTGCTCCACTGCTTGGAGTATGTCTACTTGCTTAGATGGTTTGCTTTTAAGTCTTGAATAAAAGCTTTATGAAGAAAAGGCTGAAAGTATGACACTGGGACCAACCAACTAGTATGTCATGGACTCTTAAAAATGTTATATCTAACATATCAGTAACTTAATTGCTCCATACTAAAAATTCTCCACTTTCAGCCATAAAGTTTTTTTAAATGATTTTTTTTGAAAAGCCATAAAGTTTTGGATTGATTACTATTTACTGGATCACTTTGTCACTGCAAGAATGATGAACTAGGATGACGTAAACTGTAACATGCTTTCCCTGGATTCAACTGATGATAAGCATCAAACTTGAATGCCCTTTGTATGATACATTATAAATTATACATTTATATGTCATCCTGGAGTTAGAATCTGAAACATATACCACCTTTTCTGTCGTGTACTAAGGATAACAATTTGTGCAGTTTTTTTGGAACATTGCATGTGTTTTTGGCTAACTTTCATTTCCTATGTCCTGGCTTACGCAGATCGGCATAACTAGCCTACATGGTTATCCACGGCGACGGAGGCGTGCAACAGCTAGACGGAGGCAACAGCGTCGATTCCTAACCGCACCCAATCATCGGCCCCTCCCCTGCTTCTCTCCTTCGACGTGCGGCTTGGCTCTCCCTTCGCCTCCTGGACAGAATCGACTCCATTGTAGGTAAGCTCATTATTCGTTCCTCTCCGCCCCCTCCCTCTCATGCCCGCCTCTGTTGAAGAAAGAACGAGTCACCCTTGCTCATCTTCACAACCTTACAGGGGTCTGTGCTTTCGCTGCCTATTTGTGGATCTGAAAGTTTTTTTTTTTTGATTAAATTGCGTTGGTTGTAACGGAATAAAATGCATTGACCAGCAGATGTGAGGTTATTCAGCTTTAAGTGTATATAATAAAGGAATACATTTACCTGATAGTGTTTGTAATGTGCCTGAAAAGTTTGTCCTTTGAAGAAGCAAGTTGGATCCTGCCCTGTGCACACGCCCAACTGTTTATTATATTGGAACAAAAAGATAAGATGCCTACCTGATAGTCTTCCTAGAGTAAAATTGTCATTTCCTGCTTGTGGTATTGTAAACAAGTTATGCAAATGATAAGACGGCTTCATCAGTGATTGTGCCACAGAAGTGGATTTAGTCTGGAATTCAAGCTTGGATATGTCAGTGCAATATGCCTTAGCGTTAATTTAGGGCCTTCTGGTATTGAATACATTTGTGGAAGTTTTGTATCTTTATTGATTTATGTAGAAGCAAAATACTCCTTGGTTAAAGCAATTTTCCAACTCTTTGGCCACTCCCAATTTTATATGTTATTAATATAATGAAAGAAAAGAATGGTGGCATTCAAAGGACAACATGCCTTCCTGGTTGTGGTATCTAGAGTAAAATTTCATTTCCTGCTTGTGGCATCGTTAGGAAGTTCCGCAAGCCTGAAATGAGAAAACATCCATGCTGAATTTGTTTTGATGTTCCTTTCAAAGATGTTTGTCTGGTTTAAGAACCCTCGTTTATGTCTAGTTGGAGTAGCAGTTTCAGTTTTTCTCCTTGGGGTTCAAGTGCTTGGAGTATGTTGACTTGTTTAAATGGTTTGCTATAAGTCTTGAATAAAAGCTTTAGAAAGAAAAAGGCTGAAAGCGGGATACTGGGGCCAACCAACTAGTCTTTCGCGAACTCTTAAAAATGTTATATTGTTGTCTACTTTGTACTAGCATATAAGTGACTTAACTGCTGCATACTAAAAATTCTTCACTTTCAGCCATTCAGTTTTGAATTGATTACTAGTTACTGGATCACTATCACTTCCTCAACTGCTGAAATTTTCACTGCAAGAATGATGAACTACGATGATGTAAACTGTAACATGATTTCCTTGGATTCAACTGACAATAAGCATCAAACTTGAGTGTCCCTTTTATTAAGCATTATACATTTTATGCAATCCTTGAGTTAGAATCTGAAACATATACCACCTTTTTTGTTGTGTGCTAAGGATAACCATTTGTGCAGTTTTTTTATGAAACATTGCATGTGCTCTTGGCTAACTCTCATTTTCTATGTCCTGGCTTACACAGATTAGCTTAATTAGCCAACATGGTTATCCTCGCACCAGCTAGGGCACCTGCAATCACCAAGATCCTAAAGCCATATGTTCTGAAGATGCACTTCTGAAGCAACTTTGTGGCCACGCCAAACACCAGTCTGGTCATTATGTCGGTGACGGGGTCGTGCGCTCTTCCGTCCAGTGCCGTACAAGACATCGCAGATGGGGACTGTTGTCGTCGTCCATTCCCTCCTAGCCTCTGAGTTAGTTACCTTTCTCTCTCTCCGAGCTGCACTGCCCCCTTGCGCTTGGTTTGATTCCATTCGATTTGCTCGTCTACCCTTTCCATGATGCGATGCGGTTTCCTTCTTTACGCAGGTCAGGTAGGAGGAGACCGACCGCCACGTGGTGTGCGCACTGATTAAAAAATCACCAACTAGTCTGTCTCCTACTTCTGTGGTGAGTCTCGCTTGCCATCCTCCCTCTCTTTTCTATTCTGCGAACAAAAATGTATTTCAGGGCTCTGCTGTGTGTGCGTGTGTGGCTAAGAGAGAGGGAGGGAGGGAGAGAGTCGGAGAGCTTTAAGTTGCCTTGTGATTTCGTTTCCAGTTGAATCTGCTATGAAATGTTCCCTGTTGTTTGTATACACTGTCGAGTCGAAGCATGTAACTTTTGAGGCTGGAGATGAACAGCCTTTGCTTGTCTTCTGTCTTTACCTGCCTTGCCTAAGATATGTGCTTTCATTGCTTATTTGTGGGTCTGAAAGTTTTCCTTTGATTAGATGGTGTTGGTTGTGATGGAGTAGAATGCATCGACTAGCATATTTGAGGCTATTCAACTTTAAGTATATAAAGGAATACATTTACCTGAGAGTGTTTGTAATGCGCCTGAAAAATTTATCCTCTGAAGAAGCAAGTTGCATCCTGTGCACATGCCCAACTGTTTTCCTTTGATTAGATGGCGTTGGTTGTAATGGAATAGAATGCATCGACTAGCATGCTAAATTCCAAGGAGTGGTTTGTGTTTGATGATAGTCATTTGAAGGGTTGTTTTCCTTTCTTGATGTAACTGAGAAATAAAAGTGTTGTTAGCTATTCTTCCCCAATTACCATCTGAAAATAGCATTAGAAAGGAAATGATCATGTGTCTGTATTAGCAATCTGCCGTTTGAGTCCTTCATTTTCTTGGTTTGCAGCTACACTTTTGTGCGGAGTTTCTTAGTGCAATACAGCCATGTTCATGCATTGTTACATTGAGCATGTAAAACTTTGTATTTCTTATTCAGATCGCATCTTACACCATGGGCCAAGAAGGGCCTTGAAAAGTACATCACGACGAAGCTGTTCGACCGGACCTACCCAAGGTCCTAAACAATGAGGCTTCATGGCTGGTAAGGTGATGAGGCCTGCTATCACTTCTTAGTGTGCCCTCCATTCAAAAATAACTGTCGCTCAAATGGATGTATTTAGCACTAAAATACGTCTAGATACATCCATTTAAGCGACAGTTATTTCTGGACGGAGGTAGTAGTTTCTTTAGTTTTATGGTTATATAGGCAACATATAACTTTTTATTGAATATATTGTGTTATCCAGTCGGCCCAGCGGTATCTTTCATTGAGCCCATGCTTGATAGTGGAACACGAAAATGTTTCTCGTCTTTTTTTACCGATGTATACACTTTCCTGGACGGTTGCTCCCATAGATTTAGCAATCTGGCAGAACTGAACTTCCATTTATGTGATATGTTAGATGGTTCAGTAAACTAATGTACTATACTATGAAAATTAGATGTTATTATACATTCCAGTAGGATTCTGTCTTTATGTGCTTATCTGAACTACAATGCAGAGTTATCAAATATTTCTACACACCATAAAAAGAACCTTAGCCTCCTGGGGCTTGAATTAGATGTAGAGGTCCAGGTCTAGCTAAGCCTTTTGGGACTGACAAGGCATGTTGTTTTTGAGGGTTGCTCATTTTTATTTTTCTCAGTTCAGGACCAGGGGTTATTTTTTAGTAGAATACCATGAATGCCGGTTTCTATTGATTTAATCTGAATTGGCCAAGTACTTTTGTTTCCACTCGTTATGATCAGGTTTTACAAAATTTGGACTTTATACAATTCATTAGTTGGTCTGTACTAAATTACCAACCTAAAGATTAGTTTTTTGTGTTGTCCTTGTGCAGGATTTGGTACAACATGATCACCTATCCAGAGAAGAGGTTCATTATGCCAGGCAAGGTGTGCGGTGGTAGGCTCAGTCTTCGGCCTCGTCATATCGGCCCCGCTGTCGGGCCACAGAGGCGACGCTGTTGGGCATCGGGTACAAAACAACCATGGTGAGCTCCCCCAGCTCCTCTCCTTTTTCTGTTCCTCAACTCCTGCTGCTCTGACCTTGTGGTCATCGCGCCACGGCTTTCGTCGCTCTTGGCTCACGGACATCATGATTCCATATCAAATGGATAAGTTGTGATGATATTGACATGTTGTTTAGTGCATTGTTCTTTCTGTGTGTGTGATATGAACTTTTCTTCTTTATTGCCTGCTTTATTGGTGAACATCACCTCTGATGAGCATGGGCGTGTGGATGGAGACTAAAACAAGATGGCGAGCAGCAACACGTCTGACTTCATCAACCTGTGTTCTTCCTTGTCTCTAATCCGATGGCATATGCGACAATCTCACCATCTCCAAATATAAGCCATTGTTGCAGGGAAGGTGAGCTATGGCTGCTTCTATGCTTTAGATTTGTTCCAAGGTTCAGGAGTTTAAATCCGTGACTTTGTTTGTGCACGTTCTGTTACTGTTGTATTAAGCGTGACTTTCTGCTCTTATATCTGTTGGAATTCTGCCCACAGGATCGATCACATCACAGTATGACGAACACGCGCACAAAAAAACTTTTGCCGAAGGCACGTGTCGTGCCTCTCTTTTTCTTTATTGATTTTCTCCTTTTCTTTACCAGGATACAATGATCACGTATACCCGCATATATATATGCAGCAACTCGTCCTAAAGCTACCGACCTAAACCAAACCTAGACGTGTACGGACACCACTTTAAATCCAAACCGGACCGACACGCTGAGCCAGCACCACCTGTACTACTTGGACTCAAAGTCCAACACCAGCATATGAACCCGACTAGTACTACAAAGTACTACTTGACCCACGTACTAACTCACACCAGGAAACTAGACTATCCTAACTGGATCATAACTCAAGATTACTCTAACATTCTCTCCCTAATCTTGACCCTTGCCTTTAGTGCTTCTCCGATCTTGACTCGTTGATGATCCGCCCCTTGTCGACTCATCTACTCGCACCACGACAAGTTAAATTGATAGGCTCCATTGATTGCAACAATCTCTCCCCAATTTCAACTTGGCGAATTTACGGACCACCTCAAATATATCTTGGACTACCCAGCCTCGCCAGTAACCTGTGGAGAACTCCACCCGGTGAACTTGAACATTCACCCTAGCGAGATACATGCCGACTCCTTGTGGATCACACCACCCTGTGCACTACACCGTGCACTCCAGCCTCATGTAGAGACATGGCCTCATTAAAGAGACTCACCTTCACTGGTTTACCGCCCCCACATACTTGAACTTGATCCTCTCGTCGAGACACATAGACGACCTGGGCTTCATCTTCAACGTCTCCTCACAGAGACGAGCACTTGGACATGACGACGCTGACACGACGATGACCGACCGACCGAGACGTGTTGACTCACACAACTCCTTGACTCATCAAACTCCCGCGGACGACGATCTTGACGACTTTCCGGCACCGCACCACGGCACCATCGCTCCTGTCAACGATCTTCTTCCACCGCCTTCCCGACGACAGCCCGCCGTCTCCCTCCATGTTGCTCCGACGAACGACGATCGCTTGTTCCTCCTCTTCGCCGCATCACCCAGCGACTTCATGGCCCACCCCGAGGCGCTAGGAGATCGCCACCCCGGGGCAAGCGCTCAAACCTGAACCTTGCTCTAGATACCAATTGTTGGAATTCTGCCCACAGGATCGATCACATCACAGTATGACGAACACGCGCACAAAAAAACTTTTGCCGAAGGCACGTGTCGTGCCTCTCTTTTCTTTATTGATTTTCTCCTTTTCTTTACCAGGATACAATGATCACGTATACCCGCATATATATATGCAGCAACTCGTCCTAAAGCTACCGACCTAAACCAAACCTAGACGTGTACGGACACCACTTTAAATCCAAACCGGACCGACACGCTGAGCCAGCACCACCTGTACTACTTGGACTCAAAGTCCAACACCAGCATATGAACCCGACTAGTACTACAAAGTACTACTTGACCCACGTACTAACTCACACCAGGAAACTAGACTATCCTAACTGGATCATAACTCAAGATTACTCTAACAATATCCTCGGTCTCTAGGGCTTGTATATCTTGATCATTACTCACTGTTTACAGGGAGTAATATCTGTTCTGTTTAGGGTACGCATGATGCCTTTACTTCTGTTTAAGGTCAAATTGTTGTTAGAGTGAGATTTTAATTGGACGAGCCCCTCCTCTAGACTGTTTACATGAATTTGATGGTTTAGAACCAAAAAAGATGGTTCTCGATGATTTGATTGCTCCCTGGCTGTTACATGTATTTCTTGAATGAAGACCATGTCAACACACTTTGGTTTGGCCGCCTGATCTTTAGAGTTTGATGATGAATTCTGGTACTGGAACTTGCTGTTTTGTCTAGACGATATTTGATTTATAGGGGCTGTTTGGATCGCACCCCTGATTCGCCTGGCCAAATATTTGGCGTCGACCGCAGCGAGGGCGTCTATTTGGATGGTTTCCGATTTTTTGGCTCACCTCATGCCCATCGGAATCCTGTGACGGAATTTTGGCGAGCCGGTGATTGGCAGGGCTACCAGGGCCAGAATCCAAAGGGACATATAGTCCTTTTTACCTAGGCATTGTTGTTTTGTGTGTTAGTAAGTAGTTCAAGCTTGCCAGGGGCTTAACTTGGACGGACTTATCCATCCATGTTGGGCCCTGAACCTGGATGCACTAATCCATCTGAGCGTAAGTAGTTGTACAACAACAATATAAGTGGGATAATACCTTTAGAACTTGACAAACATGTCAGTTTCAATCATTATTCTAGACACGTTGTGGCAACTACGAGTTGTGATTCCTGTAAAAATGTACCTTTTTACTCCTTTTGAAACAAATAGATTTGTCAATTGCATGTGTCCTTTCTTTTTCTGGTTCGGACCCCCACATTTCTGACGGTGCCCCTTCCATACAAAAAATCCATCATGGCACAATGCATGGATTTGTATGAGATTTTATTTCCAGAAGTCACTTTGGATTTCCATGTCTTTTTGAATGATAAGGCGTTCTTGTAGTTTTCTTCTTTCATATGACCATATCCAGTTTAGGTCTCTAATTAAAATGGAATGTAAATCTATTTTGTAGTTCCTTTCCAGTGGCTTCAATGCTTTTTTCTAGGCCTGCTTGCTGGAATGATATATTGTGTATTTGGTTTTTTAGACTAGACAATGTGTATTTGATTCTTAGATGATGAGGGATCTTCTTCTCTTCCACAGAGCTTAGCTTCTGCTTTATGTTCTGGTTTGGTTGATGCGAGGATCGCTTATACTGTTTTATGTTCCTCGTTGTTTGACACCGGTGCTTAAAGAAAGCCTGGTTTATTTCTCTAAACACCTTCCCTAAGCACCTTGCATTGTAGAAGGCCTTATGACCTGGACAAAGAGTAGGATTTTTTTTTTGACTCACAGTTTGCTATGACCATTTTACGTTAGGAAGTTCTGCAAGTCTCAAATGAGAAACATTTCGTGCTGAACTTGTTTTAATGTTCCTTCCAAAGATGTTTGTCTGCTAAAATAACTTGTTTATGTCTTGGAGTAGCACTTCGAGTTTTTCTCCTCAGGGTTCAGTGCTTGGAATATGTCGACTTGTTTAAATGGTTGAACAGGAGGGTGCGAATAAATAGTACTAGTTCGTTTTAGCTTTTTGTCATCAGCCTGCTGGATTTTTAAATTCATTAATTATTATTATTTACATGGTAATACGTGTCCCATACATATAAAAACAAAATACAAGTCACGTAAAGACCGACATGACAAAACTGAAAAGATAGCATAATATCTCTGACAAAACCGTTCGGCGTTTGCCCTCCATCATCCACTCCTTCCTCCGTGGTAAGTCTCCTCTTCTTTGTAATCCCCACCCCTTTGTGAGGTACCTCCCACCGCATGTGCTTTTGTCCACCCCAATCGCAGTGTATTCAGATTTTGTGACAGGGACCATGGCGATCGGACTTGCGGGCGATGCAACTAGAGGACGTAATTGAGCAGATGGCTAGAGTGGAATCGGAGAGGACCTCACGGGAAGTCTGTAGAGGCGCTCATCGGGCTCGGGGAGGCTCTGCAGCGGCTGAATCAGTCGGAGGTGATCGTCAAGCAGAGGGGCGAAGTTGTAGTCGATGGCATCATCTCAGCGCTCTTCTGCTCAAATCCGTCTGCGGGAGACGCTGCGAGGCTTGGAGAAGCTTGTGGAAACAAAGGCGTCGTGATTGTTCGCCGTGGCCATGTGGAATATGAACGGCGGCTACGGTTGTGCACTCGGGCGAGATTGAGATCGAGGATATAGCTAGGACCTTGGGTAGATGCTCTGTAAAATTAGACATAGGCTCACCTAGTGACATGTACGTGTGTGAGGAAGGAGTCGAGAAAGTGATGATATTCATCCTCTATGTGCCAAGGTTTGGGCACATTTTTGCTTGAATGGGTACTTCTCCTCTTCGGTCTCCCAGTGTCACGATGGCGTGGTTTATCGAGCACCAATTCATCAGAATCGATGATGGCGGTGATAGACATGTTTCCCTCTAAGTGCTTCTCACGTGCACTGGTGTGCATGTTACTCCACTTGCACTGTCGCTCTGCATGTGGTACGGGACGAGCAAGAGGAGCGCAATGATGGCCTGGGATATCGGGGAGGAGGATGTGACACTGTCTACAAAGACTAATGTTTCATTGCCGGAGAAGTATGTTGTATGCTACTACGTCAGCCACCCTTCTAGAGCCCACCAGTGATACCGGGCGGCCCAAGAGGAGCAAGAGGCCCAACAGGCTCGTCGATCCTTCGACCTGGGAGCTGTAAGCGGACTGATAAGTAGACCCGGGTCCAGGGAGTCTGGCACGGAAATGTAGTAGGCTGAAACTGCTCCTCGACCCCCTTCCTCTATTTCCCTGTATCCCCTTCCTCCTACCTCCCGATCCCCTTTCCTCCTCCCCAAACCCTAGCTGAAATCCTTGTAATCCGACATGGTTGATTAAATCGAGTAAGAGGGCCGTGACAGCGTGTTCATCGCCTCTGGCCACCAATCCGTAGTTAGAAACGTGTGTATAGTGCGATCATCATCCGATGCACCCGCCTGCTTGAGTCATTGTCTCTGGCACCGGCATGCACTCTCGAGTAGCTGTCTGCTCTGGGTATTCATCCTCCCATGCTTCCTCTTATCCCTGAGCTTATGGCTTTGAATTTGTCGGGTTATGCTCTAATTCAAAAAGTACTCGAGATTTTGTCGGGAAGGGTCACCACTGCTTTGTTATTTCTTAGGTATTCACACTCATCTCTTGATTTTCCTTTTTACACTGGATGAGCACACATGCATCTTTTAGTCTTCGATTGTGTTAATTTTGCTGTTCGAATGAAAGTCTCATCTCTGAATTTAAGTAGTTAGATTGGATAAGCATGCAATTTCTGTTTGGACTAGATAGCATAATAATTTTCTCCCCTGGATTCTTCCATGCAGTGTATTTCGTTTAAAATATTAGCTAGAAACTAGAACTACAATCCCTACTTCCTTTAAAACAATTTTCCGTCATATGATTCGCAAAGATGGATAGACCTGAAAGTTCTTCTGAGCCATCCTATTAGTCCTCCATTCTCATGTTTCATTTCTCACCAGGCTGTACAAGTTTAACCTTTGCATTAATACCCTTTTTCGCCACTAGGTTGATCAACTTCGATTGTAGTCAAGAAGAATACTCTCAATTCATGATGATCCAATGCCCGTATCTGCATGAATAAAAATATCTCTTTTGGATAGTTTATATTTGATTCTTTCTATCAAATAATTTTTTATTTTAAGCAACAAATTACTACACTGAAGTCATAAGGCCACAAGGCACTATGACATCCAACCATTCTCCATTTACTACTGATCTGCTACATCGGTGAAGCTACGTACAGACTTGGGTGTACAAACATGAAAAAGGAAACATGACTAAATTTGTACTCCCTCCGTTCCTAAATATTTGTCTTTCTAGAGATTTCGACAAGTGACTACATACGGGGCAAAATGAGTGAATCTACACTCTAAAATAAGTCTATATATATGTATGGTAATCCATTTAAAATCTCTAAAAAGACAAATATTTAGGAAAGGAGGAGTAAATCTTAAGGGCTTTGTACACCATTGTTTGGATGCTGGCTCCACCACCGATCCACTACAGTTCATATATGATATTTATTTTAGTTGAGTGCTATTCACATATATTCTAATTTTTTTTTGATAAATTTAATACTATAAGTTCCCGCAGGAACGCGCATGGTATTATCTAGTTACATACAGTCCACAACCTAGAAAAGGCCCATTTAATATGATTTTGTTTATATATAGTGTAAATTTTATTACAAAATACATTTCATTAGATAATATAGTAAATATGATTGTGATTTGAGAAAATGATTTAGTAGATGATACAGAAGTTGGTATAAATAACTATATTTTATTTGACTCCCGGGACACAAAATTTGCTTGGGTCAAGAACCTGGATGGGAAGTGGGTCCGTGAATAATTGAGGCAGCATGACATAATTGGAGTGGTAGAACGGCTAGCATAGCAGGACACCGGACCACCCACCCTTAGGGATCTCTACACGAAGATGATTAATTGAGACGATAGAGATGCTCGGGCAGCTCGCCGGTGAACCCATTGTGGCTAAGCTTCAGATGTTGAATGTATGACACACCACACCGGTGATGAAGGTAATCGACCTGCTGAATAGGTTGTTGCTGAGGTCAATCTTGGTGATCACGCAGCCTTTCATGTCCGGCGGTATTTTAACCAGTCAATTGACAGCCAAATAAATGACATCAAGTAATGGGAAGGGGAACCCGATCGTGTTGTTGTTGAAAACGCCATCAAGTGAGCCGATGATGCCGATGTTGCTAGCTTCCAAGACGTGGAGCAATCACAACGAACGAAGATCATCCGGTAGTGCCCATGTACTGATCGGGTTGTTGGTGAGGTTCAACACCTAAAGCAGGGGCATGCCGCTGAAGAATCTCTCTGGTATGCTCGTGGACAGGTTGCCATCGAGCCAAAGATATATCAATTGGGGGAGCACCAAGATAGGAAGGCGTTCATTGACGTTGTTGTTGCTAAAGTCGAAATCTTCGAGGGCCGAGAGCGAGCCAGCGTGTTGCTGTCGAAAACACCATGCAGTGAGCCGATGGCATTGACAATGGGTTGGTGAACCGATTGTGGGTAAGTCAGACATACTCAGTCACTTACGAAGCTATGTGAATGTCAGGGGGCATTGCCCCCCCCCCCCTGGTTCACCTAGTGACATGTACGTGTGTGAGGAAGGAGTCGACAAAGTGACGAAATTCATCCTCTATGGGCCAAGTTTTGGGCACTTTTTCACTTGAATGTGTGCTTCTCCTCTCGGTCTCTCGGTGTCATGATGGTATGGTTTAGCAAGCACCAATTCATCAGAATCGATGATGGCGGGCGATAGACATGTTTCCATCTAGTGCTTCTCACGTGCACTCCGTGTGCATGTTACTCCACTTGCGGTGCCGCTCTGCCATGTGGTAGGGGACGAGCAAGAGAAGCGCAACAATGGCATGTGATATCACGGAGGATGATCTGACACTGTCTACGAAGAATAATGTTTCATCGCCGGAGAAGTATGTTGTACCAACTAAGCGCCCTGGCAAAAGTTCATTGCCCGAGAAATGTGCCATACCAGCTAAGCGCCCTGACAAAAGTACATTGTCGGAGAAGTATGTCGTTCCAGTTAAGTGCCCTCACAAAAGAAATCAAATTGTTACCGTCGGTTCTATGCAACAAAGTACGACCATGAAACGTTTAGCTCTAGAGGTACAGGTGTCGAAGATTGGCACAATGAAGTTTCAAATTATACGGCAGAAGGAAGTAAAGCACACCTTTCAAACCCCATGCACGGTGGGAAAGATTTGAGTCAAAGCCAATCTCAAAGTTGAACAGGTATTGGCGATAATATTTCGTGTGTGTTTTGGAGAAGTTTTGAGAACTGCTTTGTATTTTTCGCGAGAGGTTGGAGACGATGTCTCTAATTTGCTGATGATTCTTGGAGGATCGTCCAAGTACTTCTTATTCAAGGTGTGTGTTGTTTTCGTGGTGATTTCATCTACAAGATCGCGAGCGACATGTCGTTTCAAGTGACATGGTACCATGAAAGAATGAAAAAAATTATTCATGCCATCAATTTTCTGTCAAAGGTCGCATCGGAGGAATGGGGCAGTGGTCAGGGACAACGAAGAAGACGAAAATTGAAAAAAAAAATCCTCACCGGAGATTGGCGGGGTGCATGGGCGTCAGGACCGCCACGCAAAGTCACGGGAGGAGATAGAACAGAGGGAGGAGGACTTCACGAGATTGGGCTTTTTCTTTCTATAAATAAATTTGAGGCATATTTCGGTATGGATGGCTAAATATAGGCCCTCCAGTGAGTACATTCTATGGCCGTTGGCCCAGATTGATCAATACTCCCTCGGTCCCCAAATGCATAACATATCAACTAAGTCAAAAAGACAATGCTTCCCAAATAGATGGCATATCCATGCAAAAAAAAAGATGGCATATATGTTTGCCTCATGTCAAAGAAAATACTCATGTATGACAATAAAAAGAGAGCAATATATAGACACACATAGACACACACATTTACCCCGGTCGAGCCCTCAACCCCTGGTACTTACCATAGGCCATGCGTATGGCAGTACCAGACGTCAGTCACTACTCTTCCAATGCAACAAGGGCGCATCATGTGGAAGCTAAGGGAGCAGCAGGAGGAGGGACAATGTAAGGAGTGGCATAGAGCATGAGCGGGTTCTTCCTGCGCACGCCGAGCCCCATGGACTCCATCATATCCACCTCCTCAACGCCAGCAGGTAGTCTCCAGTCGAAGTGGTACATGAGCTGTAGCAGCGTGAGCTCCATGCCGGCGAGCCCGTAGTTGTACCCGGGGCACATCCTCCTCCCGGCCCCGAACGGCGTGAACTCGAAATGGAGCCCGTGGAAGTCCACTGCGCCGTCCTCCTCGAACCGCTCCGGCACGAACTCCTCCGGGTCCTTCCAGTACCGCGGGTCCCTCGAGATCGCCCACGCATTCACCACCATCCTCGACTTGGCCGGCACCACGTACCCGCCGATCTCCGTCGTCTCGATGCTCTCCCTAGGCACCAGCAGCGGCGCCGCCGGGTGCAGCCGGATCGCCTCCTTCATGGTGAGTTTGAGGTACCTGACGCTGTTCTTGCGGAGCTCCGTCTCGCTGATGCTCTCCTTGCCGTGGAAGGCTCGCCGGACCTCGTCCTGCAGCTTCTTCATCACGCGCGGGGTGCGCATGATCTCGGACATCGCCCACTCCGTCGATGAGCCGGAGGTCCCCGTGCCGCCAGCAAACATGTCCTGCCATTATATGAAACCACTTTAATTTACAATTTTGCTAAGTCTCAATCGACTTAGACTTGGTTATGTCTCAGACGGTGCTATATTCGTGAGGTCATACATTGAGATTCGTGCATAATTTTCTTTCAGATTTTCCTTTTTCTTTCTTAGATGGTATTCCTTCTTTGAGAAAAAACTTGTCCCAAGTTTGTCTCTCAAATGGATGTATCTAGCACTAACTTGATGCTACATACATCCATTAGAGGGACGAGCTTTTTCGAACGGAAAAAGTATGTCACTTGACTGAGACTTGGTTAAATCTCAATCTACGGAGACCTAGTCACAATCTTTAATTTAATCTGCCGGTAAGCATGCATGCATACACTTTAATCTGCGAGATCATCAAAGTAACACGTGTGCAAACGACTTACCAGTACGACTGCTTTGATGGTGTTGTCCGTGACCGGGAACCCCCAGGGGTTGTCACCCTTCTGCAAGGAGAGCATAACGTCGACGACGTTCTCATCGACCACATCCTTACCGGCAGCGATCCTGTCGGCGCGCACCCTCCGCCTCCCCTCGATGATGTCCACGAGTATGTCGTCGAACGTCCGGTGGATCTCCCGCAGCTTCCTCTTCATCCCGGTGGCCTCGCCGAGCACCTCCTTGAGCCGCGGGAAGAGGTCGGGCACGTTGAACCCGCTAGACAGCCCGACGACGCGCTTGATGGCATGCTGGAACACCGGCATGTCGGGCCGCACCTCCCCGAACGCGGACCTGGAGATGGTCCGGCTGCTGATGTCGTACACCATCCTGGTCACGTCGACCGGCTCGCCGCTGGCTGCGGCGGCACGGATGAGGTCCACCTGCCGCTGCACCTCCTCCTCGCGTATGAACTGGAACTGGAGCACGCGCTTGGGGCTGAGGATCTCGTGGATGCAGAGCTTGCGGATCTTGCGCCAGTAGTCGCTGGTGGGCGCGAAGATGATGTCGGTCCAGCCGTAGCCGCAGATGCCGCCCACGAGCAGCCTCGGCCGGTTGGCGAAGTTGGGGTCCTGCACCTTGAGCACCTCCCTCGCCAGCTCCCGCGACGTCACCACCACCAGCGGCATCGGCCCGATCTTGAGCATCATGATGGGCCCATGCACGCCGGCCAGGTCCCGGAGCCTCCGATGCACCAGCGTGTTCACGAAGTGGTGCACGCTCCCGATGATCGGCAGCGTGCGCGGCCCCGGCGGCCGTCTGGCCGAGGACGGCTTGAAGAAGTAGATCATGGAAATGGCGAGCAGGACCAGGAGGATGGCGTTGTACGTCGCGTCCTCCATGGCTACGTACCTTGGAGGAGAGATTGGCCACTCTACGTACCTAGCTTGCTTACGGATTGGCTGGTGAAGTGATCTACTGACCTAGCTTGCTAGCGAGCGAGCTTGAAGGCTTGCACTGATCTCACTGGTGTAGATACCAGCTCGTTTTATAGCGGAAGTGAGCAAGTGCGTCCACGAGAGCGTGCTTCTCTTCTTTGGTTTCGACGACTCCATTGCAGCCAACGTAAATTTAACCCTAGCATAGCACAAAGCCGGTGGGTGCATTGCATGCATGGTGATGGTGTGCTACTACCTTGCAAGCAACAAGATAAGTCACGGGAGGTTACACGTACGTACGTGGACGCCGTCGACGGGAACTAGGCGCGCCATGCGCCACAGGCCACGGGAGTTTCTCAGACTTGACGAGACGTGGTTTCTCAAACCACCGTTCATCGATCGGCATCACCTTCATCGCTATCGGGAGTTACTACGTCCAAAATCTACCGTGTAAATTTACAGTTGGGATTGGCCGCCTCTTCGTGCCCACGCCAGCTGAAGCAAGAGTGACGTCGTTGCACATGCATCAACCTGCATAAAATAGCAATACATTTCCCGTACTGTGATTCCAGGCGTCCAGCTGGACATCTAGTATCAGAGAAAATCTTATCTGGCTATGTTGACGTGTGCATAGTTGTGTTGCTTAGATCTTGACAAAGGATAGTTTAGTCCGGGCCTGAAGAGGCTGCTGGCAAGTTCTAGTTCTAGTCTATTTGAATATCTTGCGATGGCGAAGAATCTGTAGCTAGATTTTTGTAAGTGCTCTCTAGGTCTTGCTAGCCAAGTGCATTTTATATGGATACTTCCTAGTGTATTGAGAATATCACAAGAAGTTATTTTTCAAGGATGTGGTTCCTAGTGTATTTTATATAAATATTTTGTGATGACGAAGAATCTCTTTCTAATTTTATTTAGTTCCACACTGTATGAACAATAAAAGAATTTATTTTCAAGGATTAGATGTTTGTGTAGTGGTCATAAATACAAATAAAATATTTCCTTTCGACCCGATCTAAAAATTTCCTTCAGGAATTGTATGCAAGTCCATTGAAAATAAACATATGACTAGTTGGACACAACATAAGCGTGGGCAAGGCGAAGCCATTTATGTGGTTATATTTTGTTTGTGTTCAAAATCAACCCTACCAACAAAATTGTCATAGCGAAAAAAAAAGAATGGTTCTTGTTCCATGGTTGCCAAAAAATTGGCACGCTCATGCCTATTTTCTCTCTCTGGTCCTTTTTTTCTGCCAACGTTGGTCAATTCATTGGCAAACAAACCCTTAATCTAAGTTTTGTCTAGCCAAATACTAGTTACTAGGTGAAGTTTGGCTCAAACCAAACATTAAGCCATAGAAGGCTAGTATCATGCATGATGTTTCACCGCCTGTCGACAAGTAAAAGAGTTCACCATTGGATTTACTTGTAACTCACTGGATATCTTCCTATCTCTGAGTACACTGCAATTTCTACCATACATGTATCAAGCAAAAAACACTTTTAAACTCATACTACAGTGTAATGTTTTACCATGTATCACAAAAAACAGAGAAGGCATGAATCTCGAACACAAACCACATGGTTTTTGCTTTTTGTCTAATTTCATCAAAAGTACATACTGAAATAATTCCCTTTCGGTCAAAATATTTCAACATTTTCGGTAGTACACACAAATTAAATTATTTTGCTGGACCTCAGTCAAATTCAGGTGGAAATTTTGGTCTTTTGACCGAAATGAAAATCAAAATCACTGAATTTCAACGATTTCGGCTATACATGGTTGAAATATTTTCGAACTGAAATCCAAAACCATATTCCATACACACTTGCTAGCATGGATTATTGAATTTCTCCTTTCCTTCTGAAACCTATGCGAAGCATTGCCTGGCCAGGGTGCGAACTTTCTACATGAGTTGCTCAAACTTGATGAAACATCACGAGCTCCTGTCCTTGTGGCTTGGGATACAACCCTCCGTGCCGCCGAAGCTACGGAAGGGCCTCAACTCCATCTTCCTCTGCACATTGCGATGCATCTGGCTTGAACGCAATCGACGGGTCTTCAAAAACAAAGCCGAACTACCAAACTTTGTTGGCGACATTATTAGGAACACATGTTATGAGTGGCTTTAGGTGGGGAACGGTAGTCTTAAGAGAATTATCCCGACATGAGAACATATCCAGTGCACCGGTCGAATTGGTGCACCAGATGCTCCGGCGACTTTTCAACCATTAGATGAAAAGGCAATGGGTCAGATTTGGTCACAAGTTGGACCATGCCATTTTTACACAAACAACCTTATAGTTTATTGCATTTCACCCGCAGTCTGTACCACACTCTCCCATCAATAAATCTGTGGGTTTAATTTTTTGACCCCAACACTAAAGTGGTAATATATTTTGAATCGAATGTTCGATTTCAGATCTGCTTCAATCGTCATCTTTGTCTTGACGAGATCTTTGAAACAAGATCAATGTTGAATATGTTTTTAATTATTATTATTATTTCTTTTTGAAACTTGACTCGGAACTTATCTATTCGGGGCAAAAGCATATGTGTGGGACATACATGTGGAGGGAGAGGCAGTGCTACAAATTATAAAATGAATTTAAGTTTCAATAAAAAAACTTCTTGAACTTTACGGTTAAGTTTGATACTAAACAAACATTAATTTTGAAAAAATATATAACATTGATCTTGTTTCGAACATATTTTCAAAACAAAAAATGTGGTCAAAGAAAAACTGCATTCGGATGTATGGATCAGCATCTGACCACGTTTATGTTTGAAGAAAGAAATAAAAGAACAGTGATTCAATATGGAAGAGAACCCACGTCAAAAAATGTGATAGAGTGAGGAAAGGGTGGAGTGCGGGAGGTAGCATAGCATAAGGTTGGTTTTGCAAATTTCCACCAATCTATCTTTCAACGTGCTCTCATCCCTCAGTTTATTATCCAAGGGCTCAGATATGACAGGCGCACCCGGTGCACCAATTGAACCGGTGCACTGCATATGTTCTCATCCCGACATAGCTAGAGCCGAGGTGGTATCGTAGTTCTGGCGGCCGACTTGTGGCGCTGACTCATGACTCTTGTAATCGGTGTTGCTCTCTTTCTTAATATATCGGCACGCAGATCTCCTGCGTGTTCTCGGAAAAAAAAATTGACGAAACATGGTTTTCTCGAACTACCATCCATCTGATCAACATCACCTTTAGATTATTCCAAATTGAGAATTGCTACACGCACGATTAAATTTGTACGATGTACGTACGACAGTGGTCAGCAGCCGTTCGATCATTTGGATGGACGAGTGAGATCATGTCGTACGAAAATCGTACGCACTGTTCATCGTGTGCACAGCAATTTCGTTCCAAATTATATATTAATGTTGGTTTTTATTTTGTGCGTCATCGGTTGAGGTTACCAAAAATCCCAAAAGGAAACCAAAATGGGAGGAAAAGATCGAGTGAGAGATGGAGGCGCTGAAACAAACTCTCTTTTAATGATAGAGATAAAAACGACCGTGTAAAATTACAACTGGACCAGCCAGCTAGCTAACTAGTAGTGATGGCAGAGCATTGTGGCAGGTCTTCAAACCTTCAAGAGAGGGCATATCTGGCGAGTGAGGACGGGTGCCAAAATAAATATTTGGACGGATCACTGGATCCCACAAAGTCCTACAAGGAAGGTTATCACGCCAAGGGGTAATATCTTGTTGACCACTGTTGATGAACTTATTGATCCAGGAACAGGATGGTGGGATGAAACCTTGGTTCGATCTATATTCTTTGGTGTTGATGCTCAACGGATTTTGAAGATCCCATTATCTACCCATTTACTGGATGATTTTGTGGCGTGGAATGTCACCAAAAAAATTTGTTTCTCGGTTCGATCAGCATACTATGTCGAGTGGGAGCACCAATTCGGCTCAAGAATGAGAAAGGACCCAGCCGAGACATCAGCAAACAACCCTGTTTGGGAGACTCTTTGGAAACTACAAGTTCCAAGCAAGATAAAGATTTTTGTCTGGCGAGCACTACATGGAATCATACCTGGGGTGGGAGTATTGCGAAGTAGACATATCAAAGTCTCACCTTCATGTCCTATATGTCACCAAGGACTAGAGGATATTCGTCATTTGGCTTTCACTTGTGATCGTGCACGTCAGGTTTGGAAGTCCTTGGGTTTGGATGAGATTATAGATGCAGCTATTCGCACTGATCGTTCGGGCTCGGTGGTAATGGAGGAGTTACTCAGAAATCCGGTGAAAAAATCTCCTGTCTTGGGACAACTGGGGCTCCAAGAAACGATTGCCGTTGGCGCATGGTACATCTGGTGGGAACGCCGTGAAGCTGTAAAGGGGTGAATGTCAAGCCTGCACCAAGTTCCTTGTTTGCTATCCATGCTATAACCTCAAATCACGCGACACGTCCAGCTTCGGTAACCTCTGAAGCTCGATGGCAACGTCCAGCTCCTGGGTCGTACAAACTGAATGTGGATGCGTCCTTCTTCGAGGACGGGAGTGGGGCTGCAGCTGCTGTTCTTCGTAATTGCTGTGGAGAAGCGATTGTCGGGGTCTCAGAGCTTATAGATAACACTCTTAGTGCACAATCAGCTGAAGCAATTGCTCTTCGCTTGGGGCTACGGCTGGTTTATGCAGTGGGGTGCAGGAATATTGAAGTAGAATCAGACTGTGAAGAACTGGTACATGCATGTAATGGAGAGACAGAAATTTGGAGCCCCTACTCAGCTACCCTTGCTGATTGTTTTCATCTCTCCCAATGCATCCCGAATATTTCTTTTGCTCATTGTCCGAGAGAAGCAAACAGAGTTGCACACTTCCTAGCTAGGCGATGCTATGATTCAAGAATATGTGAAGAGTGGTTAGATGAGATGCCTTCTTTCTTATTACCTCATGTAATCTTTGATGTAACACTTTCCCAAATTGAATAAAATGCCACAAGGCTTTTCCCACAAAAAAAAACTAGTAGTGATGGCTGTTACTGTCCACGTCAAGCGACGCTAAAAGTGACGTGTGCATCAACCTGCACAACATAGAAAAATATATATAGTTGATAGTTCCCACATTGTGATTCTAGGCGTCCAGCTTGACATAAAAAAATCTTAATCATATAAGGTGCGTTGGCAAGTTCTAGTCTCTTTGAGTACTACGGGGACGAGGAATAGGTAGCTAAACTATTTTTAATATATAAACGGGTTTGAATTTTCGACCGAGACGCTAAGAGGCATCCGATTTTTGCCATCGAGATTCATGCAATTACAAAGGGTTAAGAAGATCTTCATCGGATTATAAATATCTACTGACAAATAATTATTTATAAATGGACTAAGAAATACTGTAGGTGTTCTGTATTAGTCGTCTTCGTATTTTGATCATATATTTTGAGTAAAAACAAAATGTAATTTTATGCCATAGAAAAAAGAGCTTAGCCATAAGTACTACTAGAACTGTCTTCCTAATTGTATTAATTTATCCCGGATCTCTTGAGTGAGAGACGTGTCATGTTCTTCAGAAAAGAAGGATCACCGTCGGCCTTGACGTCATTACAATGCACAAACATAAGAGATGTGTCATGGGTTGAGTCTGGTCATGGATCATCACTGGTTGATTAGTGGTCCACATCTAGCTTTGGTCATATCACGTTTCGATAATGTCACAATGTTTGTGAAGCACAATGCGCATGCGCTGGGCTTGTGTTGATCGGGACCCTGATTTTCTCCGCATAAGCCAGCCGCCATGACAGTACTAGTATAGTATTTAGAAGAAAAATAAGACAGTAGTCTTATCATTAGACCGGTGAACCCAAAGGCCAAAGCAAGTCGGCTACCGGGGCGCAGTTTGGGCTGCAAGGAAAGCTCAAGACTTGTGAGCCGTTTGAGATCGACTCGTATTTTGATTCGACTCGAGATCGACTCGAAAAGAAATGAGCTAAGAGCGTGGTTGTTCTACACCCAAAGTTTTAGGTGCTTGCAAAAAAATTGGGCCATATGACACCCGAGGAGGTCTATACAAAAAAGAAAAAAATTGTGCTCAAACATAAAATCTGAAACATGGGTGCAGAGCAAGAGTTTGTATTTCATTTCATATGGAGATCATTCGATGTTATTTGGCGACCAAACTTTGCAAGCTTGTAAAAAATTTGCACATAATAAATGCCACAAAGTTTCAAAAATAATTGAGTTTTTTTTCTATTTTTGTGATTTTACTGTTCATTGTATGGATGCACCAAACATGGATGCAGCCACTACTTTCCCATGAGCTAAGTATGAACACTTTATATAACTCAATCAAGAAACAAGCCGATCTTGAGCCGACATTGGCTCACTCGATTATAGCTCAATAGTTTGATATCATATAATTATATTAAATAATCTTGATATATTAAAATAAAGTAAAATATTTATTGCATATATACAGCGTAAGATTTTTCTCCATTTTACCTACTCGCAAACATGAAGTCTTAATTAAGCACAGGAAAAGTTTAGCCTTAATATGGTACGTGGTCAGTCATGTGTAAAGTTACCTGTTATTCATGGTTAAAGTTTGACAACAGACACACCTTTATTTTTTATCTTTCTAGTTCATTCAAGATCTCTTGATATTAAGTACTAGTCTTCAGTTGAGAGAAAATAAGTAAAAGAATACAATGGTTTCTAATATCGCGCTTTGGCCTATCCTGCTTGAGAAAATGCCTTAAATTATTAAGAAAATCATCTTATTTAGCTTGAAACTAGATCTAGATTGACTCAAAACCGATACAAGCTGAAATTGAACCATTTTCTACAGCTCTACCTTGAGCTTCACTCGATTTGAGTTTGCTCAATTTTTAGTATAAATTGAGCTTAGCCTAGGTCAACTCGGTCAAACTTGACTCATTTGCATCCCTAGACGCAGTGGACGGTGTCGCAGCCTGCCCGATCAAACACGGACACCATCGCAGCTCGTACACGGCGCATGCACCTGAGTGAGGCAGCTCCGGTGTTCGGTTACATGCAGTTCCACCATGTAACGACATCTCCAATGCCAACCCCCAAACAATATGTATCCGTCCGGATGCAGCTGCCCGGACCCCGCAAGCCATACAACAGCGACCCCAGCGGTCTGTGGAGTGGTTCGAACCGTAATTTTGCTGCAAACCCCAACGGTCAGAAAAGAAGATCACCCTCGACCTCTACATCATTACAATGCACAGACACAAGAGACGTGTCATGGGTTGAGTCTGGTCAAGGATCATCGCTAGTTGTTTTTTTTTTTTTTTTTTAGATCTGGATCATCACTAGTTAATTAGTGGTCCACAGCTAGCTTTGGTCATATCATGTTTCGATAATGTCACAATGTTTGTGAAGCACAATGCGCATGATGCGCTGGGCTTGTGTTGATCGGGGCCCTGATTTTCTCCGCATAAGCCAGCCGCCATGACAGTACTAGTAGTATTTAGAAGAAAAATAAGACAGTAGTCTTATCATCAGACCGGTGAACCCAAAGGCCAAAGCAAGCCGGCTACCAAGGCGCAGTTTGGGTGGCAAGAAAAGCTAAAAACTTGTGCGAGATCGACTCGTATTTTGGCTCGATTCGAGATCGACTCAAAAAAAATGAGTTAAGCTAGAGTGTGGTTGTTCTACATCCAAAGTTTAGGTGCTTGCAAAGTTTTTTGGCCATATGACATCCGAGGAGGTCTATACAAAAAAACAAAATTGTGCTCAAACATAAATCTGAAACGTGGGTACAAAGCAAGAGTTTGTATTTCATTTTATATGAAGATCATTCAATGTTATTTGGCGACGAAACTTTGCAAGCTTGTAAAACATTTGCACATAATCAATGCCACAAAGTTTCAGATTTTTGTGATTTTTTTTCTATTTTTGTCATTTTACTGTTAAATGTGTGGGTGCACAAACATGGGTTCAGCCACTACTTTTCCGTGAGCTAAGTATGAACATTTTATGTAGGTCGATCGCGAAATGATCCGATCTTGAGCCGACATTAGCTCACTCGATTATGGTTCAATAGTTCGACATCATATAATTATATTAAATAATCTTGATATATTAAAATAAAATAGAATATTTACTGCCACATATACCGTGTAAGATTTTTCTCCATTTTACCTACTAGCAAACATGAAATCTTAATTAAGCACAGAAAAATTTTAGCCTTAATATAGTACGTGGTCAGTCATGTGTTAAATTTCCTGTGACCCCTATTGGTATGTGGAGTGGTTCAAACCGTAATTTTGCCGCAAACCGGAACCAAAGTGGGCAGGCAGGGAGATGTTTGAGATCATCCACGACAGAGGCGAAGGAGGAGATTTCTACGAGGACGGGCAGGCGGATGACTCGGAGTCCACCCAGGCCGGTTCGTACTTCCAGCCGGGCTCGCAGCACCTAGTCTGGCACATACACCTAATCAGGCAAACAGTCAAGCTACACCCAGTCCAGCGCGTACAATTGGTCGAGCACAGACGCACGGCAGCCGGATTGGGCCATGGGGCAGCAAGAGTAGGAGGAGGAGGATGATGACGATGATCCGGATGAATTTACTACCGATCCAAACAAGAGGGGTAGATAAAAAAAAGCTTCAACATGCGGGAGGATGAGTTATTATGCGATGTATGGTTGGCCACTAGCCTTGATCCGATCCATGACACGGATCACAAGGGCACAACATGTTGGGCCAACATTCACTCTTGGTTTCATGAACACAAGCATTTCGAGCCCTACTCCGACTTGCTCATCCACAACCGTGGCACAAAGTGTCTCAATCATCGATGGTACATCATCCAAGAGATCGTGTCAAAGTATTGCAGCCACTTGAGACAACTCATCACACGGTGTTCAAGTGGTGCGCAAATCACCAAGCAAGTAAGTCATCATTTGGGCGGATATGCATTGTTTTTGTACATTATTTGGCCGGATATGCATTGTTTTGTAGATCACTTGGATGGATATGTATTGTCTTTTAGATCATTTGGCTGGATATTAATTGTTTTTTTTTGTAGATCATTTGGTCAGATGTGCATTGTTGACAATGTTTTTCGTAGCCTTACCATACTTGTAGGTGTTCTTGAAGTTGGATAAGAAGAACTTCATCGTCATGCATTGTTGGTTGAAGCTGAATGGACGACCCAATTCGAATCAATACATTGCCAAGACCATCGCCCATGGCACCGAGGAAGATACCTACCGGTGATCCAACCGACCCAACAATGGCAACGTTTCCCCTCAAAAAGTAGAAAAGAATGTCAAATCATGGTCTAGATCGCAGGTTTCATCAACGCCGTCGGTCCTTAGCAGGCCCGATCCAAGCCGTTGGTTGCCTCCCCGCGTAGACTAAAACTTCCACCCGCCGTGCTCTCCTGTTCACGCCGCGGAAGAGGACAGACAGACGCACACAACACAAGCTCCGGCGCCGGTCATCCTCTCCATCCCGACCCTCCACCGCCACACACTTCTCAGAAAGAAAAAGAAAAATCGCGCCTTGCGCTCCGCCATGGCCGCCGCCTCCCTCCTCGAGCCCGCCCGCTTCCTCTCCCCGCACCGCCCGCGCTCGCTCCCGCCCCCGCCCCGCCGCCGCCCGCACCACCTCCGCCCCTCGCCGCTCCCCGCCCGCGCCCGCTTCCCGCGCCTCCGCGCCCACCCGGCATCCCACAGCCCCCGTGCCCCGTCGCCGCCGAGCCGGCAGCGAGGCCGCCGCCGCCGCACCCGCTGCTCGACGCGCTCAAGCGGTCCCTGCTCGACTCGCTCGCGGCGCTCAGGAAGCCCGCGCTGGCGCTGCTCCTGGCCGGCGCGCTGCTCGCGGCCGCGGCGCCCCAGCACGCGGCGCTGGCGGCCTCCGGCGGCCGCGTCGGCGGCTCCGCCTTCTCCTCCCGCTCCTCGCGCTCCTCCCCGTCCCCGTCCTACGGGTACTCCGCGCCGGCGCCCAGGATGGGGGGAAGGTACTCCTCCGCGCCCTTCTACTCGCCCTCGCCCTTCGTGTCCGTCGGCCCCGCCTTCGGCATCGGCTTCGGGGGCTCCGGCTTCCTCCTCACCCTCGTGGGCTTCGCCGCGTTCCTCTACCTCGGTGGCTTCCTCACCGACTCCTCCGGGGGCGGGAGCCTGCTCACCGACACGCAGAAGACCACCGTCCTCAAGCTGCAGGTTCCTAATCCTACCCTTTCTTCTTCTTCTTCTTCTTCTTCTTCTTCTTCTTCTTCTTCTGTCTTCGACCGATTTTTTGCCTGAGTAATTCACATTAGCATAAATCAGTTGATGGACACAACACTCTTCATATGTTTGCACGAACAATATGCAAATGAATTGCCCATAGCTTGGTTACTGTGAAATGTAAACCACTTCTTGGTTTGACGCACCATGTCTAGATGTCTGCATAAAACATTGCCTGAGCATGCCATCGTGATTTAGCATGCTCTTGGTTAACTGATACACTAGAAGCCGTGTGTGCCTAGAATTGATATTCGTGGCTATTTGGTATTTTGGTTATAAATTATTCCTACTGTTCCTCAAATGAATTGTTGATAAGCTGGTTACATTTAATTGTAAACCACTTATTCAAATGGATTGATGGCAGATTGGTTATTGCAATATCTAAACCACTTCTTGATTTGGGCACTATTTCTGCATAAAACATTGCCTAGACTTGACATTTGTGGCTATTTGGTTCTAAATTGTTCTGGCAGTTCCACAGTACTCTCCACAGTGCTAACTTCTTTCATTCTAGATCCATCAATGGTTAAGGCTGTATTAAAAAGACTTAGCTTTAGTGCATACATATTTAATAAGGTTAGAAAATTTTGGAGCAGGTCCAGCTATGTTGTTCATTCTATGATCTTGATGTATGTTGGCAGCTGTACTGTGATGCAGCTGATGATATAATTATGCAAATTAGATAATGTCAACATTATTCATGTCATATAATTTAGAATCCTAATTTGTTTGGGTAAAATGAGGGCCTTATACCACAAATTGTCCTTCTTAACATATAAACGAGACTGCATTAGGATCAGCTGGTGATGCGACACTGTTGCCATATCATGGAGAATTTCAATTCATAAGAGCTATGGTATAACAAAGATATCATTAGCAGTTCTTTGTTTGATTTATTGCACGCTTGCCTCTGATTGAGTGATGGTATGTTTATCTTCTAAAGCTTAACTATGTAGTGTTGCTTTCCAAACCGTGATACATCATATATGTTGTTTACAGCGTGCTGTGCTTAGATGTATAGCAATTGGTAATTGCCAAATCAGGGCTTCTGCTGGCTGCTTTAATTTGTCTATTGGTAATCATGCCGACATTAGGCAATCAGAAATGCTTGCTAGCGTTAATCTTTTTATTATCAGTAATCATGCCAACGTTACTCACAATGTATGTAGATGTACAACAAATTGACTGACACTTAATCCACATAGCATATTCCTTTATTTATCTGTGGAAGCAGTCCATTTTAATTTCCTAATCTATATGTTGAAATATGCTCGTAGGTTGGCTTACTAGGCATGGCCCGATCATTTCAAAAGGAGCTTGATCAAATAGCCGAGAAAGCAGATACGTCAACCCCAGCTGGATTGAGCTTTGTACTAGCAGGTACCAGATAATGTTTGTTGCTTCATTATACCACTTCAAGTTATGGTGGTATATGGTATAAATATTAGGCAACAGCATAATTGTTGTGTGACAATTTTTATTATTGGCATGTGAAGTCAATTTGCTGTTGTGCTAGCCTTGTGGTCTATGCTGGTTTCTCTGCTTTTTCTCGTCTGAGTAGTCTGGTTGTTGGGCTCTGTACCCCTTGGTTTGTTTGGAAAGATTGTTTTCATACTTCAATAGACCCAATATCTATCTGTCATGGAAACTGGGGGTAGTTTTGGCCTCCAGTCTCTCGACCTATAATTCTGTTTCATGGTTTTATTTTGCGAAGGACACATATCTCCTCATATATACAATAAACATGGTGATGGTAAATTGCATCACATTATGCTTCAGAACCAAGCACATTGTGAAGATTTGTTATTTTCATAAGAGTTTGACCTTTTTTCTTCTGCATTCAACCTAACCATTTTGTTGTTGATATTGATGTCTTCCAGAGACAACATTGGCATTACTTCGACATCCAGATTGCTGTATCTCAGCTTATTCAACAGTAAGCACACTTGGTTCTTTAATTTATATTCAGTTTATGCAGCCTATATATATATTCCAATTCGCTGGTAGCGTCGCAGTCATATACATCAATGTTCCATCACCAAAAATATATATTCTCAAATTTTGAATGGTACACTATACTTTCATACTTAAGTTTGTAGGTTACCTAACATCCCATCCCATACATGAGCACTATATATCCTGTAATCGGTCTCTCTTTTTTGCCAATCAAGGAAAGGAGCTCTGCCTGTCTTACAAGCGAGATCTTATATATTTGGAATCAGTAAATTTCTAGTTCGGATTTATATTTCTTAATCTCTTTGGTTTTCACTTGTTCTCAAGGTGGATGTCAAACGAAGCATGGATGACGGGGAGAAACGTTTCAATCAACTGTCAATTGAGGAACGAGGCAAGTTTGATGAAGAGACACTCGTGAATGTGAACAGTATCAAGAGGCAAAAGGCAGGCACTCAAAGATCAAGTGGTTTTAGCAACGAGTACATTGTGGTATGCTTTTTAAACATTCAAATTAAATGGAAGCAATCTTTTGATGTTATATATCTGATATTTGGGACCTTCACAGGAGGTTCACTTATTCTAGTTATTTCTACCTGGTAAAATAAACATACTGTACTACTGTGGAAATATTCCCACCCTTGTTGAAACTTTGTTATAAACTATATTCCCTCTCTTTACTGACAAAACTTCCTGATTAGCTGTGCTGCTAGTGGTAATCATCAGTTCATATCTAAACTTTTCTGTTCTTATTCGTAGATTACCATATTGGTTGCTGCTGAGGGGGTGTACAAGCTACCTACTATAAACAGCAGCAGCGACCTGAAGACAGCTCTACAAATGCTTGGTGGCGTACCGTCAAGCAAAATAATGGTATTCTCTGCTTGTTCCTTTTCTTAATCTATTGCCGACTGCACTGGAGTCGATGAATGTAAACCAGCAGCAACATGGCCATTGTAACTAAAACAAACAATGCTTTGGAATAGAGCTAGCTTGTTAGATCCACCATAAATTTTGCACTCCACTAGTATCGAAGAATCTCACATTATCACGTTGTGTACACCCAATGAGCAACATTTTATTAGATTTTTTTTTCTTCCAATGCAGGCTGTTTCCCACCTTTGGTTGATTTGCTTAGGTCATAGCAATTGTGTAACATTTTATTTGACTTTGTTCATAGGCGGTTGAGGTCTTATGGACACCACAAAATGAGAACGACACATTGTCGGAGCGGGAACTCCTGGAAGATTACCCACTTTTGAGGCCCCTATAGAAGGATTTAAGATGTATACTGCCCTGCCCCTACAAAGGATTTCATTTTTGACAGTCCAGCTTATTAACTATAGCTCAGGTTTTGTGTTTGTAAAAATATAATTGTAAATGAAGTCACTTGCTCTTAGCAGCTACATGAAAGTTTGCTCAACGCGACAGCGCAGCATTCAGAATCTGACATAGTATGGTAGTATCATTCAGTTTTTTTGATGTGACCCAAGTTTGTAAGCAAGTTTCTTCTGCATGAACAGATTAGTCGTATCACCAGGTTGTCGCGTGGCATTTCACTTACCACTGAATCATGTCAAGAAACAGTTTGTCGCGTGGCATTTCACTTACCACTGAATCATGTCAAGAAACAGTTTGTCGCGTGGCATGTTTCTGTAAAGTGTTTCTTCCCGTTCCAGGTTATCAGGCTAAGTATATAGAGTACAAGAGTAGCAATCCCAAGCAACAAGCAGCATATCCTCACATTACAACAGTAACATTTGCAAGCAAACAATGCCACAGTTCACTCAGGCACATCACCACTTCAGTATTGAAGACCGCACACAGTTGTGTTTTTGTATGATCGGCACTATTTTAAGATCTCATAGATGAACCACGCAGTATTTTAAGATCTAACAGATGAACCACGCAGCACGCGCGTTATACAAAAATTCTCAGCACCGAAAACAGCACAACAGTAATAAGCAGCAGCAGTAACAAGCAGGAAGTCCGAAATACCCGGAACACAGCATTCGATAGCAAGAAACAGTGAAAACATATAACCATGAAATAGGGGTCATAAACAGACTGGTCCACATCTGGGAGAATTTGCAACACAGTTCTCGAACCGAAACGTGTTGCGATTACATAGTGACAGTACTCGGAAACAATTAACAGGAAGGGTTCAGTCTCCAGCCTCCAAATGACCACGACAGGGCCAATCACCTCAGGCAGTTGCTGCTATTGTTGCGCTTGCGGCTGCGGCTGCAGGACTGTCACCTCCGATCTCACGCCTAGCATAGTCCCTGGCGCCATCCTTGTCCACGATCTTGATGGCGAAATTCTGGGGCGCGACGACCAGCCGGAGTCTGATCTCCTTGATGCACTTGTCAACAAGGTCTACCGCTTCCTCGACAGTCATGTCAGGGCGGTACAACTTGTCCATCAGAGACAAACAGAAGTATGACCCATACCCAAATGCTCCCTTGTCGATCTTGTGGAGCGTCGCGATGTAGTCAATGTAGTACATTGATGCACCAGCATCTTTATCAAACCCTGCAAGTATGATGTTTACAGAGTAGGGATTCTGCAAAATGAAACAAAGACATAACGTCAGAAATTGACAAGAGAAAAAGATGAATATGTCGCTACCAAAATCAGTTAATGATGCTGCTGCTAGATTCAATGAGTGCTCTACCGTAGTAACCCCAGTCAGAAACTACGGCAAACAAAAAAGATAGCATAGAGGTACTGACCACAAAGTAAATGCAATTAAGTTACAAAATGGAATAGTTCAGTTGTGTAGCCCAAGTCTGCGCTGAATATCAGAAGTTTTTATATTACAGCCAAGATTTCTCTTTCTAATAAACCTCCAACTAGGAGCCAAACAACAAGAAAATGGAAGACATGGACCTGTACTTGCTTCCTTAGTGCAAGTTAAAATATTAAAACATCTCTCTCTACAATGCAACCTCGCTCACATGAATTCTCACAAATGTAAACAACAAATTTTGTCAAAGAATCAATATACTCCCTCCGTCCAGAAATACTTGTAGAAGAAATGGATGAATCTAGACATATTTTAGTTATAGATACATTCAATTTTATCCATCTCTCCGACAAATATTTCGGGACGGAGGGAGTACAATACAAGCAACGACAACAGCACTCAAGGTCCATCAGGAATCATGTCAAGTTTTATCTTTAATTTAATCTGAATATACAGTGAAACAGCATTAAGCTGGTAAGAATTTGTGACATATTATAAAAAAAATGCAGCATTGCAAAATTCCAAATAAATTCCATGTCACTATTCAAGTGTTGCAAGATTCGTCCGCAATATAAACAAATGGTCAACAGAAAAAGTAAAGTTCAGAAGGTGCAATATCATAGGCACTACACAATTCATAGGTGTACTGTAGAGCGTTATTATGTAGCGTTGCTCTAGGATCCTGGTGCTGGAAACATGATCAACTTAAAACCAGCATAAATGCATATCTATTGGAAGGAAAAAATAACCCTCAGAAACAGTTGAAGCCCGTATGCAGAACATAGTTGAGGAATTCCATCGAATGCTCAGAGGTTCTGCTTGGCATCGATTTAAACCTACCATAAGTCATAAACATAGAGTTGTATGTAACAACTAACACGGAAACTTAATTTTCCAAAAAATGTTTGACAAATAAGTAACAGACAATAGTATTCATCAGCAAACTGTAAGTACGAATAAGAAAACCTACAAGACTACACAATAGTAAGGCATAAACCCCCATTTAAGTCTGGCGAAAATCCCCAATCACATACCCATCCCGTCGAACAACAGGTCTAAACCAGACAGGTAACCTGAACAAACCCTAAGAAAACAGAACCGGTGTAAGATGGGAGCCATCGCCTACGATAAAGTTGGGGGCAACAAACCCTAGCCCCTCCCTGTGACACTCATCGGCAATCCACATCAGAAAAGTTAGATAGCATAAGAGAAACCAGGGCTGTGTCTGCACCTTGCGGAGGGCGGTGGCGAGCTCGCCGCGGGTGAAGTTGGCGGTGGCGGCGGTGCTGAGCGGCATGTTGTTGCGGAACTGGTAGAGGTGGAGGTTCTTCTGGATGAACTCGGTGAACTGCACGCTGTTGTTGCCGCCCGACGCCCCCGGCAAAGAAAAAAAAAACACAAGGCCAGATCGGGTCAGATCGAGACCGCAAAGCCGCCCCCAACAGAAAAGCGGGCCCGGAGCCGCCGGGGAGCGGATCGGCAACGGGCGTGGAGGGGTCCTTACCGGTCGCCGGGCTCCCCGGAGGCGCCCATGAGCTTGTGGGAGTCGAGGAGCATGATCTTGTCCTCGTCCGTCTTGTGGACGAGGATGCTCTGCACGGCGGACGTGTCCGCCGCCACCACCGCGAAGTCGCGGCCGACAACTCCGATGACGCACTCCATCGCCGGCGACGCCGCTGGGATTCGGTCGGGGAGGGGTGGGATTTGGGGGACGGACGGGACGGGAGAGCGAGCAGACGGCGAGAGGGGTTGTAATTTGGGGGACTGGAGTCGAGTCCGGCTTCGGTCCCAAGAAAGGAACGAGCCGAGAGAGTCACAGAGACGGGGACTTCGGGCCAGAGTGGGCTGGGCCGGGCCGCCCTGCGGCATTGGCCTGTGGCGCTGGTGCAGCTGTGTGTGTTTTTGTTGCCTCAAAAAAAAAAAAAAAACTGTGTGTGTTTTCGTTTTTCTTTCCTCCTTCTTGGAGTTGATGATGAGTTCATATGTGAAACCAAACAATCTCCAGCGATAAATAAATGCGCCTCTATCCAACATTGGGAAAAGCAATATTCCAAGAACATACATAAAGTCTACTCACATGTGGGATCCAACACAAACAAACAAATACATCACTACTTTCGTGCGAGGCCAACACTTACAAAATGAATAAATAACGAATGCATAGACGCGACTCCAAATCAATATGATGCCTTTGTTTTATCTTCAATAAAGCTATTTCAACATTTACAAAAAGAATAAATGACAATTGCATAAATGCACCAAGAGTAGACCGCCACCGAGGATAATTGAAAGTGCGACTAATCCCCGGGTGATTTTGGTAATTAATAACAACATATATGTCATTGATCTAATAAATATTGATGATAGATTTCAGAAAAGATCAATGATTGGCATGGTATGGACTAATGGATATGGACCCCTCAAAGTGTGAAGGTCAAGATTGGCTACCCCAAGACTCTACATTTTTGGTTTAGTGATCCAAGATCATATTGAGTCCCTTAGGAAAGCCAATACTATTAAAAGGGGATGAGGTATTGTTGATGAGGTTGTTGCTCAAAGTGTTTAGTGATATTGCTCCAAAAACCCTCAATCACTTTCCCACAAACACATCTGTCCAAACCCTAATTCCTCATTTCGGTCCACCGATACTGTCCATTTCGGACCCACCGAGATTGTCATTCTTTTGCAAGAGCGAAACCCTAACAAATCGGCCTGACCGAATGGTTCTCGGTCCCACCGGGACAGCCTTGCCAACTCTCTGCCATCTGTTGCAATTATTTTGATCTAACCGAGTTCTGCAATCGGTGCCACCGAGATGGCTTGCCAAGTCTCTGTTGCCTTATTGCGTTGCTTCAGTCTCACCGGGATAATGCAATCGGTGCCACCGAAATGAGGTTTTACCCTAGCCATTGCACTTCGGTTTGACTGAGTCGGTATAGTCGGTCTCACCAAAAAGCCTAACGGTCAAGTCTTTTGCACTACTCGATCTCACCGAGATTTTCATATCGGTGCCACCGAGTTGGGTCAAAGACTTGTAATGGTTGGATTTTAGGTGCTGCCTATTTATACCCCTCCACCACCACTTACTCTCATGAGAGAGCGATCAGAATGAAACACAACTGCCACCATTCATTTTCTGAGAGAGAATCACCTACTCATGTGTTAAGATCAAGAGATTCCATTCCTACCTTTTGAATCTTTATTTCTAACCTCCTCAAGTTGCTTTCCACTTCAATCCTTCTCCCACCCAAGCCAAATCTGTGTGTGAGAGAGAGAGAGAGATTGAGTGTTGAGGAGACTATCATTTGAAGCACAAGAGCAAGGAGTTCATCACCAACACAACATATATTACCTTTTGGAGAGTGGTGTCCCATAGATTGGTTAGGTGTCACTTGGGAGCCTCCAAATGAAGGAAATATGCCCTAGAGGCAATAATAAAGTTATTATTTATTTCCTTATATCATGATAAATGTTTATTATTCATGCTAGAATTGTATTAACCGGAAACATAATACATGTGTGGATATATAGACAAACAGAGTGTCAGTAGTATGCCTCTACTTGACTAGCTTGTTAATCAAATATGGTTATGTTTCCTAACCATGGACAAAGAGTTGTTATTTGATTAACGGGATCACATCATTAGTTGAATGATCTGATTGACATGACCCATTCCGTTAGCTTAGCACCCGATCGTTTAGTATGTTGCTATTGCTTTCTTCATGACTTATACATGTTCCTATGACTATGAGATTATGCAACTCCGTTTACGGAGGAACACTTTGTGTGCTACCAAACGTCCACAACGAATCGGGTGATTATAAAGGTGCTCTGGTGTCTCCAAAGGTACTTGTTGGGTTGGCGTATTTGAGATTAGGATTTGTCACTCCAATGTCGGAGAGGTATCTCTGGGCCCTCTCGGTAATGCACATCATTTAAGCCTTGCAAGCATTGCAACTAATGAGTTAGTTGCGAGATGATGTATTACTGAACGAGTAAAGAGACTTGCGATAACGAGATTGAACTAGGTATTGGATACCGACGATCGAATCTCGGGCAAGTAACATACCGATGACAAAGGAACAACGTATGTTGTTATGCGGTCTGACCGATAAAGATCTTCGTAGAATATGTAGGAACCAATATGGGCATCCAGGTCCCGCTATTGGTTATTGACGGAGACGTGTCTCGGTCATGTCTACATTGTTCTCGAACCGTAGGGTCTGCACGCTTAAGGTTTCGATGATGATTATATTATGAGTTTATGAGTTTTGATGTACCGAAGGAGTTCGAGTCCCGGATGAGATCGGGGACATGACGAGGAGTCTCGAAATGGTTGAGACGTAAAGATCGATATATTGGACGACTATATTCGAGTTCGGAAAGGTTCCGAGTGATTCGGTATTTTTCGAGTACCGGGAGAGTTACGGAATTCGTATTGGGCCTCATTGGGCCATACGGGAAAAGAGAGAGGGGCCTAAGGGTGGCCGCACCTCCCCTTTGGCTAGTCCGAATTGGACTAGGGGGGCGCCCCTTCCTTCCTTCTCCTTCTCTCTTCCTTTCCTTCTCTCCTACTCCTACTACATGGAAGGGTTCCTAGTTGGACTAGGAAGGGAATCCTACTCCCGGTGGGAGTAGGACTCCCCTAGGGCGCCATAGTAGAGGGCCGCCCTCCCTCCTCCACTCCTTTATATACGGGGTAGGGGCACCCCATAGACACACAAGTTGATCATTGATCGTTCCTTAGCCATGTGCGGTGCCCCTCCACGATATTACACCTCGGTCATATTGTAGCGGTGCTTAGGCGAAGCCTGCGACAGAGAACATCAAGATCGGCACCACGCCGTCGGCTTGTGGAACTCCCCTCGGCGCCTCTGCTGGATCGGAGATCGAGGGTGCGTCATCGAGCTGTACGCGTGTCAAGAACTCGGAGGTGCCGGAGTAACGGTGCTTGGATCGGTTGAACCGGGAGGACGTACGACTACTTCCTCTACACTGCATCAACGCTTCCGCTTTGGTCTACGAGGATATGTAGACAACACTCTCCCCTCGTTGCTATATCATCACCATGATCTTGCGTGTGCGTAGGAAATTTTTTGAAATTACTACCTTCCCCAACAGTGGCATCAGAGCCTAGGTTTTTATGGTTTGATGTTATATGCACGAGTAGAACACAAGTGAGTTGTGGGCGATATAAGTCATACTGCTTACCAGCATGTCATACTTTGGTTCGGCGGTATTGTTGGATGAAGCGGCCGGACCGACATTACGCCAGACGCTTACGCGAGACTGGTTTTACCGCCGTGCTTTGCACACAGTGACTAGCGGTGTCGGTTTCTCCAACTTTAGTTGAACCGAGTGTGACTACGCCCGGTCCTTGAAGGTTAAAACAGCATCAACTTGACAAACTATCGTTGTGGTTTTGATGTGTAGGTGAGATTGGTTCTTGCTTAAGCCCGTAGCAGCCACGTAAAACTTGCAACAACAAAGTAGAGGACGTCTAACTTGTTTTTGCAGGCATGTTGTGATGTGATATGGCCAAGACATGATGCTATATTTTATTATATGAGATGATCATGTTTTGTAACCGGTTATCGGCAATCGCGAGAGCCATATGGTTGTCGCTTTATTGTATGAAATGCAACGCATACATAATTGCTTTACTTTATCACTAAGCGGTAGCGATAGTCGAGAAGCAATAGATGGCGTAACGACAACGATGCTACGATGGAGATCAAGGTGTCGCGCCGGTGACGATGGTGATCATGATGGTGCTTCGAGATGGAGATCACAAGCACAAGAAGATGATGGCCATATCATATCACTTATATTGATTGCATGTGATGTTTATCTTTTATGCATCTTATCTTGCTTTGATTGACGGTAGCATTTTAAGATGATCTCTCACTAAAATTATCAAGTAGTGTTCTCCCGAGTATGCACCGTTGCCAAAGTTCGTCGTGCCCGCACACCACGTGATGATCGGGTGTGATAAGCTCTCGTCCATCTACAACGGGTGCAAGCCAGTTTTGCACACGTAGAATACTCAGTTAAACTTGACGAGCCTAGCATATGCAGATATGGCCTCGGAACACGGAGACCGAAAGGTCGGCGTGAATCATATAGTAGATATGATCAACATAAGATGTTCACCATTGAAAACTACTCCGTCTCACGTGATGATCGGTTATGGTTTAGTTGATTTGGATCACGTGATCACTTAGATGACTAGAGATGTCTGTCTAAGTGGGAGTTCTTAAGTAATATGATTAATTGAACTTAAATTTATCATGAACTTAGTCCCGGTAGTATTTTGCAAATTATGTTGTAAGATCAATAGCTTGCGTTGTTGCTTTCATATGTTTATTTTGATATGTTCCTAGAGAAATTGTGTTGAAAATGTTAGTAGCAATGATACGGATTGGATCCGTGATCCGAGGTTTATCCTCATTGTTTGCATGTAAGAATTATGTCCTTAATACACCGCTAGGTGACAGACCTATTGCAGGAGCGTCTGCGACGTTATGAGCGTTTGGCTAGCTCAATATGATGACTACTTGATAGTTTTGTGCACCATGCTTTATGGCTTAGAATCGGGACTTCAAAGATGTTTTGAACATCATGGACCATATGAGATGTTCCAGGTATTAAAGTTAATATTTCAAGCAAATACCCGAGTTGAGAAATATGAAGTCTCCAACAAGTTCTATAGCTAAAAGATGGAGGAGAATCGCTCAACTAGTGAGCATGTGCTCAGATTGTCTGGGTACTACAATCACTTGAATCAAGTGGGAGTTAATCTTCCAGATAAGATAGTGATTGGCAGAATTCTCTAGACACCATCACCAAGTTAGTAGAACTTCGTGATGAACTATAATATGCAAGGGATGATGAAAACAATTCCCAAGCTCTTCGCAATGCAAAAATTGGTGAAAGGTAGAAATCAAAGAATATATCAAAGTGTTGATTGTGGACAAGATCACTAGTTTCAAGACAAGGGGCAAAGGGAAGAAGGGGAACTTCAAGAAGAACGGCAATCAAGTTGCTGCTCAAGTGAAGAAGCCCAAGTCTGGACCTAAGCCTGAGACTAAGTGCTTCTACTGCAAAGGGAATGGTCACTGGAAGCGGAAATGCCCTGAATGTTTGGTGGATAAGAAGGATGGCAAAGTGAACAAGGGTATATTTGATATACAGGTTATTGATGTGTGCCTTACTAGTGTTTATAGTAGCTCCTGAGTATTTGATACTTGTTCGGTTGCTAAGATTAGTAACTCGAAACAGGAGTTACAGAATAAACAGAGACTAGTTAAAGGAGAAGTGACGATGAGTGTTGGAAGTAGTTCCAAGATTGATATGATCATCATCGCACACTCCCTATATTTTCGGGATTAGTGTTAAACCTAAATAAATGTTATTTGGCGTTTGCGTTGAGCATGAATATGATTTGATCATGTTTATTGCAATACGGTTATTCATTTAAAATAAGAGAATAATTGTTGTTCTGTTTACATGAATAAGACCTTCGATGGTCATACACCCAATAAACATAGTTTGTTGGATCTCGATCGTAGTGATACACATATTCATAATATTGAAACCAAAAGATGCATAGTTAATAATGATAGTGCAACTTATTTGTGGCACTGCCGTTTAGGTCATAATGGTGTAAAGCGCATGAAGAAACTCCATGCTGATGGGATTTTGGAATCACTTGATTATGAATCACTTGATGCTTAAGAACCATGCCTCATGGGCAAGATGACTAAGACTCCGTTCTCCGAACATGGAGCGAGCAATGACTTATTGGAAATAATACATCTTGATGTATGCGATCCAATGAGTGTTAAGGCTCATGGCGGTATCGTTATTTTCGACCTTCACAGATGATTTGAGCGAGATATGGGTATATCTACTTGATGAAACATAAGTCTGAAATAGTTGAAAGGTTCAAAGAATTTCAGAGTGAAGTGGAAAAATCATCGTGACAAGAAAATAAGGTTTCTACGATCTGATCGCAGAGACAAATATTTGAGTTACGAGTTTGGTCTTCAATTAAAACAATGTGGAATAGTTTCACAAATTCATGCCGCCTGGAACACCACATCATAATGGTGTGCCCGAACGTCATAACCGTACTTTATTGGATATAGTACAATCTATGATGTTTCTTACCGATTTACCAATATCGTTTTGGGATCATGCATTAGAGACAGCTGCATTCACGTTAAATAGGGTACCATCTAAATCCGTTGAGACGATACTATATGAACTGTGGTTTAGCCAGAAACCAAAGTTGTCGTTTCTTAATGTTTGGGGCTGTGATGCTTATGTGAATAAGTTTCATCCTGATAAGCTCAAACCCAAATCGGAGAAGTGCGTCTTCATAGAATACCCAAAGGAAATTGTTGGGTATACCTTCTATCACAGATCCGAAGGCAAAACATTCGTTGCTAATAAATGGATCCTTTCCAGAGAAGGAGTTTCTCTCGAAAGAAGTGAGTGGGAGGAAAGTAGAACTTGATAAGGTAATTGTACCTTCTCCCTTATTGGAAAGTAGTTCATCACAGAAATCTGTTCCTGTGACTACTACACCAATTAGTGAGGAAGCTAATGATGATGATCATGTAACTTCAGATCAAGTTACTACCGAATCTCGTAGGTAAACTAGAGTGGGATCCGCACTGAGTGGTACGGTAATCCTGCTCGGAAGTCATGTAACTAGACCATGATGAACCTACGAACTATGAGGAAGCGATGATGAGCCCAGATTCATGCGAAATGGCTTGAGGCCATGAAATCTGAGATGAGATCCATGTATGAAAACAAAGTGTGGACTTTGGTGGAGTTGCTCGATGATCGGCAAGCCATAGAAAATAAATGGATCTTCAAGAGGAAGACGGACGCTGATAGTAGTGTTACTATCTACAAAGCTAGACTTGTCGAAAAAGTTTTTTGACAAAGTTCAAGATGTTGAATACAATGAGATTTTCTCACTCGTATCGATGCTTAAAAGTCTGTCCGAATCATGTTAGCAATTGCCGCATTTTATGAAATCTGGCAAATGGATAAACAAAATTGCATTCCTTAATGGAGTTATTAAAGAAGAGTTGTATGTGATGCAACCAAGAGGTTTTGTCGATCCTAAAGGTGTTAACAAAATGTGCATCTATGGACTGGTGCAAGCATCTCGGATCAAAGCATATAGTTTATACAGACTTGCAGTGAAGCCTGTATTTACTGGAAAGTGAGTGGGAGCACTACAACATTTCTGATAAGTATATGTGAATGACATATTGTAGATCGGAAGTAATGTAGAATTATTCTGCAAAGCATAAAGGAGTGTTTGAAAGGAGTTTTTCAAAGAAAGACCTCGGTGAAGCTGCTTACATATTGAGCATCAAGATCTATAGAGATAGATCAAGACGCTTGATAAGTTTTTTTTCAATGAGTACATACCTTGACAAGATTTTGAAGTAGTTCAAAATGGAACGGTCAAAGAAAGAGTTCTTGCCTGTGTTACAAGGTGTGAAATTGAGTAAGACTCAAAACCCGACCACGGCAGAAGATAGAAAGAGAATGAAAGTCATTCCTATGCCTTGGCCATAGGTTCTATAAAGTATGCCATGTTGTGTACCGATCTATTGTATACCCTGCACCGAGTTTGGCAAGGAGTACAATAGTGATCTAGTAGTAGATCACTGGACATCGGTCAAAATTATCCTTAGTGGAATAAGGATATGTTTCTCGATTATGGAAGTGAAAAAAGGTTCGTCGTAAAGGGTTACGTTGATGCAAGTTTTGACACCGAACTGGATGACTCTAAGTCTCGATCTAGATACATATTGAAAGTCGGAGCAATTAGCTAGAGTAGCTCCGTGCAGAGCATTGTAGACATAGAAAATTGCAAAATACATAACGGATCTGAATGTGAAAGACCCGTTGACTAAGATTCTCTCACAAGCAAAACATGATCACACCTAAGTACTCTTTGGGTGTTAATCACATAGCGATGTGAACTAGATTACTGAATCTAGTAAACCCTTTGGGTGTTGGTCACATGGCGATGTGAACTATGGGTGTTAATCACATGATGATGTGAATTATCGATGTTAATCACATGGTGATGTGATCTAGATTATTGACTCTAGTGCAAGTGGGAGATGAAGGAAATATGCCCTAGAGGCAATAATAAAGTTATTATTTATTTCCTTATATCATGATAAATATTTATTATTCATGCTAGAATTGTATTAACCGGAAACATAATACATGTGTGGATATATAGACAAACAGTGTCACTAGTATGCCTCTACTTGACTAGCTTGTTAATCAAATATGGTTATGTTTCCTAACCATGGACAAAGAGTTGTTATTTGATTAACGGATCACATCATTAGTTGAATGATCTGATTGACATGACCCATTCTCGTTAGCTTAGCACCCGATCGTTTAGTATGTTGCTATTGCTTTCTTCATGACTTATACATGTTCCTATGACTATGAGATTATGCAACTCCGTTTACGGAGGAACACTTTGTGTGCTACCAAACGTCTAACGTGAATCGGGTGATTATAAAGGTGCTCTCTGGTGTCTCCAAAGGTACTTGTTGGGTTGGCGTATTTGAGATTAGGATTTGTCACTCCGAATGTCGGAGAGGTATCTCTGGGCCCTCTCGGTAATGCACATCATTTAAGCCTTGCAAGCATTGCAACTAATGAGTTAGTTGCGAGATGATGTATTACGAACGAGTAAAGAGACTTGCGGTAACGAGATTGAACTAGGTATTGGATACCGACGATCGAATCTCGGGCAAGTAACATACCGATGACGAAGGAACAACGAATGTTGTTATGCGGTCCGACCGATAAAGATCTTCGTAGAATATGTAGGAACCAATATGGGCATCCAGGTCCCGCTATTGGTTATTGACCAAGACATGTCTCGGTCATGTCTACATTGTTCTCGAACCGTAGGGTCCGCACGCTTAAGGTTTCGATGCGATGTTATATTATGAGTTTATGAGTTTTGATGTACCGAAGGAGTTCGAGTCCCGGATGAGATCGGGGACATGACGAGGAGTCTCGAAATGGTCGAGGCGTAAAGATCGATATATTGGACGACTATATTCGAGTTCGGAAAGGTTCCGAGTGATTCGGGTATTTTTCGAGTCTGGGAGAGTTACGGGAATTCGTATTGGGCCTCATTGGGCCATACGGGAAAAGAGAGAGGGCCTAAAGGGTGGCCGCACCCTTCCCCTTTGGCTAGTCCGAATTGGACTAGGGAGGCGCCCCTTCCTTCCTTCTCCTTCTCTCTTCCCTTTCCTTCTCTCCTACTCCTACTACATGGAAGGGTTCCTAGTTGGACTAGGAAGGGGAATCCTACTCCTGTGGGAGTAGGACTCCCCTAGGCGCGCCATAGTAGAGGCCGCCCTCCTCCTCCACTCCTTTATATACGGGGTAGGGGCACCCCATAGACACACAAGTTGATCATTGATCGTTCCTTAGCCGTGTGCGGTGCCCCCTCCACGATATTACACCTCGGTCATATTGTAGCGGTGCTTAGGCGAAGCCCTGCGACAGGAGAACATCAAGATCGTCACCACGCCGTCGTGCTGACGGAACTCCCCCTCGGCGCCTCTGCTGGATCGGAGATCGAGGGTGCGTCATCGAGTTGTACGCGTGTCAAGAACTCGGAGGTGCCGGAGTAACGGTGCTTGGATCGGTTGAACCGGGAGGACGTACGACTACTTCCTCTACACTGCATCAACGCTTCCGCTTCGGTCTACGAGGGTACGTAGACAACACTCTCCCCTCGTTGCTATATCATCACCATGATCTTGCGTGTGCGTAGGAAAGTTTTTGAAATTACTACATTCCCCAACACCAAAATCATGTGGAGTTAAACCAAGGAGTTTGTAAGGCAAGGAGATCGCGTACTTCGTGAAGATCTACCCGAGTGAGGCTAGTCCTTCGTGAACGTAAGCCATGGTGGAATAGACAATGTTTGCTTTTTCGTGGATCCTTCGTGGGTGGAGCCCTCCATGGAATCGCTTAACTGTTATCCTCCGTGGGTTGCCATCAACGCGGACGTACAATAGCACCACTTATCGGAACCACGCAAAAAATCTTCATGTCTTCATTTCGTTTGAAATCTCCAAACCCCTCCTTTACTTGCATATGCAATGATTTACTTTCCGCTGCCACACTCTTACAATTGCATGTCTAGGGTGATACTTGACTTGTTAGAATTGCTAAAATCTTCTTACAATTAAAATTGCAAACATGTTAGTTTTTATTTGGTCAAGTAGTCTAATGACCCCCCTACCTCTGGACATACTTTTGGTCCTACAATAAGTCTTCGCCATGTAATCAATGTGTGCCAATCCAAAATTTCATGCTGCTAGAAATCCACCATGATCATCCCAAATTATATCCCATGTGTGCCCTCGCTCATCATCATCATAAGATGCAGCGGCAACGATCAACATAACAAAACCCGCAGGTGGCTTAGTCTAGCTATGACGAATGATGCCACCCTATTTATTCTCAGTTCTAGCATAATTTAAACATAAAGCAAGTATAGCTTGCACTGAACTACTCTCTCCGTCCCAAAATAGATGACTCAACTTTGTACTAACTAAAGTACAAAGTTGAGTCATATATTTTGGAATGGTGGGAGTAGCTGGTATCTTGTTACGGTACCACTGCTATCTTCCACTCTCGATATATAGCAAATATCAGGGGAACTCGAATTTGGTGGCAATTACAAAGAATCTATGGTACACAAGTGGGGGATTTGGTTGGGAAAGAAGAACAGGGAGAGAGGGTAGGTGGTGTCCAATGTTGTTTCGCTGTTGTCGTGATCCTCTGGTCGCGTCTCTATCGCTCCAAGGTTAAGTAGCTGGCAGCAAGTTGACCCACCAGGCCCACTTGTCGGTGTGTTGGGCTTGCGCTGACAGGTGGGGTGTTGCACGGATGGTAGTGGGGTCTGCATGTCAGGGGCCTTGACATACTTGGACCGGATCATCGTGCGTAGCTTGTCTTCGTTCCCACCAGACATACCAAGTCGTGACAGCTAGCTAACGGCTCTCCCCGTCCAACCTTTGGAATATTTGGAGCTGCCGCAACCCATTCATGGAGTAGGACTTCAAGGACGAGGGATCCCGCCCTGTCAATCGTATCGACATCATTAATTGCTTGCTCCATGCCTAGATGCACCCAGACTTAGCGCACCCTAACACATTGGAATAATGCATGATCAGTACTTTCACATTTAATCTCACATAGAGGGCATTGACCTAGAGTAGGGTGTTTCGGCACCCGCGTAAAAATTCAAAGAAAATTCTAAAAATTCCAATTTTTTTGTGCGGTAGACAATTTGATGCGTAAGACCCGATCCAAATTTCAAGTAATTTGGCCATCTGAGTAGCTCTCAGCAAAAGAGACAAATCGGGCCAAAACAGTACATGAACAGTGAACTTTTTACAGACCCCTAATTTGTTTTTTTTTTGCTGAGAGCTCCTCAGATGTCCAAATGATATGAAAATTGGTGTGCATCGCACGTATCAAATTTTCTACCACACAAAAAAATGGAATTTTTAGCTTTTTTTTTAGTATTTGTTTTGATTTTTTTCGTCAGCGCGGGTGCAGAGATGGATTTTCGATTGACCTAGCCTTTTTTTGGTAGAAGGCATTATACCGAGGGAGCAATGTGGCGATTAGTGATCACTCCTTTGCAAGGTATTGTTAAAGATATATTTGGTAGTTAGAGATTGCTCGGGATTAGATAGGAATTATTTTCATCTTATCTTTAGGAGGATTCTTGCCTTTCAAGTCTGGTACTTGTATATTTAACAGCCCTTGAGGCTCAATACAACACGCACCGCATTACGCCAACTCTCTCTTTAATCCTCTTACATGTATTGCTCTCTTCAGCAACCTCGAAATGATTTTTTTATTGTACATCATCCCTGATGGTGACCTGAGGCCAGAAGATGCAAGATTAGGGAGGAGCTGAAGGTCTGAATCTGGAGGGGCTTCTGCTGAGAACCAGCAAACTGGCAACTCTCTGGGAAGACAAGTTGTCCTCTCTTACCTTCAGCAGCTCCCTAATGTTTGCCCAGTGAATGGAGTTGAACATCCTTCCTTACTTAAGAATCAGCTGCCCCAAACAGTTAGAGACACAAGGAAAAAAGTGATAGATGAAATCCTTCAAGCTGCCAACAATGATGGAGAATGCTACTCTTTGCTGAGGGAAATGGAATTAGCTGAAGAATCAATCTGCTCAATGGAGGAAAATGAGGAAGCTATGTCTGAAGAAGAACTTCTAGACTTAGCACAAGTCAATGAGGAGGGGGAGAACAGCAAAAGGTTCAAACCTATGACAAGGATTTCCCCCCTCTGGAACAGCAAGCATATCAGGGGGGCAAGAAAAAGTGGGGCCCAGTGCAGGCTACCAGGCAGAGGCACAGGGTCCTACCCACTGGCAAGACAGCAATGGAAAAAGCACAAGAGATCAAGCAGATCATGGACCTGAAGAAAACAAAAAAAGGTAATTTTGGGTCAAATTCTCCTTGTTTAATAATCCTTCCTTTATTAGTATTGCTAAGAAAGTAGGAGTAGAAGTGGAAATAGATGATTCAGACCAGGTGGTCTTAGACAAGCTTTTTGTTGATAATGGTAGTAATGAGAGGTTGCAATCACATGCCCTAGAGTCTTCCCTATCCTGCACCTCTACCCTAAGGCTTTCACAAATAATTTCATAGGAGAGGATGTTTTAGATTTAGATACTGCTGGTGAAGCTCTAAACTACATCAGCAAATGGGCTCAACATGTGTCTGCTGGGGTCCTGGGTGAAAAGATATATCAAAGGAGAGGGTAAGCTGTGGAGGAAAGTAGTGGATCAGAATTATAACACCCACAGACCAAACATCTTCACTAGTAATTCACTCCATGCCTCTAGGTTCTGGAAAGGGGTGATGAGTGTGGTTAGGGCTATTAAATTTGGCTACATATGGTTGGTGGGGAATGGCACACAAATCATGTTCTGGGAGGATGCCTGGTTTGGTACCTCCCCCCGGCTGTCCAATTTTGGTCTCTGTATGCCATCTGTAATGAAACCGCGAAAACCATCAGTGATGTCTGGGACGGGACCCAGGTCAAACTCTCCTTCAGAAGGATCTTCAATGATGCCATGATGGAATCTTGGTATCAACTAGAGGAGATTGTGAAGAGTATCACTCTGATTGATGAAATAGAATCTTTGGTTTGGCAACTTGATAACAAAGGAGTTTACTCTAGTAGTTCTTTGTATCATGTGATCAATTTTAGAGGGGTGAAACCGGTTTTCATCCCTGCTGTTTGCAAACTGCTAGTGCCACCTAAGATCCATATTTTCCTCTGGTTAGTCTCTTACAACAAGATTATGACTAGGGATAATCTTAGGAAAAGGCACATCATTAAACCTCTAGACTGTGTATTTTGTTCCTCGGATGAATCCATTCAGCATTTATTTTTTGATTGTGTGGTAGCTAAGATAATGTGGGCTCTGGTAAGAGACCATCTCAAAAAAGATCTAGGATCTGACTACCTTTCTGTGGCTAGATTTTGGGTTGCTAATAAGAAGAATGCTGCTCTTAATGTTGCTAGTTCGGCCACATTGTGGTGCCTGTGAAAATTCAAGAATTTCATTATCTTTAACAATACTATGTGGTCCAACATTAAGCAGGTGGTAGGGAAACTCCAAGCTATGATTCGAAGCTGGATGATTCTTTGCGGGGACCAGGAAAAATCCTAGTTGGAAGCTTTCGCCTCGTTCAGCAAAGTTCATGGCGAAGTCGCTCTGCTTGACCAGTGGCTGAGCGGAGGGAAGATTCAGCTACTAGCAGATGAACCTGCGGGACGTGTGATGAAGGGATCAGAGGCGACAACAAGCTGGGCGCCACAGCCAAATACGACGCCTCCCATGAAGGCAAGGAAATCGTTGCAGGAAATTGCAGTGGTGGCTTAGAGTTAGAGTGAAGGAGCTATGACTGCTTTTCCTGCGTGGAAATGTTGTTATCTTAATGTTCATGTGAACTTGTTTTTAAGTCCTTAGTGTAGACATTTGGCTTCCCCCCTCCCTTGAATGAGAGAGGCAAAAGCGAGACAAAGAATCTGTGTTGAACAAATCGTATGCTCTGGGGTTTCATTTTATAAAATGGAACCGGGGAGGGATCCCTGTTTTTCTAAAAAAAATATTTTTATTTTACTTGTGTTATTTATGTTGTCTTTGTATGTTAAGTATAGTCACTTGCGGAGCTAGAGAAACTTTAGTGGATCTAAGGCTGGGGGGGCAATGCCCCCCCCCCCTCGACATACACATAGCTTTGCCATCTGCCATTGTATAGTCTTACACTGAGATGGTTTTGAGATTGTTCAATAGCTAGTTCATGCTCGAACCATCATATGGCTAGGTCTTATCGATATCAACAACGAGAAAGAAGAACCAAATGTAAGCATCGACTAACTAGCCATCCGTTCAGTGGCGGATTCAGGCCCCAGGCAGCCCGGGCGGCGGCATGGGGTGTGAGTCCCAGTTCCTTTGTTCACTGTAGCGATACTGTAGCAAGGCTGCTTGCTACAGCTGCCTAGGGCCTGGACCATTCCTGGGTCTGCCACTGCATCGGATGATGCTACGATCGGCAGGTATTGTCTCCATCTTCCGCCCACCCAGGGATTAGGGGTAACGGTTATCTTTTGTAAGAATCTCATGTATCAACAGATACGAGAATCGGTTGTGCGTATTATCATATAGAAATGTGAATCGAGATGCATCTAGATGAGAGTTTGGCTTTCTTTTGGTAAAAGCTGGATTGTTTTCAGCAAACTAGCAATCTATGGAGATGGCTGATATGTCCCACCTTGATCAATACGTAGCAATATAGCCACTCTCATTTCAATGTGGCACAATTATATACCATAATTCCAATCTTCTATCGTGCGCCAAGTGTTTTATCTCTTTCAAAAAGAAAAAAATCTCTAAAAAAAACTGTGTTTTGCGGTGTGCCCTTTGGTTGGTTGGATTTATTAAAAGGAAATGTTACGTGCTGATGTTTCCTACGAGAGCATGGCAAATCAGACGTTTTTATGGCAATTTATGTTGTCACATGGATGGTACCTTTGGCAAGCATAGCAAATCCTAGCAAAAAAAACTGAAAGAGATATGCAATCCTCGCACGACATAAATTGCCATGAAGAACGTTCGATTTGCCATGCTTTCCCAGCAAACGTTTGTTGGTTATCAAAATCCTTGTTCTGTGTTCCCCAGTGGCTTCAAATTTGATGGATCGTATAGGGTTCGGATCAAGGACTTGAATTGCCTTCATATTCATCTTCAGATCTTGCCAACATGCATGTAGTACCTTTTTTTAGGGAGGGAGAAAGCCAATACACGTACTATAAGCTATGGACGAGCCGAAACTAAACGAGACGACAAGATTCGACCCGGTGCACAGATCACAGCGAGAGCAGTGTCACCAAAACCTGGCAACGGACAGGACCGTTCCGACCTGCTATATCTTCCTCGTCATTTCAACCACAGCGAAGGAATTTACTCGACAGAATTTCAATTTCTCGTGGTTTACATGGGTGACGGCTACAAACATCAGTGGGTCTATAAACATTTTTGTTTACAAATCGCCTAATTAATCACCGGCGCATGGGGCCATCCTCCCGTCGCATCGCCCTCAAAGAATCCTGCATCTGTAGCTCACTGGGCGTTGCTTGGTTTGCGTGCCATCACGACATGCGGTGGAATAAGGTTAACTGCTTGCTATCAAAATTTATCTTTGAGACCCTCTGTATATTGTGCTATGTATTTACTCCTCCGATCATCAGGCTGTCAAGAAGAGGACGCTCCAGGTGCGCGCTCCCCCCTGCCGTTTTACCGTTCAGGTAGGCTCTGCAAAGACGAAACAGTCTCGAGTCAACCCAAAATGGAATCGACAAGTTGTTGCATCACATCCAAATGTCACCAGCCTATTTCGGTGATGTAATGCTTCTCTAGACAAGCACCGGTGGATCCAATGCGGCATAGAATGCCACCGTCAATACGCAGGCGGTTTAGTGAATCCGATCCGTGAGACGTGGTCTGGGCACTTATGTGCTTGAGCATGGCAAAAGCATCGCATTATAATCTACGCAGCTTCAGTTCTGCGCATAGCGGCGCAGCAACGAAAAGCTCAGCTTGCAAGAAGTAGATAATATAGACCTTACACTGGTCGACTGGAGCTCTGTTGTCGCTGTATTGCCATCCTCCTGTAATCAAAACAACAGAGCTGAGAAGGATGTCCAGCCAAATATTCTTTCTTAACTTCTGTACAATGTAGAACAGCAACGATTTACGATTGCATAGCTTATCACCTCAAGCAAGAGATCTTTTCTTGTTATCAGTCCTACGACACGAGAAGGCCGAGGAACAACGAAGATATGCCTCAATCCCAGTTGGCGGAAGAGATTGTACACCTGGGAATCATCACAAAGATCATCTCATATCCAACTCGCTGAAATGAGTGTATGGTCCAAATAAAAGCAGGCTTTACCTTTGCCAAAGACATGTCCTCTGGCACTATGTAAGGAGACGGATTTAGAAATGGGGCAAGATCTAAATACAACCCAAGTTCCTCATCCGTCAAATGAATATCATCAATTGACTTTCCCTTACTTGAAGCTGGCTTAACAAAGTCACTAAAATTGTGCCTGTGTAACAGCAAAAGCAGTCCGTTATTACCAGTCAATAGACTATTGGTTCCTACTTAAGGCTGTCCTTGGCATTGTGGTGGATTCTCATAATCACGTTTCCTCATCCGCTTTTCCCTATTTTAGTGTTTGTTTGCACCGGCTTTTTCTACTTTTGTGCATAATTTTTCATAGCAGATTATAAAATAAGCACAGCACAGCACAGTTCAGCACCCGCAAACTGAGCCTTAGACAAACCTGTTCAGTACGCCAGGCCCACAAGGGAAAGGAGTATTCTGGAAATCTACTTTAGATTGCAAAAGCACCAACAAGTGACTGAAAGAAGAGGACATATGGGTCAGTGTTCAGTGTACAAGGTAAACCAAGAAAGCAAGAGCAGATGGTACTGCATCTTACCTACGAAGTATGAGACCTATGACAAGCGACTCGCCATTCTGCCCACGTTCAACAATCTGAACAACAAAAGAAGATCTGTTATTTAAACCCCCCACAGAAGCAGCTGTGTTCTAGAATTGGCATCAACTTACAGGGAAGCCATTGTGCTTGTTGCTTTGCAGAACAGAAACAATATCAACAACTCTTGAAACACGAGGAAGGCACACAACCTAACACCAAACACCAGAATATTGGACGTGTTAGATTTGGAACTATACTGACGCAAGATATAGTTCTTTCTTCCACCTTGAATGGAATAAAAATCATCAGAACCTTTTGATTCTTGCAGGCATCCTTCGCATTCATGTTTCTCATCACTTGTTTAGGCCTAGAGTCAAGTAAAGGGATGCCCTTTAATCGGGCTTGCTCTTCATATAGCCCCTCATTAAAAAAATCACCAACAGCCTACATGAATAGAAGTCAGAAGGAACACTCTGCATGTTCAACAAGGAGTCAAAGTTCGCAGAGTTTGAGACTTTGAGTCAATGTTTGCAGAGTTTTTACCTTAGAGATTAGAAGAACAAGCATGATTAATGGCAAGAGTTGCAAGTTGTTTGTAATCTCAACCATAATAACACATAAAGAGACAGTCATTCTCATCGAACCACCAAGAAACGAAGCAGCACCTAGTAGAGCATACCTATAGCGATATAATAACATTAATAATGTTAAAATACTCAGAGCAGAAAGGAAGAATAAAATTCAAGGGGCCATTAATGCAAAACTAAGAAGCCTAATAAATAAAAATTAATAAGACATGCAACATAGGTTGAATTGGAGAGATGGTGATAACTCACGTGCCCTCGTCAACATTTAGTTTCTTATAGAACTTAACAACAGACATTCCAACAAGCCGGCCATACGTAGATCCAATCATTATTCCTGGGACGAATTGACCAGCTGGAACAGCAGTTCCAAATGTTACAATAGCTAAGGAGTAAAACATGACCTGAGCAAAGCAAGAAAAGGGGGAAAGGTAAGTATATGACAAATAAAGCTTCTTGATATCTCATTTTTTTTATCATACCAATAGCATGTGGTACTAACACAAGAAAACACAATCGAACTTCGACAAGACTACTGATCATTCATAACTTTTTTAGATCATGATTATTTGGACTTGGTTAGTACTTTTTCATGCTTTTCCTAACTTACATTAATAAAACTGCACTAGTTCAACAGCTCATGGAGTTAGGAAGATATTACGAGGTATAATATTCCATAAATCAAGCAGACAGAAAAGGGTACCAGGAAGGTGATAAGGCTTTGTGCGCTGTACTCATGGAATGTTTTTGCACTGAACAGATTGCGTATTGCATCATCCTGCAAGAGAATGTTGTTGAATATTGTGACATGGAATACGGAACATGGAAGCAAAAGCTTTCCGAATATATTCTGACCTGAGAATTGAAGAAAATGGTTGCCAGATCATTGTATTCATTATCTTTTGAGCAGTAAAACTGCAATATACAGACAACATATTAAGAAAGAACACAGCCAATATTACTGTAGCTAAAGAGAACATGTAATTCGAGTTGAAAAATCCTAAAGTAGACTCACATTAACGAAATTCCCATCTGTTCCAGGTGGATGAGGGCACTGGATACCAGAACTGGTTTCTAATTCAGGACATGGGCTGCATTTCCTCAGTAGTGGTAACACAAAGGAAACAGTGGATGTTATCAAAGATATGAGGCAAGCTTCAAAGATCTGCAAATATTAACCTGGATGTTAGGTATATAACTACAAGAGGAGCTCTACCTTTATAACCACTAATATATCATAATACCTGGACTCGTTTCCCTTTCTTATGAAGATATGTTCGCCTCCATTTAGTTATATAGAGGGTGAGTTGATTAAATAGCGCTCCTGAAGAAACACCCAATGAATTAACTGAAAAACATCAATATGGCACAAATATACTAGGACTGTTTATTTGTTTTGGGCCTATAGTGAGTTTGTGGGCAGGCTTTTTCACAATTGTGATACGTCAGTTAATTAACATATAATTTTCATGTAACTTGATCCAATTCTAACTACAGGGGGGTTCTCTACAAGACACCCTCAGCTGTTTAGCCAACTGTGACAGAACTTAGCATAGTGCAGTAGTTACAAAATCAGTAGGGAGAAAATGAACTAGACTGAGGGAATAACCACCCAGTTGGCCTAAAGTTCAGTGAGTACAAGAATCCAGGCTGGCTAGGTGCAGCTTTGCTTCTCTAGCCAGTTGACATCCAAAGGAGTTCTCGTCAAGTAAACAAATGTTGACCGTGGCAATTCTAGATATTACTGGGTAAACTTTATGAATGAGTTCTCGTCAGGTACAGCGCCTGACTATGTCATTTCTAGATATACTGTGTCAACTTTGCATACTGTAACTTACCAAGAAGTCCACCAATAACACCAATAATTGCCACCGGCAGAAGTTCCTGGTAAGAGTAATCTTCTTGACCTCTTTACGAAAAAGTAAACAATCAATATCACAATTCACAGATCATCTTTATTCCCTTTTAACAAGGAAAAAGTAATCTTACCCAGATATGTCCCAGATTATGAAACCGCCAGCCCCAAAATGACCACATTTTCCGCTGTTACACCAATTCATAGCTGATCGCACCACAACAGCCACGACAGCAGATGTAAAGAATACTCTCCACATAAGATGGCTTCTCCACCTTCAGCAATATAATGATAACATAATCAATCAAATCACATTACATTAAAGTGCAAGACCCGCAGTTGAACAACATATTTCATATCATTAGGCTACCCAGCATGCGTAGATGTCCATAAAAGAACTGCCACGAGAGGTTCCACTTCATAAGTGTATTACCAACGTTACATAATGAATTGGATGACAATAATACCCACCACGAGCATACTAAGTAGTAGGTCTAAACAACTAGCTACGATCAAACCACAGAGTAAAAGCAACAAATCTATGTAAAAATGTATTGCCGTGGCATCTAGAGTAAGTTCCACGGGGAGCAAGAGACCAATTTACATGCAACATGATTGGTTGTTGCACATAATACGAAAATGTGGAACAAACTTTCTAATAATTATCTTTCTTGACCCAAAGTACACTTATAATAGCATTATAAAACGTGTAATAAAACGGGAAATGGCGGTTATCTCACAGCCCTAAAATATGATACTCTCTCCGTCCCAAAATAAGTGACTCAACTTTGTACTAACTTTAGTACAAAGTTGAGTCACTTATTTTGGGACGGAGGGAGTATTACATAACAGTGGTACTTAGGTGGCAACCATGCTCTTGATCTTTATAGTAAGTCAACTCATGTGTATACTATTGGAAGCACAGGGCCAAAATCTTGGAAAAACTAATACGGCAACACAGGTGAAAGGAAGTGCACTCAGGTGCATTTCTTGAGTTGCAGCCTGGGAAACCTGGTAATGTCACTCATGATAGACTATAGTATCCATCAGGTAGCCAGTCCCTAAATAACATGTAGTCAAAACGGATGTTCTCAAGTTCAATTTAAAACTAAACAAATCCCCTTGCATGCTGTTGCAGTGCAGCAGAAGTGCATCCTATATTCATCTATGACAACATTTTGAGTATTTATATTGGCAATGCAAACAAATGAAGCAGGTTCCTCAAAAAGGTACTTTAGTAAGTGCATTGTTATAAACAAATCAGAGAGATATAATGAGCAGAAAACTGCTGCTGATGCATTTCTACTTTTGTACTCATTTGGCAATTTAATAGTCGATTGTGGAATGAATCACATTTGTGCTAAAGGTTTTCTTGATAGCAGCTACAGAAAGAAATAACTAAGCCAGAAAAGGACATATATTAGTACTGCCCTACTGCTTACTGAAAAGTATATGAACATTCTCAACTGAAATAGTTGTCTACTAAATGCAAAGAAAACAATAGGGTAAGACTAGAAGTGTAGATCGAAAGATGGAACAAATTACATTGGTCAACATGGCTAATTTTATTATTAGTATGATGAAAGAACATTCTTACCAGGATGTAACTTCCTCCAAAGCAAATAGTACCCCACCAACCGGAGCTCTGAAGGCGGCAGCAACTCCAGCTGCACATCCACATGTCACCTTTTGAAACATTATTAATATAGCTTTGAGATCTTTAATATGAAAACTCACCCATTCTATTTCAAATACAGGCCTAATGCCATGTTAGTATTTGAACTTTAATGTACACACACAATCTGATTTACTTTTAACACTCACTGCACATAATTTACCTACTGAACCTTTACCAGGTGAAACAAAGTAATGTGCATGCATGTATCGAATAGAAGCAAAAAAAAAAAATCACAGCTCACTTACAAAAAGTAATATGTCTATTCAGATATCTCAGCAAATCCGCTTAACTTTGAAGGTAAGAGAGGTTAGGGTACCAGCAAGCCCATCGACTGGTTCCAGGAACTGAGAGGAATCAGGCATATAGCCAGTACTAGCCATTAGCCAATATGATTACACCAAGAGGTTATACTCCCTCTGTCCCAAAATAAGTGTCTTAACTTCAGTACAACTTTGTACTAAAGTTGAGACACTTACTTTTGAACGGAGGGGGTAGATTTTATCAAGAAAAAAGGGATAACCACTTATCCTCAAGCCCATCCACTTGATCCAATAGCTAATAGAGACATTGTGCAGAGCCAGCACTGGCCAATATGATAGCAACAGAGCTTATAGACTTCCCTCATCAAGAAAAAGGGGCTCTAGATGGCACCAGCCAGGAAGTTTTAGACTGGTGCTACCATGTGAGACATGACAGGAGAGCCACGGTTGCACCAGGCCAAGGAGAGAGGTATGTTGGATAAGAATAACAAGTTATGATTTGAAGATATGCCCCTGATTCTCAAGCTAGTTTGTCTCACACATTGGTTTTGGTTTAGCCCCAAAGTTGATCTCCTGGGAGTGTAACGCAGGCTATACAATGCATTGTACTCCAATAAAGCAAACAAGAATTGCCAACCTCCCTAATCTCTATTGCTGACTGCCGCTTCATTGCCTCACCCTCATGGCAGAAAGGTGGCAAGGTCCTGGACCTTGCCCTCCTGTTGACCCTACAAGCTAATGTCCAAACAAGGCACCATAGAGCATCCACAGTGTGATGTTTTGCTGCCTCTAAGCCCTTTGAGGGCGGTGCCATCATAGTTAAAAAAGGTGCGCCTAAGCGAGCGCTTAAGTGCGCCTAGGCTCTAGGCGATAGCAAAACGCCTAGTGCATAACTGCGCTTAATCTGCGCACAATTGCGCATAAGCATACGCTTTGATCAGAAAAGTGCAAGGCGGTGGCAAAACGCACAATTAACGCCTAGCGCTTTTTTGAACTATGGGTGCCATACAGTGCAGACGTGAGCCTCTACGCCAAAATCATTGGCGACACAAGCATAGTGTCCACCTCCAACCTTTTCTTCGGACTAAAATAATCCGCTGGCCCTACTTGTCATGCGCGGACCATGTCAAGAAGATGAGAAGTAGGTTGTGAATCAGGGTTTTTATTTTATTTTATATGGGTCCACCTTACAGGCTCGGAGTATTTGTTATACACTACAGAGTTTTGAGCTAAGCTTAAGAGGCTGGACATGGGTCCCAGCTTGGAGGCAAGACATCCTCTAAGCACTGGGGATGCCTTTAGCTCCCTAGAATGTGCAGATGCTTCCAGTCAAATCCCGCATTTTAACAGAGAAGAGGAAACTGGGCATTTAAGTGTTAGCCTTAAGCTAGAGTCGTCAAGTTTTAAACTAGGAAGATAGTTTTAGTGTCTGAAATCTGAACCATTTCAATCTCAATGGGACAACCTTAGTTAACAATATTAACATATAACAAATGCCATAACCCACAGTGAATCTCAATACAACATTCTATACTATACCCCAAATATCTCATGCAACCAGGATATGCTCATTTTTTTTCTGTTGACTGGCAGACAGCAGGCAGTGACACTAGTCACACTACAGATTTTTTTTAATCTAATAAAACGGTTCAGATGGAACGTTAATACAGAAAAAAGAAAGCCATACATCAAGGATGGAAACGTAAAAAAAACACATTGCATGTGAAACGAAATAACTTACAAGATCTCGCCGATCTCGGTCGCTTTCAAAAATCTGTACCCATCTAGAATTCAAGTGGTACTTCGCGGATCCACCCTATGTATATGCACAGAGTAATTAGTTGGCAAATTTATGTGCGCATAATAATCATAAATTACTTACAAAATGGAAATGAAGTAAAGCAAGAGAAACAGAAGCTGCTGGCAAGTCCTTATTTGCTGGGTTTGGGGAAAAACAATTGTTGGTCTCTATAACAGAGTTACAAGTATAAATGGATCCACAGTACCCAATCCGCTCAAGTAAACATCACTACTTCTTATATCTGAAATATTCATGAGATGTTGCATCGCCACTTTTAATTTCCCTATAAAAACAACGTCAATGGTAGTATGCTTTATGAACTGATGAGGTTGTTGATTATTATATCACATTATCAGACTACAAATCACGCCAAGTACTACGTTACATGTAATAACAACCATCTTTGATGACACTGAAAATTCTTGAGAGGGCTTCCATGAGTTGTCCAAATTGATGGTGGTGACTGGTCACTGGTGAGAAACTGACAACTCTTTGGCATGTAAACAAAAGGCTTCCTGGTTGATCCACAGGCCTATGAGTCTATGACCCCTTTACAGGACAGGGGATACCACTAGTGAATAATTTGCATTATGTCTATGCGGATCAAAAGACAAATTACAAACGTGGTAGAAAAAAAATCATATATCTACATTCTAATTTTTAACTGAGATAAATGTTGAATGGAACAAAACTTATATCGCCAACATAACCTACTTGCCCAAGAAGAGAAGCAATGCAAGCTCCAGTGTGAACAAGAGGACCTTCTTTTCCTAGAGCCAATCCACCTCCAACTGATCCGATGCTCCCAAAAATCTATTACTCAAAGCAGCAGCATTTGAGCATGGCATGACATATCATAATAGCTGACGGGAGAAATGTAAACTCACCTTCCCAACTAATGTCCTAAAAAGTAGGATTCCATGTGTATCAACTCCTACATAAATATTTCAGATTATGTCCCAAACTTATCAGAATACCAATATCAGGAATTCAAGTGGTTTAACCTTACCATTTAAGTAACCTTTGATCTCCGGGATACCAGATCCAGCAGCTGCTGGTGCAAATTGTGTGACTATGTATACAGAAGAGAAGACGAGGGCTAGATTGAGAAGTATGTACACCAAGAACCCCACAAAATATGAGTGTTGTATTATAGCGAAAGTCAAAGTAAATTTCCATCCAGAGAAGTTCTCAACGGCCAAATTTATGAATATAGCAGCCAATCCAGTGCCTGAAAAAGGAAGATTGCATAATATACCAGAACAAAAATTCCACTCAGTACGAAGAACTGGATCATGGGAACGAAGAGGGGCAGAGGGCAAAATATAGAAGTACAACAACAGTTTCCACTGACACATATGTGGTCTACTATGTTAGGATTTCATATTTTTCGTATCAACTAAATCATACTTGTAAGGAATAGCCAGTTTGGAGCGAATTGGAATAGCAGTTCCAGCAAAGCAGTGTTTGCGGATACACAAGGCCAGGAACGAGGAAAACAATATTTGTATTGAATTCAACTAGGAGAGGGATTTTTAACTGGTGGAGGTAAGATTTCACAATTTACGGTAGTTAACTGACTAAACAATCCAGTAGTATAAAACTCAGAAACAACAGTTATAGGTAGCAGCTGTGCAAACGTCACGCAATAGCACCTAGTCAGTTCAGTTCAGTAGCTGCCAGCTTGTTTTAAACATTAAACATAAATATTGCTTCGGCATCTTGTGATCAATGCTAGCTTGCACTACTCACTTGGTCCTCCTTTAGCCATTAATACCAACTAACCAGCCAATATAAGGAGTAACCAGCAGACTCTGCGAGAACCTCGAAAACGCGTATTCATTGTATATGGCTGATCTTTTGGAACATTGCCGAGTTTCATCGGTTAACCGGGGGATTTCAGGGGTTGGGATGTGTAAGTCATAGTGATTTTCTATATGGATGGATCACATAGAGCAATTATATTATAGCAACTGATACAAAAGATTTCTATATGGTCAGCATTCCTAGTGCTTAGCTTCCTCGGATGATAAAAATGTTTGCTGACGCAACCCGATTTAACAATCACAGGGACCTCCTACCAAACAATGCATAACCTGCTTGCACACATGTGAAATCGCCAGATTAAGCTTTTTCTAGTCTCTGACGGACGCCAAAATTGCAGACAAGCAGGTCATGGAGGAGGCGCTCACCGACGCCGATGAGCAGGGCGAAGAACCACTTGAGCATGATGTAGTAGGGCACCCAGAACTTGCTCCGCTGGGCCTGCAAGCAAGAGCTCATGTCACCGAACACAGAGAAACCACTAGTGTGGGAGCCAAAAGGGCCCGGCGAAATGTGCTGCGCGGCGCACCTGCTCCTCCCGGTAGGCGTAGTTCTCGATGACCTCGTAGTCGAGGCTCTCGACGGCGCCGACGAAGAGCTCGTCCTGGGCCGCGGGGGCGGAGGCGGAGGCGGGGGCGGCGGGGCCCTCGTCGGCGGTGGGGAGGCGCGACCAGGCCAGGCGCGCCATCCGGATGCCGTCGGGGAGGTCCTGGTCTCCGGAGAGCATCGGATCCCGCCGGATCCCGCCCGGGGCGGGCGATTCGAACGGCTGGACGACGGTGGGGAGTTTTTTACTGGACGGGGCGGAGCTCGGGGGCAGCTGCGGGGGGCTCGGTTGGAATCGGGCTGTCAATTTTTTTTTCGTGTGGGCTTGTGTTGTTGCGTGCTGCGGGGGTGCTCTCGCTCTCGTCTCGCGCCGGTTGGTTATCGGGGAAGATGGGGTCGTCGGGGCTGCGTGGGGCGTGCCGTGCCGGAGCACGTGGCCGGACCGCCGGAGGGACGACTATTTTTTTCCCAAAAAAAGTCAGACTCATTGTAAAAGTTCACCTACAAAGCATTTCATCAGACATGATAAAAACTACTCCCTCCGTCCGAAAATACTTGTCGGGGAAATGGTTGTATCTAGACATATTTTAGTTTAAGATACATCCATTTTTATCCATTTTTTTGACAAGTATTTTCGGACGGAGGGAGTACATCCAGATTCCGAGACCATCGAACGACCACTGCTGCCGCCAGATCGAGCTGTTGTCGGCGCTCCCCTACCGAAGCCGGTTTGATCTTGCCGATGGCAGTCGGGGAGTTTTCGTGCATGTGCCCCTGAGGACCAAACGCCCTGGAGCCGCATACATTGTGATTGGACCCTTTGCATAGATCTAAAGCACCTCACACTAAATCTCGCCACGGAACGAGAAACCCTGATCTTACCATCCCAAGAAGACGGCTGGAATCTACGCTAGAGCTCGTCTGGACTGGTGGACTCAAGGAGGATCGGAGGCCGTAAGACAAACTCGAAGAAGAAGCGCCACCATCCGCCCGAGCGACGTACCTACGAGAACTAAAATACCTAAAATAGTAACAGAAGCGGAGGTTGTATGACCGAGATGATGAATGAGAGATTAAGCCGATATATTTTGATATTGTGAAGTCGCCACAGCGCTCGGGTGCCGCGTGTGTCACCCTTCGCGGTAGTACCGCCAAAAACATATGTGATGAGGCAAGCATCGGTGGAGAGTGAAGAAGGGGAGAAGGAAGCTTGCTTGGGATAAGATAATTTTTTTTTGAGCATCAGTACAGACACAAGCACTCATCCCTATGAACGCACACACGCACACCCTACCCCCTATGAGCACCTTCGAGAGACTGAGCCGGCATATCATCTTGAGATTTACGAAATCACCGTAGGCGCCTCGTCATCGACGGAACGCGTCTCCTCCCATCGAAAGCGCATCATGGAAATCTGAAATAAATCCAGGAATAATGCGAGCATCAGGATTTGAACCCTGGTGGGTTGGGGATACCACTGTCACCTAACCAACTCAACCACAGGTTGATTCGCGGGATAAGATAATTCTCCCAACACAAAAAGGTGGATTGGGAGTTTAGGGATATGAGGGCGTTCAACCAGGCTCTCTCGGCCAAACATGCTCAACGTTTAGCAGTTTACTTGATCATCCTTATGGCTTATGTTCACATCTTCTAAAAGCAATGTATTACCTAGTGGGAGCCTTGTGGATAATGCTTTCTCTGGGAACTCCTCGGCGGCGTGGAAAGAGATTGAACACGACCTAGTTCTTTTGAAGAAAGGTCTCATTTGGAATGTTGGTAATGGCAGCTCCACCTGGACCTGGATGGATCCATGGATCGCAAAGGGCCCATAATTCGGCCTATGACCCCCAAGTGTCAGTGTAGACTAAAAAGGGTGTCTGATTTTTTTGAATGTGAATGGTACATGTAACTATACTATTCTTAATTAGTATATTTGCCCCGGTATATGTGTTGGCCATCCGTCAAATACGAACATCTCCTATGCAGCATGAGGACTTTGTGGCATGGCAACCTGATCCCGAAGGATATGTTTGACTCTTGTTCTGCTTATAAACTTTGCTATGGAGGATCATGAAGCCTTGTTCGCGCCGTAAACATTAGTTTACGTTGTGATGGTAACCGAAAGGTCTGTAATTCAATTTGGCAAGCGTTGATTCCCCATCGGTTGCACATCAACACATGGAAGGTAGTGTCAGAGCTTTGGGCGCACTAAAGTGCAAGCAAAAGAGACATGGGGCCGAGCGCGCAACGTGTAGGATTTGCGGAAAGGAAGACGGTAATGCATATCATGTTGCGTTACACGCGATAATGCAACTGTTCTTAGGGATTCGTTGTATAATGTCTGGCCTATTACCAATAAAGAACATGTTTTTTATGCTCATTTGGATAATATGAAAACTGAAGAATGACGTAATGCATGGGAAAGAAGCTCCGCCAGTTGAAGCGTCAAAGAACTTTCTTTGCAACTATCTAAGTTTGATTTATAATGTCAAGAATCTTTCTGTCGAGGAGATCCTAAAAGGCAAGTCCCTAAGTGACGGTCTTAGGCCCGATACAGTTTGCCACTACTGCTGGCTCCTCTCCCTGGCCGCCGTTGCCAACGGACCGCCTGGCATTGCCGGTTGATGGTTTTGTTTAACCCTAAGGATGGTTCGGCAAGGGCGGGTATGATCTCGAGGAACGACGCATGAGAGGAAGTCTTTATTGCTTGTCAGATGCTCTTTTCTTGGAAGATGAAGTTCAAGCAATTCTACAATGGATAAACCTTGCTCTCCAATGGTCAAACCTGTTGATTCTGGTGCAATCTGATTCTATGGCAGCTCTGTTCTCTTTGTGTCAAACACTTCACTCATCAAGTCGCGAGTTGGTAACTTAACTGTTAAGAAGATTATAAGACTTTTTAGTGGTCAGGAAGTTGAACCTATGAAGCTAGTAATAAGAGTTCAAAATAGGGTGACACAATCCCTAGCTAATTATACTCGCACGACCGTAGCACCGCTTGTTGATTGCAATAGGGTGGCCTTCATCTTCGATCTCGCGTTAGACGAATGTGAATGTAACCCTAAAGTTGAATAAAGCTCTCTGATTATTCGAAAAAAAGAAGTCGCTCTCACGAGTCAGCCGGAAAAGGAGAAAAAGAAAAAAAAGTTTTACCGAAACCAAAGCAATGGCGGTGACGAGAGCTCCCTCACTTTAACTTCCAATCAACCGATGAACCGACTTCCATTGCTCAGCCTTGCAAGCTAAGCGAAAGGCCCACCCGGCAGCCGACAGCTCACCCCCAACCCCCAATGGCGAAGACGCAACCCCGCGGCGGCCCGGCGGCGGAGCCGCTGCTCCCCCCGCCGCCGTACCTCGGCCCCCACTCGCCATCCCACCTCCACGACGCCGACGCCGACTCCTACGTCCTCCTCGTCCCCGTGCGCCTCCGCCGCCGCCTGCGCCGGGGCTGCGGCTGCGGCCGCGTCGCCGCGGCCCTCGCCGCCCTCGCGCTCCTGGCCCTCGCCTTCCTCCTCTGGCCCTCCGACCCCGGCGTCAGCGTGGCGCGCCTCCGCCTCGCGCACGTCTCCGTCGTCGCCCGCCCCGCCGTCGCCCTCAACGTCTCCGCCGCGCTCAAGGCCCGCGTCCGCAACCCCAACCTCTTCGCGCTTGCCTACACCCGCCTCGACGTCGCCATCGGGTATCGTGGCAAGCCGCTCGGCACCGTCGCCTCCGGCGGCGGCCTCGTCCGCGCGCGCGCCGTCTCCTACGTCGACGCCGACCTCCGCCTCGACGGGATCCGCGTCGTCGAGGACGCCATCTACCTGCTCGAGGACCTCGCGCGCGGGTCCATACCCTTCGACGCCGTCGTCGAGGTCGAGGGCCACCTCCACTTCTTCTTCCTCAGCGTCCCCGTCAAGGTCCGTGCCGCTCAAACCCTAATTACCCAATGTGCGTTCCTCTTCACATTGGATTGCAATCCATGTGCCAATCGTTAGGATCTGACGTCTGATTGACCTCCGAAACAAACAGAATGATGACATTGCAAATAAAAATAAAGATCATGTAGGAAAAACAACTTTACAATGCCTTTGGCCCTTGCAGCTCTGGATTGCCATAACTTTAACCAGCCAAACATATGTAATGGTAATCAGCCTACCAGCAGTATAATACTATTGGAAGAAATATGCTCTGACTTCCTTAGTCACGAATCATGATTCATTAAATGTCGTCGTTACGATCTTCGACCAGTTACTTCTTACATCTTATTCATCTTCCCGTAATTGTTTGTTAGGGGTGTAATACAATAGTTAAACTGGGAAATCGTACTATAATACATTGTTTCTTTTATTTATGAATCTGCAACTCTTCAAGACTACCATGTGCCAGGTCTTTTGAGCAGGTTCTGTTTTTCTGAACTTCTCATCATGTATGATGAATTGATGATCCCCTAACTAAAGGCTGGTCCGTGTAAAATTACCAAATACAGTACTCCCTCCGTAAACTAATATAAGAGCGTTTAGAACACTAAAGTAGTGTTCTAAATGCTCTTATATTAGTTTACGGAGGGAGTATTTCACAAAGAAATAAAATAATAATAGGTTTAAGATCATATGGAAAGAAGAAAGTTCAGTATTTGCAGAGTTAATATGATGTGTCTCTAACTGGTTAACACTTTCAGTAGGACATAGTAGTTAAATTTACCCTTCCTGCTATTCACTTCTTTATTGACCATGATTTTGAATTACTTGTGATACTGGCATCCCAAAGTGATGTTTTTTTTCCTTCACATGTTTGAGGAAAAAAATCCCATAAAAAGCGTAAATTTGAATTACTATATTTACTACTCGGGCCATTCTAATCTTCACTCCTACATAATGACGCGATGGCTGGATAGTTTCATCCTTTTCTACCTCACCTCCCATGTTTTTCCCTCCAAGATCTGGTGTGGGTTTTGGGTAGCACAGAAACATCTCGGCAGCAATGTAACACTCTCAGTCTATCACATAGCATTAAACTGTCCTACTCTGCAACAGCATAATACTACAAAATATACGATGCCCACTGCCCTGAACATTAGAAATTGATAAGGCAATGTGTCAGCTAGTGGCATCAGAATTTTTTTTTTCAAAGATGACCGCAAATTCCATTGGAATGGATAGTTGTTTGAAAGCCTGGAGAGCATGTCGGTGCTGCACCAGGTCGTTGTGGTGGTTGTTCTGTTCGTTTTGTAATGCTGTAGAAAGTGTGACTATGTTCGCCAAGCTGCGTGCTTTGGTGTCTGGTTTCGTTCTAAAGACCCAAGTGTGTGCCTGGTGTGGTGTCCCATATTAAACGCTATCGGGTGAACTTCTCCTCCATTATCCCTTAATAGTGGAATGGTGTCGTATGGATTTTTTTGGGGGCATTTCAGGCAATAGGAACTAATTACTCATTTGGGTTCATTTACTATTTCCCAGTGAAGTATCTTATGTGTTAGCGGGTTTTGTTGGTTTGTTATTTGATTTGATCTTGTTGAGATATTCTTCAATGTTGCCTCCCAAATATTTATATCTTTGGACCTCAGATGAAATCATTATTTTTCTGGCGAACTGATGAAATCATCATTCCATACTGCAACATCTAACAGGAGTCGTGGTGCCGGGCCGCCTGTCTGTTTCCCGCTTCTAATTTCCTTTCCCATTAATCAAAAGATCCCATACTGAAGCATAGTGTTATCCTTCAATGCAGATATAATACTCGTTTATAGTTTATTAGCATATGGAAGAACCATGTACGGTTTTTGTTGTTATTCCAGATATCAGAAAGACCAAAAGTTTCCTAACAAATTATATTATTGCCGCAAGAGTATGGTAGTTGTGCTCTTGGCAATATATATGGTCATCATACTGAACCCCTTGTGTCTGGTTGTTACAGGGGAGAATAGCATGTGTGGTTCATGTTAATCCACACGATCAGACCATCGTACACCAGGACTGCTATCCAAAGGTAATGAACTTTGAACTCAGTTTACCGCGTCTGAAAGTCGATGCAAACTTTCCAGAATCTGACCTGTTCATATTTTCTATCAGTGAGTTGGTGAGGCCTCTTGAGCTATATTCGCGTGTGAATCGATTGTTTCAAACAAACCTTGCCTGGAGCGCTGGTGGCTGTTGTATACTTGATCGGTGGTGATGGATGTGCACGTGGTGATATTTCTCATGTACTACTATATGTACTCCCTCCGTTTTTATTTACTCTGCATATTAGAGTTGACTGAAGTCAAACTTCGTAAAGTTTGACCAAGTTTATAGAAAACAACATAGACATTTATCATAATAAATCTATACGATGTGAAAGTACATTCAATAATAAATCTAATGTTGTTGATTTGTTATTGTATATCTTAATATTTTTGTCTATAAACTTGGTCAAAGTTTGTAAAGCTTGACTTTGACCAAAGCTAATATGCGAACTAAATAAAAACGGAGGGAGTATATGTATATACTGGTGGATGGGGGGTGATTGTAAATTCTTTGGCATGCCCAAATACCGTAGTTTAAATCCGTGGCCATATCAAGAGATCTCTAATATCAATCAGTTCCGTGACAAGTGTTAATAACATTGTTTTACATTGTCATTCTGGATGCTGGCTGTCTGAGGCCATAGCTCATCGGTATCAGGTGTCAGTGGGCCAATGGGGGCTGCAACCTTGCTCTGTTTCATTCAGGTCGAGCAGAGTCAGCTTCTTGTTAGCCATTCGTCTGGTTTTTATATCGTTTACATTTTGGATCGTTCACATTTTCAATAGATTTAGCGAAATTTAAAGACGTTTGACTTGGGTCAAACATAGAACTTCAAGTATGGAACGCAGGGAGTAACTGCCAGTGCTAAAATGTGCATATTGGGACTATCAGCACAAAATATTACAGTAAGGAATCCATGAGGCCCTAATCTGATACCCTTGTGGAGCAAAGAACAGCTTGGCATCCAGACCCAGCTGCTTGGTTACATTCTACACTCACTAGTGCCTGATCATTCTAATGTGGTATCACTATGCTGGAAATTATGCTACACTGCTACTGCTAGGCTGCAGCTACGAAGGAAGGGAGAAGACGAGGCATGCAGACGAACTATTTGGCCTCGCTCGCCTTGGATGCTGATGCTGCTGCTGGCGGCGGGAGGCCGCTGTCGAGGCAGCTCCGGCACCGGCGCTCCACCCACCCCTCGACGTCGCGGTCCGCCACGTGCCTCCCGCCGCACGCCCGCGCGAGGACGCCCGCGAGCGCCGCGGCGAGCACGATCGCCGCCACGATCACCACGATCGTCTCGACCGACCTCGCCGTGGACGACCTCCTCGCCACCCACGCCGCGGTCTCCATCAGCGCTCAGCCCGCCGCGCCAGCTGCTAGCCCGAGCGCCCGACCGATCCCCCTCGCTGCTCGCTCGACCTCCGCTACTTATAATAGGCGCACGCGGCGAGCAGAGAGGAGGCAGCCATGGCCATGCCCATGCCCATGGCGGACAAAAGAGCGGTCAAGAGGCTGGTTCTTTTGACGCTCTGGGTGCGCGCGACCGCGACCGCGACAGTTGCTACTGGCTTCTGATTCTGCTTATCAGGTGGCCGTTGCTCGGCTCGTTTCTGAAACCATGTGGCGTCTCTTTCTCTGTTGCCTGGGAAATGGTGCGCGGCTTGGCCCGGTTCGCGCTTTGAAACTGGGGAAGGCTGCGGCGTCGCTGATGTGGCCGGCAGCGCTGACGGACAGGCGGGCGGGTGCGCGTCGCTTCGGCGCTGTGCGCGGGCGCGCCCGACTGCGACCGGTCGGGCCAGGCGATGTGGGGGGTGGCCGGTCTCGGTAGGGGTGACAGCAGCGGCTCATTGCTCATTCGTCCTCACCTCGTCGCCGACGCCGCGGTGTCGCCTTGTGGCTGCGCGGCGCGGGTGGGCTGGCTCTATGCGCCCGCGCCTGGAACAGGAGCACCTTTCTTTATCTATAAAGAAAAGGGAATCGTTTGGCAACGGCGCACCGGCCGAAGCTTCGGCCGGTCGCGGCCACGCGCAAACGCGCCAGCGACTCGCCTAGCGACACGTAGGATTGGAGGGCCCGCCCATGTGCGTCTTCTTCCTCCTGCCTTTTCTCTTCTTCCTCTCGGTCATCTCTCTCTTCTCTCTCCCCGTTGCCATGGCCAACCCATCGCCCACGCCGGAGGCCTTCCAGGGGGCGCCGCCGTCATGAGAATCAGCCGATCTGGCCGCCCTCGACCAGATCCGCGCGGATCCGCATGCATCGGAGCTCTGCCTACCTCGCCGGACCGGCCACATGAAGCCGCAACCACCATGGCGGACTACATTTCATGGCGAAATTTTGCCGGAACCGGTTGTAACAAATTCACTCGCGGTGGTAGCAAAAATCTACTACTGATTCAAAGAAAACGACGTCATCGTCATCGCGGGTCGCAATGAGATAAGAAGTTTGAAGCTTTTTCAATGCGGTTGTAACTTTTATAACTGCGGTTGCAACTTTTCGTTTTTCGTCCATGGCTTCGATTCCACGGTTGAAACTTTTTTATAGTCGGATGAAGCTTTTTCATCGCTAGATGAAGCTTTTTCATCACCGGTTGTAACTTTTCTTAGTCATCCATGGCTCGATCATATCTTGGTTGAAGCTTTTTCGTAGCGGTTGAAGCTTTTTCTATCGCTAGTTGTAGCTTTTTGGTCGTTGGTTGTAGATGGGCATCTTCCCGATGCTTTCGTTTTTTTGTTTGCAAGATGCACACCGGGATGAGCGGCGGCGAGCATGCCGCGGCGAAGCCGGTCGTTACCGAGCTACAACGGTCTCAACAAGAGCTTCAACATGAGGGGCTGTTGCAGACGGGCAAAGCAACAACGACGAGCGGCTAGCGATTACAATGTTGCTGCGCGGAATGACGGCGAAGCGGCTACGGCGATCCGGCGCGAGCACGGCGACGAGCACGGAGACGAGGACGACCGGGGGCGGGGGTGAGGGGAGAGGGGAGGGGCTGCACAACGCTTGGAGCGGCGGGGGCGGTAGGAGGCGCGGCGCGCGTGGTGCGAGGTAGAAGATGATAGGACGAACTTGTTCAGCCGGATCCAACGGCCCACTCGCTCAGATCCAACGGCCGCGGTGCGACCGGCCCAACAGTTGGGCCGGCGCACCGGCGCAGATCGTTGCCCTAAAGAAAATGCGATTGTAAATTGCAGCAACGGGACCAACACGAACATAAAGGTTTATGAACTCCGGTTGCCCGTAAAAAAAAAGACCAGTACTCTGCGCCGGCGCCCCTTTCGGCCGGTCCACTCAGAGCCGCACGATCTACAGTGAAATATGTCCCGCATCCCCTTTCTTCATCCTCCCCACACGGAAAAAAAAGAGGAGAAAAAAAAAAAGCCCGCCGCCGCGGATCCCAAGACGCCGCCCACGCCGCCTCGGTTGGACCACCGCAGCCCCTGCTTGCCGCCGGGGCCCGCGGCCTCACCACCGCCGGCGAAGCAAAACACCACCCGCCTTCGTCGCCTCTCGCATTCCTCATCGGCTACACGAATGCAGCTCCGTACACGCGCGATTACAGCTCTGGTGGCGGTGGTCGCAACTCCGATGGCCAGCGGTCGCCGGCCGCAACACCGGTCGGCAAGCTTGCAGTGTACCTTGTCTCGGTTGCCGTCCATGGTTGCAGCACTCCGATGCATCGTCCATGGTTGAAGCAGAAAAAAAAGCCGGTTCCAGCATAATCAAAAGACAGTGGCAGCATTTTTTAGGCTGGTTCCAGCAAAAACAAGCATGACAGCAAAAAATCCTGATGCTTCCAGCAAGACTCTGGTAGTAGCAAATGGCATCTCCAGCGGTAGCAAAAATCAGAGGCAGTTGCAGCAAAAAAAGCCATCGCCCCGTCGACCAACACCGTCGTGGGTGGATGTAGCAAAAATTATCTTCGGTTCCATCAAAATCAAAATATGGTTGTAGCAAAAACGACAGGGAAAACAGAAGATATAGTTTGCATGTCACGGGGATGGATGTAGCAAAAATCAACAAAACACTGGTAGTAACAAAAAAATCAAACGGTTGTAGCAAAATGGTTCGTCGGTTGCAGCAAAAATCAGTGTGGTAGCAGATTTTTGGGCGTGCGGGGGTGGGGGGGGGGGACGGGGGAGGGTGGGTGGGTGGGGTGGGGGTGGGGGGTGGTAGCAAAAACGTGGGCCGGTTCCAACAAAATCAAAACATGGTTGTGACGAGACGAGGCGGTGATGGTCCGAGAGGACGAGAGGACAACGACGACGAGAGGAGACGGTGACGCAGGGAGATGCTGCAACCACGGTGGTCGCGAGCTTGAACCGGCTGGCAGGTGAGCTGCACTCTTATGACAGAAGCATGGGGCGGCCGAAGGACGAGCGCGGTCGGCACAGATGGCCGGCGAGCAGGAGCGGCAAAACGGCAGCGCCGATGGCGAGGGGAGCTTGCAGTGGTTCGTGAGCAGCGGGAAGGAGAGAAAAATCATGGCTTTGGAGTCTCGGACGAAGGTAGAAGAAAGGAAAAAAGGAGGGCCAGGGAAAAGGATAAGGATAGTAGAGGGGGCGGTTGTGCAAGGCCCACCAGATACACGCGTCTTGCTGGGGGGGGGGGTGTTTTCATGGACGCTGGGGCTAGCCTGGCATGCGAACCGGCGGAATTTTCAGCCGGTGCGCCGGCTTTAAATGTTTCCCAATAAAAAACAAAAGGTCGTGAACGATGAATGGATTTAGGATGAGGATGGTCTTATAGAGGTGCAGGTCGTCGTATCATAGGATCTTCGCCATACACTCGAAGAAAATTTCCAACTCAACAAAAAAAGAAAAAAAATCAAACCAACAAAAACAACATGACACGATTACGTAAACTCATCGTATCCAACTAATCGGATATGCAAGGACACAAACCTCTCTATGCTCCATAACACCGTCAAAGAAAAGACTGGAATACTTTAATTCAAAGAAGTATGACAATCATCGCTAGACGTGAAGCACAACACAGAACTTTAGACGAGTACGTCGGGCTTCGCTAGCGAATGGAGTGATTTCATTGATAATGACTGGAGGTTTTTATATCTCCTGAACAGTCGCACGCACAAGTCGGTTAAAGTGTTCGCATCGATTCGAAAAGACGCAACGACGGTTCACTAAATATTCTAAGGAATACTTGACCGCCTAATTAGCCTAAGACGGCGTAATTTCCGGAGTGGCGATCCCGAGGGCGATCGTGCTTGGGGGTAGGGTTCCTGGCGGCAGTGATCTCGAGATCGCTGATCCGTCTCTGAAAGTGCAACTAATCCCCGGGTGGTTTTGGTAATTAATAACAACATATATATCATTGAACTAATCATTTCTTGAGAATATTTCAGAAAGTTCAGTGATATGGGTATGGCAATGACTGATGATGTGGACCCCTCAAAATGCTAAGGAAAACATTGGCAAAAGCTCAAGACTCCATTTTTGGTTTAGTGATCCAAGATCACATTGAGTCCATAGGAAAGCCAATACTATTAAAAGGGGATGAGGTTATGATGATGACTGGTTGCTCTAAGTGCTTAGTGATTTATCTCTCAAACTATCGACAATCTATCACTCCAACATAAACTCATAAGTAATCTCGGTCCCACCGATTTCAAACTCACCACACCGAGATGAACCACCTCACCATATACCCAAACCCTAAGAATCTCGGATTTTCCGATTCCAAACTCGGTCATACCGAAATTGGTGTTGCTAACCTTCAGAACATTCAGACTCAAATCGGTGTCACCGAGATGAGAAAGTCGGTCCCACCGAGATTGGCAAACCCTAGACTTTGGAAGAATCGGATGACCGAGATTGTATTTTCGGTCCCACTGAAAATCCCAACGCTCACAAGATTTGAACTTTCGGTCGACCGAGTTGTCAACTTCGGTCCGACCGAGATTGGTCAAATGTGTGTAACGGTTGGATTTTGTGTGGAGGCTATAAATACCCCTCCACCTCCTCTTCATTCGTGGAGAGAGCCATCAGAAAGAACTACCACTCCTACCTTACATTTCTGAGAAGAAAACTACCTACCCTTGTGTTGAGATCAAGTTATTCCACTCCCACCATATGAAACTTGATTTCTAGCCTTCCCAAGTTGCTTTCCACTCAATCCCTTCTTCCACCACAGCCAAATCAGTGAGGAGAGTTGAGTGTTGGGGAGATTATCATTTGAAGCACAAGAGCAAGGAGTTCATCATCACCAACCCCATCTATTACCTTTTGGAGGTGGTGCCTCCTAGATTGGTTAGGTGTCGCTTGGGAGCCTCCGTCATGATGTGGAGTTGAACCAAGGAGTTTGTAAGGGCAAGGAGATCGCCTACTTCGTGAAGATCTACCCCAGTAAGGCTAGTCCTCCGTGGGCGTAAGCCATGATGGCATAGACAAGGTTGCTTCTTCGTGGACCCTTCGTGGGTGGAGCCCTCCGTGGACTCATGCAACTACCCTCCGTGGGTTGAAGTCTCCATCAACGTGGATTGACGATAGCACCACCTATCGGAACCACGAGAAAAAATCTCCGTGTCTCCATTGCGTTTGCTCTTCTCCACCTCTCATTTTCTATACGTGCAATTTACTTTCCGCTGCCACAACTCTAGAATTGCATGTGTAGGGTGATACTTGACTTGGATATCATTGTGAACTTGCTAAGAATCTACTCCAATCAAAAGGCGAAACTTTTAAGTTGTCAAGTAGTCTAATCACCCCCCCTCTAGACATACTTCCGATCCTACAAGTGGTATCAGAGCTTTGGTCTCCATTGGATTGGTTTCCATTGCATTGGACTCCATAAGCTTGGTTTCACAACCTAGGAGAGTATGGCGTCTAGTGAGGGTAATTTCCGTAGAGGTCCTTACTTTGATGGTTCAAACTTTGCTAGTTGGAAGCACAAAATGAAAATGCATATTCTTGGACATAACCCCGCATGGGGCATTATTTGTGTTGGCTTGCAAGGTGAGTTCTTCGAGGAAGGAAAAGTTCCGGATCGCGAAGCTCTGCGGATGAGTTGCGGATGTTACGAACAATGCTCAAGCTTGTGACATTCTCTTCAATGCTTTGTGTCCCGAGGAGTTCAACAAGATCAGCCGTCTTGAGAATGCAAAAGAGATTTGGGATACTTTGGTCGAAATGCACGAAGGTACCGAGTTCGTGAAGGAATCAAAGCTAGATGTTCTTCAAGGTCGACTTGACAAGTTCAAGATGAAGGAAGGTGAAGGGTCATTGAAATGTACTCTAGGCTTGCTCTCATCACCAATGAGATGGCAGGCTTAGGAAGTGAAGAAATGACCGACCGATTCATCATCAAGAAGATTCTCAGAGCTTTGGATGGAAAGTATGACACCGTGTGCACTTTGATTCAAATGATGCCAAATTACAAAGATCTCAAGCCTACCAAGTCATTGGAAGGATTGTTGCTCATGAGATGACACTTAAAGATAAGGAAGAGCTTCACAACAAGTCAAGTGGTGCTTACAAAGCTGCAGTTGAAGCTCCCACATCCTCAAGTGACAAGCTAGTTTCCAATGAAGAGATAAGCCTAATGGTGAAGAACTTCAACAAATTCTACAAGAGTAGAAGCAAGGAAAGAAGCTCAAAGTCTAGATCATATGATGAAAAGAGATCTTCTAGTCGTGATCGAAGCTGCTACAATTGTGGAAGACCGGACACTACTCAAATGAGTGTTCGACTCCCCACAAGAAGAGAAGAATCTCCAAGAAGAAGAAGCTCAAGAGAAGAGTCGCCTCGAAAAGAGAGAAGGACCAGAGATGATCGTTATGAACGAAGATCCTCTCGGAGAAGCAAGGATTCGGAAAGAAAAGACAAGTCATCAAGGAGCTACACAAGAAGAAAACATCAAGCTCATGTTGGTGAATGGGTTTCCGGCTCCGACTCCGACAATCACTCCGAAGAAGCTATCACTCCAACTCCGAATACTGATCAAGATGAAGGTGTTGCGGTCTTGCTCTCGTGTCCTCCAACTCCAACTCCTATGACATATTTGATTCACCAAATGAGGGAATTGGAAGATGCTTCATGGCAAAAGGCCCCAAGGTATCACATCCTGAGTTTATTGACTTTGATAGTGATGAGGATGACTTGCTTGGTGAAGATGAGCTTTTACATGATAAATCTAGTGAGCTTAGTAATGATGAACATGCTAGTAGTCTTTATAGTCGAGAAGAGTCGAATGACAATGCTATGAAGGAGATTGAGCGTCTAACTAAAGAACTAAACACTCTTAAGTTAGCTCATGAAACAACTCAAGAAGATCATAGAGAGCTCCTAAGATCTCATGAGAAGCTACGCTCGAGAAGCTCAATCTAGAGCAAGAACATGAGTTTCTAAAAGCTATCAATGACGATCTTGAAAGAAGAGTTCTTCATATCTTGCCAAACGACTTCTCTTGTCTAATTTCTTGCCACCTATCAAAACTAAGCATGACAAGCATAAGAAAAATTCTTCATCTAGTAGTAACAATAATCATGCTAAATCAAATGTTGTTACTTCTAGTAATTCTCTTGATTCCACTAACAATGTTTCAAGCCAAGTTTCACTTGAGCAAGAAAATAGTCTATTGAAAGGAATTATAGAGAAAGGTGTCTACAAGAGTCTTGCTTAAGCAAGAGCTTTGAGGAAATTGTTCGCAAGCAAGGAAGACACCGGAAGAATCAAGGAATTGGTTTTGAGCGAAAGTTCAACGCCGAGGGTGTTGAATGGGAAGAAGGTCAATATCCCACTCCAAAGTTTGTTTCTCAAGAAGAGAAGTATGATCCTACTTCTTCCAATGAGGAACAAGCTCAAGACGACCTTCCACCACAAGACCACAAGCTAAAAGGCAAGGACAAGCTTCAAGAGGAGATTGATGCATTCATTGAAGCACCCAAGGCCATGGTCAAGTGGGTTCCCAAGGCAACTTCAAGTTCTACTTCAACAAGCTCAACTACTACACCAAGGATTCCCATCAAGATGATGTGGATCCCGAAGAAGAAGAACTAGAGAGTTCTTGAGGGTGACTCATAATATACCTCACTCACATTCATTTATGGCAAGGACTTGTGCAATCAACTTCCACATCTTGCACTAGTTCATGGAGTCACAAATCCTCATGTTGGTAAGTCAAGGGACAAGGTAATCATTGCTTTCATGGACATCATCTATTGTGTACTTCAATCTATGTCCATGGATATCCTTGTTTGTTCCTTGTGGGACTAACCCATGTAGGTATTGAAAGTGCCCGAATCCAAAGGATTGCTCCCAACTCTTGGTGATCTTCATCAACATTGAGCATCCACATCATCAACATCTACATGAAGTCTTCAACGACAACCCAAGGTTAGTTTGACCCTTTAAAAGGGGTTCTCACATCAAGGGGGAGCTTTGCTCTAAAGATTTGAGCTAAAGCATCTTCTAATGATGTGAACACATTAATGCTTTATGGAAAAGTGGTAACCCCACTTGTGCTTAAACGATGAGTATGACCTATGATCAAATGTTCTCATTTGACTCCTAAGTCAATATACTCATATATAGATGACCTAGTCATCGCCAAATTGTGTGCTAGCTGTTAGTATTTTGTTTGTGCATGTTTGACACATATTTCATTTGCTATCTTATTGTGTGAGCATGTTGGATGCATGATTTTATCCATTCAAGGACATCCATTTGTTGCTTTGGTCTTTTGGATTTTTCTATTGACCAAATGGATGGACAAGAATGCCTAAGTTCCTTCCCTAGCTATCTATGCTTTCTTGTCTCAAACTCTATTCATGCTTATATCACAAACTTTGAACAAGACTTTTTCGGACAGACCGAGTGAGGAGCACTCGGAGCCACCGATCCGTCAAAAGCCTAACTTCCAAAACCTTCTAAGTACTTTCGGTCAAACCGATATATTCAAATCGGACAGACCGAAATCACTTGGATTGATCTAGGTTTTCACCTCGGTGAAACCGAAGTTACAAATTCGGCGTGACGAAATGTGTAATCGCACGCATTAACCATCTCGGTCCCACCGAAGTTTTCCAACTCGGTCCCACCGACAGAAGGGTATATATACCGAGGACGAGCGCGTTGATTACTTCTTCAAACGCTTCCCTCAAACCCTTATTGCCGTCGCCTTGGTCTCGGATCGTCTCCGCCGTCGCTTTGGCGCCCTCGCTGGTCTCCATCGCCGTCAACGGACTTTCTCACCGCCGTTGCCCGTGTGAAGCTCCACCGCATTGGGTGAGTTTCATCCTCTCGTGCTCCAATCGCTGATTCAATGCACGATAGGCGTTGTCAAGTTTCTTGCCAAGATTGAAATCATTCTATCCAGCCGTTTAGGTCATAGAACGAAATTCGAGTGAAAATTTTAGGGTTAGGTTTCCGCCGAACACATCTCGGTGTGACCGATTCGACATTTTCGGACTGACCGATTTGGCCTCTGGTCATTGCACTGCACTTTTCGGTTAAACCGAGTTGTGCAAATCGGTAAGACCGAAGTGAAGATTTAGTGAAACCCTAGTGCTCTCGGCTAGACCGAAACCCATTTCGGTCCAACCGAAAGTGGTGTATGTGGTCTGTTTAGACACTTGGATTCACCAATTTATCGACTTCGGTCGGTGAAAATGTATTCTGTGAAAACCTAAAACTAAAGTTTGAACTCATTTTTTTGCAAAATCCTCTGCAGCTTTGTGATAACTCTTCTATTCTCGCCTATACCTATTCTATTCACAAAGTTGTTAGTCATGTCTCGATGGAAGTGACAATCGAAACAGGTCTGAATTGCCGCTTGAGATTCTGAGGCAACAACAAGTCTGAAGAAAGCAGTTTTTCAGATGATGGAGAGAGAAGCACTCCAAGTGGATCTGCTGCACTGCCACCAGGCCGTGAAGAAGAGGAATTCTGATGAGGAAGATTCTGATTTCGTTGCAGATGAGGAGATAACATCTAAGCCAAAAAGGCAAGTGGTTGCCAAGGGCTATCAAGGGCAACAGACAAAGAAAGGCACAAGCAAGGTGAAGAAATCCACTGCTGCAAAGAGGCTCAAGATGGAAGAAGAAACCTCCAAAGAAGATCAAGAAAACTTCCAAGAGGAAGAGGAAAGTTCATGAAGAAGCCGATGATGATGATTCTGATGAGGAAGCACCCCACCTCCTCGAAGCGAAGTTGATGGGAGATGCCATCGAGCGGGAGCACCCACAAAAGCTAAGCCATCAGCTCCAAAGAAAGGCAGCCCAAGCCAAACCTGCCGCCAAGCCAAAGAAGACTGTGAGGAACATACCGCTTGAGAGAAGAAGAAGGACAATGTGCCACCCGCAGAATCGATGATGAGGCACATGTTTTGCTCAAGCTCGATGTAAACCGCCAGTTCATAATGATGCTCATCCTCGAGCTGAAAATATGAAGGAAAGGAAGGACAAAGGACTCGAGCTATGGAGGCAAGTTGATCCATATGCCACCGTAAGAAGGACAAGATTGACCCAAGATTCCACACTAGAGAGCAACAAGACTTTTATGAGACAAGGCTTGATGGATAAGAAGCCAATTGTTCTTGACACGTGATCGTTGATTGGGAATACATCGACAAGTGAAGAGCACAGAGACTACTTCCCACATGTGCATGAAAGCTTCACCGCTTGTGGGATTGCGAGTTCGTTGGTCGAAATTGACTTGGAACGATGAGATGATCATGCGATTCTATGCCACCGCACACTTCTATCCGGATGGCGTAATTGTATGGATGATGAAGGCGTAGATTCCATTCAACTGTTGAAGAATGGAGAGCATTGCTGAATGCACCAAGATCAAAGGATGATGATGTTGATGTCTATGGCATTCGAAGAAGAATCACGAGTCAATGAAGAACATGTACAATGAGGTACCGAGAAGGATGTTGAGATATGGAAGCTTGGTTCATCTATTATCTTGAGCAGGTCTCCCAACCACCAACACCATTACGAGGCATACTTTGATGCCTAAGTCGAGACCACCGCATGATAAGAGGGTATTCTATCAACATGCTGCACATTCTAGACCGAAGGCACCTTTTAAGGTGATGGACCCGATAGTAGAGACTATCAAGAGGACAGCAGACAGACTGTAAGAGGTCGTGTGGGTTTGCTCCGCATATTCAGATGCTCATTAATGCCAAGTTTGGCACGGACACCTACCGTTGGATAGACCCCACTTGCCACCGCAGCCTGAACACGAAGATAACGGTTGTGATGATGAAGATGCTCCCACATCTGTAGAAGGACATGCTAAGTCCGAAGCTGCCAAACAAGCTAAAGCTGAAAAGGAAGCAAAGAAAAGCCCAAGAGCGTTGCGAACAACTTCTTGAAGCCACTCGGAGAATTGAGCTACGCTGGCCAAGATAGTGCGATCTCGGGAGAGCCTTGAGAGGATAGTTGAAGATAAGTTCCATGCTCGACGTCAAGTCGATCAAGTGCAGTCACCGTCAACAAGCTTGAGGCGACATTGAGGAAGCGAAGAGGAGAAGGCGAGAACTCATGAAGGAGATGGAAGGTGATATGGTCCAGATGACTATGAGCAGCTGCAGTGCCCACAAAGCCCAGATCATTTGCTATTCCAAAGGATGTACCCTGTGGCTACTACATCAAGACCTCCTACACTCCGTCGGTTCCCAAAGACCACTCCATATCCACTCCTCCAGCTCCACAGACTTCAGCGAAGCTTTTGCAGATGCAGCTATCTCCACTCCATCGACGCAGACAGAGCCGCCAGCAGAGTCCCGAGTGACGATTAGCTCTATACCTTCGAACTTTTGGTAACTTGTTGCCAAAGGGGAGAAATTGTATAGATCATAGGGCTTCGAGAGAGAGTGCTCGCTTTTGCTCTTTCGTTTGCGGTTTTCCTTGAGATACTTTTGAGTTCCTTGAGACATTTCGTGTGTTTGATACTACGTTTGCTCGATCTTGATGAGTGCTTGATCATACTATGCTTAATGTGTGCTTATTGCTTATCATATTCCATTCATATCGTGTATGATCATTTACTCATGTCTTGGTGATTGGGTGCATGTTATTCATTCTTATCATTTTGTGCGCTCCACCAAGATGTATGTGACATGGAAGAGTAACCCATGATTCTAATCAATTGTGCATTTGCATTCAAACGCAAATCTTAATTAATGCACAAATTTAGGGGGAGCTCTTGCTTATCACATACTTCTCAAAGCGACGATGTTATTCATTGATTATATCATTTGTCGAAGCTTTGATCTATATGTTGTCATCAATTACCAAAAAGGGGGAGATTGAAAGTGCAACTAATCCCCGGGTGGTTTTGGTAATTAATAACAACATATATATCATTGAACTAATCATTTCTTGAGAATATTTCGTAAAGTTCAATTGATATGGGTATGGCAATGACCGATGATGTGGACCCTCAAAATGCTAAGGAAAACATTGGCAAAAGCTCAAGACTCCATTTTTGGTTTAGTGATCCAAGATCACATTGAGTCCATAGGAAAGCCAATACTATTAAAAGGGGATGAGGTTATGATGATGACCTGGTTGCTCTAAGTGCTTAGTGATTTATCTCTCAAACTATCAGCAATCTATCACTCCAACATAAACTCATAAGTAATCTCGGTCCCACCGATTTCAAACTCACCACACCGAGATGAACCACCTCGACCATATACCCAAACCCTAAGAATCTCGGATTTTCCGATTCCAAACTCGGTCATACCGAAATTGGTGTTGCCAACCTTCTGTAACCTTCTGTACTCAAATCGGTGTCACCGAGATGAGAAAGTCGGTCCCACCGAGATTGGCAAACCCTAGACTTTGGAAGAATCGGACTGACCGAGATTGTAGATTTGAACTTTCGGTCTGACCGAGTTGTCAACTTCGGTCTGACCGAGATTGGTCAAATGTGTGTAACGGTTGGATTTTGTGTGGAGGCTATAAATACCCCTCCACCTCCTCTTCATTCGTGGAGAGAGCCATCAGAAAGAACTACCACTCCTACCTTACATTTCTGAGAAGAAAACTACCTACCCTTGTGTTGAGATCAAGTTATTCCACTCCCACCATATGAAACTTGATTTCTAGCCTTCCCAAGTTGCTTTCCACTCAATCCCTTCTTCCACCACAGCCAAATCAGTGAGGAGAGTTGAGTGTTGGGGAGATTATCATTTGAAGCACAAGAGCAAGGAGTTCATCATCACCAACCCCATCTATTACCTTTTGGAGGGTGGTGCCTCCTAGATTGGTTAGGTGTCGCTTGGGAGCCTCCGTCATGATGTGGAGTTGAACCAAGGAGTTTGTAAGGGCAAGGAGATCGCCTACTTCGTGAAGATCTACCCCGAGTAAGGCTAGTCCTCCGTGGGCGTAAGCCATGATGGCATAGACAAGGTTGCTTCTTCGTGGACCCTTCGTGGGTGGAGCCCTCCGTGGACTCGCGCAGCCGTTACCCTCCGTGGATTGAAGTCTCCATCAACGTGGATTGACGATAGCACCACCTATCGGAACCACGAGAAAAAATCTCCGTGTCTCCATTGCGTTTGCTCTTCTCCACCTCTCATTTTCTATACGTGCAATTTACTTTCCGCTGCCACAACTCTAGAATTGCATGTGTAGGGTGATACTTGACTTGGATATCATTGTGAACTTGCTAAGAATCTACTCCAATCAAAAGGCGAAACTTTTAAGTTGTCAAGTAGTCTAATCACCCCCCCTCTAGACATACTTCCGATCCTACAGTCTCCCTCCTTTGAATCCATTGCCACAGAAGGTCTCCACCCATCCATCCATCCCATCCACGATAAGCCTTCCGTGTGCTAGGGAACGTGGTCATACACCACCGAGTCGGTCCCTAGGGTTTTGTTCTCTGGAGGTTGAAGGTGGAGGGGAGGGAATGGAGGGAGTCGAGGGACTGTTGAGGGGTTTGAAGCTGTCGGAAGCAGAGAAGAGAGGGCTGAAGATTGGAGAGGAGGAGATAGGGAAGGCAGCGGACTGGGCGACCAATGAACCACAAGCTATGGGCAAACTCTTCTCAGAGAAACTCGCACATGCCAGCATGATTGGGCAAACGCTGGGGAGGATCTGGTGTCCCATTAAAGGCCTGGACTGCAAGGAGGTCGAGTCCAATGTGTTCTTATTTACCTTCCGTCAACCGGCGGGCTGGAGGCGAGCACTGGAGGCAGGACTGTGGTGGTTTGATAAAGAACTCTTAGTAATGGAGGATTTCGATCCGGAGAAGACAGTAAATGAATATGACTTCAATCTGATCCCAATATGGTTCCGTGTGTTTGGGCTACCACTGGGGTATATAAATAGAGCAACAGGTGAGCGCATTGGCGCGGGTTTTCATGAACTAATCTATGTAGATGTAGGGCATGATGGGAGAGTTGTGGGGAAGTACCTCCGAGTACAAGTGAAACTGAATATAAAGGAACCTATCATGAGGGGGTTCGTGCTGGACAGGGAGAGGAAATCAGATGGGAACATGCAGGTGGAGGTAGCGGAGGGGAGGACAATAGTAAGAAGAAGAAGAGGAAAGAGCTAATCTGGTGTCGGTTTGAGTATGAACACATGCCAGATTTCTGCTACACCTGCGGGAGAAGGAATGTAGCATGAAACCAGCGAGAGGTGAAACCCCCCAGCACGGCCCATGGATGAGAGCAGAGGAGAGCCACAAGAAGGAGGAAGGAGGAAGAGGTAAATGGAATGAAGGGAGACGTAGCAGCAGTGGTAGAAGTTTGAGTGGAGGGAGAGGAAGTGATGGGGTCTTTTCCCAAGGAGAACAGAGGCAATACAGCTAGGGTAGAGGTTCTGGTGGGTCGGGCAGCGATGCCTCGTCTTGGAGAAAGGAGGGGGCTGCATCAGGAAGCAATGACAAGGTAGCTGGAGGAGAGGAGAAGGAAGTAACAAGCCCGCTAAAGCTAACGGAGAAAGGAGGGGAAGAACCAGTAGGTAGTATTGCAAGAGCTCTCCAGTTTGGGACATCCACGCAGCACTCGAAGGACATTGCACCGGAGAAGCCCGACGTTGTGGTGGCTGTGTCTAACTATGCAGAACCTGGCACAGAGCCAAAAGAGTTAGCTACAGAAGGGAAACGTGACCAGGATAAGATGGAGGTTGCAGTCCGTACGGGTTTAAGTGGAGAAGAAGATAAAGGAAAGAAAGAAGGGAAGAAGTTCAGAAGGAGGGAGTGTTGGGGAACGTAGTAATTTCAAAAAATTTCCTACGCACACGCAAGATCATGGTGATGCATAGCAACGAGAGGGGAGAGTGTTGTCTACGTACCCTCGTAGACCAAAGCGGAAGCGATCACAACGTAGAGGAAGTAGTCGAACGTTCTCCTCGCGATCCAACCGATCCCAGCGCCGTTACTCGGCGCCTCCGAGTTCTTGACACACGACAGCTCGGTGGCGCCCTCGGGCTCCGATCCAGCAAAGCACCGGGAGAGAGTTCCGTCGGCCGACGGCGTGGTGGCGATCTTGATGTTCTATCGACGCAGGCTTCGCCTAAGCACCGCTACGATATGACCGAGGTGGAATATGGTGGAGGGGGCACCGACACGCTAAGGAACGATCTCAAGGATCAACTTGTGTGTTCTAGGGTGCCCTCTGCCCCGTATATAAAGGAGCAAGGGGGAGGGCCGGCCGGCCCTAGGAGGCGCGCCAAGGGAGGGGGGAGTCCTCCTCCTAGTGGGAGTAGGACTCACCTTTCCTAGTCCAACTAGGAAGGAGGAAGGGGGAAGGAAGGAGAGGGAGAGGAGAGGGAAGGGGGCGCCCCCTCCTTGTCCTATTCGGACTCCCCATGGGGGGGGGGGGCGCCACCTCCTGGTGCGGCCCTCTCTCTTCCCTCTTGGACCATTAAGGCCCATTACTTCCCGGGGTTCCGTAACCCTCCCACTCCGATTTTCTCCGAAACTTCCGGAACCTTTCCGTGTCCGAATATAGCCGTCCAATATATCAATCTTTATGTCTCGACCATTTCGAGACTCCTCGTCATGTCCGTGATCACATCCGGGACTCGAACTCCTTCGGTACATCAAAATACACAAACTCATAATATAACCGCCATCGAAACCTTAAGCGTGCGGACCCTATGGTTCGAGAACAATGTAGACTTGACCGAGACACGTCTCGGTCAATAACCAATAGCGGACCTGGATGCCCATATTGGCTCCTACATATTCTACGAAGATCTTTATCGGTCGATCCGCATAACAACATACGTTGTTCCTTTGTCATCGGTATGTTACTTGCCCGAGATTCGATCGTCGGTATCCAATACCTAGTTCAATCTCGTTACCGGCAAGTCTCTTTACTCGTTCCGTAAAACATCATCTCACAGCTAACTCATTAGTTGTAATGCTTGCAAGGCTTAAGTGATGTGCATTACCGAGAGGGCCCAGAGATACCTCTCCCACAATCGGAGTGACAAATCCTAATCTCGAAATCGCCAACCCAACATCGCCTTTGGAGACACCTGTAGTACTCCTTTATAATCACCCGATTCGTTGTGGCGTTTGGTAGTACCAAAGTGTTCCTCCGTAAACGGAGTTGCATAATCTCATAGTTATAGGAACATGTATAAGTCATGGATAAAAGCAATAGCAACATACTAAACGATCGGGTGCTAAGCTAATGGAATGGGTCATGTCAATCAGATCATTCAACTAATGATGTGGCCTTGTTAATCAAATGACAACTGCTTTGTCCATGGTTAGGAAACATAACCATCTTTGATTAACAAGCTAGTCTAGTAGAGGCATACTAGTGACACTCTGTTTGTCTATGTATTCACACAAGTATTATGTTTCCGGTTAATACAATTCTAGCATGAATAATAAACATTTATCATGAAACAAGGAAATAAATAATAACTTTATTATTGCCTCTAGGGCATATTTCCTTCAGTCTCCCACTTGCACTAGAGTCAATAATCTAGATTACATAGTAATGATTCTAACACCCATGGAGTCTTGGTGCTGATCATGTTTTGCTCGTGGAAGAGGCTTAGTCAATGGGTCTTCTACATTCAGATCCGTATGTATCTTGCAAATCTCTATGTCTCCCACCTGGACCAAGTCCCGGATGGAATTGAAGCGTCTCTTGATGTGTTTGGTTCTCTTGTGAAATCTGGATTCCTTTGCTAAAGCAATTGCTCGATAGATTGTCACAAAAGATTTTCATTGGACCCGATGCACTAGGTATGACACCTAGATCGGATATGAACTCCTTCATCCGCACTCCTTCATTAGCTGCTTCGAAGCTGCTATGTACTCCGCTTCACATGTAGATCCCGCTATGACGCTTTGTTTAGAACTGCACCAACTGACAGCTCCTCCGTTTAGTGTAAATACGTATCCGGTTTGCGATTTAGAATCGTCCGGATCGTGTCAAAACTTGCATCAACGTAACTGTTTACGATGAGCTCTTTGTCACCTCCATATCGAGAAACATATCCTTAGTCCTTTTCGTATTTCAGATGTTCTTGACCGTTGTCGATGATCCACTCTGGATTACTTTGGTACCTCCTGCTAAGCTTATAGCAAGGCACACATCAGTCTGGTACACAGATTGCATACATGATAGAGCCTATGGCTGAGGCATAGGGAACATCTTTCATTTTCTCTCTATCTTCTGCGGTGGTGGGCATTGAGTCTTACTCAACTTCACACCTTGTAACACGAGCAAGAACCCTTTCTTTGCTTGATCCATTTTGAACTTCTTCAAAATTTTGTCAAGGTATGTGCTTTGTGAAAGTCAATTAAGCGTCTTGATCTATCTCTATAGATTTTGATGCCCAATATGTAAGCAGCTTCACCGAGGTCCTTCATCGAAAAACTTTTATTCAAGTATCCCTTTATGCTATCCAGAATTCTATATCATTTCCGATTAGTAATATGTCATCTACATATAGTATCGTAAATGCTACTGAGCTCCCACTCACTTTCTTGTAAATACAAAGCTTCTCCAAAAGTCTCAGATAAACCCAAATGCTTTGATCACACTATCAAAGCGTTTATTCCAACTCCGAGATGCTTGCACCAGTCCATAAATGGATCGCTGGAGCTTGCACACTTTGTTAGCTCCGTTTGGATCGATAAAACCTTCTCGTTGCATCATATACAACTCTTCTTCCGTAAATCCATTCAGAATGCGCTTTACATCCATTTGCCAAATTTCATAATCATAAAATGCGCAATTGCTAACATGATTCGGACAGACTTAAGCATCGCTTCGGGTGAGAAGGTCTCATCGTAGTCAATCCCTTGAACTTGTCGAAACCCTTTGCGACAAGTCGAGATTTGTAGACAGTAATATTACCGTCGGCGTCGGTCTTCTTCTTGAAGATCCATTTGTTTTCTATTGCTTGCCGACCCTCGGGCAAGTCAACCAAAGTCCACACTTTGTTTTCATACATGGATCCCATCTCGATTTCATGGCCTCAAGCCATTTTGCGGAATCTGGGCTCACCATCGCTTCTTCATAGTTCGTGGGTTCATCATGATCTAGTAGCATGACTTCGAACAGGATTTCCGTACCATTCAGTGCGGATCTTACTCGGTTGATCTACGAGGTTACAGTAGTAACTTGATCTGAAGTTTCATGATCAACATCATCAACTTCCTCACTATTTGGTGTAGATGTCGCAGAAACCGTTTCGTGATAAACTACTTTCAAATAAGGGAGAAGGTACAGATTACCTCATCAAGTTCTACTTTCCTCCCACTCACTTCTTTCGAGAGAAACTCCTTCTCTAGAAAGGATCCATTCTTAGCAACAAATGTCTTGCCTTCGGATCTGTGATAGAAGGTGTACCCAAATGTCTCCTTTGGGTATCCTATGAAGACACATTTCTCGATTTGGGTTCGAGCTTATCGGTTGAAGCTTTTTCACATAAGCATCGCATCCCCAAACTTTAAGAAACGACAACTTTGGTTTCTTGCTAAACCATAGTTCATAAGGTGTCGCCTCAACGGATTTTGACGGTGTTCTATTCAGTGTGAATGCGGCCGTCTCAAGAGCATAACCCCAAAACGATAGCGGTAAATCTGTAAGAGACATCATAGATCGCACCATATCTAGTAAAGTGCGATTATGACGTTCGGACACACCATTATGCTGTGGTGTTCCGGGTGGCGTGAGTTGCGAAACTATTCCGCATTGTTTCAAATGTAGACCAAACTCGTAACTCAAATATTCGCCTCCACGATCAGATTGTAGAAACTTTATTTTCTTATTACGATGATTTTCAACTTCACTCTGAAATTCTTTGAACTTTTCAAATGTTTCAGACTTATGTTTCATTAAGTAGATATACCCATATTTGCTTAAATCATCTGTGAAGGTGAGAAAATAACGATATCCGCCACGAGCCTCAACATTCATCGGACCACATACATCTGTATGTATGATTTCCAACAAATCTGTTGCTCTCTCCATAGTACCGAGAACGGGTTCTAGTCATCTTGCCCATGAGGCACGGTTCGCAAGTGCCAAGTGATTCATAATCAAGTGACTCCAAAAGTCCATCAAGATGGAGTTTCTTCATGCGCTTTATACCGATATGACCTAAACGAGCGATTACCACAAATAAGTTGCACTATCATTATCAACTCTGCATCTTTTGGCTTCAACATTATGAATATGTGTATCACTACTATCGAGATTCATTAAAATAGACCACTCTTCAAGGGTGCATGACCATAAAAGATATTACTCATATAAATAGAACAACCATTATTCTCTCGATTTAAATGAATAACCGTCTCACATCAAACAAGATCCAGATATAATGTTCATGCTCAACGCGCACCAAATAACAATTATTTAGGTCTAAAACTAATCCCAAGGTAGATGTAGAGGTAGCGTGCCGATCGCGATCACATCGACTTTGGAACCATTTCCCACGCATCGTCACCTCGTCCTTTGCCGGTGTTAAGCAATCCGTAGTCCTGTTTGAGTTGCAAATATTAGCAATGAACCAAGATCAAATACCAGTGCTCTGTGAGCTCTAGTAAGGTACACATCAATAACATGTATATCACATATACCTTTGTTCACCTTGCCATCCTTCTTATCCGCCAAATACTTGGGGCAGTTCCGCTTCAAAGGACTACCGCTTGCGGTAGAAGCACTCGTTTCAAGTTTAGGTCCAGACTTGGGTTTCTTCTCTGAGCAAAGAACTTGTTTGCTGTTCTTCTTGAAGTTCCTTCTTCTTCCCTTTACCTTTCTTCTTGAAACTAGTGGTCTTATTGACCATCAACACTTGATGCTCCTTCTTGATTTCTACCTCCGCAGCCTTTAGCATTGGGAAGAGCTCAGGCATAGTCTTTACTAACCCTTGCATATTATAGTTCATCACGAAGCCTTTGTAGCTTGGTGGCGTGATTGAAGAATTACATCAATGACACAATCATCCGGAAGATTAACTCCCGTTGAGTCAAGTGATTGTAATACCGGACATTACGAGTATGTGCTCATTGACGTACCCATTCTCTTCCATCTTGCAGCTATAGAACTTATTGGAGACTTCATATCTCTCAATCCGGGCATTCTGTTGAAATATCAACTTCAACTCTGGAACATCTCATATGCTCCATGACGTTCAAAACGCCGTTGAAGACCCGTTCTAAGCCGTAAAGCATGGCACATCGAACTATAGAGTAGTCATCGCTTTGCTCGCCAGACGTTCTTAACGCCGTCGGTTGCATCAGATCAAGCAGTTCGCACCCAGCGGTGCATCCAGACGTAACTCTTCAGGCAGCAATGAGGATAATCCTCGAGTTCTGGACCCAATCCGTGTAATTGCTACCATCATCTTTCAACTTTGCTTTCTCAAGGAACGCATTAAAATTCAACGGAACAACAACACGAGCCATCTATCTACAAACAAACATAGACAAGCAAGATACTATCAGGTACTAAGTTCATGATAAATTTAAGTTCAATTAATCATATTACTTAAGAACTCCCACTTAGACAGACATCTCTCTAGTCATCTAAGTGATCACGTGATCCAAATCTACTAAACCATAACCGATCATCACGTGAGATGGAGTAGTTTTCAATGGTGAACATTTTATGTTGATCATATCTACTATATGATTCACGCCGACCTTTCGGTCTCCGTGTTCCGAGGCCATATCTGCATATGCTAGGCTCGTCAAGTATAACTCGAGTATTCTGCGTGTGCAAAACTGGCTTGCACCCGTTGTAGATGGACGAGAGCTTATCACACCCGATCATCACGTGATGTCTCGGACAACGAACTTTGGCAACGGTGCATACTCAGGGAGAACACTACTTGATAATTTTAGTGAGAGATCATCTTAAAATGCTACCGTCAATCAAAGCAAGATAAGATGCATAAAGGATAAACATCACATGCAATCAATATAAGTAATATGATATGGCCATCATCATCTTGTGCTTGTGATCTCCATCTCCGAAGCACCGTCGTGATCACCATCGTCACCGGCGCGACACCTTGATCTCCATCGTAGCATCGTTGTCGTTCGCCATCTATTGCTTCTCGACTATCGCTACCGCTTAGTGATAAAGTAAAGCAATTACAGATGCGTTGCATTTCATACAATAAAGCGACAACCATATGGCTCCAGCCGATTGCCGATAACCGGTTACAAAACATGATCATCTCATACAATAAAATATAGCATCACGTCTTGACCATATCACATCACAACATGCCCTGCAAAAACAAGTTAGACGTCCTCTACTTTGTTGTTGCAAATTTTACGTGGCTGCTACGGGCTTAAGCAAGAACCAATCTCACCTACGCATCAAAACCACAACGATACTTCGTCAAATAGACTCCGTTTTAACCTTCTCAAGGACCGGGCGTAGCCACACTCGGTTCAACTAAAGTGAGAGAGACAGACACCCGCCAGCCACCTTTAAGCATGAGTGCTCGTAACGGTGAAACCAGTCTCGCGTAAGCGTACGCGTAATGTCGGTCCGGGCCGCTTCATCTCACAATACCGCTGAACCAAAGTATGACATGCTTTGGTAGGCAAGTATGACTTGTATCGCCCACAACTCACTTGTGTTCTACTCGTGCAAAACATCAAACCATAAAAACCTAGGCTCGGATGCCACTGTTGGGGAACGTAGTAATTTCAAAAAAATTCCTACGCACACGCAAGATCATGGTGATGCATAGCAACGAGAGGGGAGAGTGTTGTCTACGTACCCTCGTAGACCGAAGCGGAAGCGATCACAACGTAGAGGAAGTAGTCGTACTTTCTCCTCGCGATCCAACTGATCCCAGCGCCGTTACTCCGGCGCCTCCGAGTTCTTGACACACGTACAGCTCGGTGACGCTCCTCGGGCTCCGATCCAACAAAGCACCGGGGAGAGAGAGTTCCGTCAGCACGACGGCATGGTGACGATCTTGATGCTCTACCGACACAGGGCTTCGCCTAAGCACCGCTATGATATGACCGAGGTGGAATATGGTGGAGGGGGGCACCGCACACGGCTAAGGAACGATCTCAAGGATCAACTTGTGTGTTCTAGGGTGCCCCTCTGCCCCCGTATATAAAGGAGCAAGGGGGAGGGCCGGCCGGCCCTAGGAGGCGCGCCACGGGAGGGGGGAGTCCTCCTCCTAGTGGGAGTAGGACTCCCCTTTCCTAGTCCAACTAGGAAGGAGGAAGGGGGAAGGAAGGAGAGGGAGAGGGAGAGGGAAAGGGGGGCCGCGCCCCCCCTCCTTGTCCTATTCGGACTCCCCATGGGGGGGCACGCGCCACCTCCTGGTGCGGCCCTCTCTCCCCCCTCTTGGCCCATTAAGGCCCATTACTTCCCGAGGGTTCCGGTAACCCCTCCCAAGCACTCCGGTTTTCTCCGGACACTTCGGAACCTTTCCGTGTCCGAATATAGCCGTCCAATATATCAATCTTTATGTCTCGACCATTTCGAGACTCCTCGTCATGTCCGTGATCACATCCAGACTCGAACTCCTTCGTACATCAAAATACACAAACTCATAATATAACCGCCATCAAACCTTAAGCGTGCGGACCCTATGGTTCGAGAACAATGTAGACATGACCGAGACACGTCTCCGGTCAATAACCAATAGCGGGACCTGGATGCCCATATTGGCTCCTACATATTCTATGAAGATCTTTATCGGTCGACCGCATAACAACATACGTTGTTCCTTTGTCATCGGTATGTTACTTGCCGAGATTCGATCGTCGGTATCCAATACCTAGTTCAATCTCGTTACGCAAGTCTCTTTACTCGTTCCGTAATACATCATCTCACAGCTAACTCATTAGTTGTAATGCTTGCAAGGCTTAAGTGATGTGCATTACCGAGAGGGCCCAGAGATACCTCTCCGACAATCGGAGTGACAAATCCTAATCTCGAAATCGCCAACCCAACATCCGCCTTTGGAGACACCTGTAGTACTCCTTTATAATCACCCGATTCGTTGTGACGTTTGGTAGTCCCCAAAGTGTTCCTCCGTAAACGGAGTTGCATAATCTCATAGTTATAGGAACATGTATAAGTCATAGATAAAAGCAATAGCAACATACTAAACGATCGGGTGCTAAGCTAATGGAATGGGTCATGTCAATCAGATCATTCAACTAATGATGTGACCTTGTTAATCAAATGACAACTCCTTTGTCCATGGTTAGGAAACATAACCATCTTTGATTAACAAGCTAGTCTAGTAGAGGCATACTAGTGACACTCTGTTTGTCTATGTATTCACACAAGTATTATGTTTCCGGTTAATACAATTCTAGCTTGAATAATAAACATTTATCATGAAATAAGGAAATAAATAATAACTTTATTATTGCCTCTAGGGCATATTTCCTTCTGGGAGAGGGTGGAAAGCGGTGTTCAACATGAACAACTGGGGGTGAAACTCGGGAAGAGGGACGGGGACTGCATGGAGGTGGATGAACCAACTTTGGCGAAGAAGAGCAAGGCGGAACCAGCAGCAGCTTGGAAGAAAGAGGAGGGAAGGATGGTGGGTCAGTAGTGGACGAGCACAACATGATCATATCGGCCGGGTTGCAAGTGCAGCCCTGCCGAGAGCAATGAAACTCGTAAGTTGGAACTGCCGGGGACTCGGGAATGGCCCGACAGTTCAATCTCTTCTCGAACTGGGAAGAATGGAGGAACCCGATATCTTATTTCTGTGTGAGACTAGGCTGAGGGAGAAGGAGCTGGGAAGATTTCAGTGGCTGTTGGGGCTCGCCAATATGGTCGCTTGGAAGGATGAAGGGAGCGGGAGAGGGGTGGCAATGTTCTGGAGGCAGGGAGTTGACATCACCCTTCGATCATACATGAGGAGGCATGTGGATGTGGATGTAAAAAGGGAGGATGGTTCGGTCTGGCGTCTAACGGGGGTGTATGGAGAATCTGAATTGAGGAGGAAAGCAGAAACGTGGAGACTGTTAAAAATTCTAAAGCAACAACATCAAGCATCCAGGCCATGGCTGTGCTTTGGCGACCTTAACAAAATTCTAGCAAGCAACGAGAAGGTGGGAGGTGCAGTTCGGCCGCAGCACTACCTTGATGCGTTCAGGGAGGCACTTGACCATTGTAACTTGTGGGATATTGGGTATGAAGGAGATATCTTCACTTGGAGAAATCATAGTAAGGAGTTGCGGACATATATTTGTGAGCGGATTGATAGGGTAGTGGCGAATAAGGAGTGGTGTGACATGTTTCCACAGTTTGGAGTTATCAACAGAGAATCACGACACTCGGACCATCGTCCGATAATTGTGCAGCTGGAAGGGGAGGAGAAGAAATGGAGGGCTGGAGATAAAAACTTTTGGTTTGAGGCTCGTTGGTTGCAGGAGGAGGGGTGTGGGGAGGTGATCAAGAGTGCTTGGGAGAGAGGTTGGGAAGGAGGAGGGGGAAATGTAGCCGAAGCCCTAAAGATGGTAGCTGTGCAGATGGGGACGTGGAGCAAAGAGGTGGTGGGTGAGCTCGAAGAGAGGATCAAGAAGGCACGTAAGGAGTTGGAGAGGTGCATGAAGGAGTCGGTGTCGGATGGGAAAATAAAGGAGGAAGCTAGATTGAGGGCTCTAGTCCACGATCTAAAGGAGAAGAAGTATACAAAGTTGAAGCAACGAGCTCATATGTGGTGGCTGAAGGGGGGCAACCGTAACATCAAATACTTGCAGTCGGTGGCGTCTTCTAGGAAGAGAACAAATAGGCTCAAGGAGATCATAAGGGAGAGTGGAGAAGTAGGATAAGAGGGTGAGGATTTAACTAACTACGTGTGCTCCTTTTTTCAGGAACTTTTTACGTCCTCCAACCCCCACTGAGTGCCTGAGTTGATCAACAAGGTCGAACCGCGAGTGGCTCCTGACATGCATGCAATACTTGACGCAAAGTTTACTCGGGAAGAAATTAAGGCGGCACTTGATCATATCGGCGATCTCAAGGCGCCGGATCGTGATGGGATGCCGGCAGTTGTTTTCAAGAGGCATTGGCATTTCATGGGAGATAAGATAGTGGAAGAGGTGCTAGCGCTCCTGAATGGAGGAGAAATTCCAGAAGGGTGGAATGATACAATGGTCGTGCTCATACCAAAGGTTAAGAACCCGAGAAGGATCAAGGATCTACGACCAATTAGTCTTTGCAATGTGTTGTACAAACTGGTGTCAAAAGTCATTGCAAATCGCCTGAAGATAATTCTACCTGACATTATTTCAGAGAACCAAAGTGCGTTTGTGCCGGGAAGGCTTATCACAGATAACATTCTTATAGCCTATGAACTCTCCCACTACTTGATGAACAAGAGAACCGGCAAGGTTGGATATGCGGCGGTCAAAGCAGACATGAGTAAAGCAGACGACAGGGTAGAATGGTGTTTCTTGCAGGCTATGATGATCAAGCTAGGCTTTAGCAGAAGGTGGGTCGAGCTAGTAATGAAGTGTGTAAGGACAGTGCGTGTTGGGGAACGTAGTAATTTCAAAAAAATTCCTACGCACACGCAAGATCATGGTGATACATAGCAACGAGAGGGGAGAGTGTTGTCTACATACCCTCGTAGACCGAAGCGAAGCGTTGGACGCAACGAGAGGAAGTAGTCGACGTCCTCCCGGTCCAACCGATCCAAGCACCGCACTCGGCACCTCCGAGTTCTTGACACGCGTGCAGCTCGATGGCGCACCCTCGATCTCTAATCCAATAGAGGCTCGAGGGGAGTTCCGTCAAGACGACGGCGTGGTGGCGATCTTGATGTTCTCTGTCGAGGGCTTCGCCTAAGCACCGCTACAATATGATCGAGGTGTAATATCGTGGAGGGGGCACTGCACACGGCTAAGGAACGATCAATGATCAACTTGTGTGTCCTAGGGTGCCCCCTACCCCCGTATATAAAGGAGGGAGGGAGGAGGTGGCTGGCCCAAGGGGGACGCGCCATAGGGGAGGGGGAAACCTACTCCAAGTAGGTTTCCCTCTCTTTTCCTTATCTTATTTGGAGGGGGAAGGAAAGAGTACTAGTATTAGGAAGTACTACTAGTAGTAGTAATAGGAAGAGGGGGAAGGAGAAAGGAAAGGGGGGGCCGGCCCCCCTCCCCAATTCGGATTGGGCTTGGGGCGCGCCTCCTCCCTTGTTGCTTCTCCCTTCCTCCTACATGGGCCCAATAAGGCCCATATACCTCCCGGGGTTCCAGGTAACCTCCGGAGCTCCAAACTTCTCCGGAACCTTTCCGGTGTCCAAATATATCCGTCCAATATATCAATCTTTATGTCTCGACCATTTGAGACTCCTCGTCATGTCCGTGATCATATCCGAACTCCAACAACCTTCGTACATCAAAATACATAAACTCATAATATAACAAATCATCGAAACCTTAAGCGTGCGGACCCTACGGTTCGAGAACAATGTAGACATGACCGAGACATGTCTCCGGTCAATAACCAATAGCGGGACCTGGATGCCCATATTGGTTCCTACATATTCTACTGAAGATCTTTATCAATCAAACCGCACAACAACATACGTTGTTCCTTTGTCATCGGTATGTTACTTGCCCGAGATTCGATCGTCCGTATCCAATACCTAGTTCAATCTCGTTACCGGCAAGTCTCTTTACTCGTTCCGTAATACATCATCTCACAACTAACTCATTAGTTGAAATGCTTGCAAGGCTTAAGTGATGTGTATTACCGAGAGGGCCCAGAGATACCTCTCCGACATTCGAGTGACAAATCCTAATCTCGAAATCGCCAACTCAACAAGTACCTTTGGAGACACACTGAGAGCACCTTTATAATCACCCGATTCACGTTGTGACATTTGGTAGCACACAAAGTGTTCCTCCGTAAACGGAGTTGCATAATCTCATAGTCATAGGAACATGTATAAGTCATGAAGGAAGCAATAGCAACATACTAAACGATCGGGTGCTAAGCTAACGGAATGGGTCATGTCAATCAGATCATTCAACTAATGATGTGATCTCATTAATCAAATAACAACTCCTTGTTTATGGTTAGGAAACACAACCATCTTTGATTAACAAGCTAGTCAAGTAGAGGCATACTAGTGACACTCTGTTTGTCTATATATTCACACATGTATTATGTTTCCGATTAATACAATTCTAGCATGAATAATAAACATTTATCATGATATAAGGAAATAAATAATAACTTTATTATTGCCTCTAGGGCATATTTCCTTCAGTCTCCCACTTGCACTAGAGTCAATAATCTAGATCACATCACCATGTGATTAACATCGATAATTCACATCATCATGTGTGTCGTGGATTTGTCACGGCAGATGTCCTAGCGTAAGGACTTAGTCGTGGAGCCATCGCTACGGGTTTACTTGCAGGGGTTAAAGCGGACACAAAGACACAAGGGTTTTATACTAGTTCGGCCCCTTCGATGAAGGTAAAAGCCTACGTCTAGTTGTGATGGAATTGATGTAGTCTCGATGGCTAGGGGCAAACAAGCTTCGCCTAGGCACGAGTTGTAGTTGTCATCCCACTCGAACTGCCGCCGGTCGTCCCTTATATACACGAGTGGCGCCTGTCGGTTCATAGAGTCCCAACCGTTCATACTGTATCCCGGTTGGTATCTCTCTTCCTAACTTACAATACAAGTTATACATCCGGCGGTTTACGGCTACAAGCTCTAAATCGACTATAGGCCTTGGGCCTTTTTTTATATACCACTAACGGAGTTAACCTGCCCAAGCTGGCGGTTTACACCTAGTGGTAATATCCCCAACATTAGGCCCCGCATTGATTTGAAAAATGGTTCATGTCAATCCTTCACGAGCTTGTATCTTGGACATCTTACGTTGTTTGGTAAACCGCCATGTCATCGTTGCTTCGTCATCAAACCGCATGACGTCATCCCGAGATTTTACCCTTTATAACGCCTTCTTTAATGGCGCCTCGGATCCACGACTTGACCTAGCTTTATTGCCTTATAAATAAGACCGAGGGTCATTCTTTTCCTCCTTCGCTTCCTCTTCTTCGTCTTCCTCGCCGCTGCCCTCGAGCTCGCCATTGTCATCGACTCGCTTCATCTAGGCCAGATCGACCAACGCATTCGTAACACCGCGGCCTCTTTCTCGCATCTTCTCCATTCTGGTAAGCTTCTTCCCTTTCTTAAATCTGTTTACGTACTTAGATCTGTTTTAGGGTTCTAGCTTCGTCTTTGTGTTCTTGACGTCTTCCTCTATCCTTTTAACTTTTGAACTACTGCTGTGAATCTGCGCGCATCAATAGCGACTCCAACGCGTCCATTGCACTTTCTAATCTTAGGTCCATGGATCTTACGCACATATATCATCACGTATTCCACTTCATTTCTTCTTTACCTTAGCGAAATATTTCTGTTTTCGAAACCGGCGTTTGATCCGTAATAATCATGGAATCTTGTGAAACTTGTTTCTGTCAACTGTCCATAGCTTCAATCACCTCCAAGGCCCAGACCAGGCGGTTTAACTCATCATAAGAAAAAGCTGCTAAACCGGCACAGGCACACCATTAGTCCCCTTGTTGAACCGCCAGAGCTCATCTGATATTATATCAAAAAGAACCGGTTTATAAATACCACCTCTGGTTTATCATAACTTAGATCAATTACTTTGTAACAAACATGCTCTTGAACCGGATCCGTTACTTTTGTAGATCCTATCATGGCCAAACAAGTGTACGAATGCAACTGGGTTCCTTCCCGCGTCTCCGAGACACAACTGAAAGAACTGGTATCAATTGGCGCTTTAGGTGACCAAGATACAGTCCACTGGAGGGTTCTGGAGAGGAATGTCCTCCCTCCTCGTGAAGGGAAGTTGTAGTTTTGCGGATCACTTGGCCCGGGCTTCAAACCGCCTGGTTCAAAATTTTACCGGACGTGTTGGCCAATTTTCAACCGTCCCCAAGACATTGGCCCCAACTCCGTCACCAACCTGTGCCACTTTCAAGTGCTATCCAAGCATATCTGCAAGAGGAACTGTCATTGAACTGTTTAGAGATCTCTTCCATCTAAACCGTCGTCTCAATTCATCGACGGCCCCAATGAGTAATTAGGCGGTATGGCTATCCGTAAAAGGAAGGAGATCACCTATCCCCATGTCAAACTCCATACTCACCCCAAAGAGTGGAATGCGACTTGGTTCTACTGCAAAGATACTTCTCCTGAAGGTGAAAATCCTTTACCTGGCTTTCGTCCAGAGCGGCTAAGCAATACTCATCCCTTTCCTCAAAGACTAAGTGCCAATGAAAGAAGCAAATACGCCCCACAACTGTCCAAGCTCCGAGCCTTTATGGCCAATGGTCTGACTGGAATTGATCTTGCACGCTGCTGGTTATCTTGGGGCATACTGCCTTTGAGCCAGCGCTCCGGTTTAATGTGCCAGTATACTGGCAGTGTCGACGACCCACTCCAACACACCAAGCTTGAACTTTCTGATGATGAAGTTACGGATTCAGTAAGGAGAATGCTGAACGAACCGGAGCATCTTTGTGCTCAAACCGGTTTAGCTCCTTACTGCACCACCAACAAACCTCCTGCGGTAAGTCCCTAACTGCTTCATCATTAAACCGATTATTGCTTCATGTATCCAACATTTAATTATCTACTGCTTGTGGTGACAATCCGTTCGGAGCAAGAAACTTTCCCAAGACAAAGCGGATAAAGCTGGGCGCCAAACCGCCCAAAACAAAAGTTGTCAAGAAATCAGCCCACAAGAGAAAGACCCTTTGCTTCATCTAACCCGCCATTGACGATGATGTGGGTAATCCGAACTTGATTCTCTTGGCTTGCTTTTTACCGCCTTATTGATGATGATGCTTGTCGGGATGGCCTGAAGCCAACAATGCAGGATTTGCCGAGGTAACTATTCTTTCTTCGATTCAACAAATTTGCCTTCACCAAAATTCCATTTGGCAAACCGGAAAGTTAACTTTTCTCACCCTCTTGCTTACTTGGATCCCAAACTTCTTATGAAGACACAGCAACATGAAGCTCGCCGCACAACCCGCACGAAGGATGTAGTTACCTCTGCGGTTTACCAAACAGCCCGGTTCGAAGCGCCGCACCGAGGTTTCCGACTCTTTTATTGCTTTAAATTCCAAAGCGGGTTTCTTCCATCAACCTCTTAATCCGTCCGACTCCGATTATCAGGTTACTTCTCATTCATCCTCTGGCGAATCCTCAGCCACTCAGCTGCCGCCATTGAAAATAGCCGCTGGGTAAGTCAATACGGCCATATGCTTTCTGATACCTTCTGTAATGGATATGCTTTTTCCTGACTTTTGTCTCTTCAGAACCAAACCGAAACCCAGCAAGAAGGCCCGCTTGGACAAAACAATTGAAGAGGCTGCCGCTTGGATCATGAGCGGCGCGGATCTCAGCGTTGCCTCTGAAGATATTCCCAATGACCCTCCGGTTCAAGAGGAGGTTATTCCTGAAGAGAGGCCTGTCAACACTTCAATCTCTGCTGATCCACCTGCCAGCAATGTCCGGTTTGAAAAGCCTCGCAGCCCTACTGAAACAGCCGTGCCCACTCAATCCGTCGAGTTGAAAGACGATGACGTTGTGATTACTGGTATGGGCCGCTCTGAACCGGGGAATCCTGCAACCTTAACCCGGCATACCATGAAAGAGGATTCTTCTACTTTGAATAAAGGAAAGTGGGCTGTCGAGCTGGAAACATATGCCGCTTTAAGCGCCCAAGATCTTCATTCTGGATATCTGAACCGCTTTACAAAGAGCCGTGACTATGAAGCTGGCTCGGTCAAATTAATGAGGACAAGTTTGAGGTAACTCACTCCTTTCCTTATCACCAAGATATTAATCCTTGTAGCCCCCAAGGGCGGTTTGTAATCTTGATCAAACCGGGACTTGATTATTTTCTTGATCCATTTTGACATCTACCGCATAACCTCAAGGGCGGTTTAACTCATACTTAAACCGTACTTCAATATAACCTTGCGAAACATTGGTAGAATCAAATAGCCATTAGCCCCAAGTGCCAAGTTGAATGCTTGTATTAAGCTTGGGACTTTGCCATGTAATAGCAATAGAAAAATTGAAGGTACATTAGCCCCCAAGTGTCAAGCATATAAGCTGCGTTGTGTGGTTGGGACTTTGACTTGAATGCTAGCTGAACATCTTGTCAATGCACAGCCGAGGTGAAAATCAAAGACGATCGGATTGCCGATTCTGATGACTTTGCAAACCCAAAGAGGCGAAACAGAGAAGGCCAAGAAAGAGTTAACCATGCCTTGACCGCTGCTGAATAGGTGAAGGAAAGTATGAAGAAAGAACAGCAGTGCGGGCCACCGAAAAGGCCAATTTGCTCAAGCAGGCGTAAATCTGTCAAGCTGCCCTTAAACCGTGGTGGATGATCGACACCGTGAAGCGGCAAGTACATTCCATGATTTGCAGCCATCTTGATAAGCTCCTGTGAATAATTGTGATATGTTGTACTTGCTGCCTTATTAGTCCGGTTTAAAACTATCCCTTTATTGTATGTAGGCACACGCGTTGGGCACTTGGGAAATGACGTGCGGAAGAAACTGAAGGCTGTCTACACTTTAGTTGAGCAGTTATATACCGGAGCCCAGCGCGTTATCACCACAATGTCACATAACAATCCAGCGCCTTCCCTGATTCAAGATACTCTGAACGGCTATCAATCCTTCCTTCCCGGATTGAAGAGGTGAAGAAATCTGCTACACGAACCGGAGCCATCAGCGCCTTGATCCGAGCCAAGGCATGGGTACGATTTTTGATCCCGTGGAAGCAGCTCAAGGCTATCCCAGCGTGAAAGAAGATGGCTCGATTTGATGAAGAGGACTTGCGGGCGATAAACCATGCGATGCGCCTACCGGCTTGTCAATTGGCGAAGAAGCCGACTTGGAGCATTACCAAGCACAATATAATGATCGTAACAAGCGAGTGTCCGCCTAACCTTTGAACCGAAAACCTGATCCCTCAATCCGTAAGCATACTTACGCACCCGACATTGAACCGTCGTCTTTGATTCACGAAGAGGCTGTTTTCCAAGCGCTAATGGGAATCGATGGACTATCGTGGATTTCCACCAATGGTTAGGGATGAAGATCTTTGAAGCGGCGGAAGATGAAGAACAGTCTTGAACCGTAGCGGGTTAAACATCTCGTCGTGGGCGGTTTGCCCAAAGAACGATGATCTCATTTAGGCAATCGTGTTGCCTTGTAATAGCCTTTAGTTAAAACTTTACGCTGGATATGCCTTCGTGCATAGGTGAAACTTTTGTTTGATTCATACTCCCTGCAACCAGAAAAATTGAACCTCGGTGGCGGTGACACCGCCAGCCGGTTTATGGTATTTCATATATATATATATATATATATATCGAAAATCAACAAGGATACAAATACCTGCCGTATCTGGGCATGAAGCTGGCGTAGCCAAACTTTGAAGCGGAGGTCTTTAAAAACCATGACCGTCTGGGGAGATAATAACTCCCATATAACCGTGCTAAGCAGCACAAGCCCCCGTGTTATTCCAAGAGGATGAACCGGAAGAAAGGTAAACCGGGCAGATAAAAACTCCGGTGTAATACCAAACCGTGTCCTGTCAGTTTGTGACTGACAGCTAAACCGGATAAAAATATTCGTCGGGTTAAAAAACGCAACAAAAAATCGAATACCAATTATGTGAAAATATGGCAACAAAGGCAATAACTCTTTGCAAAAGTAAAGCTTCATGGAGCTGGTCAGATGGCATTACCATGGTCGACGCAACCAAGCCCCGAAGCGTAGCGATGGTGCTAGTCGGCCAGTCCCCAAAGACTCTTGGCGAGTACGCCGCCAAGTGGCATGACATTGGTTCGGGTTCGACCAAGCCCCCAAATGACTCTGGCCCTATTGGCCAACCAAGAGGCGTGACCGGTTCAGACGTGACCGTGTTCCCAAATGATCTGGTGGCTTTCGCCTATCAAGAGGTGTTGCATTGGTTCGACACGACCAAGCCCCAAGTGATAAATATAAGCTGTCAAGGGGTAAACCGGAGGCCGCTTTAAAAATGTAAACACTCCATGTAACCACACATGAGAAGAAAGACAGAGACCCGCTTTAGCCGAGGCTCCGTTTTTATTATATCGAAGATAATATATACATTGTCATGCTATGTACATAATCTGAGCCGATGACTCAAGTGTAGTAAGGTCGAAGATGAGCTATATTCCACGGCCTATTGGTCTCCTCCTCTGATGTACGTGAGTCTTTATGCTCTCGAATATCAATCAGATAGTATGATCCGTTGTGTAGATTCTTGCTGACCACAAAAGGTCCTTCCCAAGGTGGGGATAACTTGTGCATATCTGCCTGGTCTTGGATGAGACGAAGCACCAAATCTCCTTCCTGAAAGGCTCTGGTTTTAACTCGGCGACTGTGATAACGACGAAGATCTTGCTGGTAAATCGCTGAACGAGCGGCTGCCATATCACGCTCCTCATCCAATAGGTCCAAAGCGTCCTGCCGTGCCATCTCGTTGTCCGCTTCAACATAAGCTGCTACACGAGGCGAGTCATGCCGAATATCGCTGGGGAGAACTGCCTCTGCTCCGTAGACCATGAAGAACGGCGTATAGCCAGTGGACCGGTTTGGCGTAGTATTAATACTCCATAACACCGATGGTAACTCTTCTACCCAGCACCCTGGCGTTCTCTGTAATGGAACCATAAGCCGAGGTTTGATACCTCGTAAGATCTCTTGATTGGCTCGTTCTGCCTGCCCGTTGGACTGGGGATGCGCCACTGACGACACGTCAAGCCGGATGTGCTCGCGTTCACAGAACTCTTTCATAGCCCCCTTGGATAGATTAGTGCCATTATCAGTAATTATACTGTGTGGAAAGCCAAACCGAAAATCACCTTTTGATGAACTGCATCACCGCTGTTCTGCATCACACTTATCGACGGTTCGCTTCAACCCACTTGGTGAACTTGTCCACCGCCACCAACAAGTGGGTCTTCTTATCCTTGGATCGTTTAAAGGGTCCAACCATATCCAGCCCCAAATGCAAACGACCACGTTATTGGGATCATCCTCAATTCTTGTGCGGTACATGAGCACGCCTTGAAAATTTCGACATCCATCACACCGTTTAACCAAATCCTCCGCATCGGCATGGGCGATCAACCAAGAAAATCCGTGGACGGAACGCCGCCACTGGGACTTTGAACCGCGTGATGTCCACAATCCCCTTCATGGATTTCCCTTAAAATTTCACAGCCTTCCTTAGGGGAAACACAGCGTTGAAATGCCCCTGACACACTACAATGATGTAGCTCACCATTAAGAATCGTCATAGATTTTGAGCGCTGGATTATCTGTCTGGCCAGAACCTCATCTTCTGGCAACTCCCCTCGAGTCATATACGCAAGGTAAGGAATCGTCCAATTCGGAATAGCATGTAACGCTGCCACCAACTGAGCCTCCGGATCAGGAATAGCCAAATCCGCTTCACCAGGGAGCTGGACCGACGGGTTGTGCAAGGCGTCCAAAAGACATTAGGCGGGACGGTTTACGCCGAGAACCCAACCGGCTTAAAGCGTCTGCCGCCGTTCTTCCGCGATCCACATGATCCACTTGATAGCCCTTGAAGCAACCTGCGATATTATCCACTTCTCGACGATATGCGGCCATGAGGGGTCCTTAGAATCCCAAGTGCGGATACTTGCCGGGCCACCAGTCCGAGTCACCAAAGCACTTAACCCGCTTAAATTCATCTCCTTAGCCATCCGGAGACCATGGAGCAAGGCTTCAGACTCAGCTGCATTATTAGTACAAGGGAACATTAAGCGGAGAACGTAATAAAACTTATCACCTCGTGGGGAAGTTAAAACGACTCCACCCCGAGCCTTCAACCGCTGGATCCGTCGAAATGAATAGTCCAAGATGTGTGATCCGGCTTCTCCTCTGGCGCTTTGAACTCCGTCTAGTCATTAATGAAATCAACAAGTGCTTGTGACTTCAACGCGTGCGTGGTATATACTTTAGTCCATGCGCCCAAGCTCGATGGCCCACTTTGCAATCCGGCCAGTCGCCTCTCGGTTCTGTATGATATCACCCAAAGGAGCTGAACTAACCACTGTGATAGGGTGCCCTTGGAAATATTGCTTCATTTCGGTCGCTATAAAAACACCATAGACTAGCTTCGCCAATGCGGATATCTCGCTTGGACTCAATAAGCACCTCATCGATATAATAAACCGGCCGTTGAACCGGATACTCCCTGCCTGCCTCCTTGCGCTCTACCACAATGGCCACGCTTACTGCTCGAGCATTGGCTGCTACATATAACAACAACGGTTCCTTGTCAACCGGAGCCGCAAGAACAGGCGGATTGGCCAATTGCCGCTTTAGATCCTCAAATGCTTCGTCGTGAGCGGACTCGCACAAAATTATCTGTCTTCCTTAGCATCTGGTATAAGGGAATGGCCTTCTCTCCGAGGCGGCTGATAAACCGGCTCAACGCTGCGATCCTGCCCGCCAGACGCTGAACATCATTGATACATTTCGGTTTAGCCAAGGAAGTGATAGCTTTAATTTTCTCCGGATTAGCTTCAATTCTCTGTTAGACACCAGAACCCCAATAACTTGCCACCGGAACACCAAAAACACACTTGGCGGATTAAGCATCATCTTATAAATGCATAAGTTGTCAAAGGTTTCTTCAAATCTTCCACCAAGGTCTCCTTTTGTCTTGATTTCACCACAATATCATCTACGTAGGCATGCACATTACGGCCGATCTGCGTGTGCAGCAATTCTGACACACCGCCGATAAGTAGCTCAGGCACTCTTGAGCCCAAAAGGCATAGATACATAGCGTAAGGCTCCAAAGGAGTTATAAACACGCTTTCTCCTGGTCCTTAACCGCCATTTTGATCGATGATATCCAGAGTATCGTCCAAAAACTTAAACGCTCACATCTCTGCCGTGGCATCAATAATCTAATCAATGCGGGGAGGGCAAAGGATCTGCTTTGGACAAGCCTTGTTAAGATCTGTGTAGTCCACACACATACGCCAGTGCCATTTTCTTAAGGACTAGCACCGGATTAGCAAGCCACTCGATGAAACACCTCAATGATAAAGCCAGCCGCCGAAGCCTCGGCTACTTCTTCTCAATGGCCTTGCGCCTCTCTTCATTAAACCGGCGGAGGAACTGTTTCACGGTTTATACTTAGGATCCACATTAAGTGTGTGCTCACGAGTTCCCTCAGACACCCGGCATGTCGGATGGCTTCCATGCAAAGATATCCGGTTCTCACGGATGAACTCGATGAGCGCCTTCCTATTTGGGATCCAGTTGGCACCGACGAAGGAATCGCTTGGACGAATCGCCCGCACGAAGTCAACAAGTTTGGTCTCAGCTGCCGATTTAAATTTCAGATCCGATTCATGCTCCGTAGTTGGCTTCTTCAAAGGGGTCATATCTGCCGGATCAACATTGTCCTTATAGAACTTCAACTCCTCCGTGGCACAGACCGCCTCTGCATAAGCTGCATCGCCTTCCTCACATTCCAAAGCAACCCGGCGGCTTCCATGCACCGTTATCGTTCCTTTGTAACCCGGCATCTTTAACTGCAAGTAGATATAACAAGGTCGTGCCATGAACTTAGCATAAGCCGGCCGCCCAAACAAGGCATGATATGGACTCCGGATTTTCACCACTTCAAAGGTTAGCTTTTCAGACCGGGAATCATGCTCGTCTCAAAAAGCCACATCCAGGGCTATCTTACCAACAGGATAAGCAGATTTGCCTGGTACTACACCATGGAATATCGTATTGGACGGTCTGAGATCCTTGTCTGTGAGACCCATGCGACGGAAAGTTTCATAGTATAATATATTAATACTGATTCCTCCATCCATGAGCACCTTAGTGAACTTGTAGCCCCCCACCTGAGGGTCTACCACCAATGCCAGCTGACCCGGATTATCAACCCGGGGGGGATGGTCCTCTCTGCTCCATACGATAGGCTGCTCTGACCATTGTAAATACCGCGGCAAAGCCGGTTCAACAGAGTTTACTGCCCGTTTGTGAAGCTTCCGATCCCGCTTGTCCAAACTGGTTGTGAAAACATGATACTGCCCACTATTCAACTGCTTTGGCTGGCTCGATAGCTCGATCTGCTGCTTCTTCTTTGACCGAAAGCATCGCCTGCTGCGGTTGAAGAGTGGTTCGCTGCTCGCGTCTGCCATGAATACTCCGACCGGTTTAAGCGGCTTGGGGGTCCGGAATCTTCGCCGCCGTCGGAACAGCCCCGATCATATCATCCTGCAATGGTACAATGATTCGGTCTCTCTGTTGAAGATTCATCGCCCAACAAACGACGGGTCTCACTTTGCCGTGTTACAACCGCCGTACTCCCTCCATGGGTGACTCCAACGAAGACATGCTTTACGGCCGGTTTAACCTGGGCAGGTCGCGCACGCTGAGCCGTCTCGACGAGGTCGGCGCAGATGTCCGGCTCAGGCCCAGGCTCCCCTATCTTGCCGATGAAAACGTGTATGCCGCCGAAGGGGACCCGGTATCCATATTCGATTGAATCGGCCTCGGGACCCCATCCGGTGTCGTCGATGTAGATCCGGCCGCGACGACTCTTGGTCATCCGGCCCACGACGTAGCCTTCGAGTCCTTTGAGCTTGCCCTCCAAGATCGTCAAACCATCGTCGCGATAGCCCCACGGTGGCGCCAACCGTCGTGGATTTGTCACGGCGGATGTCCTAGCGTAAGGACTTAGTCGTGGAGCCATCGCTACGGGTTTACTTGCAGGGTTAAAGCGACATAAAGACACAAGGGTTTTATACTAGTTCGCCCCTTCGATGAAGGTAAAAGCCTACGCCTAGTTGTGATGGAATTGATGTAGTCTCGATGGCTAGGGGCAAACAAGCTTCGCCTAGGCTCGAGTTGTGGTTGTCTCCGTCTCGAACCGTCGCCGGTCGCCCCTTATATACACGAAAGTGACGCCTGTCGGTTCATAGAGTCCCAACCGTTCATACTGTATCCCGTTGGTATCTCTCTATTCTAACTTACAATACAAGTTATACATCTGGCGGTTTACGGCTACAAGCTCTAAACCGACTATAGGCCTTGGGCCTTTCTTTGCTTATACCACTAACGGAGTTAACCCGGCCCAAGCTGGCCGGTTTACACCTAGTGGTAATATCCCCAACAATGTGATTAACACCCATAGTTCACATTGCCATGTGACCAACACCCAAAGGGTTTACTAGATTCAGCAATCTAGTTCACATCGCTATGTGATTAACACCCAAAGAGTACTAAGGTGTGATCATGTTTTGCTTGTGAGAGAATCTTAGTCAACGGGTCTTTCACATTCAGATCCGTTATGTATTTTGCAATTTTCTATGTCTACAATGCTCTGCACGGAGCTACTCTAGCTAATTGATCCCACTTTCAATATGTATCTAGATCGAGACTTAGAGTCATCGGATCGGTGTCAAAACTTGCATCGACGTAACACTTTACGGCGAACCTTTTGTCACTTCCATAATCGAGAAACATATCCTTATTCCACTAAGGATAATTTTGACCGCTGTCGATGATCTACTCCTAGATCACTATTGTACTCCTTGCCAAACTCAAGCAGGGGTATACAATAGATCTGGTACACTGACATGGCATACTTTATAGAACCTGTGGCCAAGGCATAGGGAATGACTTTCATTCTCTTTCTATCTTTTGCCGTGGTCAGGTTTTGAGTCTCACTCAATTTCACACCTTGTAACACAGGCAAGAACTCTTTCTTTGAATGTTCCATTTTGAACTACTTCAAAATCTTGTCAAGGTATGTACTCATTGAAAAAACTTATCAAGCGTCTTGATCTATCTCTATAGATCTTGATGCTCAATATGTAAGCAGCTTCACCGAGGTCTTTCTTTGAAAAACTCCTTTCAAACACTCCTTTATGCTTTGCAGAATAATTCTACATTATTTCCGATCTACAATATGTCATTCACATATACTTATCGAAATGTTGTAGTGCTCCCACTCACTTTCTAGTAAATACATGCTTCATTTGCAAGTCAGATAAACTATATGCTTTGATCAACTTATCAAAGCGTATATTCCAACTCCGAGATGCTTGCACCAGTCCATAGATGGATCGCTGGAGCTTGCACATTTTGTTAGCACCTTTAGGATTGACAAAATCTTCTGGTTGCATCATATACAACTCTTCTTTAATAAACCCATTAAGAAATGCAGTTTTGACATCCTTTTGCCAGATTTCAAAAAATGTGGCAATTGCTAACATGATTCGGACAGACTTTTAAGCATCGATACGAGTGAGAAAATCTCATTGTATTCAACATCTTGAACTTTGTCAAAAACCTTTTTCGACAAGTCTAGCTTTGTAGATAGTAACACTACTATCAGTGTCCGTCTTCCTCTTGAAGATCCATTTATTTTCTATGGCTTGCCGATCATCGGGCAACTCCACCAAAGCCCACACTTTGTTCTCATACATGGATCTCATCTCAGATTTCATGGCCTCAAGCCATTTCATGAATCTGGGCTCATCATCGCTTCCTCATAGTTCGTAGGTTTGTCATGGTCAAGTAACACGACCTCCGTAACAGGATTACCGTACCACTCAGTGCGGATCTCACTCTGTTTACCTACGAGGTCCGGTAGTAACTTGATCTGAAGTTACATGATCATCATCATTAGCTTCCTCACTAATTGGTATAGTAGTCACAAGAACAGATTTCGTGATGAACTACTTTCCAATAAGGAACAGTACGATTACCTCATCAAGTTCTACTTTCCTCCCACTCACTTCTTTCGAGAGAAACTCCTTCTCTAGAAAGGATCCATTTTTAGCAACGAATATCTTGCCTTCGGATCTGTGATTGAAGGTGTACCCAACAATTTCTTTTGGGTATTCTATGAAGACGCACTTCTCTGATTTGGGTTTGAGCTTATCAGGATGAAACTTTTTCACATAAGCATCACAGCCCCAAACTTTAAGAAACGACAACTTTGGTTTCTTGCTAAACCACAGTTCATATAGTGTCGTCTCAACGGATTTAGATGGTGCCCAATTTAACGTGAATGCAGCTGTCTCTAATGCATGATCCCAAAATGATATTGGTAAATCGGTAAGAAACATCATAGATTGCACTATATCCAATAAAGTGCGGTTATGACGTTCGGACACACCATAACGTTGTGGTGTTCCAGGTGGCGTGAGCTGTGAAACTGTTCCACATTGTCTTAATCGAAGACCAAACTCGTAACTCAAATATTCGTCTCCACGATCAGATCGCAGAAACTTTATTTTCTTGTTACGATGATTTTTCCACTTCACTCTGAAATTCTTTGAACCTTTCAACTATTTCAGACTTATGTTTCATCAAGTAGATATACCCATATCTGCTCAAATCATCTTGTGAAGGTCGAAAATAACGATACTTGCCACGAGCCTTCATACTTATTGGTCCGCATACATCAAGATGTATTATTTCCAATAAGTCAATAGCTCGCTCCATTGTCCCAAGAACGGAGTTTTAGTCATCTTGCCCAAAAGGCACGGTTCGCAAGCATCAAATGATTCATAACCAAGTGATTCCAAAATCCATCTTTATGGAGTTTCTTCATGCGCTTTACACCGATATGACCCAAACGGCAAGTACCACAAATAAGTTGCACTATCATTATTAATTTTGCATCTTTTGGCCTCAATATTATGAATATGTGTATCACTACGATCGAGATCCAACAAACTATTTTCATTGGGTGTATGACCATTGAAGGTTTTATTCATGTAAATGAATAACAATTATTCTTTAACTTTGAATGAATAACCGTATTGCAATAAACATGATCAAATCATATTCATGCTCAACGCAAACGCCAAATAACATTTATTTAGGTTTAACACTAATCCCGAAAGTATAGGGAGTGTGCGATGATGATCATATCAATCTTGGAACTACTTCCAACACTCATCGTCACTTCCCCTCTACTAGTCTCTGTTTATTATGTAACTCCTGTTTCGAGTTACTAATCTTAGCAACCTAACATGTATCAAATACTGGGGGCTACTATAAACACTAGTAAGGCACACATCAATAATCTGTATATCAAATATACCCTTGTTCACTTTGCCATCCTTCTTATCCACCAAATATTCAGGGCATTTCCGCTTCAGTGATCATTTCTTTTGCAGTGTAAGCACTCAGTTTCAGGCTATGGTCTAGCTTTGGGCTTCTTCGCAGGAGTGACAACTTGCTTGTCTTTCACTTGAAGTTCCCTTTCTTTCCCTTTGCCCTTTTCTTGAAACTAGTGATTTTGTCAACCATCAACACTTGATGCTCTTTCTTGATTTCTACCTTCGTCGATTTCAACATCACGAAGAGCTCGGGAATCGTTTTCGTCATCCCTTGCATACTATAGTTCATCACAAAGTTCTACTAACTTGGTGATGGTGACTAGAGAACTCATCAATCACTATCTTATCTCGAAGATTAACTCCCACTAGATTCAAGCGATTGTAGTACCTGCATAATCTGAGCACATGCTCACTAGTTGAGCGATACTCCTCCATCTTTTAGCTATAGAACTTGTTGGAGACTTCATATCTCTCAACTCGGTATTTGCTTGAAATATTAAGTTCAATTCTGGAACATCTCATATGGTCCATGATGTTCAAAACATCTTTGAAGTCCCGATTCTAAGCCATAAAGCATGGTGCACAAAACTATCAAGTAGTCATCATATTGAGCTAGCCAAACGCTCATAACGCCTCGCATCCGCTCCTGCAATAGGTCTGTCACCTAGCGGTGCATTAAGGACATAATTCTTCCGTGCGAAATGAGGATAAACCTCAGATCACGGATCCAATCCGCATCATTGCTACTAACATTTTTCATCAATTTTCTCTAGGAACATATCAAAATAAACATATGAAAGCAACAACGCGAGCTATTGATCTTACAACATAATTTGCAAAATACTACCAGGACTAAGTTCATGATAAATTTAAGTTCAATTAATCATATTACTTAAGAACTCCCACTTAGATGACATCTCTCTAGTCATCTAAGTGATCACGTGATCCAAATCAACTAAACCATAACCGATCATCACGTGAGATGGAGTAGTTTTCAATGGTGAACATCACTATGTTGATCATATCTACTATATGATTCACGCCGACCTTTCGTCTCCGTGTTCGAGGCCATATCTGCATATGCTAGGCTCGTCAAGTTTAACTCGAGTATTCGCGTGTGCAAAACTGGCTTGCACCCGTTGTAGATGGACGAGAGCTTATCACACCCGATCATCACGTGGTGTCCGGGCACGACGAACTTTGGCAACGGTGCATACTCAGGAGAACACTTCTTGATAATTAGTGAGAGATCATCTTAAAATGCTACCGTCAATCAAAGCAAGAATAAGATGTATAATAGATAAACATCATATGCAATCAAAATATGTGACATGATATGGCCATGATCATCTTGCGCCTTTGATCTCCATCTCCAAAGTACTGTCATGATCTCTATCATCACCGGCACGACACCATGATCTTCATCATCTTGATCTATATCAATGTGTCGTCACATGGTTGTCTCGCCAAATATTGCTCTTGCAACTATTGCTATCGCATAGCGATAAAGTAAAGCAATTATTTGGCACTTGCATCTTATGCAACAAAGAGACAACCATAGAGCTTTTGCAAGTTGCCGATAACTTCAACAAAACATGATCATCTCATACAACAACTTATATCTCATCACGTCTTGACCATATCACATCACAACATGCCCTGCAAAAACAAGTTAGACGTCCTCTACTTTGTTGTTGCAAGTTTTACGTGGCTGCTATGGGCTGAGCAAGAACCGTTCTTACCTACGCATCAAAACCACAACGATAGTTCGTCAAGTTAGTGCTGTTTTAACCTTCGCAAGGACCGGGCGTAGCCACACTTGGTTCAACTAAAGTTGGAGAAACTGACACCCGCTAGCCACCTTTGTGCAAAGCACGGCGGTAGAACCAGTCTCGCGTAAGCGTACGCGTAATGTCGGTCCGGGCCGCTTCATCCAACAATACCGCCAAACCAAAGTATGATATGTTGGTAAGCAGTATGACTTATATCGCCCACAACTCACTTGTGTTCTACTCGTGCATATAACATCAAACCATAAAACCTGGCTCGGATGCCACTGTTGGGGAACGTAGTAATTTCAAAAAAATTCCTACGCACACGTAAGATCATGGTGATGCATAGCAACGAGAGGGAGAGTGTTGTCTACATACCCTCGTGAGACCAAGCGAAGCGTTGATGCAACGAGAGGAAGTAGTCGTACATCCTCCCGTCCAACCGATCCAAGCACCGCATTCGGCATCTCCGAGTTCTTGACACGCCAGATAGCTCGATGACGCACCCTCGATCTCTAATCCAAAGAGGCTCGAGGGGAATTCCGTCAAGACGACGGCGTGGTGGACGATCTTGATGTTCTCTGTCGCAGGCTTCGCCTAAGCACCGCTACAATATGATCGAGGTGTAATATCGTGGAGGGGGCACCGCACACGGCTAAGGAACGATCAATGATCAACTTGTGTGTCCTAGGGTGCCCCTACCCCGTATATAAAGGAGGGAGGGAGGAGGTGGCGGCCCAAGGGGCGCCATGGGGAGGGGAAACCTACTCCAAGTAGGTTTCCCTCTTTCCTTATCTTATTTGGAGGGAAGGAAAGAGTACTAGTATTAGGAAGTAGTACTAGTAGTAGTAATAGGAAGAGGGGAAGGAGAAAGGGGGGGCCCCCTCCCCAATTCGGATTGGGCTTGGGGGGGCGCGCCCCCTCCCTTGTTCCTTCTCCCTTCCTCCTACATGGGCCCAATAAGGCCCATATACCTCCCGGGGGGTTCCGGTAACCTCCCGGAGCTCCAAACTTCTCCGGAACCTTTCCGGTGTCGAAATATATCCGTCCAATATATCAATCTTTATGTCTCGACCATTTCGAGACTCCTCGTCATGTCCGTGGTCATATCTGGAACTCCGAACAACCTTCGGTATATCAAAATACATAAACTCATAATATAACAGTCATCGAAACCTTAAGCGTGCGGACCCTACGGTTCGAGAACAATGTAGACATGACCGAGACATGTCTCCGGTCAATAACCAATAGCGGGACCTGGATGCCCATATTGGTTCCTACATATTCTACGAAGATCTTTATCGGTCAAACCGCACAACAACATACGTTGTTCCCTTTGTCATCGGTATGTTACTTGCCCAAGATTCGATCGTCGGTATCCAATACCTAGTTCAATCTCGTTACCGGCAAGTCTCTTTACTCGTTCCGTAATACATCATCTCACAACTAACTCATTAGTTGAAATGCTTGCAAGGCTTAAGTGATGTGTATTACCGAGAGGGCCCAGAGATACCTCTCCCACATTCGGAGTGACAAATCCTAATCTCGAAATACGCCAACTCAACAAGTACCTTTGGAGACACCAGAGAGCACCTTTATAATCACCCGATTCGTTGTGACGCTTTGGTAGCACACAAAGTGTTCCTCCGGTAAACGGGAGTTGCATAATCTCATAGTCATAGGAACATGTATAAGTCATGAAGGAAGCAATAGCAACATACTAAACGATCGGGTGCTAAGCTAACGGAATGGGTCATGTCAATCAGATCATTCAACTAATGATGTGATCTCATTAATCAAATAACAACTCCTTGGTTATGGTTAGGAAACACAACCATCTTTGATTAACAAGCTAGTCAAGTAGAGGCATACTAGTGACACTCTGTTTGTCTATATATTCACACATGTATTATGTTTCCGGTTAATACAATTCTAGCATGAATAATAAACATTTATCATGATATAAGGAAATAAATAATAACTTTATTATTGCCTCTAGGGCATATTTCCTTCAGTGCGCTATCAGATCAAAGGAAACAGTGAGCTTACTCAACAGTTCAGTCCTTCTCGGGGCCTAAGGCAAGGCGACCCGGCGTCTCCCTACTTATTTGTGATTTGTGCGGAAGGTTTAACAGCAGCGCTGATGGATGCATAACGGAGGGGGCATTGCATGGAGTTAAAATCTGCCCAAGAGCGCCTTGCGTGTCACACCTCTTCTTTGCGGACGACTCCATGCTGTTGATCAAAGCGGAGCAGCAAGAGGTGGAGGCTCTCCGGGAGGCCCTACAACTATATGAGGACAGTTCTGGACAATGCATCAACACGGAGAAATCTGCTATCATGTTCAGTCCGAACACGAACGATGTTGAGAGGGCATCGGTCAAAGGAACCCTTGGGATTCAGAATGAGGATTGGAACGAGAAGTACCTAGGACTCCCGGTACATGTCGGCCGATCGAGGAGGAAAGTGTTTAACTATATCAAACGCAATATGTGTGGGAGAGTCCATGGCTGGCAAGAGAGGCTCCTAGCAAAAGAAAGCAAAGAAGTACTCGTGAAGGGACTGGCCCAGGCCATACCCGCGTTCACCATGTCATGCTTCGACCTCACTAAGACATTCTGTGCATAATTGAACATGTTGATGGGCAAGTTTTGGTGGAGTCAACAGGACAAGCAAAACCCAATGCATTGGATAAGCTGGGACAAACTTGCTAGGCCGAAAGCAATGGGGGGCCTGGGGTTCCATGATATGCATAGTTTCAATATGGCAATGTTAGCGAGGCAAGGGTGGCGCCTCCTCCAGAACCCTGACAGTCTCTGTGCAAGGGTTTTGCAGGCGAGATATTACCCTAGACGGCCCGTGCTTGATGCTGCAGCCCATGACGACATCTCTTACTCGTGGCGTAGCATTCTGCACGGCCTAGACCTCGTGAAGCAGGGCTACATCCGAAGGATCGGGGACGGGGCTATGGTGAACATTTGGTCGGATCCCTGGATACCCAGATCATGGTCAAGGCGAGTAATCACACCAAGGGGGTCGAACCTTCTTACTATAGTAAATGAACTCATTAGCCCAGTTACTGGCAGCTGGGATGATGAGCTTGTCCGGGACACCTTTTGTGAGGAGGACACGAAACATATTCTCAACATTCCCCTTCGGGAGGGGATAGATGACTTTTATGCTTGGCATTTTGATACGAAGGGAGAATTTACAGTCAAGAGTGCTTACAAATTACATGTTGAGTTATGTCAACAAGCACAAACTGGGGCGCCTGGGTCGAGTACTGCTGGCACGGGGCTGTTAGAGAGGCATGAAGATCCGACTTGGAAACGGATATGGAAGATTGTTGCCCAGTTAAGCTGCAGATGTTCATTTGGCGAATGAAGCACCAATCCCTGGCGCTATGCACTAACCTGATGAGGAGAGGGATGAAGCTGGAGAACTCTCGCTGCTTTCTCTGCGGGCGGGTGGAGGAGGATGGGGCGCACTTGTTCATCAAGTGTAAAACAGTCAAGGAAGGGTGGCGGGCAATGGGCCTTGAGAAGGAACATATGCAACTTGAAAGCATTAGGGGGGTGCATGCAATGCTCGATAAATTATGGGAGCTAGATGAGAGGAAAAGGATGCTTATAGTGATATTCTGGTGGCATTGGTGGAATAACAGAAACAGAAAACGAGAAGGGGAGTAGCCGATCCATGTATCGGAGGTAGTCCGACGAACGAGATGCGATACACTGGAATATGAAGATGTGTATAATCGGCCAGGCAAAGCGGTCTCAATTGCATGGGTCCCTCCTGCTAATGATGAGATTAAGAACAACCTTGATGGTGCCTTCACACCAGGAGGAAGCATGGGAGGATGGGGCGTGGTTGCTAGGGACAAAGAAGGACATGTGATCACAGCCCGAACGGGTAGGCTGACTCACACGGCGGATGCCTTTGCGGTCGAGATCGGGGCAATGAGTGCGACAGTGGCGACAGCAACAGAATTAGGCGCCATTAGAGTGGTTTTCAAAACAGACTCACAGTTGCTCGCGGAGGCTCTGGATGTTGGGAAAGCGGACTCTTCACCGTATGGTGCAGCCATCGAGGACATAAAACTACAACTCAAGATGTGGTTCTCAAAGCTCACTCTACGAGCATGCCGGTGGGAGGCAAATTCTGTAGCTCATGAACTAGCTCAAATAGGTCGTATGTGTTTGTCAGACATTTGTATGGAGTGGAACACCACTGTACCGCCCATTGTGGCTGCTCGTGTGTTGGGCGATATGCCTAGCCACCGTTGATTTATAAAGCTTTGCTTTACCTTCAAAAAAAATTAGCCTAAGGCTGGTCATAGTGGGGAGTAACTTTGACTAGTAACATGCATATGTTACTAGTCTATATTACTACCTCTATAGTGCATAGTATCATAGATTAGTATCATAGGTTTTCTCATTTATTGCCATGCATGACACATAGTAGCATCACATTTATTATGTTACGGTATCTACCTATGTTACTATAACCATCTCTCTCTTCTTTAATTGTCTACCATGTAAGCATGTTTGCGAGTCCCAAGTGCATGATACTACTTATGTTACCCCCACTATGGCCAGCCTAAAACTAATACTAGCTATGGCGAAAGTGCTCGCGCGCGTGGCCGCGCGGCCGCTGTCGGCCTGATCTATTGGCTTTGGCCTTCTCCGCGTCTAGCGAGACCTGATCCGGAATCCCGGTCGCGTGCTCTCTCTCCTCCGCCAGCTCCCCTCCCCGTCCGTCAAGCCGTCATGGCTTCCTACGCTCTAACATCGCCGGCCGCCACGACCCCTCTGGCCGGTGTCCTCCCCGCTACGATGTTGGCAGCCGCCCCCGCCTCTTCGGCTCCTCCTGCCAGCGACCCCGCTCGGGCGGTGGAGGCCGCCTCAGCTGCTCCTGTCGGCGCTCCCGCTCCGACGACGCCGGCCTCTGATACGTCTCCAACGTATCTATAATTTTTTATTGTTCCATGCTATTATATTACCCCTTTTGGATGTTTATGGGCTTTATTTTACACATTTATATCATTTTTGGGACTACCTACTAATCGGAGGCCCAGCCCATATTGCTGTTTTATTGCCTATTTCAGTATTTCGAAGAAAAGGAATATTAAACGGAGTCCAAACGGAATGAAACCTTCGGCAACGTGATTTTTTGGAAGAATATCATCCTGGAGACTTGGAGTTCACGTCAGAAGATACTCGAGGAGCCCAGGAGATAGGGGGGGCGCCCCCCCTACAGGACGCGCCCCATGTCTCGTGGACCCCTCGAGCACCCCCCCCACCGACTTCTTTCACCTATATAACCCTATGTACCCTAAAACCATCGAATATCAAGATAGATCGGGAGTTCCGCTGCTGCAAGCCTATGTAGCCACCAAAAACCTCTCGGAAGCCCGTTCCGGCACCCTGCCGAGGGGGAACCCATCACCGGTGGCCATCTTCATCATCCCGGCGCTATCCATGACGAGGAGGGAGTAGTTCACCCTCAGGGCTGAGGGTATGTACCAGTAGCTATGTGTTTGATCTCTCTCTGTCTCGTGTTCTCTCTATGGCACGATCTTGATGTATTGCGAGCTTTGCTATTATAGTTGGATCTTATGATGTTTCTCCACCTCTACTCTCTTGTGATGAATTGAGTTTCCCCTTTGAAGTTATCTTATCGGATTGAGTCTTTGATTTGAGAACACTTGATGTATGTCTTGCCGTGTTTATCTGTGGTGACAATGGGATATCACGTGCCACTTGATGTATGTTTTGGTGACCAACTTATGGTTCCGCCCATGAACCTATGCATAGGGGTTGGCACACGCTTTTCTGACTCTCCAAAGAGAAACTTTGGGGCACTCTTTGAAGTACTTTGTGTTGGTTGGATGAATTTGAGATTGTGTGACGCATATCATATAATCATGCCCACGGATACTTGAGGTGACAATGGAGTATCTAGGTGACATTAGGGTTTTTGTTGATTTGTGTCTTAAGATGTTATTCTAGTACGAACTCTTGAATAGATTGATCCGAAAGAATAACTTTGAGGTGGTTTCGTACCCTACCATAATCTCTACGTTTGTTCTCCGCTATTAGTGGCTTTGGAGTGACTCTTTGTTGCATGTTGAGGGCTTGTTATATGATCTATCTATGTTATTATTGTTGAGAGAACTTGCACTAGTGAAAGTATGAACCCTATGCCTTGTTTCCTATCATTGCAATACCGTTTACGCTCACTTTTATCATTAGTTACCTTGCTGTTTTTATATTTTCAGATTACAAAAACCTATATCTACTATCCATAATGCACTTGTATCACCATTTCTTCGCCGAACTAGTGCACCTATACAATTTACCATTGTATTGGGTGTGTTGGGGACACAAGAGACTCTTTGTTATTTGGTTGCAGGGTTGCTTGAGAGAGACCATATTCATCCTACGCCTCCCACGGATTGATAAACCTTAGGTCATCCACTTGAGGGAAATTTGCTCTTGTCCTACAAACCTGTGCACTTGCAGCCCAACAACGCCTACAAGAAGAAGGTTGTGTAGTAGACATCAAGCTCTTTTAAAAGCGCCGTTGCCGGGGAAGGTGAGTGCTTGAAGGTATATCTTTAGATCTTGCAATCGAATCTTTTTTGTTTCTTGTTTTATCACTAGTTTAGTTTATTAAAGAAAACTACAAAAAAATGGAGTTAAGCTTGTCCCATACGCTTCGTATTTTTAATATCTTTCGTGAGTATGATGGAAAGGAAAATTGTGCTCAAGTGCTAGAAGAAGAATGCATTAAAATGCTTGGTACTAAATCTTTGAATGATGAGCATGATTGCAATGTTGTTAGTATGAACTCTTTGAATATCCATAGTACTAATGTTGATTGCACTAGTTATGATGAAAATGTCTCTGATAAGCATGTTGTTTTTTGTGGAGTAGAATGGGTTTGCATGGACACACCAAATAGAGAAAATAGATATTGCAAGAGGCATAAGTATTTAAAAACTAAAGGTTTACAAGAAAGACTTGATGAATGTGCTGTAAGATTCAATATTTTTCGTGCCCCTTGTGAACTTTGCAATGAACATGGTCATTTAAATCTCCAATGCAAATTGTTTCATGATCGAATCGTGTCCAAAAATTGTGATAACTTGATTACCCTTGCGCATCATAATGAACTTAGTTTGCTTTTGGGGTTTGAAGAAATGAAACGTATAACTGAGGGTATTCCAAAATTTAATCTTGATAGATTTCTTGATTTTGATCTAGAGAAGATTTATATGTATTGTGCGGTGAATTGCATTGAAAATCCTTATATTGCCAATTACCTAAAGAAAAGAAAGCAAATTGTCGTGGATTTGTCACGGCAGATGTCCTAGCATAAGGACTTAGTCGTGGAGCCATCACTACGGGTTTACTTGCAGGGGTTAAAGCGGACACAAAGACACGAGGGTTTTATACTAGTTCGGCCCCTTTGATGAAGGTAAAAGCCTACGTCTAGTTGTGATGGAATTGATGTAGTCTCGATGGCTAGGGAGCAAATAAGCTTCGCCTAGGCTCGAGTTGTGGTTGTCTCTCTTGAACCGCCACGGGTCGTCCCTTATATACACGAGTGGCGCCTGTCGGTTTGCAGAGTCCCAACCGTTCATATTCGTATCCCGTTGGTCTCTCTCTATTCCTAACTTACAATACAAGTTTATACATCAGGCGGTTTACGGCTACAAGTTCTAAACCAACTACAGGCCTTGGGCCTTTCCATGATTACACTACTAGCGGAGTTAACCCGCCCAAGCTTGGCGGTTTACACCTAGTGGTAATATCCCCAACATTAGGCCCAGTTGATTTGAACTGGTTCATGTCAATCCTTCACGTAAACCGCATCTTGGACATCTTCTTTGTTTGATAAACCGTCACATCGTCATTGCTTCTGATCACTGTAAACCGGCATGACGTCACCTTGAAGTTTATCCTTTATAACGCCTTCTTTAATGACCGTCCCTGGATTCACGCGCTTGACCTAGCTTTACTGCCTTATAAATAGGACCGAAGGGTCATTCTGTTTCTTCCTTCGCTTCCTCTTCTTCTTCTTCCTCGCGCGCTGCCTTTGGAGCTCCGTCTGCGTCATCAACGCTCGCTTCGTCCCTGTGCCGCTGATCAACTGTCAGACGGACCGTAACACCGGCCTTTCTCCGCATCTCCTCCGTTTCCGGTAAATCTCTTATCCTTCTTCAATCTGTTCATCATCTTAGATCTGTTCTAGGGTTCGAGCTTCATACCACGTTCTTCGTATGTTTTCGCCTTTCTAGCTTTGAGCCATGCTATGGATCCCGCTCGCATTTAAACGACGACTCCTGCATACCTGCTGCACTTTCTCATCTTAATCCCATAGATTTTCTGCATATATCTACATATACCTTATAGTGCATTTCCTGCTTCTTCTTTACTTTCATGACGCACTTCCTGTTTGCTGAAAACTCGTGTTTGATCCATAATAAACATGAAACCTTGTGAAACCTGTTTCTGTCCATTACTTTCGAAGCCAAGATTAGGCGGTTTAACTCATCATAGTAAAAAATTGTTAAACCGGCACCGGCATACCATTAGTCCCCTTGTTGAACCGCCAGTTCATATCGATATCATATCATAACGAGTGCGAGGAAACGCCTCCGGTTTATCATAGCTTAAATCAACCACTCTGCAATAAACACTTTCTTAAACCGGACCCTTCTCCTTGTAGATCTTATGATGGCCAAACAGGTGTATGAATGCAACTGGGTCCCTTCCCGCGTCTCTGAGACACAACTGAATGAGTTAGTGTCGATTGGCGCTTTAGATGACCGAAATACAATCCATTGGAGGGTTCCTGGAGAGGAATGTCCTCCCACACCTCAGGAAGGTGAAGTTGTAGTTTTCACGGATCACCTGGCCCGGGGTTTCAAACCGCCCGGGTCAAAATTTTACCGGGACGTGATGGCCAATTTTCAACTCCGTCCCCAAGATATCGGCCCCAATTACATCACCAACTCGTGCCATTTTCAAGTCTTTGTCAAGCGTATCGCAAGAGGAGCCCTCTGTTGAACTGTTCAGGGATCTCTTCCACCTAAACCGCCGCACCGAATTCACCGATGGCCCCAATACCGAATTGGGCGGTATGGCTATCCAGAAGAGGAAGGAGATCACTTATCCCCACGTCAAACTCCACACTCATCCCAAAGAGTGGGACGCGACTTGGTTTTACTGCAAAGACACCTCCCCTGAAGGTGAAAATCCTTTACCTGGTTTTCGTCCAGAGCGGCTTAGCAACACTCATCCCTTTCCGCAACGATTGACTGCCAAAGAAAGAAGCAAATATGCTCCACAACTATCCAAGCTTCGGGCCTTCATGGCCAACGGTTTGACTGGGATTGATTTGGCACGCTGCTGGTTATCTTGGGGCATATTGCCTCTGAGCCGGCGTTCCGGTTTGATGTGCCAGTATACCGGCAACGTCGATGACCCGCTCCGACACACCAAACTGGAACTGTCTGAAGATGAAGTCACGGATTCCGTGAGGAAGATGCTGAATGAACCGGAGCACCTTTGTGCCCAAACCGCTTGGCTCCTTCTCGCACTTTCAACGCACCTCCTGCGGTAAGTCTCGATCGTGTCATCATTAAATATTGCTATTACTTTCATACTTCCAACTCTCAATTATTTCGATCCAGATGATAATCCGTTTTGGAGCAAGAAACTCTCTCAAGACAAAGCGGATAAGGCTGGGTGGCCAAACCGCCCAAAACGAAGTTGTTAAAAATCCGCCACAAGAGGAAAACCACGGCTTCGTCGACCCGCCATCGGCGATGATGTGGGTAATCCGAACTTGATTCTGCTGGCTTGTTTTTACACGCCTTATTGATGACGATGCTTGTCGATGACGCCAAGCCAACAACGCAGGATTTGCCGAGGTAACCATTCTCTCTTCGATTCAACAAATTTGCCTTCACCAAAATTTCGCCAGCAAACCGAAAGTTAACTTTTCTCACCCCTTGCTTACTTGGATCCCAAACTTTATGAAGACATAGCAGCCACGAGGCCCGCCAGACAACCCGCAAGACAAACGGATGTAGTTACCTCTGCGGTTTACTAAACAGCCCGCTCGAAAGCCCGCACCGAGGTTTCCAACCTTTTATTGCCTTAAATTCCAAAGCGGGTTATTCCACAACCTCTTAATCCGTCCGACTCGATTATCGGTCACTTCTCATTCATCATCTGGCGAATCGTCACCACTCAGCTACCACCGTTGAAGATAGCTGTCGGGTAAGTCAAAATGGCCATATTCTTGTCAATTTCTTCTGTAATGTATGTGCCTTATTTCTGAATCTTTTGTTTCTTCGTAACCAAACGAAACCCAGCAAGAAAGCTCGCTTAGAGAAAATAGTGAAGAGGCTGCCGCTTGAGATCATGAGCAGCGCCAGATCTCAAAATGTTGCCTTTGAAGACATTCCAATGACCCCCGGTTCAAGAAGATGTGATTCTGAGGAGAGGCTCGCGATCGTTTCAATGTCTGCTGATCCAGCCGCCCGCATCGTCGGTTTGAAAATCCTCACAGTCCAACCGAGACAGTGTGCCCACGATCCGTCGAATCGAAGGATGACGACGTTGTAATTATCGGAACAGGCCACTCAACCCGTGGAATGCTGCAACTCTAACCCGCATATTTGTGAAAGAGGACTCTTCCACTTTTAACAAAGGAAGATGGAATGTAGAGCTGGAAACATACGCTGCTATGAGCGCCCAAGACCTTCATTCCGGATATCTAAACCGCTTTACAAATGGCCGTGATTATGAAGTGGCTTGGTGAAACTGATGAGAGATAAATTTGAGGTAACGCCCTTTCCTTATTACCAATATAGTAATCCTTGTAGCCCCCAAGGGCCGGTTTGCAATCTCTGATCAAACTGGTACTTGATAACGTTCTTTGATAGACTTTGCAATCTTCCCTCATAACTACCAGGGCCGGTTTAACTATGCATACTTAAACCGGCACTCCAAAAACTTCCTGACAACACTTTAATAGAATCAAATAGCCATTAGCCCCCAAGTGCCGAGTTGAATACTCGTATTGAACTTGGGACTTTGCCATGTATCAGCAGTAGAAAAAATGAAGGTACATTAGCCCCCAAGTGTCAAGCATATAACTATGTTGTGTGGTTGAGACTTGAACTGTAATTGTTGGCTGATCATATCACAATGCGCAGGTGAGGTGAAAATCAAGGATGATCGGATTGCCGATTTACAGTGGCATTGAAAACCCAAAGAGTCGAGATGCACAAGGCCAAGAAGGAGCTAACCAGTGCCTTGACTGCTGCGGAACAAGCAAAGGACAACATGAAGAAGGAACAGGCGGTCTGGGCCACCGAAAAGGCCAACTTGCTTAAACGGGCCGAGAATGCTGAAACTGCCCTTAAACCGGTTGTGGATGATCTGACAGCCGTGAAGCGGCAAGTGCATTCTATGACGGCAGCCATCTTCGGTAAGTTCTCTGTTAATAAGTGTAATATGCTTTTCCTGCTGCCCCAATATTCCGGTTTAAAAATATCCTGTCATCATATGCAGGCACACGCGTTGGGCACTTGGGTAATGACATGCGGAAGAAACTGAAAGCTGTCTACACTTTAGTGGAGCGATAATATACGGAGCCCAGCGTTATTACCACAATGTCACATAATAACCCAGCACCGCCCCTGATCCAGATACCTTGAACCGCTTTCCATCCTTCCTTCCCGGATTGAAGAGGTGAAGAAATCTGCTGCACGAACCGGAGCCATCAACGCTTTGATCCGCCAAAGCCTCGGTGCGATTTTGATCCCGTGGAAGCAGCTCGGGGCTATCCCAAAGGTGAAGGAAGACGGCTCGGACTTTAGTGAAGAGGACTTGCGTGCAATAAACCGTGCGGTACGCCCGCTGGCTTGTCAGTTGGCGGAAGAAGCCGATTTGGAGCACTACCAAGCCCAATACAATGATCAGAACAAGCGTGTGTCCGCTCCAACCTTTGAACCGAAAACTTGATCCCTCAATCCGTAAGCACACTTACGCTCGACATTGAACCGTCGTTTTGATTCATGAGGAAGCTGTTTTTCGTTGCCGATGGGCATCGATCGACTTCGTGGATTTCCGGCCGATGGGTAGAGATGAAGATGCCGAAGCGGCGGAGGCTGACGAACAGTCGTGAACCGGAACCGATTTAAACATCTTTCCTGTATGTCCCAAAAAACAATGATTCTCCTTTGGGCACTGTGTTGCCTTGTAATAGCTTTAGTCAAACTTTGCTGCCTGGGTATGCCTTCGTGCATCGAGGAAACTTTTGTTTGATTCACACCCCCTGCAACCAAAAGATTGAACCTCGGCGGCGGTTATACCGCCAGCCGGTTTATGGCATCCAATATATTTTGTGTATTGAAAATCGATTAGCATGTGATACAAATACCGCCGTATTGGGCATGAAGTCGGCATAGCTAATCTTGAAGCGGAGGCCTTTAAAAGCCATGACCGTCTGGGAAATAATAACCTCAGATAGGCGTCTTTGAAGCAAAGACAAGCCCCATGTTTTTCCATAAGGATGAACCGAAAAAGGTAAACCGAAAGAGAAAACTTCAGATGTAATACCAAACCGTGTCTGTCGGTTTGTTACCGACAGCTAAACCGGATAAAAATATTCGCCGGTTTTGAAAACGCAACAAGAATCGAACACCAAATATGGCAACAAAGGCAATAACTCTTTGCAAAAGTAAAGCTTCATGGAGCTGGTCGATGGCATTACCATGGTCGACGCAACCAAGCCCCGAAGGCGAAGCGATGGTGCTAGTCGGCCAGTCCCCAAAAGACTCTTGGCGAGTACGCCGCCAAGTGGCGTGACATTGGTTCGGGTTCACCAAGCCCCCAAATGACGCTGGCCCTATTGGCCGACCAAGAGGCATGACCGTTCAGACGTGACCGTGTCCCCAATGATCCGGTGGCTTACGCCTATCAAGAGGTGTTGCATTGGTTCGGACACCACCAAGCCCCCAAGTGATAAATATATGTCAAGGGGTAAACCGAGGCCGCTTTAAAATGAAACACTCCGTGTAACCACACATGAGAAGAAAGACAGAGACCCCGCTTTAGCCGAGGCCCTGATTTTTATTATATTGAAGATAATATATACATTGTTATGCTATGTACATAAACCGAGCCGATGACTCATGTGTAGTAAGGTCAAGATGAGCTACATTCCACGGCCTATTGGTCTCCTCCTCGATGTACGTGAGTCTTTATGCTCTCGAATATCAACCGATAGTAGGAACCGTTGTGCAGATTCTTGCGACCACAAAGGGTCCTTCCCAAGGTGGGGATAGCTTGTGCATATCTGTTCTGTCTTGATGAGACGAAGCACCAAATCTCCTTCCCGAAAGGCTCGGTTTTAACCCGCGATCGTGATAACGACGAAGATCTTGTCGGTAAATCGCCAACCGAGCAGCTGCCATATCACGCCTCATCCAAGAGGTCCAAAGCGCCCCGTCAGGCCTCTTCATTGTCCGCTTCAACATAAGCCGCTACACGGGCGAATCGTGCTCGATATCACTTTGGGAGAACCGCTTCGCCCATAAACCATGAAGAAAGGCGTGTAGCCATGAGACCGGTTTGGCGAGTATTGATACTCCATAGTACCAATGGGAGCTCTTCAACCCAGCACCGGTGTTCTCGTAATGGAACCGAAGTCGTGGTTTGATGCCTCGCAAGATTTCTGATTAGCACGCTCGCCGCCTGCTGAGGGGTGCGCCATCGATGATACATCAAGCCGATATGCTCACGCTCACGTAATTCTTTCATAGCTCCTTGGACAGATTAGTGCCATTGTTAGTAATGATACTGTGGAAAGCCAAACCGAAAATCACCTTTTGATGAACTGCACCTGTTGCGCATCACACTTATCGACAGTTCCGCTTCAACCCACTTGGTGAATTTGTCCACCGCCACTAACAGTGGGTCTTCTTATCTTTGGATCGCTTAAAAGGCCCGACCATATCCAGCCCCCATGTCGCAAACGGCCACGTTATTGGGATCATCCGCAACTCTTGTGCCGGTACATGGGCACGCCTGGAGAATTCCTGACACCCATCGCACCGTTTGACCAAATCCTCCGCATCGATGAGCAGTTAACCAAGAGAATCCATGACGGAATGCCTTCGCCACTGTGGACTTTAAACCGCATGATGCCCACAATCCCTTCGTGGATTTCTCGTAAAATTTCACAACCTTCCTCGGGGAAACACAGCGTTGAAACGCCTCAAACACCGCAATGATGCAACTCACCATTAAGAATCGCATAGATTTGGGCGCGGATTATCTGTTCGCCGTAATCTCATCGTCGGCAACTCTCCTCTAGTCATATATGCAAGGTAAGGAACCGCCCAATCCGAATAGCATGTAATGCCGCCACCAACCGAGCCTCCGGATCAGAATCGCCAAATCCGCTTCACCAGGAGCTGTACCGACGGGTTGTGCAAGACGCCCGTAAAGACATTAGGTGGCACCGTTTACGCCGAGAACCCAAACGGCTTAAAGCGTCGCCGCTTCGTTCTTCCGGCGATCCACATGATCCACTTGATAGCCCTTGAAGCAACCTGCAATGTTATCCACCTCTCGACGATATGCGGCCATGAGGGGTCCTTAGAATCCCAGTGCGGATACTTGCCGAGCCACCAGTCCGAGTCACCAAGCACTTAACCCGCTTAAGTTCATCTCCTTAGCCATCCGGAGACCATGGAGCAAGGCTTCAGACTCAGCTGCATTATTAGTACAAGGGAACATTAAGCGGAGAACGAACAAAACTTATCACCTCGTGGGAAGTTAAAACGACTCCAACCCGAGCCTTCCAACCGCCTCGATCCATCAAGTGGATAGTCCAAGATGTATGATCCGGCTTCTCCTCACGGTGCTTGTAACTCCGTCCGGTCATTAATGAAATCAACAAGTGCTTGTGATTTCACTGCCAGTCGCGTGGTGTATACTTGAGCCCATGTGGCCCAAGCTCGATGGCCCATTTTGCAATCCGACCATCGCCTCCGTGTTTTGTATGATATCACCCAAAGGAGCTGAACTAACCACCGTAATAGGATGCCCTTGGAAATATTGTTTCAGCTTCCGCCGCCATAAAAACACCATAGACTAGCTTCGCCAATGCGGATACCTCTGCTTGGACTCAATAAGTACCTCATCGATATAATAAACCGCCATTGAACCGATATTCCTTTCTCGCCTCCTTGCGCTTACCACAATGGCTACGCCACCGCCGTGCATTGGCTGCCACATATAATAACAGCGTTCCTTGTCAACCGAGCCGCAAGGACAAAGGGTTGGCCAATTGCCGCTTTAGGTCCTCGAAGCTTCGTGAATGGACTCTGCATAAAATGATCTGCCTTCCTCAAAGATCTCGGTATAAAGGAATGGCCTTCTCCGAGGCGGCCGATAAACCGCTCAATGCCGCAATCCGCCCGCCAAGCGTTGAACATCGCTGATACACTTCGTTTAGCCAAGGAGGTGATGGCTTTAATTTTCTCCGGATTAGCCTCGATTCTCTGTTAGACACCAGAACCCCAATAACTTGCCACCGAACACCAAAAACACACTTGGCCGGATTAAGCATCATCTTATAAATGCGCAGTTGTCGAAGGTCTCCTTCAATTTGTCCACCAGCGCCTCCTTCGTCTTGATTTTACCACAATGTCATCCACATAAGCATGCACATTGCGCCGATCTGTATGCAAGCAATTACAGACACACCGCTGATAAGTAGCTTGGGCACTCTTGAGCCCAAAAGGCATAGATACATAGTAGAAGGCTCCAAAGGGAGTTATAAACGCCGTTTTCTCCTGGTCCTTAACTGCCATCTTGATCTGATGATATCCAGAGTATGCGTCCAAAAAGCTTAACCGCTCACATCCAGCCGTGGCATCAATAATCTGATCAATGCGGGGGAGAGCAAAAGGATCTCTGGACAAGCCTTGTTAAGGTCTCGTAGTCTCACGCACATACGCCAGTGCCGTTTTCTTAAGGACCAGCACCGGATTAGCAAGCCACTCGATGAAACACTCGATGATAAAGCCAGCTGCCAGAAGCCTGGCTACTTCTTCCCCAATGGCCTTGCGTCTTTCTTCATCAAACCGGCGGAGGAACTGTTTCACCGGTTTATATTTAGGATCCACATTGAGTGTGTGCTCAGCGAGTGCCCTCGGTACACCTGGCATGTCAGATGGCTTCCATGCAAAGATGTCCCGGTTCTCACGGATGAACTCGATGAGCGCGCCTTCCTATTTGGGATCCAGGTTGGCACTGATAGTGAACTGCTTGGACGAGTCGCCTGGCACAAAGTCAACAAGCTTGGTCTCAGCTGCCGATTTAAACTTCAGATCCGATTCATGCTCTGTAGTGGGTTTCTTCAAAGGGGTCATATCTGCCGGATCAACATTGTCCTTATAAAATTTCAACTCCTCCGTGGCACAGACCGACTCTGCATAAGCTGCCTCTCCTTCCTCACATTCCAAAGCGACTCGGCGGCTTCCATGCACCGTTATCGTTCCTTTGTAACCCGGCATTTTGAGCTGCAAGTAGATATAACAAGGTCGTGCCATGAACTTAGCATAAGCTGGCCGTCCGAACAAGGCATGATACGGACTCCGGATTTTCACCACTTCAAAAGTTAGCTTTTCAGACCGGGAATCATGCTCATCTCCAAAGGCCACATCCAGGGCTATCTTACCAATAGGATAAGCAGATTTGCCTGGTACTACACCATGGAACACCGTATTGGACGGTCTGAGGTCTTTATCTGTGAGACCCATGCGACGGAAAGTGTCATAATACAATATATTGATGCTGCTTCCTCCATCCATAAGTACCTTAGTAAACTTATAGCCCCCAACCCGGGGATCTACCACCAAAGCCACCGACCCGGATTATCAACCCGGGGATGGTCCTCTCGCTCCATACGATAGGCTGCTCGACCAGCAAGAATATCGCGGCAAAGCCGGTTCAACAGAGTTTACCGCCCGTTTGTGAAGCTTCCGATCCCGCTTGTCCAAACTAGTTGTGAAAACGTGATACTGCCCGCCATTCAACTGCTTTGGTTGGCTCTGATAGCCTGACTGCTGCTGCTGTTGCTGGCCACCTTGATTACTCGACATCGAGATTGCCTCGTTATGCCCTCAACCGAAGCTCCGCCTGTCTGGCCCATGGAAACCGGATCTGAACCGCCACCGACCCTGGTCATATCGGAAAGCATCGAATTTTGAACTCCTGCATAATATAACAATCTTTCCAAAGATGAGTCGACGGGGATTCCTTCGTTCCATGCTTGGGGCAAGGCTGATTCAACAAGTAATTTAAACGGTTTGCACTAGCATTTGGACCCCGATTCGCCTTGCCTCTGCGCCGCGGGCCTCTGTCCTGTGCATTAGTGTTGGCTACGAAATCTGGATTACCATCAGCCTTGCGCTTGCCCCCGTTTCCATAACCCGCCGGTTTGAAAGGCTGCTGTTTGGAGTTGCCGTTCTTCTTTCCCTTCCCTGCTTCACCATCATCTGCTTCTGGATCCTTGGTACTGTCTGAATCGGCATACTTTACCAAAGCGGCCATAAGGGTTCCCATATCGTTGCAGAACCGCTTCATACGTCCCAGCTTAAGTTTCAAAGGCTCAAACCGCGAGCATTTTCCAATGCTATGATCGCCGAGTCAGCATTGATCCGTCCAAGAGTGCAAAATCTCGACACACGGCGTACTCCAACGGGTTGTTGACTCCTTCTTCTGAACGCAGCCGCCAGTCTACTATGGACTTCGATCGCTACATGTATCCTTGAAATTCGGATAAACCGGCTCAGAATCGACCCCATGAACTGATAGAATTAGGTGGCAAGCTTTTCAACCAAGTGCGCTGTGTGCCTCCATCATCATGGTGAAGTACTTTGCACACGCAGCTTCATCAACATCTAGCATCTCCATGGCCATCTCATAACTCTCAACCCACGCTTGTGGATAGATCTGCAGTGTAATTCGGCACCTTGCGCTGGCCTTTAAAATCCTTAGGCAGACGCGACGCTATGCAAAGCGGGATTAAACAGGCACTCCCAAAGCGGATGTGACTCTGGTCCGGCGAAGGTGGTAGGGCGAACCGGTGTGTGCTGATCCGCCACACCTGCGCCGCTAACTCAGCCTCTCTGCGTTCGGGCCCGATCCACCTCCTCGAGCATCATGAACGCCGCCTTATCGGTGATTGCCTCGGCCGCTTCACGCTCCCGCGTTACTTGATAGGGCCGGTTCATCCATGCGCCGTTTGTAGCTCCGCTTGACGGGCGTAGAGTGAATCCGATCACGGCTGTATGAATACGCTTCGCCGGATTAGTGCAGTCCGAGAAGCTCCTTAACCCGGCGTGTTTCAACCGCCAGGGGAATCTCTTCAACTCGATCGCCTCCAATCGTGCCGCAGCCGCAACAAGGTTGTCCATAGGGTTGGAGTAATGGCCCGGGTGTCTCAGATCGGCGAGGAATCACCGTGTTCTGCTGTGGGGGCTCCGTCAGCGCGGTTGGACCGTCGCTCCGCTCCCGTGCCTCAATCCGGTTTACCTCCTGTCTTTGGGGCGTATTCTTCGGGTCCGCCCGGGTCCGAAAGAGGCTTTAGGGTCAAATCGATGGCAGCGCGATCAGATTTCCGCCAAGACCTCTGTGACGCACTCGTCGAGCATGAGTTTGTAAGCTTATGATCTAAAGCGCCCGCTCTGTAGCCATACGCCCTTCTCGCCGCCAGTCCGCTTTGGCTTGCGCGATCTGCTCTTTCACCCTTGTGATTTCGCATTATGAGCCCCCGATCTGCAGGCTGTCCACCGTCATAAGTGCCGCCAACGACGAACAGATCGACAAAACTTGAACCGGCGGCGCACCGAGCCTCCTGCCCGCTGCCGCTGCTGAACCGGAAAGCATTGCTGCTGCGGTTGAAGAAAGGTTTGCGGCTCGCGATCGCCATGAATACACCGATCCGGTTTAAGCGGCTGGGGGTCCGGAATATCGCCCCGTCGGAACAGCCCTCGATCATATCATCCTGCAACTGGTACAATGATTTGGTCTCTCCTGCTGAAGATTCATCGCCGGAATAAACGACGGTCTCGCTGCCGTGCTCTGAACCGGCGTCATACTCCCCTCCATGGGTGACTCCGACGAAGACATGCCTCACGGCCGGTTTAGCCCGGGCTGATTGCGCGCGCTGAGCCGTCTCGACGAGGTCGGTGCAGATGTCCGGCTCAGGCTCAGGCCCTCCGATCTTGCCGATGAAGACGTGTATGCCGCCGAAGGGGACCCGGTATCCATACTCGATTGAATCGGCCTCGGGACCCCATCCAACATCGTCGATGTAGATCCGGCTGCGACAACTCTTGGTCATCCGGCCCACAACGTAGCCTTCGAGTCCTTTGAGCTTGCCCTCCAAGATCGTCAAACCATCGTGCGATAGCCCCACGGTGGCGCCAAGCCGTCGTGGATTTGTCACGCAGATGTCCTAGCATAAGGACTTAGTCGTGGAGCCATCGCTACGGGTTTACTTGCAGGGTTAAAGCGGACACAAAGACACGAGGCTTTTATACTAGTTCGCCCCTTTGATGAAGGTAAAAGCCTCGCCTAGTTGTGATGGAATTGATGTAGTCTCGATGGCTAGGGAGCAAATAAGCTTCGCCTAGGCTCGAGTTGTGGTTGTCTCTCTTGAACCGCCGCCGGGTCGTCCCCTTATATACACGAGTGACGCCCGTCGGTTTGCAGAGTCCCAACCGGTTCATATTCGTATCCCGGTTGGTCTCTCTCTATTCCTAACTTACAATACAAGTTTATACATCAGGCCGGTTTACGGCTACAAGTTCTAAACCAACTACAGGCCTTGGGCCTTTCCATGATTACACTACTAGCGGAGTTAACCCGGCCCAAGCTTGGCCGGTTTACACCTAGTGGTAATATCCCCAACACAAATGGAAGATGATGTGAATACTAATGAAAGGGAAGAGACTTCCCAATCTCCTCCTGTTATTTCTCATGATGAATCAGGTAACGAGGAGGATCTTTCTATTCAACCAATCTCATCAATAAGGAGCTCAAAGAGGAAGGTTGAACCCACACATAATGTGAAGAAGAAAAAGAAAAGAAGGAGCAACAAAGGTAGAAAGGTATCCCTCCCAAATGATATTGCTCCTACTACTCATTGTGATGATGATAATTGCTATACTTAAACCTGGGAATGGTTATTAAAAAACTGGGTGAAACGGTTCGGTTCTTACTTTGGGTTTGATTGGTTCAGGTTTTATTGGGCTGAATCTTTTTTAGTTTGGTTTTGGTTTGGGTATGTGAAGAAACCAATTTGGGTATAGTTGGTTATGGGCTTAAACAGTTTGGTTATTAACGGCTATAAACTATGGGTCCAAACCGGTTTCAGGGCATTGGTTATGTGTAATAAGCAACGACGCATCGTCAACGAGTATCTTTGATCCGCGTACATGCTGCGATGCACTATGTAATTCTGTATTATGGGTTAACAACACATGCAAATCGAATGTGCCTGCTTGTGCTTTAGCTAAGCAATTGGTTTTAATGCACTTGCACTTGTCAGTGAGCTTTTCAGTCATGGGCGTTTGTCTTTTCGACACTTGTTGTGTGTTGACTGTATCTCAACGATAACTTTGTTCCCAAACTATTGTAGATGCACTTATGTCTTTTCTATGCCATTTGCTTCTTGACATGTCGATTTGTGCAATCGTATATAAATTGAAGCAAACCCATAGTTACGTATTGGGTTTAAACCCACGGTTATGTATTGGGTTTAAATTGGTTTGGGTGGCAAAAATAGAGGGTTTAGTTTTGGTTGGGCTGAAAATGGCATTAAACGGGTATGGTTCAAGTATGGTTTTGAGAGATACATGTACGGGTATGGTTCAAGTATGGTTTAGGTATGAAACCATTCTCAGATTTAGCTATACTATTGGTGCTATCAATATTTTTAATGATGAGAGTGATTATGCTTATGATATGAAAGGGCCCAAGCTTGGGGATGCTATGTTTAATGAAGATGATATTTTTTAGCATCCCAAGTTTTGATATGCAAAGTTGTTATGATGATAGCATGACTCTTACCTATGATGATTATATTGATGAAAGTGGGTTTGGAAGAGTGTCAACTTTAGGAAGTAGTGATCCCACTATTTTGGAGGATGTTGAATTTTATTGTGATGAATATGAAAGTGGATTTGGAAGAGTGTCAACTTTATTTAGTGATTCCACTATCTTGGGAGAGGTTTCAATCAATTATGATGAGAACGAAGTTGCTACTTATGATGATTATTGTGATGAAACTTATGCTATAAAAATTAGTGATGATTATATTTACAAATCTTGTCATGATTATTATTACCATTTTTCTGAACATTACTCTTTTAATGTGGAAACAATTTTTAGTGTTCAAGTCTTTTATGATACTCCCACTATTCCGAATAAGAAGAATTTTGCTTATGTGGAGAGTAGTAAATTTTCTATGCTTGTAGATCATGAAAAGAATGCTTTAGGTTCTGGTTATATTGTTGAATTCATTCACGATGCTACTGAAAATTATTATGATGGAGGAATATATGCTTGTAGGAATTGCAATAATGTCAAGTTTCCTCTCTATGTATTGAAAATCTTGAAGCTATGCTTGTTTTACCTGAAGGAAATATGCCCTAGAGGCAATAATAAATTTATTATTTATTTCCTTATTTCATGATAAATGTTTATTATTCATGCTAGAATTGTATTAACCGGAAACATAATACATGTGTGAATACATAGACAAACATAGTGTCACTAGTATGCCTCTACTTGACTAGCTCGTTTATCAGAGATGGTTATGTTTCCTAGCCATGGACAAAAGAGTTGTCATTTGATTAACGGATCACATCATTAGGAGAATGATGTGATTGACTTGACCCATTCCGTTAGCTTAGCACTTGATCGCTTAGTATGTTGCTATTGCTTTCTTCATGACTTATACATGTTCCTCAGTAACTATGAGATTATGCAACTCCGTTTACGGAGGAACACTTTGGTACTACCAAACGTCACAACGAATCGGGTGATTATAAAGGAGTACTACAGGTGTCTCCGAAGGTACATGTTGAGTTGGCATATTTCAAGATTAGGTTTTGTCACTCCGATTGCTCGGAGAGGTATCTCTGGGCCCTCTCGGTAATGCACATCATTATAAGCCTTGCAAGCGATGTGACCAATGAGTTGGTTACGGATGATGCATTACGAACGAGTAAAGAGACTTGCCGGTGATGAGATTGAACTAGGTATTGGATACCGACGATCAAATCTCGGGCAAGTAACATACCAATGACAAAGGGAACAACGTATGTTGTTATGCGGTTTGACCGATAAAAGATCTTCGTAGAATATGTAGGAACCAATATGGGCATCCAGGTTCCGCTATTGGTTATTGACCGAGAATAGTTCTAGGTCATGTCTACATAGTTCTCGAACCCGTAGGGTCCGCACGCTTAAGGTTTTGATGATGCTTTATTATGAGTTTATGAGTTTTGATGTACCGAAGGAGTTCGAGTCCCTGATGAGATTGGGGACATGACAAGGAGTCTCGAAATGGTCGAGACGTAAAGATCGATATATTGACGACTATATTCGGAGTTCGGAAAGGTTCCGAGTGATTCGGTATTTTTCGAGTACCGGGAGTTACGGAATACGGGAAGAGTATTGGGCCTTAATGGGCTTTAGTGGGAAGGAGCCAGAGGAGGCGCGCGCCCTCCCAAGCCCAGTCCGAATTGGACAAAGGGTTTGGGGCGCGCCCCCCTCTCCTTCCTTCTCCACTTCCTTCTTTCCCCTTGACCTAGTTGGACTAGGAAAGAAGGAATCCTACTCCCGGTGGGAGTAGGACTCCCTTGGCGCGCCCTCCTCCTAGAGCCGGCCTCCTCCTCCCTTGCTCCTTTATATACGGGGGCAGGGGGGCACCCCATGACACACAAGTTGATCTACGGATCGTTCCTTAGCCGTGTGCGGTGCCCCCTTCCACCATATTCCACCTCGGTCATATCGTCGCGAAGCTTAGGCGAAGGCCCGCGCCGGTAGAACATCAAGATCGTCACCACGCCGTCGTGCTGACGGAACTCTCCCTCGACACTCGGCTGGATCGGAGTTCGAGGGACGTCATCGAGCTGAACGTGTGCTGAACTCGGAGGCTCCGTACGTTCGGTGCTTGGATCGGTCGGATCGTGAAGACGTACAACTACATCAACCGCGTTGTGCTAACGCTTCCGCTTTCGGTCTACGAGGGTATGTAGACAACACTCTCCCCTCTCGTTGCTATGCATCACCATGATCTTGCGTGTGCGTAGGAAAATTTTGAAATTACTACGTTCCCCAACAGTGGCATCCGAGCCTAGGTTTTATGCGTTGATGTTATATGCACGAGTAGAACACAAGTGAGTTGTGGACGATATAAGTCATACCGCCTACCAAATGTCATACTTTGGTTCAGCGGTATTGTTGGATGAAGCGGCCCGGACCGACATTACGCGTACGCTTACGCGAGACTGGTTCTACCGACGTGCTTTGCACACAGGTGGCTGGCGGGTATCAGTTTCTCCAACTTTAGTTGAACCGTGTATGGCTACGCCCGGTCCTTGCGAAGGTTAAAACGGAGTCTATTTGACAAACTATCGTTGTGGTTTTGATGCGTAGGTAAGAACGATTCTTGCTAAGCCCGTAGCAGCCACGTAAAATTTGCAACAACAAAGTAGAGGACGTCTAACTTGTTTTTGCAGGGCATGTTGTGATGTGATATGGTCAAGACGTGATGAGATATAAGTTGTTGTATGAGATGATCATGTTTTGTTGAAGTTATCGACAACTGGCATAAGTCCTATGGTTGTCTCTTTGTTGCATAAGATGCAAGTGCCAAATAATTGCTTTACTTTATCGCTATACGATAGCAATAGTTGCAAGAGCAATAGTTCGCGAGACGATCATGTGACGACACATTGATATAGATCAAGATGATGAAGATCATGGTGTCGTGCGGTGATTTATAGAGATCATGACAAGATTTTGGAGATGGAGATCAAAGGCGCAAGATGATCATGGCCATATCATGTCACATATTTTGATTGCATATGATGTTTATCTATTATACATCTTATTCTTGCTTTGATTGACGGTAGCATTTTAAGATGATTTCTCACTAAAATTATCAAGAAGTGTTCTCCCTGAGTATGCACCGTTGCGAAAGTTCTTCGTGCTAAGACACCACGTGATGATCGGGTGTGATAGGCTCTACGCTCAAATACAACGGGTGCAAAACAGTTGCACACGTGGAATAGTCAGGTTATACTTGACGAGCCTAGCATATACAGATATGGCCTCGGAACACGGAGACCGAAAGGTCGAGCGTGAATCATATAGTAGATATGATCAACATAGAGATGTTCACCATTGAAACTACTCCATCTCACGTGATGATCGGACATGGTTTAGTTGATTTGGATCACGTGATCACTTAGATGACTAGAGAGATGTCTGTCTAAGTGGGAGTTCTTAAGTAATATGATTAATTGAACTTAAATTTATCATGAACTTAGTCCTGGTAGTATTTTGCAAATTATGTTGTAAGATCAATAGCTTGCGTTATTGCTTTCATATGTTTATTTTGATATGTTCCTAGAGAAAATTGTGTTCAAAAATGTTAGTAGCAATGATGCGGATTTGATCCACGATCCGAGGTTTATCCTCATTGCTGCACAGAAGAATTATGTCCTTAATGCACCGCTAGGTGACAGACCTATTGCAGGAGCAGATGAAGACGTTATGAACGTTTGGCTAGCTCAATATGATGACTACTTGGTAGTTTTGTGCACCATGCTTTATGGCTTAGAATCGGGACTTCAAAGATGTTTTGAACATCAAGGACCATATGAGATGTTCCAGGAATTGAAGTTAATATTTCAAGCAAATACCCGAGTTGAGAGATATGAAGTCTCCAACAAGTTCTATAGCTAAAAGATGGAGGAGAATCGCTCAACTAGTGAGCATGTGCTCAGATTGTCTAGGTACTTCAATCGCTTGAATCATGTGGGAGTTAATCTTCCAGATAAGATAGTGATTGACGGAATTCTCTAGTCACCATCACTAAGTTACTAGAACTTCGTGATGAACTATAGTATGCAAGGGATGACGAAAACGATTCCCGAGCTCTTCGTGATGTTGAAATCGACGAAGGTAGAAATCAAGAAAAGACCATCAAGTGTTGATGATTGACAAGACCACTAGTTTCAAGAGAAGGGCAAAGGGACAGAAAGGGAACTTCAAGTGGAAAGACAAGCAAGTTGTCACTCCCGCGAAGAAGCTCCAAGCTGGACCAAAGCCTGAAACCGACCGCTTAATCGCAAAGAAAATGGTCACCGAAGCGGAAATGCCCCAATATTTGGTGGATAAGAAGGATGGCAAAGTGAACAAGGGTATATTTGATATACTGATTATTGATGTGTGCCTTACTAGTGTTTATAGTAGCCCCGAGTATTTGATACTTGTTCGGTTGCTAAGATTAGTAACTCAAACAGAGTTACGTAATAAACAGAGACTAGTTGAAGGAAAGTGACGATGAGTGTTGGAAGTAGTTCCAAGATTGATATGATCATCATCGCACACTCCCTATACTTTCGGATTAGTGTTAAACCTAAATAAATGTTATTTGGCGCTTATGCTGAGCATGAATATGATTTGATCGTGTTTATTGCAATACGGTTATTCATATAAAATCAGAGAATAATTGTTGTTCAGTTTACATGAATAAAACCTTCAATGGTCATACACCCAATGAAAATAGTTTGTTGGATCTCGATCGTAATGATACACATATTCATAATATTGAGGCCAAAAGATGCAAAGTTAATAATGATAGTGCAATTTATTTGTGGCAATCGCTGCTTGGGTCATATCGTGTAAAGCGCATGAAGAAACTCCATAAAGATGGATTTTCGGAATCACTTGGTTATGAATCATTTGATACTTGCGAACCGTGCTTTTTGGGCAAGATGACTAAAACTCCGTTCTTCGGAACAATGGAACGAACCACTGACTTATTGGAAATAATACATACTGATGTATGCAGACCAATGAGTATGAAGGCTCGTGGCAAGTATCATTATTTTCTAACCTTCACAAGATGATTTGAGCAGATATGGGTATATCTACTTGATGAAACATAAGTCTGAAATAGTTGAAAGGTTCAAAGAATTTCAGAGTGAAGTGGAAAAATCATCGTAACAAGAAAATAAAGTTTCTGCGATCTGATCACAGAGAAAAATATTTGAGTTACGAGTTTGTTCTTCAATTAAAACAATGTGGAATAGTTTCACAGCTCACGCCACCTGGAACACCACATCGTTATGGTGTGTCCAAACGTCGTAACCGCACTTTATTTGATATGGTGCGATCTATGATGTCTCTTATCAGTTTACCACTATCATTTTGGGGTTATGCATTAGAGACAGCTGCATTCACGCTTAAAATAGGGCACCATCTAAATCCGCTGAGACGACACCGTATGAACTATGGTTTAGCAAGAAACCTAAGCTGTTGTTTCTTAAAGTTTGGAGTTGCGATGCTTATATGAAAAAGGGTTTTCAACTTGATAAGCTCGAACCCAAATCGGAGAAGTGCGCCTTCATAGAATACCCAAAGGAAATTGTTGGGTACACCTTCTATCACAGATCCGAAGGCAAATTTGTTGTCGATAATAGATCCTTTCTAGAGAAGGAGTTTCTCTCGAAAGAAGTGAGTGGGAGGAAAGTAGAACTTGATGAGGTAATCTGTACCTGCTCCCTTATTGAAAGTAGTTCATCACGTAAATCAGTTCTCGTGACAAATACACCAATTAGTGAGGAAGTTAATGATATTGATCATGAAACTTCGATCAAGTTACTACAGAACCTCGTAGGTCTTCCAGAGTAAGATCCGCACTGAGTGGTGTAGTAATCATGTTCGGAAGTCATGGTACTAGACCATGATGAACCTACGAACTATGAGGAAGCGATGATGAGCCCAGATTCGCGAAATGGCTTGAGGCCATAAAATCTTAGATATGATCCATGTATGAAAACAAAGTATGGACTTTGATTGACTTGCTCGATGATCAACAAGCCATGTTAAATAAATGGATCTTCAAGAGGAAGACGGACACTGATAATAGTGTTACTATCCACTAAGCTCGACTTGTTGCAAAAGGTTTTCAACAAGTTCAAGGTGTTGAATACGATGAGATTTTCTCACTCGATCGATGCTTAAGTCTATCTCAATCATGTTAGCAATTGCCACATTTTATGAAATCGGCAAATGAATGTCAAAACTGCATTCCTTAATGGATTTATTAAAGAAGAGTTGTATATGATGCAACCGAAGGTTTTGTCAATCCTAAAGGTGCTAACAAAATGTGCAAGCTCCAATGATCCATCTATGGATTGGTGCAAGCATCTCGAGTTGGAATATACGCTTTGATAAGTTGATCAAAGCATATAGTTTTATATGGACTTACGATGAAGCCCGTGTTTACAATAAAGTGAGTGGGAGCACTACAGCCTTTCTCGATTAGTATATGTGAGTGACATATTGTTGATCGTAAATGATGTAGAATTTTTCTACGCAAAGCATAAAGGAGTGTTTTAAAGGAGTTCTTTAAAAGAAAAGACCTCAAGAAAAGCTACTTATATATTGAGCATCAAGATCTATTGAGATAGATCAAGATGCTTGATAAGATTTTCAATGAGTACATACCTTGGCAAGATTTTGAAATAGTTCAAAATGGAACAGTCAAAGAAAGAGTTCTTGCCTGTGTTGCAAAGGTATGAAATTGAGTAAGACTCAAATCCCGACCACAACAGAAAATAGAAAGAGAATGAAAAGTCATTCCCTATGCCTTGGTCAAGAATATCCTTAGTAAGGACTAAGGAGATGTTTCTCGATTATGGAGGTGATAAAAGAGTTTGTTGTAAAAGTTACATCAGTGCAAACTTTTACACTGATCCAGATGACTCTAAGTCTCAATCTGGATACATATTGAAAGTGGGAGCAATTAGCTAGAGTAGCTCCGTGCAGAGTATTATAGACATAGAATATTTGCAAAATGCATACGGCTCTGAATGAGACAGACCCGTTGACTAAACTTCTCTCACGAGCAAAACATGATCATACCTTTGTACTCTTTGGGTGTTAAGCACATAGCAATGTGAACTAGATTATTGACTCTAGTAAACCCTTTGGGTGTTGGTCACATGACGATGTGAACTATGGGTGTTAATCATATACAGATATGATTATTAGTGTTAAATCACATGACGATGTGAACTAGATTATTGACTCTAGTGCAAGTGGGAGACTGAAGGAAATATGCCCTAGAGGCAATAATAAAGTTATTATTTATTTCCTTATTTCATGATAAATGTTTATTATTCATGCTAGAATTGTATTAACCGGAAACATAATACATGTGTGAATACATAGACAAACATAGTGTCACTAGTATGCCTCTACTTGACTAGCTCGTTTATCGAGAGATGGTTATGTTTCCTAGCCATGGACAAAAGAGTTGTCATTTGATTAACGGGATCACATCATTAGGAGAATGATGTGATTGACTTGACCCATTCCGTTAGCTTAGCACTTGATCGCTTAGTATGTTGCTATTGCTTTCTTCATGGCTTATACATGTTCCTATAACTATGAGATTATGCAACTCCGCTTACGGAGGAACACTTTGGTACTACCAAACGTCACAACGTAACTGGGTGATTATAAAGGAGTACTACAGGTGTCTCCGAAGGTACATGTTGAGTTGGCATATTTCGAGATTAGGTTTTGTCACTCCGATTGTCGGAGAGGTATCTCTGGGCCCTCTCGGTAATGCACATCATTATAAGCCTTGCAAGCGATGTGACCAATGAGTTGGTTACGGGATGATGCATTAAAGAACGAGTAAAGAGACTTGCCGGTGACGAGATTGAACTAGGTATTGGATACCGACGATCAAATCTCGGGCAAGTAACATACCAATGACAAAGGGAACAACGTATGTTGTTATGCGGTTTGACCGATAAAAGATCTTCGTAGAATATGTAGGAACCAATATGGGCATCCAGGTTCCGCTATTGGTTATTGACCGAGAATAGTTCTAGGTCATGTCTACATAGTTCTCGAACCCGTAGGGTCCGCACGCTTAAGGTTTTGATGACAGTTTTATTATGAGTTTATGAGTTTTGATGTACCGAAGGAGTTCGGAGTCCCGGATGAGATCAGGGACATGACAAGGAGTCTCGAAATGGTCGAGACGTAAAGATCGATATATTGGACGACTATATTCGGAGTTCGGAAAGGTTCCGAGTGATTCGGGTATTTTTCGGAGTACCGGGGAGTTACGGGAATACGGGGAAGAGTATTGGGCCCTAATGGGCTTTAGTGGGAAGGAGCCAGGAGGAGGCGCGCGCCCCTCCCAAGCCTAGTCCGAATTGGACAAAGGGTTTGGGGCGCGGCCCCCTCTCCTTCCTTCTCCACTTCCTTCTTTCCCCTTGACCTAGTTGGACTAGGAAAGAAGGAATCCTACTCCCGTGGGAGTAGGACTCCCTTGGCGCGCCTCCTCCTAGGGCCGGCCTCCTCCTCCCTTGCTCCTTTATATACGGGGGCAGGGGGCACCCCATGGACACACAAGTTGATCATTGAGATCGTTCCTTAGCCGTGTGCGGTGCCCCTCTCCACCATATTCCACCTCGGTCATATCGTCGCGAAGCTTAGGCGAAGCCCTCGCGCCGTAGAACATCAAGATCGCCACCACGCCGTCGGCTTGTGGAACTCTCCCTCGCACTCGGCTGGATCGGAGTTCGAGGGACGCCATCGAGCTGAACGTGTGCTGAACTCGGAGGCTCCGTACGTTCGGTGCTTGGATCGGTCGGATCGTGAAGACGTACGACTACATCAACCGCGTTGTGCTAACGCTTCCGCTTTCGGTCTACGAGGGTATGTAGACAACACTCTCCCCTCTCGTTGCTATGCATCAACATGATCTTGCGTGTGCGTAGGAAAATTTTGAAATTACTACATTCCCCAACATTACCTTCCTATGCTAGTTGATTATTGTTCCCATAAGTTGTTTGCTCACAAAATCCCTATGCATAGGAAGTGGGTTAGACTTAAATGTGCTAGTCATATGCTTCATGATGCTCCCGTTATGTTCCAATTCTTATCTTTTACGTTAGCATCATTGTCATCATCATGCCTAGCTAGGGGCGTTAAACGATAGCCCTAGTTGGGAGGCAACCCAATTTTCTTTGTGTTTTTTTGTTTTTGCTCCTGTTTAGTAATAAATCTTGCATCCTCCTTCTGTTTAGATGTGTTTTTATCTTTTAATTAGTGTTTGTGCCAAGTAGAACCTATAGGATAACCTATGATGATAGTTGATTTGATTCTGCTGAAAAACAGAAACTTTGCGCACGTGAATATAATTTTATTAAATCATAGGAACGTGATTTTGCATTGATTCTTTTTGCTGATGTTCAATAGACAAATTTTCCAGGACTTCCTATTTTTGTAGGAGTTTTAGAGTTCCAGAAGTTTGCGTTAGTTATAGATTTCTACAGACTGTTCTGTTTTTGACAGATTCTGTTTTTCGTGTGTTGTTTGCTTATTTTGATGCATCTATGGCTAGTAAAATAGTTTATAAACCATATAGAAGTTGGAATACAGTAGGTTTAACACCAAAAGAAATAAAGAATGAGTTCATTACAGTACCTTATGTGGTGGTTTTGTTTTCTTTCACTAACGGAGCTTATAAGATTTCCTGTTGAGTTTTGTGTTGTGAAGTTTTCAAGTTTTGAGTAAAGCCTTTATGGACTATGGAATAAAGGGTGGCAAGAGCCTAAGCTTGGGGATGCCCAAGGCACCCCAAGATATTCAAGAATAGCCAAAAGCCTAAGCCGGGGCATCCCCTCTTTCGTCTTCGTTCATTGGTAACTTTACTTGGAGCTATATTTTTATTCGCCACATGATATGTGTTTTGCTTGGAGCGTCGTGTATTATATTAGTCTTTGCTTTTTAGTTTACCAAAATCATCCTTGATGTACACACCTTTTGGGAGAAGCCTATTTGATTAGAATTTGCTAGAATAGTCTATGTGCTTCACTTATATCTTTTGAGCTTGATAGTTTTTGCTCTAGTGCTTCACTTATATCTTTTAGAGCACGGTGGTGTCTTAATTTTGAAGAAATTACTAGTCTCTCATGCTTCACTTATATTATTTTGAGAGTCTTTTAGAACAACATGGTATTTTCTATGGTTATAAAATTGGTCCTAGAATGGTAGGCATCCAAGTTGGGTATAATAAAAACTATCATAGGAAGTGAATTGGATGCTATGATCAATTTGATACTTGATAATTGTTTTGAGATATGGAGGTAGTGATATTAAAGTCATGCTAGTTGGGTGATTATGAATTTAAAGAATGCTTGTGTTGAAGTTAGCCAGTCCTGTAGCATGCACGTATGGTTAAAGTTGTGTAACAAATTTAAAACATGAAGTGTACCTGGCTTGTGCATCCTTATGAGTGGTGGTCGGGGACGAGCGATGGTCTTTTCCTACCAATCTATCCCCCTAGGAGCATGCGCGTAGTACTTGGTTTTTGATGACTTCTAAATTTTTGCAATAAGTATATGAGTTCTTTTGACTAATGTTGAGTCCATGGATTATACGCACTTTTAACTTTCCGCCATTGCTAGCCTCTTCAGTACCGTGCATTGCCCTTTCTCACCTTGAGAGTTAGTGCAAACTTCGCCGGTGCATCCAAACCCGTTGATACGATACGCTCTATCACACATAAACCTCCTTATATCTTCCTCAAAACAGCCACCATACCTACCTATTATGGCATTTCCATAGCCATTCCGAGATATATTGCCATGCAACTTTCCACCGTTCCGTTCATCGTCATCATGGCATACTTTACTTCTGTCATATTGCCATTGCATGATCATGTAGTTGACATCATATTTGTGGCAAAGCCACCATGCATTATTGTTTCATACATGTCACTCTTAATTCATTGCACCATCCCGGTACACCGCCGGAGGCATTCATATAGAGTCATATCTTGTTCTAGTTTCGAGTTGTAATTCATATGTTGTAATCAATGAAAGTGTGATGATCATCATTATTAGAGCATTGCCCAAAAAGAAAAAGAAAAAGAAGAAAGGCCAAAAAAAATAAAGGCCCAAAAAGGGGAAAAAAGAAAAAAGAAGAAAATAAATGTAAAGGGCAATGCTACTATCTCTTTTCCACACTTGTGCTTCAAAGTAGCACCTTGCTCTTCATGTAGTGAGTCTCATATATTGTGCTTCAAAGTAGCACCATGTTTTTCATATAGTGAGTCTCATAAGTTGTCTTTTTCATACTAGTGGGAATTTTTCATTATAGAACTTGGCTTGTATATTCCTACAATGGGTTTCCTCAAATGCCCTAGGTCTTCGTGAGCAAGCAAGTTGGATGCACACCCACTAGTTTTATTTTGTTGAGCATTCATTTATAGCTCTAGTGCATACGTTGCATGGCAATCCCTGCTCCTCATGTTGACATAAATTGATGGGCATCTCCATAGCCCGTTGATTATCCTCGTCAATGTGAGACTTTCTCCTTTTTTGTCTTCTCCACACAATCCCCATCATCATATTCTATTCCACCCATAGTGCTATATCCATGGCTCACGCTCATGTATTGCGTGAAGGTTGAAATTTTTTGAGATTATTTAAGTATGAATAAATTGCTTGGCTTGTCATCAGGGTATAGAAGTTGGGAACATCTTTGTGTGACAAAAATGAAGCATAGCCTAACTATATGATTTTGTAGGGATGGACTTTCTTTTGCCATGTTATTTTGAGAAGACATGATTACTTTGCTTAGTATGCTTGAAGTGTTACTATTTCTTTTATCAATATGAACTTTTATTTTGAATCATTTGGATCTGAACATTCATGCCACAATAAAGAAAATTACATTGAGAATTATGCTGGGAAGCATTCCACATCAAAAAAAAACTGTTTTTATCATTTACCTACTCGAGGACGAGCAGGAATTAAGCTTGGGGATGCTTGATACGTCTCCAACGTATCTATAATTTTTTGATTGTTTCATGCTATTATATTACCCCTTTTGGATGTTTATGGGCTTTATTTTACACATTTATATCATTTTTGGGACTAACCTGTTGGAGATATGCCCTAGAGGCAATAATAAATTAGTTATTATTACTATATTTCCTTGTTCATGATAATAGTTTATTATCCATGCTATAATTGTATTGATAGGAAACTCAGATACATGTGTGGATACATAGACAACACTATGTCCCTAGTAAGCCTCTAGTTGACTAGCTCGTTGATCAATAGATGGTTACGATTTCCTGACCATGGACACTGGATGTCGTTGATAACGGGATCACATCATTAGGAGAATGATGTGATGGACAAGACCCAATCCTAAGCCTAGCACAAAGATCGTGTAGTTCGTATGCTAAAGCTTTTCTAATGTCAAGTATCATTTCCTTAGACCATGAGATTGTGGAACTCCCGGATACCGTAGGAATGCTTTGGGTGTACCAAACGTCACAATGTAACTGGGTGGCTATAAAGGTGCACTACGGGTATCTCCAAAAGTGTCTGTTGGGTTGGCACGAAGATTTGTCCCTCCGTGTGACGGAGAGGTATCTCTGGGCCCACTCGGTAGGACATCATCATAATGTGCACAATGTGACCAAGGGGTTGATCACGGGATGATGTGTTACGGAACTAGTAAATAGACTTGCCGGTAACGAGATTGAACAAGGTATCGGGATACCGACGATCGAATCTCGGGCAAGTACTATACCGCTAGACAAAGGGAATTGAATACGGGATTGATTGAATCCTCGACATCATGGTTCATCCGATGAGATCGTCGTGGAACATGTGGGAGCCAACATGGGTATCCAGATCCCGCTGTTGGTTATTGGCCGAGAACGCCTCACCATGTTCATGGTTCCCGAACCCGTAGGGTCTACACACTTAAGGTTCGATGACGCTAGGGTTATAGGGAATAGATATATGTGGTTACCGAATGTTGTTCGGAGTCTCGGATGAGATCCCGAACGTCACGAGGAGTTCCGGAATGGTCCGGAGGTAAAGATTTATATATGGGAAGTCCTGTTTTGGTCACCGGAAAAGTTTCGGTTTTATCGGTAATGTACGGACCACCGGAGGGTCCCGGGTTCACTAAGTGGGGCCACCGGCCCCAAAGGGCTGCATGGGCCAAGTGTGGGAGGGGACCAGCCCCAGGTGGGCTGATGCACCCCCCACAAGGGCCCAAGGCGCCTAGGGTTTGGGGAGGGGACGCCTCCACCTTGCTTGGGGGGCAAGTTTCCCCCTCTTCCCCCCTTGGCCGCCACCCTAGATGGGTTTGGGGCTGCCGCACCCCTTGGGGTGGGAACCCTAGAAGGGGCGCTGCCCCCTCCCTCTCCCCTATATATACTTGAGGTATTTGGGGCTGCATACATAAGAGTTTCCACCTCTCCCTGGCGCAGCCCTACCTCTCTTTCTCCTTGTCTTCCGCGGTGCTTGGCAAAGCCCTGCAGGATTTCCACGCTCCTCCACCACCATCACGCCGTCGTGCTACTGCTGGACGGAGTCTTCCCCAACCTCTCCCTCTCTCCTTGCTGGATCAAGGCATGGGAGACGTCACCGGGCTGTACGTGTGTTGAACGCGGAGGTGTCGTCCGTTCGGCACTAGGATCTCCGGTAATTTGGATCACGACGAGTACGACTCCTTCAACCCCGTTCTCTTGAACGCTTCCGCTTAGCGATCTACAAGGGTATGTAGATGCACTCTCCTTCCCCTCGTTGCTACTCTCTCCATAGATAGATCTTGGTGTCTCGTAGGAAATTTTTTGAATTTCTGCTACGTTCCCCAACATAACCTACTAAACGAAGGCCCAACCCATATTGCTGTTTTATTGCCTGTTTCAGTATTTCGAAGAAAAGGAATATCAAACGGAGTCCAAACGGAATGAAACCTTCGGCAACGTGATTTTTTTGGAAGAATATCATCCTGGAGACTTGGAGTTCACGTCAGAAGATACTCGAGGAGCCCAGGAGATAGGGGGCATGCCCCCCTACAGGGCGCACCCCTTGTCTCGTGGACCCCTCGGGCACCCCCCGACCGACTTCTTTCGCCTATATAACCCTATGTACCCTAAAACCATTGAATATCAAGATAGATCAGGAGTTCCGCCGCCGCAAGCCTCTGTAGCCACCAAAAACCTCTCGGGAGCCTGTTCGGGCACCCTGCCGAAGGGGGAACCCATCACCGGTGGCCATCATCATCATCCCGGGGCTATCCATGACGAGGAGGGAGTAGTTCACCCTCAGGGCTGAGGGTATGTACCAGTAGCTATGTGTTTGATCTCTCTCTCTCATGTTCTCTCTATGGCACGATCTTGATGTATCGCGAGCTTTGCTATTCTATTTGGATCTTATGATGTTTCTCCCCCTCTACTCTCTTGTGATGAATTGAGTTTCCCCTTTGAAGTTATCTTATCGGATTGAGTCTTTGATTTGAGAACACTTGATGTATGTTTTGCCGTGTTTATCCATGGTGACAATGGGATATCACGTGCCACTTGATGTATGTTTAGGTGACCAACTTGCGGGTTCCGCCCATGAACCTATGCATAGGGGTTGGCACACGTTTTCTTGACTCTCCGGTAGAAACTTTGGGGCACTTTTCGAAGTACTTTGTGTTTGTTGGATGAATTTGAGATTGTGTGACGCATATCGTATAATCATGCCCACGGATTCTTGAGGTGACAATGGAGTATCTAGGTGACATTAGGGTTTTGGTTGATTTGTGTCTTAAGGTGTTATTCTAGTATGAACTCTTGAATAGATTGATCCGAAAGAATAACTTTGAGGTGGTTTCGTACCCTACCATAATCTCTACGTTTGTTCTCCGCTATTAGTGGCTTTGGAGTGACTCTTTATTGCATGTTGAGGGCTTGTTATATGATCTATCTATGTTATTATTGTTGAGAGAACTTGCACTAGTGAAAGTATGAACCCTATGCCTTGTTTCCTATCATTGCAGTACCGTTTATGCTCACTTTTATCATTAGTTACCTTGCTGTTTTTATATTTTCAGATTACAAAAACCTATATCTACTATCCATGTTGCACTTGTATCACCATCTATTCGCCGAACTAGTGCACCTATACAATTTACCATTGTATTGGGTGTGTTGGGGACACAAGAGAACCTTTGTTATTTGGTTGCAGGATTGCTTGAGAGAGACCATCTTCATCCTACGCCTCCCACGGATTGATAAACCTTAGGTCATCCACTTGAGGGAAATTTGCTACTGTCCTACAAACCTGTGCACTTCCAGGCCCAACAAGGTCTACAAGAAGAAGGTTGTGTAGTACTGTCGGAGTAAATGACCACGGGTAGCCTAACCGGCTCCCTTTGGCCCTCAAAAAAAACAACGGGCCGATCGGACCTCGAAGCACCTAAGACGCGGGGTCGCCTTCCTTCGGCCGGCTATCACCTAGGCCGGCTGGCAGAAGGCGGCCCGGCCATAAACAACCTGTGGAGGACGCCACGATCGGGCCGACTCAAAGCCGCCCATGAAGGACCGACTCAAGAAGGCGCCCACGAAGGGCCGACTCAAAGCTAAGCGTCGACGCCGATCCTAAAGACCATCACCCATAACGGTGATGGGACGGGCGTATACAATAACCTCGCCACCCCGAATCCCGGTGTGTGCATGGCTACAGTATGCCGTACGGGGCAGCCATCCCCCGTCCGGCGTGGCACTGTTGCCATGCGAATCATGACGCCATCCACGACGGGCTGCTAGTACGGCCCGCAGGCGGCGGGCCCCTTCGAACAGAGAGACATCCGAAGGCAGCCCGGCCTCCCCCAGCCAGCCTAAGGCCGGGCCGGCTTCCAATAGCCGGCTTGCTCCCCCTTGGGGCGCGCGCACCATTAAGCAGATGAGACACGGTAAGGCTACAGTGGGAGCCTGCTAGGCAGCAGCACTGTAGCCATACTTGCCTCGACAAAGCCCTCGTCATCAGAGGCAAGGCAACGGTAACCAACCCCTGACAAGATCCCCCAAGCGGTGGGGCCGGCCTATCGACCAGCAAGCCGACAGCCGGTGGGACCCACCAGTCGGCGGGCCCCAGAAGCCGGCGGAGAAGATGGCGGTCGTAGACACCGACGGCCTGGGCCCGCACCAAGGCAGATTACCATTGTACCCCCAAGGGGTAAGCCTATATAAACCCCCCGGGACACCCATGCAAAGGGTTGATCTCAGGGAGTTTTAGACACCACCATAGGGAGAGAAGAGAGCTAGCCTTGCCCTTCTTCCTCCTCCCATCGAACAGCTCAAGGAGCCTCTTGTAGCTACTTGTTGATCTAGTGATCATGCGGAGACCCCGCAGAGCAGGACTAGGGGTGTTATCTCCACGCAGAGCACCGAACCTGGGTAAGATTCGCCGGTGTGCATGTCTTCGCCTTATCCCGTTTCCAGGCACCGACGATGTCTTACTGGCTCCCACAATGATAAGCCACCCGTTGGGATATGTCGCACCCACCACCCAACATTTGGCGCCCACCGTGGGGCCAGGTGCACCATCGTCCGGAGACCTGCTCTGGACGGGAACCCTCTTCCTCCCCCGCGAGCGTAGCCAGCCCGGCACGCCCGATGGCGCTTGCCCCGACACGCTCCGAAGCGTCGACGACGCCTGCGGCAAGCCGCCTCGCCGATCTCCTTGGCGAGGTTTGCATCTTCGATGAGCCCGCATCCGACGCGGGCACCGGCTGCCTCGAGAGCCGTCTCGTCAGCCTCCTCGACCAACTCCACGTCTCCAGCGAGCCTACCGCGGACTTGGAGTCGGTCGGCTCCACCGACCCGATGCTTGTCGACTCCGACATGGCGTCGCTCGACGCTTTCCCCACCGACGTGATCGTTTTCGACGACCCTCTCCCGCGATCTGACAGTGGTGGCAGCACTATCACCGAGGTGCTGGTCATCAGCCACGGAGCCACCTCCGGCGAGAACACCCACGACGCCCTGCAAGCGGTGCTGCAGGACTTGTCCATCCCCATCCCGGCTGACACTGACGCCGAGGCGCTGGAGGCTCGCCGCCTTGCCCTCGTCGAGGAGGGACAGAAGATAAACACCATGAGACGCCTCACGGAAACCCACCAGCGCGAGGTCGACCGCGCCGCCTTCGGCACGCCGCCTCCAGAAGGGCCAAGCCGAGTTGGCGTCGTCAAGAAACACGGCGCGGTCATCGCCAGCATGATGGGTGCGGACCGCCCGGTCTATGCCATGCCCCTCGAGAATCTACAGGCCGCCCAGTCGATCGTTGACGAGCTAAACAGACTGGGGGCCGACGAGCTCCCCTACATGACCAGACGCATCCAGCAGCTGATCGACGCAGCTGCAGCGCGGTATGAAGCCGGCGTCCAAGCTAGAAGCCCCCCTCGCCGAGAGCACGGCGCGACGTCGCGTACGCCGACTGCGGGTGGCGCCCGTGCAAGACAAGAGAAGGAGCCGGCTGCTAGCCGCAGCCGGACACGAATCACCATCGAGCGCGACGCGGAGAGCCGTCCCCGAGGTGTGGAGAGACGAGGCGACCTGCCTCCTCCTCCGCCTCGCGGGGAAATATATCCCACCCCGCCGCCTATCGAGCATCCGACTCTCAGCGGCCGACTTGGTCGCCGCGAAGGAGTCGGCGAGAACGATGCCCGCCATCGGATCGACCGCCTCGCGATCCCTGGCCCTAGAAGAAGAAGATGATGTCGGCCCGCCTTGTTTCGGCCCCCGCATCCGCGACGAGCCCTTTCCCAAAGGGTTCTCGCTCCCAAGAGACACGCCCAAGTATAACGGCTCCGTGAAGCCGGAGGACTGGTTGATCGACTACTCCACCGCGGTTCGCATAGCAAACGGCAACCGGCGCATTGCCGTGAAATATGTTCCCCTGATGCTCCAAGGCACGGCACGTACCTGGCTCAACAGCCTCAAGCCGTACAGCATCAACAGCTGGCTCGACTTCACGGAGGCTTTCATCCGCAACTTCACCAGCACCTACAAGCGGGCTCCCAAGCCCCGATAGCTTTCCTTGTGCGTACAAGGACCCAACGAGTCGACTCGTGACTACCTCACGCGTTGGGCCGAGCTCCGAAACTCCTGCGAAGGGGTGCACGAGGTTCAAGCAATCGAGTACTTCACGGCCGGGTGCCGAGAGGGCACCCTCCTCAAGCACCGACTCCTCTGCGACGAGCCGACTACCCTTGACGAGCTGCTGATCATCATGGACAAATACGCCACGGCTGACTCCTCCATGAAGACCAAGCTTCGAGTCGACGCTTCCGGGAAGGTGCTTACGCCGGCTCCCAAGACGCCGGCTGGAGAATCTACTCGGCGCCCGTACCAGAACGACAACAAGCGCAAGGCTCCGATGCCACTTTCCACTAGTCGGCAGGTGGGTACGGTCGAAGAAGAGCAGCCTGAGGGACGACCAGCTCCCAAGAAACAGAAGGGCGGCAGGCCGGCTTGGCACCCGGCTTTCTCCTACGAGCAGATTCTCGACGCCCCCTACAAGTTCCACAGTGGCGCGAAGCCGTCCAACCATACAACCCAGAAGTGCCATTGGCTCACCTGAATCTCCAAGGGCGAGGGGCTGTTGCCGCCTCCGCCTGCGGGCCAGCCGCCTCCTGCCCCCCAGCAGCCGGCCGCTCAGCCAACAGTCGGAGCCGTCCACGACGAGTTCCCTGACGAGCATGCCGCCTACATCGTCTTCACGAGCCAACCGGACGATCGGCGAAGCCGGCGCCAACACCACCAACAAGTCAACGCGGTCGCCTCCAGTAACCCTGAGTTTATGCACTGGTCGGAGAAGCCCATCAGCTGGAGCTGGGACGACCACCCAGAGGTGATGCCGTCTCCTGGCTCCTATGCCCTTGTTCTGGATGCTACCCTAGTGACGAAGAGGCACGCCGCTCGTTTCTCCCGCGTGCTGATAGACGGCGGGAGCAGTATCAACATACTGTACCGAGACACAATGGAGAAGCTCAACATCAAGCCGAAGCAACTCATGCCAAGCCGGATTGTGTTCCATGGCATCGTACCCGGCCTGTCCTGCTCACCAATCGACAAGATCAAGATGGATGTCCTATTTGGAGACAAGGATCATTTCCGCCGAGAGGCAATATGGTTTGAGGTAGTGGATTTGGAGAGCCCTTACCACGCACTGCTTGGCCGACCAGCGTTGGCCAAGTTTATGGCTGTGCTGAAGGAAATATGCCCTAGAGGCAATAATAAAGTTATTATATATTTCCTCATATCATGATAAATGTTTATTATTCATGCTAGAATTGTATTAACCGGAAACATAATACATGTGTGAATACATAGACAAACAGAATGTCACTAGTATGCCTCTACTAGACTAGCTTGTTAATCAAAGATGGTTATGTTTCCTAACCATGAACAAAGGGTTGTTATTTGATTAACGAGGTCACATCATTAGTAGAATGATCTGATTGACATGACCCATTCCCTTAGCTTAGCACACGATCGTTTGGTATGTTGCTACTGCTTTTATCCATGACATATACATGTTCCTGTAACTATGAGATTATGCAACTCCGTTTACGGAGGAACACTTTGGTGCTACCAAACGTCACAACGTATCGGGTGATTATAAAGGAGTACTACAGGTGTCTCCAAAGGTAGATGTTGGGTTGGCGTATTTGAGATTAGGTTTTGTCACTCCGATTGTCGGAGAGGTATCTCTGGCCCTCTCGGTAATGCACATCATCAAGCCTTGCAAGCACTACAACTAATGAGCTAGTTGTGAAGATGATGTATTACGGAACGAGTAAAGAGACTTGCGTAACGAGATTGAACTAGGTATTGGATACCGACGATCGAATCTCGGGCAAGTAACATACCGATGACAAAGGGAACAACGATGTTGTTATGCGGTCGACCGATAAAGATCTTCGTAGAATATGTAGGAACCAATATGGGCATCCAGGTCCCGCTGTTGGTTATTGACCGTGAATAGTTCTAGGTCATGTCTACATTGTTCTCGAACCGTAGGGTCCGCACGCTTAAGGTTTCGATGATGCTTATTATGAGTTTATGTATTTTGATGTACGAAGGAGTTCGAGTCCGGATATGATCACGGACATGACGAGGAGTCTCGGAATGGTCGAGACATAAAGATTGATATATTGGAAGCCTATGTTTGGAGTTCGAATGGTTCGGGCGGCGGAATTTACTGAGTACCGGAGGTTACGGAACCCCGGGAGGTAAATGGGCCTCGATGGGCCTTAGTGGAAAGGAGAAGGGGCCAGCCCTAGGTGGTGCTACGCCTTCCCCTTCCCTAGTCCTACTAGGACTAGGAGAAGGGCCGCCCCCCTCTCTCTCTTTCCTCCGGAATCCTAGTCCAACTAGGATTGGGGAATCCTACTCCCAGAGGGAGTAGGACTCCCTGGCGCGCCTCCTCTTGGCCGCCGGCCCCCTCCCCCCTGGCTCCTTTATATCACGGGGCAGGGGGCACCTTGAACACACAAGTTTGATCTTTAGATCGTTCCTTAGCCGTGTGCGGTGCCCCCCTCCACCATATTCCACCTCGGTCATACCGTCGCGAAGCTTAGGCGAAGCCCTGCGCCGGTGAAACATCAAGATCGTCACCACGCCGTCGTGCTAACGGAACTCTCCCTCGACACTCGGCTGGATCGGAGTACGAGGGACGTCATCGAGCTGTACGTGTGTCAAGAACTCGGGGGCGTCGGAGTAACGGCGCCGGGATCGGTCGGATCGCGAGGAGAACGTACGACTACTTCCTCTACGCCAGATCGCTTCCGCTTGGGTCTACAAGGGTATGTAGACAACACTCTCCCCTCTCGTTGCTATACATCACCATGATCTTGCGTGTGCGTGGGAAATTTTTGAAATTACTCGTTCCCCAACAATGGCATCCGAGCCTAGGTTTTTCTATGGTTTGATGTTTTGCACGAGTAGAACACAAGTGAGTTGTGGGCGATACAAGTCATACTACCTACCAGCATGTCATACTTTGGTTCAGCGGTATTGTGAGATGAAGCGGCCTGACCGACATTACGCGTGACGCTTACGCGAGACTGGTTTCACCGCCACGAGCACTCGTTGCTTAAAGGTGACTGGTGGGTGCTGTCTCTCTCACTTTAGTTGAACTGAGTGTGGCTACGCCCGGTCCTTGAGAAGGTTAAACGGAGTCTATTTGACGAAGTATCGTTGTGGTTTTGATGCGTAGGTGAGACTCGTTCTTGCTTAAAGCCCGTAGCAGCCACGTAAAATTTGCAACAACAAAGTAGAGGACGCCTAACTTGTTTTTGCAGGGCATGTTGTGATGTGATATGGTCAAGACGTGATGCTATATTTTATTGTATGAGATGATCATGTTTTGTAACCGGTTATCGGCAATCGGCTGGAGCCATATGGTTGTCGCTTTATTGTATGCAATGCAATCGCCTGTAATGCTTTACTTTATCACTAAGCGGTAGCGATAGTCGTAGTAGCATAAGTTTGGCGAGACGACAACGATGCTGCGATGGAGATCAAGGTGTCGCTACCGGTGACGATGGTGATCATGGTGGTGCTGCAAGATGGAGATCGTGAAGCCCAAGATGATGATGACCATATCATATCACTTATATTGATTTGCATGTGATGTTTATCCTTTTATGCATCTTATCTTGCTTTGATTGACGGTAGCATTATAAGATGATCTCTCACTAAATTATCAAGAAGTGTTCTCCCGGTATGCACCGTTGCCAAAGTTCGTCGTGCCCGGACACCACGTGATGATCGGGTGTGATAAGCTCTCGTCCATCTACAACGGGTGCAAGCCAGTTTTGCACACGCAGAATACTCGGGTTATACTTGACGAGCCTAGCATATGCAGATATGGCCTCGGAACACGGAGACCGAAAGGTCGAGCGTGAATCATATAGTAGATATGATCAACATAAGATGTTCACCATTGAAAACTACTCCATCTCACGTGATGATCGGTTATGGTTTAGTTGATTTGGGTCACGTGATCACTTAGACGACTAGAGAGATGTCTATCTAAGTGGGAGTTCTTAAGTAATATGATTAATTGAACTTAAATTTATCATGAACTTAGTCCTGGTAGTATTTTGCAAATTATGTTGTAAGATCCATAGCTTGCATTGTTGCTTTCATATGTTTATTTTGATATGTTCCTAGAGAAAATTGTGTTGAAAAATGTTAGTAGCAATGATGCGGATTTGATCCGTGATCTGAGGTTTATCCTCATTGCTGCACAGAAGAATTATGTCCTTAATGCACCGCTAGGTGACAGACCTATTGCAGAGCGGATGCGGGCGTTAGAACGTTTGGCTAGCTCAAGATGATGACTACTTGATAGTTTTGTGCACCATGCTTTATGGCATAGAATCGGGACTTCAAAGATGTTTTGAACATCATGGACCATATGAGATGTTCCAGGAATTGAAGTTAATATTTCAAGCAAATACCCGAGTTGAGAGATATGAAGTCTCCAACAAGTTCTATAGCTAAAAGATGGAGGAGAATCGCTCAAACTAGTGAGCATGTGCTCAGATTGTGCAGGTACTTCAATCGCTTGAATCAAGTGGGAGTTAATCTTCCAGATAAGATAGTGATTGTCGAATTTCTCTAGTCACCATCACCAAGTTAGTAGAACTTCGTGATGAACTATAGTATGCAAGGGATGACGAAAATGATTCCCGGGCTCTTCGTGATGTTGAAATCGACGAAGGTAGAAATCAAGAAAAGAGCATCAAGTGTTGATGGTTGACAAGATCACTAGTTTCAAGAAAAGGGCAAAGGGAAAGAAAGGGGAACTTCAAGTAGATTGACAAGCAAGTTGTCACTCCCACGAAGAAACCCAAAGTCTGGACCTAAGCCTGAGACTAAGTGCTTCTACTGCAAAGGAACTGGTTACTGGAAGCAGAACTACCCCAAGTATTTGGCGGATAAGGAGGATGGCAAAGTAAACAAAGGTATATTTGATATACATGTTACGAATGTGTACTTTACTAGTGTTTATAACAACCCCTCGGTATTTGGTACTGGTTCAGTTGCTAAGAGTAGTAACTCGAAACGGGAGTTGCAGAATAAACAGAAACTAGTTAAGAGTGAAGTGACGATGTGTGTTGAAAGTAGTTTCAAGATTGATATAATCATCATCGCACACTCCCTATACTTTCGGGATTAGTGTTGAACCTAAATAAATGTTATTTGGTGTTTGCATGAATATGATTTGATCATGTTTATTGCAATTCATTTAAGTAAGAGAATAAACTGTTATTCTGTTTACATGAATAAAACCTTATATGGTTACACACCCAATGAAAATGGTTCATGGGATCTCGATCGTAGTGATACACATATTCATAATATTGAAACCAAAAGATGCAAAGTTAATAATGATAGTGCAACTTATTTGTGGCACTGCCGTTTAGGTCATATCGGTGTAAAGCGCATGAAGAAACTCCATCTTGATGGACTTTTGGAGTCACTTGATTATGAATCACTTGGCACTTGCGAACCGTGCCTCATGGGCAAGATGACTAAAACTCCGTTCTCGGAACAATGGAACAAGCTACTTGACTTATTGGAAATAATACATACCGATGTATGCGATCCAATGAGTGTTGATGCTCGTGGCAAGTATCGTTATTTTCTGACCTTCACAAGATGATTTGAGCAGATATGGGTATATCTACTTGATGAAACATAAATCTGAAATAGTTGAAATGTTCAAAGAATTTCAGAGTGAAGTGGAAAATCATCGTGACAAGAAAATAAAGTTTCTGCGATCTGATCGTGGAGATGAATATTTGAGTTACGAGTTTGGTCTTCAATTAAAACAATGTGGAATAGTTTCACAAATTCATGCCACCTGGAACACCACATCATAATGGTGTGTCCGAACGTCACAACCATACTTTATTGGATATAGTACAATCTATGATGTTTCTTACCGATTTACCAATATCGTTTTGGGATCATGCATTAGAGACAGCTGCATTCACGTTAAATAGGGCACCATCTAAATCCGTTGAGACGACACTATATGAACTGTGGTTTAGCAAGAAACCATAGTTGTCGTTTCTTAAAGTTTGGGGCTGCGATGCTTATGTGAAAAGTTTCATCCTGATAAGCTCAAACCCAAATCGGAGAAGTGCGTCTTCATAGAATACCCAAAGAAAATTGTTGGGTACACCTTCTATCACAGATCCGAAGACAAGATATTCGTTGCTTAAAAATGGATCCTTTCTAGAGAAGGAGCTTCTCTCGAAAGAAGTGAGTGGGAGGAAAGTGGAACTTGATGAGGTAATAGTACCTTCTCCCTTACTTGAAAGTAGTTCGTCGCAGAAACCAATTTCTGAGACACCTACACCGAGTAGTGAGGAAGTTGATGATGTTGATCATGAAACTTCAGATCAAGTTACTGCAGAACCTCGTAGATCAACCAGAGTAAGATCCGCACTAGAGTGGTACGGTAATCCTGTTCTGGAAGTCATGCTACTAGATCATGATGAACCTACGAACTATGAAGAAGCGATGGTGAGCCCAGATTCCGCAAAATGGTTTGAGACCATGAAATCTGAGATATGATCCATGTATGAGAACAAAGTATGGACTTTGATGGATTTGCCCGATGATCGGCAAACCATAGAAAATAAATGGATCTTCAAGAGGAAGACGGACGTTGATAGTAGTGTTACTATCTACAAAGCTCGACTTGTTGCAAAAGGGTTTTCGACAAGTTCAAGGGATTGACTACGATGAGACCTTCTCACCCGTAGCGATGCTTAAGTCCGTCCGAATCATGTTAGCAATTGCCACAATTTATGAAATTTGGCAAATGGATGTAAAAACTGCATTCCTGAATGGTTTTCTGGAAGAAGAGTTGTATATGATGCAACCAGAAGGTTTTATCGATCCAAAGGGAGCTAACAAAGTGTGCAAGCTCCAGCGATCCATCTATGGACTGGTGCAAGCATCTCGGAGTTGGAATATACGCTTTGATAAGTTGATCAAAGCATATAGTTTTATACAGACTTACGATGAAGCCTGTATTTACTAAAAAGTGAGTGGGAGCACTACAACATTTCTGATAAGTATATGTGAATGACATATTGTAGATCGGAAATAATGTAGAATTATTCTGCAAAGCATAAAGAAGTGTTTGAAAGGAGTTTTTCAAAGAAAGACCTCGGTAAAGCTACTTACATATTGAGCATCAAGATCTATAGAGATAGATCAAGATGCTTGATAAGTTTTTTCAATGAGTACATACCTTGACAAGATTTTGAAGTAGTTCAAAATGAAACAGTCAAAGAAAGAGTTCTTGCCTGTGTTACAAGGTGTGAAATTGAGTAAGACTCAAAACCCGACCACAGCAGAAGATAGAAAGAGAATGAAAGTCATTCACTATGCCTTGGCCATAGTTTCTATAAAGTATGCCATGTTGTGTACCAGATCTATTGTATACCCTGCCCGAGTTTCGCAAGGAGTACAATAGTGATCTAGGAGTAGATCACTGGACAGCGGTCAAAATTATCCTTAGTGGAATAAGGATATGATTCTCGATTATGGAAGTGACAAAAGGTTCGTCGTAAAAGGTTACGTCGATGCAAGTTTTGACACTGATCTGGATGACTCTAAGTCTCGATCTAGATACATATTGAAAGTGGGAGCAATTAGCTAGAGTAGCTTCGTGCAGAGCATTGTAGACATAGAAAAATTGCAAAATAAATAACGGATCTGAATATGAAAGACCCGTTGACTAAGACTCTCTCACAAGCAAAACATGATCACACCTTAGTACTCTTTGGGTGTTAATCACATAGCGATGTGAACTAGATTACTGAATCTAGTAAACCCTTTGGGTGTTGGTCACATAGCGATGTGAACTATGGGTGTTAATCGCATGATGATGTGAACTATCGATATTAATCACATTGTGATGTGATCTAGATTATTGACTCTAGTGCAAGTGGGAGACTGAAGGAAATATGCCCTAGAGGCAATAATAAAGTTATTATATATTTCCTCATATCATGATAAATGTTTATTATTCATGCTAGAATTGTATTAACCGGAAACATAATACATGTGTGAATACATAGACAAACAGAATGTCACTAGTATGCCTCTACTAGACTAGCTTGTTAATCAAAGATGGTTATGTTTCCTAACCATGAACAAAGGGTTGTTATTTGATTAACGAGGTCACATCATTAGTAGAATGATCTGATTGACATGACCCATTCCCTTAGCTTAGCACACGATCGTTTGGTATGTTGCTACTGCTTTTATCCATGACATATACATGTTCCTGTAACTATGAGATTATGCAACTCCGCCACGGAGGAACACTTTGGTGCTACCAAACGTCACAACGTAATCGGGTGATTATAAAGGAGTACTACAGGTGTCTCCAAAGGTAGATGTTGGGTTGGCGTATTTGAGATTAGGTTTTGTCACTCCGATTGTCGGAGAGGTATCTCTGGGCCCTCTCGGTAATGCACATCATCAAGCCTTGCAAGCACTACAACTAATGAGCTAGTTGTGAAGATGATGTATTACGGAACGAGTAAAGAGACTTGCGGTAGCGAGATTGAACTAGGTATTGGATACCGACGATCGAATCTCGGGCAAGTAACATACCGATGACAAAGGAACAACGATGTTGTTATGCGGTCGACCGATAAAGATCTTCGAGAATATGTAGGAACCAATATGGGCATCCAGGTCCCGCTGTTGGTTATTGACCGTGAATAGTTCTAGGTCATGTCTACATTGTTCTCGAACCGTAGGGTCCGCACGCTTAAGGTTTCGATGGCGATTTATTATGAGTTTATGTATTTTGATGTACCAAGGAGTTCGAGTCCGGATATGATCACGGACATGACGAGGAGTCTCGGAATGGTCGAGATATAAAGATTGATATATTGGAAGCCTATGTTTGGAGTTCGAATGGTTCCGCGAAAACGGAATTTACTGAGTACCGGAGGTTACTGGAACCCCGGGAGGTAAATGGGCCTCGATGGGCCTTAGTGGAAAGGAGAAGGGCCAGCCCTAGGTGGGCGCTTCCCCCCTTCCCTAGTCCTACTAGGACTAGGAGAAGGGCCGCCCCCCTCTCTCTTTTCCCCCTCAGGAATCCTAGTCCAACTAGGATTGGGGGAATCCTACTCCCGAGGGAGTAGGACTCCTGGCGCGCCTCCTCTTGGCCGCCGCCCCCTCCCCCTGCTCCTTTATATACGGGGCAGGGGGCACCTGGAACACACAAGTTTGATCTTTAGATCGTTCCTTAGCCGTGTGCGGTGCCCCCTCCACCATATTCCACCTCGGTCATACTGTCAAGCTTAAGCGAAGCCTGCGCCGTGAAACATCAAGATCGTCACCACGCCGTCGTCTTGACGGAACTCTCCTCGACACTCGGCTGGATCGAGTACGAGGGACGCCATCGAGCTGTACGTGTGTCAAGAACTCGGGCGCCGGAGTAACGGCGCGGGATCGGTCGGATCGCGAGGAGAACGTCGACTACTTCCTCGTTGTGATCGCTTCCGCCGGGTCTACAAGGGTATGTAGACAACACTCTCCCCTCTCGTTGCTATACATCACCATGATCTTGCGTGTGCGTAGGAAAATTTTTGAAATTACTACGTTCCCCAACATGTGCCCCACTATGCCTACCTCAAGATGAAGATGCCGAGTTCCAAGGGCATTATCACCATAGCCAGAGATTACAAGAAGTCTTCTGAGTGTGCAGCAGCCAGTAGTCGGCTGGCCGAGTCCCTCGTGATCGCCGAAGAAAAGAAGATGTTGGACCGAGTTATGGCCTTGGCTGGCAAGCAGCCGGCTTTGTCTCCTGACCCCAAAGAATGTGAAGCTCAAGGTTCTTTCCAGCCGGCCAAGGAGACAAAGAAGATACCCCTGGACCCGGAGCACCCAGAGAGGCACGCTGTCATAGGCACAGGCCTTGACAGCAAATAGGAAGGCGAGCTTGTCGGTTTCCTCCGTGAGAATCGGGACATCTTCGCATGGTCTCCCAAAGACATGCCGAGTGTCCCGACGGATTTCACCGAGCACAAGCTACACGTCCGATCTGACGCAAAGCCGGTCAGGCAGCCCTTGCGCCGCCTGTCAGAAGAGAAGAGAAGGGTAGTCGGAGAAGAAATAGCCCGGCTTCTGGCAGCCGGCTTCATTATGGAAGTATTCTTTCCAGAATGGCTTGCCAACCCGGTCCTCGTGCTGAAGAAGAACAAGCAGTGGCGCATGTGCATCGACTACACCAGCCTCAACAAAGCCTGCCCCAAAGATCCGTTCGCCCTGCCCAGGATTGACCAAGTGATAGACTCCACAGCCGGATGCGAGCTGTTGAGTTTCTTGGATGCCTATTCCGGCTACCACCAGATAAAGTTAAACCCGGCTGATCGCTTGAAGACCACCTTCATCACCCCATTCGGAGCTTTCTTCTACCTGACTATGACATTTGGCTTGAGAAATGCCGGTGCCACTTTTCAGCGTTGCATGCAGAAATGCCTCCTCAAGCAACTCGGCAGAAATGCCCACGTCTATGTGGACGATATCGTGGTGAAGACGGAGAAACGCGGCACCCTGCTGGAAGACCTCAAGGAAACCTTTGAGAACTTGCGCCGGTTTCAGATCAAGCTCAACCCGGAGAAATGTGTGTTCGGAGTACCAGCCAGCCAGCTTCTAGGCTTTCTGGTCTCCGAACGCGACATCAAGTGCAACCCAGTGAAGATCAAGGCCATAGAGAGAATGAAGGTCCCTACCAAGCTGCGAGACGTCCAGAAATTCACTGGATGCCTGGCGTCTTTGAACCGCTTCATGAGCCGGCTCGGAGAGAAGGCTCTCCCCCTCTACCGACTCATGAAGAAGTCCGCTCATTTTGAGTGGAATGACCAGGCGGATCAAGCTTTCCACGAGCTGAAAAGATGCTGTCCACGCTGCCTGTCTTGACGGCCCCAACCGAGAAGGAGCCCATGCTCCTCTACATCACCGCTACTAGCCGGGTGGTCAGCACAGTCATTGTGGTTCAGCGCCTAGAGGAAGGCCGAGCTCAGCTAGTCTAGAGGCTGGTGTATTATTTGAGCGAAGTATTGTCCACCTCAAAATAGAATTACCCGCACTATCAGAAAATGTGCTATGGTGTGTACTTCGCCTCCAAGAAACTCAAGCCCTACTTTCAAGAGCATCCCATCACGGTCGTATGCACTGCCCCGCTTGCCGAGATCATAGGCAGCCGAGATGCATCCGGCCGAGTGGCGAAATGGGCCATTGCGCTGGCTCCGTACACAATTTACTATCAGCCCCGCACCGCCATCAAGTCCCAAGCACTGGCCGACTTCCTCATCGACTGGGCCGAGACCCAATACCTGCCACCGGCCCCGGACTCCACTCATTGGCGGATGCATTTTGACGGATCCAAGATGCGCACCGGCTTGGGAGCCGGCATAGTCGTCACCTCTCCCAAGGGCGACAAACTCAGATACACATTGCAAATCCACTTTGCCGCCTCCAACAATATGGCCGAGTACGAGGCGCTCATACACGGGCTTCGGCTAGCCAAGGAACTCGGCATCCGCCGGATCCTGTTTTATGGCGACTCGGACTTAGTGGTTCAGCAATCATCCAGTGACTGGGATGCCAAGGACGCAAACATGGCAAGCTACCGTTTCCTCATCCAGCAGCTCAGCGGATATTTCGAGGGGTGCAAGTTCCTTCACGTGCCACGGGCCGACAATGAGCAAGCAGATGCCCTGGCACAAATAGGCTCCACCCGACAAGCTATACCAACCGGCGTCGCCCTCCAACGCCTCCTCAAGCCATCTATCAAGCCATCTCCGGAATCCAGTTCCATCTTCGTGCCGCCTGACCCTAACGCAGTTGGATCCGACTTCGGGGACCAGGCAGGCGGCCCGGGGACTTCGGCGCCCGACCCGGGGACTGCCATAGTCGAACCCGGCCCGGGGCTGCCACAGTCGAACTCGCCCGGGGACTGAACCCGGCCCGGGGACTGCAGCAGCACAGCAGGCGGAGGCCGACTCCAACTCCTCACAACCCAGCCCGCCCACCCTGGTTGCAGTAGCCGTCTTGGCCATCAAAGAAATCACAGCTCCATCTTGGGCTCAGCCCATCCTCCGGTTTCTGGTGAATGGAGAACTACCGACTGACGAGATCTCGGCCAGACAAGTCCAACGCCGAGTCGGAGCCTACACAATAATGAATCAAGAGCTAGTTAGGCGCAGCGCTACCAGAGTCTTCCAGCACTGAGTCGAGCAAGAGAAGGGCATAGCAATCCTCGAAGACGTCCACCAAGGCGAATGCGGCCACCATGCCACCTCCAGGGTGCTCATCGCTAAGGCTTTCCGCCATGGATTCTTCTGGCCGACTGCATCGGAGGATGCCAAGGAATTAGTCAAACACTGCAAAGGGTGCCAAGTCTTCGGCTCCAAGCAACACCTGCCGGCTTCTGCACTCAAGACCATCCCCATCACTTGGCCCTTTGCCGTCTGGGGACTGGACATGGTCGGACCATTCAGGACGGCGCGCGGCGGCATGACACATCTGCTTGTCGCCGTAGACAAATTTACCAAGTGGATTGAAGCAAAGCCGATCAAGAAGCTGAATGGGCCGACTGCCGTGACATTCATTGCCGACATTACAACCCGGTAAGGCGTACCACACAGCATCATCACCGACAATGGCACAAATTTCACCAAGGGAGCTTTGGCACGTTTCTGCGCAACACAGGGCATCCGACTGGACTTAGCGTCTGTTGCCCACCCACAGTCAAACGGCCAAGTCGAGCAAGCAAACGGCCTCATCCTCTCCAGCATCAAGCCCCGACTGGTCGTGCCATTGGAGCGTTCGGCTGGCTGCTGGCTCGACGAGCTACCGGCCGTCCTCTGGAGTCTACGCACTACTCCAAACAAGTCGACCAGCTTCACCCCTTCTTCCTTGTATATGGTGCTGAGGCTGTCATCCCAACTGACATCGAGTTTGACTCACCTCGAGTCACCATGTACACGGAGGCGGAGGCCAAGGAAGCAAGAGAAGATGGCGTCGACTTGCTGGAAGAAAGCCGGCTGTTAGCCCTCAGCCGGTCCGCCATCTACCAGCAAGGGCTACGCCGTCACCACAGTCGAAGGGTAAAACCGAGAACCTTCCAAGAGGGAGACCTTGTGCTCCGGCCGATCTGCGTCAGACACCGCCAAAGACAAGCTCTCGGCCCCTTGGGAAGGCCCCTTCGTCATCAGCCGGGCCCTGGGAAACGACTCCTATTACCTAATTGACGCGCAGAAGCCGAAGGCACGCAAGAGAGACGACTCCGGCAAAGAGTCGGACCGCCCACGGAATGCCAATCTTCTTCGAAGATTTTACAGTTGAAATGCAGTATGTATCACGCTACCTTTTGTATTAAGTATGAGACAACGGGCCCCCGAGGAGTTCTCGGGGACTAACCTATTTTATCTATGTATGCCGGGTATCACACCCAGGGTTACCCTGCTGCATTTACTTTCTCCGTCCGGCACCGGGTTCGACTAGTCGGCCCAGGGACTTGCCGCCTTGAGTTATGTCCATGTTCTACCTGCAGTCAGACAAGTAATGTGCCGGCACCCAAGCCCTCTCTTGCGAGAGTCACAGCTTGAAGAATCAGCTGTCCGACTAGCAAGAGCTAAAGGCGGAAAGGATGCCCACATGAAAAATGGCTAAGGACTAACGAACTCACATAACACAAGCCGACTTCCCCCCCCCCCTCGCCAACCGACCGTCGAAGCAGTCGGCTGGCCGGCTTCCTTTCCTACTCTGCCATAATCTAAGAGAGCTTGAGTCCTTGCCTTCCCAGACGGCTGAATTCCTTACCCGGCCACAGACTGCAGAGCAGCTGTCCGGCTAGGAAGGTGGCAACCAAGGGAAGGCGGCAAAGGAAAAAAGCAAAAAGATAAAAAGCAAGTACGAATGGAAGCCAAGCACGCGCATAATAATATTTACATCAAAAGCCTTCGAAAGGCCGGCATTCAACGAAGTTTGAATACACCCCCAGTGGGTGGAATTGTGCAAAATAACAAGTTTTGTCCAAAGAGTAACTAGCAGGGAAGTAAAACGGTGAATCAAGCCAAGGGAGCGCCTGGAGCTTCAGGAAGAACGGTGGAGACGGCGGTGTTGGCTAGAGGAGTGGCCGGCTGGCGAGTCTCGGCCTGGTCGTCGCTGGTGGCAGGCGGAGCATTCGCGTGCGCCTCGTTGCTGGAGACACGGTCAGGCTGAGGCTGGCCGGCTGCTACAGCATCCGGCACAGCATCTTCGTTGTCTTCCTCCTCCTCCTCGCCCTTGTCGCTGGAGTCAATCTCCTCCGCCAAGTCCTCACCGTCGCCGGGTTCAGCCCAAACCATTCCTCCGGCTGCGCGACGCCGTCCTCGTTCACCTCAGGAGAAAAGGCGCTGGTGTCGGTGAAGTCGGCGATCGCCGAAGCACGCTGGATAATAGCCGGCCGCACCGCCTTCAGCTAGTCGTCGGCCTCCTGCCGCCAGGTGTGCAGCTGATCCAAGTTCAGCCCAGGGTACCAAGCTTGGACGAACTATAGCGCCCGTCGAGCGCCGGATCGAGCTGCTGAAGCCTTCCAGGCCTCAAGGCGGCCGGCGACTACCTCCAGCCAGTCAGCAGTACGGTTGGGGGTGTGAGGAATTACCTCGCCAGGCCAAAGGGCGGCCAGCAGCTGTGCCCCGGCACGCTGAAGCCGGCGGAGCATGCGGTAGGCCGGCTGAAGGCGGACCTCGATCGCCAGAAGCTGCTCCTCAAGCGACCGGTTGGCATCCGGCGCGATCTCAACCCCAGCCTGCCACCGGACCTCTCGGTGGGCTTCGATGGCTTGGTTGGCGGCGACAGAGTGGCCAGGAAAATACTCTTCACAAAGAAAAAGAAAAAAGAGCAAGTCAGGAGATAAGCTGACTTGCAAGGACAAGCAAAGAGTGAAGAAGAAGGCGGCCTACCGTCAACCAAGTCCTCGATGCGGCCGTAGCCCTTACTCAGAGCTTGCCTTGCCTCGGCCCAGCCCGCCGCCTCGGTCTCGAATTCGGCTTTGAGGGCGGCCTCGTTGTCCTGAGCCGCCTTTAGGGCCGCATGGTGGCTTTCCTCCTGGTCGGCCAGTCTCTTGGCCAGGCAGTCACGCTCCTGAGCCAAGGCATTGAGCTCGCCCTCCTTGGTACGAAGGGTAGTCTGGGCGATACCCAGCTACTGCCTCAAGTCGGCGTTGGCTCCTGCCAGTATGGAAAGAAAAGGTTAAGAAAGAAGTCGGCAAGAAAGATCCGACCCGACTGCTCAGCAGTCGGCCCGAATCTCGGGGACTACACCCAGTGGGTGCGCTGACGCGCCCCCACATGAGATGAAAAGACAAGGACACTCACGCCGGCTCTCCAACAGATCGGCGGCCCTCTTGTCTGCCTCCCGGACCTGGGAGTTGAAGGTAGCTGCGTGGAGGTTGTGGTAATCCTGCAAACAGGACGAAGAAGCAAGCAAGAGCAAGTCAGAAAAACAAGTCTTCAAAGAAGTTCCAAGCTGCCTGCTCAGCAGCCGGCTCGAAACTCGGGGACTACACCCAGTGGGTGCGCTGACACGCCCCCACGGAAAGAAATCAAGAACAAGAGAACTCACCCGAACGACCACCTGCGTCGCGAGAAACTCTCGGGTACATTGCTGCAGCGCGGTGGCTTGGGCCTGAAGCCGGCTGCGGACGTCTTGCGCCGCCAAGTTCAGCGCGGCCGTCCCATCGCCCTGCGTCCACCCCGGCGAGCTAGCGGTGGCCGACTCCAGTTCATGCGACAACGAGCTGGAGCCGGCCGCCCTCTGCGGATCCGGCTTTGAAGCCACCCTCGCCGCACGCCGGCGAGCCGGTGACAAGGCCACAAGATCCGCCTGCGCAGTCGGCTGCTCAGGCGGCACCTCGGGCTAGCCGCCTTGGCCGGTCCCGGCCGACGAAGGCGGCACCACTTCTCCCTCCAGGAAGACTACGTCGCCCTCCTCCCTCTCCGTCGTCGGCGGGTCGCGGCTGATCTCCTCCGGCGGGGGCTCCGGGACGTCCGGGGGCGCGGAGCGGAGGGGAATGATGAGTTGCGGAGGCTGGCCACGCAAGGCCTTCGCCGTCTTCTCTGCGGCCTCGGCCTCCTCCCGGGCCCTGGCAGCCGCATCGGCCTGTGCCTCGGCCGACTCCGCCATCGTCTCCAGGGCCGGCTCGGCGGCGGCGTCCCTTTGCTCCTCCGCCGCCCGCTCCTCCCGCGCCTCCCGCGCGTTCCGCTTTGTCGCCGCCTAAAGCTTGGCGCAGGGATCTATGCGACGGGAGCTCGCAGACCCTCCCGCTCCGTCGACTATGGGGGCGGCGGTAGTCCGCTCAAGAGAGAGCGGGGCCCTGGTTAACAAAACAGAGGAAAGACTTAGAAGAACATCAACCCAAAAAAAGAAGGGGAGAAAGGAAAGTGCGTAAGGACCAGAACTTACGCCAAGACCGCCTGCGGCTGCTTCACCACCTTGCGGAAGCGGGCCGCCTTCGCGGCTGCCTCGTCCCGCTTGGTTGCCGCCGCGGGCACCTTAGGCCTCTTCGGCCGGTCGCCGAAGGGGGTTGGCGCCGCTCGACGCTTCAGTGCGCCGCCTCGTGCGGCCTGCCCGCCGGATGGGACGGCGCCTTGGGGGTCGGACGCCGGCTGGCGGCGTGGAGCAGGATCGGCCTCGCCATCATCGGGCCAGTCTTCGAAGCCGGCGGTGAAGCCGGAGCCGCCTATCTCGCCGCTGCCCCCATGGCGTCGTCGTCCAGGGAAACCGCCCCCAAGTCGGTGTCGTCAGGATCGTCCGCCTTGCGGTCGGGGGCGAACTCGCGCTCCAGCCCTGCGGTCCTGGACGGAGGATGAAGAAGGGGGTTCTGATTGAGAATAGACCGACTGGTCAAGAGTCGGCCCGGAAAGAGATTCGGCAACAAATAAAGAAAGAAAACTTACCATAGGTGGCGGATTGGCGCGAGAGAATGGCGCCATGCCATACTGCCAGTCCGGCTTGAGCTTGCAGTTGGCGATGTAGTTCACCATGTAAGACACCTCGTCGTGAGGCATCTCCCTGGTGCTGAGCCGGCTTGGGTCGAAGCGGCCGCGCATCTGACAGATCAGATGAGGGCGTCATTGAAGCGGAAGAATCCGGCGCTCGACGAAGGCGGCGATCAAGTCAGGCCCGGTCAGGTGGTCCGACTGGATGAGCACCCGAAGTCGGGCGACGGCTCCGGCTCCAACCGGCGTCAGCGACCTGGCCCGGTAGGACCATGAAGCTGGCCTCCCAGCCGGCGGGCCGGCTATGTAAGCCGGCAAGTTGACATAATCGCCGTTCGGGGCAACGTTCTTTACATAAAAGTAAGACTGTTACCAGAGCTTCACCGACTGGATCAGTGCGATAGAAGGGAAGGGGTTGTCGGCGGTGGACCTTCTCATGGCGATGAAGGCGCCGCACGGAGCCGGCACGCCGACGACGACCGTGCCGAGCTTGGATTGAAATAATTCCCCCAGAGCTCGATGGTGGGGAGGACGCCGCGGAAGCCTTCGCACAAAGAGATGAAGGCCGACAGCAGCACCACCGTGTTGGGGGTGAGGTGGTGCGGCTGGAGTTGGTAGAGGTCAAGGAACACGCGAAAGAAGCCGCTTGCGGGGAGGCCGACGCCGCACATGCAGTGCGAGTAGAAGATCACTTGCTCGCCTTCCTCCGGCGCCGGCGAGATCTCCCTCGCTAGCGCGAGGTGGACTTGCACAAGATCCTCGCTTGGCAGCCGCCGCGTCTTGCGGAGAAACTCGACGTGGTCATCGCAGATGGTGGAGCCGTCCCAAGAGCTCGACGTCGGAGCCATGGCGGCGAGCGCGACGACGAGAAGCGCCCGGCGCGGAGGCAGCAAGCTTGCGGCACGCTGGGAGGAAGAATGGATGGCAAAGGAGGAGCACGGCGAGGAGCTACCGCAGCGAGGCAGAAGGAGAAGGAGGCAGGGTGAGGGCGAGCGTGCGAACGACTGCTGCTCCCCCTCCCTGCCCCTACTTATAGCCTCGCGCGGCGAAGCCGAGGAGGCAAGGCATGGGGGGCGTGGGATTAACTGTGCCCCACTCTCTCACGCCCCGCGATTATTGCGCCTTGATGGCGAGTGGGAACCGCTGCCGGAAGACGTGCGGTCGGTTTGGGCCATAGAAGATCCGCGCACGGGCCGAGGCGCGGGAGTGGCGGGCCCCGGCCTGCGACGGCGTCCGTCGTCATACAGGTGGCGGCAGGCCCTGCGGTGAAGGTGCCACGTGGCGCGCGGAAAGCGGGCGGTCAGCCCGCCGCTCGCCTTGCACGCCAGCTGGTTCCCGCCTTCGAGATTTGAGGAGGCTTCGCCGAGAAGGCACGCGCAAATAAAGCCGGCTCCTAGCTACCGGCTCCTCGAGATAGAAAGTTGGCCGAGCTTCTCGAGTTCCCTTCAGCCGTGAAGCCCAACCAGCTTCGAGGACTACTGTCGGAGTAAATGACCACGGGTAGCCTAACCGGCTCCCTTTGGCCCTCAGAAAAAACAATGGGCCGATCGAACCTCGAAGCACCTAAGACGCGGGGCCGCCTTCCTCCGGCCGGCTATCACCTAGGCCGGCTGGAAGAAGGCGGCCCGGCCATAAACAACCTGTGGAGGACGCCACGATCGGGCCGACTCCAAGAAGCCAGCCCATGAAGGACCGACTCCAAGAAGGCGGCCCACGAAGGGCCGACTCCAACAAGCAAGCGGCCGAATGCCGCATCCTAAAGATCATCACCCATAACGGTGACGGGACGGGGCGTGGCTACAGCAAACCCTGCCACCCCCAAATCCCGGTGTGTGCATGGCTACAGTATGCCGTACGGGGCAGCCATCCCCCGTCCGGCGTGGCACTGTTGTCGTGTGAATTATGACGCCATCCACGACGGGCTGCCAGTATGGCCCGCAGGCGGCGGGCCCCTCGGACAGAGAGACATCCGAAGGCGGCCCAGCCTCCCCCAGCCGGCATAAGGCCGGGCCGGCTTCCAATAGCCGGCTTACTCCCCCCTCGGGACGCGCGCACCATTAAGCAGATGAGACATGGTAAGGCTACAGTGGGAGCCCGCTAGGCGGCGGCACTGTAGCCATACTTGCCTCGACAAAGCCCTTGTCATCAGAGGCGAGGCAACAATAACCAGCCCCCGACAAGATCCCCCAAGCGGTGGGGCCGGCCTATCAACTAGCAAGCCGACAGCCGGTGGGACCCACCAGTCGGCGGGCCCCAGAATCCGGCGGAGAAGACGGCGGTCGTAGACACTGATGGCCTGGGCCCGCACCAAGGCAGATTACCATTGTACCCCTAGGGGGTAAGCCTATATAAACCCCCCGGGACACCCATGCAAAGGGTTGATCTGAGGGAGTTTTAGACACCACCATAGGGAGAGAAGAGAGCTAGCCTTGCCCTTCTTCCTCCTCCCATCGAACAGCTCAAGGAGACTCTTGTAGCTACTTGTTGATCTAGTGATCATGCGGAGACCCGACAGAGCAGGACTAGGGGTGTTATCTCCACGGAGAGCCCCGAACCTGGGTAAGATTCGCCGGCGTGCATGTCTTCGCCTTATCCCGTTTCTAGGCACCGGCGATGTCTTACTGGCTCTCACAATGATAAGCCACCTATTGGCATATGTCGCACCCACCACCCGACAAGTAGACATCAGCCTCTCAGGCTCCTTCTGCCCGCGCGGCCCCAACCCATCCGCCGTCGCCCTCTGCCAAAGATGTCGCTACGGCCTACCCCGCCTCCCGCAAGGCCGACCCGGCAGTGCGGGGAAGCTTTGCATCACGCAAGCTTCCCTCCGCGACCGAGATGCCGGCCAGCTCCGATCTAGTCCTGGCAACTCCGACACCTACCACGCCGGCCATCGTTGCTGCCGGAGACAACAACCTTCGGGGAGCTGCCTCTGATGGCCGCGCTTCAGACGAGGATAACGGCGTGCCCGCTGCTGTAGCTTCCCACGCTGCTGTTGAGGGCAATGGGCACATCATGCAGGCGCCTCCGATGCGTCCAGGTTGGGGAGATTGGAGAGGATGTTTCGAACGTGAGGCGTCGCCGGAAGCCCCTGTGTCAAGCTCCAAGTGGGAATGCATTGGGGGGATGGCAGCTTGTCTCGAGGGGCCGCAGCTCGACTTCCATTCCTTTCCGTCGCCCTGCTATCAATATGTGGCATCCTCCGCCAGCGTGGTTGAGAGACAGGTGTTTCCGATGCCTCTGTCGAGGTCACTATGCACACTCCTGGAGGGATCCAATGTGATGCACAAACTGCCTTCGATTTGGTCACATCGCCCGCTTCTGCCGTGCTAAGAAGCCTGTCCACCAAGCTTCACCGGCCCAATGTCATGCTCCACCGCCTCCATCCACTGGTGGTGTCTCCATGTCAGACGTGCAGTTCTAGTTTGTCTCGGCTCAACAAGTCGGGTTGGCGGAGGAGACTGAGCTACTTCGCACTGAGCTTCGTGACTGCATTGCACGAGTCGGGAGTGTTTTGGTGAGAGCACAGGCCGCTCTCGCCAAACTTGAGGTGGTGCCGGATGTGTCTTCGCTGCCTGAGCTTCAGATTGGGGTTGCCCCTGATTTGTCCGCGTCCCTTGAGATCCTGGTTGGTTCTGCCGATGGGGAAGCAGGCATGTATGGAGATCTCTCCCCTCGTGCTATATCTTGTCGGTTGCCGTTGCCCGTCGTGCCAATTGCTTCTGGGAGTGAAGTTGTCGAGGTCGTGGCTCCGGTGCTGCAGATTATGCCTGAGCTGTAGAAGCTTTGTGGGGAGCCCACTTCGCCTATTTCGATGGTGCTTCCTAAGGAGATGGGGTCGCTTGGAGGGGACTTGGCGATGCTGACAACGACCTCACCCTTGTCGTTGGAGTCCAGTCAGCCACTCGCCTATGTGGACCGTGGAGGTTTGAATGTTGCTATTGCTCTCTCACCTGAGGTTGTTGCCCACGTGGCATCCATGGGTGCCGAGGTTGATGAGATCAGTGTTTTCGCAGCTACTTCTGAGGCGCCGAAGCCCATTTGGTCGCCCATCTTTGACTGTGACGCTATGTTCGCACGTATTGATGAGGTGTTCGTGAAAAAGCTTGACCGTTTGCTCGCCTCCTTGGAGGCAACTTGTCCTGGCTCTCATAATGTGATTGCTTGCCTCCTCGTGGATGAGGTTTCTACAGGCAAAATAAAGAAGGAGAAGAAGGCTCTCGGGAGCATAGGCAAGAAGAGTGGCGCCATTTATAAGGCGTCTGCGGCTGCTTAATGGAGAATACTCAGTCTCTTTGTCCTCCATCTCTGAGTGGCTCGTCTCTGTGGATTTCTTGGCGTCTGATGTATTCAACATTGGTTTTGTTGGGGGTTTCTTTGCGACATAGAAGTGCCAGGGTTTGTGGTTGTTGCGTGTTATGTATGTTTGTTGGGTTGACCGTGAGGTCATGGAGTTTCTTTCTTAGCGAGTAGTCCGCATGTGATCTATATGTATCGGTTTTCGCTCGGTTTTCCGTTAATTAACCGGGCAATTCTCTTCTTCTTAATTAATCGATGAGGCAAATCTTTTGCCTCCGTTTCAAAAAAAAAGTCTTGAGTGCTGAAATATCTTGCATTTTCTTGATTGTCTTGATCTTGGAGCTTCCAGAATCTTTGATCTTGTAATGTCTATGTTTTGCAAAAAACAAAGCCTGTGAAAATATATAAAATAATAGGAATGTGATATATATTGTTAGTGTAACCAATTATCTCATTTAAATCATTATGAGAAATCCGTTGAAAAACTCATAAGGAAAGATTAAAATTTATTTATTATCGGATAATAATAAATAAGTTTTAGTTCTAGGAGTTTTCACCCCCTGAACTTTGCAAATTTTGTAGTCGTCTCATACCAATGCCATGAATGCACTTTTGAAAGGAACAAACAAAACAAGGGAAAATCATATGCTAGGTGGCAAAACGAACACTCCTCCCTCGTTGTGATCGGTCGATTTCGTGATCTCATCTTTACTAACGCCCTGCACTATAGCCGTCTTTTCTTTGACATTTTTCTTTTCTTTTTTCCTTTCATTTATCAACATTTATACATGAACATTATTATTTCAAATACACGATAAATATTTTGTCCAAAAGACACAGTGAACAATCTCCAAATATAGAACGAACATTTTCAACATATGATGAACATTTTATTGAATGCACACAGATATATTGTTTTCAAGTACGTTTTTTCAAACATATTTTTAATGCTTAGAATTTTTAACAATTGTTTTCAAGAAAATTTTGAAACAAAGTTTAATAATAATGATGATACTCCCTTTGTTTCCATTTACTCTACATATTAGCTTTGACCTAAATCAAACTTTTCAATTTTTGATCAAGTTTATAAAAACGAATATGAAATTTAAAATAACAAATATAAAGGATATGAAAATATATGCAATTATGAATCTAATGATATTGATTTGTATCATAGATTAAAATAAAATTTTCAATAAATTGTGTCTAAGTTTACAAATTTTGTCTTAAGACAAAGTCAATATGTTGAATAAATAAATGTAGAGGGGGTGAGAAAATTTGAGCTTATTGGGCTGCACTATGGGCAACCCATATAAAAGAGGCATGGCACTACAAGGAAAACCCACTTATATGACAAATGACTCTACGAAAAGAGAAGTCGCCACTTCCACGTCAGAAAAGATCGTCTTTGTCATACATGCATTGTTTTGTAGGTACAGGTGGGGTCGACCCCCCCCCCCCTTCGTTGCTCTAATTCGTTGGCGATTCGCCATGAACACTATACCAAGTTGGATCTCATATGTCAACCTGACAATGCATGACCCAATGACGAGTACATGAACCAAATGACCTATGTTCTCTCATCTTTCTATTTTCGTATGGCTCTTATTGTTTTCCCTTACTGTCCTTTTTCCATTTTTCTTATTGTTTTTGGGGGTTTCTATTTGTTTTATTTTTTAGTTGTAAAGGTTTATTAAAAATATGGGTTTTTTATACACATACATTGTTCTTATTTAAAATATGCATTTTTTTTATGAATGAACATTTCCCCCTATTGCACGTAAAACAGTATTTAAGCATACCAAGGACATTTTTCGATATAAGTTGAATATGTTTCAAATACTCATAGATTTTTTTGTATATACACATTGAATTTTTAAACACATACATTTTATAAAGAATATTTGACTTTACTTATGTTTATAATAGATGGAAAATAATTTTAATGATATAAATAATTTTTAAAATTATTCATGTGATTTTATTAATTGTCCAATGTGTTTTTATTAAAAATATAGAATTCAGAAAGTGTTAGCCTATTATTTACTTATTTTAGTAAATTATTTAAATAAATTCATGATTTTTAAGAAAAGTTCCACGTGTTCTGAAAAGTGTTCTTTTTCTTTCCAAAATTTGTTCTCTCAGAAAAAGAAACAGGAAAATAAAGAGAATAAAAAGGTTGAAAGGAAAACTAGGAAAAACCAATCTTCGTAAAACAGGTTTTTTTGGAGGGGGGGCAACCACTCGCAATTCACTACAAGTGTGACAAAGCACGCGGCGTCTATACCTCCCTTCACGCGAGAGTTTTTTCTGTCTCACTGAAGTGTTTCCCCATGCGATGTAGCACCTGGGCCAGCTCAGTTTTGTCTTTTTTTTCAATCGAGCTCCCTTGGTGCGCTTCGATCCCTGCTTCACGGTTTTTCCCGTCTGTTTACTTTTCTTTTTTTTTTCCATTGTTTGCTCACTAATTTTTCTGATTTTTGTTTTTGAACATTTTTGTTCATTTCATCTTGGGTTTCGCTCATTTCTTGGTTTTTCTTTTTCCCATTCTCGGATTCCACTGATTTTTACATTTTTACTTCTTTTTTCCTTGGTTTTGTTTCTTTGTTTCATGTTTTTGATTGGTAACATTTTTAATACGTGGTTGACATATTTTCTGTACGCATTTTCACAAATGCTTGATTAGCCTTGCTAAAATAGACTACTAATATTTTTGATACATGGTTAGCTTTTTTATTAACACTTAACATTTCTGCAGATGCCCGATACATATGAAAATACAGGATTTCTTCTAATATGGGTTCAACATTTTTTGAACACATTTAACATTTTTAGAAAATATGATTAACTTTTTTAGTGCAATAATAATTTTTTAATACATATATCACATTTTTTCTGTACACATTTAACATTTTTAAAATGCTTGATTGACATTTTCAAAGGCTTTTTTACAATTTTCTCAAATGGTTTATTCATATTTTAAAAATACATGAACAACTTTTTTTATACGCATTGTATATTGTTCTGTATACACGAGAAACATTTTTTCTATACACATTTAACATTTTTCAGACATACGGTTAACTGCTTTGTCAAATATTTTATGTAACGTGTTTTTTGTTAAATATTTTATTTAGCATATTTGGACGTATAAACGAAATAAAAAAAGAAAGCAAAAAAAATATATTAAAAAACTAGGATGTGGCCTCGAACCCACCGGGGCCGGCCGGTCTGGCACTGCCCTTCACGTGATGTTTCACTAGGTATCGCTTTAAGCGAGATATAGGCGTTCCCGAGAAAGCAAGGGCAGTTAGCGCTCTCCGGGTCCTGGGCCTGGCCCAGAGCGCCACTGCAGGTGCGAGCCAGCGCAAGCACGTTTGAGTTTAGCTCTTTTTCTCTTCTCAACTAAGAAAAATGTTCTTTCTTTACTTCATTTTTATTCCGGTCGGTCTTACTTATAATTTTAAACTTTTGCACGAATTTGATTAAAGTTTTCGTCAATTTAAAAATATTTAGTCATTCAAAAAGGTCATTAATTTTTAAAAGTTAACGAATTAAAATCCACGAATTACAAAAAATCATTAATTTTAAATAAAGCTAATTTTTGGAAAAGTCTGTGGGACTTAAAAAGAAAATCATGAATTTCATAAACTATTTTTAAAATTTATAAACGTTATTGAATTCTAGAAAGTTCACCAATTATTATTTTTAAATAATTGTGAATTCAATTTTTTTTCCAATTTGAAATAATTGAATACAAAATTGTTCGTGCATTTGAATAAATCATTATGAATTCGAAAAATGTTGCTATTTAGGAAAATATTTGGAAATTCAAAAAAAAAAGTTCTTGATTTTTTAGCTAAATTGAAAAAATTAACGATTTAGAAAAAAGTTGATGAAAGTTAAAATGGGAAAAAAGGAAAATAGGAAAAAAATGGAAGAAATGAAAAATCAATCAAAAAACTAGAAAACCGTCTGAGAAAAAAACCCAGAAAGAAAACCTGCAAGGACATTTTCAAAACCGGCCTAAAAGATTCTCGAAACCACCCTGTAAGCTTTCAACATTGTGCCTAAGACAATACTTGCATGCCCTAGCTCCACCACTGAAAGTATAATGAAATACCAACATTGTGCCTAAGACGATACAACACTCGGTGCTGGGATGCATATTCTCTCGCCAGGTTTGGGGAGGTGGTTTTGTCAGACTGGGGTACGGCGGAGTGGATGCCGGAGCCGGACACCGATGCCGTCGATTGGTGGACATCTCAGGAGGGTAAGCACCCTCGCTCGGGTAACATTCAGACGGCCATTCTGCTCATTTTCCAGCTGCTCTGGGCATCGGAATCACGTCGTTTTCAACAATGCGACATCGGCAAAGCATTTTGTTCTTGGGCAAAATATAGGTGGGGGCGAGGAATTGGCGGATGGCGAGGCTCTTGCGGATCCCCGCTTTGAATGGAATTTGTGTTAGTGAATAGTCCGTGTGAAGTTGTCCGGGGCGAGGAATCTCTACAAAGACTTACATTTAGGAACGGAGGGAGTAGCAAGTAGCATTATTATTTGTGTGCGCCGTGGAGTAGAATGATCGTAGAGCATGGCCGTGTTCAGATCCCGGCTGATTAGAGTAATCAGCAGCAGGCCCAAGTTGAAGAAGACTGTCGGCCATTCATCCCACGCTAAAACAGGCCCCTCTGCTTCTTCTCCGTTTTGAATGGAATTTGTGTTGGTGAATAGTCCGTGTGAAGTTGTCAAGGGGCCTTCGCCACATTGGCCTTTCTTTCTTCTTCTATGCTACTCCCTCCATTCTATAAGTTTTTTTAGACATTTTAAATGGACTACAACATACGGATATATGTAGACATATTTTAAAATATAGATTCACTCTTTTTGCTCCGTATATAGTCACTTATTGAAATCTCTAAAAAGACTTATATTTGGAAACGGAGGGAGTATATGACTAGTCTGGTTTGAGTCCTGGGAAAGATTTGCCTGGCCTGGAGCCCTGAGATCAGCCTGGAGATTGTCTGGTCGACGTTCTCGCCAGACAGAATCTGGCATGGAGCTTGAAGTATGGTCATTAGCCTGTCCGAAACACCAGGCGCTTTCATTACCCTAGACCAACCACGCTGGATCAGTTGCCTGGTTCATGCCTTAGATTCTAATCCTACTTTTTCTTGTGGGCCAACAGGTTCTTACGAACTGGTAAATGATAGTCTGATCAGTGAAAAGTGTGCAAGTATCCAGGCCAGGCTCCACTCTCTCTCAGGCACGAGTGTGTGGCTTCGATCCAAACTAGCCCATGTTGACCGCCTTGGCTAAGGCGGCAATCTGCTCCTCCATCAGCGTCGCCTGCCTGACTTGCTTGGTGAGGTAGCGGGGTTTCGGATACGCGGTCTCCAGCGCTCTCTGACCTCTGATACCAGATGTTATGGGCCGGCCTAACCTACCAGATCTGAGGAGGAAGAAGGGGAAGGGAGGAAGCAGGTGAGGCCAGCACGCCTTATCTCACATGCCAACACACCCAATTTACAAAGCATTATTTGTGTGTGTGTGTGCTGTGGAGTAGAATGATCGCAGAACATGGCCGTGTTCAGATCCCGGCTGATTAGAGTAATCAGCAGCATATCAAACTTGACGAAGACTGTCGGCCATTCATCCATCCCACGCTAAAACAGGCCCCTGCTTGTCGACCCAAGAGCTATGCTCCGATGGATAGTAGTAGTAGTACACTGTACGAAAGAAGAGAAGAGTAGTATATCCCATTTCGATAGGAAACTGACTCATCGATGCCGCCCGTCACTCATGGTACACTCCAAAGCCATACGTGCTGGCACTACTCCAAGCCGGGCCGAGGGGCACGTCACAGGGTCGGCTAGGCGCGAGTTATCTCCGGGAGTCCCGGTGCTGCGGTGCCCCCCGGAACCCGAGCTGCCACCTAGCCGCAAGACACACAGCGCCGCGCCAAAGCCCCCCCGCCCTCGTCTCTCCCTCTCGCGCGCGCTGGCCGCTGCTAGAATAAATTACTCCGCCGATGCTGACGCCGCCTCGCCCGCGTCATCGACCCCGTGCCCGTCGCCGTCGCGCCCGCTCCACCAACCGTCGCGAGCCAGGCCACGTCTCCCTCCCTCCCCGCCGGCTCCGAGGACGTACGTACGTGGCCCGGGCGGTGCGCGATTCGCTGGGGCGTCCCCGTCGCGGGCCCCGCCGCTGCGTGGCACGCGCAATCACGACTGGACGGGGCGCCACCCATGGCGCTGGCGGGTGGGTGCGCGCTGCTGCCTGCACGCGCCGTCCGGTAGCCAGTACAGTAGATCCGGCCGGGCCGGCGGGGGGACCTCGCACGGGCGCCATCATCGCCGTTCACCAGTGATTGCCCGCCCGCGCCCTGCCTCTTTCGGCGGATTACCCTTTAACCAAAACGGGCGGCCTCGCTGTTCACAGAGGGAGGTAGATCAATCACGGCGATCGACAAGGCCGGCCGTGCATGGGAGCTCGCGCCCACCCAACCGCAACGGTTTTCTAGGTGGCCTCCTCCCTGTCTGCTGGCCGACATGCCCTTGGGTGCACTACGTATCGTATTGTAGGGATGAGATCGTCGATTTCGTGCGCCACCATACGAGATGATGCGGAGGGGGGTAACTTTCCGCCCAACTTGTTCTACTTTTGCTTGACCTGTCTTGTGCACGATCCGTATTGGAGCGGGCGTGGATTATTCGTGCACTAGTAAATTAATTAACTCCAACCACCCAACATATAGTAGTATGAGAGCAAGTATAATAAAGTGATGTAGGCGGGCTGTAAGACATTAAATATTATATTCTTGCTTACCTGAAAGAGAAAGAAGAGAGAGAAAGAAGCGAAATTTCTTAGTTAACGGTAAATTTATGCAACACGTCTTCCTGGAAGTCTTTGTGAGATAGTGGGATGGGCCATGATCAACAAAGTAGTACGTGTTTATATTAGTATTATTACTTATTGGTATAAAACATTTATATATACGTACATTGACGTCATATAATGCGAATTTGGCTATATTATTAACCATGCTCTGAGCAGTAGTAGTACCAAAATTCCGTTCAGTGGACGTGGCTCCTTCGGTAAAGTAAAAGGGCACGGTTCCTACGTAACTTGGGCTTGTTGATAAGCTCGAACACTTTCTCTACAACCAAAAAAGACCGTAACACCACGACGTTCTTATGCCACTCATCAGAATAAGTCGGCGAACCTGCAAACTCTAGCGACTTGAACAATGGTTGCTTGTTACAAGCTTGTGTCAGCTTCACAATGGAATTTATTCATGAGATGTACTCCCTCCGTTCCGAAATGTAGGTCGTTAACGATTTGAGGAACAAACTTTCATAGGTTACGATTTTTCACGGGTTTCCCATTCTACCCCTCTGACCGACACGTTCCCCTCTTTCTCGCCCGACGCCACCGACCACTCGCTCCCCACTCGTTCCCGCTCTCTCTCTCTCTCTCTCTCTCTCTCTCTCTCTCTCTCTCTCTCTCTCTCTCTCTCTCGCGCGCGCGCGCGCGCCACCGCTCTCTCCTGTTGATGCGCCCTCTCCCTCCCTCTCGCCGGCATCTTGCTCTGCACCACCGCTCACCGCTCCCCACCACCCTGGTTCACACAAAGCTGCCATTTTTATTCGCCGACGACGCGCTGCTGGGCGAGGAGGAGCTGGATCCACGTGCGCTGACGCTAGATCTGAGTGTGCCGATCCTCGATCTGCTTTGTGGATAGGCGTGAGGAGTCGCTGAAGCGGAGCCCGAGCGGCGCTGGCGTGGGCGTGAAGACGACGGGGGAGGATCTGGAGCCCGAGCGGGAGGATCTAGAGCCGCATCTCAAGTATTGAAGCCACCCCGGCGACGCAGCGACCCTTGATGTGGAGCGGCGCCTGAGCAGCGGAATCGGCGGTCATATCCACGGCGCCGCCGCCGCCACCAAAGGTACTCTTCCTCCTCTGGTTCAATTCAACCCCTTTCTTTCATGGATTAAAGCATGGAGTACATTCAGTTCAGCCCCTTGCACTGATTTGGAGGTAGCAGTAGAAATAGCACTGATTTGCAGTGATTTGGAGTAGTTGCAGTAAATCTGAATTACTCCAGTGTGCAGATTTGCAGTAATTTGTGTTAATCTTGGGCGGCTGTTGTCGGTATCTTGTGTTAATTTTGGTGCAGTAGCTTCAGGAGTTATCTTGCATTTTCAGTATCTTCAGCCATTTTCTGACTTCTTAGAATTATCTCTCTTGCAACAACATGTTTAAAGAATGAAATTGACAGTGATACTTTGTATTGTTAATATAAGGCTTTGTTAAAATTAACTTAAACCATTTTTTATATTTTTATCTGTAGCATTTTTCTATTAATTAAGATAAATTGAAACCTTTTCTTTTAATTAACTTAAAAACTTTCAATAAAATTAAGATAAACTAAAACCATTTCTTTCAATTAACTTAAAATTATCTGAACCATTTGTCCTCTCTTACTCTATTCTTTTTCAGTAAAGTGTAGGAGTAAAATAAAATGAAACCTTTTCCTTTATTTAACTTCAATCTTTCAGTAAAATATTTTTGGCTATGATATAATCTATAGGAGTAGTTAGAATATACTGCAGGACTTGCAAGCAGTTTAGTGTAGGAGTAGTGTCTGAAAGTTTCCCTTAAATTAGATTGCTGAAACGGATTGCTGTCAAAACATTCAGACTAAGCTTCAGCAGTAAATTAGGAGTAATACAGATTGTTGTCAAAATAAGTATAAATTCAGTCAGATGAGTGCTCCCGGTGTCAAGTACTCCCTCTGTTTATGTTGGTAGTTTCTGGTGAAATTGTGTTTATGGTCATTTAGTTCAGTCAAATACTATGTCAAATATGTGGAGTACTGGAACTGGGACTGGTAGTATTGTGTCATCCTCTTCTCTTCTCTGTTAACCAAACCTTTTCATTTAATTAAAACTAAGCTACGCCTCTCTTCACTCCTCATCAGATCAGATCAGATTAAGTAGGTTCTCTTCTCTTCTCCTCTAGAGCTTCTGTTCTCTTCTCCTTTAGTGGTCCTCTTCTCTTTCAGTAATGGAGTACTCCTCTTTCTCTCTTCTTTTCTCTTCTTTCTTTTTTATCTTCTATTCTCTTCTCAAGCATCTCAAGCATCTTCCATTAATTAAATCTAAATGAATATTTTTTGTTAACAAATTCAAATGAGACCTTTTGTGTTACAATTCATAAACAACAAGGAGTTACAAATAATCATTCATGATCACAACCATCATACTCCATCACAATTCAAAAACAACTAGGAGTTATAAATAATCACAAGGATGCAACAATCATACTAGCATCTCGAGCCTCATCACAAGCCTCCATCACAAGCATCTCAAGCCTCCATCACAAGCATCTCAAGCCTCTATCACAAGCATCCATCACAAGCATCCATCACAAGAATCTCAAGCTGAAGGAAATATGCCCTAGAGGCAATAATAAAGTTATTATTTATTTCCTTATTTCATGATAAATGTTTATCATTCATGCTAGAATTGTATTAACCGGAAACATGATACATGTGTGAATGCATAGACAAAACAATATGTCACTAGTATGCCTCTACTAGACTAGCTTGTTAATCAAAGATGGTTATGTTTCCTGACCATAAACAAAGAGTTGTTATTTGATTAACGAGGTCACATCATTAGTAGAATGATCTGATTGACATGACCCATTCCCTTAGCTTAGCACACGATCGTTTAGTATGTTGCTACTGCTTTTATCCATGACATATACATGTTCCTGTAACTATGAGATTATGCAACTCCCGTTTACCGGAGGAACACTTTGGGTGCTACCAAACGTCACAACGTGGCGGGTGATTATAAAGGAGTACTACAGTGTCTCCAAAGGTAGATGTTGGGTTGGCGTATTTCGAGATTAGGTTTTGTCACTCCGATTGTCGGAGAGGTATCTCTGGGCCCTCTCGGTAATGCACATCACTTAAGCCTTGCAAGCACTACAACTAATGAGTTAGTTGTGAGATGATGTATTACGGAACGAGTAAAGAGACTTGCGTAGCGAGATTGAACTAGGTATTGGATACCGACGATCGAATCTCGGGCAAGTAACATACCGATGACAAAGGAACAACGTATGTTGTTATGCGGTCTGACCGATAAAGATCTTCGTAGAATATGTAGGAACCAATATGGGCATCCAGGTCCCGCTGTTGGTTATTGACCGTGAATAGTTCTAGGTCATGTCTACATTGTTCTCGAACCGTAGGGTCCGCACGCTTAAGGTTTCGATGACAGTTATTATGAGTTTATGTATTTTGATGTACCGAAGAAGTTGAGTCCCGGATGTGATCACGGACATGACGAGGAGTCTCGGAATGGTCGAGACATAAAGATTGATATATTGGAAGCCTATGTTTGGAGTTGAATGGTTCGGTAAAACGGAATTCTATCGAGTACCGGAGGTTACGGAACCCCGGGAAGTAAATGGGCCTCGGTGGGCCTCGAGGGAGAAGAGGAGGGCCGGCCAGGAGGTGGCGCGCCTCTCCCCCAGTCCGAATAGGACAAGGAGGCGGGCGCCCCTTCCTCTTTCCCTCCCCCAATCCTATTCCAACTAGGAAGAGGGGGAGTCCTACTCCCGTAGGAGTAGGACTCCTCGGCAGCGCCTCCTCTAGGCCGGCCGGCCTCCCCCTCCCTCCTTTATATCTGGGGCAGGGGGCACCTTGAACACACAAGTTTGATCTTTGGATCGTTCCTTAGCCGTGTCGGTGCCCCCTACACCATATTCCACCTCGGTTATACCGTCATGCTTTAGGCGAAGCCTCGCGCCGTGAAACATCAAGATCGTCCTGCCACGCCGTCGTCTTGTGGAACTCTCCTCGACACTCGGCTGGATCGAGTACGAGGGCGTCATCGAGCTGTCGTGTGTCAAGAACTTCGGGGCGTCGAGTAACGGCGCCGGATCGGTCGGATCGCGAGGAGAACGTCGACTACTTCCTCTACGTTGTGATCGCTTCGCTTCGGGTCTACAAGGGTATGTAGACAACACTCTCCCTCTCGTTGCTATGCATCACCATGATCTTGCGTGTGCGTAGGAAATTTTTGAAATTACTCGTTCCCCAACAAAGGGCATCCGAGCCTAGGTTTTTATGGTTTGATGTTTTGCACGAGTAGAACACAAGTGAGTTGTGGGCGATACAAGTCATACTACCTACCGCATGTCATACTTTGGTTCAGCGGTATTGTGAGATGAAGCGGCCCGCACCGACATTACGCGTGCGCTTCGCGAGACTGGTTTCACCGCTCGAGCACTCGTTGCTTAAAGGTGACCGTGGGTGCTGTCTCTCTCACTTTAGTTGAACCGAGTGTGGCTACGCCCGGTCCTTGAGAAGGTTAAAACGGAGTCTATTTGACGAAGTATCGTTGTGGTTTTGATGCATAGGTGAGACCGGTTCTTGCTTAAGCCCGTAGCAGCCACGTAAAATTTGCAACAACAAAGTAGAGGACGTCTAACTTGTTTTTGCAGGGCATGTTGTGATGTGATATGGTCAAGGCGTGATGCTATATTTTATTGTATGAGATGATCATGTTTTGTAACGAAGTTATCGGCAATCGGTGGAGCCATATGGTTGTCGCTTTATTGTATGCAATGAAATGCTTCTGTAATGCTTTACTTTATCACTAAGCGGTAGCGATAGTCGTAAAGCATAAGATTGGCGAGGCGACAACGATGCTACGATGGAGATCAAGGTGTCGCGCCGGTGGCGATGGTGATCATGGTGGTGCTGCGGAGATGAAGATCACGAAGCACAAGATGATGATGACCATATCATATCACTTATATTGATTTGCATGTGATGTTTATCCTTTATGCATCTTATCTTGCTTTGATTGACGGTAGCATTATAAGATGATCTCTCACTAAATTATCAAGAAGTGTTCTCCCGAGTATGCACCGTTGCCAAAGTTAAATCGTGCCCGGACACCACGTGATGATCGGGTGTGATAAGCTCTCGTCCATCTACAACGGGTGCAAGCCAGTTTTGCACACGCAGAATACTCGGGTTATACTTGACGAGCCTAGCATATGCAGATATGGCCTCGAACACGGAGACCGAAAGGTCGGCGTGAATCATATAGTAGATATGATCAACATAAGATGTTCACCATTGAAAACTACTCCATCTCACGTGATGATCGGTTATGGTTTAGTTGAATTTGGATCACGTGATCACTTAGAGGATTAGAGGATGTCTATCTAAGTGGGAGTTCTTTAGTAATATGATTAATTGAACTTAAATTTATCATGAACTTAGTCCCGGTAGTATTTTGCAAATTATGTTGTAGATCAATAGCTCGCGTTGTTGCTTTCATATGTTTATTTTAATATGTTCCTAGAAAATTGCGTTGAAAAATGTTAGTAGCAATGATGCGGATTGGATCCGTGATCTGAGGTTTATCCTCATTCTTTGCAGAAGAATTATGTCCTTGATGCACCGCTAGGTGACAGACTTATTGCAGGGAGCGGATCTGCGGCGTTATGAGCGTTTGGCTAGCTCAATATGATGACTACTTGATAGTTTTGTGCACCATGCTTTATGGCTTAGAATCGGGACTTCAAAGATGTTTTGAACATCATGGACCATATGAGATGTTCCAGAATTGAAGTGAATATTTCAAGCAAATACCGAGTTGAGAGATATGAAGTCTTCAACAAGTTCTATAGCTAAAAGATGGAGGAGAATCGCTCAACTAGTGAGCATGTGCTCAGATTGTCAGGTACTTCAATCGCTTGAATCAAGTGGGAGTTAATCTTCCGATAAGATAGTGATTGACAGAATTCTCTAGTCACCATCACCAAGTTAGTAGAACTTCGTGATGAACTATAGTATGCAAGGGATGATGAAAATGATTCCCGAGTTTTTCATGATGATGAAATCGATGAAGGTAGAAATCAAGAAAGAACATCAAGTGTTGATGGTTAACAAGACCACTAGTTTCAAGAAAAGGGCAAAGGGATAGAAGGAACTTCAAGAAGAACGGCAAGCAAGTTGCTACTCAAGTGAAGAAGCCCAAGTCCGGACCAAGCACGAGACTAAGTGCTTCTACTGCAAAGGGACTGGTCATTTGAAGCGAACTACCCCAAGTATTTGGCGGATAAGAAGGATGGCAAAGTAAACAAAAGTATATTTGATATACATGTTATTGATATGTACTTTACTAGTGTTTATAGCAACCCCTCGGTATTTGGTACTGGTTCGGTTGCTAAGAGTAGTAACTCAAACGGAGTTGCGAATAAAATGTAAACTAGTTAAGGGTGAAGTGATGATGTGTGTTGAAAATAGTTTTCAAGATTGATATGATCATCATCGCACACTCCCTATACTTTCGGGATTAGTGTTGAACCTAAATAAATGTTATTTGGTGTTTGCGTTGAGCATGAATATGATTTGATCGTGTTTATTGCAAAACGGTTATTCATTTAAGTAAGAGAATAAACTGTTGTTCTGTTTACATGAATAAAACCTTATATGGTTACACGCCCAATGAAAATGGTTCATTGGATCTCGATAGTAGTGATACACATATTCATAATGTTGAAACCAAAAGATGCAGAGTTGATAATGATAGTGCAACTTATTTGTGGCAATCGCCGTTTAGGTCATATCGGTGTAAAGCGCATGAAGAAACTCCATCTTGATGGACTTTTGGAGTCACTTGATTATGAATCACTTGGCACTTATGAACCGTGCCTCATGGGCAAGATGACTAAAACCCGTTCTCGGTACTATGGAGAGAGCAACAGATTTGTTGGAAATCATACATACTGATGTATGTGGTCCGATGAATGTTGAGGTTCGTGGCGGATATCGTTATTTTCTCACCTTCACAGATGACTTAAGCAGATATGGGTATATCTACTTGATGAAACATAAGTCTGAAATAGTTGAAAGGTTCAAAGAATTTCAGAGTGAAGTGGAAAAATCATCGTGACAAGAAAATAAGGTTTCTACGATTTGATCGCGGGGACAAATATTTAAGTTACGAGTTTGGTCTTCAATTAAAACAATGTGGAATAGTTTCACAAATTCATGCCACCTGGAACACCAGATCATAATGGTGTGTCCGAACGTCATAACCATACTTTATTGGATATAGTACGATCTATGATGTTTCTTACCGATTTACCAATATCGTTTTGGGATCATGCATTAGAGACAACTGCATTCACGTTAAATAGGGCACCATCTAAATCCGTTGAGACGACACTATATGAACTGTGGTTTAGCAAGAAACCAAAGTTGTCGTTTCTTAAAGTTTGGGGCTTCGATGCTTATGTGAAAAAGTTTCATCTGATAAGCTCGAACCCAAATCGAGAAGTGCGTCTTCATAGAATACCCAAAGGAAATTGTTGGGTACACCTTCTATCACAGATCCGAAGGCAAGATATTCGTTGCTTAAGATGGATCCTTTCTAGAGAAGGAGTTTCTCTCGAAAGAAGTGAGTGGGAGGAAAGTAGAACTTGATAAGGTAATTGTACCTTCTCCATTACTTGAAAGTAGTTTGTCGCAGAAACCGGTTTACGAGACATCTACACCAAGTAGTGAGGAAGTTGATGATGTTGATCATGAAACTCGGATCAAGTTACTACGAACCTCGTAGATCAACCAGAGTAAAATCCACACCAGGGTGGTACGGTAATCCTATTCTGGAAATCATGCTACTAGATCATGATGAACCTACGAACTATGAAGAAGCGATGATGAGCCCAGATTCCGCGAAATGGCTTGAGGCCATGAAATCTGAGATGAGATCCATGTATGAGAACAAAGTGTGGACTTTGATGGATTTGCCCGATGATCGGCAAACCATAGAAAATAAATGGATCTTCAAGAGGAAGACGGACGTTGATAGTAGTGTTACTATCTACAAAGCTCGACTTGTTGCAAAAAGGTTTTCGACAAAGTTCAAGATGTTGACTACAATGAGATTTTCTCAACTGTAGCGATGCTTAAGTCTGTCCGAATCATGTTAGCAATTGCCACAATTTATGAAATATGGCAAATGGATGTAAAACTGCATTCTGAATGGTTTTACGGAGGAAGAGTTGTATATGATGCAACGAAGGTTTTTCGATCCAAAGGAGCTAACAAAGTGTGCAAGCTCCAAATGATCCATCTATGGACTGGTGCAAGCATCTCGGAGTTGGAATATACACTTTGATAAGTTGATCAAAGCATATAGTTTATACTGACTTGCGGTGAAGCCTCAGTATTTACAAGAAAGTGAGTGGGAGCACTACAAAGATTTCGATAAGTATATGTGAATGACATATTGTTGATCGGAAATAATGTAGAATTATTCGCAAAGCATAAAGGAGTGTTTGAAAGGAGTTTTTCAAAGAAAGACCTCGGTGAAGCTGCTTGCATATTGAGCATTAAGATCTATAGAGATAGATCAAGACGCTTGATAAGTTTTTTTTTTCAATGAGTGCATACCTTGACAAGATTTTGAAGTAGTTCAAAATGGAACAGTCAAAGAAAGAATTCTTGACTGTGTTACAAGGTGTGAAATTGAGTAAGACTCAAAACCCGACCACGGCAGAAGATAGAAAGAGAATGAAAGTCATTCCCTATGCCTTGGCCATAGGTTCTATAAAGTATGCCATGCTGTATACCGATCTATTGTATACCTTTGCACCGATTTTGGCAAGGAGTACAATAGTGATCTAGGAGTATATCATTTGGACAGCGGTCAAAATTATCCTTAGTGGAATAAGGATATGTTTCTCGATTATGGAAGTGACAAAAGGTTAAATCGTAAAGGGTTACGTCGATGCAAGTTTTGACACCGATCCGATGACTCTAAGTCTCGATCTAGATACATATTGAAAGTGGGAGCAATTAGCTAGAGTAGCTTCGTGCGAGCATTGTAGACATAGAAAATTGCAAAATACATAACGGATCTGAATGTGAAAGACCCGTTGACTAAACTTCTCTCACGAGCAAAACATGATCATACCTTTGAACTCTTTGGGTGTTAATCACATAGCGATGTGAACTAGATTATTGACTCTAGTAAACCCTTTGGGTGTTGGTCACATGACGATGTGAACTACGGTGTTAATCATATCTGAGATATGATTATTGGTGTTCAATCACATGGCGATGTGAACTAGATTATTGACTCTAGTGCAAGTGGGAGATGAAGGAAATATGCCCTAGAGGCAATAATAAAGTTATTATTTATTTCCTTATTTCATGATAAATGTTTATCATTCATGCTAGAATTGTATTAACCGGAAACATGATACATGTGTGAATGCATAGACAAAACAATATGTCACTAGTATGCCTCTACTAGACTAGCTTGTTAATCAAAGATGGTTATGTTTCCGACCATAAACAAAGAGTTGTTATTTGATTAACGAGGTCACATCATTAGTAGAATGATCGATTGACATGACCCATTCCCTTAGCTTAGCACACGATCGTTTAGTATGTTGCTCTGCTTTTATCCATGACATATACATGTTCCTGTAACTATGAGATTATGCAACTCCGTTTACGGAGGAACACTTTGGGTGCTACCAAACGTCACAACGTAATCGGGTGATTATAAAGGAGTACTACAGTGTCTCCAAAGGTAGATGTTGGGTTGGCGTATTTGAGATTAGGTTTTGTCACTCCGATTGTCGGAGAGGTATCTCTGGGCCCTCTCGGTAATGCACATCACTTAAGCCTTGCAAGCACTACAACTAATGAGTTAGTTGTGAGATGATGTATTACGGAACGAGTAAAGAGACTTGCGTAACGAGATTGAACTAGGTATTGGATACCGACGATCGAATCTCGGGCAAGTAACATACCGATGACAAAGGAACAACGTATGTTGTTATGCGGTCCGACCGATAAAGATCTTCGTAGAATATGTAGGAACCAATATGGGCATCCAGGTCCGCTGTTGGTTATTGACCGTGAATAGTTCTAGGTCATGTCTACATTGTTCTCGAACCGTAGGGTCCGCACGCTTAAGGTTTCGATGGCGGTTATTATGAGTTTATGTATTTTGATGTACCAAGAAGTTGAGTCCCGGATGTGATCACGGACATGACGAGGAGTCTCGGAATGGTCGAGACATAAAGATTGATATATTGGAAGCCTATGTTTGGAGTTCGGAATGGTTCCGGCGCGGAATTTATCGAGTCTGGGGAGGTTACGGAACCCCGGAAGTAAATGGGCCTCGGTGGGCCTCGAGGAGAAGAGGAGGGGCCGCCAGGAGGTGGCAGCCCCTCTCCCCAGTCCGAATAGGACAAGGAGGCGGCGCCCCTTCCTCTTTCCCTCCCCAATCCTATTCCAACTAGGAAGAGGGGAGTCCTACTCCCGGTAGGAGTAGGACTCCTCGGCCGCCTCCTCTAGGCCGGCCGGCCTCCCCTCCCTCCTTTATATCACGGGGCAGGGGGCACCTTGGAACACACAAGTTTGATCTTTGGATCGTTCCTTAGCCGTGTGCGGTGCCCCCTACACCATATTCCACCTCGGTTATACCGTCATGAAGCTTAAGCGAAGCCTGCGCCGGTGAAACATCAAGATCGTCCACGCCGTCGTCTTGACGGAACTCTCCCTCGACACTCGGCTGGATCGAGTCTGAGGGCGTCATCGAGCTGTCGTGTGTCAAGAACTCGGGCGTCGAATGTAACGGCGCCGGGATCGGTCGGATCGCGAGGAGAACGTCGACTACTTCCTCTACGTTGTGATCGCTTCGCCGGGTCTACAAGGGTATGTAGACAACACTCTCCCCTCTCGTTGCTATGCATCACCATGATCTTGCGTGTGCGTAGGAAAATTTTTGAAATTACTACGTTCCCCAACACAAGCATCCATCACAAGCATACATCTCAAGCATCCATCACAAGCATCTCAGGCATCCATCTCAAGCATCAATTACTGAACTCTCTCCATTAGCTGTAAGTTGTGTACGGCATTTGCATAAATCTCTCGAGGGCATCTAAGTCTTGGAGGTAGCAATCCAGAGTTCTCAAGCCTTTCTTTGTTCACATGTGGTATCTTATACCAATTGCCCCCTGCGTGCTTCAAAATTTCAATCATGCAAGCTTGTAGAGATAGGAAAACTCTGTTCAGCTTATAAACCTCATAGTTTTCAAATTCATCTAGTACACCCTTGATAAGATCTTGAAGTGTTCTAGGGCTTAGATAATTTGTTAGAAATTGCAACAAGCTGAAGAACCCAAGGTCAAGCCCATTCAAATCAAGGCTATTGACAGGCTGTTAGATTATTTCGATGTCTAGTCCAGTTCTATAGACGACTACTACAAATTCTGGGTCATTAGGCAAGATATGGGGCTTAGCATTGTCTTGCTATATGTAGATGGTTTGTCCAGCATCATTCTCAGGCCAAGCTGCTTGTATTGCTGGCAGTAGGTTCTCTATCATGAACTCTCTCATTACTTGCCGATTGACCTTTATGGATTTGGTCTCCATTGTTCCTCTGGGCCTGTTGTCGCTTCTCCTCTGAGCGGGAACTTCTTTCACAAATGGCCAAATACCATTTTTTTCAGAGAAGGTCACATTTCCTTCACTGTCCCACCTTGGCCTAGCAACGGCCGTCAAGAACATGATATTTCCAATACAACTGCCACTTTGTATACTTCTCGTAAGCTCTTCTTCCTCATTCATAATAGTTTCTGTTTTTCTTTGTCACATAGAACCATTTTTTGTCGATATGCACAATGTTGTGCATTGTTTTGAATTTCGGTCTTTCAGTTTCTGTTGTTGTCCCATCGAGCATTGACAAACAAAATTTGATCCTACCCCTCTTGTTCATTTCCTTGAGAACTAGCTTCACACAGTTTTATATGCCTTTTTATCAACTTAAGCATTAACTTCCTATGCAGTGTGGTAGGGTTGCATCCGAGTTGCCAAGCTAGTGACCTGATAGTAGACCTCCTATTCAGTGGGATGGTAGGGATTTGCTCTAGATTGATGTCTTTCGGCTTTCTTCCACAATTTCCTTTCTCTGACTTTAAACATCTACCTCCAGACCTTTAGCAATTTGCTTCATCGCTTTCTTCCAAGTTCTTTGCATATTCCATACACCCACTCCAAAGTAATCAGCAATATTTTTCTTGTCATCTCTCTTAAACTTTCCCCCTCTACTCATGCACAATGTATGCATTGCAACATAAGCAACATATTCTTGCTTGTCATCTAGGCTATCCCTCTTCTGAATTGCTTGCTCAACACATGCACAAAGAAATACAACAAAGGAAAAATGATCAAATGATCAAAGGAAAAATGGTCAAATGAACATAAGCAAATGATCAAATGATGACCAAATGATGATATGATCATATCATCAAATGATCAAATGATTATATCATCATATCATCAAATGAACAAATGATTATATGATCATATCATCAAATGATCAAATGATTATATGATCATATCATCAAACTGTATTTTGTAAGTTAACTTGTCTTGTTAATTGCTTGAAACTCACTGTGTAAATTGGTCCTCTCCTCTCTATGTGTAAATTTGTTGTGCATGTTAAAGCTACAAGTACAGTAGAGAAAGCTACTCCTCTCTCCTGTTGTACATGTTCACAAATTTTGCTTAATTTTGTGTTAAAGCTACAAGTGTAGTAGATAAAGCAAAGCAAATAAAATTCATTTTCAATTAAAAATTTCTTAAAGCTTAACTTGGGCACAAATGTGCAGGAACTCTTGCTATTAATTGGTCTTCCAAATTGGTTGACGAAAGCAAGTTCTCCTGGAGTAATGGAGTAATCTGAAATGCTACAGTTAACAGAAAATATTATGAAATTCTACAGTTAACTGAAAAATTCTGAAATGCTAGTTAATTGAAAATTTAACTGGTTTTTTCCTTCCATGATTAACTGAAAATTTCTGAAATGCTACTATAACTGTACCTGAATGTTCATCCATTTGAACCCCTGCATCTTCATCCATTTCAACTCCTCCCCGTGCATCTTCATCCATTTGAACTCCTGCCCCTGCATCTTCATTCATTTCATATCCTTCTTCTGCAGGTGGAGTGCAGTTGAGGTCTGGGACTACCATTGTCTACAGGCAAAAGAACTTTGAATGTAAGAGGTTGAACATTACTCTTGGAGTAGCATAATTTGTTATTGTAAGTGCAATATCTGTTGTGGATTTGCTGTAGTTAACTACAGAAACTACTTGCAACAGTTGACTTGGAGTATGTTTATTTTGAGTACTGAAATTTGCAAAGAACTTGAAACTTGCTAATTTTCAGAATTGTATTTAGCAGAAATTAGCTGCTAATTTCTGCTGCTGTCAATCAAGATAAACTTGAAACTTGCTTAACCTGGAGTAGCTGCTAATTTCTGCTGTTGTCAATCAAGTTAACCTTGAAACTTGCTAAACTTGGAGTACTTGCTAAACTTCAAGTAGCAATTTAGAGTAAGAGTTTTTCTGTTAATCAAGGTAAACCGAAACATTTTCCTTTTTCTGTTTCATTTTGAAGGAGTACAAGAAGTTTGAAAGGAGTATTTTGCTTTGGAGTAATACCCACACTGTTCTGAATTTCTGCTGCTCACATTGATATAGTACATGTTAATTCATATACTCTTGATTTGCACTTTATGCATAGTGCAGGTTAATTCATACTCCATCAGTATACTCGAAGTATATGTACAATGCTACTCACATTGAATCATTAGCCAAATTTAGTAGCAAGCCTATTGTAGAACCTTGAGAAGAGGTGTCTAGAGGGGGGGGTGATTAGACACTAAGTACCAAAGTTGCAGATTTTAAGTTCTTTAAGTTTAAGTGGAGTTTAGGCACAAGTTGAACATTCACAATACATAACAAGCAAGCATGCAAAGAGTATATGAGCAGCGGAAAGTAAAGCATGCAACTTGCAAGAATGTAAAGGGAAGGGTTTTGGAGGATTCAAACGCAATTAGAGACATGGATGTTTTTGGCGTGGTGCCGATAGGTGGTGCTATCGTACATCCACGTTGATGGAGACTTCAACCCACGAAGGGTAATGGTTGCGCGAGTCCACGGAGGGCTCCACCCACGAAGGGTCCACGAAGAAGCAACCTTGTCTATCCCACCATGGCCGTCGCCCACGAGGGACTTGCCTCACTAGCGGTAGATCTTCACGAAGTAGGCGATCTCCTTGCCCTTACAAACTCCTTGGTTCAACTCCACAATCTTGTTGGAGGCTCCCAAGTGACACCTAGCCAATCTAGGAGACACCACTCTCCAAGAAGTAACAAATGGTGCGTTGATGATGAACTCCTTGCTCTTGTGCTTCAAATGATAGTCTCCCCAACACTCAACTCTCTCTCATGGGATTTGGACCTGGTGGAAAGAAGATTTGAGTGGAAAGCAACTTGGGGAAGGCTAGAGATCAAGATTCATATGGTAGGAATGGAATATCTTGGCCTCAACACATGAGTAGGTAGTTCTCTCTCAGAAAATGTATGCTGGAAGTTTAGGTTCAGTCTGATGGCTCTCTAACGAATGAAGAGGAGGTGGAGGGGTATATATAGCCTTCACACAAAATCTAACCGTTACACACAACTTGCTAAACTCGATGGGACCGAATTGGTAAACTCGGTCGGACCGATTCAGCAAATCTAGTGACCGTTAGGATTTTCGATGGGACCGATATGCAACTCGGTAGGACCGATATGGTTAGGGTTAGGGCATAACGTAATCTCGGTGAGACCGATTACAAAAACTCGGTGAGACCGATTTTGGTAATTAGCTAACTAGAGAGTTGGTCAGGCAAACTCGGTGGGACCAATTACTCAAACTCGGCGGGACCGATTATGGGAATAAGTTAATCAGAGAGTTTGCATTGTAATCTCGGTAGTACTGATTGCTCAAACTCAGTGACACCGATTTTGGTAATGGACATACACAGAGAGATTACAATCCCATCTTGGTGAGACCGAGATCCCTATCGGTGAGACCGATTTGTCTAGGGTTTGTGGCAGTGGATATGACATCTGAACTCGGTGGCGCCGTATAGAAAGAATCGGTGGGGCCGAGTTTGACTTTAGGTTTGGGTCATATGTGTGGAAGTAGGAAAGTAGTTGAGGGTTTTGGAGCATATCACTAAGCACTGTGGAGCAAGAAACTCATTAAGCAACACCTCATCCCTTCTTGATAGTATTGGCTTTTCCTATAGACTCAATGTGATCTTGGATCACTAAAATGTAAAATGAAGAGTCTTGAGCTTGAAGCTTGAGCCAATCCTTTGTCCTTAGCATCTTGAAGAAGTTCCCACATCCTTTAGTCCATGCCACTCCATTGTTGAACTTATCTGAAACATACTAGATAAAAGTGTTAGTCCAACAAGAGATATGTTGACATTAATTACCAAAACCACCCAGGGAGCACTTGTGCTTTCAATCTCCCCCTTTTTGGTAATTGATGACAACAATCAAAGCTTTAGATAAAGATATAAAGAATAGCAAGTAAAGCTTAGGAAAGACATGTAACAAGCATAGGCTCCCCCTACATGTATGCAATCATGTGAATATGGAATATGGAAGCATGTGAGAGCATAACCATGATAGAGTAGGCAATGTGTTACATGTATCGTGGCCATATGCATCAGAGCAAAGAATATATTAAAGAAAATACCTTCATGCCCATGAGTCCTTCTTGCAAACAGTATGTACATTAGCAAGAATTCCTCATACACATGATTGTGATGCATATACTTACCTTGTAGTCTTGAGTTGGCTGAGGATGGAATGAACCTGCGTAAACAAGGTTAGATAACACAGGTACATCTACTAGCTAGAGCAAACAGAAGAAACCACAAGAATACCAAGACTGGGATGACATGTAGAGAGTGAGTACTAAGTACCACATTGGATTAGACATGTCCCCAAGAGTAAAGATATGCAACGAATTTAAATGATTTCTTTCCCTTAGATGTCTTGCTCCCCCTGAATCTAGCATGGGATACTGGGAGAAGAAAGGGAACAGAAAATCAGAGCTGAAAGATATAATTGAATAGAGCTAAAGCAAATAAGCACATATGACATGTGGCATCTCTCCTCTTGAATACCAAGCATTTGGGATCCTTGAGAAATACTTTCTACTTGAGTATTCTCTCCCCTGGTGATCTCTTTCTCCCCCTAAGGAGGTGATATTCTCTTTCTCTGATGTGATCTCTCTAAGTGATAAGATTTGATCCTTGAGTCACAGCACAAAGCATTTATATAAACATGATGCTTGTAGAGGACAAGATTCATTGAGTGGAGCTGGATCAGAAGAAACACAGAATAAGTGGCAAACTGTTTGTCCTGTTGTGACATCGGTGGCACCGAGTGGTATGCTTCGGTTGTACCGAGAGGATTCGGTTGGACCGAAAGCAAAAATTCGGTGAAACCGAGTTCATCGCAGAGAAAACACTTGTCACCTAAGCTCACTAGACTAGTAAGATCTCACAAAGATTTGCAAGGAATTTACTGAATGATATGCAATGAATTGGATGCAGAAAATGCAGAGCATACAGAAAGAAATCTAGATGAAGTTTTTTTGAAAGGGGAAGCAAATATGCATGAGACAAATGCAAAAACACAGAAAAGAACACAAGAGAACTTCATCTAGAAATGGTCGGCGACAAAGTCACCTATGTTAGAGTATATTGACTTAGGAGTCAAGTGAGATCACTTGATCATAGGTCATACTTGTTGGAAATATGCCCTAGAGGCAATAATAAAAGGTTATTATTATATTTCCTTATTCATGATAATTTTCTTTATTCATGCTATAACTGTATTATCCAGAAATCGTAATACACGTGTGAATACATAGACCATAATATGTCCCTAGTAAGCCTCTAGTTGAGTAGCTCGTTGATCAACAGATAGTCATGGTTTCCTGGCTATGGACATTGGATTTCATTGATAACGGGATCACATTATTAGGAGAATGATGTGATGGACAAGACCCAATCCTAAGCATAACACAAGATCGTGTAGTTCGTTTGCTAGAGCTTTTCCAATGTCAAGTATCCTTTCCTTAGACCATGAGATCGTGTAACTCCCGGATACCGTAGGAGTGCTTTGGGTGTACCAAACGCGTCAACGTAATCGGGTGACTATAAAGGTGCACTACAGGTATCTCCGAAAGTGTCTGTTGGGTTGACCTGGTCGAGGCTGGGATTTGTCACTCCGTATGACGGAGAGGTATCTCTGGGCCCACTCGGTAATGCATCATCATAATGAGCTCAAAGTGACCAAGTGTTTGGTCACGGATCATGCATTACGATCTGAGTAAAGTGACTTGCGATAACGAGGCTGAGCGAGGTATTGGGATACCGACGATCGAGTCTCGGGCAAATAACGTACCGATTGACAAAGGGAATTGTATACGGGGTTGCTCGAATCCTCGACATCGTGGTTCATTCGATGAAATCATCGTGGAACATGTGGAAACCAACATGGGTACCTAGATCCCGCTGTTGGTTATTGGACGGAGAGCTGTCTCGGTCATGTCTGCATGATTCCCGAACCCGTAGGGTCTACACACTTAAGGTTCGGTGACGCTAGGGTTATTAGGAAGACTTGTATGTGATTACCGAATGTTGTTTGGAGTCTCGGATGAGATCCCGGACGTCACGAGGAGTTCCGGGATAGTCCGGAGGTGAAGATTTATATATAGGAAGTGCTATTTCGGCCATCGGGAAAGTTTTGGGGTCACCCGGTATTGTACCGGGACCACCGGAAGGGTCCCGGGGGTCCACCGGGTGGGGCCACCCATCCCGGAGGGCCCCGTGGGCTGAAGTGGGAGGGACCAGCCCATGGTGGGCTGGTGCGCTTCTGGGCCCCTCTGCGCCTAGGGTTGGGAACCCTAGTGGAGGCGCCTCCACTGCCTCGGGGCACTCCACCCCCTTGGCTGCCGCCCCTAGAGATCCCATCTCTAGGCCTGCTACCACAGGGGCCTATATAAGGAGGGGGGGAGGGCAGCCGCACCTGAGTCTTGGCGCCTCCCCCCCTACTACACCTCTTCCTTCTCCATGGGTTGCTTGGCGAAGCCTGCTAGAATCTTGCTTCTCCACCACCACCACGTCGTCGTCTTGCTGCTGGAGTCTTCTTCCTCAACCTCTCCTTCCCCCTTGCTGGATCAAGAAGGAGGAGACGTCATCCGCTCCGTACGTGTATTGAACGCGGAGGTGCTGTCCGTTCAGCACTTGGTCATCGGTGATTTGGATCACGGCGAGTATGACTCCATCATCCCTGTTCTCTTGAATGCTTCCACTCGCGATCTACAAGGGTATGTAGATGCACTCCTATCACTCGTTTCTTAGATGAACTCATAGATGGATCTTGGTGAAACCGTAGGAAATTTTTTAATTTTCTGCAACGTTCCCCAACAGTGGCATCATGAGCTAGGTCTATGCGTAGTTCTCTATTGCACGAGTAGAACACAATTTTGTTGTGGGCATAGATGTTGTCAACTCTCTTGCCGCTACTAGTCTTATTATGCTTCAGCGGTATTGTGGGATGAAGCGGCCCGGACCGACCTTACACGTATGCTTACGTGAGACAGGTTCCACCGACTGACATGCACTAGTTGCATAAGGTGGCTAGCGGGCGTCTGTCTCTCCCACTTTAGTTGGAGCGGATTCGACGAAAAGGGTCCTTATGAAGGGTAAATAGAAGTTGACAAATCACATTGTGGCTTTAACGTAGGTAAGAAAACGTTCTTGCTAGATCACCTATAGAAGCCACGTAAAAAACTTGCAACAACAATTAGAGGACGTCTAACTTGTTTTTGCCGCAAGTGTCTTGTGATGTGATATGGCCAAAAGTTGTGATGAATGATGAATGATATATTGTGATGTATGAGATCATGTTCTTGTAATAGGAATCACGACTTGCATGTCGATGAGTATGACAATGGCAGAGCCATAGGAGTTGTCTTTATTTTTGTATGACCTGCGTGTCATTGAAGAACGCCATGTAAATTACTTTACTTTATTGCTAAACGCGTTAGCCATAGAAGTAGAAGTAGTCGTTGGCAACTTCATGAAGACACGATGATGGAGATCATGATGATGGAGATCATGGTGTCGTGCCGGTGACGAAGATGATCATGGAGCCCCAAAGATGGAGATCAAAGGAGCTATATGATATTGGCTGAGGGAGTCCTGGACTAGGGGTTGTCCGGACAGCCGGACTATCATCGTCAGCCGGACTCCAAGACTATGAAGATACAAGATTGAAGACTTCATCCCGTGTCTGGATGGGACTTTCCTTGGCGTGGAAGGCAAGCTTGGCGATACGGATATGTAGATCTCCTACCATTGTAACCGACTCTGTGTAACCCTAGCCCTCTCCGGTGTCTATATAAACCGGAGGGTTTTAGCCCGTAGGACAACACAACCATTACAACAATCATACCATAGGCTAGCTTCTAGGGTTTAGCCTCCTTGATCTCGTGGTAGATCCACTCTTGTACTACCCATATCATCAATATCAATCAAGCGGAGTAGGGTTTCGTCCATCGAGAGGGCCCGAACTTGGGTAAAAACATCGTGTCCCTTGTCTCCTGTTACCATCTGCCTAGACGCACGATTCGGGACCCCTACCGAGATCCGCGGTTTTGACACCGACATTGGTGCTTTCATTGAGAGTTCCTCGTATGTCGTCACCGATAGGCTTGATGGCTTCTTCAATCAACAACAACGCCGTCGGGTGAGACTTTTCTCACCGGACAGATCTTCGTATTCGGCGGCCGCATGCGGGCAATTCACTTTGCCATCCGGAGCGGATCGAAGCTACGCCCAGCCATCAGTCAGGTTTGGAAGCCTAAACTTCACGGCCGACATCCGCGGAGACTTGATCTTGACGGATTCAGGCCTGACCGAGCGTGCGTGCGGCTGTCACGATGGGCATGATTTAGCTCTGCACGGACGGTGCCTTGGAGGCCGCACGAGTCCGCTCGACCCATAGTTCGAGCATACCGCGAGACCGAGGGCGGGTGGCTGGACACCGCCTCGGGGCTGCAACTTCTCGGCGATGGGCGAATCGACCTTGTCCCTTATAAAGCTTGTGGCGCGGACTCCTTGCGGACTCGAACCTCCTGCGCCCGCCAATCGAATCCGATTGGGCGCCGATCATGGAGTTCACCGCCGCGGACATCTTTCAAGACTCACCCTTTGGCGACATCCTAAATTCGCTAAAGCATCTCTCGTTATCGGAGAACCTGGCGGACTGCGGTCGGGATGGTTGGGATGCGACGACGAAGAAATTCAAAACCCACCCACCACCCACTTTGTAGCCACTGTCGACGACCTAACCGACATGCTACACTACGACTCCGAAGACATCGACGGTATGGACGACGATGCCAGAGACGATCAAGAACCAGCGCCTACAGGGCACTGGAAGACCACCTTGTCATACGACATATACATGGTGGATACCCCAAAGGATGGGGACGGCGAAGAAGGAGCGGAGGCGGATTCTTCTAAGAAACAGCCCAAGCGCCGACGTCAGCAGCGCCGCTCTAAATCCCGCCACAGTAAGAATGGAGATTCCGGCACCGGAGATAATAACACCCCAGAGAGTGCCGAAGACAACCCCCTCCAGCAAGATTCAACACAGGAGGACGGGGAAGCCAGCCCTCGAGAGAGAGCGGCAGACGAGGAGGATGAGGACTACATGCCTCCCTCCGGAGACGAGGCAAGCCTCAACGATGACGAATTCGTCGTGCCAGAGGATCCCGTCGAACAAGAGCATTTTAAACGCAGGCTTATCGCCACGGCAAATAGCCTAAAGAAAAAGCAGCAACAGCTTCAAGCTGATCAAGACCTGCTGGCCGACAGATGGACCGAGGTCCTCGCGGCCGAAGAGTATGAACTCGAACGCCCCTCCAAGAGCTACCCAAAACGCAAGTTGCTCCCCCAACTAGAGGAGGAAGCATACAAACCTTCATCACCAAATAAGACACATCTGGGCGCCGCACACCCACTATGTTTCACTGATGAGGTCTTTGGAGCATAATTTCAGCGGGGTTCAAACCCGTAAACATAGAGGCATACGATGGAACAACAGACCCTGGAGTCTAGATTGAGGATTACATCCTCCACATACACATGGCCAGAGGAGATGATCTCCATGCCATAAAATATCTACCCCTCAAGCTTAAAGGGCCAGCTCGGCATTGGCTCAAAAGCCTCCCGGAAAATACTATTGGGAGTTGGGAAGAGCTTGAGGACGCGTTTAGAGCAAATTTTCAAGGGACTTATGTCCGCCCTCCGGATGCAGACGATTTAAGTCACATAACTCAACAGCCTGGAGAGTCAGCGCGCAAATTCTGGAACAGGTTCCTTACCAAAAAGAACCAAATAGTCGGCTGTCCGGACGCTAAAGCCTTAGCAGCTTTTAAACATAATGTCCGAGACGAATGGCTCGCCAGACACCTCGGCCAAGAGAAGCCGAGAACAATGGCCGCGCTAACAAGCCTCATGACCCGCTTTTGCGCGGGGGAAGACAGCTGGCTAGCAAGATGCAGCACCAGCGACCCGAGTACATCTGAGATCAGAGATGGAAATGGAAAATCACAGCGCAGAATGGACCAGCGCCGAAACAAAGAAAAAAGTCCAAAGAACACGGCGGTCAACGCCGGATTCAAAAGCTCATGACGAACAAAGAAAACAGTGCCTCTTAAGGACAACGGTGGATTTAGCTATCCAACAAACAAAAACTTTGGATTGGATATGTCAAATCCACAAAGACCTCGAAAGGCACGCAAACCACACCCACCGAGATTGTTGGGTCTTCAAACAGTCCGGCCGACTCAACGCCGAACACAAGGGGCTCGGCAGCGCCAAGTGAGGATGACGACGAACCCCACCAAGAGCGCCGGAAAACTAAAGACTTTCCCACAAGAAGTCAAAACAGTAAACTCACTTCATGTGATAATACGGAAAAACAATGCGGCACCCGCCAAAGTAGGCGTCGCACGGTCCACCCCAGCGGAACCTCGAGATTGGATGTCAAAACCAATCACTTTCGACCACCTGGACTATTCCAGAAGTATTCGAAACGCAGGATGGACTGCTATGATATTGGATCCTATAATCGACGGACTAAATTCACACAAGTCCTAATGGACGGGGGCAGCGATTTAAACCTGCTATATCCGGACACAATCCGCAAGTTGGGGGTGGACCTTACCAAAATTCGACATAGCCGCACTTCCTTTAAAGGAGTGACGCCAGGCCCTTACGCCAAGTGCACAGGCTCCTTACTCCTAGAAGTTGTGTTTGGGTCACCCGACAACTTCCGACGCGAAAAGCTAACCTTTCGTGTCGCCCCATTCAAAAGTAGCCATCAAGCACTATTGGGACGTGAAGCTTTTGTCCGCTTTAACGCAATACCACATTACGCATCTCTTACACCTAAAATGCCCGGTGCACGTGGCATCATTTCATTAAAAGGTCGTTCAAGACCCCGGACACGGCTAGACGAGTCCGGCGCAAATAAGCTAGGGGCTCCCTAGCCGCACACCCCTTTACTAGGGGCTGTGCACATAAGCAATAATGAGCTACTATATGCTCGGCTTTATTTATTAATTCATATTTCAATTTTTAATACACTGTTTGCACGATTCCTTTTCAAGCTAAGTTCCTCTCTTTTTATAGATGAACAACATGCACACCCGTCCGTGATACGGCTGCTTGGAGACACAAAGCGCAGCGTGCAAAGAGGACCCGTCGCAAGGATTCTCTTCAGATTAAGTCCCTGCGTAAACCTTTCTTACTATCTTTTGTTGATTACCATCCCATGGTTTTCCACCATAACCAACGAGGAGGCTGGCGTTTTGGCATTGGCCGCGCCAGAAATTCTCGCCTGTACCTGGACACTAGGGGCTTAGGGCATTGTTCTGCCCGCTATCATAAAGACCGAATACCTTAGGGAGTGTTCGGCGTCTCGAGTTAGGCCTTATATGCATCAGCTCTGAATCATGTCTTTGGTCAAATGTTGGGTTTGCCCGGCTCATGTGTTTTGCTGTCTTATGTTCCGTATCATAGGCTAACGCGGCACCAGGAGAACTACTGCGATTACGCGGTTGTTCCGCGAGCACCTCGATGAAAGCCAAAACCGATGTCATGATACAATGAGAGATCGGTCAACCACTCGATCGACTACCGAATGTTTAGAATTCCTCGCTTTGACGAAGGACCGTTTCGGTCGAGCACATCTGCGCCCGAATTGGAGAGCGCGGTGCCCCTAGGGGCTATATCGTAGCCCCACCCTCGAACTCCTATGGCTAAGTGAAAGTGACAAAGCATTATAGTCCGATTGCCTCGTATGCTACGCTGCCACCTCCTTCACAGGAACGAGGCGTCGGATTAAGTGTGAAAATCGCTATTTTTGCGAACACCCCGCACCTTGTGCGTGGGGCTAAATAACGATCGCCATCTTTCGGGTTATACACACGTATACATAAACGGCCGCACATGAGATATTTCAATACTTGAACGCACAAGTACAAAAAGCGCTTACATCATAAACATCGTTTTGCAAACCAACACGTTCATTTGAACGTGACATTTTTTGAGCACTGCGACTCTATCACACGAGCACCACGCAGAACTTCCCCAAAATAGTGCTCGGCGGGTACCGGCTCGTCGTCAAACCACAGGTCGCAACAGCGGTGGCATCCATCTCTGTCCAATGTGTCTTCACACGGGCGAGGGCCATCCATGCACCCTCTATGCAGTCCGACCGCTTCATCGCCTTGATATGCGGCACCGCCCCAAGAAATTGCTGCAATAAGCCAAAATAACTCTTCGGCTTGGGCCTATCCGGCCAGACATGAGTCACGATATCCATCATGGCAAGTCCGGACAATCTATTCAGCTCAGCCCACTCGGCAACCGATCGGTCGTGAAGTGAGCGCTCGACTATGGAATTGAGACCAAACAGCTCTTCCGTCTTGTGATCCTTCTGACTTCGGAAGTGCACAATGGCATCTGCCGCACTCGCCGCTAAGTCCATATAAGGATCCTCCGGGCCCCACGGCTGGCCAAGCTGAGCATACTTCGGATCTGTAAACCTTCGGCGCAGCAGGAAGGGCTTGCCAGCCACAATTTCTCCGGCCTGGTGCAGCTCCTCCTTTATAGCCCGCATTGCAGAACAGGCATTGAGGGAGTCCTGGACTAGGGGGTGTCCGGACAGCCGGACTATCATCGTCAGCCGTACTCCAAGACTATGAAGATACAAGATTGAAGACTTCGTCCCGTGTCTGGATGGGACTTTCCTTGGCGTGGAAGGCAAGCTTGGCAATACGGATATGTAGATCTCCTACCATTGTAACCGACTACTGTGTAACCCTAGCCCTCTCCGTGTCTATATAAACCGGAGGATTTTAGTCCGTGGGACAACACAACCATTACAACAATCATACCATAGGCTAGCTTCTAGGGTTTAGCCTCCTTGATCTCGTGGTAGATCCACTCTTGTACTACCCATATCATCAATATCAATCAAGCGGGAGTAGGGTTTTACCTCCATCGAGAGGGCCCGAACACAGGTAAAAACATCGCGTCCTTGTCTCCTGTTACCATCCGCCTAGACGCACAGTTCGGGACCCCCTACCCGAGATCCGCCGGTTTTGACACCGACATTGGTGCTTTCATTGAGAGTTTCTCTGTGTCGTCACCGATAGGCTTGATGGCTTCTTCAATCAACAACAACGCCGTCCAGGGTGAGACTTTTCTCCCCGGACAGATCTCCATATTCGGTGGCTTCGCACTGCGGGCCAATTCACTCGGCCATCTGGAGCAGATCGAAAGCTACGCCCCTGGCCATCAGGTCAGGTTTGGAAGCCTAAACTTCACGGCCGACATCTGCGGAGACTTGATCTTCGACGGATTCGGGCCACAGCCGAGGGTGCCGCGCTGTCACGATGGGCATGATTTAGCTCTGCTGCCGAACAGTGCCTTGGAGGCCGCACACGAGTCCGCTCTGACCCATAGTTCGGAGCATACCGCGCAGACCGAGGACGGGTGGCTGGACACCGCCTCGGGAGTTGCAACTTCTATGGCGATGGAGCTGAATACTGACCTTGTCCCTTATAAAGCTCGTGACTCCGAGGCGCCGGACTCCTTGCCGGACTCCGAACCTCCTGCGCCCCTGCCAATCGAATCCGATTGGGCGCCGATCATGGAGTTCACCGCCGCGGACATCTTTCAGCACTCACCCTTTGGCGACATCCTAAGTTCGCTAAAGCATCTCTCGTTATCAGGAGAACCCTGGCCGGACTGCGGTCAGGATGGTTGGGATGCGGACGACGAAGAAATTCAAAACCCACCCACCACCCACTTTGTAGCCACTGTCGACGACCTAACCGACATGCTAGACTACGACTCCGAAGACATCGACGGTATGGATGACGATGCCGGAGACGATCAAGAACCAGCGGCTACAAGGCACTGGAAGACCACCTTGTCATACGACATATACATGGTGGATACCCCAAAGGATGGGGACTGCGAAGAAGCAGCGGAGGCGGATTCTTCTAAGAAACAGCCCAAGCGCCGACGTCAGCGGCGCCGCTCTAAATCCCGCCATAGTAAGAATGAAGATTCCAGCACCGGAGATAATAACACCCCAGAGAGTGCCGAAGACAACCCCCTCCAGCAAGATTCAGCACAGGAGGACGGGAAAGCCAACCCTCGAGAGAGAGCGGCAGACGAGGAGGATGAGGACTACATGCCTCCCTCCGGAGATGAGGCAAGCCTCAACGACGATGAATTCGTCGTGCCAGAGGATCCCGTCGAACAAGAGCGTTTTAAACGCAGGCTTATCGCCATGGCAAATAGCCTAAAGAAAAAGCAACAACAGCTTCAAGCTGATCAAGACCTGCTGGCCGACATATGGACCGATGTCCTCGCGGCCGAAGAGTATGAACTCGAACGCCCCTCGAAGAGCTACCCAAAACGCAAGTTGCTCCCCCGACTAGAGGAGGAAGCATACAAACCTTCATCACCAGCGCACAATATGGCAGACCGACCACCCCGTGGTCGTGACAGATAGGCATCTAGGCCCTCCATCAGGACCGTACCCCAGCACTGCTCGAAAAGTACGAAGCCACGAGGGAATGCGCCGGACTTGCGGGATATATTGGAGGACAAGGCAAGACAATCCAGATCTATCTACAGATCACGTGGGCGCCCCATGACCCACGACGACTACCGTCGCGCCGGATACAACAACTCCGGCCGGGCCGAACGCAACAGACAACGCTCTCTCGAGCTACGTCGTGATATTGCTCAATATAGAGGCACCGCACACCCACTATGCTTCACAGACGAAGTAATGGATCATCAAATCCCTGAAGGGTTTAAACCCGTGAACATTGACTCCTACAATGGCACAACAGACCCCGCGGTTTGGATCGAAGACTATCTACTTCATATCCATATGGCCCGCGGCGACGACCTCCACGCCATCAAGTATCTCCCACTCAAGCTTAAAGGACCAGCTCGGCATTGGCTTAACAGCTTGCTCGCAGAGTCAATTGGGTGTTGGGAGGACACGAAGCCGCATTCTCGACAACTTCCGGGGCACATATGTGCGACCACCGACGCCGATGACCTAAGCCACATAATTCAGCGAGCGCGAATCGGCGAGACGAGTTACGGACATGGTTTCTAACAAAGAAAATCAAATCGTCGACCGTGCGGATGCAGAGGCCCTCGCAGCCTTCAGACATAACATCCGCGACGAGTGGCTGGCCCGGCACCTAGGACAGGAAAAGCCGAAATCCATGGCAGCCCTCACATCACTCATGACCCGCTTCTGTGCGGGAGAGGATAGCTGGCTAGCTCGCAGCAACAACCTCAGCAAAAATGCTGGTAGTCCGGATACTAAGGACCACAATGGCAGGTCGCGTCGAAACAAAAACAAACGCCGCGTTAACAGCGATAACAACGAGGATATGACAATTAACGCCGGATTCAGAGGCTCTAAAGCCGGTCAGCGGAAGAAGCCATTCAAAAGAACTACTCCGGGTCCGTCCAATTTGGACTGAATACTCGACCGCTCTTGCCAGATACATGGCACCCCCGAAAAGCCAGCTAATCACACCAACAAAGATTGTTGGGTATTCAAGCAGCGAGCAAGTTAATTGCGAAAACAATGACAAGGGCTGCACTGCACGACGAGGAAGAGACCCGCCGCCCGACGATAGAGGACGAAGGTTTCCCCCACAAGTGCGGACAGTAAACAGGATATATACAACCCATATACCCAAGAGGGAGCGGAAGCGTGCACTTAGGGACATATATGCGATGGAGCCAGTCGCCCCGAAGTTCAATCCATGGACCTCTTGCCCGATCACTTTCGATCGAAGGGACCACCCTACCAGTATCCGTCATGGTGGGTTCGCCGCATTGGTTTTAGATCCAATCATCGATGGATTTCACCTCACTAGAGTCCTGATGGACGGCGGCAGCAGCCTGAACCTGCTTTATCAGGATACAGTGCGCAAGATGGGCATAGACCCCTCAAGGATTAAACCTACAAAGACGACCTTCAAAGGCATCATACCAGGTGTTGAGGCCAATTGTACAAGCTTCACCACACTAGAAGTGGTCTTCGATCCCGGATAACTTCGGCGAGAGTTAATCTTCGACATAGTCCCGTTCATGCGGCTATCACGCTCTGCTCGGACGAACGCGTTACAAAGTTCAGCGCGTGCCGCGTATGCATACCTCAAGCTCAAGATGCTAGGCCTTCGTGGAGTCATCACGGTCAATGGAAATACTGAACGCTCCCTTCGGACGGAGGAACACACAGCAGCTCTCGTGGCAGAAGTACAGAGCAGCCTCTTAAGGCAATTTTCGAGTCCGGCCGTTAAACGACCGGACATGGCCAAACGCGCCCGGAGTAACATCAACCAAGACCACCTGGCGCATTCCGAGCACGCGTAGCAATGCGGCCCCAACCCCAGCCCTGGCATGATTGCAAGACCAGCTCTTCGCGTACATCATTACGCCCTAGAGATACCATGGGCATAGGGGGAGGGGCGCGACCACGAAAGGCCTAGAGTGCGGCTTAACCACACCAGGGGCTCCCAAGTGTGTCACTCTTTTTCTTCTTCTTTTTTCTCTCCACAAGACTCCGCTCATAAGAGGCCCTGTCCGGCAGTAGATCTGCCGAACTCACGATGCAACAGCCAGTGAAGGACAAAGGCTACACCGAACACTCAGGTGGTCTCCATTACGAGCATTAAAATTTTTAAATACACCATTCCGCAGCCTACCCCTGGAGGGAGACACTTCTAATTGTCCAACCCTTGCTTACCGCACTATTTGTATCGTTCTACATTCATGGTAGAATCTCTTGAATAAACAATGCATCACTTTTTGTTTATAATTGCATTTCCTTTTTTACATATATGTTCATTAATGACATCTTGCACCCGTACATTTTGGTACGGTAGAATACACCAGGGGCTTGTGTTCCCCGTATTATGGTGTAATAAGTCCGAACACTTTCACAAGTGCGGCACCCCGAACTTATAGCATTATATGCATCGGCTCCGAATCATGTCTTGGGTCAATAGTTGGGTTTGCCCGGCTCCCATGTTTTGGTACCTTACGTTCCGTTCAATCGGCTAAGGTAGGCTTTGGGAGAACCACTGCGATTGCGCCCGGTTGAGCTGGGTGGCGCCTCGATGGAAAAGCTAAAATGATTTGTCATGATAAGGCGAGAGACTGGTCGCTGTTCGAGAGGTCTTTTCGAGTCCCTAAAGACTTATGCCGCTTGAGCGAGGAACCGGCTGTGTCCGCCCAGCGTGGATAGCGCCCGAACTCGGTCTTCGAATACTAGGGGCTTCACGAAATTTAAAATTATAGAATTCTATGGCTAAGTGAGAGTGTTCAAGCATTATAAGTCCGGTTGCCTTGTTCGTTGTGTTGGCGCCTCCTAGATTGACCCAAAATGGGAACAAGAGTGCTCAAGTTTATCCCGAACACCCCAAACTTTCGTGGCATGGGGGCTGAAGCCGACGACTTGCCATCTCTCGATTTTATAAGCGGCCGCCTGAAGGTAATATTTTAAATCAATAAGCGTTGCTCAGTGCATATGAACAAAGTTTTCAGCGCACAGGATAACACATTGCGAGTTTACTCAATAATTACATCTCTGGGGCACTCATCCGCAATCTTGCGGGCACCCTTCAGGACAGTCTTATAGTACATCTCGGGCGTACGATACTCCTTGCCCGCTGGCGGCGCATCAGTGATAAGCCTCTCCGCATCCAGCCTGCCCCAATGCACCTTTGCGCGGGCAAGGGCCCAACGGGCACCTTCAATGCAAAGGGCGCTTGATGACTTCCACCCGAGGCACGCATCCACCAGTGCCCGACGAGGCCAAGTAGCTCCTGGCATGGCCTCTCTAGGCCACACCGGACTATGAGGCCCTTCATGGCCTGCTCACCTACCTTGTGGAGTTCGACCAGCTGCTTGATTGGTCGCTAGGGGCACGGATGTCCGCCCTCGGCGTCTTGAGACCGAAGACCTTCTCCATTGAGCTCCCCTCCTCGGCCCGGTAGAATACGGCGGCATCGGACACGCTGCGAGGCAGATCTGCAAACGCCCCTGGAGAGCTCCGAATTCGGGTAAGTGTCAGGTAATTTACATTCAGATGCTTGCTTTGCATGAAAAATGCCTTACCCGCCGCTATTTTCTTCATCGCCTCAATCTCCTGGAGGGCCTTATGGGCCTCGGCCTTAGCGGCTTTGGCACTTTCAAGAGCCGAGGCAAGCTCGGACTCTCGAGTCTTTGAGTCGCGCTCCAAACTCTCATGCTTTTCCATGAGAGCCTGGAGCTCTTGCCGCACCTCCGCCACCCGCGCCTCCTGCTTCTCTCGCTCCGCCCATTCCGCGGCTGCATTGCGTTAGGCCGCGGACACGGCCTCCTTCAGGGCTGCCACCTCGTTCATGGCCCCTGCAGTACCCACGTTATCCTCGTTATTTCTATTGCAACCAAAATCCTTTTCTGTAAGGTACAAATTTAAAAGTGGTGTTACTCACCTTCTTTGTCCTCGAGCTGCTTCTTGGCAAGGCTGAGCTCTTGCTCGGACCGCTCGAGTCCTGCTTCAAAGCACCGACCTCCATGATCGGTCTGTGAGAGCTCAGCGGCGCACACTGCAAACCCATATTGACATAATTTTAGCACTCCTGCATATATCTTTTTAGATCCTCAATCCGGTTTTTCTTTCGAACACCGAACCGAGCATCGAGGCAACTGTCTATGCGGTATTATATTACGTATTTTAAACTTCTTACCTCAAAGCTCGTTAGAAGGCTGCTGCGAGCTTCGGTCGGCCCGCTTTTGGCGGTGAACTTTACGAATCACTGCACTCATGATAGTGCGGTGTTCTTCCTCGATAGGCGTCGTTAAGCACCTCCAACAAGTTGTCCGGCGCCTCCGATTGGGCGGAGGCTGCGGCGTCCGGTCTTGCCCTTATTGCGAAGGGGCGCTGCGGACTCGGAACCATCGCGGGTTCGGCATAGAGTCCGGCGCAAAGTCCGGGAGGCTGCCTTGCGGCGCCTCCGGAGCCTCCTCCTGATGGGTCCCCTCCTGGGATCCCACCTCGACGTCATCAACGTCACGAGGGGTGGAGGCGGTCAGAATGGAATCCACGTCCGACGGAGCCAAGGACCCGCTCGATGAAGCGGGAAGATCATCATCGGCCGGACTACAGGCAGTGTGCGGCATTAGAAGGACACTATGTGGCACAAAAGATAAATTACAGATTATTTAGGAATCCGGATACTTACGATCTTGCCGGAGGCCTGGCCCTTGAGGGCCACTCTTCGTCGCCAACGTTGGCGTTGGCGGAGCTGTCCGGGGGAAGTGTCCTTCCCCTCTTGGACCCTTCAGCCTCCCCTGTTGGGGAAGCCTTCCTCTTCCTCTCTCCCTCCTCTGGGAGAGAGTCCTCTTTCTCCTCCTCGTCTTCGGGGAGGAGTCTGCCTTGGAGCCATCGGACGATGAGTCCGATATCACCTGGCGCCAGGAACTTCTTCGAGTTCCCGTGGCCTTCTTCTTGGCCTTCTTCTCTGGCACCACGTAAAGTGCCGAGACTAGCAGCCCCGTTAAACGGGCATCCACTGGGTCTTCGGGAAGGGGAGCCGGACAGTCTACCTGTCCGGACGTCCTCTGCCAGTCCTATCAAAGGCATTGGGAGTTTCAAATCCCGCATAGAATTAAACTATGAAAGAAACTAAGTGTCCCATAGAGGATAACAAAGCTTACCTCGCCGGCCGGGCGCCTAGTGCTGAATCCGCGGTCTTCCGTTGCGGATGCGGGGGCTTCTCCGCCCTTGAACAGCACCCTCCTGGCAGCTTCGTACGTCGTGTCGAAGAGCCCGCTCAGGGTCTGGTGCTGTGCTGGATCGAACTCCCACAAAGTAAAGGCTCGCTGTTGGCAAGGGAGAATCCGGTGGACGAGCATGACCTGGATCACATTGACAAGCCTAAGCTTCTTGTTCACCAAGGTGCGAGGCAGGGTCGAGTCTGTCGGCTCCTCGAACTACCCCATAGCAAGCCCTTCTTTTTCCAGGAGGTGAGCTGCATAGGGGCACCAGATCTGAACTCGGGGGCCACTGCCCATTTAGGGTCCCGCAGCTCGGTGATATAAAACCACCCCGATTGTCACCCTTTGATGGTTTCCACAAAGGCGCCCTCGAGCCAGAGGACGTTGGTCATCTTGCCCACCATGGCGCCTCCGCACTCCGCTGGGCGCCCTTCACTACCTTGACAGCGTTGAAGGTCTTGAGCCTAAGCGAAGTGGGGCGGATGCGAGAAAGGCCTCGCACCTGACGATAGACGCCGAGATGTTGAGGATGAAGTTGGCGCCAGATCGTGGAAATCCGAGCCGTAGTAGAACATGAGCCCCGGACGAAGGGATGAAGTGGGAAGCCCATCCAGCGGAGGAAGTGGGGAAGAATCGACCCTCTCATGTGGCACAGGGGTGGGGATGAGCTGCCCTCGTCGGGCGGCGGTCTTGTGATGCATTTGGAAAGGTATCCGGCGCCCAGCAGCTTTATGATGTGCTCCTCCGTGTGGAGGAGGCCAACCACTGCCTCCCTCTGGACATGGTGGAGGAGGTTGAGGCGAGATGTGCGGACTTGGGCGCTTGGAGCTCGAGTCTTGTGAGATGGATAAGCAAAGGAGGAAGAAGGCGTAGGTGAAAAGGTGGATCCTTATCCCCTTATATAGGCGGATGAAGACTATGCGTCCCCACCGGCCTGGTAAAACTCGCTTGTCTCCCAAGCGCCACCATCAATGGCACGGTTGGGTTACCCACATCCGTATTGATGGGAATCCCGGAATAAGGGGAACACGATCTCTTCTTCAACAAGACGTGCCAAGGAAACCGCTTTGCTAAACGCGCTGAGGTGGTATAATAAAAAATGATTCAAGTAAAGGCTTGGTCGTGTTGTGACGTCATGCCACAAAATACAGCAGATTGAACTTGTGTACATATTATTCTCTCTACGGTGGAATGTGGAAATTATTTTGCAGAGCCGGACACTATCCTGGTGTTCACAATCTTCTATGAATTATTCGGAGGAGGAACCCGCCTTGCAATGTCGAACAATATGCGCGCCGGACTCATCGTCATTGAAGCCTGGTTCAGGGGCTACTGAGGGAGTCCTGGACTAGGGGGTGTCCGGACAGCCGGACTATCATCGTCAGCCGTACTCCAAGACTATGAAGATACAAGATTGAAGACTTCGTCCCATGTCCGGATGGGACTTTCCTTGGCATGGAAGGCAAGCTTGGCGATACGGATATGTAGATCTCCTACCATTGTAACCGACTCTGTGTAACCCTAGCCCTCTCCGGTGTCTATATAAACCAGAGGGTTTTAGTCCGTAGGACAACACAACCATTACAACAATCATACCATAGGCTAGCTTCTAGGGTTTAGCCTCCTTGATCTCGTGGTAGATCCACTCTTGTACTACCCATATCATCAATATCAATCAAGCAGGAGTATGGTTTTACCTCCATCGAGAGGGCCCGAACCTGGGTAAAAACATCGCGTCCCTTGTCTCCTGTTACCATCCGCCTAGACGCACAGTTCAGGACCCCCTACCCGAGATCCACCGGTTTTGACACCGACATGCATCCTTGGCTTCGGCGGTGGCCTTCCCCAGGTCTTCTCGCTCCGCTAGGCGCTCCTTTTCAAGAACATCATTGCGGTCGATAGCATCTTTTAACTTCACGGCCATTTCGGCCATCTCCTCCCTGCTTCGGCAGTGTGCAGCCCTTTCGGCTTCTAGCTCTTCGGCCACCCTCGAAGCAGCCGCATCACTCCTTCTGGCTTGCTCCTTGGCTTGAGCAAGTTCTGCCCGAAGGATCTCCACAGCAGCGACACCATCTGCGTCAAGCACACATATTGTAAAGAGTGGGCTTCAGCTCCCTTACTAGGTGACCACGGAGAAGAAACCTACCTTGCGACTCATCAAGTCGCCTGTTGACTAGCGCGATGTCCGCATCCGCAACATCGAGTTGCCGCTTTAGTTCGGCAACTCCATCGATCCGACTAGCCACCGAACTATCGCCACCGCTTAGGAAAGGCGAAAATCAATACACAGGATTTTGATCCTCGACGCATTTGTCGTTCTCGACACCCTACCGAGTCTCGAGGGCTACTATCTATCTGGCGCACTTTATGTGTAAACTGTCCAAAAGGTATGTCATTTTTACGTACCTCAAACCCCGCCACAAACTCCCCGGCGGCATCACGCAATCCGCCTTGGCGGATGCAATTCTTTCAATCACCATACTCATCAGTGTACGGTGACCTTCTGAGATGGACGCCCTCTCAAGCAGATCCTTCAACTCCCCCGGCCGCACACCAGTTGGTGCTGAACTATCCGGCCCTGCCGGACTCGGGGATACCCTCCGTGATGACACTTCAGGCTCGTCTGCCCTATCCGATGGCGCGGAAGATGGAGGCGTCTCGCTCTCCATCATCTCCGGACGGAGTTCCCCCAAAGACGAGCTCATCTGAGAAGGACGGAGATCCGAACTACAAGGTAAAAGCTTAAGTTATCCTTAGAAGCACAAATAGGGATGTCCCTTATTACAAAACTCCCTTTTTTCTACTTACGGCTTGCTGGAGGGCTGATTCTTTAGGGGAGACTGTGCGTCCGAGCCTCTCGGACGCAGGACCTCAGTGAAGATTTCTTCCCCGCTTGGGCTTTGGCCTCCGGGTTTTCGGAAGCGGTCCTCTTCTCCCCCTGGAAGGAGGGATTCTCGATCCCCCCTTCCTCACAAGCCTCCTTGGTTGAGGCGGTAGCTCCCCTGGTCTCCCCCTCGCCTTCCTCTGAAGGCGCAACCTCCAGCATCCTGACCAGCGCGGGATTCGGCGCGATCTCTGGGAGGGGGGCCGGACACCTTATCAGTTTTGCTTGTGCTATCCACTCCTGTTTAAAGGGCAGTTGGTCAAAAGTCGAATCATGCAAAGGCAAACAAACGGTATGTCCGGACTCGGAGCTACTTACTTGGGTATCCGGACGATTGCAGCTTAGGCCGGCGTCCTCGGTCAATTCTGGACACACCTCTTGTGACCCGAAGAACAATTTATACATCTCCACGGGCGTCGTGCCCATGAAGTGTTGGAGAATCCGTGGTCCCTTCGGATTAAATTCCCACAGCCAAAGAGGACGGCGTTTGCAGGGCAGGAGACGCCTAATCAGCATAACCTACATCACCACGACCAGATCGATCTCCCTCGCTTGGAGGTCTCGAATCCGGCCCTGCAATAGGGGCACGTCCTTTGACGGCCCCCAGCTGAGCCCTTGGTTGACCCATGACATCAATCGTCGTGGGGTCCCGAGCGGAATCTGGCGGCGGCTTACACTGCTGCCCACAGGGAGCGATAATATAAAACCCTCCTGTTGCCTGGCCGAGCTCCTCTTGGAAGGAGCCCTCGGGCCACAGGGCATCGGCCCTCCTGCTTCTGCCGCCCGCCCCTTCGCTTGACGCCCTCGATCATCTTGGCTTCATATCGAATGTCTTCACCACAAGCGAAGTGAGGGTAATCTGGAGGAAGGCTTCCGAGCGACGATGAACCAAGAAATATGGAGGATGGACTCGGAACCAAGTCGTGGAATTCCAACCCATAATAAAACATGAGCCCTCTCACAAAGGATCCATCGGGAAGCCTAAGCCCGGCGGAGGTGGGATACAAACACAACATACTCGCGGGGCTCGGGGTGGGAATGACTTGCCCTTTGGCGGGCAACTTGTCGAAATCTCGTAAGTCGGTGCTTGGCCTCCCGCAGCTTGAAAGACGTCCTCTTTAGAACGGAGGAGGGCATCCACCAGCCACAGAGGTCGGGCGGACATTGTTGAAGGTCCGGAGCGCTCGAATCTGGGGCTCTGGGTGTTGGAACTCAGGGCAAGGAGTAGATTCGATTGAGGATTGAAGAAAAGAAACGAGTCTTGGTCCTATTATAAAGAGGGAGAATACCCAGAGCCGTCTCCGTGACCGTTTGGAACCCGCCTTCAATGGAGGAGGCATGGCGACGGGCGCGGTTGGGTTACCCACGTCCGTATTGATGGGAATCCCGGGATAAGGGGAACACGATCTCTGCCTTGACAAGACGTGCCAAGGAAACCGCTTCGCTAAACGCACTGAGGTGGTATAATAAAAAACAATTCAAGTAAAGGCTTGGCAGTGGCATGATGTCATGGCACAAAATACGTCAGCAGATTGAACTTGTGTACATATTATTCTCTCTACGGTGGAATGTGGAAATTATTTTGCAGAGCCGGACACTATCCTGGTGTTCACAATCTTCTATGAATTATTCGGAGGAGGAACCCGCCTTGCAATGCCGAACAATATCGCGCGGACTCATCGTCATTGAAGCCTGGTTCGAGGGCTCTTGAGGAGTCTGGACTAGGGGTGTCCGGACAGCCGACTATCATCGTCGGCCGGACTCCAAGACTATGAAGATACAAGATTGAAGACTTCGTCCCGTGTCCGGATGGGACTTTCCTTGGCGTGGAAGGCAAGCTTGGCTATCTGGATATGTAGATCTCCTATCATTGTAACCGACTCTGTAACCCTAGCCCTCTCCGGTGTCTATATAAACCGGAGGGTTTTAGTCCGTGGGACAACACAACCATTACAACAATCATACCATAGGCTAGCTTCTAGGGTTTAGCCTCCTTGATCTCGTGGTAGATCCACTCTTGTACTACCCATATCATCAATATCAATCAAGCGGGAGTAGGGTTTTACCTCCATCGAGAGGGCCCGAACACAGGTAAAAACATCGTGTCCCTTGTCTCCTGTTACCATCCGCCTAGACGCATGCAGTTCGGGACCCCTACCGAGATCCGCGGTTTGACACGACATTGGCCATATCATGTCACTACTATATAATTGCATGTGATGTTTATTATGTTTATGCATCTTGTTTACTTAGAACGACGGTAGTAAATAAGATAATCCCTTACAACAATTTCAAGAAGTGTTCTCCCTAATCGTGCACCGTTGCTAAAGTTAAATGCGTTTGAAGCACCACGTGATGATCGGGTGTGCTAGATTCTTACGTTCACATACAGCGGGTGTAAGACAATTTTACACATGCAAAACACTTAGGGTTAACTTGCGAGCCTAGCATGTACAGACAAGGCCTCGGAACACGAGACCGAAGGTCGAACATGAGTCGTATGGAAGATCGATCAACATGGAGATGTTCACCGATGATGACTAGTCCGTCTCACGTGATGATCGGACACGGCCTAGTCGACTCGGATCGTGTAACACTTAGATGACTAGAGGGATGTCTAATCTGAGTGGGAGTTCATTAAAATAATTTGATTAGATGAACTTAATTATCATGAACTTAGTCTAAAACCTTTGCAAATATGTCTTGTATATCAAATGGCCAACGCTCATGTCAACATGAACTTCAACGCGTTCCTAGAAAACCAAGCTGAAAGATGATGGCAGCAACTATACGGATTGGGTCCGGAACACGAGATCATCCTCATAGCTGCCAAGAAAGCATATGTCCTAGATGGGCGCTAGGTGAAGCACCCATCGAGAGAACCAAGGCGTTATGAGCGCTTGGCGATCGCGTCTTGATGATTACTCCCTCGTTCAGTGCGGCATGCTTTACAGCTTAGAACCGGGGCTCCAAAAGCGTTTTGAGCAACACGGAGCATATGAGATGTTCGAGGAGCTGAAAATGGTTTTCCAAGCTCGTGCCCGGGTCGAGAGATATGAAGTCTCTGACAAGTTCTACAGTTGTAAGATGGAGGAAAATAGTTCTGTCAGTGAGCACATACTCAAAACGTCTAGGTTGCACAACCGCCTGTCCCAGCTGGACATTAACCTCCCGAATGAGGCGGTCATTGACAGAATCCTTCAGTCGCTCCCACCGAGCTATAACAGCTTTGTGATGAACTACAATATGCAGGGGATGGTGAAAACTATTCCTGAAGTATTTTCAATGCTGAAGTCGGCAGAGGTAGAAATCAAGAAAGAACATCAAGTGTTGATGGTCAATAAAACCACCAAGTTCAAGAAGGGTAAGGGTAAGAAGAACTTCAAGAAGGATGGCAAGGATGTTGCCGCGCCTGGTAAACCAGTTGCCAGGAAGAAATCAAGCAATGGACCCAAGCCTGAGACTGAGTGCTTTTATTGCAAAGGAAAGGGTCACTGGAAGCGGAACTGCCCCAAATACTTAGCGGACAAGAAGGCCGGCAATACTAAAGGTATATTTGATATACATTTAATTGATGTGTACCTTACCAGTACTCGTAGTAACTCTTGGGTATTTGATATCGGTGTCGTTGCTCATATTTGTAACTCACAGCAGGAGCTGCGGAATAAGCGGAGACTGGCGAAGGACGAGGTGACGATGCGCGTCGGGAATGGTTCCAAGGTCGATGTGATCTCCGTCGGCACGCTACCTCTACATTTACCTACGGGATTAGTTTTAAACCTTAATAATTGTTATTTAGTGCCAACTTTGAGCATGAACATTGTATCTGGATCTCGTTTGATACGAGATGGCTACTCATTTAAATCCGAAAATAATGGTTGTTCTATTTATATGAGAGATATGTTTTATGGTCATGCCCTATGGTCAATGGTTTATTCTTAATGAATCTTGAGCGTAATATTACACATATTCATAGTGTGAATGCCAAAAGATGTAAAGTTGATAACGATAGTACCACATACTTGTGGCACTGCCGCCTTGGTCACATTGGTGTCAAGCGCATGAAGAAGCTCCATGCTGATGGACTTTTAGAGTCTCTCGATTACGAATCATTTGACACATGCAAACCATGCCTCATGGGCAAAATGACCAAGACTCCGTTCTCCGGAACAATGGAGCGAGCAACCAACTTATTGGAAATCATACATACCGATGTGTGCGGTCCAATGAGCGTTGAGGCTCGCGGAGGATATCATTATGTTCTCACTCTCACTGATGACTTGAGTAGATATGGGTGTGTCTACTTAATGAAACACAAGTCTGAGACCTTCGAAAAGTTCAAGGAATTTCAGAATGAGGTAGAGAATCAACGTGACCGAAAGATAAAGTTCCTTCGATCAGATCATGGAGGAGAATATTTAAGTCACAAATTTGGTACACACTTAAGGAAATGTGGAATCGTTTCACAACTCACGCCGCTGGAACACCTCGGTAGAACGGTGTGTCCGAGCGTCATGTCGCACTCTATTGGATATGGTGCGGTCTATGATGTCTCTTACCGATTTACATTGTCATTTTGGGGATCGCTCTAGAGACAGCTACATTCACTTTAAATAGGGCACCGTCTAAATCCGTTGAGGCGACACCGTATGAATTATGGTTTGGGAAGAAACCTAAGCTATCGTTTCTAAAAGTTTGGGGATGCAATGCTTATGTCAAGAAACTTCAACTGAAAAGCTCAAACCCAAGTCGGAAAAATCGTCTTCATAGGATACCCTAAGGAAACCATTGGGTATACCTTCTACTTAAGATCCGAGGGCAAAATCTTTGTTGCCAAGAACGGATCCTTTACGGAAAAAGTTTCTCTCGAAAGAAGTAAGTGGGAGGAAAGTAGAACTTCGATGAAGTACTACATGTTGAGCAGGAAAGTAGTGCAGCTCGGAAAATGTTCTTGTGATGCCTACACCGATTGGAGAGGAAAATAATGATGATGATCAAGGTACTTGGATCAAGTTGCTCTTGAACCGTGGGTCCACAAGGACACGTTCCACACCGAATGGTGCAGCAACCCTGTCACGGAAATCATGTTGTTAGACAACGGTGAACCTTGAACTATGAAGAAGCGATGGCGGGCCCAGATTCCAACAAATGGCTTGAAGCCATGAAATCCGAGATAGAATCCATGTATGAAAACAAAGTATGGACTTTGACAGACTTGCCCGATGATCGGCAAGCGATAGAAAACAAATGGATCTTTAAAAAGAAGACGGACGCGGATGGTAATGTTACCATCTATAAAGCTCGACTTCTCGCTAAAGGTTATCGACAAGTTCAAGGGGTTGACTATGATGAGACATTCTCTCCCATAGCGAAGCTGAAATCCGTCCGAATCATGTTAGCAATTTCCGCATACTATGATTATGAGATATGGCAGATGGACGTCAAAACGGCATTCCTTAATGGACATCTTAAGGAAGAACTGTATATGATGCAGCCGAAAGGTTTTGTCGATCCTAAAGATGCTAACAAAGTATGCAAGCTCCAGCGATCCATTTATGGTCTGGTGCAAGCATCTCGGAGTTGGAACATTCGCTTTGATGAGATGATCAAAGCGTTTGGGTTATCTTGAGACTTATGGAGAAGCTGCGTTTACAACAAAGTGAGTGGGAGCTCTGTAGCATTTCTCATATTATATGTAGATGACATACTCTTGATGGGGAATGATATAGAACTTTTGGACAGCATTAAGGCTTACTTGAATAAGTGTTTTTCAATGAAGGACCTTGGAGAAGCCGCTTACATATTAGGCATCAAGATCTATAGGGATAGATCGAGACGCCTCATAGGTCTTTCACAAAGCACATACCTTGATAAGATTTTGAAGAAGTTCAAAATGGATCAGTCCAAGAAAGGGTTCTTGCCTGTGTTGCAAGGTGTGAGATTGAGCTCGGCTCAATGCCCAACCACGGCAAAAGATAAAGAAGAGATGAGTGTCATCCCTATGCTTCACTATAGGATCTATTATGTATGCCATGATGTGTACGGACTGATGTAAACCTTGCCGTAAGTTTGGTAGGAAGGTACCAAAGTAATCCCGGCAAGGAACACTTTGACAACGGTCAAGAATATCTGAAGTACTGAAAAGGACAAAGGACATGTTTCGTTTATGGAGGTGACGAAGAGCTCATCGTAAAGGGTTACGTCGGCGCTAAGCCGACACGGATCTGGATGACTCTAAGTCACAAACCGGATCGTGTATATGTTGAATGGTGGAGCGGTGAGCTGGTGCATTTTGCAAGCGAGCGTCGTGGCGGGATCTACATGTGAAGCGGAGTACATGGCAGCCTCGGTGGCGATGCATGAAGCAATTTGGGTGAAGGAGTTCATCACCGACCTAGGAGTCATACCCAATGCGTCGGGGCCGATCAAACTCTTCTGTGACAACACTGGAGCTATTGCCCTTGCCAAGGAGCCTGGTTTCACAAGAAGACCGAGCACATCAAGCGTCGTTTCAACTCCATCCATGAAAATGTTCAAGATGGAGACATAGATATTTGCAAAGTACATACGGATCTGAATGTCGCAGATCCGTTGACTAAACCTCTCTCGCGAGCAAAACATGATCAACACCAGAACTCTATGGGTGTTCGATTCATCACAATGTAACTAGATTATTGACTCTAGTGCAAGTGGGAGACTGTTGGAAATATGCCCTAGAGGCAATAATAAAAGGTTATTATTATATTTCCTTATTCATGATAATTGTCTTTATTCATGCTATAACTGTATTATCCGGAAATCGTAATACACGTGTGAATACATAGACCATAATATGTCCCTAGTAAGCCTCTAGTTGACTAGCTCGTTGATCAACAGATCGTCATGGTTTCCTGGCTATGGACATTGGATGTCGTTGATAACGGGATCACATTATTAGGAGAATGATGTGATGGCAAAGACCCAATCCTAAGCATAGCACAAGATCGTGTAGTTCGTTTGCAAGAGCTTTTCCAATGTCAAGTATCCTTTCCTTAGACCATGAGATCGTGTAACTCCCGGATACCGTAGGAGTGCTTTGGGTGTACCAAACGTCACAACGTAACTGGGTGACTATAAAGCTGCACTACAGGTATCTCCGAAAGTGTCTGTTGGGTTGACACGGATCGAGACTGGGATTTGTCACTCCGTATGACGGAGAGGTATCTCTGGGCCCACTCGGTAATGCATCATCATAATGAGCTCAAAGTGACCAAGTGTTTGGTCACGGGATCATACATTCTGATGAGTAAAGTGACTTGCGATGCTTGAGACTGAACGAGGTATTGGGATACCGACGATCGAGTCTCGGGCAAGTAACATACCGATTGACAAAGGGAATTGTATACGGTGTTGATCGAATCCTTGACATCGTGGTTCATCCGATGAAATCATCGTGGAACATGTGGGAACCAACATGGGTATCCAGATCCCGCTGTTGGTTATTGGCGGAGAAACTGTCTCGGTCATGTTTGCATGATTCCCGAACCGTAGGGTCTACACATAAGGTTCGGTGGCGCTAGGGTTATTAGGAAGACTTGTATGTGATTACCGAATGTTGTTCGGAGTCCCAGATGAGATCTCGGACGTCACGAGGAGTTCCGGAATAGTCTAGAGGTGAAGATTTATATATAGGAAGTGCTGTTTTGGCCATCGGGAAAGTTTTGGGGTCACTCGGTATTGTACCGGGACCACCGGAAGGGTCCCGGGGGTCCACTGGGTGGGGCCACCCATCCCGGAGGGCCCCGTGGGCTGAATTGGGGAGGGGACCAGCCCATGGTGGGCTGGTGCGCCCCCCCTGGGCACCCCTCTGCGCCTAGGGTTGGGAACCCTTGGGGAGGGGGCGCTTCCACTTGCCTTGGGGGGCACTCCAGCCCCCTTGGCCGCCGCCCCGCTAGAGATCCCATCTCTAGGGCCGGCTACCCCACAGGGCCTATATGAAGGAGGGGGAGGAGGCAGCCGCACCTGAGTCTTGGCGCCTCCTCCCCTGCTACACCTCTTCCTCCTCCATGGTTGCTTGGCGAAGCCTGCCGAGAATCTTGCTTCTCCACCACCACCACGCCGTCGTCTTGCTGCTGGAGTCTTCTTCCTCAACCTCTCCTTCCCCTTGCTGGATCAAGAAGGAGGAGGCGTCATCCGCTCCGTCGTGTGTATTGAGCGGAGGTGTTGTCCGTTCAGCACTTGGTCATCCGTGATTTGGATCACGGCGAGTACGACTCCATCATCCCCGTTCTCTTGAACGCTTCCGCTCGCGATCTACAAGGGTATGTAGATGCACTCCTATCACTCATTACTTAGATGAACTCATAGATGGATCTTGGTGAAACTGTAGGAAATTTTTTAATTTTCTGCAACGTTCCCCAACAATACTCATCGTTTAAGCTCAAAATGGGGTTGCCATTTTTCGTTTAAGCATCTTGATGTATTCACATCTTGTCGAGTTGCTTTAGCTCATGTCTTGGAGTAAAGCTTCTCTTTAACATACCTTGGTTGGTGGTGTTGTCCATGTAGTTGAACTTGTGTGGGTTGCTCAAGGTTGATGTAGCTCATCAAGAGTTGGGAGCACCACTTGGAATTTGAGTCCATCTACCTACATGCGTTAGTTCTTGCAAGGAAGAGCACTTGTGTATCCAAAAATGACTATCATGAAGCTCAACATAGAATTTGTCAAAGGATATGTTTGAATGGTTCCGTGCTTCCTTGTCTTCAACCACTATAGTGTAGAAACTTGGTGATGTAGAGATTCCTCAAGATGTGAGTAGATTACAATATCATGGAATTTGATTCAACCAAGTACCTACATGGGTTAGACAACATGCAAGATGCAAATATATCCAAGACATAAGATCTTCATCATAAGAGAAATATCAAGGATTAGTCATAAGCTCATGTCTTGCATGTATCCGATGGAGTTTCTACTCCAAGTTTGAAGCATCAATGATGTTCAATTCTCCTCTCAACCTGCAAAACACTTTCTCATCAAGAGGTTTAGTGAATATATCCGCTAATTGCTTTTCGGTGCAAACATGCTTAAGATTAATGTCACCCTTAGCAACATGATCTCGAATGAAGTGATGACGAACTTCAATATGCTTAGTTCGAGAATGTTGTATGGGATTATGACCAATTTTGATAGCACTTTCATTGTCACAAAGAAATGGAACATGTTTCACATATATCCCGTAATCTTTAAGTGTTTGGGTCATCCAAAGTAATTGAGCACAACATGAACCAGCGGCAATGTATTCCGCTTCGGCGGTGGATAAGGATACCGAGTTTTGTTTCTTGGAGGACCAAGACACAAGAGATCTACCAAGAAATTGACAAGTACCCGAAGTGGACTTTCTATCAACCTTGTCTCCGACATAGATCTACCAAGAAATTGACAAGTACCCGAAGTGGACTTACTATCAACCTTGTCTCCGGCATAGTCCGAGTCGGAGTAGCCAACAAGATCGAAAGAGGCCCTCTTAGGATACCAAATGCCAAAGTTTGGTGTATGGATTAAGTATCTCACTATCCTTTTCACGGCCTTAAGATGACATTCTTTAGGAGCAGCTTGATACGTGCACAAATGCACACACTTAGCATGATATCGGGACGTGAAGCACATAGATATAACAATGATCCAATCATGGAGCGATAAACCTTTTGATCAACCGGTTCATCATCTTTGGTCAAGTCAAGATGTCCACTAGTAGGCATGGGTGTAGACATACCTTTGCATTCTTGCATATTGAACTTCTTGAATAAGTCCTTGGTGTACTTCGTTTGAGAAACAAAAGTACCTTCCTTAGTTTGCTTGATTTGCAACCCAAGAAAGAATTTGAGTTCACTCATCATAGACATCTCAAACTTCTCTGACATTAGCTTCCCAAACTTTTCACTAAAATGAGGGTTAGTTGATCCAAATATAATATCATCAACATAGATTTGGCATACAAATAATTCTCCACTAACCCTTTTAGTAAAAAGTGTAGAATCAATTTTCCCAATTTCAAAGCCTTTTTCAATAAGGAACTTGGTCAAGCATTTATACCACGCTCTAGGAGCTTGTTTAAGACCATAAAGAGCTTTGTGAAGTTTGTAAACATGATTGGGTTTCTTAGGATTGACAAAGCCGGGAGGTTGCTTAACATAAACTTCCTCCTCTATTTCACCATTTAGAAAAGAACTTTTAATGTCCATTTGGTACAAGGTGATGTCATGGTGATTAGCATAGGCAAGTAAGATGCGAATGGATTCAAGTCTAGCAACAGGAGCATAAGTCTCACCATAGTCCATACCTTCGACTTGTGTGTAGCCTTGGGCGACGAGACGTGCTTTGTTGCGAACTACTTGTCCATCTTCATCTTGCTTGTTCTGGCTACCCATTTGGTACCGATGATGTTGTGGTTGTTGTCGGGCTTCTCAACCAATGTCCAAACTTGGTTCCTCTCAAAGTTGTGTAGCTCTTCATGCATAGCATTTATCCAATCCGGTTCTTCCAATGCTTCTTCGACCTTCATAGGTTCAATGCTAGAGATGAAAGAATAGTTTTCACAAAAGTTAGCTAAACGTGTTTTAGAGCGAGTGATTCTCCCGATGTCAATATCATTGTAGATTTGCTCGATGGGATGGTCTTTAGCAATTCTTGCTCGAACTCGTGAAAGATTTTGCTTGTTTCTTGGTTGAACTTCTTCTTCATCTTGTTCTTCTTCTTGGCCTTCTTCATTGTTGGCGTTGTCGTTCTCTTGTCGTGGTGGAGAAGGAGGTTGTTGACGTTCATCTTGATGCACTTCCTCGTTTTCTTCATCTTGGTGTGTCCCACTTGTGGATGCTTCCATACCAAATCTTGGTTCACCTTGTCGTGAAGTAGAAGCTTCCACTTGGACGGACGAGGTACTCTCCTTCACCTCCGTTGGACGAACCTTGCCAATAGACAAGTCTTGGATTGCTTCCGAAGGATCTTTGTCTCCTACATCAATTGGCAATTGATCTACTTGCGAGCCGTTAGATTCATCAAATTTCACATCTACCGTCTCTTCAACCTTTCGGGTGAAATCGTTGTAGACAAAGTAAGTGTGAGAGTTTGAGCCATAACCTAGTAGGAAACCTTCATGAGACTTAGGAGCAAATTTAGAACGACGATGCTTATCAAGAATGTAGCACTTTGAGCCGAATACTCGAAAGTATCCAACTTGGGGTTTGTTACGGTGAGGAGCTCGTATCCGTCTTGCCGAGTAGCTTGTGAAGATACAAGCGATTTGTTGCATGACAAGTGTCTCAACCGCTTCGCCCAAAAGTGCTTGATGTCTTGTACTCATCAAGCATCGTTCTCGCCATTTTGATGAGCGTCCGGTTCTTCCTCTCAACAACTCCATTTTGTTGAGGTGTGTACGTAGCCGAGAACTCGTGTGAAATCCCTTCTTCGTCAAGAAAGGTGTCCACATTTGCGTTCTTGAACTCTGTTCCGTTGTCGCTGCGAACCTTCTTGATCTTCACTTCAAATTGATTTTGGGCCTTCCTAGCGAAGTTTTTGAAGATCTTTTGGACCTGCATTTATCATCGAGAAAGAACATCCACGTAAATCTTGAAAAATCATCAACTATAACTAGACCAAAAGAATTTCCACCGAGACTCCTGTAAGAGTTGGGACCAAAAAGATCCATGTGAAGTAGCTCGAGTGGCCTCCTTGTGGTCATGATGTTCTTCACGGGATGCCTTCCTCCAACCTGTTTTACCTGCTTGACAAGCGCTGCAAAGTCTATCCTTATCGAATATGACATCGTTAACTCCAAGGATATGATTTCCCTTAATAAGCTTGTCAAGGTGTCGCATACCAACATGACCTAATCGTCTATGCCATAACCAACCTTTTGAGTATTTAGCAATGAAGCAAGTTTTAGTTGAGCCTTTTTAGTGAAATCAACAATGTATAGATCACCTCTCGCTTTGCCCGTAAAGACCATTTTATGATTATCTCTATGAAACACTTGGCAATCTACTTCAGTAAATAGGACATTGAAACCGAAATCAGCAAGTCTAGATACTGAAAGTAAGTTGTATCCAAGAGATTCAACGAGCATGACATTTTGTATGGAGCTATCGTGTAATATGGCCACCTTACCGAGGCCAACCACCTTACCCTTTGAGTTGTCACCGAAAGTGACATACTTTCGAGGACCATCATTTTCAGCAAGCTCACGAAACATGTCTTTATCTCCGGTCATGTGATCGGTACATCCACTATCAAGAACCCATTCCTTTCCTCCTGATATATATCCTCGAAGATTTTCCATAAGACCAAAGTGTCTCATTGCATCATCAAGATCGAAGTCACTATCATCATCCTCATCATAGTATCCATGTTCAACATCGTCATGTGGTGGATCAGATCCTAGAGAGGGTAATTCGTTAGAGTGAGTTTGACAATGATCTTGCTTATGAATTTTTATAGCTTCGGAAATAATATCACTAATAATTCCAACATCTCCTTTGGCACGCATAAGATTTGTAAGTTCAAATAGACGATTACCAAACATAGGGTCACTAGTATTCATCTTACTCAAGGCAATAGACTTATGGAGAATTTCATCTAGATTTTTCAAGGAATAATTTGGAAAGCGTTCCTCAAGAAATTTCCATATAGTGTAGGCACACTTAAGAGTAGGCAAACATCCAATCAAGTTTCTAGGCAAGCCTCTAATGATAAGTTCGGCAGATGTAAGATTCCTAATCATGTCAATTGACTCATCAAGAGTAGGATGCATAGGATCAACACGAGGTGCACAAGGGCTAGCAATGTACTTGTTCAAATGATATTGATTGAAAATTACAAGCATCTCATTTTTCCACTCATGAAAATACTCTCCATCAAGAATAGGCACTCTATGTCTAAGACTCCCCAAAGTAGAATCATCCATCTTCCTCCAATGGTGATTAAACCAAGGCAATGGAGACCAATGCTCTGATACCACTTGTAGGACCTTGAGAAGAGGTGTCTAGAGGGGGGGGTGATTAGACACTAAGTACCAAAGTTGCAGTTTTTAAGTTCTTTAAGTTTAAGTGGAGTTTAGACACAAGTTTAACATTCACAATACATAACAAGCAAGCATGCAAAGAGTATATGAGTAGCGGAAAGTAAAGCATGCAACTTGCAAGAAAGTAAAGGGAAGGGTTTTGGAGGATTCAAACGCAATTGGAGACACGGATGTTTTTGGCGTGGTTCCGATAGGTGGTGCTATCGTACATCCATGTTGATGGAGACTTGAACCCACGAAGGGTAATGGTTGCGCGAGTCCACGGAGGGCTCCACCCATGAAGGGTCCACGAAGAAGCAACCTTGTCTATCCCACCATGGCCGTCGCCCACGAAGGACTTGCCTCACTAGCGGTAGATCTTCACGAAGTAGGCGATCTCCTTGCCCTTACAAACTCCTTGGTTCAACTCCACAATCTTGTTGGAGGCTCCCAAGTGACACCTAGCCAATCTAGGAGACACCACTCTCAAAGAAGTAACAAATGGTGCGTTGATAATGAACTCCTTGCTATTATGCTTCAAATGATAGTCTCCCCAACACTCAACTCTCTCTCATGGGATTTTTTTTGACCTGAAACTGTAGAGCTTATGCCCCACAGCAATTTTATTACTCTCAACCCAAGATACATATATGCAGTAATTACAAGGTCAGGGAGACCCTAAAAGAGCAAAAGGCAAAGTAAAAACTAACCTCAAGGAGGCAAAAAAGAGATCCATCTAATCAGATCATCTTTGAACTTGGGTTTAATCCTATGAACTAAAAGAGAAACATCCAAAATAAAAGAAGCTCTCCACCTACGAAAAGATGGTTTGATATTCCTGAAAACCCTGTCATTTCTAACATTCCAGATGTTCCAGCAAGCTAGGAACACAACTTCAGAGAAGAAAGGTCTTGCAAAATCCCTTCTAGCTTGATAAGCAATGGCAGTCATGTCATCTCCAGGAGGCCAGGTGATTTGAAGGTAATTCCAGACCCTGCAACTAAAGTTACACTGGAAGAACAGATGATCCCTGTCCTCTTTGGTGTGCGTGGGACACAACACACACAAATTTGAGTCAGAAACATTCCAGTGCCTTCTCTCCAGCATATCTTGAGTATTCAGCCGATCCATGATCAACATCCAAGCAAAGAACTTGATCCTCAAAGTGCAACAACTAGCCCAAATCCAGGACAATATTGGGTTTGACACAATGTGCTTATGCAAGAAAGTATAATATTTCTTGGCAGAGTAATCCTTTCCATCCTCTTTCCAAACCCGGACATCATTCAACTGGTGATTAATATTTGTATTTCCAAGCAAGGATTGCAATGGCGCAACTCACCAAAAGCTCTCTCGAGAGGGGTAAATGAAATAGTGTAGAGAGGTCGGACATGTCAAAAACCTCAAAGACATAAATAAGAGGTCAATGACAAAGAGAATAATCTTGCAAATCTTTGATCAAGTGGGACACTGGAATCACCCGAGACCAAGAATCGAGACCAAAAGCGAGCAGTGTCACCCCTATGAACATGCACAACACAGACCATTCTGAATTTATCCATTAACTTGCAATATCTCTCCACCAGAAGGAACCACAAATGGTTGTGGCATGAGGGACTCTACCATGATAGTAGGTATTCCAAATCAAATGCACCAAGGGGACATCAACTTTATTGTAAAACTTGCTAACATGCTTGAGGAGAAGGGCTTCATTCTGCAGCCCCAGGTTCAAAATACCCAGCCCTCCTTTATTCTTTGGTCTGCAGACCAAGCTCCAAGCAGCCAAAGACTAACCAGTCTCCTGCCCATACTTTCTCCAAAGGCACTGCCTCTGAATTCTCTCCAGTTGCTTTAAAATACCAGGAGGCAGGTCCAAACTGCAGAGGAAAAAATTGGAACAAAAGAGGGAGCAGAGATCAAGTATTGTAGCATTCCTCCATGTGCAAGGAAGGAAGAACTTAAAGAAAGTTTCCTCTCCATACTATCCACCAAAGGCATTAAATCCATAATCTTGGGTTTGTTGATTCCCACAGGAAGCCCAAGATAGGTAAAAGGCAGGGAGCCAACCACACAACCAAAAACTGAAGCTAGCCTAGCTATCTCCACTGGATCAACATTAATAGGAAGCATAGATGACTTATGATAGTTGACATGCAACCCAGTGGACTTGGAGAATAGAAGTAACATCTTCTTCAAAGCAACCAATTGAGATTCCTCAGCAGGCAAAATAATAAGTGTGTCATTAGCGTACTGAATAATGGGGTAGTCCTTGTCATGACAGGGAATGGGAAGCTCAAAAGACCACGATGATACATATCATTCTACAAGTTGTAGCAAATCAGCAGCAATTGCAAACAGGAGTGGAGAGAGAGGGTCACCCTGCCTGACACCTTTCTTACATGTAAATTTCTTACCAGGTACTCCATTAAGCAAAACAGAAGAAGTACCAGAAGCAAGGAACTGCTTAACCCAAGAAATCCATTTGTCATTGAAACCTTTGTGCCTCAAAATTTGAAATATAGCCTCATGCTCAATTGAATCAAAAGCTTTCTCAAAGTCTAACTTAAGAATAACAATAGGCCTTTTAGACTGGTGGCATTGATGCAAGTATTCAAGTGTCCAAGCCACACAGTCTGAATTGTTCTTGACTTGATGAAACCATATTGGTTTTGTGCAAACATCTCATGATATCCAAGCTGAAGCTGTTTGCAACCATCTTTGAAAGAAACTTAACCCCCATACCAGCAAGAGAGATAGGCCTAAAGTCATTAACAGATTTAGGGGACCTCTTCTTTGGTACCAGGGTGATGTAAGAATAGTTGATATTCTCAAGAGTAGCAGTTCCTTCATGAAAAGCAACAGCCAGAGCATAGAAATCCTTGCTAATTATATGCCAACACTTTTTGAAAAACAAACCATTAAAACCATCAGGTCCAGGTGACTTGTCAATAGGCATGTTCTTAACAGTGTTATCCATCTCCTCCTTGGAGAACCCTTTGGTCAAGGAATCCAAACCCTCCACCCTATCCAAAATAGAGGAGAGATCAAAACACATTTAAATCCGATGACTAGTGCCCATTCTGTTCTTGAAATTAAGCCAAAGAGCAGCACCCATTTGCTCATGATCAGACACCACAGAGCCATCCTCCAACCTTAAAGAAGCAATGGAGTTATGTCTATATCTTTCAGAAGCCAAGGCATGGAAAAATTTAGTGTTCTCCTCCCCCACTTTAATGGATCTAATAGTACACCTTTTCCTCCAATACAAATACTGTAGGTGAAGGAGATGCTCCAGATGCAGCTTAACAAGGTTTCTGAGGTTGAATTCATGCCTAAAAAGGGGCCTCAACTCCTCCAAGCAATCCAAAATGAGAACCACTCTATTGCATTTAGCAATTAAAACCTTCATTTTGGATACATTCATATGCCAACTCTTGAGATCTCTCCTCAAAGATTTGAACTTAGCAGCAATAGTTGCAGAAATGTGTGCTTTGTTTATAGTAGCAGACCAAGAAGCAGACACACAATCAAGAAAACCCTGCAACTCCACCCAATAATTCTCAAAACAAAAGATATTGCATTTAGGAATAGAGGTGTTGATTGCCACAACACAAGGCACATGATCTGAAGCAGTCCTTGCAAGTGGCAACACATGAGTGGAAGGGTAGCAGGAGATCCAATTCGCAGAGGTAAAAAACCAGTCCAGCTGCTCGAGGAGAGGATTATCTTGCATATTTGACCAAGTGAAGGATCTTCCCTTAATAGGTAATTCAAGCAGACCAAGATGCCCAATAATCTCATTAAAGATAAAAATATCATTAGCATCACCACCAGGGAGATTTCTGTTCTTAGTCGATCTAATAAAATTAAAGTCCCCCAGAACCAGCCAATTAGCAGAGTCAGGTATGGAAAGATGGTAGAGCCAGTCCACAAAGTCATCTCTAGCTTGGCCTCTGCACGGCCCATAAACATTAACCAACGTCCAAATTTCATTATTATGCTTGGAAGTGAATTGAACAATAATATCAAAATGCTTCACCTCCACTAACCGACCAGAGAGAACAGAGGAGTTCCACAGCACCACAATGCCACCCGAGGCCCCAATCGAAGGGCTGAAACGAACGAGTCAAAGCAGCGGGGCAAAATTCTGACGATCATGGAATCAATAGTCTCCATTTTCGTGTCTTGCAGACAGACCACAGACGTCATACTTTCCTCCACCTTATTTTGAACAGCACGTTGGCGATCATCAGAATTAAGACCTCGAGCGTTCCAACACATTACCGCCAACTTCTAGTAGATCGAGGATCCATAAAACACATTGTTTACGAGTTTTTAGGAGCATGCCAGCATGACGACAGCATAAACCACAGTTCAAACGAGTACACATCCAAACAAAATAAACATGCCACGATAACGATCATCAACAACTCCCGACAAAGAGACATGAAATAAACCTCGATAGATAGCACGGTTATGGGTCGGCCATACCCCTCAAACATAACCCCAACTAATCATCTAACAATTTTCCCTTAGCAGAGGAAGGATCCTCCATAAGCACATCCATGATAAGCTTGTCATTTGCAATACCGAGCCAGCTCAATTTCTTTGAATGTGTAGAATTGGCGTTGGAGGAGGCAATTTGAGTCGATCTTGGAGCATTATCATCATCCATAAAGGGTTTTGGCGGGCTTCTTCTTCTTGGGCTCTATCATTGGCGGGGCACAGTACGAGCTTAAAACCATCCCTCTTTATAGAGCTGCGGCGTTACTTGCAGCAGGTCGAGTCTAATGGGAGCACTACCACGCTTGGACACTCGCCGTCTTGAGGCAGGAGCGAGAAAGAAAATTGTTCATCGGCGAGAGAGCAATTGCGGACGAAGCCAGCTCAACTCCGGAGGCTGTCGGGTAACAAAGCACGAGCGAGGCCCTTGGGGTCGAAGCAAGCTGCCGATGGGGCAACTATGCGGAAGAACTAACGAGGAATCAAATCAAAACCCAGCTAACCTTCTCAAAAGCCAAGGACCAAGATCTCTTGGAAAGAACCAGGGGCTGAAACGAAGCCTGAAAAACTTTTTTAGGAACATGCATAGTGGAGCAATGACCCAAAAGGGCATCAAAGGTTCTTCTCAAGCCATTTCTGGCGGCAAGGGTGGGCCATACACCACATTCAAGCATGTGAAGAGATCTGCTTTGTGGCACTATAGGCTGTTGATATGGCACTATTGCCCAAGCATCGGGGTCAGCAGGCTGAACAACATTCTGAATGTCATTACCCAAAAAAGCGCCAGGAGGCTGAATATCATTATCTGGCTCAACCACGACCAAACGAGGCACGAGATCTTGACACCAACGGACAAGCACGGTTATGGCGAGCAGGCTCAGCATCCACAACAGGTGGATCATCCTCAACTTGAACAGCATCCAAATGCACGAGCATAGGCGGAGCAGGCGAATAGAACTGTCAGACTGATTAACAGAGCCTAAAAAATCTTGCTGGTTGATGACAATCGACTCCTGATCAGGGACAACTTCATTTATTGGAGCAACTGCAGGCTCTTGCGCTTCATCATCCCAACCCCATCCTCCACCCTGATTAACATCCACAGGGGGCGGCGGTGGTGGCACATCATTCCACCCAAGCGCAGGGTAAGGCGACGGAGCAAAGATATTGTCTTCATGGATCAAGTGCCCGGGCAAAGGGTGGGGGTTTCCATCGATAGGCATGGGGTCTTCATCTTGCGGCATTTGCTCCGCAAAATTAGCACCAAGAATATAGCAAGGCGCAGTCCAAGAAACTTTTGTACCTCCCCAATCCGCATAGTCAGAGAACACCACATCCCTGGGAACTAATATGTCCTCTGGGAAGGAAGCAAAAACTATGGATCTGACAAGATACGGATCATCACTAATCCAATGATGGAATTTACCAAAAGTATTGACTGCAGCCCTTAAGTTCTCCTCATTACGCAGATCAAGAGGGACACCCAGAAACATTAGGCAGCCCTGCCGAAAACCTTGAACCCCACGAAAACCCTCACCATGGTCATGCCTCATAAAACGAACACAATGATCTTGACCAAGATCCTGAGGAGGCATCTGAACCAAAGCAAAACTCTCACCAGCATCTCTGACTTCAAATAAACCCACACCAGAAATCCAAGGCTGAGCAGAACGAACATGAAAACCCATGTGGTTGACGAGCTCTACCACCTGCTCACGTACCTGCCCCATCTGATCCAGAGGTGGAGCCGACATGACCTCTGCAATCAAAAAGCGTTCATGAGAACAAACCACATGCGACGGAGGCGAGACGAAGGTACGTGGAAGACGATGAACCCCTCCGTCAATGATGTGATGCCCCGCCGGCACATAGCGCATCGGATCAATGGCAAAGTTGGCCATGGGTGGTGGAGAGGAAGGAAGCGGAGGCGTTGGCGGGCGCGGCTAGCGGTGTCGCGTGGAGCCTGATTACAGCGATAATGGTGATGTGATTGAGCAGGACAGCAGGGGTGGCGGCAGCGCGTGCTTCCCAATGCAGGAGGGAGAGACCAGCCTATCCGAGATACCGGGACGCTTCCGTTTCCAACATAAGTCTTTTTCTATCGCAATAAACGCGCAGTCCTTCCTAGAATGACCAATATCCCCGCAAGCCAAACAACCAATGGATGTCGAACAATTGACAGACAGGTGCCCCCCCCATAGAGCAGCGAGAACACGTAAGCACTTGGTCCACCATGTCATTGACCATGGTCTCAAAACTATCATTGGCCTCTTGTGTGGATGGAATTACCGGTAATGCTTAGGGCTAGCGAGCCCAGCAGGGAATGATCGGCATGGCGGGCTCCACGTAAGCGGGCTCGATCTGGAGAATGAAAGCAAGGCCTGGGGAGGCATGTGGGCGATGGACCAGTGACTACTGAGTCTGAAGAGCCCAACATGGCATCGGAGCCCAACATGGCATTATTCAAAACAGGATCTAACCCGCCCGAAGATCTCGCCGAAGATGGAGCAAGTGGTTCCGAAGGAGATGATCGCATGGGAACGACCGTGCCAAAAGTGATCGACGGCGAGGCCACCGTCCACTGAAGCTCCACCGGCGGCGGGGGGTGAATTACAACACGTTCCTTCGGGGTTAAATCATAACCGGAAATAGCAGCTAATTCAATGCAATTCTGAGTAGCAGGATAACGATAGCCCTTACATGCATCATATTTCTGAAATGTAGCGAAAGAAAGCCTTTTGCGAGATGAATTACCAGATCTTATCGCAGACTTGACAGGAGGCTTATGCATTGCCAACATACCAAGAGTGGCACGTCGCTTGGCGGGGCTGACAAGAATCCACTCCGCATCACACTCCTTTTTCCAGATCAAAAACTGACGCCACCATTTTGGGCCACCATTCCCCCAAAGATGAAAATAAAATTTAAATTGGTCGCACGCATAAGAACGCGAATCAACAATATGAAATCCCACTTGCTTGCAAGAGACCACAAACGAGAAAACTTTATCCTTGATGCATGTCACCATGAGATCAATAGCAGAACCACCAAGAGCTGCCTCGAGCGCCGCAACCACTGAATCTTTGTCAAGCCGGAAGTCATGCCGGCTAAAAGAAACCACCAGAACAAAAGGAGGTGACCCCTCCAAAGGATGGATGGACAGACCAGAAGATCTAAAAACCTCATCAGCAAAAGCCAATCCACGAGAGAAATCCAGATCCAGAGTTGCACCACCATCAGAACCCATAGAAGATGGGATCCCAAGAGAGAGGAGAGGAATTTAGTGGGATTTGGATTTGGTGGAAAGAAGATTTGAGTGGAAAGCAACTTGGGGAAGGCTAGAGATCAAGATTCATATGGTAGGAATGGAATATCTTGGCCTCAACACATGAGTAGGTAGCTCTCTCTCAGAAAATGTATGCTGGAAGTTTAGGTTCAGTCTGATGGCTCTCTCCACGAATGAAGAGGAGGTGGAGGGGTATATATAGCCTCCACACAAAATCTAACCATTACACACAACTTGCCAAACTCGGTGGGACCGAATTGGTAAACTCGGTCAGGCCGATTCAGCAAATCTAGTGACCGTTAGGATTTTCGGTGGGACCGATATGCAACTCGGTAGAACCGATATGGTTAGGGTTAGGGCATAACGTAATCTCGGTGAGACCGATTACACAAACTCGGTGAGACCGATTTTGGTAATTAGCTAACCAGAGAGTTGGTCAGGCAAACTCGGTGGGACCGATTACTCAAACTCGGCGGGACCGATTTTGGTAATAAGTTAACTAGAGAGTTTGCATTGTAATCTCGGTAGTACCGATTGCTCAAACTCGGTGAGACCGATTTTGGTAATGGACATACACAGAGAGATTACAATCCCATCTCGGTGAAACCGAGATCCCTATCGGTGAGACCAATTTGTCTAGGGTTTGTGGCAGTGGCTATGACATCTGAACTCGGTGGCGCCGGATAGAAAGAATCGGTGGGGCCGAGTTTGACTTTAGGTTTGGGTCATATGTGTGGAAGTGGGAAAGTAGTTGAGGGTTTTGGAGCATATCACTAAGCCTTTGTGGAGCAAGAAACTCATTAAGCAACACCTCATCCCTTCTTGATAGTATTGGCTTTTCCTATAGACTCAATGTGATCTTGGATCGCTAAAATGTAAAATGAAGAGTCTTGAGCTTGAAGCTTGAGCCAATCCTTTGTCCTTAGCATCTTGAAGGAGTTCCCACATCCTTTAGTCCATGCCACTCCATTGTTGAACTTATCTGAAACATACTAGATAAAAGTGTTAGTCCAACAAGAGATATGTTGACATTAATTACCAAAACCACCTAGGGAGCACTTGTGCTTTCATCTATACACTGTACAATGTACAATAATTTGAATTATGCCAAATTAAGTAGCAAGTCTATACACCGTGCAATAATTTGAACAAATAATGATGGAGTATCACTTGAATCATTAGCAGCAATTATCTCTTGAATTACTCTTGTCTTGAATTATTGGCAAATTACTGTCTCGAATTATTGGCAGCAAATATCTCTCTAAATTACTCTTGTTTATGGTCATCAAATTGTTTACTCAGATGAGCAAGTCCCAGTTTATGATCATCAGATTGTTTATGATCATCAAATTGATGCAGAGCAAGTACTGGGCGAGGAGATTAACCTAGGCCAGCGGCTCCTGTGCTGCAGCGAGTACTTCAGCTGTAGCATCACCTGTGTGTGGGGAGGAACAACCCCTGGGCGCGCGCGTGGTAGCTCGCCTCCACCAGTGGGTGGCAGCAGAGCACCAGCTCGCCTCCACCAGCGGGCGGCAGCAGAGCACCAGCTCGCCTACCACCTGGGCATGCAGGCGTAGGAGTTGAGCCCTAGGCGTGCGAGAGGAGGAGCGCTGGGCGGGGGTGGAGGGTGGAGGAGGTGGAGGTCGAGGTGGAGGGCTGGGCCCGGGGCAGAGGTGGAGGGCGGGACCGGTGGCGGAGATGGAGGACGAGGTGGAGGGCGGGGGCGGAGGTGGAAGACGCTGGGGTAGAAGACGAGCTGATTCAAATTTGAACTGGGGGTATAACTGTCCATTTGCCCATTTTCACCTGGTCGGAATAAATACCCCAGCGACCTATATTACGGAATGAAGGGAGTACGTAAGAAGCACCTCCAATATGCACGATGAATTCTTCCAAGGAGCGCGTGTGATTTTGGTAGCTTTAAGGGAGGGAAACAGTGAGATCCCTTGTCTTATTTCCTCTTTAATATAGCTGCCAACTGTCAACATAGAATGGTTCGGATTGTACCGGTGAATGACCAAAATATGGGACTTGCACCACATTTGATTGAGAGAGGGGTAGCTATATTGTAGCATTTCGACGACACTATCTTGTTTATGAAGAATAATGTGGAGAATGTCAGAAACATGAAACTATTGCTCTCTCTGTTTGAACAGATGCATGGGCTAAAGATTTTTCTTTAAGTGAGGTGATTATGGTTTTCCATGATGATGAGAAAGGGCATGGGTATGTTGAAATGATAAATTGTCAATTGGGCTCCTGACCTCTTAGGGTGGTCATAGTGGGAGTAACTTAGCTAATAACATAAGGCTGGTCGTAATGGAAATATCATAGGTAGTATCATGCATGTCAAATAGACAATTTTACTAAGGTGACATAGAATTAAATGCCAACATGCCAACTATCATGATACCACATTATAATAAACGCTATGCTAGCATGTTTCATGCATGACACTAAATAAAGCCATCTATGATACGGATATATGATAATATACTATATATTACGGAGGTAGTACCATACACTAGTATCATATGCATGATATTAAGTTATGATACTACCACCACGAGCAGCCTAACACACCCAAGGTAAACCTACTTACGTGGCAAGTAGTTAACAAAGAGAGATGTGTTTGTCGTAACATAATAGTTTACCCTAAAACTAACACACCTCAAGACAAAATGATTTCATATTTAAATAAATGAATGTTTGCATGGTACCACACAGATGTTACTATCCGCTATGAAGATAGTAACATAGCCAATTAACATATGCATTTTACTGCTTTAAGTTACTCCTCACTGTGACCAGCCTTAAGTAGACTTGGGAGTAGACTCGTTAGTGGGATATTAGAAGACTCATCAAGAGCATTTCAGTGTTTGCGGACAGTTTGATACAGTCGAAATATCAATTTGGAGGCCACGTCATGGCCTAAAGGACAAGCATTTTTGACACGCAGGTAGCATATTCGTCAGATGGATGCGGCGGTAAGCGACAAAACTATCGCAGTTGTATATACGGAGCATGAATACTAGACTTGTGTTTGGACTCATCTGCCCCTTATCTCAAATGCCAACACACCCAATTTACTTGTAGCATTTTTTTGGGAATCTAATAGTAGTATTAGGGCATCTCCAATGACCACCCATAAATTTTCTTCCACATCCATTCATGGGCAGGGGTTATGCGGGAGGCCACCATCCAACCCTGCCCGCATAACCAACGGCAAACCTGCCCGCATTTTTTTTAGGGAATCTAATAGTAGCATTAGGGCATCTCCAATGGCGACCCACATATTTTTTTCCACATCCGTCCATGGGCAGGGGTTATGCTGGAGGCCACCATCCACCTGTTTACATCCGGCATCTCTTATTTTTTGGGTTAATTTGATAAATGCCATTCGAATTCTGGCGATTCCGAGAAATGCCACTGCAATTTTCAAACTTTGAAAATGTCATTTCTAGTGGCAATTTTCGAAGTCTGCAGTTGCTTTTTCCAAAGTTTGCAAAATTTGCAGTGGCATTTTTTGAAGTTTGGAAATTGCAATTGTGTTTCTCGGAATCCCCAGAATTCGAGTGGCATTTATCAAATTAACCCTATTTTTTTCTAAATCACACGTTCAAATAGCCTTATACATAGAGTTAAGACGTTCAAATAGCTGCATATATAAAGTACATACATTCAAATAGTCGCATGCAACAGTATTTGAAAAAGTTCAAATATTATGTTCCAACATTGTTGCCCCCTTTAACTGCCACTGATGCTCAATCAGATCTTCCTTCAACTGCTCATGAGTTGGTTGATGCCGAATTTGTTGATGCATTTGAACAAACTCTTCAAATGTGACTGGATTCTAGTATGGAAGTTCGACAACATCACCCATATTCTCAAATTCTAGAGCTACGTCAGCATCCTCACCATCATCCTCGACGATCATGTCGTTGTGCATGATCACACAACATGTCATCACCTCCCACAAGGTCTCTGGATCCTATTATTTAGCAAGTCCATGGACAACTGCAAAACAGGCCCGCAGAACTCTAAATGCTCTCTCGACATCCTTTCTAGTTGCTTATTGTCTTTCGGCAAAGTGAGACTTTTTCTGGCTAACTGGGTTAGAGATGGTGCTGACAAAGGTAGCCCACTAAGGATAGATACCATCAACCAGATAATAGCTCATGTTGTACTCATGCCCATTGACAGTATAGTGGCAAGGAGGCGCTTTTTCCTTCAGTCAGCCTCGCAAACAATGGTGATCGCTGCATCACATTGATATCATTGTAACTTTGTAAGACCCGGGCATGCCAAAGAAAATGTGCCAAATTCAAATATCATGTGATGCAACTGTTTCAAGAATGATGGTGGACATCTTAATGGCCCTGATATTGCCCTTGTAAAGCCTTCGGGCAGTTCTTCCATTTTCAATGCAGAAGTCAATAGATCCCAGCAAACATGGCCACCATCTTGCTTTTGAGATTGCCAAGAGCCTCTCGGTGTCTACCGCAATTGGTTCTCTCAGGTACCGAGGTCCAAACACCTCGACCACGGCAGTTGCAAACCTAACCATGGCATCTCAGCATGTGCTCCCAGACATCCGTAGATACTCGTCCCACGAATCAGCGACCGTGCACTTCTGGTAACCAGAGAAACCAATCGTTCCCACGATGTCATTCTTCAAGACAAAGTAGTCATCATAGGACCGGATGCCCATGGTACAAACGATCGAAGACAGTTTTGCGCGTCCAAAAACGCCGTCGAAAATTGTCAGCGAAGAATGCATTGGAGGCAAAGTAGTTGGCCATCAGTGTCAAATGGCCGCGCGCCCTATTGCGATTGAGCACTCAATGATCCTTGACCGATCCCTTGAAATTGAGAACATGCTCCTCCGCACGCACCGCGTCTTTAGGGACCGCCCGCATCATCGCTGTTTCATCCGTGTGGTCCTCCTCGTCGGACGAGCCGTCGAAAGACTCAACATAGTGCTCGTACATGCACTCTAAATCAGAATCCATTGCTAGGAAGAAGAAGGAAAAACTTTTTTAGCTCCGATAATTCATCAAACAATTGCCGGGCATGGTGAGTATAGCATGAGCGGATGGTATCTGGTGGGGCGGTCGGAGGAGAGGGGTTGAACGACGACGGAGGAGAAGCGGGGTGGAGCCCGGCTGGAACGCTGGAGATGACAAAGACGTAGAGTTCTGGCAAGGGTGTGGCGTGGTGGCCGGGGTGGTGGAGCGGCAGCGAGGGCAAGAGAGAAATAACGAAGGAGAGAAAATGAAAAGGATGGAGGCGCGTAGTCCGGTAAGGGTTTTGGGTGAGCCGGGGATGCCAGAATCCTACGTGTCTGTCGTTCGGACTCCCCGGAAGCCCGCATGCTTGTCTCTGGTTTGCCAAAAAAATAAGTCCGGACGGCTCGGCGGACCGATACATTCACGCGTTGGATGCCAAACCGCTTCCGGACCGCATGGTCCGGACGGTTTGATGATCGGTCTTGAAGACGCCCTTATTTGTGTGAGCTGTGAAGTAAAATTATTGTAAAGCATGGGCATGTTCAGATCCCGGCTGATTAGAGTAATTAGCAGCCGTTCCAACTTGAAGAAGACTGCCAAGTTTCTTCTCTTTTCTAAGATTCCAATACGTACATACTCCCCCCGTTTCAAAATAGATGACCCAACTTTATATTAACTTTAGTATAAAGTTGAGTCATCTATTTTGGAATGGAGGGAGTATGAAGTAAATGAGTTAGTCTACGCTCTAAAATGCGTCTGTGTACATACGTTATGTAGAAACGGAAGGAAGTACAGTGAGTATATTATAAACCCGCGCGCCTCGCGCACTGTCTCGAAATGATCCATGCATACGTGCAGTGCACTACTCCAAGGCGAGCCGAGGGGCCACGTCCCGCTGCTTGGCCAGCCTCCGGGAGTCCCGGCGCCGCGGTGCCCCCGGAACCCGAGCAGCCACCTCGCCGCAGGACAGGCAGCGCCGCGCCTGACTACTCTAAATTACTCCTCCGCGGATGCTGACGCCGCCTCGCTCGCGTCATCACCCCGTGCCCGTCGCCGTCCCCGTCGCCGTCGCGCCCGCTCCGCCTCCACCTACCGTCGCGAGCCGGGCCACGTCCCCGCCGGCTCCGCGGACGGACGCACGTACGTGGCCCGGCCGGGCGGTGCGCGATTCGCTGGGGCGTCCCCGTCGATCGCGGGCCCCGCCGCTGCGTGGCGCGTGCCCGCACGCGCAATGACCACCCGACGGCAGACGAGGCGGGTGGCCAGTAGATCCGGCAGGGCCGGCGGGGGGGCCTCGCACGGGCGCCATCATCGCCGTTCACCAGTGATTACCCGCCCGCGCCCTGCCTCTTTCAGCGGATTACCCTTTAACCAAAACGGGCGCCTCGCTGTTCACAGAGGGAGGTAGTAGATCACGGACTGGGATCAGGTGACTTGCCCACTGGCAGTCACGCCGTAACATTCGGCCATCAATCCAGCGTCCATTCAACATCCAATGGAGAGGATTGATCCATGAGAAACTAGTCAACACTTGGCAGTTTTTAGGACACCCACACTTGTAGTTTTACGTGTACATGCAACAACCTATGCACTAAGTGCTCTCCACAGTACAAATACATTTAGAATAAGTACTAGTAGTAATTAAGAATAAATTTTAATAGCAACTAATAGACTGAATGTACACATGCGCTATGATTAAGAAGTTCTATATATTATATTGCAAAGTTTTTTATATTACATTTAAACCAAATAATTTTTAACAAGTTTAATTATTAAGAAGAACTAAACTAAAACTAAGCAAGGTACCGGACGGTGATCTCGTTCGCACGAATGCCCTGGTTAGCAGCACATTGATCGTTGTTCGCGTCGTTGCAAAGTTCTTTATATTACATTTAAATGGGGGCGATTTTTAACTGGTCCAACATTGCACGTTGCACCAGCCTCCTCGCGCTTGCTCCTCTACCACCCCGTCGACCGCGGCGCTGCGCGACTCGGAGTCGCCGCTGTCATCGCCGAGGTAGTGGAGGAGGCGCTTGTGCGCGTGCTGCACAACAGGGATGGCGGTTATTTTTAACAAGTTCTATATGTTACATTGAAATCAGATAATTTTTAAGTTCAACTATTTAAAAAAAATAAACAAAGACTAAGCGAGGTACCAGACGAATCTCCAACTTTCGTTGCGCAAATTCAAACGAGAAGTACAAACATATGGGTCTCCAACGATTGCCGCACATTCATGCCAATCTTCCCGCTCCAAAGCGGACACCCTTGACGACATGGATGTCGGTCAGGCCGACGTGACCGAGAACCCTACTTTGGGTGTTGCGCCGCAGTGAAGCGGTGTTAGCCCGCTTGCCCCCGCTATTTTAAGGCAAGTGACCAAGAACCCTACTCCGGCCGCCATCACCGCCTCTCCATCGCGTTAAGTGGGAGTCACTATCGTTGCCTCTCAGCTACGTCAAGCAGGAGTTGGCATCACCACCGCGCTACCGCGTTGTCAGAATTTGTCGTGTCGAGGAGGTGAAGGCGGAGCCACCCTCCCGGCCGTTCAACATATGAACACGAGTACCGGACCATGTTCAGCACGGTGTCAGACATCGTGCCAGACTGAGTGGTGTCGAACCTGACCTCACACTAGCCTGGGCCGAGGGCCGGTCCAGGACCACCGTAGGGACACCCGCGCGGTGCCGCTGGCCTCCGACGGCAACGGTGACGGCGCGAACAACAGCCAATGTGCTGCCAACCAGGGCGTTCATGCGAACGACGTCACCGTCAGGTACCTTGCTTAGTTTTAGTTTAGTTTTTTAAATAATTAAACTTGTTAAAAGTCATCCGATTTAAATGTAACAAAAACTTGCAATATAATATATATAACTTTTTAATCATAGGGCACGCGTACATTCAGTCTAGTAGTTGCTATCAAAATTTATTCTTAATTACTATTAATAATTATTTTGAATGTATTTGTACTGTGGAGAGCACTTGGTGCATAGCTTGTTGCATATACACGTAAAACTACAAGTGTGGGCGTACTAAAAACTGCTAAGTTTTGGCTGGTTTCTCATGAATCAATCCCCTCCATTGGATGTTGAATGGACGCTGGATTGATGGCCGCATGTTATGGCGTGACGGGCAAGTCACCTGATCCCAGTCCGTAGATCACGGCGGTCGACAAGGCCGGCCGGCCATGCATGGCATGGGAGCCCGGGCCAGGACGCGCCCACCCAACCGCAACGGTTTTCTAGGTGGCCTCCTCCCTGTCTGCTGGCCGACATGCTGCTCTAGGTATATACATATTTTTTTTAGTGGTATGCCTTGGTGGTATATTGTAGGGATGAGATCGTCGATTTCGTGCGCCATATGAGATGATGCAGAGAGGGCAACTTTCTACCCAACTTTGTTGTACTTTTGCTTGGACCTTGTGTACGATCCGTATTGGAGCGAGCGTGGATTATTCGTGCACACCAGTAGTAAATTAACTCAACCACCCAACATATAGTAGCATCAGTAGTAGTACCAAAATTCCGTTCAGTGGACGTGGCTCCTTGGGTAAAGTAGAAGTGCACGATTCCTACGTAACATTAGGCTTGTTGATAAGCTCGAACACCTTCTTCCAAAACACAAAAAAAGAAGCTCGAACACTTTCTCCACACCTACAAAAAGACTGTAATACCACGACGTTCTTATGTCACTCATCAGAATAAGTCCGCGATCCTGCAAATTCTAGCCGCTTGAACAATGGCTCCTTGTTAGTTTTGTGTCAGCTCCACAAACGAATTTGTTCATGAGATGTAAAGAAGCACTTCCAATATCTACGATGAGTTCTCCCGAGGAGCATATGTGATTTTGGTAGCTTTAAAGGAAGGAGACACTGAGATCCCTTGTGTTCTTTCCTCTTTAATATAGCTGCCAACTGTCCACATAGAATGGTCCACCTTGTACTAGTTAATGGCCAAATTGTGTGACTTATTAGAGCATCTATAGTCAGACGCCTCAAACCCCCTCCCCCTATACGCCAAGGCGGACGCCTCGGTCAGTGAACGGTCGAAAAAGCCAACCCAAACGGGCGCCTCAAATGCCCGGGCTGACCAGCACCCCTCGTATCCAGCCCAAATATGAGGTGTATATAGCGAGGCCCGAGCGCGTCCGCCACGTCGGACGGACAGCCCAACCCCCATAAAAAGTGAACCAAATCCCCCTTCGACCTACCCCTTTTCACTTTGCTACTCCGCGTCGGACGTTTGCAGCTCTGCCACCACCCTTCCATCGGACTGCACCTTGCCTGTTTGGCACACTGTGATTCAAAAAGAGTCGTGCAATCATCAATGTTCTGTTTATAAAGGATATAGACCATGACTATTAATCTTCTATGTGATAAGCAGAGGATTTTAATAGTGACAGTCTATATTCTTACCAAAGGGTGCAATGATGGCCGAAGCTTATGGCTTCTGGACCACCCGTCTATTTAAGCCGGCCGACTCACTCCTGACGCGGCGACATGGGAGTAAACATCAGAAATCCACAGGTCAATATGGATGTGCAAAATCTTAAGTACGAACAATTTATTTGGTGTTTATTAACAACCCCCCCCCTCTCCCCCGGTCTAACACGGACAACTAAACATCCAAAATAATCGACGTGCATGTGCTTGCATGCACTATGTACTAAACATCCAAAATAATCGACGTGCATGCGTTTGCGTGCACTATGTGTTTCAAAAATAGGGTTTATGGCTACAAATGGCGAAATTTGAAGCCTGCCCGATCGCTGTCCGCGGACGCGTCAGGGCACGACTTCGGATGTTTGAGGGCCCAAATTTGCAGATTGTGGCTGTAGATGCTCTTATACCACATGTGATTGAGAGAGTGGTAGATATATGTGGAGAATGGCAGAAACATGAAATTGTTTCTCTATCTGTTTGGGGAGATGTATGGGCTAAAGATTTTACTTATTAAAGTGAGGTGATTATGATTTTGCATGATGATGAGAAAGTGCATGGGTATGCTGAAATGATAAATTGTCAATTGAACTTCTGGCCTCTTAGGCTGGTCATAGTGGGAGCAACTTAGCTAGTAAATTTGCTTCTGTGGCAAGTGAAGAGAGATGCTTGTCGTAACATATCATGCTACCATAAAAATAACGCACTCAAGGCAAAAACGAGTCTACATTTAAATAAATAAAGACTTGCATGAAACCACACATACTACCTCTGCTCGGTTTATTTGGCCCCTTCGTATTTTGGGCCAGAATTTGACCATATATATATACTACTAAAATATAAAGTATATGCTATAAAAATAATACTATTAGATAAGTATTTAAAAGAGCTTTCCGACAATATAATTTTTGTGACATATAGTTTACGTTTTGTTAGTTAATTTTTTGTTAAACTTTAGCCCAAAAATAAGAGGGGGGCTAATAAATCCGGATGGAGGGAGTATGTTACTACCCACGCGTGAAAACCAAAAGATTGGCGCTTGTTTCCGGGAATTATTTGTTGCACCTTGGTACCTGCATTTTGGTCGAGGGGCCTAATAAATCCAGGCGGAGGGAGTATGAATACAGTAACATATACATCACCGTGACCAGCCTTTAAGCTAGTATAATATATGCATGTTACTGCTTACTCTGGTGATCGAGAGTACTTGGGAGTTCTTGTGTGTGGCGGTGCATGGACTATGATAGATCCTAGCTTTTCTTTCCTTGGATTTGCACCTGGATGCTATCCTTTTTTTGGGTGTTTGTTTTGTTATTTCTTGATACCGGAAATCAATCTTTTGTATCGAATGGAATGAAAAAAAGAGCATATGCGATGCATATTATGCATGGGCCAAACGGTCATTAACCCCGGAAGCACTATTCAGGGCCACCTGGCAGCACTGCGCACACTTTAATTAATACTAATAACCAACCGCAGGAGGAGACCAAGCATTTAACACAACACACCAGCTTAATTACTCCCTCCGTCCCGGTGTATAAGTCATTCGCGTAGTTTTAGGTCGACAATTTAACTATCTAAATATGTATTATATGTGACAAAAAATATATATTTAGAAACGACATCCGTGTAGAAATCTAGTGATATACTTTTCATGACATATAGCACATATTTAATTCCTCAAATCGATGACCTAGAACTACGCGAATGACTTATACACCGAGACGGAGGTAGTAGTACTCTACCACGGGGAGACCCAGCCGTGGTAAAAAATCAAGTTAATTAATTAATTAACCCGCCAGCCCCTTGCTTTTTTTTTTGAGCATCGATCAGATATAAGCGCATATCTGGCCAGCATACACTCATCCCTATGAACGCACTGAAGTCACCGTAGGCGCCTCGTCGTCGAGAAACGTCTCCTCCCATGAAAGCGTCGCGGAAATCGCGAAATAAATCAGGGAATAATCGAAGACGGCGATTTGAGCGCAGTGGGTTAGGGATACCACTGTCCACCAGCCCCTTGCTTAGTCTAGCATTATCTCCTCCTCCCGTCCGTCGCCACCCACCTCGTCTGTCCGTCGCTCTCACCTCCGCTGCTCGCACCGGCCGCGTGGCGGTGGCGATCCCTTTCCCTTTCCCCCGTTACACGTCTCCACTCTCGTCCACCCATCGCCCATGTTAACAGCCATCCTAACCACCGCGATTATCCCTCGCCCAATCCCGTCTTAGCTAGAGCCAGCCTTGCCTGCGCGTGTGGAGACGACCGACCAGAGGGAGTGAGCCCGCCCGCCCCTGTCATCCATCTGTGGCCACGGATTGGCTGGCCGGCCGGCCTCTCGGGATTCTCGGAACGAGGTAGGAGGAGAGAGGAAGGAGACGCCCCTATTGGCTATTGGCCGGGAGCCGCCGCCTCACTCCCTCCGCGCCCAGTGGTCAGTCCGCCTCTCCTCCCCCCTCTCGTCTGCTTCCTTGCCTCCTTTCCTTTTTATTCTTCTCGTCTCGTCGCTTCTTTTGATTGGTGTTTGCCTGCCTGCCTGCCCTTTTCCGCGCGCCTCGGTTCCGATGCGGGGCGACCGGTGTTTCTATTTCGGGCTGGCCGCCGCCCGCCCGCCCGCCGGGTTCCTTCTATGGATAAGTTCACAGAGGCTTATCCGAATTCCACCGGGTTGGGCTGGGTTGGGTTTGGTCGGGGGAGTGGAGAGCGAGTCGTGCGGGGATCTCGCTTGCGCGGCGTCGTCCCTGTCGCCGGCAGCGGGGAGGAGAATCGACCACGGTTGCTGTTGCCGGCGCCGCCGCAGATTAGGGCCTGGTCTCTGTCGAATTTCACCGGCGAGGCGACGATAGTACTATCTGCCTCTGCTTTGCTCCAACGGCGGCGGCGGGCGCCGGAGGAATTCGTGTCTCCTTCCTCAGCTCGGTTGCACCCGCCCAGCTGGGACGTATCTACAGTTCTACTCTAGCCAGAACATCTCCTCTTTTTTACTCTTCTGCTGTGTGTTCCATTGTTTGATTCAAGTTCGTGCGTGTCAACCTGTCAATGGATTGTAATCCGGTAGCACAGTACTACTACTGTGCCGCGAACCTCACCGGAGGCTACTTTGAGAAAAGTCGTTGAGCTGGTACGATCCCTTCTTTCTCGGTCCCGGGCGAGCTCTCCGGTTCACTAGCTAGTAGTAATTGCTTGCTTCCTGCTACAACTCCACCGGTTTCTTAATCATCATGATCCGTATGTAAGTATGTATGTATATGCACATCTGTTCTTCCGAGGATCCGGCGCGTGGCCACGTTGAGCTTTTTGAATATGCTCTACAGCTCTAGTAAGTTTGTAACGCATCTTCTTCTTCGTTGACCTGTGTGCCCCGTGCGTGCATGTTCTCTTGGTGCTCCTGCTCAAAAACAGGAAGAAGCTGTGATGAGTGGCAAGGGATCGCGGCCGGGAGAGAGCAACCTGGTGGAGCCGAGAGGGCTGCCGTCGGCCGGCATGGCGATGCAGCCCTGGTGGACGGGGACAGGGTTCGGGGCCGTGTCTCCGGCCGTCGTGGCGCCGGGGAGCGCGGCGGGGATCAGCCTGTCCAGCAACCCGCTCGGCGGTGGGGCGACCAAGGGCGCGACGCACGGGAAGAAGAAGACGGTCGACGACGACGACGCGCGGGTCCAGAGCAGCGACGACGACTCACCGAGATCAGGGGAACCAAAAGGTTTGTTGACCTGTCTACTACTTCCACCACTGCTACTTGATTTGCTTCTCCTATGTACTGTTGTTTTGTTTTAACAAAAACTTGGGTCTTGTCAGTAGAGTGGGTTCAGCAAAATGATGATGCAAACTCATGTCCTAGGTTGAAATTGTGGTGAATCACTGAATATTCTCAAATTTTGCATGAACTTGTGGTGAAACTGTGCATGGTGTCTAGTAATCAGTGAATCAGTTCTTACTCATACCGATTTCAAACAAGAAAATCACTACTAAATTAGGATGGAGAGTAAATATCTTCAGTAATTTGTGCACCTGAATAGCTCTTGTCATCAGTGGAAACGAGCTTGTCTGCAATTTACACACCTGATATTTCCTTCCTTGATGTTCTTCTTCCAATGCCAGACAGAAGCTTTGATGAAGAGAAGCAGCATGCCACATCCCGGATGCCCGCTTTGGCGTCAGACTATTTACCACCATACTCACAGCTGGAACTAAACCAACCGATCGTATGAACTCTTTCCCTTCCTCGACTCTTATCTTTTCTGTTGATGTTTGCAACACATTCGTGCACCGTCCGGCAGCCGCGATTCTGTATCTGAAGCACACGTTGGTTGGCATTGTGCAGGCCTCGGCAACTTACCCGTACCCTGACGCTTACTACACAGGCATGGTCGGTCCCTACGGAGCCCAAGCAGTGGTATATTTCCGTGCCAGTTTAAGTACTCCCTCCGTCCGAAAATACTTGTTATCAAAATGGACAAAAAGAGATGTATCTAGAACTAAAATACATCTAGATACATCCCCTTTTATTCATTTTGATGACAAGTATTTCGGGACGGAGGGAGTACCAGAAACCATCTCATATGCTTGAATTGGCTGCATTTCTGAACTGGCTGCGTCTCTTGTGGCACCGGCAGGCTCACTTCCAGCTACCCGGGCTGACCCACCCTCGCATGCCGCTGCCTCTGGAAGTGTCGGAGGAGCCCGTGTACGTGAACGCCAAGCAGTACCATGGCATCCTCAGACGGCGGCAGTCGCGCGCCAAGGCCGAGCTCGAGAGGAAGGCGATCAAGGCTAGGAAGGTTTGCGAGGCATTCTCTCTCGTTCTTGCCTGCCTGAACCTGTGTTTGACCTCTGTTTTATAAGCTTTGCGTCTGATGCTGCGTGCATGCAGCCTTACCTCCACGAGTCCCGGCACCAGCACGCGATGCGGCGGGCGAGGGGCACCGGGGGCCGCTTCCTCAACACGAAGAAGGACGAGAGCGGCGGAGCCTCCAATGGCGGCAGAACCGAGGCGAGCAAGGGCGAGCAGAGCTCCGAGTACCTCCGGGTGCCGCCGGACCTGCACCTCCGTCAGGCGTGAAGTGGCACCTTGATGCAACCTAGAACAGCGGCTTCTTCTTCTACCCGCCGGCGTACGGCGCCCCTAGGGTGGCTCTCCGTCCGTGATGGCGCGTGGTGCCCGTGGGTCGGGCGGGGTCTGCTGCTGTCTCCAGGCAATTCATTCTTGGCTTTCGCATTCTGTCACCCCTGTCGTTGTGTGAACTAGGCTGTGCTGCGTCCTCTGCGGGGCGCGTGTAAGATTGATGATTGACTCGGGATCGATAGCGCTTGCTTGTTTGTACTGCGGTAGAGTGGGATTTGGCTTGCTTTTGAAGATTGGGTAGTGTTACAAATTATGGCCAGTGCAGGGCTCAACTCGATGTGCAGAGAATAGAACTGGTGCGAACATTCTTCAGTGTCAGTGTGCTTCTCGTGCAGACTTTTCTAAATCTAAACTCCAACAATACAAATAAGCTTCGCCAACCGATACAAGTTGATGATCTTTCTAACTTCTTGTCACCAAAAATCCACTTTGAGTTGTAGGTAGTGTGCCGATATTATCAAAAGGAAATCTTGGACATTGCGGGAGGAAGATATTTCCCGTCTAAGTGCTCAAACTCAAACTCTGAGACGATGATGATTCTTCACTGAAATCTTCGTTACTGTACCTCACAGAACCTTGGCCTACGAACCCCGGGCCCATGGGCCAACCGGGCGGCCTACCTCACCATGGCACTTAAACGCGGGCGCCCCTATGTCTCCCTTGGAATCAATAAGGGGTATCTTGCGGCAGCCCTGGAAGAGTCACTTGGGCTAAGAGAGCTTAGGTGGTGTGCTGTCAAAAAAAAAGAGAGCTTAGGTGGTGAGTCCGACCGTCGCCATGCGTCGCGTACTGGACCTCCCTCAACATTTAGTTTTTTTTATTCTTTTGCATGCATTTTCGAGATTTAGATAGTTTTTTTTTTGCCGGGTTTTCTCTTGGCTTTTTGGTTTTCGCCCGGTTTTTCTAGGTTTTGGAGGACTTTTTTTGAAAAGAACCTTTTTTGCATGAAAATTTTCTTTGCTTACATGAGAAGTAAAGACTTGCTTCTTGTGGAGGCACATATTTGCTTCTGCAAGAAGCACAGTTATGCCTCTTGAAATGAAAAAAAAAAAATCATGTTTCTTTGCATTCACAAGAGGCACAGAAAAAACCGTGTTTTTTTCCGCTTCCACGAAAGCCATAAATTTGCTCTCTTGTAAGCACAGATTTGCGTTCGCGAGAAGCACATATGTGCCTCTTGAACAAGGCAAAAACATGTTTTTTTTCTTCCATGACACACACATATTTCATGATCTTTCTAACTTCCTTGTGATCAAAAACCCACTTTGAGTTATAGGTAGTGTGCCGATATCATCGAAGCGAAATCTTGGGGAGCTCCTAATCGGCGCCTTCTGCGCCGGTTACGTGGGGGACAAACAAATCTGTGCATCTGTGAAGCACAAACTTGCTTCTCGTGGGGCACAGATTTGCTTTCGCGAGAACAACATTTATGCCTCTCGAAAAGGAAAAAAAACATGTTTTATTCATGAGAGCCAAAGATTTGCTTTCAGGAGAAGCACAACTGTGCCTCTTGGAAAGGAAAAAAAACATGTTTTTCTGCTTCCACGAGAGACATTGATTTGCTTCTCGTAAAGGTACATATTTGTTTTCGCGAGAAACACGGCTGTCTCTCTCGGAAAGGAAATAAAAACGTGTACTTTCCGGAAAGCGAAAAAAACAGGGTTCAAGCTCCGGTTTTTTCCTTCCGTTTTTACTGCTTTTTCATGAAAAAAAGTTCGTCAAATCCTATTAACATGAAATCTAATTTTAAAAATCTCAACATGAGAAATCCAATGGTGAAACGATTCAGAACTTGGACGAACGGTCCAGGAGACAAAATGTCTTGAATAAACATTTCCATGAATAAAAGAGAAAACTCTCAGTTGACACAAGTGGCGGACAACGCGTGAGAAGGTGGGACTGGCGTTTCCTTGGGATAGCTCTTAAATAGTGATTTCAATCTAAGGTTTGCCTAAAGACGAGTGCGAGATGGGCCAGCCTAGTCGCGCGGGAGGCCACAGGTCACAACCGTTTTCTTCTTCTTTTTCATGTTTTTTTTTTTGCTTTTTTATACTTTTGTTTATACTTCCAAACATGCTATATGTATTTCACAAACTTTACATAACACATTTAATAAATGTTAATCAAGCATTTTTATACTTTTTGCATCAAAGTTAATCAAGCATTTGAGAATGTTAAATGTGTATTGAAAAATGTTTCTCATGTATAAGAAAAATGTATACAAAAATATAAAATGAGTATGAAAAGAGTTGATCATGTATTTAAAAATGTTAATCTAGCATTTAAAAAAATTTAAATGTGTAAAAAAAATGTTTGTCATATATATGAAAAAAAATGCAATGTGTATGAAAAATATTTTGATCATGCATTTAAAAGATGTTAGACGTGTATAAAAAAAGTTATTATTTATTTCCTTATTTCATGATAAATGTTTATTATTCATGCTAGAATTGTATTAACCGGAAACATAATACATGTGTGAATACATAGACAAAGATAGTGTCACTAGTATGCCTCTACTTGACTAGCTCGTTTATCAGAGATGGTTATGTTTCCTAGCCATGGAGAAAAGAGTTGTCATTTGATTAACGAGATCACATCATTAGGAGAATGATGTGATTGACTTGACCCATTCCGTTAGCTTAGCACCTGATCGTTTAGTATATTGCTATTGCTTTCTTCATGACTTATACATGTTCCTGTAACTATGAGATTATGCAACTCCCGTTTACCGGAGGAACACTTTGGGTACTACCAAATGTCACTAGTAAGACCAGTGAGACTGACAACCTTATTACAAGTGGCGAAGCCACATACAAGCCGTATAGTCAACTGACAACACAATTTTTTGGCAAAAATATCACATAATAAGTAGAAATCATGCAAAATATATATTTAAACACCTACATTTGACTACACACTATTCATGTCTTGGCACCACCACATCTTAATATAAATGTTGGTAGCACAAGTGGGTTCTTATTTGTATTCTAGTGTTGCTTGACAGGGGCTAGTGGTGTTATCTCCATGGATTGTTACCTTGATTCTCTACCAAGGCGAAAATAACCGCTTATTGCAAACAGTTGCTTTGTGGTATCCAAGAACTACAACCCAGTCAATAGATTCTTAGAGTAGCATTAACCATCTAGTGACTGGTGTTGCCGGATCGTCAAAATGTCCTAAAAGAATCGATATCATCTCATTAAAATACCGGGACACCATTGTACCTATCTGTCTTCCATCAAAATAACTACCCCACACATTTCAAACTAGACAATATAATCACGATGCTAAATTTTAAGATATATTATTACTCTAGTATACAACTATAACATTTACCATTGCAAACACAATTATTTTCCCTATACCATATTAATAAAATTAAAAAGAACAAAGCTCATTTTGATTCGTGTCACTTGCTTGAATTGTAGGTAAATGTGTGTGTCCATTTTATTTTGGCATAGAACTCTTTCTCAAAATTCAACTTTGACCGTATATGAACAATAAAAGGGAGAGGATGTTGACCTCCAACTAACCTTATCATTTGTGCTACTAGTTGTGCACTTGTCGAGGGGATGACCCCTGGGTAGGCCAAAGACGGGAAACGGCACTTCAAAACAACGAGGCGGTCATCGCCCCGGTTCGGCTAGCTCGCCACCCGGCTGCCCGGCCGGTTCCCTATCCGGCTGCTCCAGCCGGCCTGCTACGCGAAGTCAACCGCTGCATTGACCCGACACCAACAAGACGGCCATACCGACGCCACTGTTGCTGAACAAACGTACGCTGTTCACTCGTCATACGCGACATCACGTATACTGCTACTTGTCCTTGGGCACTAGTGTATAAAGTGACCCCGGGAAGCACTTCCTTGGCGAAGAAGCCACTCCCTTACCAAGAAGCCACAGACTTGGCTAAGGGGCAAGCCACACTACAAAGCACACATCCATCCATCCATGGCTGGGACGGCCACGCACTCATTCGGCCACAAGCTAGCCACCCACGCCACACTCACTCTCTCATTTGCTCACATGCACATGTGCAAGTAGATGAGCACTAGCTCACAGCTCCCTTCTCAGATACAGCTCTAGGAGCGACTCGGTACTGCTACATACTTCACATATAAACCACACTAGGCAGGATTAGGGGTATTATCTCTTCAAAAAACTCCGAACCTGGGTACGTCTTGCGTCTCACGCTCGCTCGTACCAACCTCGCCTCTGGAGCCCACCGGTGCCCTCTTGCCTGTTCCTCTCTTTAGCCATCCCATGACATCTGTCGTGAGCCCACCACGACAGTCCCACTACTTAGTTTTGTCACTAGAAGTTGCAACTACTAAAAAATGCCATCATTGATGTGACCTTGCGTAAAAACGCCATTAAACATCTAAATAATGCCACCGTTCCATTAGATGTTTGCTCAAAAATGCCATTAGGCATCGTTATCGTCAGGTCAAACCCGTTGATCATATTATATAACAAAAATACCCCTAGACACACATGTCATCACTCTCTATCTCACAGTGATAAGTGTGGGCTCCACTTGTCAGGAGTAAGCAAGCGAATAATTTTAGAGGAAAATGAACATTGTTGGGATCAAATGGGACCCACACTTTATTGTAGTGAGTGAGAGAGAGAGAGAGCTGACATGTTGGTCCATAGTTATTATCGTCATTGCAACATGCCGGGCGAGATTTGAGCTGACAGTAATAGTGTCCAGTGGCATGTTTGAGCATGTGCCTAACGAAGCGATGACATTTTTGAGCAGTTGAAGTTCCTAGTGGTAAAACTGAGTAGTGGGACATAACCAGTAACATAAATGATAAGAAGCCTAAAAACAGTTGGCCTAGATCTGCGGGTGCAAGTATCTATTGGAAAGAAAATCTTGGAAATCCTTCTAATATTGACTAATTTCTATAACCATTTAGTCAGCTGAGAGATATTCATCTTAGTGCCCATAATCCGCAAACCCCCTTGCTCCTTAGAGTATCTACACGCGCGACCTGCAAATCAGGGCCCTCAACGCCTGCGGACGCGCCCGGGCGTATCCGCGGGCACTGACCGGGCGCTCCTAAAATTTTGTCGTCCACATCTGTGTATCTCATATCCGGTACGTCATATCCATACTAAGCATGCAACATAGATAAAAACAACGTAGATCATCACACAAACATAGAATCAGACATAGAAATGCACATTCCTATCACCAAAAGATCACCGATGAATGTCTAACAGATCGTCAAAGTTCACACAATTTACATAAACGACAGACAAGTTTAAACTAGATTACTAAAAACTTTGTATTGAAGACAGAGACGACAGAGAATCACCACTTCCTCGTCGACCCTTTCCCCTTCCAATTGTTGACGGATCGTCTGAGTCGGCGGACGAGGAGCCATGGTCGTTGTCGGGGGAGGAGGTGTCGGAGGAGGAGGTGTCGGAGAGGATGATGAGCCCTTTCAACCGCCGGACCTCCCTGTCCTGCTGCCGTTTGAGCTTAGCGAGACGAGCCGCCTCCTCGCGCTCGAACTGCTCAATGGCAATCCAGAGCACCTCGGCGTTTTTCCGGAGGAACCGCACGGACTGTTCCACCTCCTTCCTCTCTCTTCCGCGCTGCCTCTCGCGGTGCGCGCCTCTGATTCCAGCGTGCACGTCCAGGCCGGCGGGGCGGGCACAAACACCCATCGCTGCCCACATGGGGGAGCACCAGCCAGCGGGAACAGGGGACGACATAGGGGAGGCGCGGATTGCGCTGGCCGCCTGTCGAAACTGCGCACGGGCTGGGATGGGCCAGCGCCGGCGTCCGAGCTGCGCCGACAGGGAAGCTGCTGCAGATCCAGAGCCGCCCCCGGTCTCCACCTTGGACCGCTCCAAGGCGATGCTGAGGGCAAGCTCATAGTCCGGATCCAGCTCGGAGTCGGACCTTGACGTTGCGCCTCATTCGATCGGAATCGATGCGGGAAGAGGAGAGGACAGAGCGAGAGAGGAGAGTGTGAGTGAGCTAGGATTTCGGAGCGATGAGCCGAATGTTTTTTTTTGTGTGGGACAGCCGTAGGGTCGGTGGTGGGCTGAGCTTGTCAGATGGACGCGCCCGGACATGTCCGAGCCATCCCATATTCGCTCCATATTTAGGCTGGATATGAGAAGTGCCGGTCAGCTCGGACGTTTGAGGCCTGTTTAAGACGTCCACCTGAGTCAAAAAATTGTGACCGATCAGTGACCATTGGCCGCCCGGCCGTTTGAAACCGGTTCGGGGCGCTCGGCTGGCTGTAGATGTTCTTAGGCATGCAAACATCAGCCCGTTTCACAAAGTGACTTTTCTTGTCTAATGTCCACTTCATAAGTCTAGCTCTAAATGTGTCAACTCACTTTCATCACTACATGGGTTATGTAGAAAGAGACCGTACAAAGATGTATGCTTGTTAGAGAGAGTTAATTAAAATGATCCTTCCACTAATGAAGATAGTTCTACACATCCCAATATTTTCTATATCTTTTCAACCACCATAGCATGCCAATCACTGTTGCTAATTCCTTTTATCTAAATAGGAGTCCCCTAATATTTCAAAGGCAATTATCCAGATTTGCATGCCAGGATCTTCTCGAGGTCATTTCATCTGTTTTTTTGCAGTGCCCATGCATTAAATCTTTTTTCAAAATGACATGAGATTCCTCCATTTATTAAGAAGAAAAGAGTTGCTCGATTAATTAAGGAAAACCGAGCGTGAACCTGATCACCCAGTTAATTATGGAGACCAGGTGAAAAACCATCACAATGGTCGAGCAACACACATAAGATACCCCACTCACACCACTACATAGAGGGACTCGCCGAGACAACGCGCATGCGTCATCGTCATCACTCCTACTTGATCTAGAGGCATCATCGCCGTATCTAAACCTTGAGCAAACGACTACGACTTCGCCGTAGACGATCATCGATTTAACCCACACTAAAGATGCCGAGTGGAGCTAGATGAAGATTCACGCCAAGACTCAGCCACCTGCGACCAGACAACGCGGCTCCGACTCTGACGAAGAAATGCAAAGGAGAACTAGGCACGACTCATCACCGAACGAACCACCTGTTGCCAGTCATCGTACGCCACCGGGCCCCACAACTGCAGCTCCGACTTCGCATCAACAAACCAGACAAGGCAATCACACAAACACACTCGATATGGGCCGATTACCGCAACCATTGTCGCATCTCCGATGGCTCCCGCATTATCATTGCCGGAGAAGCCTTGACTCCAACTCCGATGCCGAGAACAACCTCGTCGTCCACACGACACGAGGTCAAACGCGCTCGATGTCGCCAAAATCCCAGGGCCGCCTCCCAAACTTTCATCACCCACGCCGCGCCCCGCACAACCCACCAACACACCTTTTGGGGCCGTTGCTCCGACATGCCATCGCCGGCACTCGAGCCGCAACGCCGCATAGGGCATCTCCAGCCGCGCCCCCAAGAAGGCCTCCCGAGCAATTTTTCGCGCGCGGCAAAACGCAACCCGATCGCGCCCAGAGCCCGATTTTCGCGGCTTGGGCGAAACAGCACCGGCGGACCAGCCCGAACCCGCACGCTGGGGGCACTTTCGGGCGCCGGGCGAACTTTTTTGGCGCGAAGAAACCGCGGGCCCGACGCGTCGGCGACCGGGTTACTTCTCGCCCTTCGTCGTCCTCATCGCCTCGTTTCCGCGGCGAATCAATGCCAAATCGCGCTGCGCTGCCGCGCCGGTCGACTTCGCGCGCCATTGATGCTTCACGGGCGGCGCGATGAAGGCCGAATAGACGCGTCCCTCGCCCTCGCCTCGCCCGCGCCAGCGTACGCACGGTGCCACGCGTGTGGGCGGCGTCGGCCTATATATCGCGCCCCGGCGCACTCGGTCGTCACACTTCCCCTTCGCCGTCGCTCCTTCCCTTCCGCCGTCGCTCCTTCCTCCCTTTCCTCTCCTCCTTTTCGCCGCCTTCAATGGCGAGCGTTTCCCGGCGGCAGCGCGGCGAGGAACGGCCGCCGCCGCCATCTCCATGAAGACGAGGCTCGCCTCCTTTACGAGGCCGAGTACCCGGTCCCGCCGGACATACGGGTGCCCGGGGCGTGGAGGATCTGCGCGGGCGGCATTGCCGGTGCCCCCGGTGCCCTCCGGCGCGGTGCGGCGCACGGAGATCGCCCGCATCCGCTCCAACCTGCCGCCTGCGGCGAGGGAGGCGCCACGCTACGCCCCCGACAGCCCGCTGTGGGAGCCCTACTTCCGCCGCCGTCACGCCCAGCAGCTCGAGGCCACCAACGGCGTCGTGCCCTCCGGCAGGCAAAACTCCGCCGGCCGGCATCGATGGTGGGGCGTGCGAAGCGCCGCTGGGCGCCGTCCTCGAGTACATCGAGGGCGGCAACACGCCGCGCCTCGACTACCCCGCTCCCCCTTCCTTTTCACTCCGCGGGAAGTTCACGGACCCGAGGCGCATGGAGACCGGGGTCCTCCTCTTCGTCCGGCTGCTCGCCTCCTCCGCCCGTCAGCCGGAGCCCAGGACACGCTGTGGCAGCAGCACCAGAGCTCCGGCGTCCGTGTCGGCGCCCGTCAGCCGGAGCCCGCCGCCGTTTGTCCTCGTCGAGCCCAAGCCGGAGCCCGCCTCGTCGAGCCCAAGAAGGAGCCCGGCCTCCCGCGAGTCGAGGAGATAGCCCGCGCGCGGCTCTCCGACGAGGACGCCATGCGGGGCGCGGGAGGACTACCTCCATGAGAGACGGTCCGGCGATCTGCGAACCGAGGAGATCGCCGCCCATAGCGCGCGCGAGAACAGCACGCACGCGTCGTGATCCTCGGCAATGACGACAGCGACGCGCCGGACCTTCAAGCCGCCCGCGCAACCGGGAGGTGCGGCGAGGACGGCGGAGGTTTAGACCGGGCGGCGGCGGCAGCGGCAACGGCGAACGACGACGGCGGCGACTACACGCATTCTGACTTCCTCGGCATGTAGACGCGTTGGACGAAGGCGGCGAGGCGGCGAGGCGGCGGGCGAGGAGACGGCGGAGTAGCCGCCTTTTTTTTGTAAAATATGTTTATGTTTGAACGAACTTCGCGAAGTTTGCTATGAATTTGCGCCGTGTTTGTGCCGTGTTTAAATTTTAAAATCTCGTGGCGCCATGATATTGGGCATCACGCCTCAATCTTGCCGTTAAGCGTCGTCCCGAGGCGATTTTTGCCCTCCTCGCAGAAGCCGGCCGGAGATGCCCTTAGGGCTATCACACGCAGACCACGAACGCTGCATCATATCCGGGGCCGCCGCCCCGACATGCCACCGCTCGCTCTCGAGCTGCAACGCTACGCGACACGGATGCTTGCAGCCCATGCAGTAAATCTCACTTTAATTGGAAGGCGATTTTTTCCTCAAAAAAAATTGGAAGGCGATTTTTAGTCATGATATTTGCTCAAACAGACATGAGAGGAATCCATGTATACATGAAAACCCTCGACGCTCGTGGAATGCAAATTCTTTGCGCGGTAATAATGGGACACGTACTTTAGTTAGGCACGTAGCGTCGACGTACGCCGTGCCGTGTTTTCACAGCGATTTGTCGGCAGAACCTTATCTGCATCCAACAGAGCAATTTAACCTGCCACCTCGTAACACCAGCGCAGTACATGTAGTACATGCGAGCGTTTCTGACCCATCCGCGGCATTATTACCACAGCATCGTGCGGGCGTACGTACTAGGGCAGTACGCACCGTACTGGCAGCAGCAAGAACCCTGTCCTCTTCCTGGCCTCGCCACAAATAATCGACGCCGATCCACGCAAGGAGACAAGGCGCATCGCGTCGGTCGACTGCCTGTTGCGCATCGGCAAGGTACGTACGGGTACGGCGCGTGCGCAAAGCATATGCCACTCCCTCCGCCCAGTGGAGGCGCAGGGTACGGCGGCCGGCGCCCGCTCGCCACCAGAGCGCCCGCATGCATGCATGCGCGCCGCACAGTGCGCGCCCACGGCACAGGCGTAGCAACGCCGGCAGTCCAGTCGGCCGGGACGACGGGAGGCTCGCGCCGGGCCGGCGTGTAGCGCGCACCCTGCTCGAGTCGACCGGCCCCAATAATTGACCCACTGGACGATCGATCGGCCAGGTCCCTCTCCTGCCGCTGCTGGGCTGTCTCGGTGCGGCAAGCCGGGCCATGCGTGTGCCAGTGTACATGGCTGGCGCCGGTCCCCGCGCAGGCAAGCGGCCAATGGAGGAGACACACACGCAGGCGCAGGGGGAGGGGGGACGGACGGCAGCAGGCAACAGCAGCAGCCAGCAGGGGTGGGTGGCAGAGCCAGGGGCGTGGTTAATTTGTGGCAGCCACTTGCTGCCGGGCAGGGCAGGGCAGGGGCAGGGCAGTGCGACCCAGCCAGCCGGGGTGGGGGGGCGCCGCGCGCGGTCGGATCGGAAGATCCAACGGGCGCTGCCGTGGGCCTGTGGCTTTTCGTCGCCTCTACCCCCGTTTTGCTCACCACCTTTTTATGGCAAACGTTTCGACCTCCTGCTTGGCCTCTAGTATACATATATGAATCATGCCTGCGTTTGACACGGCCAACAACACTTGATTTCAGTTAGCATAGGGAGTATTGTCTATCTTTTCCTACCTCATCCCGTCCCATTTTCACATATGGATGCATCGCATAAATTCAAGTATTTTTGCACATTTGTTTTATAGTTATAGTTTAATGGAATTTGTTGACGCACTAATAAATTTGAATATACTATTTGCTTTTACGACCAATGCATTATATTTAAGTGAAAGGTTTGTAGTTAGTAATTTATGCACTTATGTACCCATGCAAATTCTCCATATAACATTATAAAATATCTAAACTCACGTACTCGAGTTTAACAGTATTTGAAAGTAGGATGAAATGGTCCTTTTGTAGCTCATTTACTAATATAAGTGACGCAAAGACTATGTCATGGTATTTTGAACACCCGCAAGGGTATATATTATTTATGGCTGGCCGGATTTGTAAGAGCATTGGGCCCATTTTCACAATTTAGAAAGATGACTTGAAAGCTTTACCCTAAATTTTTACCTTAGTGAAAGAGGCATGGGTACCAGCAGGGGCCCGACCCCCCTAATATTAGGGTTTTGATGTTGAATCGTTGATGAACAATTCATAGTTAGTGAACATTTGATGCTAAAAGCCTATTTTTTTTTAATGATCTGACCCTCCCCTACCCGTTTTAACAGCACTCGGCACCACTGCTAAAACATTCCTGGCTCCGCCACTACTGATACATATGTGCTGGTATGTATAGATAGCACCACTAGCTACAACTCCACAAATTGTTCGAAAAGCAAAGGTAAGCCACTTCCCACTAGTTGTCTAGCTTCACTGCTTCCCCAAAATTACCAGCTCCAATTGTTTAACAAGAATTTAGTTCAACTTATCTGAAGATGTATCCTTTCTAGTGACCAAATTATGAAACGATAGGGGGTGCTAATGGCAACTTTCTTTGGCTACAAGTGGACGAGGATGTGAGCCACATCTTGTTTCCCAGCACATTATTCTGGAGCTATGTCAAGGAACTTGTAATCAATGATGAGAACCTTCTCAATTTGGTAGACCTTTTCGCCATTCTTTAGTGCCTTTATATAATTTGGTGGTCTTAAGTTTTGGAAGTGAACTTACCACTAATAATGATCGTATATTCACAACTTTAGAAATTATACCCGAATATGAGCGGCAAGAGCATGCTGGAGACAATGATGGTGGTGCTTAGGACTCCAAGCTCATCAAAATTAAAGACCACCGAGAGGATCCCAGCCTTAATCTTTGTTTCAATTGTGTTGGAACTCGCTCTCTGTGATTTGTTTTCTAATGTTATTTCAAGTTGATACCGGATCTACAGCTAAACATGTTTGTATTAGGGATTTATTAATTTAAAGCCGGACATTGTATATGTCTTTCGTCAAAACAGCTTACTCTAGCTTATCTGGCCACACAAATCAACAACTAGCTTGGGTGACTATCGAGTGGTACCGCACCTTTTTTTGTGTGGGAATAGTGACACTACACCTTAGGTGTTGCCATCACACTATAGCACCTCTAAGAAGCTGCAAATAATTATGAATTTCAAGAAAATATATGTCTACAATTCCACAAAATTTTAAAATTCAATTTTGAGAGATCTACACACAGAAAACAAAAAGACCAACGTGAATAGTGTCACAAAAGACAAAAAATTAGACACCATTTACATAGGACCGCAATAGTTGGCGAATGTTTCCCAAGAAGGGATACCATTTGCGAACGTTTTTCCTGTCCGTTTTAGTTATACAGGGATGTCATTTTATTCAGAAAAGGATGATTGTTTTTGAAAAAAAAAACAGAAAACTGCCACCGCGTCCTCCTCCCTAGGGAACATTGCCCCGATAACATTACTGTTTACATATGGATTTGCCTTTTTTTGCTTTTATGTGTTGAACACATTTGGATTCAATATTGTAGGATATGTGTTATCAACATTCACGAAAAAAAAATTTGGGGGGGGGGGGGGGCGAGGTGGTTTATTTTTATTTTGCAACAATGGGCACCCGTCAATTTCCTTTAAAGATACCTTCAAAGTTTTAGGAAGTTCGTAAAATTTCTCCTTTCTAGATGTGGTAGAGTATGATGATAACACAGTAGCCCCCAACTTAACGAGCTTCTTTAGTCATTACCTTCAAAATTGGTGAAGCCCAATGAGAGCATCTACAACCGGGCGGCCTATATCCTCCCCAACGCCCGGGCCTGCTGTCCGACCAGTGCCCCCGCCGCCTTCCGCCAGCTCCTCCCGGTCCGGCCGCGGCTATGCGACCTAGCGTGCTTGCCCATCCTGCTCTGCACTGCTCCCGATCTGGAGCAGGGCGACCCTCTCCCCTTTCCCTCCGGCGCCAGCTACTCCTGGGCAGCGTTAGGTGCTCGTGCCCTTGGATACTGAAAGGATGCAGATGGCGGAGTCGGAGGTGAAGGCCGCCCACCGTGAGCGGGAGTGGGCCATGCAGAGGGAGGTATAGGCCTGCCTTTCCCGTCGACACGCCCGCTCCGTCCCTGTCGACCCGGAGGAGCAGCTCCTCCATGAGGTTATGCGTCGTTCACTTACCTCGGCAGAGAAGGATGATCCGCACCTCCGGCGGAAGAATGCGAAGGCGCTCCGGCTCAGGATCAAGGTGTCGGAGCCCCTTGCGAGGGAGAAGGAGACCGCCAAGGCCAAGCCGGCATGCCACGCGAAGGAGCAAGCTCGCGCCATCCGCCGCTTCTCCGGCTACATCTACTCGGCGTCGGACAGCGGCACCACCAACATGGACAAGGACGACAATGATCCTCCCGTTGCGGACGCCTACACGAAAGAGATGCACCGCCGCTCCATTGACTTCAAGGGCAAGGGCCCGGCCAAGAAATGGTGATTTCCGCCTCCTCTAGCTAAATTAGTTTGTACCTAGTAATATATCCGGCTTCTCTTTTGGTGTGATGAACTGTTTCCTAAGAACTATGCCCGACGTGAACTGTGCCTTTTGTGTGGAATGTTGAACTATGTCTTTTGGGCGCTATGTTGATCTGTGCCCGATTGTGCTCTATATTTCTACGTTGCCATGATCTACCTTTGCATGGGCCCCAACGTACGTGTAGGGCACCAGATTACGCAACCATGGTTGTAGATGCTCAGAAGCTTGTGGGTCCATGTGAGAGGGTTCGCGCCTATCTTTTGCTTTCATTTTGCGAGATGCACGGCAAGCTGTACTAGGCGTACGTGATACGAACGAGTGCGCTGTGCGCTGCTGACATGACTGTGCACATTAATATCGTAGTCAGAAAACATAAAATATTGGGTGGGAAGAGTACAATGCGATGGTACGATTGCTGCGCTGCAAGGTACAACTCCAGCACCCGTACACTTGTACGCTTGTGCTTAATTACGGAGCATTGAAGCATGCATACTTTGTGCTAGCCACGGAATATTATTAGGGTTAGGGAACGCTCGATATTACATGCATGAAGAAGATTATTTGAGAGCTAATAGATAGTAAGCTCGACGAAGACGAAGCTACACGACGACGGGCAGGGACCTGCTGCTAGCTAGTCAGCTAGCCTCTTTTCCTCTTGACGCCGGCAGCCACCGTGCCGTTGCGGTCGTCGCCGCCGCCGTCGTCAACGTGGGTCGCCACCGCCGCGGCCGTGAGCTTGGTGAGAAGGTCGGCGGCGTTGTCGGCGAGGACGAAGATGTTGCGCGCGGCGTCGTCGATGAAGCCCTCCTCGACGCCCTTGTCGAACAGCGAAAGCAGGCTGTTGTAGTAGCCGTCCACGTTGAGCAGCCCCACCTAATGCAACGAGACATCACCAACAACCGTACGTAAGTTGCCATTAGTTACACATGCATCGCTTTCGCTGAGCTAGCTAGGAACGGCGTGAGGGTTAGGGCAGGCACGACACGAGGGCCTACGTACACATATATGTACACACAACTAGTATCTGCCTAACCAATCACTGGGAATAATGCAGATTGGCAGTTAAATACGACAAGCTTACAGGTTTGTTATGGATCCCCAGCTGCGCCCACGTTATGATCTCCAGCAGCTCTTCGATCGTCCCGTATCCGCCTGCACGCACGTACGTTACACAAGAAATGAGCCGCAACGCAAGAACTTAACCCGTTTACTACTAAGAGGGTGCTTGGATACGTTTTAGTCCCATGACTAAAAGTAGTGGGACTAAAACTTGCTAGCCTCACCCATGCTTGGATCTAAATACTAGAGAGACTAAAATCAAGATATTGAGCATTTATTATCCTCCAAACCCTCCAATCCAGAACTTGCATGTGTTAAAGGAGAAGAATTAAATGAGGAGAGAGAGAGCTAATACATATTTTAGTAGGTTTCTATGACTAAAAAGTTTTAGCCTCTCTTTAGTCAGGGGTGCTTGGAACTTTAGCCTCTAAAAGAGACTACTTTTAGTCAGACTAAAAATAGTCCCTTGGATCCAAGCACCCCCTAAGCTTCTTGATTAGCTTAGTTATTATCATGTCATGTCGACCTTAAACGTTTGGCTTAGCAACATTTTCCAAGAAACACAAACACACACACGAGTAGTACGTAGTGGCTAAGAGAAGTGGCAGTCTGTGACCTGGCAGGGCGATGAAGGCGTCCGAGTGTTTTGCCATTTCTGACTTGCGCTCATGCATGTCCCTGACCACTTTCACCTCTCCCAACGTCTCCCCTGACACCTAGGACACACCAAAACACGTTTCGTATATATACTAGAAGTAAAAATAATCAAGCACATGCATGCATTTCGCTCATGCAGATGCTGCAGGGAGAGCATGCAGGACATGTATGTGTCTAGTGTACGGTGGCAGAAGAGATTCGCGCATGCACTACCTCTTCCGGCAGGAGAGCACTAGGGATGACCCTGCACACAGGAGCGCCCAGCCAGACCATTATTTACGGCAAAACTGCAAGCTATAGCCCCATGGAAGCTATACTCCTCAAAGAGTGTAGGATTTTACCCCAGGACGTGGCGGCCGCCGTCGTGCACGGCCTTGGACACGAGGCCCATCAGGCCGCCGCTGCCGCCGCCGTAGACGAGATCGAGCTGCCGCTCCACCTGCAAACGACGCGTACGTGCGTGCGCCGTCGAGAACCATGTCAGCGAGACATGCACCACATGGGCAGAGCTTGACGGCTAGCTAGCTATTTTGGTTGGTGTCTCACCAGTTGCTTCCCGAGGTCGAGGGCGGCGGCGCTGAAGGACGGCCGGTTCCCAGGCCTGCTGCCGCAGAAGACGCACACCGCTCGCACCGGCCTCGGGGCGTCGCCGCCGGTGGCAGTCTCCGGCGCCTTCTCTTGGTTCGCCTCCATGCGTCGGACGGGCGGACGGTGAAGGGAGGGATGAGGGAGGCGCACGGATAGAGAGACCAAGATGAGGGTGGGTGCTTGCGCTTCGACAGAGCTAAAGATGAGGGTGGGTGTGCTGTGCTGTGCTGCTATGGAGGACGGCGCCCTTGTGAGGTCCCCTCGCCGCCTATTTATGCACCACACAGACGTTGTTGCTTAACCTGCCTGCTATGAAAGTAGCTACTAATATACATATTCTAATTCAATATTAATCGTGTCCGTCATATACCTTAGACCATCTACAACCGGACTAAACTAATTTGATCCCCGATATATACATCCCCAGATGCGTCCGCTCCGAGCCCTCATTTGTCTGTTCATGCAGTCATGCCCCTCATTTTTTTTCATCTCCAGTCCCATGCACATGATTGGTGAAGATAGAGAGACAAACAACAACAACAACAACAACAAAGCCTTTAGTCCCAAACAAGTTGGGGTAGGCTAGAGGTGAAACCCGTAAGATCTCGCAACCAACTCATGGCTCTGGCACATGGATAGCAAGCTTCCACGCACCCCTGTCCATAGCTCGCTCTTTGTCGATACTCCAATCCTTGAGTCTCTCTTAACGGACTCCTCCCATGTCAAATTCGGTCGACCCGCCCTCTCTTGACATTCTCCATGCGCTTTAGCCGTCCGCTATGCATGGAGCTTCGGAGGCTGCTACTGAATATGCCCAAACCATCTCGACGATGTTGGACAAGCTTCTCTTCAATTGGTGCTACCCCAACTCTATCTCGTATATCATCATTCCGGACTCGATCCTTCCTCGTGTGGCCACACATCCATCTCAACATACGCATCTCCGCCACACCTAACTGTTGAACATGTCGCCTTTTAGTCGGCCAACACTCCGCGCCATACAACATTGCGGGTCGAACCGCCGTCCTGTAGAACTTACCTTTTAGCTTTTGTGGCACTCTCTTGTCACAGAGAATGCCAGAAGCTTGGCGCCACTTCATCCATCCGGCTTTGATTCGATGGTTCACATCTTCATCAATACCCCCATCCTCCTGCAACATTGACCCCAAATATCGAAAGGTGTCCTTCTGAGGTACCACCTGCCCATCAAGGCTAACCTCCTCCTCCTCACACCTAGTAGTACTGAAACCGCACATCATGTACTCGGTTTTAGTTCTACTAAGCCTAAACCCTTTCGATTCCAAGGTTTGTCTCCATAACTCTAACTTCCTATTTACCCCCGTCCGACTATCGTCAACTAGCACCACATCATCCACAAAGAGCATACACCATGGGATATCTCCTTGTATATCCCTTGTGACCTCATCCATCACCAATGCAAAAAGATAAGGGCTCAAGGCTGACCCCTGATGCAGTCCTATCTTAATCGGGAAGTCACCGGTGTCGACATCACTTGTTCGAACACTTGTCACAGCATTATCGTACATGTCCTTGATGAGGGTAATGTACTTTCTTTGGAACTTTGTGTTTCTCAAGGCCCACCACATGACATTCCGCGGTATCTTATCATAGGCCTTCTCCAAGTCAATGAACACCATATGCAAGTCCTTCCTTTGCTCCTATATCTCTCCATAAGTTGTCGTACCAAGAAAATGGCTTCCATGGTCGGCCTCCGTGCATGAAACCAAACTGATTTTTGGTCACGCTTGTCATTCTTCTTAAGCGGTGCTCAATGACTCTCTCCCATAGCTTCATTGTATGGCTCATCACTTAATTCCACGATAATTAGTACAACTCTGAACATCCCCTTGTTCTTGAAGATTGGTACTAATATACTCCGTCTCCATTCTTCGGCATCTTGTTTGCCGAAAATGAGGTTGAAAAGCTTGGTTAGCCATACTATCGCTATGTCCCGAGACCTTTTCACACCTCAATGGGGATACAATCAGGCCCATCGCCTTGCCTCCTTTCATCCTTTTTAAAGCCTCCTTCACCTCGGACTCTGGATCGCCGCACAAAACGCATGCTGGTCTCATCAAAGGAGTCGTCTAGTTCAATGGTAGAACTCTCATTCTCCCCATTGAACAGCTTGTCGAAGTACTCCCGCCATCTATGCTTAATCTCCTCGTCCTTCACCAAGAGTTGGCCTGCTCCGTCCTTGATGCATTTGACTTGGCCAATATCCCTCGTCTTCCTCTCCCGGATCTTAGCCATCTTATAGATGTCCCTTTCACCTTCCGGTTGAGTGAGAGAAAAAAAACACAAGGAGAGAAAGGGTTCACGGAAAACTTGGACATACAAGGACAATTTGAGGGATCCGGTTGAGTGATTTTTTTTTTCTTCTCTCCCTTTTTGGGCTGTCCGCTACAGGAAAAATATGGGATCCAGTTATAGATGCTCTTACACCCATAATATCCTAGATTTTGGTAAGATTTGATATGATTTGAGTATGGGTAGGGAAATGCAAGGAAAAGCTTCGATTTAGTTGAGGTTTTGGTAGGATTTGATTTGATTTAGGTACGGGTAGGAGAAGATAGAGAAAGGTTTTGATTTAGCTGAGTTTTTTATAAGGTTTAATTTAATTTGATTAAATTATTGCAGAATGTGGTTTTGAGTGAAGGGACTAAACCTAACAAACGAAACAACTAGGGACTCTAATTGAGCTGTACATTCGTACTTGCATCATGAAAATTAACTCTGTATATATCTCATCAAGAAAACTGGTTTCGTTCCAACACTGGTTTCTCTCTTAAACGTGACATATGCACACACAGGAGATTCTACCTAAGCTAACATTAGGGACCACCAGTACTATCGCCTGCTAACTTTTTTATGAAGGCGCTTAACTACAGGTTGGATGGATCTTCATCCCGTGTTCCTTTTATTCACATGGCCAAACTTTATCTTGTAACTAGGAGGCACAATTGTTCTTCTGAAAAGAAAAATACAGTTACATTTTCACCATTTGATCATGGTATTACATTCCTATGTTGAGAATAATAATTACGGAACAAAACCAAACGAAATATGGATTGCACATTCTGTCTCACCCTAAATGTACGATATAAGTAAAACACACACGGAATTCTGGTTGAATGTGTTTTAAGGAGGAAGAATGATTTCTACTTGTGAATGGACATATTTAGTAATTCTAGGATTAACATCTTTCTTATCCATAAGGTATTTAATAGCAACATGATTTATGTAAACAATTACTTTATATTGAACAATATAAGATCTACATTTGTCGTAAGCAAAGATAACAATTTAAAAAATAATTAGCTGTTACATTTTTTAGCGTTGTAGAAGGTCTTACTAGCACAATGAATATCATTTAATTTATATCATTTTTTTGGCCAAGAACAATCCCTACAACATAATCACTAGCATCCGCCTACATAATTTCAAATTGTAAATTTCAGTCAGATAGTTGAATTATGTGTGCAATAATTGAAGCTTTCTTCAAAAAGTTTCAAAAGCTTATGTAGAATTACTTCCACCATTTCAATGACTAAGCATGCACAGATCGCAAAATTTGACTTTGACCACAAATTTGACAAATAAAATATATTTTGGGGGCTTAAATTTATACAATTAAAATTCTTTCGAATATGAATTCAACTATATATTTTTTGTCACATACAAACCATATTTGGTTGGTCTTTTGCAAAAGATTCGCAAGAGGTCTAGATTAGTTTGAAAAATCTTCAATAATTTTTCTATAGAAACGAGCATGACCAAGAAACTCCGTATATCTTTTATGTTTGCGGGATATGTCATTTTCTCAATAGACACTACTTTGTCTCTATCAACTTCTTTTCTCTACAAGTCAAAGCCGGACTATGCATTGTGTTCAATCCGCAGACGTTGAAACCAGTTCACCGAAGCTTCTCCTGAGAGTATCAGCTTGCAACCAGACTTAAATTGCCGGACTGCACCCAAACTGGAACAAATCACCTCGGCCTTGACTTGTCGATGAAGACATCCTACCTTCCCACATAGCCGGCCTCCGTGGGCTGAATTCCTGCGTAGTGCTCATCACCGACCTCCTACGGCTGGCTTGCTTCCTGAAGTCGGATCGACCACTTTGATCTTGATTTGCTGTTGTAGATAGCCAACCTCCGTGGAATTATTTTTCGTGAATTCGGCTCCAACAGGACGAGTTTCGGCTTTGAAAAAAACCGGATTGATGCGATTTACTCTCTACCGAGTTATATAGCCAGTAGCCCTCAAGGTACGGATCGGCACTACATCCGGTCAGTGTCATGAGTCATGCAACATAACTTAGCACTTTCACATACTTTAGCCCCCGAACTATAGTCCGGCTTGACATAAGATGGACTATGGGTCATATAATTTAGTCTTAGGAGAAAACACGGGTGCAGTAGCCCCCGATATTCAGGTCAGGCGGAATGGCTGGCCCAAGGATCGAATCTCCACAGGTATAGCTTATTATTTAAAACCATTGATCCAGTAGCCCCCAAATTCAGGTCGGGCAGAATGGCCGACATAAGAATCGAATCTTCTCGGATTGTTCATTGCACTTATAATTTTTTACTAAAACATCAATGCAGTAGCCCCTGAGACTTAGGTCGGTCAACATGGCCGACCTGAGGGTTGAATCTCTTCGGTAACTACCTCAGCCGAGTAATGGCGTTTGGGCACAAGTAGCCCCTAGGCTTGGTTCTTGGAGATCCGTCAATTAACCTACCAGACTCCGTCCTGGAATATAATTTAGATCATCAGCGGCATGGGCGCAAGTAGGCCCCAGGCTCGGTTCTAGGGGATCCGTCGATCAACCTGCCAGTTGCCAGCCTGAAATATAATTTAGCCGACCAGTGGCATGGGCGCAAATAGCCAGCATGCTCGGTTCTACAGGATTTGTCCATCAACCCGATGACAGCCTTGAAATGTCGATGCAGTAGCCCCCAAGACTTAGGAAGGAGAACATGGCCGACCTGAGGATCAAATCTCCTCGCTAGTCGACTTATTGCCTTTGAATGAACGCGGATCCAGTAGCCCCCAAGACTCAAGCCGGGCTGGAAGGCCAGCCCGAGGATCAAAATCTTCTCCAGGGGCACTTATCCGTGATACTTTGCCTTTTTGAAAAAATTGTGGGTCGCAACACCGCATGCTCAACCTCGACCAAGAAGAAGTCATGCTTCCCGGATCGAAATCACATAACAGGTTAGCAGTGTCATGAGCTCGGAAATACCGAATAGCTTATGTAAAAAAAGATTATGCTTGAATTAAGTCAAGTCTTTTGGTGCCAATTGACTTGGTCTTTAAATCAATTTGTGCTCCCGTCGTGCCTTTATAAATTTTTGCGCCCGAATTCGTGTATTGTGCCGGCTAGCTTTTCGGCTTCAACCTCCTCGCCAATCAATCAGGTGAACTGATGCTGCAACAAAGGAGTGCTTCCGTTGCCAACAAAGCCGAACTAGCAAAAGTTTCAAACGAGTCAAAGCTGAAAAACTTCCGTATTTGCTCGCGCAGGTAGCGCTACAAAAAGGTTTCAAACTGAATTTTGATTTCAGCAGATTAGGCGGTCCCGTCCTTCTTTTTCATGTGATTCGAAGCAAACCCTGGTTCTCAAGACCCGCCTGCTAAGTCACTTGGAAATGATCATATAGATAGGATGGTTCTCAAGACCTGCCTGCTCAGTCACTCGGAAATGATCATATAAATAGAATGTGTGTGCTCGGAAATGATCATATAGATAGAATGTGCGCGTGTGTGTGTATTTATAGAAATGAATGTATATGCGTGTATATGAGCATCTGTGTTGCTGTCACCCCCCAAAAAAAACATCTGTGTTGCTGTGTTTCTTGAGAGAAAAGGCTTGGAATCAGGATCGCGGATTCACGCTGCGCCGCCGCGCAAAACCGTGTCTAAGACAGACTGCAGGGTGAGAAGAGGATCCGCCGCCGGACTCGGGTCCGAGTGGGACTCACATCCGACCGTGCATATTATACCGTGCCCAGCACAGCAGCCACATCCAGACTCCGCAGGCGAGGCAAGCAGCTGGTCTCCCGATCGGCGCGACCCGGCCTATTCCTTCCTTATATATACGCGCAAACTAGGGCTCGCTCTATCGCCACGCACGCTCTGCACGCCGGCCGCCACACCACACATGACCTCCATCGCCATGTCGGGAGATCCGCTCGCGCACCACCGCCCGAGCTTTCTCGTCGAGGAGGAGGAAGCGGCCGGTGAGGAGGAGCACTACGTCTCGGACTCCGACGACGACGACGACGTCGACCGCTTCGTGTTCCTCGCGCGCCAGCCCGCGCCGGCCGAAGCGGGCGGCCATGACGGTCATCAAGGCGCGATGCCGCCGCGCGGGGGAGGCGGCGGCGGCGGCGAGCGGAAGAGGCGTCTCCGGGCGATGCTACTGGCCGACGACCCTCCCGCGGCGGCCAAGGACGCTCGCCTTGGCCTGGCGGCGCCGCGCGTCGCCTCCTCGACCGGGGAGGTGTCTGGGAACGAGGAGAGTTCCCCGGAACGGGGCGATCTTTCTGATCTGGGGAAGAAGAAGAAGAAGAAGCGTCGCGGTCACGGCGTGGAGCCGCAGGTGCAGCGCGCGGTGCATGGCAAGGGGAGTAGCCTGGGGCCGCAGCATCGGGACGTGACGGCAGAGCAGAAGACGACGACGGTGGCGGCGGCGGCGGCGGCGGCAGCGGGAGCTCCCAGGCGCTTCCTGTGCAACATGTGCGGGAGATGCTTCGGCAGCCACCAGGCGCTCGGCGGGCACGTGCACCTCGGCCACCGGAAGAAGGCCAAGGACGCGATCGCCGCGGCAGCAGGCCATGAGGACGTTGCTGGCGGTGGCAATGGTGACCGCGGCGTGAGGCTGGCCACGGTGGGCCAACAGGCTGCCGACGGCAATGCCGCTCACGGCGAGGACAAGGCCGCGGCTGGGAACAAGACGGTGGACTTTGCAGCACATCATCAGGATGCCGCCGACACCAGAAGCTTCCTCGGGCGCAATGTGGGCAGCATCAACCAGGAGATGTTCGCCGGCGCAGCGAACCGCGTCGGCGATGAAGTTGTCGAGGAGGTCGGCGGCAATGGCAGCTTGACGGTCGCTGTTGGAAGGTCCCATGGCAAAGTACACAGGTGCGAGGTGTGCGGCAAGGAGTGCCTCTCAGGGCAGGCGCTCGGCGGGCACATGAGGAAGCACCGGAAGCAGTCACCGGCCGACGGCGGCGGCAAGGAGCGGCGGAGATCGCCGGAGCTGGACTGGATACCCACTCAGAGAGCAGCGGTGATCACAGGGGGACAACCTCAGCGAGAGCGCGAATTGGGTTGGATTTGATCGGTGTAGTCTAGGAAAGAAGAATCTTCATCTTGCAAATTGTAATGGATAATTGTGTTGCGAGATTTTGTGTCATTTTAGTTAGTTACTCTGTTATACTACCTGAAATCATATTTTAACTTGAGATGGAAAATGGGAGAAATAAGGTACCTCCGTCCAAAAAAGCTTGCCTTACATTTATCTAGATAAATATGTACCTAACACTAAAACGTGTTTATCATCAAGCTCAAGGATGCAGCAAAATATCGTATCAACAGAAACTTGCTATTTTGATCAGACGAATTTCACACTTATCGATGTTTGATCATTCACAAATGTAACAGGCAGTGAAGAGAGAATTCCACACTTATCGATGTTTGATCATTCACAAATGTAACAGGCAGTGAAGAGAAAGACCACATCATGGAACAAGAGTTTGATCATTCACACTGTACAGTGATGGGAATTTGTATACTTTATCCACCTACCAAAATGAACGACGAACATACGCTATCTCAAAACTGTCATCTCTTCTTCTATAGGGAGGTGTACATTCAAGGAAGATCTAAGATCAATCATGGTTGACATGCCGAATAATGCATAAAAAACAAGGCAATGTTACGCCAAATGCCGTATATTTCTCTCATGGAACTTAGATGCCAATTTCGCATTTACACTAGTCAGAAAACCGTCGATATGCCGAGCTGCTTTTACACAGCCAGTATCCTCCTGGGTTGTTGATAATGCAACCACAGCTTCATTCCAAATAGTTGAAGTTCATTCAAAAGCTCCTCCAGCCATATTATAAATCTATATAGAAAGAACCTCTTCTCCATCCTTTTAGCTTCAAACACAGCTTCAGAAGATACTCGTGCAATGATCTCAAATGATTCCGGGGTAGACCCTCCAACCTTCAAATCAGTTCACTGTTAATGGGTGCCGAAGACCAAATAATAATAAACCAACAATCTCATGTACTCCCTCCATCATGAGTAGTCTCAAAGATGTGACTTCGTTACTCATTTATTTATTTATTGATAGATTAGTAAGAGGAACAAAGAAATTGCAGAACTATGAAATTAACCATGATAGATTTTTCCAAGACTGAGCCAAGATTGAATTAACCCATGATATGATGTCACATCGAGCTTTTGTAGAAATGAACAACAAATACAAAGATGGATTTATGAAAGTGAGGTTATAAAAGAAAGAACACCTTGAGTAAAGCTATCGTGGAGATCTTATTACTCCTAAGCCAGTCAGTCTAACAACTATGACAAAATTCCATAGTTATATTGCATACTTCCTATGATATATCGAATATATATCGAATATATTACAGAACAACTTCTAACTCTGGATCATCTAAGACTTCCATTTCACTTACCAGGGCATGATTGACTGCACGTAAACAGTCATTTGTCTTGAGCATCAGCAAGATTACCCTTGGTAGTCTCCTGAGGAGCTCCGAGATTTGTGGGAAATACAAGGAAGCATACATCTGTGACCAAGAAGTAACAACCAGGTAAGAGTGGACAATCATCAAGGACCTTGAGGTTCAAGGCAATCCGAAAATAGGCTAATTATGTAAAACTTGACTGTCAAAAGGCACAATGCCCAGTCAAATATGAACTTATGAAAAAAACGACAACAGTAGAACATCTTCAATACAAAAGGGGGAATATGAATCGATTTTTAAAAACATGGTACATGTGGGAAATAGGTTTGAAAGCATTCCTAGTTCAGATATTACATTTTACCGTTTTCCTACTGTAGGAAAAATCAAAGTTTAGAGCCCTGGTATTTGTTGAAACAAGTAAGACAAAGCACATCACGAGCAATAAGTAAATTTTCTTCTACGTGTTATGACATGGTAAATTACAGTGTGATGACATGCTAATATTAATAAGTGCTCATGGATTACTGAACGTTGCTAATTTGCACTGGTTTATGCAGCACCTAGGGTGTGCAATAAGAACAAAATAACACATAAAACAATCACCTGCATTTCAGAACGATCGGTAGTATTCCCATCCAGCACAAGATGACCAAAAGATGGGTCAATGACACTTTTCCATGGCCTCATTGTGAGAACCCCAGCAAAAAGTGCATGAAGATCCTCCCCAGCACCTAGTTTGATACTGTACTCCTTAATTCCATTCTCATCGGCGCGAATAAGAGCCTACATTGAACAAATGTGGTAGAAGTATTAAAGTACTGAGTACCGAAACGTAATCAGAAAAGAAGCTGTAATAGGATTCTCACCTTCCAAAGAGAAGCATAGTTTATCCTTGTAGCGTGATCAAGTTCTTTGTAAAGACCATGGTCAAGAAGAACCAGTTGTGGCCGTTTCGTTCCTAACACTCCAGCAAAATATTCAGTCAGATCACTCTGTTATACGAATGTGCCACCACATAGAAAACACAGTAAACTGATCATTCCAACAAATATAGGCCACCATCTAATCAACGTTTTCATAAATTCACACATCTCACTTCCCCCGTCTCACATAACAAGAAGCATCTCATTGTACTGATGATCATGATGAAGCTACCTACTCCCTACCACTCTCGTCATCAAACTTAATGACAAATAATCAATATTATGCACTATTCAATTTGTTCATTGAGTGTAGCATAGTTACTAATGGACAGGAGATAACCTCTGATGCAGTTAAGAAAAGCTAGCAATATATTGGATAACTTGTTGGATTATTTTGTGATACTAGTAAGTTAACTCACCAAACCATTTCTTACTGTCTTGTGGCAAGGGTCGGATCATCATATTGGCAGCGTGGGGATCACAATGAACGAAACCATGCTTGAAAATCATTTCCGCAAATGCTTTATTCACCTACAAAACTGTGAAGTGAGTATCCATACACAGCTCATTAGCACATTCGTTTTCAAATAACTGTACTGTGACAACTTACTAGGTTTGAAACATCAACAGGGCGAATTCCGAGGTCTTTAATGCCTTTGACATCAGTTACCTCCTTGGCATCAATGTACTCCATAGTAAGAATTCTTGACGTGCTGAGGTTCCAATAAACCTTGGGGGTGTATATGCTATTCGCAATGTGAGGAGACAACTTTCTGAAGTTAACCAGACATCTTTCACTGTTCTGAGCTTCACATAAAAAATCTAATTCCTGAAAACATGAAAGAGGTCAATGCAGCCTCCAGATTATGTAACCTGTTCCTTTGCATTTCACTAAAAAGGACGGCATTCAAGTGAGATAAATATATCATCTAGTGCACAATATTCAATAGCAAGATAGGGATCCAAAAGGAGGCGATCATGGGCACAAAATAGACAAATATTTACAACATGACAAACCATAGAAAAAGGTTAATGCATTTTCCAGGGAACGAAAAGCAATATAATGGATATTAAAATCCAAGAACCAATGGCAAGGACGTAAATAATTTAACAATATCAAAGTGGTACCTTAGGCGCACTTTCCCGAATTTCATCAACTAACCACCTGCATGGACCAATTTTAGTGGTATTAATGTAAAATGCCTCAGCATGGAAATCAGCATTATTATCGCACAATTTACAGTTGCATCAACATAATATGAACACTACATGTGAATCTTACATTCCTAATGAATAGCTAGAGTATAAAAACATGCAAATGGATTACAGGTTGGATTAAGGGTAAACATACAGTAGTTGTTCTCATTTATGCTAAATGAGGATTTTCATGTCACATGTTCATGTGCATTTGAAGTTACACAATCATAATAGAAAGGTGACTGTCAACGAATAGAATCTTTTAGGAACTGCATTTGCAGAGTCAACCACAAATATGAAGGAATTTAAAACATTTCTTTAAAGGAAAGCATCAAAAATGTACTTCTAATTCCTAACCATAACAAGCAAGCTGAAATATAAATTTAGGTACTTCTAATTCCACAAATTGAGCTGTTATGCCAGGTATACACTTGAGAATGATTCCCATGTGTAATTAACAAGAAGGAAATGTCAATATCGGGGTTGACCTAGCTATTGATTTGAGAGAACATGTCTCTGTCATAACTAATCCTAAATATCAGCATAAGCCTATAAGCTTTCGAGGTGGTGTGTTAAAAAAAGAGAGAAAACAAGGTAATAAACAAAGAGCGATTGCTCCCATTGACTGGTTATACCTGTAGTCAAATGTAGGGAAAACGTAATGAAGAGCATTCACTACTAAATCCACAGTGGCGATATCTACTACAGAAGTATCTATCAAGTGGTCGTGCTGAACCTGTAAGTCAAGACAATGGTCAGAAAAGTGAAAGATAACAGCAAAGCTGGTTAAGTCTGAACTCTGTGTCATAATTTCAGAGTTCAAACTTAACATAAGCAAGTGAACTCAAGATGAACTGCGGTCTTTTCTTATATAAACAACAACCTTAACAGCGACTTTTTTCCCATCATGTGTTGTGGCGGCATGGACTTGCGCAAGGGAAGCACTTGCAAGCGGGACAGGGTCGAATTCTGCAAAAACCTACACCACCAAGAACAGGGGGAAGACAAAATTTGTGTCAGAGCTTCTTCTGAACTAAAAACAAGCTGGACATAAATCCATGTTCTGATTCAAGGTGAATACACAGTTGGCCACGCTCATTCCGATTGTGTGGTTGTGCTAGTCAATACAGCAGCTAAGTTCCTCCAGCAGGATGTAGGAAAATGCAGTGATTGAATGAAGGAACTAACAGTTTCTGGCAATTCTCCAATCTCTTTCTTGAAGACCCCGCGGACGTCCTCGTATGAGGAGACTGGGCACCTCTTCAGCATCGACTCCCTCATCGTCTGCACATACTCCTGCGGCAGGACATACTCCTGAAAAAAGCAAGCAGCTGATCCTCAGCGACAAAATCACGAAATCTTACAAAGCAAACAGATAAATGAACCCAAAGCGAATTCAGGCGTGTCGGCGCAGGGTTAGGAATTCCCCGTTTCCGCACCAGCTGCGCGATGTGCTGGCCGAGCTTGATGTAGATGCCGCCGTTGCGGAAGCAGAGCTCCTGGAGGCGGTTGGCGGAGCGGAGGTGGGCGTCGTGCTTGGCGCTCAGCCAGGCGGGGGAGTCCGGCTGGAGGCCCCAGAGGGAGTACTGGTAGTCGAAGGCGATGGTGGCGGCGGCGACGGAGTCGCGGAGGAGGCGCGGGGGCAGGTGCCGGCAGATCTTGAGGGTCCTGGCGGGGTCCTCGGAGGTGGCGACGGCGTGGGCGCCGGCGCCCGCGCCCAGCGCCAGCGCCGCCGTCGCGGCCCGCCGCCACATGGCCGCACCGCGGGGTTGCTTGGCGTGCGGTGCGGCGCCGCTCTTCTCCTCCTCTCCGCGCTGGTCTTTTTTTTTTTCCTTTCTTCCGCCGCAAGATGATGCGGGCGGTGGTCCGATGGAATTCGTATGCGTTCGCGCGATCCGCCCGTTTATATCGACGTCACCCTCGATTCCGTCGGTGTCCGTTTTCTCTTTAAAATTTAAATATTCTCGAACCAAGATTTGAAATTTTTACATCCCGGCCCTTTTTGTTTTAGTGCTTTTATATCTAAGCATCTCCAACAGATGATGTATTGAAATTTAGTGCCTGGAAATGGTTTTAGGTGAAAAGAGAGAAGATTTTTGGACACCAGAAAAGCTTTTGCTTTTCCAGATGCCCTAAAACGGGCACCCTAAATATTTGAAAGCAATTGAAACATGAGATCTGGCTGTGGGGAGGCGGGGAAGCGGATCTCGCCATTGCCGGTCGCTGACCTCAATTTTGACCAGTAAAGCTCGTCGGAGGCCGATGAAAGACCGGTTAGGCGGTGGGGTAAAGGGGCGAGGCGGGTGTGACCAACTCCGACGGTGCCACGCCACCCGAGCGCCGAGAGCACCGAGTCATCGTGATGTATTTGTGGCGACCACCAATTGACATCCACACGCGACGGGGTTGCGACAGGGCGGGGAACGATCGGGTTCGATATAATCGGGGGGGGGGGGTGTCCTGAGCTTCATCGACGGTCGTGGGGGTCACGGTGGACATCCCAAGCGGTGGGAATGAGTGGCGTGGGGCGGCGGGGCTGGGGCCAACCGAGAGAATAGCGAAGACAACATGCGGCAGAGGATCGGCTAGAGTTGTAGTGGAGTGGTGACGTTCTCGGCTAGAAAGTTTCATCGCGTGTGTTTGGGATCCCATCGCACCATTTTAGTTTTATTAGCGCAACTGCTAGAGGTGTTGCAAATATGCAACGCTTGTAGCAAAAATTAGGGCGACTGTAAGTCTTTTTGGCACCATATAGGTGTAGGGGGTCTACTTAAGCTTTTCTTTTTGCCCAAAGTGGCACAAATAAAAATCTTTTGGCAACACGGCAATTTTATGAGATGCTTTAAAAGATGGCTGAGTTTTGACGCCGGTTCATCAAGCCTATCATAATCCTCTTCCTTTGCTCGGGTTTGGGACCGACTATGTTGAGACAACATAGGCGAAGTTAGTATGTTTGTATTGCACATATAAAAATTTCTTATAGGTACCAAGTCTTGTAATTTCAATGATTTGATATGCAACGGTGAGATGGTTATTTGCATTTTATACTTACTCTTGCTATAAAAACGTCATATACTAAGTTTCAAAGGGAGTACCAGATAGAGATCAAGTTTTTTACAGTGCACATGCATTGACCACGAGTTAGGGCTGAAGGCGGCAGAGGAAGGAAGTCGGCAATGAAATTCAATACTGGACATTCATATTTGAGAAAACACCTAAATGGTGAAGCATAAGCAGCAGCAAGCGGTCCAATAGAGTAAGTGAAGTGGAATGAAGTAGCACCACACTCCATGAACACCGCATTCAATAATTATTTTGATTGAAATACAAGGGTAAAGAGCAAAAAAATGAGAATCACCGGGGGAAGGAGTCCTTCCACCTGAATATATTGCTCAAAAAGTGGCCAAAGCTAAGAGTCACACCTTGCGCTTTGGCTAAACAAGTTGGCCCTATTTATGAGGGAAACTAGGCCGAAAACCGTACAAAGTAGCAAGGGCAAAAGAAGAAGAGAAAAAATAAATGGACGCCCAGAACAAGGCATGCCTAACTAGCTGAAGGACAGTGTCCCTCCTTGGAGGCATCGTCTCATAATGCTCAAATACCTTGCCTACCCTGTTTGCTCTCCGGAAAAAACCCACGATCCAGCTTCTGGATCGGACGACGGCGTCTATCTTGGAGATGTTGATCCTAGTTGTTTACTTGAGGTCCCAGGTGGTGTTTGGTCGGTATGAGGACTGTGGTTGTAGGTTGGTGCCGCGTGGCTGGTGGTGGTGGTGGTGCGGCCGGCTTGGGGGCGGTGGCGGTGGTGGTGCGGACGGCTTGGGGGCAGTGGCGGTTGTTCGGTGGTGTTCTGTGGGGTTTGGCAACGATGCCTTTGGTGCTGTAGGGCAGCCATCCGTTTCCCCTCTTGAAGGTTCACTCTTGTTGTTGTGGATACTCAAGACCTTCCCATGGATGTCGTTGTGTTGCGGCGAGCTTCGTGCTCTTGGTGATGTATCGGTTCATCTTTGCTCTTTGATGGAGCAAGATGTCTCCCCAACTTGCTAATCGTTTCAAATTTTTGTGGCGGAGCTCCCAATCAAGGATCATATCTAGTTGCACTCGTTGGTTGTGGACGCTCTTGAGTTGTGTCATGGCTCGGTGGGTATATACGCTAGTGCAGTGCGTTAGGCTACTTGTAAAGAGAAAATATAAAGAATAACAAGGGGCAATCAAATTGGACATGCTAAAACCCTAGTGGCACCGTGGCCTGTGAATTACGTACACACATTACAGTGGCGGGGCTAGACAAAGAAGAGCATTGCTACACAGACGACGATTGCAGCCGATACATGCACGACATGGCTCCTCGCACCATCCGTTGGCAATTCTGAACAGCCGTACGCCCTTGGATTAACCATCGTGCAGGTATCGTTCAGCCAAAAATCGTCCGTGAAGTAGTTCCGGACAAAGAATGCTGGATGGGGGAAAGGAAAATACAAAGACTATACTTTTTCTAATTAAGCGCCTCCCAAAAAAATTCTTCAGACATTTTCTTAAGATTTGGGGGTGGGGGCATGGCCCTGCAGCACTACATGTATCTCCGCCAGTGCACATTAGTTTGTGACCAATTGCTACTTGTTGACTAGGTAAAATAAATTGTAACTTTTAGCCACTTTAAATTACTCGTAATTTAACTTAATTACTATTTTACATTAGATAGACATGAAATAAGCATTCATCCCTTTTATAGATAAAGGCACAACTGACCGAACGATACATGGTATTGAGAAAATCCTCACAAAATGATCAAACAAAATACACAACAAAACTAGCCGAGAATGATAAAGAACGCACACACAGACACCACTAAACGCCCCAAGCAAGCCGCCTAGAAGAAGCACAGGAGACCCATCGCCATGCACAAGAGGCCCCCCACTCACCAACGACGTCATCAAGAGGGACACAACGCAAAAGCGCTGCCACCGCATCAGCCGAAGCGGGCGAAGATTTTTACTAAGTGTCCAGAAAGAGTAAAATCGCATAGCTTCTAACGTTCCACACGACATCTCTAGCAACAAATGTCAAGGACATAAGTGCAAACAAGGTCTCTTTTCCAATATAAGGAAACATTCGATAGTATTTTTCTTCCCATTTGAACAAACTAGCAAAAGAGATCATGCGTTGCAACGAGAGGAACAAATACCACACTCTTCTAACCCAATAACCATGAATCAAGACCACAATAGGTCTCGTCCTTTCTTTTAACACATGGCATCCAATCGCCGAAGGTGGCCTCAGTGATCACACAATCACAACGTGTTTGATTGTTGTCAATCCTAAGACCTCTCTCTCTCTCTCTCTCTCTCTCTCTCTCTCTCTCTCTCTCTCTCTCTCTCTCTCTCTCTCTCTCTCTCGGCATAAGATGAGAAATCCGTTTCTTTTTCCCGCGAGGTTTTAGCAAGGCGTGCATGTGTGGTAATAGATGTGGTTTCTTTCGTCTCCAATCCTAGTTTTGCTAAGGTGTTCATTTGTAATCCTGATTGGCATCGGTATAAAAGAAAAACGGATCATGCGCTATTGATTAAGTTGCACCCCAAATATCATTCTTTTTAAATGATTAATGAGTAAAATGACATCATATTCAAATTCTACACATTTCTCTAATCAAATTTCATATATAACATGTTAAATTAGGAGTTGGGGTTTAAAAGATATGGATATTTTTAAAAAGCATTTGATATGTACGGTGGGTTGATTAACCCAATTATCAGGGGCTTCCTACAAAAGCGAAAATCGGACTTAAAACCGACATGAGAGTGATTACTAGAAACATCAGGGGTTTTCTGTAAAAGCAAAAAATCTGACTTAAAACTGAACTGCAAGTTGATTACCAGAAATATCAGACGGTTTTCTACAAAATAGCATGACGAACCACAATATCTATTTTATTTTATTAGTAGGTAAATATAAATGTGGTGTTCTGTATTTTGTTCGTATTTGATACCATCAAAGCAAATGACAAACTCTAGGAGCTTAATTAACAATGTTGAGTAATGCAAAATGTACGTAAGCAAGTCGGTCACCCATGCAAAATGTATGTAAGCAAGTCTGTCACCTATTTCACTCTTCTTTCGCGAGAATACATACGCACCACTAAATTTTGCTGGCTAATCATGTCTTAAGGCATAAAAAATACATACATCAGATGAAACTTAAACATATTTCTTGGAATCACATCGGTATCTCAGCCGCACATAAATAGGGGTGCTGCACCTAATTACGCGCGCAAGTTTGTCACTAGTACTACTAGTACTTTTCTTGTTTCGCGCGGATAACTCCAATTTATTCATCTGGCAAGACGTATTCTAGTCTGGACATGAAAATACCAACGCCAAAGCAAAAAAAAATTGAACACCCGAAGCATTGTTGCTGACCAGCGCCTTGACGTGTTACAGGCGTCGCACACATGGCGCGCAACGCACCCCCACACACTGCGGTAGTGTAGAACAAACTATAGTAGAGTTGTAAAAAAATTGGGTTGCCAAAAATGCTATGGAGACAGTCGCCAACAAATATAATATGGATACTGAAATGATCGACCGCAAAGACAAAATCATTACAAAACATCTTGCACAAAATTTCCTCTAAGTAGGGCCCACCTATTGCATGACATCATTCGTTGATTATATATGTTGCCATTCTCTAGTCGTATTGTCATCGATTCACCAAAATGATGAAGATTGAAAGTGCATTGTTTCCCCAATGGTGCTTTGGTGTTGATGACAATGGGATTAACGAGGACTAATGTCGTTTATCAAGTTTATGTTATGGACACATCTCGGTGATCGTCTACGGACGTGATTGAGCCCTTATTTCAAAAAGAAAAAAAACATTGATTTTTCGAAGACTCGAAGATTTTTCGGTTTTATTTGAGCCAAAGTACCACCACACTATTAAGAGGGGTTGTGGTGTTTGAAGAAGTTAGGGATCAGGCTATCATGTACATACAACCACCCCACTGTGCAAGTTCTCTCAAAGGGTAAAACGCTAGACCCGCATGTCCCTCGATTGGATGGAAATTTTCTGTACATTTTGGTCCCCGGACACTCGAACCTCCAGGCCCCTGGGGTCCCCAAGGACTCCACCGCGCTTGTCTCTTGGATGGATTGGGTCCCCGAAGTAGGGATATTCTCTCTAGTATGTCGGCTCCTTGAGGTTCCAAGCCCCGGCTCCCCGTAGTAGTGTGTGTGCTGGCGCTCAGACTAGTGTAAGTACCCATGCCCTTTACTCTGATTCCCTTGTAGGGCAACAACTACATTGGCTCTTCTTTCTCTCAACTTTAACCCAGACTTGAGATTGGTCCACCAATCTGAAATTCTAAAATCTCAATTCCTCCCAATCCCTCCACCCAAACTGATTTGTGATTCCCCAACTCATTCATCATCAAACTTGTTACCCTTGGATATTTGGGCTCCTATATGTTAGGAGTCAAGGCCCAGAAGCTTCCTTGTTTGTGATGTGCTCCGAAAAGTTTGTAAAGGTTCGGGTGGTCGCCTTCAAGTCCAACCCCGAGTGATTTGAGGCTCATCTGTTGGCGGTGGCTCAAAGGGAGAATAAGGTGAGCCTCTTTGGTGGTTCGGAACTTTGGCTTCCGCGCCTCTCCAACGGGTGTTAGAACTCCGCAAAGAGTGTGAACTTCCAGATAAAATCTACGTTCTTGGCTCACTGGTGGTTTATCCGTCCCCGCACCTATAGTTGCTTTGTGTGTGTTTTCGCTTGCTAATTAGTTTGTTTCCTTGCATACCTTGTTTCTTGCTTATCATATAGGTTGTTCTTACTATAGATTGCATTTTCTAGAGAGCCTACTTGGTCTGCACCAGCCTCCAATTTTGGAAGTTAAGCTAAAATTTGAAGTCTCCTACTCACTCCCCCTCTAGTTGACCTCTCGATCCTTTCAACGGGTGGAGACGCGTGACCCATGCCGCCGTGGTGCGTCTTTAGGCTAGCTAGCTACCAGTCGGATCTGTAGCAAGCTAGTCTCTAGATCGATCCATAGCAAGCTAGTCTCTAGATCAATCCGTAGCAAGCTAGCTGCCAAATGTGTCATTAGGCTAGCTAGACGCTCAACACGGCGATGCGAAAGAGATGAGGAACATGCAAGAGAGAGACGGGAGGCTGGAGAGAGGCGGCGACGGCGTTGGGGATGAGAGAGAGAGAGAGAGAGAGAGAGAGAGAGAGAGAGAGATCCGACGGCCATGAGGCGCGATCCATGGGAAGCTTGTGTTGGCCAATCAAAATGCAACATCTTTGTCAAGTGTAAACAGAGACACCCGACAAACAATCTTTATCGAGTGTAAATAGCATGACACCCGGCAAGCATTTTTCCTTTTTCTTATTACTTTTTTTCATTGCTAAATTTTTTCTAGCAGGGGCTCCGCAGTTCGCATCCCTGGATACAATTCCTTCAAGATAGTGGTGTCGGTGTTGGAAATATGCCCTAGAGGCAATAATAAAAGTATTATTATATTTCCTTGTTCATGATAATTGTCTTTTATTCATGCTATAACTGTATTATCCGGAAATCGTAATACACGTGTGAATACATAGACCACAATATGTCCCTAGTGAGCCTCTAGTTGACTAGCTCGTTGTGATCAACAGATAGTCATGGTTTCCTGGCTATGGACATTGGATGTCGTTGATAACGGGATCACATCATTAGGAGAATGATGTGATGGACAAGACCCAATCCTAAGCATAGCACAAAGATCGTGTAGTTCATTTGCTAGAGCTTTTCCAATGTCAAGTATCTCTTCCTTAGACCATGAGATCGTGTAACTCCGGATACCGTAGGAGTGCTTTGGGTGTATCAAACGTCACAACGTGGCGGGTGACTATAAAGGTGCACTACGGTATCTCCGAAAGTGTCATTGGGTTGACACGGATCGAGATCGGGATTTGTCACTCCGTGTAAATGGAGAGGTATCTCTGGGCCCACTCGGTAGGACATCATCATAATGTGCACAATGTGATTAAGGGGTTGATCACGGGATGATGTGTTGCGGAACGAGTAAAGAGACTTGCCGTAACGAGATTGAACAAGGTATCGGTATACCGACGATCGAATCTCGGGCAAGTAAAATACCGCTAGACAAAGGGAATTGTATACGGATCGATTGAGTCCTTGACATCGTGGTTCATCCGATGAGATCATCGTGGAACATGTGGAGCCAACATGGGTATCCAGATCCCGCTGTTGGTTATTGACCGGAGAACGTCTCGGTCATGTCTACATGTCTCCCGAACCCGTAGGGTCTACACACTTAAGGTTCGATGGCGCTAGGGTTATAAAGGAAGCTAGTATGTGGTTACGAATGTTGTTCGAGTCCGGATGAGATCCCGGACGTCACGAGGAGTTCGGAATGGTCCGGAGGTAAAGATTTATATATGGGAAGTCTGTTTTGGTCACCGGAAAAGTTTGGGTTTTATCGATAGCGTCTGGGACCACCGGAGGGTCCTGGGTCCACCAAGTGGGGCCACCTACCCCAGAGGGCTGCATGGGCCATGTGTGGGAGGGAACCAGCCCTGTGGGCTGGTGCGCCCCACAAGGGGCCCAAGCGCGGGGAGGGTGGGAGGGCAAACCCTAGGCGCGATGGGCCCTAAGGCCCATGCTCCTGCGCCTCCCTCTCCTCCCTCCTGCCGCCACCCAGTTGGATCTGAGGCTGGCCGCACCCCTTGGGGTGGGAAACCCTAAAGGGGCGCAGCCCCTCTCCCCTATATATAGTGAGGCATAGGGCTGCCCAGAGAACACACAGAATACACGTGATTCGGTCTCGCCTTTGGTTGCAGCCCTCTCCTCTCTCCCAAGTACTCCTCCTCTCCCGTGGTGCTTAGCGAAGCCTGCTGGATTGCCACACTCCTCCATCACCACCACGCCGTTGTGCTGCTGCTGGAGGAGTCTTCCTCAACCTCTCCCTCTCTCCTTGCTGGATCAAGGCGGGGAGACGCCACCGGCTGTATGTGTGTTGAGCGCGGAGGTGCCGTCCGTTCGCACTTGGATCATCGGTGATTTGAATCACGACGCAGTAATGACTCCATCAACCCGTTCACTTGAACGCTTCCGCTCAGCGATCTACAAGGGTATGTAGATGCACTCTCTTTCTACTCGTTGCTGGTCTCTCCATAGATAGATCTTGGTGACACGTAGGAAAATTTTTGAATTTCTCTCCACGCCCCAACAGTGGCATCATGAGCTAGGTCTATTGCGTAGATTCTTTGCACGAGTAGAACACAAAGTAGTTGTGGGCGTTGATGTTTCTCAATATGCTTACCGTTACTAGTCCAATCTTGTTTCGACGGTATTGTGGGATGAAGCGGCCCGGACCGACCTTACACGTACACTTACGTGAGACAGGTTCCACCGATTGACATGCACTTCGTGCATAAGGTGGCTAGCGGTGCCGCCTCTCCACTTTAGTCGGAACGGATTCGATGAAAAGGGTCCTTATGAAGGGTAAATAGCAATTGGCATATCACGTTGTGGTTTTTGCGTAGGTAAGAAACGTTCTTGCTAGAAACCCATAGCAGCCACGTAAAACATGCAACAACAATTAGAGGACGTCTAACTTGTTTTTGCAGGGTATGCTATGTGATGTGATATGGCCAAAAGAATGTGATGAATGATATGGGATGTATGAGATTGATCATGTTCTTGTAATAGGAATCACGACTTGCATGTCGATGAGTATGACAACCGCGGAGCCATAGGAGTTGTCTTTATTTATTGTATGACCTGCGTGTCATTGAACAACGCCATGTAATTACTTTACTTTATTGCTAACCGGTAGCCATAGTAGTAGAAGTAATAAGTTGGCGAGACGACTTCATGGAGACACGATGATGGAGATCATGATGATGGAGATCATGGTGTCATGCCGGTGACGATGATGATCATGGAGCCCCGAAGATGGACATCAAAAGGAGCAAAATGATATTGGCCATATCATGTCACTATTTGATTGCATGTGATGTTTATCATGTTTATGCATCTTGTTTACTTAGGACGACGGTAGTAAATAAGATGATCCCTTACAAAATTTCAAGAAGTGTTCTCCCCGACCGCACCGTTGCTACAGTTCGTCGCTTCTAAGCACCACGTGATGATCGGGTGTGATGGATTCTTACGTTCACATACAACGGGTGTAAGACAGTTTTACACAGCGAAAACACTTGGGGTTAACTTGACGAGCCTAGCATGTGCAGACATGGCCTCGGAACACGGAGACCGAAAGGTCGAGCATGAGTCGTATGGAAGATACGATCAACATGAAGATGTTCACCGATGAGACTAGTCCGTCTCACGTGATGATCGGACACGGCCTAGTTGACTCGGATCATGTAATCACTTAGATGACCAGAGGGATGTCTATCTGAGTGGGAGTTCATAAGATGAACTTAATTATCCTGAACATAGTCAAAAGATCTTTGCAAATTATGTCGTGGCTCGCGCTTTAGTTCCACTGTTTAGATATGTTCCTAGAGAAAATATAGTTGAAAGTTGACAATGGCGATTATGCGGACGATGAAAGCTTATGTCCTTAATGCACCGCTCAGTGTGCTGAACCCCAAACGTCGTTTGTGGATGTTGCGAACATCGGACATACACGTTTTGATAACTACGTGATAGTTCAGTTAAATGGTTTAGAGTTGAGGCACCAAAGACGTTTTCGAAACGTCACGGAACATATGAGATGTTTCGAGGGCTGAAATTGAGATTTCAGGCTCGTGCCCACGTCAAGAGGTATGAGACCTCCGACGATTTTCTTAGCCTGCAAACTAAGGGAGAAAAGCTCAATCGTTGAGCTTGTGCTCATATTGTCTGAGTGCAACAATCACTTAAATCGAGTGGGAGTCGATCTTCCAGAGGAGATAGTGATGTTTCTCCAAAGTCATTGCCACCAAGCTGCTAGAGCTTCGTGATGAACTATAACATATCAGGGATAGATATGATGATCCTTGAGGTATTCGCGATGTTTGACACCGCGAAAGTAGAAATCAAGAAGGAGCATCAATTGTTGATGGTTGGTGAAACCACTAGTTTCAAGAAGGGCAAGGGCAAGAAGGGATACTTCATGAAACGGCAAATCAGCTGCTGCTCTAGTGAAGAAACCCAAGGTTGAACCCAAACCCGAGACTAAGTGCTTCTGTAATAAGAGGAACGAGCACTGAAGCGGAACCACCCTAGATACTTGGTAGATGAGAAGGCTGGCAATGTCGATAGAAGTATATTGGATATACATTATGTTAATGTGTACTTTACTAGTACTCCTAGTAGCACCAGGGTATTAGATACCGGTTCGGTTGCTAAGTGTTAGTAACTCGAAATAAAAGCTACGGAATAAACGGAGACTAGCTAAAGGAGAGTGACGATATGTGTTGGAAGTGTTTCCAAGGTTGATGTGATCAAGCATCGCGCTCCCTCTACCATCGAGATTTGGTGTTTGCGTTGAGCATAGACATGATTGGATTATGTCTATTGCAATACGGTTATTCATTTAAGGAGAATAATGGTTACTCTATTTATTTGAATAATACCTTCAACGGTCTTGCACCTAAAGGAATGGTTTACTGAATCTCGATCGTAGTGATACACATTTCATGCCAAAAGATATAAGATAGTAATGATAGTACCACTTACTTGTGGCACTGCCATGTAAGTCATATTGGTGTAAAACGCATGAAGAAGCTCCATGTTGATGGATGTTTGGACTCACTCATTTTTGAAAAGTTTGAGACATGCGAACCATGTCTATTGGTGTATACGCATGAAGAAACTCTATGCAGATGGATCGTTTGGACTCACTTGATTTTGAATCACTTGAGATATGCAAATCATACCACATGGGCAAGATGACTAAAAAGCCTCGTTTTTCAGTAAAATGGAACAAGATAGCAACTTGTTGGAAGTAACACATTTGATGTGCGCAATCCAATGAGTCTTTGAGGCATGCAGTGAATATCGTTATGTTATTACTTCACAGATGATTCGACTAGATGTAGAGTATATTTACTTGATGAAACACAAGTCTGAATTATTGAATGGTTCAAGTAATTTCAGAGTGAAGTTGAAGATCATCGTGACAAGAGGATGAAATGTCTATGATATGATCATAGAGATGAGTATCTGAGTTACGAGCTTTGGCACGCAATTAAGACATTGTGGAAATTGTTTTCACAATTAATACCGCCTGGAACACCATAGTTTGATGGTGTGTCCGAACATCATAGTTGCACCCTATTGGATATGGTGCGTACCATAATGTCTCTTATCGAATTACCACTATTGTTTATGGGTTAGGCATTAGAGACAACCACATTCACTTTAAATAGGGCACCACGTAATTCCGTTGAGATGACACCGTATGAACTATGGTTTAGAGAAACCTAAGTGTCATTTCTTAAAGGTTTGGGGCTGCAACGCTTATATGAAAAAGTTTCAGGTTGATAAGCTCGAACCCAAAGCGGATAAAATGCATCTTCATAGGACACCCAAAACAGTTGGGAATACCTCCTAATTCAGATCCGAAAGCAATAGGGATTGTTTCTTGAATCGGGTCCTTTCTCGAGGAAAAGTTTGTCTCGAAAAGTTGAGTGGGAGGATGGTGGACACTTGATATGGTTATTGAACCGTCACTACAACTAGTGTGTAGCAGGCACGTGAAGTTGTTCTGTGGCACCTACACCAATTGAAGTAGAAGCTTATGATAGTGATCATGAAACTTCGGATCAAGTCACTACCGTCCCTCGTAGGGTGACAAGGATGCATACTACTTTAGAGTGGTACAGTAATCCTGTCTTGAAGGTCATGTTGCCAGACAACAATGAACCTACGAGCTATGAAGAAGCAATGGTGGGCCCAAATTCCGACAAATGGTTAGAAGCCATGAAATCCGAGATAGGATCCATGTATCATAACAAAGCATGAACTTTGGTGGACTTGCCCGATGATCGGCAAGCCATTGAGATAAATGGATCTTTAAGAAGAAGACGGACGTGGATGGTAATATCACCGTCTATGAAGCACGACTTGTGGCGAAGAGTTTTTTTTTTCACAAGGTCAAGGAGTTGACTACGATGAGATTTTCTCATTCGTAGCGATGCTTAAGTCCGTCGGAATCATGTTAGCATTAGCTGCATTTATGAAATCTGGCAGATGGATGTCAAAACGACTTTCCTTACCAGTCTTCGTAAGGAAAGGTTGTATGTGATAAAATCAGAAAGGTTTTGTCGATCCTAAGGATGCTAAAAGGTATGCTAGCTCCAGCGATCCTTCTAAGGACTGGAGTAAGCATCTCGGAGTTGGAATATGTACTTTGATAAGATGATCAAAGATTTTGGGTTTATACAAATTTATGAGAAACTTGTATTTCCAAAGAAGTGAGTGGGAGCACTATAGAATTTCTGGTGAGTATATGTTATTGACATATTGTTGATCAGAAATGATGTAGAATTTCTGGAAAGCATATAGGGTTATTTGAAAAGTGTTTTTCAATGGAAAACCTGGATTAAGCTACTTGAGCAATAAGCATCAAGATCTATAAGATAGATCAAAATGCTTGATAGTACTTTCAAATGAGCACGTACCTTGACATGATCTTGAAGGTGTTCAAGATGGATTAGTCAAAGAAGGAGTTCTTGCCTGACATGTAAGGTATGAAGTTAAGACTTAAAGCTCGACCATGGCGAAGAGAGAGAAAGGATTAAGGTCGTCCCCTATGCTTGTATACATAGGCTCTACAAGATGCTATCTTGTGTACCGCACCGAAGTGTGCCTTGCCATGAGTCGGTCAAGGGTACAAGAATGATCCAGAATGGATCATTGGACAATGATCAAAATTGTCCTTGGAGTAAACAAGGACATGTTTCTCGATTATGGAGGTCATAAAGAGTTCGGCATAAAGGATTACGTCGATGCAAGCTTTAACACCTATCCGAGTGACTCTGAGTAGCAAACCGGATACGTATAGTGGAGCAACCATTTGGAATAGCTCCAAGTGGAGCGTGGAAGCAGCGTTTACAATATGACCTAGAAATTTGAAGCACACACGGATCTGAATGTTTCGCACCGTTGACTAAAACCTCTCTCACAAGCAAAACATGATCAAACCCCAGAACTCATTTGATGATGTTGGTCACATGGCGATGTGACCTGTCAATGTTAATCACATGGCGATGTGAACTAGATTATTGACTCTAGTGCAAGTGGGAGACTGTTGGAAATATGCCCTAGAGGCAATAATAAAAGTATTATTATATTTCCTTGTTCATGATAATTGTCTTTTATTCATGCTATAATCAGTATTATCCGGAAATCGTAATACACGTGTGAATACATAGACCACAATATGTCCCTAGTGAGCCTCTAGTTGACTAGCTCGTTGTGATCAACAGATAGTCATGGTTTCCTGACTATGGACATTGGATGTCGTTGATAACGGGATCACATCATTAGGAGAATGATGTGATGGACAAGACCCAATCCTAAGCATAGCACAAAGATCGTGTAGTTCATTTGCTAGAGCTTTTCCAATGTCAAGTATCTCTTCCTTAGACCATGAGATCGTGTAACTCCGGATACCGTAGGAGTGCTTTGGGTGTATCAAACGTCACAACGTAACTGGGTGACTATAAAGGTGCACTACGGTATCTCCGAAAGTGTCTGTTGGGTTGACACGGATCGAGATCGGGATTTGTCACTCCGTGTAAATGGAGAGGTATCTCTGGGCCACTCGGTAGGACATCATCATAATGTGCACAATGTGATTAAGGGGTTGATCACGGGATGATGTGTTGCGGAACGAGTAAAGAGACTTGCGTGCGAGATTGAACAAGGTATCGGTATACCGACGATCGAATCTCGGGCAAGTAAAATACCGCTAGACAAAGGGAATTGTATACGGATCGATTGAGTCCTTGACATCGTGGTTCATCCGATGAGATCATCGTGGAACATGTGGGAGCCAACATGGGTATCCAGATCCCGCTGTTGGTTATTGACCGAGAACGTCTCGGTCATGTCTACATGTCTCCCGAACCCGTAGGGTCTACACACTTAAGGTTCGATGGCGCTAGGGTTATAAAGGAAGCTAGTATGTGGTTACCGAATGTTGTTCGAGTCCGGATGAGATCCCGACGTCACGAGGAGTTCGGAATGGTCCGGAGGTAAAGATTTATATATGGGAAGTCTGTTTTGGTCACCGAAAAGTTTGGGTTTTATCGGTAGACGTCTGGGACCACCGGAGGGTCCTGGGTCCACCAAGTGGGGCCACCTACCCCAGAGGGCTGCATGGGCCATGTGTGGGAGGAACCAGCCCCAGGTGGGCTGGTGCGCCCCACAAGGGCCCAAGGCGCGGGGAGGGTGGGAGGGCAAACCCTAGGCGAGATGGGCCCCAAGGCCCATGCTCCTGCGCCTCCTCTCTCCTCCCTCGGCCGCCACCCCAGTTGGATCTCGAGGCTGGCCGCACCCCTGGGGTGGGAAACCCTAAAGGGGCGCAGCCCCTCTCCCCTATATATAGTGAGGCATAGGGCTGCCCAGAGAACACACAGAATACACGTGATTCGGTCTCGCCTTTGGTTGCAGCCTCTCCTCTCTCCCAAGTACTCCTCCTCTCCCGTGGTGCTTAGCGAAGCCTGCTGGATTGCCACACTCCTCCATCACCACCACGCCGTTGTGCTGCTGCTGGGAGGAGTCTTCCTCAACCTCTCCCTCTCTCCTTGCTTTGGATCAAGGCGGGGAGACGCCACCGGGCTGTATGTGTGTTGAACGCGAGGTGCCGTCCGTTCGCATCGGATCATCGGTGATTTGAATCACGACGAGTACGACTCCATCAACCCCGTTCACTTGAACGCTTCCGCTCAGCGATCTACAAGGGTATGTAGATGCACTCTCTTTCTACTCGTTGCTGGTCTCTCCATAGATAGATCTTGGTGACACGTAGGAAAATTTTTGAATTTCTGCTACGTTCCCCAACAGTCGGCCCTCGCCATCCCAAGGAAAATACCAGCAAGAGAAGGGCTTATAAATGTATTTAATGTATTAAATATCTTTAAATGCTTTAATGAATTAAATATAGCAAACGGACCAGGAAAAATGCCAAATTCTGGAACATCTGATGGTGTATGCTGAGCTAGAAAAAGTTTCAACGTCAAACGATAAGTAACCAACACTTCGCCTTCAAACCAAACTCATTTCTTCTCAAAATCGCGATTCTTCCTTAGATAGAGTTTGGTTTTCTAAGGAGTGTACATTCCAAATTTTGTGAAGCCTTCTCCAATTTTTACCACAGCCTCTAGGGATAATATAATTACACTGTGCCAAGTTTCATGTTTTCCAGGCTTCGTTCCATTTTCTAGAATTAAAAATCCAATAAGCTCCACGTTCGTGGTCGAGTCTTGGCACCTTGATGTTTGTGATTCCTTTTATTTTCTTGGATAGGGCTTGAATATGTACTCAAGAACACAAATAGGATTTTTCAACCCAATTTTGCCAACCTTTTCACGCACTTGCTGTTCAAATTTTAAGTATATTCACTCAATGCCTAGAAATACACTAGATGACTTAAATATAGAAAATGAACCCCAAGATGCCAAAGTTTGACATAAAACATGTGACGGTGCATCTTGAGTGTAGAAAAAAAAAATCAAGGCCACTGGATGAAGCAACGTTCGCTTCTCCTTCAAACCTAACTCGTTTCCTTTCGAAACCACGGTTCTTTCTTCAAGATGTTCCAGTTTCTAAGCAGTGTACGTCTTTGATATCTTCTTAATTTTTTATTGCATCCCATTGAGGTAATATAATAACACCATGCCATGTATGTTTTTCAAATTTCGTTTGCTTTTTTTAGATTGTAAAATCCAATAAGCTCCATGTTCGGGGTCGGTCTTGACACCTTGATGTTTGAGTTTCATTTTCTTTTCTTGGATAAGACCTAAACATAGACTCAAGAACACAAATATGATTTTCTTTTCAACCCAAATTTTCTATCGTCTTTTTTCATGAACTGGGTACAACCACTCTCCTAACCATCTAATCACATGTTGGTTCTCATAATGTTGTGCCCCACAGTCTAGAAGTTCAATATTGACTCATGCATAATGATTAAGAAAACGTTAGTTCATAATGATTAAGAAAACGTTAGTAATTAGCACTAGCTATCATCTTCCCGCAAAAAAAAAACACTAGCTATTATCAAGGTCATTATATATGTATTCTTGCCATGTACAACTAAGTACAATAGACTCTGGTGTACAGTAGAAAAGATGCGATCTTAGCTGTTGTTAAACGTGTTGCTACTTTCGCAAGCATAATTACGTTAGCGAACTTAGCTACTCTATCATGTAAAAGAGCTTATATTTAGACAAAGCGGTGTAACCGGAAAGATACGTAGCTTTTCATTTATGGGTGCAACACATGCATGTACACATACACGTAGACAGACACATGCAGCTCTTACTTTTTTGCTGTAAACATAGCCGAACCGCTACAATAACAGACCAACCTGCTTAAGAAGGAAAAGGAACAGAGTTCCATACGGCTCTCTTCTAGGAGAGGCATCGCCATGCATGCAGAGACCGCACGCTATTGGCTTTTTATTCTCATCACGCCTTCGCCGTCATAGCTACTAGCTAGCAAGACGTACGTAGAAGCGTGTACATACGCAGAAGCGTCCTCACATTATTATGTTATAGGTGCGCGACGCCGCAGACGTCACACCACCTCGATGATGGCTCCGGCCACCGCTTCCCAGCCGCGGAGGTGCTCGTCGTCGACGCCGTTGCTGCCGCGGATGCACTGTCGCACGCACTCCTGGTACTTGCTCCGATCTTTCCAGCCCTGACACTTCCCCTGGCAAGACAGCTGGCACTCCCTGTCGCACGGACGCCCGGCGACCTCCTCCTCTTGGCCGCGGAGGTGCTCGTCGACGGCGTCGGCTTTGCTGCCGCCCACATCGACGCTGAGGCCGCGGCGCATGCACTGTTGCACGCACTGCTCCTTCCTCGTCGGGTCCTGCCAGTGGCCACACTTGGTCTCGCAAGACGCTCTGCTCGGGTGGTGATGCTCCCGGCTGTGGCACTCGTCCACGCACTGCTTTCGCCTCGCCGGAACTTGGTGGTGTTGGCACTTGTCGTCGCACGAGTCGTTGCCCTGATCATCGACGCGCCGGCCGACCTCCTCCTCCTCCACCTCCGGGACGGCAGTGGCCACCGCCCCATCGTCCTGCTCCGCGCCTGCCGCCGCCGCAGCCAGCAGCACCCCGGCGAGCAGGAGGAAGCACCAAACCCCACCCTTGTGAATGAACCCCATTGCTGCTCACACTAGAGAGTAGAGATGGATGGCAATGGATGGGAGAACTTGGAAGGCCGGCGCCGGCCTTTATACACACACGAGCGAGATGTCTATAATTATCGTAGTAATTTACCGGGGCTGAAGCAAAGTAACTGATCACTAATCTATCCGGCCGGCAAGAGATCTCCATCGACACTTTTCTTTAAGAGAACACGAGGGGCACGCCCCTGCTGCTCTGGGTAGGAGTATATTATAGTGCCAGTGAAAAACAGACTGAGGATTTTTGGCTCCCGGGCTATGTGGAGCCTGATATTCTTAAAATTAAAAAGTTAACTTTTTTATACTATATATGTGTGTTAAATTTCATAATAAAATACGTTTTGGTGTGAGCTAGACACAGAAAAACAAATGTATTTTTATAGTGGATGGCACATGGGCTAGAAATACATGATTTATTTTAGCTCGGATAAAAATGTATCTCATCAGGAGTATACATCCATATGTATGCGTGCATTCTTTTTCTATAATATATTGAAACTTAAAACTTAGATTTTTGAATTTTCCAAAATCTGGGCTCCATGGAGCCTGGGAGCTAAAAGCAATTTCCGAGAAAAACAAGACTAACTATGTGGCAAGAGAAGGAGAAGGACATCCATATAAGCACACACACAGTCGCGTGGCGTATGTCTGGAAATATATTTTTCTTGTAGACAGAATGCCTGGTGTAGGTGCATGTAGCGCCTCGGTGGATTTTGATGATTAATGGCAAAATGGTGGAGGGAGTAATGTGTTTACTAGGTGTACATATATGAAAGTCTCTGGGGATTTCGTTTAACTGAAAGATTATGAACCCTAAAGGTGTTGAGAAAACAATGAAGTCTTCTGAATGGCTGACAAAGAATTGAAGGCCGAAGAGTAGGTCTTATTTGCTAGTATATTTACTTATTCATTGGGTCGCTAGTGCAAAATGTATTAATAGGGGGATTGGGGTGATAAGTCTCCAATATATCTATATTTTTTGTATGATCTATGTCTATTATCCATATAGTTTTTAAAGTTTAGTTGGGACTAATCTATTAGGTCCATGCCTAATGCCAGCTTCTATTTTCTTCTATTTTTAACTTTTTGGGTAAATAAAATAAATATGCCTCCATAAATTGTGAAAAATTAGCATGTCATTTCTTTTACTAGAAGAGCCATTGTGCCAGAAGGAGGCGGCCTGGGGAGGCCTTGGCGCCTAGAAGTTTAGGGCACCTGGGCCAACCAAAGCCCTCAAGTGTCCTAATTTTTTCATGGGTCTATAAAATATCTTGAAAACTCCTGTCATATTTATTGAGCACTTTTTTGTCGTTGCTACTTCATGTTCTGACACGATTCTCGTTTTTCAGCCCTTATTAGGTATTCCCTCAAAGCAGGAATTCACCGCCATCTTCACAAGCATCGGTCCTCGCTACTCCAAGATGAGTTTTGAATACTCCACTACTTTGTGATATCCTCGAAAAATATGATGTACATGTTAGATGAATATCCGTTGGGCCCTAAAGCAGGGGTTAATGGTATGAAGTAAGTTTCCCTCATTTAAGAACCAATGTATCAAATCAGCGAAGTTCTTCCATGAGTTAATGATCAATCCTGCACACAACTTAAAAGACATCTCTTAATCCCCAACTTAAACTTGTGGGGTTGTCAATCACGCTAGCTTAGCTGGTTACAAGAATTAATGCATAGTATGGTTGAAATTGATTTTTGTACTATGCTACGTCTTGAGCTTGCGTTGTTTTTCCTTGAAAAGGAAAGGATGATGCAACAATAGTAGCGTAAGTATTTTCCTCAATTTTTGAAAAGCAAGGTATCAATCCAGTAGGAGGCTCCTCAGAAGTCTCACGCACCTACACAAACAAACAAAGAACTCGCAACCAACGCAATAAAGGGGTTGTCCATCCCTTCACGGCCACTTGCGAAAGTGAGATCTAGTAGAGATAGTATGATAAGATAAATATATTTTTGGTATTTTATGATATAGATTGGAAAAGTAAAGATGCAAATAAAAGTAGATTGAAAGCTTATATGATAAAAGATAGACCCGGGGCCATAGGTTTCACTAGTGACTTCTCTCAAGATAGCATAAGTATTACGGTGGGTGAACAAATTACTGTCGAGCAATTGATAGAAAAGCGAATAATTATGAGATTATCTAGGCATGATCATGTATATAGGCATCACGTCCGTGACAAGTAGACCGACTCCTGCCTGCATCTACTACTATTACTCCACACATCGACCGCTATCCAGCATGCATCTAAATGAAGAGAGTTGGAAAGATTCAAGGTTGATCAAGACTAAGTCAAGAGTGAATCAAGTTGATCAACTCACAAAGCGTAGAAGATGTACCGAGAGGGATCAAGTGATCCCATGGTATGGTAAGCATTGTCCATTGCATTTTGTGTACTAACCCATGGTCTATGTGAGAGTTCTATGTGGGGTTAGGTACGTGTCCATGGGCTTGCGTCAAGAGGAAGATATCATACAACCCATGGAAAGGATGACATCAAGTGGTGATCATCATCATGATTGCCATGTGCAAGTTCAAATGGAGCATCACGAAGAGATCAAGTGCTTGAATCTTGCCATCCTTTGTGGTGTCAATGGTCTTGTGAAGATGTGCCGAAGAGAGGCTCACCCATAGTGGACTATGGAGGAGCAATCATCTAGTCTTCACCGAGCTAACACAATCAAGAAAGGTGGTCCAACTTGAGGGAGTCAAGATCGTCATCATCTAGCTCAAGTGGACCATGTGCAAGGCAAAGGTTTGCCCTTGATAGGTTTTCTCTTCTACCGGTCTCGTGGTGGTAGTTGGGCCGCCCCATAAAGAGGTTGTACCGGTTGACCGGTACAACCAGTGTTTGGAGCGGCTGTACCGCTCCAGAGTTGGTCCGGAGGTTGTACCGGCCATGTACCGCTCTACCACCGGACTAGTTTCTGTTGTGGTGCGGTTGTGGGCCGGTTGTACCGCTTATTGCCTGTTACCGATTGTACCGGTGCTCATAGCGGTTGTACCGCTCCTATGTTATTCTGCACATAACTGGCAGATTCGTGGGTTTGTTTGTTTTTTTGTGATTTTTTTTATTTCATGGGTTGTACCGCTCAATGAAAAAAAAGTTTTTGAATTTCGTGGGTTGTACCGCTCAATGAAACAAAAACTGAATTTGTGACTTTTTTGTTTTTCAATTTGCAACATTTTTTATTTCACAAACAAGTTTTTGAATTCATGGATTTTTTAAATTCATGATTTTTTTTGAATTTTTGAACAATTGTAATTCATGAACATTATTTAAATTGTGAAAGGCTTTTAGTTCGTGAACATTTTTTAAAATCAGAATTTTTTAAAGTTTCATGAACAATTTCTGAATTCATGAATATTTTTAAAATCACCAACATTTTATAAATTTGTGAAGTTTCTTTAAATGAAGCTTTTTTATTTTCATGAACAGTTTTTGAATTCATGAAAATTTTCTGGAATTCAAAAACATTGTAAAATTCACAACCATGTTTTAATGTTTTAGAATTCACGAACTTTATTTTAATTAATAAATACTTTTTAAATTCATGAACATTTTTATATTCATGAATATTTTTTTACTATTCCCTATTGTTTTTCTACCATTGGTTTCACAAAGCATTGGCCGAAAAATAGTATCCAACTAGCAATGCCTGCGCGGCGGCACGCCGCGCCAGTTGATACGTTATGTGAGCAATTCTGTGTACGGTCATATTAAACTTTACCTGATAATTATTTGATTCATTATTCACGTTTTGTTTGTTCACTTTATTTTTATGTTATGGCGTATGTACAAAAATCATATTGGTACGAATGCTGAAATATTTTATACAGAAAAGCTTTATTGAATGAAAAGAGTCTGTAAAATGTAGGCACAGAGAATACATATTAATATTTTGCATGAAAAAAAATTCAATTGTTGTATCCTTGTTCGACCACACGCTGGATGTGTGTGCCGGTGATGAAATGATACAGAGCACTGTTGATACTATGTTCAAATTATATACACTCGTGTGCTCGTGTGTCAGTTTTCTGACTATTTGATTGGTTGTTAGTTTGGACATCATTTCTTTAATCTGGCGTTCGAGAATCATTAATCTATAAAAGAAGATCAACCCGAAATTGTCTGGAGTACATGTTCAAGGGCAATGATGTTGCTCTAGCAAATAATAGATGATTTGTATTATTAGGATAAAAAGCTTCTTACATTCAATATCTGTCCAAACTAATACCATCCATGCATAACTCGTTGAATTCAATTTGGAGTCATCTCTATGGAATTCTGGATTATATTTCTGAAAGTATTACCTACAGTTCTAACTTGAAGCTTTTCAGGACATGAAGTAGAAGAGACAACCTGTACAAACAAAACTTAACTTCCACCTGTTTTTCACACCATGAAACCAATTTTTCTCCTTAAATATGTGAAGCATCTAGCTAGTTCTGAATCTCTTCTATTATTCATGGTGAAGATATTAAAAAAGAAATCTACCTGAATGCCATGATAACATAACTTGTTCAAAACTGATTTCATGGACTGAATATACTGTAAATTATGTCCAAAGGTACCATCTTGACGAAGTGACATTGTTTAAAAGTTATTGTTGATTAGGAATGTAAATAATTGTATATAATGATGATCCTGTTCCAGATCAAAAATAATAATGGGGTAAACCCAACATTTCGTGCACATATCTGAGCAAAAAATCTTAGGTATGCACTGACTTTACATGTACTGGTGCCAACCTCCATGATCTCATCCTCGGCTCTTCTTGAGTAATTGGAGACGGACACATGGCTAGAATAAAAAAATTGGAGCTTTCAAATGGGGAATAAAGGGTAATTACCGAAACAATTTTCCTGAAGGAACTCAAGCTGAGTATTGCATCAAATTTCCTGCAGACATTGCAACTTGGACCTGAAGCATTTCCCGTCCTTGGTATTAACGCTCAACTGGCAGGGGACTTGAGCACGCAAATTAAAATAAACACTGATGAGCCACAATTGATCAACAAAGCCCCTTTCTTCACATGGGAAACCAACAAAGATTACAGGCAAGATCAAGAAGAAGCTAATGAGTAATGTATCACACAAAGAAGGAAAATTACCTTCTGAGTTCTGATGCATGAATTTCGCAATTAAGAATAAACAAGATAGAGATGCACTGCCACTGATATAGAGCAAACAAACATAATTATTCCGGATCGTTTAATTAGTTTATGCTCATTGGCTTACTGGTGAGGATATAAAGACTAATAAGATGATGAGGAATTAATAGTCAGTTAATCATCATGGGGACACGTACACTATCTCACATAATCCATTTGAGATGTTAAAACACCTCAAATAATTAGTCGCTCTGCATTCTTCCACTTCACATCTCTACTATTCAAGTCCTACAATTGACTAATCCCAGTTTTGAAATACCAACTCAATACCTGATGGGTATTGTGTCATGATTGAGAAACTAAAACAACCTTGCCTTATACTAACCTCCTGAATCAAGTCCCAGTCTCGATCTTCCTGGCATGCACTTAGTCTGCATGACCATGCTCATGTCCACTGCATCATATGGAAGGGGATCAACGTCAGCTTCTCCATGAACCATCCGACTCAAGAAGCAACAGTGCAAACATATTGTTGACTTGTACACTGGCTGCAGCAGAACACATATTTTCAGTGGTTATACACGGTTTATATTGTTGAGACTTTCTAGGTGCAAACATTACAATAATCTGAACACTGACTAAGCAAAATTGTAAATCATAGAAGTGAGTGGTAGGATAAGCTTGCATCCTGGTCGTTCCTTCTATCCCTTCTCTGTTTTGCTCTGTTCTGAATATTCTGAATTTTGAACATTTGCAAGCTTCTGAACCGAACTTCTTGCAGGTAGCTTCATGTTTCAGGCATCAGGTCAGACTTGGGGTTAGGCTGGTCGATGCAAACACATCTGGCGTACACACAAACCTAGAACGAAGCACCCACACACGCACAAAGGTACACATCACACATGCTGCAGCGGCAGCACGCGAGCCGCGCACACACGCGACGCAGCAGGCGGCCCCCCAAAGGCAGAAGCATGCGACGCAGCATGGGCGACAGGGCAGTCGACGTAGAGAGAAGAAGAGGCAGCCATCCTGTACTCGCCATCCTGCAGTTGACGCCGAGGCGGAGAGGCAAGGAGCAGGGGCGCCTCGGCATGTCGGCTATGAAGAATTTCTCGCTTCCAATGCTTCCAGGCAGCATAAACGCGCTGAACATTCCGCATAGGAGGAAGTGGAACTGATCAACAATACGAACCAAAAATGTAAATCAACATGAAGGTTCACAATAATCAAGGAAGGGAAAGAAAAAATAGGACTGGAAGGAAGGGAGCCATACCGACGACCGGAGTCTACAACATGTGCTTGGATGTGTAGATGCACCGCCAGATAACGACCTCGTCTGAGCTCCTCTTGCACCGCTGCTTGACGTGGATAGTCTCGCCATCGAAGAACGCATCGACCATCCTGGCAAGGTCAGTGATACACGAAAGAACAGCCGTGGAAATAGGCGCGGAAAGCAACGACGCACATAAGTACGATCAAGTGGTGCATGGATATATGGCCACGACGACGGTTCCAGCCGGTGGTTGACTCGCCAAGCCAGGACGTGGGGCGCGCTCGATCCGAAATCACCACATCTCGGGAGTACGGGACAACCGCCCAGCCCGTCTTTCACGTGCTGGTCGAGGGTCGCCGCCGCCCGGATGCGTAAGACGGCCTGAGGCTGAACATGGCGTTGAGGCTAGGAGGCCGCGTCGTGGAAGAACCACCTCTCTGAAGCCCCTGCATGTGGTTTCCAGCCGTGACCTCCTCTATCAATAAGAGTCCTGCTTTCTCCCGCTGCGCCTCCCGGCCCTCTCATCGCCGCCGCCAAGCACCGCACAAAACGGATGCACAACGCCGGAGGAGGAAGCACCATCCGAGGGAGAACCACCTCCGATGTGGTCGCGTTCGCCGGGCAGGAAGTGGAACGAACCCGCGGAGGTGAAGAATTGGGGTAGATGGAGAGGCAACGGGGGGCTGTAGGGATGGTCTCGATGGCGGGAGAAGAGCTTTTTATAGATACATACATATGGCGGTGGAAATCTTATGGCCGGGAGCCTTCGAGAGGGCTCGGTGCAGAGCGGCAAGGCGGTGGTCGATCACATCGGGAAGAGATAGCAGCGGTGGTAGAGGGGTGAGCGGCAGGGATAGAGACGTGCGTGGGGTCTTCAAAAAGGAAACTGCCAAACCAGGAAACACGTAATCAAATCAAACACATGCAACATACTATATTCTAGGATGCTGCAAAAGGAATGTGGCACGTATCGTACCCTACAGACCCTGAACTGATGCACGTGTTAGCACTCCATTAATCACCGACTGGACCAACAGGGCGAATCAACCTGTGGTTGAGTTGGTTAGGTGACACGAGATATCACCCACTGCGCTCAAATCCCAGTCTTCGCGTTATTCCCGGATTTATTTCGAGATTTCGGTGATGCGCTTTCGATGGGAGGAGACGTTCCGTCGACGACGAGGCGCTCTGGTGACTTCAGAATCTCAAGATGATATGCCGCCGGTCTCTGGAGGTGCTCATAGAGGTAGGGTGTGCGTGTGTGCGTTCATAGGGATGAGTGTATGCGCGTGTATATGAGCGCTTATGTCTGTACTGATGCTCAAAAAAAGACTGGACCAACAGGCAACAGCCGTATGCATGCAAACCGATGACAAATAGAAAGACCGACCAGATCAGCCTGGCTAAACGCAATGGAAAAACGCTAAAGCAACCAAACCAAACACCACACCAGTTCAAAAAATTTACAACAAAACCCTGGATCCACAAAGCATTTCTACCACGCCACATCCCAAAATAATAGCAGGTGTCACAAAAATTATACACGATCCATCACTTTCACTCAAGTGGCCAATCTTGGGAGCGAAAAAGCTCCCTGGAATAGAGGCTTGGGTATGTACAACAAGCAAGCGAGCGACAAGCAGCTAACACTACTTGGACCGGCCCAACATCTCTCTGTAGAGCATGATGCAGGCGTAGCACATGAGAAACCTACTCGTTTTGCTCGAAAAAAAACCAACGCATAGGCCCACACGCCACACTATCCAGCGCGTAGCGCGTGGAATATAAGGACCCCTCTTAAATATGCAGATGCTTGAATTTCAGGTGTAGCGCAAAAGAAAAAATATGCATCACCAATACCTGGACGGACCGACCCTGACCCGGTCCCGTCTTCCCCGTGGGCCGGACCTGGGCCTAGATTTTGAGCCTGAAGACTGGGCCTGACCGAGCCTGGGCCGGCCATATTTGTGATTTAGGGAAGAGGCCTGGCCTGAGGCCTAATGGGCTTTTTCAGTGACGAACGTCGTCGCGGTAGCGACGACGGACGCCGAGACGAGCACGTGACACCATTGCCTCCCTGTCTTAGCGTAACGCGAGTCGAGGCGAACGTCGTCGCGGTAGCGACGACGGACGCCAAGACGAGCACGTGACACCATTGCCTCCCTGTCTTAGCGTAACGCGAGTCGAGGCGGACGTCGTCGCGGTAGTGACGACGGACGCCGAAACGAGCACGTGACACCACTGTCATCCTGTCTATCTTAGGGTCACGCAAGTCGAGGTTTTCCATGAGGTTAGGGAATTTTCCATGAGGTTTCATCTAATCGTTGGGATGCCCTAGTCGTTGCCGCTGTTGGGGAACGTAGTAATTTTAAAAAAAATTCCTACGCACACGCAAGATCATGGTGATGCATAGCAACGAGAGGGGAGAGTGTTGTCTACGTACCCTCGTAGACCGAAGCGGAAGCGTTCACAACGTAGTGGAAGTAGTCGTACGTTCTCCTCGCGATCCAACCGATCCCAGCGCCGTTACTCGGCGCCTCGAAGTTCTTGACACGCGTCACAGCTCGGTGGCGCCCTCGGGCTCCGATCCAGCAGAGCTTCGGGAGAGAGAGTTCCACAAGACGACGGCGTGGTGACGATCTTGATGTTCTACTAACGCAGGCTTCGCCTAAGCACCGCCACGATATGACCGAGGTGGATTATGGTGGAGGGGGCACCGCACACGGCTAAGGAACGATCTCAAGGATCAACTTGTGTGTTCTAGGGTGCCCCCCCCTCGTATATAAAGGAGCAAGGGGAGGGCCGCCCGCCCTAGGAGGCGCGCCAGGGGGGGAGTCCTCCTCCTAGTGGGAGTAGGACTCCCTTTCCTAGTCCAACTAGGAAGGAGGAAGGGGAAGGAAGGAGAGGAGAGGGAGAGGAAGGGGGCGCGCCCCTCCTGTCCTATTCGGACTCCCACAGGGCGCGCCACCTCCCAGGTGCGCCCTCTCTCTCCCCTCTTGGCCCACTAAGGCCCATAACTTCCCGGGGTTCCAGTAACCCTCCGGCACTCCGGTTTTCTCCGAAACTTCCGGAACCTTTCCGTGTCCGAATATAGCTGTCCAATATATCAATCTTTATGTGTCGACCATTTCGAGACTCCTCGTCATGTCCGTGATCACATCCGGACTCGAACTCCTTCGGTACATCAAAATACACAAACTCATAATATAACCGCCATCGAAACCTTAAGCGTGCAGACCCTACGGTTCGAGAACAATGTAGACATGACCGAGACACGTCTCCGGTCAATAACCAATAGCGGGACCTGATGCCCATATTGGCTCCTACATATTCTACGAAGATCTTTATCGGTCGACCGCATAACAACATACGTTGTTCCTTTGTCATCGGTATGTTACTTGCCCGAGATTCGATCGTCGGTATCCAATACCTAGTTCAATCTCGTTACGCAAGTCTCTTTACTCGTTCCGTAATACATCATCTCACAGCTAACTCATTAGTTGTAATGCTTGCAAGGCTTAAGTGATGTGTATTACCGAGAGGGCCCAGAGATACCTCTCCGACAATCGGAGTGACAAAACCTAATCTCGAAATACGCCAACCCAACATCCGCCTTTGGAGACACCTGTAGTACTCCTTTATAATCACCCGATTCGTTGTGACGTTTGGTAGCACCAAAGTGTTCCTCCGTAAACGGAGTTGCATAATCTCATAGTTATAGGAACATGTATAAGTCATGGATAAAAGCAGAGCAACATACTAAGCGATCGTGTGCTAAGCTAATGGAATGGGTCATGTCAATCGATCATTCAACTAATGATGTGACCTTGTTAATCAAATAACAACCCTTTGTTTATGGTTAGGAAACATAACCATCTTTGATTAACAAGCTAGTCTAGTAGAGGCATACTAGTGACATTCTGCTTGTCTATGCATTCACACATGTATTATGTTTCCGGTTAATACAATTCTAGCATGAATGATAAACATTTATCATGAAATAAGGAAATAAATAATAACTTTATTATTGCCTCTAGGGCATATTTCCTTCATCTCCCACTTGCACTAGAGTCAATAATCTAGATTACATAGTAATGATTCTAACACCCATGGAGTTTTGGTGTTGATCATGTTTTGCTCGTGGAAGAGGCTTAGTCAACGGTCTGCTACATTCAGATCCGTATGTATCTTGCAAATCTCTATGTCTCCCACCGGACTAAATCCGGATGGAATTGAAGCGTCTCTTGATGTGCTTGGTCCTCTTGTGAAATCTGGATTCCTTTGCTAAGGCAATTGCTCCATATTGTCACGAAAGATTTTCATTGGACCCGATGCACTAGGTATAACACCTAGATCGGATATGAACTCCTTCATCCGACTCCTTCATTAGCTGCTTCGAAGCTGCTATGTACTCCGCTTCACATGTAGATCCCGCCACGACGCTTTGTTTAGAACTCGCACTAACCGACAGCTCCTCCGTTTAGTGTAAATACGTATCCGGTCTGCGATTTAGAATCGTCCGGATCGGTGTCAAAGCTTGCATCAACGTAACTGCCATTTATGAGCTCTTTGTCACCTCCATATACGAAAACATATCCTTAGTCCTTTTCGTATTTCAGATGTTCTTGACCGTTGTCGATGATCCACTCTGGATTACTTTGGTACCTCCTGCTAGGCTTATAGCAAGGCACACATCAGTCCGGTACACAAGATTGCATACATGATAGAGCCTATGGTGAAGCATAGGAACATCTTTCATTTTCTCTCTATCTTCTGCAGTGGGTCGGGCATTGAGTCTTACTCAACTTCACACCTTGCAACACAGCAAGAACCCTTTCTTTGCTTGATCCATTTTGAACTTCTTCAAAATTTTGTCAAGGTATGTGCTTTGTGAAAGTCCAATTAAGCGTCTTGATCTATCTCTATAGATCTTGATGCCCAATATGTACGCAGCTTCACCGAGGTCTATCATTGAAAAACTCGTATTCAAGTATCCCTTTATGCTATCCAGAATTCTATATCATTTCCGATTAGTAATATGTCATCTACATATAATATCGAAATGCTACTGAGCTCCCACTCACTTTCTTGTAAATACTGAGGATTCTCCAAAAGTCTCAGATGAACCCAAATGCTTTGATCACACTATCAAAGCGTTTATTCCAACTCCGAGATGCTTGCACCAGTCCATAAATGGATCGCTTGGAGCTTGCACACTTTGTTAGCTCCTTTGGATCGATAAAACCTTCGGTTGCATCATATACAACTCTTCTTCCGTAAATCCATTCAGAATGCGCTTTACATCCATTTGCCAAATTTCATAATCATAAAATGCGCAATTGCTAACATGATTCGGACAGACTTAAGCATCGCTACGGGTGAGAAGGTCTCATCGTAGTCAATCCCTTGATTCCGACAAGTCGAGCTTTGTAGACAGTTACATTACCGTCAGCGTCAGTCTTCTTCTTGAAGATCCACTTGTTTTCTATTGCTTGTCGACCCTCGGCAAATCAACCAAAGTCCATACTTTGTTTTCATACATGGATCCCATCTCGATTTCATGGCCTCAAGCCATTTTGCGAATCTGGGCTCACCATCGCTTCTTCATAGTTCGTAGGTTCATCATGATCTAGTAGCATGACTTCCGAACAGGATTACCGTACCACTCAGTGCGGATCTTACTCTGGTTGATCTACGAGGTTACGTAGTAACTTGATCTCAAGTTTCATGATCAACATCATCAACTTCCTCACTATTTGGTGTAGATGTCTCGAAAACCGGTTTCGCGACAAACTACTTTCAAATAAGGGAGAAGGTACAATTACCTCATCAAGTTCTACTTTCCTCCCACTCACTTCTTTCGAGAGAAACTCCTTCTCTAGAAAGGATCCATTCTTAACAACAAATGTCTTGCCTTCGGATCTGTGATAGAAGGTGTACCCAATCTGTCTCCTTTGGGTATCCTATGAAGACACATTTCTCCGATTTGGGTTCGAGCTTATCGGGTTGAAGCTTTTTCACATAAGCATCGCATCCCCAAACTTTGAGAAGCGACAACTTTGGTTTCTTGCTAAACCATAGTTCATAAGGTGTCGCCTCAACGGATTTTGACGGTGTTCTATTCAGGTGAATGCGGCCGTCTCAAGAGCATAACCCCAAAACGATAGCGGTAAATCAGTAAGAGACATCATAGATCGCACCATATCTAGTAAAGTACGATTCGACGTTCGGACACACCATTACTTTGTGGTGTTCCGGTGGCGTGAGTTGCTAAACTATTCCGCATTGTTTCAAATGTAGAGCAAACTCGTAACTCAAATATTCACCTCCACGATCGATCGTAGAAATTTAATTTTCTTATTACGATGATTTTCAACTTCACTCTGAAATTCTTTGAACTTTTCAAATGTTTCAGACTTATGTTTCATTAAGTAGATATACCCATATCCGCTTAAATCATCTGTGAAGGTGAGAAAATAACGATATCCGCCACGAGCCTCAACATTCATCGGACCACATACATCTCAGATGTATGATTTCCAACAATTCTGTGCTCTCTCCATAGTACCGAGAACGGGTTTTAGTCATCTTGCCCATGAGGCACGGTTCGCAAGTGCCAAGTGATTCATAATCAAGTGACTCCAAAAGTCCATCGGTATGGAGTTTCTTCATGCGTTTTATACCGATATGACCTAAACGGCAGTGCCACAAATAAGTTGCACTATCATTATCAACTCTGCATCTTTTGGCTTCAACATTATGAATATGTGTATCACTACTATCGAGATTCATCAAAAATAGACCACTCTTTAAGGGTGCATGACCATAAAAGATATTACTCATATAAATAGAACAACCATTATTCTCTGATTTAAATGAATAACCGTCTCGCATCAAACAAGATCCAGATATAATGTTCATGCTCAACGCAGGCACCAAATAACAATTATTTAGGTCTAAAACTAATCCCGAAGGTAGATGTAGAGGTAGCGTGCGACCGCGATCACATCGACTTTGGAACCATTTCCCACGCGCATCATCACCTCGTCCTTTGCGGTGTTCGCTAATCCGTAGTCCTGCTTTGAGTTGCAAATATTAGCAATGAACCAATATCAAATACCAGTGCTCTGCGAGCTCTAGTAAGGTACACATCAATAACATGTATATCACATATACCTTTGTTCACCTTGCCATCCTTCTTATCCGCCAAATACTTGGGGCAATTCCGCTTCGGTGACCACCGCTTGCGATAGAAGCACTTTCGATTTCAGGTTTAGGTCCGGACTTGGGTTTCTTCTCCGAGCAACAACTTGCTTGCTGTTCTTCTTGAAGTTCCTTCTTCTTCCCTTTGCCTTTCTTCTTGAAACTAGTGGTCTTATTGACCATCAACACTTGATGCTCCTTCTTGATTTCTACCTCCGCAGCCTTTAGCATTGCGAAGAGCTCGGTATAGTCTTTACTAACCCTTGCATATTATAGTTCATCACGAAGCCTTTGTAGCTTGGTGGCGTGATTGAAGAATTCATCAATGACACAATCATCCTAAAGATTAACTCCCGGTTGAGTCAAGTGATTGTAATACCCGGACATTACGAGTATGTGCTCACCGATGAACTATTCTCCTCCATCTTGCAGCTATAGAACTTATTGGAGACTTCATATCTCTCAATCCGGGCATTCTGTTGAATATCAACTTCAACTCTGGAACATCTCATATGCTCCATGACGCTCAAAATGTCGTTGAAGACCCGGTTCTAAGCCGTAAAGCATGGCACATCTTGAACTATAGAGTAGTCATCGCTTTGCTCGCCAGACGTTCTTAACGTCGTCGGTTGCATCAAGAAGCAGTTCGCACCCAGCGGTGCATCCAGACGTAACTCTTCAGGCAAAGAATGAGGATAATCCTCGATTTACGGACCCGATCCGTGTAATTGCTACCATCATCTTTCAACTTTGCTTTCTCAAGGAACGCATTAAAATTCAACGGAACAACAAAGACGAGCCATCTATCTACAAACAAACATAGATAAGCAAGATACTATCAGTACTAAGTTCATGATAAATTTAAGTTCAATTAATCATATTACTTAAGAACTCCCACTTAGAGACATCTCTCTAGTCATCTAAGTGATCACGTGATCCAAATCAACTAAACCATAACCGATCATCACGTGAGATGGAGTAGTTTTCAATGGTGAACATCTTATGTTGATCATATCTACTATATGATTCACGCCGACCTTTCGGTCTCCGTGTTCGAGGCCATATCTGCATATGCTAGGCTCGTCAAGTATAACTCGAGTATTCTGCGTGTGCAAAACTGGCTTGCACCCGTTGTAGATGGACGTGAGCTTATCACACCGATCATCACGTGGTGTCTCGGCACGATTTAACTTTTGCAACGGTGTATACTCAGGGAGAACACTTCTTGATAATTTTAGTGAGAGATCATCTTAAAATGCTACCGTCAATCAAAGCAAGATAAGACGCATAAAGGATAAACATCACATGCAATCAATATAAGTGATATGATATGGCCATCATCATCTTGTGCTTGTGATCTCCATCTCCAAGCACCGTCGTGATCACCATCGTCACCGGTGCGACACCTTGATCTCCATCGTAGCATCGTTGTCGTTACGCCATCTATTGCTTCTCGACTATCGCTACCGCTTAGTGATAAAGTAAAGCAATTACAGGCGCTTGCATTTCATACAATAAAGCGACAACCATATGGCTCCAGCCAGTTGCCGATAACTTTGTTTACAAAACATGATCATCTCATACAATAAAATATAGCATCACGTCTTGACCATATCACATCACAACATGCCATGCAAAAACAAGTTAGACGTCCTCTACTTTGTTGTTGCAAATTTTACGTGGCTGCTACGGGCTTAAGCAAGAACCAATCTCACCTACGCATCAAAACCACAACGATACTTTGTCAAATAGACTCCGTTTTAACCTTCTCAAGGACCGGGCGTAGCCATACTCGGTTCAACTAAAGTGAGAGAGACAGACACCCGCCAGTCACCTTTAAGCACGAGTGCTCGTAACGGTGAAACCAGTCTCGCGTAAGCGTCTGGCGTAATGTCGGTCCGGCCGCTTCATCTCACAATACCGCTGAACCAAAATATGACATGCTTTGGTAGGTAGTATGACTTGTATCGCCCACAACTCACTTGTGTTCTACTCGTGCAAAACATCAAACCATAAAACCAGGCTCGATACCATTGTTGGGGAACGTAGTAATTTCAAAAAATCCTACGCACACGCAAGATCATGGTGATGCATAGCAACGAGAGGGAGAGTGTTGTCTACGCACTCGTGAGACCAAGCGAAGCGTCACAACGTAGAGGAAGTAGTCGACGTTCTCCTCGCGATCCAACCGATCCCAGCGCCGTTACTCGGCGCCTCGAGTTCTTGACACGCGTACAACTCGGTGACGCTCTCGGGCTCCGATCCAGCAGAGCTTCGGGAGAGAGTTCCACAAGTCGACGACGGCGTGGTGACGATCTTGATGTTCTACCGGACGCAGGCTTCGCCTAAGCACCGCTACGATATGACAGAGGTGGATTATGGTGGAGGGGCACCGCACACGGCTAAGGAACGATCTCAAGGATCAACTTGTGTGTTCTAGGGTGCCCCCCCCTCGTATATAAAGGAGCAAGGGGAGGGGCGGCCGGCCCTAGGAGGCGCGCCAGGAGGGGGAGTCCTCCTCCTAGTGGGAGTAGGACTCCCTTTCCTAGTCCAACTAGGAAGGAGGAAGGGGAAGGAAGGAGAGGGAGAGGAGAGGGGGGGCCCCCTCCTTGTCCTATTCGGACTCCTTGGGGGCGCCACCTCTGGTGCGGCCCTCTCTCTCCCTCTTGGCCCACTAAGGCCCATAACTTCCCTGGGGGTTCCAGAACCCTCCAAGACTCGGTTTTCTCCGAAACTTCCGAACCTTTCCTGTCCGAATATAGCTGTCCAATATATCAATCTTTATGTGTCGACCATTTGAGACTCCTCGTCATGTCCGTGATCACATCCGGACTCGAACTCCTTTGGTACATCAAAATACACAAACTCATAATATAACCGCCATCGAAACCTTAAGCGTGCAGGACCCTACGGTTCGAGAACAATGTAGACATGACCGAGACACGTCTCCGGTCAATAACCAATAGCGGGACCTGGATGCCCATATTGGCTCCTACATATTCTACGAAGATCTTTATCGGTCGACCGCATAACAACATACGTTGTTCCCTTTGTCATCGGTATGTTACTTGCCCGAGATTCGATCGTCGGTATCCAATACCTAGTTCAATCTCGCTACGGCAAGTCTCTTTACTCGTTCCGTAATACATCATCTCACAGCTAACTCATTAGTTGTAATGCTTGCAAGGCTTAAGTGATGTGTATTACCGAGAGGGCCCAGAGATACCTCTCCGACAATCGGAGTGACAAAACCTAATCTCAAATACGCCAACCCAACATCCGCCTTTGGAGACACCGTAGTACTCCTTTATAATCACCCGATTCGTTGTGACGTTTGGTAGCACCAAAGTGTTCCTCCGTAAACGGAGTTGCATAATCTCATAGTTATAGGAACATGTATAAGTCATGGATAAAAGCAGTAGCAACATACTAAACGATCGTGTGCTAAGCTAATGGAATGGGTCATGTCAATCGATCATTCAACTAATGATGTGACCTTGTTAATCAAATAACAACCCTTTGTTTATGGTTAGGAAACATAACCATCTTTGATTAACAAGCTAGTCTAGTAGAGGCATACTAGTGACATTCTGTTTGTCTATGCATTCACACATGTATTATGTTTCCGGTTAATACAATTCTAGCATGAATGATAAACATTTATCATGAAATAAGGAAATAAATAATAACTTTATTATTGCCTCTAGGGCATATTTCCTTCAACCGCTTGGCGTACTGGAGGCTACAACGTGCCTCACCCTCGCCACGCACACCGGAGGCCACCATGAGCCTTACCCTCGCCGCCGTCGCTTGGCGCATATGAGGCCGCCATGAGCCTCGCCCTCACCGCTGTCACTCAGCATCAAACAAAGCATGCCCAAAAAGTAGAGCAAGAGCGCCATCTAAGAGAAGAAGAACAGGAGCACCACTCACTCGAACTTGTTGGATTCACCTACAGGATGACGATGAACTCAGCCACCTTTGAGTAGCTAACAGAGAGACCTGAATATCGCTGGAGCGGCCTACTGTCGTCTTGTCTCCCCGTCGCCCGGCGTCCCAAGTCTAAGTCGCACGCGCACCCCGCACACGGTTGGATCCCTACTTCTAGTATATATATAGGGATAGAGATGGTTTTACAGGGTTGGTTTGGACTTGGGAACTAGAATGAAGGAGTATTCCATGGTCATAGGTAAGGGATGCACATGGATCAGTGAGGTGGCGCGAGCCAGACCGCACGATGAAGGTCGTGCCATGGATCAGTGAGGTGGCACAAGTCATGGCCGCATGATGACCATGATGGCTGGTGCTCATCCTTGCTATTACCAAGAAAGAGAGCTCATTTTTCTTAATGATGAATGACCTCAAAGAAGATTACTTCTCTTCTCTATTTATCCTTTTGGCAAACTAACTTTTCTAAGTCAGTGAAGCAATGTATGTATGTATGTATCCCAAAGAAAGAAAGATTGGATTGGATTGGATTTTGGGGTGATTTGTATACTTGTTTCGCAAAAGAAACCCAAAAAAGGGAGTCCGTCCGTCCAGGGAAGACAAGGCTTTGCGTGGGCTGATGCTTGGTAATATGGCCCAGTCGGCCCATGGTTAATTATCATCATCCATATTTAGATATATTAAAACTGAGCATCATCCCAGCCCTCTCACGCACTCAAGATCTTGACCATTCGTTTTCATGTGCTGGCCGCTCTCGCCACCGGATCTTCTGGGATGTTTTTCGCGAGATGGGCGTCGAGGCAGCTACTCCGTAGCTTTTTGGGCCCCTGTGGTTAATTGGGCTCAGACGCGTTGTTTTGGCCCATTTGCCGTGCTCAACAATCAACCCGTCCCCTTCCTCTCGCTCTCTCAGCCCTCGAGGAACGAGCGACATCAAGGGCGGAGGTGGCGACGGCGAGCGCGCGACGGCTAGGTTGGAGGTCGCCTCACGGCGGTGCTCGAATCCACCGTGTCAACCCGACGGCGCCCGCCGCCAACCTCATCCTGCTTGAACGGAGCCACCCACCTCATCACGCTGGCCGCCCCATTCCGTGCGTCTGATACGTCGCTGCTCTCCCCACCATAAGTTTCTTCTCCTCGATGCATTATAGGGTTTTGTAACTCAACCAATTGAGGTGCTAAACAATCTGTTTGTCCGGTCGAGGTGCTACAGATAGGGGTAATAAGTTAGGGTTTGTCAGTGTAGAATGATCTATCATTTAACTGAATTCTGGATGTTCCAATTTCCATGGTTCTTCATTTGATTTTCACGGCGCACGGCTCAACTGCCATATCCTCCCTTGCAATACTGTTTGGTCATCACAGAGCTCAAGTCATAGGACCATAGCATGCCATGTTGTGGTTGATGCAGATCTGAGATGACACCGAGGCAACGAGATAGCGGGCGGCAGGCCGCTGATGAAGTATGTAATTGAAACCCAATGAAGGACTCCTGTAATTTTATAGTCCATGTACACATCACATTGGCAACCGTTTTTTGGAAGAACCACATACAAATGACACCTTTTATGTTCTCGAGGTTTAGTTAATTCAAATAGATGTTGGTACAGAATTTGGAGTTCTGGCCTTGTTTGAACTCATAACCTAAACAAAAGTTAGTTGCTCATTGGCTGGATAGTGTTCTTTGATTTTTTGCTTCTGGACCGAACTCTTTCATGAATGGATACATTGGACATCTAAATGAATTGTATAGTCCCTAGATGAAGTCCATATAATTGTTCAGAATTGTTCTTATCTGATAAATAAACTAAAGAATCAATTTCAGTTGTAATCTTAGGCATATCTATCTCAACTATTGCATGCTAATTTTTTTGTCTGAACCAAATATTCGTCACTACTTATTATGGAGCAAAGTCATGGCGACGACAATTTTCACAATTATCTGGAGTTGGAGGCTAAGCCGGTGGACAGAGGTAGTGGAAGACCTGGTCAATGTCGGGGATGTCGGCGGTCCTGTCTCCCTCATCTATTGCATCAGATCGTCTTCTCCTCATTGTCATGATGCTTCAGAACTGTTGTTGGTGAGCTCCTATGAAATTCCCTCCTAGCTCCCCTACTCTCCTCGAACACTAGGCCTCTACTCATCTGCCCCATTGTATTGGTGGATGAAATCTCGAAGCACTAATTTGGACTTTATTTCAACTTTCTCCGTGGATCAGGCCTCATGCTGTTTGTGAATCCTCTGACACCAATTATTGGAAGAGATGGAGACAATTCTGTATAGTTTGACCATGATCTGAAGAGGTAACTTATTAGATAGGCTGTTCTGTATGTGAAGACACTAGAACATGAATGCACGTGTTACCGCGCCCGTCTATCTTGTCAATAGAACAATGCAAATATTTTAGTATAGTTAAACGACACGGATATGTGAAAAGGACATGGTTTGGGTTACACTTCTTGTTCAAAGTTAGTTTGTAAAAAAATTTAGACAATATTGCATCAATCATTCCCCATATGTTTGGTGAGCTGACATAATTCTTAATGTGTAACATCCAAAATAAATTAGGATGGCATCGAATATAAATGGATTAAGCCAAACAAATATATATGGTGTAATATTAATGCAGTTATAGTTGGATTGGATTGGATGGAGCTGCTGGAAATACCAGCAAGGAACAGTTAAACAGATGTTAGAATCATCATCAAAAGTAAAATAAATAAATTTTAAGTAGAAGAATCTAGCAAGTAGCAAATACGCTTCAAACTATCTGATTATAGTATAAGAATGTTCCTTTTGCATTTGCAGACCAAGAATGATGGTGTGGCAGTCCCAGAACTAAAAATTTCTCCATCAACCCTGTTCTTTGCTTCAATTGTGATTCTGGAACTGAAGCTTCATCACCATCATTCAGTCGCTGGTCACATGACCGAATGATTCGATGGGGCAAGGAATTTTCATTTGCATTGAGCGGACACGAATGTGAACGACATAATTTTCGCTGCTCAAAGATACAAGGGAGAATGCTAATAGTCCGGTTATATTTTAGATCAGCTTTTTAGTGAGTTTTATCATGGTCAATTATTATAGTAACCGAAAACATGCGTCGGTCGAGTGAATGGAAAGGCCACGAAATAGGCTTCGGAGCAGCAGCTGCTCCACGTCAGTCTGCCTGCTCAAGCACACAAAGAAGCCCATAAAATGGTGACCACCGCTTGGAAGAGATGTTAGTTCTCAATTGTCATGCCAAGGCCTCTCAGACGTTAGTTTTTTTTGCGACGATCGATGACGTAACAGCCAGATCGGTTTGATGCAAAGAACCCTTTTAATTTGGCAGACCGTGACATGCGATGGGACCCTAAAAATGGTGTGACGATACTTGGTACAACGACCAGCCAATCTCGGGCGTCAACACCGCGATCTGACGGCTGAGGACACAAGTCACTTTGGTAAATTCTGTATGTCAAGACATTGCACAGTTCTGTATGTCAAGACATTGCAGAGCTTTTGTGTAGGGAAGGTGTTTGAAGATGTAAGCAGATTGTTGTCTCACTTCTTGGTGTTTATCTGTTTTGGTTAGTATTTTGGGGGTTAAATTCCAATGTTTATATGCATCTTGTCCGATACTCAGACTCCCCTTTTCATATAACTACATCCCATTTTTATTCCAATTTTTATGTATGCATCTTGTATGATTCTCTAAATCCCATTTTTATTCCCCTTTTCATATAACTACATCCTAGCACCAATGAATGCCATCCAAAGTGCATTCCTCTTAGGTTTTGTCCTTTAAAGATTAACTTGAATTGTCCACTTCACTTTCTTAGACAGGTAATTGAATTTCCATTCTGCTCCATACTCCCAACTTGCAAGATATGGTCCTCCGGTTGGTACGGACATTTGGAAATGTGAGGTGAATAACTTTCCATTTAGATGTTATACTCTTTTACATTGTATACATGATATGTAAGCATATACTTATGTTAAAATAGATATTTTAAATGATTCCCGCCTAAATGTCTTCAATACTATTTGTAGTTTGTTTGATAGAATTATTTAATCTGTGCTGGTCAACCCCGGATTTTTTTTTGAAACATTGAATATTTTTTACATGATATACCTAATAGTTAAGTTATTTGGTCATGAGCTACGTGTTGATGCCTTAATGTTTAGCTTGAATTTCTCTTCTCTTAAGAACTGAGCGCCAACATGCTACATGTATATGAAATAAATTTAGTGCTGCTTTTTTTTGACATGTAGAATACTGATTGTTTTCCTTCATCTATTGCAGAACAGAAAAAGAAGCTATCTTTGATAGATTTATCATATTGCATCAAGATACTTGAATGATGCAGATTCTGATGATGAGACTATACTATCTACTACTACCCATCCCATAAGCATCTTGAAAGCATTTTGATATCAACTGTTGCTAGCTACATATTTCTCATATGATGGTATGCACGAGGGATCGGTCCATGTGTTCATATCCCAAAAACAATTGATGCGGTGGACTGCATTAGATCCTATGTAACAAATTACTACCCCTCCGTACACTATTATAAGATCTTCTAACTTTCTGAATTGGATGTTTATAAATGTGTTTTAACGGGTTTGTCAACTCATTTCAGTCTATATGTAGTCCATATTAAAATATCAAAAACATCTTATAATAGTGAATCAAGAGAGTATTATAAATGTTGGTTATTTGATTGACTATAGATTACATGGCAATGTGCTATTGCCATATTATTATCCTTGCTCTGGTGTGGCCAATCAAGTTGCTGGTCTTTGCGGTGACCAGCCTAAATTTGGAGCATATTGGACCTCCTTCATGGCATCATATATTTACACGATTCCTATAATTGCATTGAACCAATAAACGGGCGCAGCAACGCGCGCCATCAATGATCTAGTTAAGGACAGTATAACCGCACCTAATCCTAGCCCTCTCACGCATTTGGAGATTTTGGCCGTTAGATCAAGAATCTGGGTCATCCTGACCGTCTGATCTTGCACTTCTCGCTAACTGGGCCGCTGTCCTAGGGGCTGCTACTCCGATGGAAAAAACGGCAGCCTCTGGTTAACCGGGCCTGTTTACCGCTCGGAGCCCATTCAACCCCAGCAAGCCCGCGAGCACATCCCATCTCCTTTTGTCTCTCTCCCCCCGACCTCCGACCATACCCCATACTCGCATCGCCGCCGCCGCCGCCGCCGCCACCGTCGCCACGACGTCCCTCTCTCGGACGAGCAAAGAAGGCACCCCCGCCAAACACCAGTATGCGTCTTCTCTCGTTCCCCTGCTCTCTACCTTACTCAGATGGATTTCCCCTAGGACGCCACAAGCGATGGAGACGGATGCCGCCACTGGATCCACCACTCTACCTCTTCCCTGGTGCTAATCCAAGTTTTCCCCATGGATTCAGCCCAACTCACTAATTCCCCTCTGTTTTTTTGGCTTGCAGATCAGCGCGAACAGGAATTGAAGATCCGTCTCCTGCTGCGGCGGGGGAGATTGGGATGGAGCCGCCGCCGCCACCGTTCCCCGCCACTCTGCTTCCCCAACAACTTTGCAACTCCGTGGTATTTCTCCTCTACTCCTAACCCGATGCCTCCATCTTTCTATCAGCTGTGATTTCTACGTGTTGTGCTTGTACTCTCCTAGATGATTTTGAGGAGGAACCTCCCCTGCCTCATAAAGTATGATGTGACTGAATCAAGAACTTCAATATTTTTGGTCCAATCTATCACTATGGTTCTTGATCCACACAAGAGGTGATGGCTGGGTAGCGAAAGTGATTATGAGCAAAGGAGCGTGATTCTTGCACCTCTCGCTTGGATGGATACATGTTGATCTATTTCTCTGTGGCTTTCTACTTCACGATCGTCTCGGTCATGAGACCCGGCCGGGGCTTAATATTTTTCCTAGCTTGTAATGAATGGAAGGCCGAAGAATGATTTAGTAAATTATTGTGGTAGTTACGATGACATATGGCAAGAGGTAACCGGGTGCAAGTGCAATTTATTACATATTTTATTTCAGACGAAATCCATATTATTTATAAGGACCAAAAGAAAAATGATTCCATCATATATAGACAATTGCTGGGTAAAGTAAGGAATCATGAATAGACTACCAACTTCTTTTATAAGCAAGTGCAGATAAATACTAGAGGCGGTCTATGGAGCATATAGAGCAAATCAAATATATGGTAGAAACTACGAAGAAACGGAACTTCGAAATATCTGGCAGTCCATGGAAGAAACACAAGAAGATAGATTATGCCTTTAACTTAAATGATGTAGCAAAACAAAAGACTTTCTCTATATCTTTCTGAATGCTTGGCTTTTCGTCAGGTGATGTCGTCATTCATAACGCATTTGGCTTGTGTTCAGAGTACTGATAGAACTCTCCTGTTAGAAACATGGTGAGGACAAACCCAACGATTTCAGAAGCACTATAAAGGGAAGTTTTGGGCATAAAGAGGTAATCTACTGCAGTGGTTATGCTTTTTTTTGGAGTGGGTGATGTTTTTCTTCTTAGAACCCGCTGTAGTGTAATTCCATGAGAATGCGTGTAAAAATTATATTATAATATACTCTTTATATTGCATCATTGGCTTAGTGCTGACTTTTTGTTTTTTCCATCGGATTTAGCAAAAGCTCGATGATGATGATTGCTATACATCCACCGAAATAACAAAAAAAAAATCATTGATTCAGTAGCTGATGTTGTGGCAAGAATAATCACTTTTCACATTTCTTTCATATAGTTAAGTTTGTAATGCATGACCAAGTGTGGCTCCATTTACCGTCTGCCATCCTTATGATGTTGTAGAATTACCATGAAGGAAGGGGGCGGCCAAGGTGTCTCTCAGTGAGCATTGGCTCGCCGATCCTCTTGTCCTCTTACCCAAAGCGGCCGACTGATTTGACTCTTGTGGACCGCTTCAAAGTTTCCTCTGGAAAAGCAGTTCTGCAGAACTTCTGGCCCAGGAATCAGGAAGTGCGATGCAGACCGAATTAGAAACAAGATCTTGCAGTTGTAATATAGGGGGTTGTGTCAGAGGCCTTGGGAAAAGTGTTGTCTGCATAGGCTTGGCCTGGTTACAGTGGTCAGAACACTAGGACAACCCGAGAAATATAAAATACATTACTTAAATGACCAGTATCTGATTTGAGTATGTGAAATGAAGTAGAAGTTAAGTGTTCCACTGAAAATAGAAATGAGATACTTTATGCTTATTTAAAGATATTTCTATCATTCTACCAAATTCCATCTAAGGTAGTCTATTTAGCTGACTCAATCCTTATAGCTGCTTGTATGGTATTTAGTGCTGGATTTCCTAACTAATTGAAATCCTTGTTAGCACTCTTCTCATGTGAGGCACTCCACAAGAAACTCCACAAGAAATTCCTAGGTGCACCGAGAAGGACTAATTCTTCTTTGTTTCTGAACATGGTGGTCCTTTGGGTAGAGAGTCCTAAGATCAGGTTATGTCTCCTGTTATTATGCAAAATACATTGTTGTGTATGTTGTCATAGAAGCCAATTTGGATATGTAAACCTTGCTTTTTCCTGAGTATATACGAGATTTCATTGATTATGGACTAATATATGGCTATGTTTGCACAACTATAATATGTTGCATGTGCCCATATATTTACAAAAACCCGTATCATCTAATGTATAAATAAACGGGCGCGGCAACGCGCGCCATCAATGATCTAGTACAGAGTTACAGACGAGAAGAAAGGCGTGGCTTTTCCTCGTTCCATCCCCCAATCTCGCCGCCGCCGCCGCTGCCGCCGCGCCTGCTTCGATTCGTCGAGTCCCGTTGCAGGTATTGCTTAATCTTTCCTGGTCGATTCTTGCAGTTTGATGGATTTGTTGTTTGTTCCGTTCTTGGAGAAGTAGATTGATTTTGCGTCCTTTTTTGTCTAGTTGGTCCGGATCCGGAGGCGGAGGCGGAGGAAAGAAGAAGATGAAGGCACGGCAGTTGGTGAAGGTGGTGATGCGGAGGTACGGCATGGGCATGGGCAGCAGCCACTATTCGGTGAGCCGCATCAAGCCCGAGGAGCAGCTCTTCTTCCCATCAACCAAGGAGGCGCGGGAAGCATCCAGCACGGGGATGGGGGAGATGGAGACCATCTCCAGGATGCCCGCCGCGCCCAGCCTGAGCCTCGTACGCTCGGCGGTCCTGGTGGAGAGGCTGGATTTCCTCCCTTTGTACGAGCGCAAGATCCTCTGCGTCGACGCCCAGGGCCGCACCGTCCTATACGACGCCGACGCCGACGCCGGCCTCCTCCATCCGCTGCCCTCCCTCAGGGGTCCCAAGGGGCCCAACCCCATCTCCTTCTCCATCCTCGACAGGGAGCCTCTGGACCCGCGGCGGGCCGACGTCCTGTACGTCAAGCCCAGGTGCCCTCGGCGCTACGACTACTACAGCTTCGAGGCCCTCATGTACAGCGACCCCTCCAACGGCAGGAAAGGCTGGCGGTGGCACCGCCTCCCGCCTCCGCCCGCCTCCGCCAACGGCTGCCACGCGCTCGTCGACAAGGACGGCGGCGGCGGCGACCCCATCCTCGTCGTCTCCTCCGCCGACGGCACCCACTGCTTCCACACCTTCACCAATACCTGGTTCGAGGCTGGAGGCTGGAGGCTGCCGTTCGCAGGCCGTGCCCACCGTGTTGCTGAGCTCGACAACCTCTGGTTTGGCATCGCCCACGCCTGGCCCTATGACCTTTGCGCCATGGACCTCTACCCCCTCTGCGTCCAAGGCCTATGCCCCGAGGCCGAGGCTCCGCGGCTGGCCTACAGCTGGGGAGACGACCTTAGCCTGCCGGACGACTGGGAGATGATGGACTGCAGCATGGTGTACCTGGGCGGCGGCAGGTTCTGCGTCGCCAAAATCTTTGAATTCTGCCACGGCGATGATGACCGCAAGGGGATGGGTGTCATCTCTGGCTTGGAGGTGGTGCGCCAAGGGGAGCCATCCAAACTCGTCATGGTCAAGCACAAGTCCAAGCTCTACAAGTTTACCAGGGATGAGATCCAGTGTATCCTCTAGACTAGAGCAAATGAACAATGCTAAGTAAGTACTCCCTCCGTTCGGAATTACTTGTCCCTCCGTTCGGAATTACTTACTTGTCGTAGAAATGGACCATTTCTACGACAAGTAATTCCGAACGGAGGGAGAAAGATGCATCCATTTCTACGACAAGTAAGTAATTCCGAACGGAGGGAGTAGCAGGAGAGCAAACAATATCTAGACGAGTGCTATGTGTGTGTTGGCTAGTTTCTTGGACAGCAGCACTTGTGTGAATGCGACTTGATTTTGGTTGTAATGTAAATTTCCCCCTGCCTGGTACCGTTTGTTTGCTGCTGTCACAAATCTAACTTGTTTTAAAATATTTATCTTAGTTTTAGCAGCTAATTATGGTATGGTGATACCCCTACATTTTGTATGTAGTGAGCAAAATATTAATCCCGGCCTGCCTGCACCAAGACTCTGTGTATACTATTTAAGCTTGTCTCTATCTATATGCACTTGACTTGAGTCATCAGGCTCCTTTGTATATTTATTCGTTAGTGAGAACCTCTACTTGTCTACAGATTTCTTGCAAACTGTGAAGATGGTCCTCTTTGCTCTGCTAATTTAAATTCGTCATATATATATATTAGAAATATCTGCTCCAAAAAAGTTGAATTCTCCAACAAAGGAGTTCAATTATCAGAGAGATTTGCTTCACACTTGTAACTGTTTTAAAAAAAAAAATCATCTTAGCTAATTATGTTGGCACATTTGTTATGCCTGGCCTGCATCCCTCAACATGTGTTGGGAACCTCGTCTTCAGTTCCTCGGTTGCTTGTCAGACTGAATAATACTCAGTCAATGTTGACTAAAAATACCAGCTACCAGTTCCTCGTCTTCAGTCAATGTTGACAATGGATACTCGGTTCCTCGGTTGTGGAGTACTCCCTCCGTTTCTTTTTAGTCAAGCTTTGCATAGTTTGACTAACTTTATATTAAAAAATATCAACATTCATGATATGAAATCAACATTTTCAGATGCACCATGAAATGTATTTTCATATTATATAGTTTAAGTATTGTAGATGTTCATATTTTTTTAATATAAATTTGGTCAAACTTTGTGTAGTTTGACTTTGATCAAAACTTATACGCGGAGTAAAAAGAAACGGAGGGAGTACATACAATGAGTTCGAAAAATACACAATCCCAAAATTGACTCAAAACGCATACCAGCTACCTGGAAAATTCAAACACTGAAAAGCACACCATACGTCCAAACACTCTTGACTTTCATTTCTCATCTGACACCCAATTTGCATACTCAGTTTTTTTTTCAGAACACCACCTCTCTTATTCGAACCTGTGGATTTTTCCTACTGCTCCAACTACAGGAAGGCGTTCATCAATACCAAATTTGATAATTTGAGCAACTTACACACGTACTCTATGATGTAGGGCCTGTATTATTACAACTACTCCCTCCGTTCGGAATTACTTGTCTCGGAAATGAATGTACGTAGAACTAAAATATGTCTAGATACATCCATTTCTGCGACAAGTAATTCCGAACGGAGGGAGTAGTTCACTAGAACAACTTGTACAGAGTAACAGCAGCTGATCCGATGAGCTGGAATTCCCGCTTCAATTGGACTGGAAACAAAGTCATCTGAGATCTGCCCATCTATTTACACGATTCAAATCCTGCACAACCCAACTTACCCACCCAATCCATCTAAACAAAAGCTCCAAAGGAAAAAAAACATCCATACCGAGCTCTTCACGCCTTCACACTCAGCGCCCCACCTTGATTCTGCTTTCAGTTTCTGCTTGAGGCCTACAGATCGATGCCTATAAAGATAAATCAACATTTCTGAATGTCAGCAAACGACAAGTAGTGCACCATAGTGACAGACAGAAACAAACATATCAAGAATAGCCATCCATACTTCGAATTCTAATATGGAAGTGCTCCATCGTTAGCGCTGCTAGGTCACTCAAACTAGCTCTGCGCCATCAAAAAATAATATGTGAAGTAGAAGTAGCAACTGGCATTAACTTGAGACAAGAAAGATATTAATGGCGAATTGCACAACCAAGGGTCTTGGTGTGCTGCTTCTCATGCCATTGAAAAAAAAAATATTTGTTACGATAAACTCTAGGCTTTTATGCAAACAGTACAAGTATGCCTAAACAAGCGTCTTTGCTGTGCTGCTTCTCATGCCATTGAATAAAAAACAGTTGTTACGGAACACTGTAGGCATTTGTACCAACATTAAAAGTATGTAATATGGTGGTGCCTTTATCAGGGAAAAAAATGTAACATGCTGCCAAGCATTCATACATCAGAACCTAAAGCTGGCAGATGCATGGTAAACTTGGACAAGAAAAGAAAGTGATGAAAATATGAGAGATACTTACCCTCAAAACATGGTTGATTTGAGAACAAATAAACCTAGCCTTCAGCTCCTTAACTTTAGAGCAAGTCAGCCATACTATCATTGTTAACACGCCTGTTCCAGGAAGTTCATTGTGTTACTTACAGTTGAACATTGATAAAGCTGCCAGCTGCTAGAGGGACTCTTCAAAATAGCGCTGATATTCACACAACAGAACTTCCAAACATAAAGGTATTTGTTTATCTCTAATTTCATATTGACACTTGTGCTGTATTTATTTTCCTATCCTCTATATTGAGCTAATCCATGCTATCATGTTATTAGTGTGTGTTGGACTATCTACCTTGAATATACCACAGCAAGCAAAATAACTAGCTTTTAACGATGGAGGAACGTTCCCATTTAAAGACCTAACAAACATTGCTGGCGATGGGACTTCAGGCTCCACGAGTATTTGCTCATGATAGTAAGAAAGGACCGACCGGTAAAGAAGGATGGTATGCCCGAATGTCAGATGAGAAGAAAGCTGGCGCATCCCGACATCAAAAGAAAGCTGCAGCAGCTCGGGGTGTTAATGTCAATGAACCACCATCATCTTCTTTGCTAGGGTCTGTTGACCCTACCCCTTTATGTAACAAAACATATCAACAAATGGTAATTCGACACACATGTTTTTCATTTTACTCCTATACTACGTAGCGTCCCTCGAATGCTCACATGTCTAACATGGTTGCCTATTGTGCACAGGTGATAACACAAGTGGAGCTGCAAACCCCACTCCTGTTGATGCACCGTTGCCACAAAATCGTAAAGGAAAGAGTGGTCAAGGATGGCATGCCCGGCTTTCTGACGAGAAGAAAGCAGCATGCCTGTAGAAGCTGCGAATATCCTGCCAACATTGCTGACAATGGGCCTTCAGGCTCCACTAGTCTCTCTAGGTCGCATGGGCAGGCATGAATTTAAGGGTTGGCATGTAAAAGTTAAAGATTACAGTCATATGAAGTTGGAACAGCAAACTGTATAATACATATAAGAAGGAACTGAGCACAATTAGTATACATGCTGCTGTGAACTGCTGCAGAGTCTAAGAACATGGTTAGACAAAGAAGAAAACAGCTCATATGGTAGGAGCCACTAATATTGATCTAAAGGATACACTGGATGCCTGCATAGCTGACACAGGACTTGTGTTTGATCATCTGTAGTTGGTCTGTTTCATCATGCACCACCTCCACACCGGTCATGACAGCAGCCTGATTGTCACTCTTGGTCCTGCCCTCGTCCCCAATGTCAAAAACTTTGTTGATGCAAAACCTGCCGGCTCCCAGGTAGAGCAGGCAGCCCCTTATTTGCACCCAGCCCTGAGGCGGGTCGAGGACTTGCCACTCACGTAGCATCCTGGGAGCCCCGGCGTCGAGGCTGGAGAGGTCCGACGCGCACAGGTTGTTGGGGCTGCTGTCAGCCATGCCGAACCAGAGGTTGCCAAGCTCAGGGACATGCTCGGCCCGGCCGTAGAAGGGCAGCGCCCAGCGGCCAGCCTTACTCCACTGGCGGCTAGCCGTGTCGAAGCAGTAGGTCCCGATGGGGCTGCGCCCGGAGGAGGATATGCAGATGGTGGAGCCTGCATTGAGCAGCGTGTAGGAGTGGATAGCGGTGCAGTCGTAGGCCGGGTCGTTGACATAAGGCGGCGGCGGGAGCCGGCTCCACTCCCAGCAGTTGTTCTCTCCGTAGGCGAGGGACTCGAAGCTGCACGAGCTGCGGCCGGTGGGGAACCTGTCCATGACGTACAGAGCCACGGCGGCGGGGGCGCCGACGCGAGCGATGGTGAACGAGATGGGGCTGTCCCCCTTGGGCTCGCCGAGGCTGGGGGCAGGCTGGACGCAGCCAGAGCTCGCGTCGCAGAGGATGGTGTGGCCTGCCGAGTCCACGGAGAGGATCTCGCTGCTGCTGCTGCTGTCGCCGCCGCGACCGTACAAGGGCAGGAAATCGAGCCGCATGTCGTCCAGGCGGTACGCCTCGAGCCTGAGATTGGGCTTGGGCATCCTCGACATGGCCGGAATCTTCTTCCTGGGCGGCGCCGCGGTTCGCGCTTCCTCTACGGATGCGTAGAAGAGCTTCTCCTCGGGCTTGATGCGGCTCACCGAGTAGGTGGTGCCTGTGCGCATCACCACGTTCACCAACTGCCGCGCCGCCCTCATTTACCTGCCCTCTCACAGCAAAGAGGGAGCCCCGATCAGATTCTTTCTGATACGAGGTTGTAACAAGATCTCTAGAGAGAAGGAGACAAATCCGAACATGAAAGATTGAATTTTGGGAGCAGCAATACCTGCAGCAGGGGAGGACTCGACGAATCGAAACGAGCGCGGCTACTGCGACGGCGGCGGCGGCGGAGAATTGGAATGAAACAACGATGGGATCTAGGTCTTGCCCCCCCCCCCCCCTTTCATCTGATCTTATTAAATGGATCAAACAGATGGGTAGACAATGGGCCGACTGGGCCGCATTCTTCCCGGAGATGATTGATTCAACCTCTGATAAAAAAGATATACCTTAGTTCTATGTCATCTCTTCAACAAGTTTAGTAATAAGCATAATGACCATGTTGTTCCGATGGAGAGAAGAACCTATAACTAGCTTTTCGGGAAATTTCCAAACAAACTATTTCAATGAAATCTTTCAATTTATTATGTTCAACTTTATGCATTCCTCTATCATAGTACATTAATTGAATATACAGAAATGGCTATAACAGAGTTTCTGTTATTCGTATTAACAACCACTCCAGGGGGAATGTTTTTTATGTGGTGCTAATGATTTAATAACTATCTTTGTAGCTCCAAAATGTTTCAGTTTATGTTCCTACCTATTGTCTGGATATACCAAAAAAGATCTATGGTCTAATGAGGCTACTATAAAATTGTGAGCGGTCTTATCAATACAAAAATGTATAACTCCCCGGAATTTCAATTGTGCTTATATCCATCATTGTAGGACTTGGGTTCAAGCTTTCCTTAATCCCTTTTCGTCAATGGACTCCTGACGTCTATGAAGGAGTGTGGTTCGCTTGACAAATTCCCACCTCTATACCTATCTCTGAGGTGTTTGGGTTTTACAAAAATCCATAGACATGCAGAAGAGAAATGCTATCTCCACTCCGACCCAGATATAACATTTACCAAAAGTTTATTGTGATCCTGTTGTTTAAATAACAATTAAGGTGAAGCAGGGTAAGGAACAACGGATCTCTTTATGATGAACAGATCCATTTTGCAAGTTCGTTATGAAGGGTAGTTCCAGCAAAGAATCGGACTAATGACGTATTCAATGCTTGAATTATCTTTGTAGATGCTACATAGTAGGTTCTCATCCTTCGGAGATTACAAGTGTAATAGGAGCATCCGTTGACAAAAGGATCGCCCTAAGATGACGGCTATTGGGAACGAATCAAATCAGATGCTTCTATTTCTCAGCCTTTCTGACTTGCTCCTACAGAACCAAGGTCAAAATGATTGAAAAAGTCAGCCATTCACAACCACCGATGAAGGATTCCTCGAAAAGTTAAGGATTAGTAGTGCTTTTTTGAAAAAGAATGGATTCGGCCTTATACATACGCGAGAAAGGTAATAAAAAAAAGAGAGAATACGACTTCTTTTTTTATCACTTAGGAGTCGTGCGAGATGAAAGTCGCATGCACTCATCAATGGGTTACCACTTTTTCTTCCCTTCACCAAAATTTGCCGCCCGTGCATCTCATCTCACCAGCCTTGACTCAGCAATGCCCCAACACTAACAAGCTTGCCCACAAGGTCATCCCGCCAATCCTTCTACTATATCGTGCTCTTGGAGCTCTGTGCCGCCCACTGAACTCTCTGTGGCCCGGTAGCCTTCGACTCTGGTGGACCTCCCTCACCACCCTCCAGAACCTCTCGGCCGCCACATGGTTGAAGGAAATATGCCCTAGAGGCAATAATAAAGTTATTATTTATTTCCTTATTTCATGATAAATGTTTATTATTCATGCTAGAATTGTATTAACCGGAAACATAATACATGTGTGAATACATAGACAAACATAGTGTCACTAGTATGCCTCTACTTGACTAGCTCGTTTATCAGAGATGGTTATGTTTCCTAGCCATGGACAAAAGAGTTGTCATTTGATTAACGGGATCACATCATTAGGAGAATGATGTAATTGACTTGACCGATTCCGTTAGCTTAGCACTTGATCGTTTAGTATGTTGCTATTGCTTTCTTCATGACTTATACATGTTCTGTAACTATGAGATTATGTAACTCCGTTTACGGAGGAACACTTTGGTACTACCAAACGTCACAACGTAATCGGGTGATTATAAAGGAGTACTACAGGTGTCTCGAAGGTACATGTTGAGTTGGCGTATTTGAGATTAGGTTTTGTCACTCCGATTGTCGGAGAGGTATCTCTGGGCCCTCTCGGTAATGCACATCATTATAAGCCTTGCAAGCAATGTGACCAATGAGTTGGTTACGGGATGATGCATTACAGAACGAGTAAAGAGACTTGCCGGTAACGAGATTGAACTAGGTATTGGATACCGACGATCAAATCTCGGGCAAGTAACATACCGATGACAAAGGGAATAACATATGTTGTTATGCGGTTTGACCGATAAAGATCTTCGTAGAATATGTAGGAACCAATATGGGCATCCAGGTCCCGCTATTGGTTATTGACCAGAGACGTGTCTCGGTCATGTCTACATTGTTCTCGAACCGTAGGGTCCGCACGCTTAAGGTTTCGATGACAGTTATATTATGAGTTTATGTATTTTGATGTACCAAGTTTGTTCGAGTCCGGATGTGATCACGGACATGACGAGGAGTCTCAAATGGTCGAGACATAAAGATTGATATATTGGACGGATATATTTGGACACCGAAAGGTTCCGGAGAAGTTTGGAGCTACCGGAGGTTACTGGAACCCCGGGAGGTATATGGGCCTTATTGGGCCCATATAGGAAGAAGGAGAAGGAACAAGGGAAGGCGCCCCACCCCAATCCGAATTGGGGAGGGGGGCCGGCCCCCCCTTTCCTTTCTCCTTCCCCCCTATTCCTATTACTACTACTAGTACTTATTCCTAATACTAGTACTCTTTCCTTCCCCCTTCAAATAAGATAAGGAAAAGGGGGGGAAACCTACTTGGAGTAGGTTTCCCCCTCCTCTATGGCGCGCCCCCCTTGGGCCGGCCTCCTCCTCCCTCCCTCCTTTATATACGGGGGTGGGGGGCACCCTAGAACACACAAGTTAATCATTGAGATCGTTCCTTAGCCGTGTGCGGTGCCCCCCTCCACGATATTACACCTCGGTCATATTGTAGCGGTGCTTAGGCGAAGCCCTGCAACAGGAGAACATCAAGATCGTCACCACGCCGTCGTCTTGACGGAACTCCCCTCGGAGCCTCTCTTTGGATTGGAGAACGAGGGTGCGTCATCGAGCAGTCGTGTGTCAAGAACTCGGAGGTGCCGAGTAACGGTGCTCGGATCGGTTGAACCGGAAGACGTCGACTACTTCCACTACGCCGTGTCAACGCTTCGCTTCGGTCTCACGAGGGTACGTAGACAACACTCTCCCTCATTGCTATGTCATCACCATGATCTTGCGTGTGCGTAGGAAAATTTTGAAATTACTACGTTCTCCAACAAAGGCATCCGAGCCTAGGTTTTTATGGTTTGATGTTATATGCACGAGTAGAACACAAGTGAGTTGTGGACGATATAAGTCATCTGCCTACCAAATGTCATACTTTGGTTCAGCGGTATTGTTGGATGAAGCGGCCGGACCGACATTACGCGTGACGCTTACGCGAGACTGGTTTTACCGTCGTGCTTTGCACACAGTGACTAGCGGTGTCTGTTTCTCCAACTTTAGTTGAACTGAGTGTGCTACGCCCGGTCCTTGTGAAGGTTAAAACGAGTCTATTTGACAAACTATCATTGTGGTTTTGATGCGTAGGTGAGATTGGTTCTTGCTTAAGCCCGTAGCAGCCACGTAAAACTTGCAACAACAAAGTAGAGGACGTCTAACTTGTTTTTGCGGGGCATGTTGTGATGTGATATGGTCAAAACGTGATGAGCTATAAGTTGTTGTATGAGATGATCATGTTTTGTTGAAGTTATCGGCGATGGCGTAAGCTCTATGGTTGTCTCTTTGTTGCATAAGATGCAAGTGCCAAATAATTGCTTTACTTTATCGCTATGCGATAGCAATAGTTAGAAGAGCAATAGTTGGTGAGACGACCATGTGATGACACATTGATATAGATCAAGATGATGAAGATCATGGTGTCGTGCGGTGACGATAGAGATCATGACAAGATACTTTAGAGATGGAGATCAAAGGCGCAAGATGATCATGGCCATATCATGTCACATATTTTGATTGCATATGATGTTTATCTGTTATACATCTTATTATGTTTTGTTTGACGGTAGCATTTTAAGATGATCTCTCACTAATTATCAAGAAGTGTTCTCCCGAGTATGCACCGCTATGAAAGTTCTTCGTCTTTGAGACACCACGTGATGATCGGGTGTGATAGGCTCTACGTTCAAATACAACGGTGCAAAACAGTTGCACACGCGAATACTCAGTTAAACTTGACGAGCCTAGCATATCTGAGATATGGCCTCGGAACACGGAGACCGAAAGGTCGGCGTGAATCATATAGTAGATATGATCAACATAGTGATGTTCACCATTGAAAACTACTCCATCTCACGTGATGATCGGACATGGTTTAGTTGATTTGGATCACGTGATCACTTAGATGACTAGAGAGATGTCTGTCTAAGTGGGAGTTCTTTAGTAATATGATTAATTGAACTTTAAATTTATCATGAACTTAGTCCTGGTAGTATTTTGCAAATTATGTTGTAGATCAATAGCTCGCGTTGTTGCTTTCATATGTTTATTTTGATATGTTCCTAGAGAAAACTGTGTTGAAAGATGTTAGTAGCAATGATGCGGATTGGATCCGTGATCTGAAGTTTATCCTCATTACTGCACAGAAGAATTATGTCCTTAATGCACCGCTAGGTGAAAGACCTATTGCAGGAGCAGATGCAGACGTTATGAACGTTTGGCTAGCTCAATGTGATGACTACTTGATAGTTTTGTGCACCATACTTAACGGCTTAGAATCGGGACTTCAAAGATGATTTGAACGTCATGGACCATATGAGATGTTCCAGGAATTGAAGTTAATATTTCAAGAAAATACCCGAGTTGAGAGATATGAAGTCTCCAACAAGTTCTATAGCTAAAAGATGGAGGAGAATCACTCAACTAGTGAGCATGTGCTCAGATTATCTGGGTACTTCAATCGCTTGAATCAAGTGGGAGTTAATCTTCCAGATAAGATAGTGATTGACAGAATTCTCTAGTCACCATCACTAAGTTACTAGAAGAACTATAGTATGCAAGGGATGACGAAAACGATTCCCGAGCTCTTCGTGATGTTGAAATCGACGAAGGTAGAAATCAAGAAAGAGCATCAAGTGTTGATGATTGACAAGACCACTAGTTTCAAGAGAAGGGCAAAGGGAAAGAAAGGGAACTTCAAGTGGAAAGACAAGCAAGTTGTCACTCCTGCGAAGAAGCCCAAAGCTGGACCATAGCACTAAACCGAGTGTTTACACCGCAAAGAAATGGTCCTTTGGAAGCGGAAATGCCACAATATTTGGTGGATAAGAAGGATGGCAAAGTGAACAAGGGTATATTTGATATCTGATTATTGATGTGTGCCATACTAGTGTTTATAGTAGCCCCTGAGTATTTGATACTTGTTCGGTTGCTAAGATTAGTAACTCGAAATGGGAGTTGCAGAATAAACAGAGACTAGTTAAGGGTGTAGTGACGATGTGTGTTGGAAATAGTTCCAAAATTGATATGATCATCATCGCACACTCCCTATACTTTCGGGATTAGTGTTAAACCTAAATAAGTGTTATTTGGTGTTTGCGTTGAGCATGAATATGATTTGATCATGTTTATTGCAATACGGTTATTCATGTAAGTTAGAGAATAATTGTTGTTCTGTTTTCATGAATAAAACCTTCTATGGTCATACACCCAACAAAAATGGTTTGTTGGATCTCGATCGTGTGATACACACATTCATAATATTGAAGCCAAAAGATGCAAAGTTAAAATGATAGTGCAACTTATTTGTGGCACTACCGTTTGGGCCATATCGGTGTAAAGCGCATGAAGAAACTCCATAAAGATGGATTTTCAGAATCACTTGGTTATGAATCATTTGATGCTTGCGAACCATGCCTTTTGGGCAAGATGACTTAAACTCCGTTCTTCGGAACAATGGAACCAGCTACTGACTTATTGGAAATAATACATACTGATGTATGCAGACCAATGAGTATGAAGGCTCGTGGCAAGTATCGTTATTTTCTGACCTTCACAAGATGATTTGAGCAGATATGGGTATATCTACTTGATGAAACATAAGTCCGAAATAGTTGAAAGGTTCAAAGAATTTCAGAGTGAAGTGGAAAATCATCGTAACAAGAAAATAAAGTTTCGCGATCGATCGCGAGACGAATATTTGAGTTCTGAGTTTGGTCTTCAATTAAAACAATGTGGAATAGTTTCACAGCTCACGCCACCGGAACACCACAACGTTATGGTGTGTCCGAACGTCGTAACCGCACTTTATTGGATATGGTGCGATCTATGATGTCTCTTCTTGATTTACCAATATTGTTTTGGGGTTATGCATTAGAGACAAATGCATTCACATTAAAAGGGCACCATCTAAATCCGTTGAGGCGACAACATATGAACGTGGTTTAGCAAGAAACCCAAGTTGTCGTTTCTTAAAGTTTGGGGTTGTGATGCTTATGTGAAAAAGTTTCATCTGATAAGCTCGAACCCAAATCGGAGAAGTGCGTCTTCATAGAATACCCAAAGGAAATTGTTGGGTACACCTTATATCACAGATCCGAAGGCAAGATATTCGTTGCTAAAATGGATCCTTTCTAGAGAAGGAGTTTCTCTCGAAAGAAGTGAGTGGGAGGAAAGTAGAACTTGATGAGGTAATCATACTGCTCCCTTATTGGAAAGTAGTTCATCACGTAAATCAGTTCTGTGACAAATACACCAATTAGTGAGGAAGCTAATGATATTGATCATGAAACTTCGATCAAGTTACTACTGTAACCTCGTGGGTCTTCGAGTAAGATCCGCACTGAGTGATGTAGTAATCATGTTCGGAAGTCATGTTACTAGACCATGATGAACCTACGAACTATGAGGAAGCGATGATGAGCCCAGATTCGCGAGATGGCTTGAGGCCATAAAATCGAGATATGATCCATGTATGACAACAATGTATGGACTTTGATTGACTTGCTCGATGATCGACAAGCCATGTTAAATGAATGGATCTTCAAGAGGAAGACGAACAACGATAGTAGTGTTACTATCTACCAAGCTCGACTTGTTGCGAAAGGTTTTCAACAAGTTCAAGGTGTTGAATACGATGAGATTTTCTCACTCGTATCGATGCTTAAGTCTGTCGAATCATGTTAGCAATTGCCACATTTTATGAAATCGGCAAATGGATGTCAAAACTGCATTCCTTAATGGATTTATTAAGGAAGAGTTGTATATGATGCAACGAAGGTTTTGTCAATCCTAAAGGTGCTAACAAAATGTGCAAGCTCCAATGATCCATCTATGGACTGGTGCAAGCATCTCGGAGTTGGAATATACGCTTTGATAAGTTGATCAAAGCATATAGTTTTATATGGACTTACGATGAAGCCTATATTTACAATAAAGTGAGTGAGAGCACTGCAGCCTGTCTGATTAGTATATGTGAGTGACATATTGTTGATCAGAAATGATGTAGAATTTTTCTGCAAAGCATAAAGGATGGTTTTAAAGGAGTTCTTTAAAAGGAAAAGACCTCAGTAAAAGCTACTTACATATTGAGCATCAAGATCTATTGAGATAGATCAAGACGCTTGATGAGATTTTCAATGAGTACATACCTTGGCAAGATTTTGAAATAGTTCAAAATGGAAAAGTCAAAGAAAGAGTTCTTGCCTGTGTTGCAAAGGTATGAAATTGAGTAAGACTCAAATCCCGACCACAACAGAAAATAGAAAGAGAATGAAAAGTCATTCCCTATGCCTCACCATAGGTTCTATAAAGTATGCTATGCTATGTATCGACCTATTGTATACCTTGCTCTGAATTTGGCAAGAGAGTACAATAGTGATCTAGGAGTAGATCATCGGACATTGGTCAAGAATATCCTTAGTAAAGACTAAGGAGATGTTTCTCGATTATGGAGGTGATAAAGAGTTTGTTGTAAAAGTTACATCAATGCAAACTTTTACACTGATCCGATGACTCTAAGTCTCAACTTTGGATACATATTGAAAGTGGGAGCAATTAGCTAGAGTAGCTCCATGCGAGCATTGTGGACATAAAATATTTGCAAAATACATACGGCTCTGAATGTGATGAGACCCGTTGACTAAGCTTCTCTCACGAGCAAAACATGATCACACCTTAGTACTCTTTGGGTGTTAATCACATAGCGATGTGAACTAGATTATTGACTCTAGTAAACCCTTTGGATGTTGGTCACATGATGATGTGAACTATGGGTGTTAATCATATCTGAGATATGAATATTGGTGTTAAATCACATGGCGATGTGAACTAGATTATTGACTCTAGTGCAAGTGGGAGACTGAAGGAAATATGCCCTAGAGGCAATAATAAAGTTATTATTTATTTCCTTATTTCATGATAAATGTTTATTATTCATGCTAGAATTGTATTAACCGGAAACATAATACATGTGTGAATACATAGACAAACATAGTGTCACTAGTATGCCTCTACTTGACTAGCTCGTTTATCAGAGATGGTTATGTTTCCTAGCCATGGACAAAAGAGTTGTCATTTGATTAACGGGATCACATCATTAGGAGAATGATGTAATTGACTTGACCCATTCCGTTAGCTAAGCACTTGATCGTTTAGTATGTTGCTATTGCTTTCTTCATGACTTATACATGTTCCTGTAACTATGAGATTATGTAACTCCCGTTTACCGGAGGAACACTTTGGGTACTACCAAACGTCACAACGCGTATCGGGTGATTATAAAGGAGTACTACAGTGTCTCCGAAGGTACATGCTTGAGTTGGCGAATTTGAGATTAGGTTTTGTCACTCCGATTGTCGGAGAGGTATCTCTGGCCCTCTCGGTAATGCACATCATTATAAGCCTTGCAAGCAATGTGACCAATGAGTTGGTTACGGGATGATGCATTACTGAGCGAGTAAAGAGACTTGCGTAACGAGATTGAACTAGGTATTGGATACCGACGATCAAATCTCGGGCAAGTAACATACCGATGACAAAGGGAATAACATAAGTTGTTATGCGGTTTGACCGATAAAGATCTCGGTAGAATATGTAGGAACCAATATGGGCATCCAGGTCCTGCTATTGGTTATTGACCAGAGACGTGTCTCGGTCATGTCTACATTGTTCTCGAACCGTAGGGTCCGCATGCTTAAGGTTTCGATGACAGTTATATTATGAGTTTACGTATTTTGATGTACCGAAGTTTGTTCGGAGTCCCGGATGTGATCACGAACATGACGAGGAGTCTCGAAATGGTCAAGACATAAAGATTGATATATTGGACGGATATATTTGGACACCGGAAAGGTTCCGAGAAGTTTGGAGCTACCGGAGGTTCTGGAACCCCGGGAGGTATATGGGCCTTATTGGGCCCATATAGGAAGAAGGAGAAGGAACAAGGGAAGGCCCCCAGCCCAATCCGAATTGGGGAGGGGGCCGCCCCCCCCTTTCTCCTTCCCCTATTCCTATTACTACTACTAGTACTTATTCCTAATACTAGTACTCTTTCCTTCCCCCTTCAAATAAGATAAGGAAAAGGGGGGGAAACCTACTTGGAGTAGGTTTCCCCCTCCTCTATGGCGCACCCCCCTTGGGCGGCCTCCTCCTCCCTCCCTCCTTTATATCTCGGGGTGGGGGCACCCTAGAACACACAAGTTGATCATTGAGATCGTTCCTTAGCCGTGTGCGGTGCCCCCTCCACGATATTACACCTCGGTCATATTGTAGCGGTGCTTAGGCGAAGCCACCTGCAGAGAGAACATCAAGATCGTCACCACGCCGTCGTCTTGTGGAACTCCCCTCGGGCCTCTCTTGGATTGGAGAACGAGGGTGCGTCATCGAGCTGTCGTGTGTCAAGAACTTCGGAGGTGCCGGAGTAACGGTGCTGGATCGGTTGAACCGGGAAGGCGTCGACTACTTCCACTCTGTTGTGTCAGCGCTTCGCTTGGTCTCACGAGTGCGTAGACAACACTCTCCCCTCGTTGCTATGTCATCACCATGATCTTGCGTGTGCGTAGGAAAATTTTGAAATTACTACGTTCTCCAACAATGGTCTCTCCATGACCCGACCTACTCTGGCTCTGATGCACATCCCGCTGTGGCTGTCGTGAAGCACCCGCTAGCCCCGTGAATAGGCCGACGTTGTATGTGTGACATTGGATTACCGCTTCTTCGGTAAACTAACCCAGGGGGGTCCATGCACATGTCTAGATCAGTTCCATCGACGACGTATGTCACACTCCTCTCGCGATCTAATAAAGGCAGCATACATGTATGAGTATGCGTGGTGATCATGGCGTCTGCGGCTATCCACTTCTTAACTGACCAACCACTTCATTCATGGCTCCTATGTGATCATCATGGCGATTCTATACTAGAACAACTGACGACTACCTCGTGCTTGTTATGCCTGGACGCTACAACCGCCGCAAACCACTAGTCCCGCTTGCCGATGCCGAGCTCCGAGATGAAGCCCCCAAGAGGGAAACACCACACCAAAGTGCTGCCATCGTCCGATCCAAAGATCATGGGTTTCCCTTGAAGAGGTCGCAATGGCCGGATCCGTGCAGGAGGGGTGTAACAGCACAACACCGATGCCTCCAGGAAGATCAACGACGGCCACGGCCGCCGCCATCGATAGTCACGGCACGCGGCCAAGACAGGGTCTTCACCCAAGCTACCACACCACCTCGGCCCCACATCATCTCGCACCAGCGCCGGCAAGACCACCAACCACAGCCTCCCACGAACCAGCCCGACGATGAAGAAGCCTGGAGCAGCCACCGGAGCCAACCGCACCTCGCGGAGACCACCGGCAAGATCAGATCCGCTACAGCTGCAGCTCCCATACCAAAGACGGCTAAATTCACCCCTGCAGCACCCCTCATCGACAGCGCGCGGCCGCTGAAAACCCCCTCCGCTGCAGCCTCCAAAACCAGCACCCGAGCAGCCGCCGGTGCCACCAGAACGCCAACGCGACAGCTCCATGTGCCAGAACCGCGCCCCACGCGCCCGGTAGCGCCTGGCGCCACCTGTGCGGCCGCGCCGCGCTTGCCGCCAGCAGCCACCACACAGAGCCCGCGACGCACCAGCGCCAAAACCGCGCGCCCCCCTCCCATGGCTGCCGCGAGCGCACCATGACCGATCTGTGCCGACCGGTGCCGGAGAGCACCAACGTCGCCCTAATCTGCCGCCACCAAGACGACGCAGCCTCCCAACGCCAGATCCATGAAATCCGCGCGCCGCCCCTCGCATGGCTGCCGCGAGCGCGTGTAACGCCCCGAGACCGACGCTCCAGATGCCTTCCTTGTATTCCGAGATTCGTCGTGTGATTTATTTGTTTGATGCATTCATCATTGTGTCATTTGCATTGCATCATGTCATCATGCCATCATCTCATAAATCTTTTGCAACTCAACTAAATAAATGGCATGGATCTTTGGTCCATTTAAATCGAGGGAATTCACTTGTGATTTCTCTTTATAACATATCTTTGAAGGAAATATGCCCTAGAGGCAATAATAAAGTTATTATTTATTTCCTTATTTCATGATAAATGTTTATCATTCATGCTAGAATTGTATTAACCGGAAACATGATACATGTGTGAATGCATAAACAAACAACATGTCACTAGTATGCCTCTACTAGACTAGCTTGTTAATCAAAGATGGTTATGTTTCCTAACCATGAACAAAGAGTTGTTATTTGATTAACAAGGTCACATCATTAGTAGAATGATCTGATTGACATGACCCATTCCATTAGCTTAGCACTCGATCGTTTAGTATGTTGCTCTGCTTTTATCCATGACTTATACATGTTCTGTAACTATGAGATTATGCAACTCCGTTTACGGAGGAACACTTTGGGTGCTACCAAACATCACAACGTAATCGGGTGATTATAAAGGAGTACTACAGTGTCTCCAAAGGCGATGTTGGGTTGGCGTATTTGAGATTAGGTTTTGTCACTCCGATTGTCGGAGAGGTATCTCTGGGCCTCTCGGTAATGCACATCATCAAGCCTTGCAAGCATTACAACTAATGAGTTAGCTGTGAGATGATGTATTACGGAGCGAGAAAAGAGACTTGCGTAACGAGATTGAACTAGGTATTGGATACCGACGATCGAATCTCGGGCAAGTAACATACCGATGACAAAGGAACAACGATGTTGTTATCTTGTCCGACCGATAAAGATCTTCGTAGAATATGTAGGAACCAATATGGGCATCCGGTCCCGCTATTGGTTATTGACCGAGACGTGTCTCGGTCATGTCTACATTGTTCTCGAACCGTAGGGTCCGCACGCAAGGTTTCGATGGCGGTTATTATGAGTTTGTGTATTTTGATGTACCGAAGAAGTTGAGTCCGGATGTGATCACGGACATGACGAGGAGTCTCGAAATGGTCGAGACATAAAGATTGATATATTGGAAGCCTATATTTGGAGTTGGAATGGTTCGGGTGAAAGCGGAATTTATGCGAGTACAGGAGGTTACCGAACCCCGGGAACTAAATGGGCCTTAGTGGGCCTCGAGGGAGAAGAGGAGGGGCGGCCAGGGCAGGCAGCGCCCCTCCCCTAGTCCGAATAGGACAAGGAGGCGGCGCCCCTTTCCTCTTCCCCTCCCCCAATCCTACTCCAACTAGGAAGGGGAGTCCTACTCGGTGGGAGTAGGACTCCTCGTCTTGCCCCCTTGGGCGGCCGCACCTCCCCTCCCTCCTTTATATACGGGCAGGGGGCACCCTAGAACACACAAGTTTGATCTACGGATTGTTCCTTAGCCGTGTGCGGTGCCCCCTCCACCATATTCCACCTCGGTCATATCGTCAAGCTTAAGCGAAGCCCTGCCGATAGAACATCAAGATCGTCACCACGCCGTCGTCTTGTGGAACTCTCCTCGACACTCGGCTGGATCGGATCTGAGGGCGTCATCGAGCTGTCGTGTGTCAAGAACTCGGGCGCCGAATGTAACGGCGCGGGATCGGTCGGATCGCGAGGAGAACGTACGACTACGTCCTCTACGTTGTGATCGCTTCCGCTTCGGTCTACGAGGGTACGTAGACAACACTCTCCCCTCTCGTTGCTATGCATCACCATGATCTTGCGTGTGCGTAGGAAATTTTTTTGAAATTACTACGTTCCCCAACAGTGGCATCCGAGCCTAGGTTTTTATGGTTTGATGTTTTGCACGAGGAACACAAGTGAGTTGTGGGCGATACAAGTCATACTACCTACTAGCATGTCATACTTTGGTTCAGCGGTATTGTGAGATGAAGCGGCCCAGACCGACATTACGCGTACGCTTACGCGAGACTGGTTTCACCGCCACGAGCACTCGTTGCTTAAAGGTGACTGGTGGGTGTCTGTCTTCTCACTTTAGTTGAACCGAGTGTGGTTCGCCCGGTCCTTGAGAAGGTTAAACGAGAGTCTATTTGACGAAATATCGTTGTGGTTTTGATGCGTGGGTGAGACTGGTTCTTGCTTAAGCCCGTAGCAGCCACGTAAAATTTGCAACAACAAAGTAGAGGACGTCTAACTTGTTTTTGCAGGGCATGTTGTGATGTGATATGGTCAAGGCGTGATGCTATATTTTATTGTATGAGATGATCATGTTTTGTAACGAAGTTATCGGCAATGGGCTGGAGCCATATGGTTGTCGCTTTATTGTATGCAATGCAATAAGCCTATAATGCTTTACTTTATCACTAAGCGGTAGCGATAGTCGTAGAAGCATAAGATTGGCGAGGCGACAACGATGCTACGATGGAGATCAAGGTGTCGCGCGTAGCGATGGTGATCATGGTGGTGCTGCGGAGATGAAGATCACGAAGCACAAGATGATGATGACCATATCATATCACTTATATTGATTTGCATGTGATGTTTATCCTTTATGCATCTTATCTTGCTTTGATTGGCGGTAGCATTATAAGATGATCTCTCACTAAATTATCAAGAAGTGTTCTCCCGGTATGCACCGTTGCCAAAGTTAAATCGTGCCCGGACACCACGTGATGATCGGGTGTGATAAGCTCTCGTCCATCTACAACGGGTGCAAGCCAGTTTTGCACACGCAGAATACTCGGGTTATACTTGACGAGCCTAGCATATGCGAGATATGGCCTCGGAACACGGAGACCGAAAGGTCGGCGTGAATCATATAGTAGATATGATCAACATAAGATGTTCACCATTGAAAACTACTCCATTTCACGTGATGATCGGTTATGGTTTAGTTGATTTGGATCACGTGATCACTTAGATGACTAGAGATGTCTTTCTAAGTGGGAGTTCTTAAGTAATATGATTAATTGAACTTAAATTTATCATGAACTTAGTACTGATAGTATCTTGCTTGTTTATGTTTGATTGTAGATAGATGGCTCGTCTTTGTTGTTCCGTTGAATTTTAATGCGTTCCTTGAGAAAGCAAAGTTGAAAGATGATGGTAGCAATTACACGGATGGGTCCGTAACGAGAGGATCATCCTCATTGCTGCCTGTAAGAGTTACGTCTGGATGCACCGCTGGGTGCGAACTTCTTCTTTGGAGCAACACCGGATGTTGTGAATGTCCGCGAGCAAAGCTGATGACTACTCTATAGTTCGATGTGCCATGCTTTACGGCTTAGAACCGGACTTCAACAACGTTTTGAGCGTCATGGAGCATATGAGATGTTCCAGAGTTGAAGTTAATATTCAACAGAATGCCCGGATTGAGAGATATGAAGTCTCCAATAAGTTCTATAGCTGCAAGATGGAGGAGAATAGTTACATTAGTGAGCACATACTCGAATGTGCAGGTACTACAATCACTTGACGCAATTGGGAGTTAATCTTCCGGATGATTGTGTCATTGATGAATTCTTCAATCACCGCCACCAAGCTACAAAGGCTTCGTGATGAACTATAATATGCAAGGGTTAGTAAAGACTATACAGAGCTCTTCGCAATGCTAAAGGCTGCGGAGGTAGAAATCAGAAGGAGCATCAAGTGTTGATGGTCAATAAGACCACTAGTTTCAAGAAGAAAGGCAAAGGGAAGAAGAAGGAACTTCAAGAAGAACAGCAAGCAAGTTCTTTGCTCGGAGAAGAAACCCAAGTCGGACCTAAGCTGAAATCGAGTGCTTCTACCGCAAGCGATCGTCCTTTGAAGCGGAACTGCCCCAAGTATTTGGCGGATAAGAAGGATGGCAAGGTGAACAAAGGTATATGTGATATACATGTTATTGATGTGTACCTTACTAGAGCTCGCAGAGCACTGGTATTTGATCTTGGTTACATTGCTAATATTTGCAACTCGAAGCAGGACTACGGATTAGCTTAACAACGGCAAAGGGCGAGGTGACGATCTTGCGTGGAAATGGTTCCAAAGTCGATGTGATCGCGGTCGGCACGCTACCTCTACATCTACCTTCGGATTAGTTTTAGACCTAAATAATTGTTATTTGGTGCTGCGTTGAGCATGAACATTATATCTGGATCTTGTTTGATGCGAGGCGGTTATTCATTTAAATCGAGAGAATAATGGTTGTTCTATTTATATGAGTAATATCTTTTATGGTCATGCACCCTTGAGGAGTGGTCTATTTTGTTGAATCTCGATAGTAGTGATACACATATTCATAATGTTGAAACCAAAAGATGCAGAGTTGATAATGATAGTGCAACTTATTTGTGGCACTTGCCGTTTAGGTCATATCGATGTAAAGCGCATGAAGAAACTCCATCTTGATGGACTTTTGGAGTCACTTGATTATGAATCACTTGGCACTTATGAACCGTGCCTCATGGGCAAGATGACTAAAACCCGTTCTCGGTACTATGGAGAGAGCAACAGATTTGTTGGAAATCATACATACAGATGTATGTGGTCCGATGAATGTTGAGGCTCGTGGCGGATATCGTTATTTTCTCACCTTCACAAGATGACTTAAGCGAGATATGGGTACATCTACTTAATGAAACATAAGTCGAAACATTTGAAAAGTTCAAAGAATTTGAGTGAAGTTGAAAATCATTGTAATAAGAAAATTAAATTTCTACGATCGATCGTGGAGGTGAATATTTGAGTTACGAGTTTGGTCTACATTTGAAACAATGCGGAATAGTTTAGCAACTCACGCCACCCGAACACCACAACAGTAATGGTGTGTCGAGCGTCGTGTCGTACTTTACTAGATATGGTGCGATCTATGATGTCTCTTACAGATTTACCGCTATCGTTTTGGGGTTATGCTCTAGAGACGGCCGCATTCACACTGAATAGAACACCGTCAAAATCCGTTGAGGCGACACCTTATGAACTGTGGTTTGGCAAGAAACCAAAGTTGTCGTTTCTTAAAGTTTGGGGATGCGATGCTTATGTGAAAAAGCTTCAACCTGATAAGCTCGAACCCAAATCGAATGTGTCTTCATAGGATACCCAAAGGAGACAGTTGGGTACACCTTCTATCACAGATCCGAAGGCAAGACATTCGTTGCTAAGAATGGATCCTTTCTAGAGAAGGAGTTTCTCTCGAAAGAAGTGAGTGGGAAGAAAGTAGAACTTGATGAGGTAATTGTACCTTCTCCCTTACTTGAAAGTAGTTTGTCGCGAAACCGGTTTACGAGACATCTACACCAAGTAGTGAGGAAGTTGATGATGTTGATCATGAAACTTGAGATCAAGTTACTCTGAAACCACGTAGATCAACGAGTAAGATCCGCACTGAGTGGTACGGTAATCCTGTTAAAATCATGCTACTAGATCATGATGAACCTCGAACTATGAAGAAGCGATGGTGAGCCCAGATTCGCAAAATGGCTTGAGGCCATGAAATCGAGATGGGATCCATGTATGAAAACAAAGTATGGACTTTGGTTGACTTGCCCGAGGGTAGGCAAGCAATAGAAAACAAGTGGATCTTCAAGAAGAAGACGGACGACGACGGTAATATTCTTGTCTACAAAGCTCGACTTATCATAAAGGGTTTTCGACAAGTTCAAGGGATTGACTACGATGAGACCTTCTCACCCGTAGCGATGCTTAAGTCTGTCCGAATCATGTTAGCAATTGCGCATTTTATGATTATGAAATTTGACAAATGGATGTAAAGACGCATTCTGAATGGATTTACGGAAGAAGAGTTGTATATGATGCAACGAAAGGTTTTATCGATCCAAAGGAGCTAACAAAGTATGCAAGCTCCAATGATCCATCTATGGACTGGTGCAAGCATCTCGGAGTTGGAATAAGCGCTTTGATAGTGTGATCAAAGCATTTGGGTTTGTCTGAGACTTTTGGAGAAGCTTTGTATTTACAAGAAAGTGAGTGGGAGCTCAGTAGCATTTACGATATTATATGTAGATGACATATTGCTGATCGGAAATGATATAGAATTCTGGATAGCATAAAGGGATACTTGAATAAGAGTTTTTCAATGAAAGACCTCGGTGAAGCTGCTTACATATTGGGCATTAAGATCTATAGAGATAGATCAAGGCGCTTAATTGGACTTTCACAAAGCACATACCTTGACAAAATTTTGAAGAAGTTCAAAATGGATCAAGCAAAGAAAGGGTTCTTGCACGTGTTACAAGGTGTGAAGTTGAGTAAGACTCAATGCCCGACCACCGCAGAAGATAGAGAGAAATGAAAGATGTTCCTATGCTTCACCATAGGCTCTATCATGTATGCAATCTTGTGTACAGGACGATGTGTGCCTTGCTATAAGTTTAGCGAGGAGGTACCAAAGTAATCCAGAGTGGATCCTTTGGACAGCGGTCAAGAACATCTGAAATACACGAAAAGGACTAAGGATATGTTTCTCGTATATGGAGGTGACAAAGAGCTCATCGTGGCAGTTACGTTGATGCAAGCTTTGACACGATCCGACGATTCTAAATCGTGGACCGGATCGTATTTACACTAAGCGGAGGAGCTGTCGGTTGGTGCGGTTCTAAACAAAGCGTCATAGCGGGATCTACATGTGAAGCGGAGTACATAGCAGCTTCGAAGCAGCTAATGAAGATGCGGATGAAGGAGTTCATATCCGATCTAGGTGTCATACCTAGTGCATCGGGTCCAATGAAAATCTTCGTGACAATCTTGGAGCAATTGCCTTAGCGAAGGAATCCAGATTTCACAAGAGGACCAAGCACATCAAGAGGCGCTTCAATTCCATCCGGGACTTAGTCGGTGGGAGACATAGAGATTTGCAAGATACATACGGATCTGAATGTTGCGAACCGTTGACTAAGCCTCTTCCACGAGCAAAACATGATCAACACCAAGACTCCATGGGTGTTAGAATCATTACTATGTAATCTAGATTATTGACTCTAGTGCAAGTGGGAGGCTCAAGGAAATATGCCCTAGAGGCAACAAGTTATTATTTATTTCCTTATTTCATGATAAATGTTTATCATTCATGCTAGAATTGTATTAACAGGAAACATGATACATGTGTGAATGCATAAACAAACAACATGTCACTAGTATGCCTCTACTAGACTAGCTTGTTAATCAAAGATGGTTATGTTTCCTAACCATGAACAAAGAGTTGTTATTTGATTAACAAGGTCACATCATTAGTAGAATGATCGATTGACATGACCCATTCCATTAGCTTAGCACTTTCGATCGTTTAGTATGTTGCTCTGCTTTTATCCATGACTTATACATGTTCTGTAACTATGAGATTATGCAACTCCGTTTACGGAGGAACACTTTGGGTGCTACCAAGCGTCACAACGTAATCGGGTGATTATAAAGGAGTACTACAGTGTCTCCAAAGGCGAGATGTTGGGTTGGCGTATTTGAGATTAGGTTTTGTCACTCCATTGTCGGAGAGGTATCTCTGGGCCCTCTCGGTAATGCACATCACTGAAGCCTTGCAAGCATTACAACTAATGAGTTAGCTGTGAGATGATGTATTACGGAACGAGAAAAGAGACTTGCGTGCGAGATTGAACTAGGTATTGGATACCGACGATCGAATCTCGGGCAAGTAACATACCGATTGACAAAGGGAACAACGTATGTTGTTATGCGAACTCGACCGATAAAGATCTTCGTAGAATATGTAGGAACCAATATGGGCATCCAGGTCCGCTATTGGTTATTGACCGGAGACATGTCTCGGTCATGTCTACATTGTTCTCGAACCGTAGGGTCCGCACGCTTAAGGTTTCGATGGCGGTTATTATGAGTTTGTGTATTTTGATGTACGAAGAAGTTGAGTCCGGATGTGATCACGGACATGACGAGGAGTCTCGAAATGGTCGAGACATAAAGATTGATATATTGGAAGCCTATATTTGGAGTTGGAATGGTTCCGGGTGAAAGCGGAATTCTATCGAGTACGGAGGTTACCGAACCCCCGGAACTAAATGGGCCTTAGTGGGCCTCGAGGGAGAAGAGGAGGGGCGGCGGGGGCAGGCAGCGCCCTCCCCTAGTCCGAATAGGACAGGAGGCGGCGCCCCCTCTTTCCTCTTCCCTCCCCCAATCCTACTCCAACTAGGAAGGGGGTCCTACTCGGTGGGAGTAGGACTCCTCGGCAGCCTCCCTTGGGCGGCCGCACCTCCCCTCCCTCCTTTATATCTGGGGCAGGGGCACCCTAGAACACACAAGTTTGATCTACGGATCGTTCCTTAGCCGTGTGCGGTGCCCCCTCCACCATATTCCACCTCGGTCATATCGTCATGAAGCTTAAGCGAAGCCCTGCGCGCCGATAGAACATCAAGATCGTCCTGCGCCGTCGTCTTGACAGAACTCTCCTCGACACTCGGCTGGATCGAGTACGAGGGCGTCATCGAGCTGTCGTGTGTCAAGAACTCGGGGCGCCGAGTATGCTTGGCGCGGGATCGGTCGGATCGCGAGGAGAGCGTCGACTACTTCCTCTACGTTGTGATCGCTTCGCTTCAGTCTCGAGTGCGTAGACAACACTCTCCCCTCTCGTTGCTATGCATCACCATGATCTTGCGTGTGCGTGGAAATTTTTTGAAATTACTACGTTCCCCAACAATCTTCCAATATTAGGGAGCTATAATAAAATTATTCCATTTATTTGGAATTCACCATAACACACTTGCAAAAATCCCAATGCTGTTGTTATCTTAATTCTTGGTCTTCAAACCTTGCCCATAATTTCTTTCATCATTTTCCGGAGCTCCACCAAAAATCCGAACATTTTTGGACCTTCCAAACTCCCACTTCCTATTTAAACTCTTTTGAATGTAATTCAAATGAGGTTGTATTCAAACCCTTTGACACGTATCTTTGCAATTTTTCTGGATCAAGACCATTTTGGTGAGCCCAGGAAAATTAACTACATTCCCAAATTGCTTCTCTAACATCTTCTTTTCTCTCTTTTTCTTTCCTTCTATTTTTTTCCTTCAGTTTTTGGAAGAGAGAACTCTAGCCAGCAGCCCAGCCGGCCTCTTGGGCCTGTCAAACCAGGCTGGCCCATTTGCTCCCAAGGCCCAGCCCCACCGACCGAACCCTAGCCCCCTAGCACGACCCTCATCTCTCCCTCGTCTCCCTCCCGCAGCACCTCTCGATCTCCCTCGTTCCCTCACAGCGCCGCCGCCTCCTGCTCGATCCCCATCTACGCTCACCCCCCTCTCCTCCCTCACGCACATCCCATCGCTCCAGGGAGAGGAGCTCCTCGCGCCATGCCCTCGTTCCATCCCCTCGGTCTCCTCATCGTCGCCTACATCCGCCGCCAGACACATGATTCGGGCCAGCTGCCGCTCATCCCGCCTCCTCGCCCTTCCTTCTCCCCAGATCGTGGCCTTCCTCCGCCTCGAGGCTCCCGAGCCGCCGTCGCCCGGATCCTCGTCGCCAACCCTGCGCCGTTGGTGACCTCGGCGCCCCACCCCGATCTGCTCGGCGCGACCCGCCGCCTCGCGCCTCCACCTCCTCGCCCGGCCTCGCAGCAACCCTCGCGACCACACCATGGGCGAGCTCGCGACCACGCCTCTCCGTCACCGCTCCGTGCACCCGGCCATCCTCCTGCGCCAAGTCCTTCTGCGGAGTCCTGCGTCGCCCGCCGTGCGTCGCCGCCGTCGCGTCGGGCTCGGACCTCGCTGCGAGCCCCATCGCCGCCTATTACGCCGTCCACGATCGGACCCGGCAAGCTGGCTGCCCGTTGGTCTTCTTTGCCTTTGTCGTGGCAGGTCAAGTCGACACCGGAGACCATCGTTCATTTTCGCTAAGTGCACCGGACGTCGGGACCCGTCAAGTTCATCTTGAACCGTGTCGACTACGGCGCCAAGTCCGCGAGTACCACTACGGTTGCGATGTACATCTACACCAAGACTGGACCGACAAGTACTGCAAGAACATTTGTACCTCTATCGTCGCCGTGGATCCGACAAGTACCCCAACGTTGCCATGTACCACTACCGTCGCAAGAACCGAGACCAGCAAGTCCGAAGACCCCAAGTACCACGACTACCCTTGAGGACGTTGGCTCCGTCAAGTTCGACTACAACACGTGTACAACTACCGTCGTCGTGTACCACTACTTCCTCTACCGTCGCGTGAACCACTACTTCCCTCGACGCACGAGAACGACTACTTCCACGACGTCCGTGAACCACTACCGTCGCCCCGAAGATGTTGGATTCGTCAAGTACCTCTCCGAAAACGAACGTGAACAACTACTTCCACTACATCGCGAGAACGTCTACTTCCCTCTACGAAACGCGAACCGTCCCATTTGAACGCTTCGAAGGTATAACCCGAAACGACCGCCCGTAAACGAATGCATGTGGTATGAGATGCTCATGTTCGAACCGTGTTCGAATTGTCTTTGCACGTTCCTCTATTGCCATGCCACCGTCCCGTGGGAACCCGGTAGTCGGGATCACCCCCACCATCTTGCATGACTCGCTCACGTCACGCCTCCTTTTGCACCGGTATCTCCGTGAGCTACCGGAACCGATATGTTGCCGTGGCATCATTTTTGGATATGTTGCCGTGGCACCATTTTTGTTTCGCAGCCGTGGCACCCTTTCGTTCCGCCATGGCGACAAATGCTCCTTATCATGCTCATGTTAACGTTCTCATAAAAATTGCATAAAACTTGCATATGTCATCCGCATCATGATAACAACAATTAAAATGTTTAAAACTGTTGCTTGCTTTAAATTGCTAAATAACATGTGGGGTTTTTCCGGAAGTGTTGTTTGTGTTTTCGGCCTCATTTAAACTTGCCTAAATTTGTAGTTTAATTATGCTTCACCTCTTGCCATGTTAACCAACATTTAATCTTGTCTTGTTCATAACCGAGAGAGAACTAAATAATTGATGTGGTGTTCCGTTAATATGCAACTCGTTGCATATTGAGCTCCACTTAACTTGTAGTATTGTTTGTGCATATTGCCATGCCATGCCTCATTAAACCGGACATGCATCATACTTGTTTGCGCATCATGCAATGTTTATGTGATGGTTGTTTACTATGTTGTTTGTTTCTTTCCGGTTTGCTTCTCTCGTTAGCTTCGGTTTCGTTCCGGAGTTGTGAGGATTCGTTAAATCTCGACCGTTTGTCTTCTTCTTGGACTCGTTCTTCTTCCTTGCGGGATCTCGGGCAAGATGATCATACCCTCGAAATCACTTCTATCTTTGCTTGCTAGTTTGCTCGCTCTTTTGCTATGCCAATGCTTGTGATGCCTACCATTTGCTTGTCGGCCTCCCAAATTGCCATGTCAAACCTCTAACCTTTGACACCATTCCTAGCAAACCGTTGTTTGGCTATGTTACCGCTTTGCTCAGCCCTCTTATAGCGTTGTTAGTTGCGGTGAACATGAAGTTTGTTCCTTGTTGGAACATGGAGATGTTGTTCCTTGTTGGAACATGTTTACTTGTTGGGATATCACAATATCTCTTATATTATTAATGCATCTATATACTTGGTAAAGGGTGGAAGGCTCGGCCTTATGCAGTGTTTTGTTCCACTCTTGCCGCCTAGTTTCCATCATACGGTGTTATGTTCCCGGATTTTGCGTTCCTTACGGTCGGGTGATTTATGGGACCCCTTGACGGTTCGCTTTGAATAAAACTTGCCCAAAGAAGGCCCAACCTTGGTTTTACCATTTGCCTCACCTAGCCCTTTTTCCCTTGGGTTTCGGAGCCCAAGGGTCATCTTTATTACCCCGGGCGGTGCTCGTTGTGAGTGTTGGTCCAAACCGTCGATCGCCGGTGGCCACCGAGGCAACTACTGGGCTGGCCTACCGGAAGTTTGGACAATCCGGTGTGCCACGAGAACGAGATATGTGCAGCTCCTATCGGGTTTGTCGGCACATTCGGCGGCTTTGCTGGTCTTGTTTTACCATTGTCGAAATGTCTTGATGTACGGGATACCGAGTCGATCGGAGTGTCTTGGGAGAAGGTCTATTCCTTCGTTGATCGCGAGAGCTTGTCATGGGCTAAGTTGGGACACCCTGCGGGTTTAAACTTTCGAGAGCCGTGCCAGCGGTTATGTGGCAGATGGGAATTTGTTAATGTCGGTTGTAGAAAACCGAAGTTGACCTTAATTAAAATACATCAACCGTGTGTGTAACCGTGATGGTCTCTTTCCGTGAGTCAGGAAGTGAACTGATGTTGGAGTTATGCTTGGCGTAGGTTGCTATAGGATCACTTCTTGATCATACCTTTATCGACCGTGCTTTGCCTTCTCTTCTCGCTCTCTTTTGCGATTGTTGCCACCATATAGCTAGTCGCTTTGCTGCAGCTCCACCTCATTACTACATCCTTCCTATAAGCTTAAATAGTCTTGATCTCGCGGTGCGAGATTCTTTGAGTCCCGTGGCTCACGGATACTTCAAAACCAGTTTGCGGTGCCTATGTTACCGGCGGTGGCGCAACCAAGCTCAAGGAGGAGCTCGATGAAGATCTTGCCCTTTGTGTTGTTTCGTTCTAGTTGATCGATGAGTGGAGCCCGATTAGGGTCGATCGGGGACCTTTATGCATTTGGGGTTCTTCTTTCATTTTGGTTCCGTAGTCGGACCTTGATTGTATCTGGATGATGTAATGCTTTATTCATGTAATTGTGTGAAGTGGCGATTGTAAGCCAACTATGTATCTCTTTCCCTTATGTATTACATGGATTGTGTGAAGATTACCTCACTTGCGACATTGCTTTCAATGCGGTTATGCCTCTAAGTCGTGCTTCGACACGTGGGAGATATAGCCGCATCGAGGGTGTTACAAATTGGTAATCAGAGCCTTCCCCGACCTTAGGAGCCCCACTGCCTGATCGTTTTTAGCGGCCGAGTTGTGTCTAGAAAAATGTTTTGAGTCATTTAGGATTATATATATCGGAGAGTTTAGGAATTCTTTTTACTCCCCAGTCCCTTCGACCTTCTGGTGAGACATCCTGACGTAGAGTTTTGACTCTTCTCTTCTCAAATTTCACTAAATTTTTTTTAAGGATCACGCGGGTATCTTAGAATCGTTCCGATGGTTTTATGATGACAACATTGTCTTGGTTGCCTCCGTCGGCGGGGTTTTTTCTTGGAGGTGTCGGGGAGTTGAGCTCCGAGGTGTTGTCGTCATAATTTTATCGTTGCAGATTCTGGAATACGAGTTTAATCGCCGACATCGAAATCCTCTTTTATGCGGTTGTTGGTGAGATAACCCGATAACCCGATCTTGAGGTGAGTGCGGGAGTATTGCCATGACTTCGTATAACGGATGCTTTTGAAGGTTGAGGTACCACGATTTCGAAGGTTTCTTGGTTATGTGTTGACGGATGGATCTGACTTGGATGTAGGTATTGTTAGTTTGGGTGAGATATATTGCTTCCTGTATCCCCAACACAGTTGCATAACCGAAAAGTTTGGGAGTTTCTTAGGTGGGAATTCAAGTAGCTCCTAGAATATCTTTTTCGACGGATGCATGATATGGGATTGGGTAAATCTCTATCATATGTTTGTTCGGCTTATTCGCAAGCCAGGTCCTTTGTTTTGTTTTGAGTTGTGGTATTGAGTTGCTTCAATGTCAAGTGTTGATTCCATACCTTTTCGAAATGGTGTTCTCATACTCCGATGTGAATACCAATCCTTCTCGACAATCAAGATTGTCATGTCAATCCTTTTCAACCGGCGTGTTTCTCTTCAAGTGGATCCGATCACTTCAACATCAGCAAGACCAATTATCATTTCTTCTCAGCGGTGTTTGTTTCATCCGTCTCCAAGTTGCCTTTGTTTTTACCGCCCACCACCCTTTTTCCTCAAGGACTAAGATTTCTTTACCAAGTATCCTTTTATTTTTGTGAAGTTTCTCCATTCTTTTCCGTCAATGTTCTTACCCGGTGGTTCTCAAGAAGATGTTCTACTAGTTCTTCATTCCTCATTCCTTCCTCTTCTCCGGTGGATTCAAGTCAAGTTTTGTTGATCATACCTTTTTCCTCATTTCAATGTCTTCTCATACCGGTGCACCTCATTATCATTCTACTTCTCGCTATTTGTTATTCCGGAGTGCTCAAGATATCTCGAAGATTCGTGTTTCCACTCTGCATTCGTTCAAGCTCTTTCGAGATTGTTATCTCATTCAAGCCATTTAATTCAACCGGTGCAACATCTCTTTTAAATCTTTTCAATGGTGTTCTTTTGAGTGGGCCCTAACCCACAGGTCTTTTCCCAGGATCTTACCTGACTCTTCTATTTTCCCAGAGCTATCCTAAATTCTTCTCCAAGTTTGACATAAGAATGGATTATCATCAGTCATATTCCTTCTCCAAGATTGCTTTCAAATTCTTTTCATAGTTGGCTCAACCTCTTCGCTTTTGATTGTTCCGGTGTGCCTCAATAATTCTTGGTGGTGTTTCCCGTTGTCATTCTCATCATTTGAAGACCGAAGAAGAGTTTCTCTTAAATCTTGCTCCATTCTCTTCAAGCTTCATGGTTCTGGCTTGATGCCATCCTCTCATAATTGTTTTCGATTGTGAGAATTCTTTTCACCCATTCGGAGCATCTCATGAGTTGTTTCCACTTCTTTCCTCCGAAGGTCATCATGTAATAATTCCTCATTCTCAGCTTTTAGCTCTCGTTCTCCAAAATCTTACCGGTGCATCATTCAAATATCCTCTAATCAGTTCTTGATCTCTTTGTTCTCATGTATCTAGTTTGTCTCAAGCACCTTCGTTAATTTGCTAATTCTTACCGGTGATGCACCCCTACTTCGATCATTTTCAATTCTTACGGTGGTTCTTTCAAGATCTCTCTTCCTTGTTCATCATATCAATTCATTTGTTGTTCCAATCCTACCGGTGGTTCGTTGAAGACCTTCTCAAGTTTTGATATATCTCTCTTAATCCTTTCTACGAGAATAAGTAGTATGCCAAATCCGTTGATTGTCATCAATTTAAATTGGTGAAGGATACGCATAACATAATTCTTGTTCTTGTTTCATCCAAGTGATTAATCCTTTCCTTCGGAGTTTGTTCAGGAGTAATAAATTCTTGGCTTCTTGTTGTTCATCTTTCTTCCGGAGTTCCAAGCTCTAATTATCACGGAGATCCATCTAAATCATTGCAAGGATTCACCTTGTGTTTTCAATTTCTCTTTCTTTTCATTCCTTTTGTTTACCGGAGTTCTTCATGGAGGTTCTACATGATGGTTCATCAAGGATTTAATTCCCTTCTCAAAGTTTTCATCGAGATTCTTTCCTAAGGAGCTCAAGCTTTCTTCATATGGTAATCCGAAGTGCAATTCTTTCTACCTTATCTTCTAAGGTGGTGTTAGGTCATTCTTGACAATTTCCTTCGCGTTTCATGATTCACAAGTTTTCAAGAGTGACATATTTAAATCCATCATTGTCTCTTTGTTCAAGAGATCTTTTCAACCGTCAATCTCTTCATTGGAGTTATCTTGGTATAGATTTCACCTAAGGCCTTCCCTAAGGAATGTTGCTATTTTGGTGCTTATTAATGACCCAATTTATCTCTTTTCCATCTTGATGGAACAAGCTTTCATCTCTTCGTTAATCTCAAGCATGCAATTGTTTCCGTTAGTGGCCGATTGTCACCTCATAATGTTGAGATGTTTCCATAAGCCCACTACAAACTTATTCTTTTCGTTGTTGGTCTTCCAACAACTCTATATAACCTTCTTGCAAGGATGCCTTCCAAATTCAATTGTGGCAAAAGTTGTCATTTTCTTCTCCGTCACTTTATCCCAACGATCTAACTTCTATTCTTTCGTTATGGAGGCATTGTGATGTTATGCTCTTCACACATCACCTCATTTGGTGAGGATCGTCTTCTTTTCTTGCTTATCCAGTTAACCGGAGTGTTGTGTCATCTCTTCAAGTTCTTTTCATCTTATCAAGTTTTCCTTCTTTCAGTCGGAGTGCTCCCAAATTATATCAATCTTATTCCTTCTCTATCTAGTTTTAACCGGAGTGGTTTCAATATCTATCTCATCACTAAACCTCTTGGTTCTCGTCATATCCTTGTTCCTCTTTTCTAGCGGAGTGTTTTCAACTTTTTCATCTTCGTTGTTTTCTTTCATTCATTTTGCTCAACCTCTCAAGGTTCATGGTTTCACTCAGTTTGTCGAAGAAGCAACTTAGTTCTACATCCTCTCTTCCTCTTCTGTTTCTCTCCGGTGCCATCCTAGATCTCGGGACGAGATCCTCTCATAGCGGTGGAGTGTTGTAACGCCAGAGACCGGCGCTCGGATGCCTTCCTTGTATTCCGAGATTCGTCGAGTGATTTATTTGTTTGATGCATTCATCATTGCGTCATTTGCATTGCATCATGTCATCATGCCATCATCTCATAAATCTTTTGCAACTCAACTAAATAAATGGCATGGATCTTTGGTCCATTTAAATCGAGGGAATTCACTTGTGATTTCTCTTTATAACATATCTTCCAATATTAGGGAGCTATAATAAAATTATTCCATTTATTTGGAATTCACCATAACACACTTGCAAAAATCCCAATGTCGTTGTTATCTTAATTCTTGGTCTTCAAACCTTGCCCATAATTTCTTTCATCGTTTTCCGGAGCTCCACCAAAAATCCGAACATTTTTGGACCTTCCAAACTCCCACTTCCTATTTAAACTCTTTTGAATGTAATTCAAATGAGGTTGTATTCAAACCCTTTGACACGTATCTTTGCAATTTTTCTGGATCAAGACCATTTTGGTGAGCCCAGGAAAATTAACTCCATTCCCAAATTGCTTCTCTAACATCTTCTTTTCTCTCTTTTTCTTTCCTTCTATTTTTTTTCCTTCTGTTTTTGGAAGAGAGAACTCTAGCCAGCAGCCCAGCCGGCCTCTTGGGCCTGTCAAACCAGGCCAGCCCATTTGCTCCCAAGGCCCAGCCCCACCGACCGAACCGTAGCCCCCCTAGCACGACCCTCATTTCTCCCTCGTCTCCCTCCCGCAGCACCTCTCGATCTCCCTCGTTCCCTCACAGCGCCGCCGCCTCCTGCTCGATCCCCATCTATGCTCACCCCCCTCTCCTCCCTCACGCACATCCCATCGCTCCAGGGAGAGGAGCTCCTCGCGCCACGCCCTCGTTCCATCCCCTCGGTCTCCTCATCGTCGCCTACATCCGCCGCCCCTCCACATGATTCGAGCAGCTGCCAGCTCATCCGCCTCCTCGCCCTTCCTTCTCCCCTGCATCGTGGCCTTCCTCCGCCTCGAGAGGCTCCCGAGCCGCCGTCGCCCGGATCCTCGTCGCCAACCCTGCCGCCGTTGGTGACCTCGACGCGCCCGCACCCGATCTGCTCGAGCGCGACCCCGCCGCCTCGCGCCTCCACCTCCTCGCCGGCCTCCGCAGCAACCCTCCGCGACCACACCATGGACGAGCTCCGCGACCACGCCTCTCCGTCACCGCTCCATGCACCCCGGCCATCCTCCTGCGCCAAGTCCCGCCTGCCGGAGTTCCTGCGTCGCTCGCCGTCATCCTTCACCGTCGCGTCGGGCTCCTGGACCTCCGCTGCGAGCCCCATCGCCGCCTATTACGCCGTCCTGCGCCGGACCCGGCAAGCGAGCTGCCCGTTGGTCTTCTGCCTTTGTCGTGGCGGTCAAGTCGGACACCGGAGACCATCGTTGATTTTCGCCAAAATCCGGGGCGTCGGGACCCGTCAAGTTCATCTTGAACCGTGTCGACTACGGCGCCAAGTCGCGAGTACCACTACGGTTGCGATGTACATCTACACCAAGACTGGACCGACAAGTACCGCGAGAACATTTGTACCTCTACCGTCGCCGTGGATCCGACAAGTACCCCAACGTTGCCATGTACCACTACCGTCGCAAGAACCGAGACCGGCAAGTCCGAAGACCCCAAGTACCACGACTACCCTTGAGGACGTTGGCTCCGTCAAGTTCGACTACAACACGTGTACAACTACCGTCGTCGTGTACCACTACTTCCTCTACCGTCGCGTGAACCACTACTTCCCTCGACGCGCGAGAACGACTACTTCCACGACGTCCGTGAACCACTACCGTCGCCCCGAAGATGTTGGATTCGTCAAGTACCTCTCCGAAAACGAACGTGAACAACTACTTCCACTACATCGCGAGAACGTCTACTTCCCTCTACGAAACGCGAACCGTCCCGTTTGAACGCTTCGAAGGTATAACCCGAAACGACCGCCCGTGAACGAATGCATGTGGTATGAGATGCTCATGTTCGAACCGTGTTCGAATTGTCTTTGCACGTTCCTCTATTGCCATGCCACCGTCCCGTGGGAACCCGGCAGTCGGGATCACCCCCACCATCTTGCATGACTCGCTCACGTCACGCCTCCTTTTGCACCGGTATCTCCGTGAGCTACCGGAACCGATATGTTGCCGTGGCACCATTTTTGTTTCGCCGCCGTGGCACCCTTTCGTTCCGCCATGGCGACAAATGCTCCTTATCATGCTCATGTTAACGTTCTCATAAAAATTGCATAAAACTTGCATATGTCATCCGCATCATGATAACAACAATTAAAATGTTTAAAATTGTTGCTTGCTTTAAATTGCTAAATAACATGTGGGGTTTTTCCGGAAGTGTTGTTTGTGTTTCTGACCTCATTTAAACTTGCCTAAATTTGTAGTTTAATTATGCTTCACCTCTTGCCATGTTAACCAACATTTAATCTTGTCTTGTTCATAACCGAGAGAGAACTAAATAATTGATGTGGTGTTCCGTCAATATGCAACTCGTTGCATATTGAGCTCCACTTAACTTGTAGTACTGTTTGTGCATATTGCCATGCCATGCCTCATTAAACCGGACATGCATCATACTTGTTTGCGCATCATGCCATGTTTATGTGATGGTTGTTTACTATGTTGTTTGTTTCTTTCCGGTTTGCTTCTCTCGTTAACCGGTTTCGTTCGGAGTTGTGAGGATTCGTTAAATCTCGACCGTTTGTCTTCTTCTTGGACTCGTTCTTCTTCCTTGCGGGATCTCAGGCAAGATGATCATACCCTCGAAATCACTTCTATCTTTGCTTGCTAGTTTGCTCGCTCTTTTGCTATGCCAATGCTGTGATGCCTACCATTTGCTTGTCAGCCTCCCAAATTGCCATGTCAAACCTCTAACCTTTGACACCATTCCTAGCAAACCGTTGTTTGGCTATGTTACCGCTTTGCTCAGCCCCTCTTATAGCGTTGTTAGTTGCAGGCGAAGATGAAGTTTGTTCCTTGTTGGAACATGGAGATGTTGTTCCTTGTTGGAACATGTTTACTTGTTGGGATATCACAATATCTCTTATATTATTAATGCATCTATATACTTGGAAAGGGTAGAAGGCTCGGCCTTATGCATGGTGTTTTGTTCCACTCTTGTCGCCCTAGATTCCGTCATACCGGTGTTATGTTCCCGGATTTTGCGTTCCTTACGCGGTCGGGTGATTTATGGGACCCCCTTGACAGTTCGCTTTGAATAAAACTTGTCCAGCAAGGCCCAACCTTGGTTTTACCATTTGCCTCACCTAGCCCTTTTTTTCCCTTGGGTTTCCGGAGCCCAAGGGTCATCTTTATTTACCCCCCCGGGCCAGTGCTCGTTGTGAGTGTTGGTCCAAACCGTCAGCCGCGGTGTGCCCAGGGCAACTACTGGGCTGGCCTACCGGAAGTTTGGACAATCCGGTGTGCCACGAGAGCGAGATATGTGCAGCTCCTATCGGGATTTGTCGGCACATTCGGCGGCTTTGCTGGTCTTGTTTTACCATTGTCGAAATGTCTTGATGTCTGGGATACCGAGTCGATCGGAGTGTCTTGGGAGAAGGTCTATTCCTTCGTTGATCACGAGAGCTTGTCATGGGCTAAGTTGGGACACCCTGCGGGTTTAAACTTTCGAGAGCCGTGCCAGCGGTTATGTGGCAGATGGGAATTTGTTAATGTCGGTTGTAGAAAACCGAAGTTGACCTTAATTAAAATACATCAACCGTGTGTGTAACCGTGATGGTCTCTTTCGTGGTCAGAAGTGAACACGGTGTTGGAGTTATGCTTGGCGTAGGTTGCTATAGGATCACTTCTTGATCATACCTTTATCGACCGTGCTTTGCCTTCTCTTCTCGCTCTCTTTTGCGATTGTTGCCACCATATAGCTAGTAAACTTGCTGCAGCTCCACCTCATTACTACATCCTCCTATAAGCTTAAATAGTCTGATCTCGCGGGTGCGAGATTCTTTGAATCCCGTGGCTCACGGATACTTCAAAACCAGTTTGCGGTGCCTATGTTACCGGCGGTGGCGCAACCAAGCTCAAGGAGGAGCTCGATGAAGATCTTGCCCTTTGTGTTGTTTCGTTCTAGTTGATCGATAGTGGAGCCCGGTTAGGGTCGATCGGGGACCTTTATGCATTTGGGGTTCTTCTTTCATTTTGGTTCCGTAGTCGAACCTTGATTGTATCTGGATGATGTAATGCTTTATTCATGTAATTGTGTGAAGTGGCGATTGTAAGCCAACTATGTATCTCTTTCCCTTATGTATTACATGGATTGTGTGAAGATTACCTCACTTGCGACATTGCTTTCAATGCGGTTATGCCTCCAAGTCGTGCTTCGACACGTGGGAGATATAGCCGCATCGAGCGCGTTACAGCGCGCCATGGTCGATCCGCGCCGCCCGATGCCGGAGTGCATCGGCGCCGTCCCTAGTAGCCGCTCCCAGCCGCCGCAGCTCCGCCGAGCCGCGCGCCTCCACGTGACGGTGCCGTCCCGTGCCGACAGAACGCCCCGCGGGGGGAAGGAAGGGCCCCGCCGCCGCTGACGCGCACGGGCTTTGCCCGACGGTGACCTCTGGCGGCGGTGCCTAGGGTTGTGCCCGGGCCGCTCGCGTGAGCGGCACGGGAGCTGGTGCTTAAGATTTTTACTTCAAACTTAGATTTTTGAGATTTCCAAAATCTGGGCTCCATGGAGCCTAGGAGCTAAAAGCAATTTCCGAGAAAAACAAGACTAACTTGAATGGAGCTCTGATCCTTTCATCTTGGAGACTGACAGTACAACTGTCGTAGCTATGATCACTGAGGCAGCAGCTAATAGGTCACCGGTTGCATCGCTAGTGGAAGAAACAAAACGTTTGTTGGGTTTAGGACGTGAGCATGGGATAGCACATGTTAGGAGAGATGGGAATCAGGTTAGCCATGAGCTTGCTCAGATGGGTAGGGCGCCTCGCACAACCGTTTGGCTCCGTCATGCACCTGTGGAAATTACCCCTTTGTGTAACCTTGAATGTGACAACCCTGATTGATGAATGAGAAGTTCTATTTTCGCAAAAAAAACAAGACTAACTATGTGGCAAGAGAAGGAGAAGGACATCCATATAAGCACACACAGTCGCGTGGCGTATGTCTGGAAATATCATTTTATTGTAGATAGAATGTCTGGTGTAGGTGCATGTAGCGCCCCGGTGGATTTTGATGATTAGTGGCAAAATGGTGGAGGGAGTAATGTGTTTACTAGGTGTGCATATATGAAAGTCTCTTGGGATTTCGTTTAACTGAAAGATTATGAACCCTAAAAGTGTTGAGAAAACAATGTAGTCTTCTGAATGGCCAACGAAGAATTGAAGGCCGAAGAGTAGCTCTTATTTGCTAGTATATTTACTTATTCATTGGGTCGCTAGTGTAAAATGTACTAATAGGGGGATTGGGGTGACAAGTCTCCAACATATCTATGTTTGTTGTATGATCCATGTCTATTATCCATAGTTTTGCAATGTTTTTAAAGTTTAGTTGGGACTAATCTATTACTAGGTCCACACCTAGTGCCAGCTTCTGTTTTCTTCTATTTTTAACTTTTTGGGTAAATAAAACAAATATGCAACTCCATAAATTGTGAAAAAAATAACATGTCATCTTTTAACTAGAAGAGCCATTGTGCCCGAAGGCGGCGGCCTGGGGAGGCCTTGGCGCTAGAAGTTTAGAGCACCTGGGCCAACCAAAGCCCTCGAGTGTCCTAATCTTTCCATGGGTCTATAAAATATCTTGAAAACTCCTGTCATATTTATCGAGCATTTTTTTTTTTGAGAATTCTTTGCATTCAGATCACGAAACAATACAAAATAGTTGACCCTTACAAGCACACTGAAACACAAACACAAAGGACCATAAACACCTAGAGTACCCTAAGACAACCATAACATAAGAAGATCTCCGGAGCTCTGTGTCATCATCCACGAATCTTGAGAAGACCCTGCACCAAAAGCGATATGCAACCAGGTATGGCGAGTCATCATCTTCAACCACGGAACAATTGCCACCACTCTGCTTCCTCCTTTCTTGACACCACGCTGAGAGGGCATGGACATCAATCCAACACACCTGCAACAGCCGTCACCATCTTTGGCTTTGAGTACCGCGAAAAATGTCCCTTCCGGAAGGAAGAGAACTCGAGTCATCCGACCGGTCCAGCATCATGGCCGGGCCATTCGCCCGAAAAGCGAGAATCTCCCTCCGGCATCGGTAGCGAGAGGAAGGAGAAAAACAACAACAGCAAATCATACCGACAAGAAAGAAGAAGGGTCTTCGTCTCCTGCATCCATCGCCCATCGAGGACCCAAGCGGCGGTGCCAATGGACCTCCGGTCACCATAGCCCGTGACCTCGGCGAGATCAGGGATCCCCACCACGCTGGCTCCTAGGCGAAGGCCAAAGCCTCGGCCGACCCATGACGGGCCGGAGAAACTTATTCCGACGCGACACCACCGCAGCGGCCTCGGCAGCGTCACCTCAACCCTAACCCTACCACACACACCTAGTGGACAGATCCGAGGTTCCCCTCCCTCCTGTGGCGGGCGGCCGGCGGAGAGAGAGGGAACGGCGGCGCTCCACCGGCGGCGTCACGAGAAACCCTAAATCGCTATCGAGCATTTTTCTGTTGTTGCTACTTCACATTCTGACATGATTCTCGTTTTTCAGCCCTTATTAGGTATTCCCTCGAAGCAGGAATTCATCGCCATCTTCACAAGCATCGGTCCTCACTACTCCAAGATGAGTTTTGCGTACTCCACTACTTTGTGATATCCTCGAAAAATATGATGTAGATGTTAGATGAATATCCGTTGGGCCCTAAAGCAAGGGTTAATGGTATGAAGTAAGTTTCCCTCATTTAAGAACCGATGTATCAAATCAGTGAAGTTCTTCCGTGAGTTAATGATCAATCCTGTACACAACTTTAAAAACATCTCTTAATCCCCAACTTAAACTTGTGGGCTTGTCAAACCCGCTAGCTTCGCTGGTTACAAAAATTAATGTATAGTGTGGTTGAAATTGGTTCTTGTATGCGAAGAAAGTAAAGTTTCATATTGTAAATAAAAAAATAGAAAACAAATCAAATGAGGTTGTATTTATAAGGAATAAAGGGCCAGGATCCATAAGTTCACTACAGGCATTGCGTCCTTACATTGCATCTATAGCTAATCCTTCATTCCAAGACAGAAATCCATCGTACATCTGAAAGTACAAAGTAAAACAGACAAATGTATTAAGCAAGGTGACATAATGTATGATGCAACTATAGTACAATTCGATGTACCTCTAATTCATCATTGAGACAAGCTAGGCAACTATCTTAGTGGCAATAACATAATACACATATTGTTTTTCTCTTTTTTTCACCCAGATAGATTGCCTGCAAGTTTAAACTCAACCAACACACACAACTTCCTCTTGAAGATCTATCATTTAAACATGACCAATGCAAGACTAATAGATGTTGGGGAACGTAGTAATTTCAAAAAAATTCCTACGCACACGCAAGATCATGGTGATGCATAGCAACGAGAGGGGAGAGTATTGTCCACGTACCCTCGTAGACCGTAAGTGGAAGCGTTATGACAACGCGGTTGATGTGGTCGTACGTCTTCACGATCCGACCGATTCAAGTACCAAACGTACGGCACCTCCGAGTTCAGCTGCGTTCAGCTCGATGGCGATCCCGGACTCCGATCCAACAAAAGTGTCGAGGATGAGTTCCGTCGGACCTGACGGCGTGGTGATGATGATGATGTTCTACTGAAGGAAATATGCCCTAGAGGCAATAATAAAGTTATTATTTATTTCCTCATATCATGATAAATGTTTATTATTCATGCTAGAATTGTATTAACCGGAAACATGATACATGTGTGAATACATAGACAAACATATAGTCACTAGTATGCCTCTACTTGACTAGCTCATTAATCAAAGATGGTTATGTTTCCTAACCATAGACATGTGTTGTCATTTGATTAATGGGATCACATCATTAGGAGAATGATGTGATTGACATGACCCATCCGTTAGCTTAGCACTTGATCGTTTAGTATACGCTATTTCTTTCTTCATGACTTATACATGTTCCTGTAACTATGAGAATTATGCAACTCCCGTTTACCGGAGGAACACTTTGGGTACTACCAAACGTCACAACGTAGCTGGGTGATTATAAAGGAGTACTACAGGTGTCTCCAAAGGTACATGTTGAGTTGGCGTATTTCGAGATTAGGTTTTGTCACTCCGATTGTCGGAGAGGTATCTCTGGGCCCTCTAGGTAATACTCGTCACTTAAGCCTTGCAAGCATTATAACTAATGAGTTAGTTATGAGATGACATATTACAGAATGAGTAAATAGACTTGCCGGTAACGAGATTGAACTAGGTATTGGATACCGACGATCAAATCTCGGGCAAGTAACATACCGATGATAAAGGGAACAACGTATGTTGTTATGCGGTTTGACCGATAAAGATCTTCGTAGAATATGTAGGAACCAATATGGGCATCCAGGTCCCGCTATTGGTTATTGACTAAGAATGGTTTTAGGTCATGTCTACATAGTTCTCGAACCCGTAGGGTCCGCATGCTTAACGTTTCGATGACAGTTTTATTATGAGTTTATAAGTTTTGATGTACCGAAGTTTATTCGGAGTCCCGGATGTGATCACGAACATGACGAGGAGTCTCGAAATGGTTGAGACATAAAGATTGATATATTGGAAGCCTATGTTTGGACATCGGAATGGTTCGGGTGAAATCGGCATTTCTGAGTCAGGGAGGTTACGGAACCCCGGGGTTAATGGGCCTACATGGGCCACGAGGGAGAAGAGGAAGGAGCCAGGGAGGGCGCGCCTCCTCCCTCCTAGTCCGAATAGGACAAGGGAAGAGGCGGCGCCCCTTTCCTTCCCTCTTCCTCCTCTTTCCCCTTTCTCCTACTCCTACTTGGAAAGAGGGAGTCCTACTCTCGGTGGGAGTAGGACTCCCGCCTTGCGCGCCCTCTGGGCGGGCCTCCTCCCCTGCTCCTTTATATCTGGGCGGGGGCACCCCAAAGACACACAAGTTGATCTACGGATCGTTCCTTAGCCGTGTGCGGTGCCCCCTTCCACCATATTCCACCTCGGTCATATCGTCGCGGAGTTTAGGCGAAGCCCTGCACCGGTAGAGCATCATCACCGTCACCACATCGTCGTGCTGACAGAACTCATCTCCGGAGCCTTTGCTGGATCGGAGGGCCGGAGATTGTCATCGAGCTAAACGTGTGCTGAACTCGGAGGCTCCGTACGTTCGGTGCTAGGGTCGGTCGGATCGTGAAGACGTACGACTACATCAACCGCGTTGTGCTAACGCTTCCGCTTACGGTCTACGAGGGTACATGGACGAACACTCTCCCCTCTCGTTGCTATATCATCACCATGATCTTGCGTGTGCGTAGGAATTTTTTTGAAATTACTCGTTCCCCAACATGGCATCGAGCCTAGGTTTTATCGTTGATGTTATATGCACGAGTAGAATACAAGTGAGTTGTGGGCGATACAAGTCATCTTGCTTACCAACATGTCATACTTTGGTTGGCGGTATTATGAGATGAAGCGGCCCGGCCGACATTACGCGTGCGCTTCGCGAGACTGGTTTCACCGTTCGAGCACTTTCGTGCTTAAAGGTGGCTGGCGGGTGTCTCTCTCTCTCACTTTAGCTGAATCGAGTGTGGCTCGCCGGTCCTTGCGAAGGTTAAAACAGCACCAACTTGACGAACTATCGTTGTGGTTTTTGATGCATAGGTAAAACGGTTCTTGCTAAGCCCGTAACAGCCACGTAAAATTTGCAACAACAAAGTAGAGGGCGTCTAACTTGTTTTTGCAGGGCATGTTGTGATGTGATATGGTCAAAGCGTGATGCTATATTTTATTGTATGAGATGATCATGTTTTGTAACCGAAGTTATCGGCAATGGCGAGGAGCCATATGGTTGTCGCTTTATTGTATGAAATGCAAGCATACATAATTGCTTTACTTTATCACTAAGCGGTAGCGATAGTCGTAGAAGCAATAGTTGGCGTAACGACAATGATGCTACGATGGAGATCAAGGTGTCGGCGCGGTGAAGATGGTGATCATGGCGGTGCTTGAAGATGGAATCACAAGCACAAGATGATGATGGCCATATCATATCACTTATATTGATTGCATGTGATGTTTATCCTTTATGCATCTTATCTTGCTTTGATTGACGGTAGCATTTTAAGATGATCTCTCGCTAAATTATCAAAAGTGTTCTCCTGAGTATGCACCGTTGCGAAAGTTCTTCGTCTTTGAGACACCACATGATGATCGGGTGTGATAGGCTCTACGTTCAAATACAGCGGGTGCAAAACAGTTGCACATGCGGAATACTCAGGTTATACTTGGCGAGCCTAGCATATCTGAGATATGGCCTCGGAACACGGAGACCGAAAGGTCGGCGTGAATCATATAGTAGATATGATCAACATAGCGATGTTCACCATTGAAACTACTCCATCTCACATGATGATCGGACATGGTTTAGTTGATTTGGATCACGTGATCACTTAGATGACTAGAGATGTGTCTGTCTAAGTGGGAGTTCTTAAGTAATATGATTAATTGAACTTAAATTTATCATGAACTTAGTACCTAATAGTATCTTGCTTGCCTATGTTTGTTTGTAGATAGATGGCTTGTCTTTGTTGTTCCGTTGAATTTTAATGCGTTCCTTGAGAAAGCAAAGTTGAAAGATGATGGTAGCAATTACGGATTGGGTCCGTAACTCGAGATTATCCTCATTGCTGCACGAAAAAGTTACATCTGGAAGCACCGCTGGGTGCCGAACTGCTTCTTGATGCTGGCCGGCGGCGTTAAGAACGTCTGGCGAGCAAAGTTGATGACTACTCTATAGTTCGATGTGCCATGCTTTACGGCTTAGAACCGGGCCTTCAACAACGTTTTGAGCGTCATGGAGCATATGAGATGTTCGGAGTTGAAGTTAATATTTCAAGCAAATGCCGGATTGAGAGATATGAAGTCTCCAATAAGTTCTATAGCTGCAAGATGGAGAGAATAGTTACATCGGTGAACACATACTCATAATGTGCAGGTATAATAATCACTTGATTCAACGGGAGTTAATCTTCACGATGATAGTGTCATTGATGAAATTCTCCAATCACTACCACCAAGCTACAAGAGCTTCGTGATGAACTATAATATGCAAGGGATGAACAAGACTATTCGAGCTCTTCGCAATGCTAAAAGCTGCGGAGGTAGAAATCAGAAGGAGCATAAGTGTTGATGGTCAACAAGACCACTAGTTTCAAGAAGAAGGGCAAAGGGAAGAAGAAGGGAACTTCAAAAGAGCGGCAAACAAGTTGCTGCTCAAGAGAAGAAACCCAAGTCGGACCTAAGCACTGGCGGAGTGCTTCTCTTGCAAGCGGTGGACAACTGGAAGCGGAACTGCCCCAAGTATTTGGCGGATAAGAAGGATGGCAAAGTAAACAAAGGTATATGTGATATACATGTTATTGATGTGTACCTTACTAATGCTCGCAGATAGCACACAGGTATTTGATCTTGGTTACATTGCTAATATTTGCAACTCGAAGCAGGGGACTACGGATTAAGCAAAGATTAGCTAAGGGCGAGGTGACGATCTTGCGTGGGAAATGGTTCCAAAGTCGATGTGATCGCGATCGACACGCTACCTCTACATCTACCATCGAGATTAGTATTAGACCTAAATAATTGTTATTTGGTGCGGCGTTGAGCATGAACATCATATCTGGATCTTGTTTGATGCGAGGCGGTTATTCATTTAAATCGAGAGAATAATGGTTGTTCTATTTATATGAGTAATATCTTTTATGGTCATGCACCCTTGAAGAGTGGTCTATTTTATTGAATCTCGATAGTAGTGATACACATATTCATAGTGTTGAAACCAAAAGATGCGAGTTGATAATGATAGTGCAACTTATTTGTGGCTTGCCGTTTAGGTCATATCGATTGTAAAACGCATGAAGAAACTCCATCTTGATGGGCTTTTGGAATCACTTGATTATGAATCACTTGGTACTTGCGAACCGTGCCTTATGGGCAAGATGACTAAAACGCCGTTCTCCGGTACTATGGAGAGAGCAACAGATTTTTTGGAAATCATACATACAGATGTATGTGGTCCAATGAATGTTGAGGCTCGTGGCGGATATCGTTATTTTCTCACCTTCACAGATGATTTAAGAAGATATGGGTATATCTACTTAATGAAACACAAGTCTGAAACATTTGAAAAGTTCAAAGAATTTCAGAATGAAGTGGAAAATCATCGTAACAAGAAAACAAAGTTTCTGATCGATCGTGGAGGAGAATATTTGAGTTCTGAGTTTGGTCTACACTTGAAACAATGCGGGATAGTCTCACAACTCCGCCACAGGAACACCACAACGAAATGGTGTGTCGAGCGTCGTGTCGTACTTTACTTGATATGGTGCGATCTATGATGTCTCTTCTTGATTTACCGCTATCGTTTTGGGGATATGCTCTAGAGGCGGCCGCATTCACGTTAAATAGGGCACCATCAAAATCCGTTGAGGCGGCGCCTTATGAACTGTGGTTTGGCAAGAAACCAAAGTTGTCATTTCTTAAAGTTTGGGGCGCGAGGCTTATGTGAAGAAACTTCAACCGGATAAGCTCGAACCCAAATCGAATGTGTCTTCATAGGATACCCAAAGGAGACTATTGGGTACACCTTCTATCATAGATCGAGGGCAAGATTTTCGTTGCTAAATTCGGATCCTTTCTAGAAAGGAGTTTCTCTCGAAAGAAGTGAGTGGGAGGAAAGTAGAACTTGATGAGATAAGCAGTATCTACTCCCTTATTGGAAAGTAGTTCATCACAAGAACGGTTCTGTGACAACTACACCAATCGGTGAGGAAGCTAATGATATTGATCATGAAACTTGGATCAAGTTTCTCTGAGAACCTCGTGGGTCTACGAGTAAGATCCGCACAGTGTGATGCGGTAATCCTATTCGGAAGTCATGTTACTTGACCATGATGAACCTACGAACTATGAGGAAGCGATGATGAGCCAGATTCCATAAAATGGCTAGAGACCATGAAATCGAGATGGGATCCATGTATGAAAAAAAAGTATCGACTTTGGTTGACTTGCCGATGATCGGCAAGCTATTGAGAATAAATGGATCTTTAAGAAGAAGACCGACATCGATGGTAATGTAGCTGTCTATAAAGCTCGACTTGTTGCGAAAGGTTTTCGACAAGTTCAAGGGGTTGACTACGATGAGACTTTCTCACCGTGGCGATGCTTAAGTCTGTCCGAATCATGTTAGCTATTGCTGCATTTCATGATTATGAAATTTGGCAAATGGATGTCAAGACTGCATTCTTGAATGGATTTCTAGAAGAAGAGTTGTATATGATGCAACGGAAGGTTTTGTTGATCCAAAAGGTGCTAACAAAGTATGCAAGCTCCAGCGTTCCATTTATGGACTGGTGCAAGCATCTCGGAGTTGGAATAAGCGCTTTGATAGTGTGATCAAAGCATATGGTTTTATCTGAGACTTTTGGAGAAGCCTATATTTACAAGAAAGTGAGTGGGAGCTCTGTAGCATTTCTAGTTTTATATGTAGATGACATATTATTAATTGGAAATGATATAGAATTTCTGGATAGCATAAAGGGATACTTGAATAAAAGTTTTTCAATGAAAGACCTCGGTGAAGCTGCTTATATATTGGGCATCAAGATTTATAGAGATAGATCAAGGCGGCTTAATAGGACTTTCACAAAGCACATACCTTGACAAAATTTTGAAAAAGTTCAAAATGGACCGAGCAAAGAAAGGATTCTTGCACGTGCTACAAGGTGTGAAGTTGAGTCAAACTCAATGCCCGACCACAATGAGAAGATAGAGAAAATGAAAGATGTTCCTATGCTTCAGCCATAGGCTCTATCATGTATGCAATGTTGTGTACGGACACTGGCGTAAGCAGCAATAAGCTTGGCGGGAAGGTACCAAAGTAATCGAGTGGATCATTTGGACAGCGGTCAAGAACATCTGAAATACGGAAAAGGACTAAGGATATGTTTCTCGTATATGGAGGTGACAAAGAGCTAGTCGTAAAGGTTACGTCGATGCAAGCTTTGACACCGATCCGGACGATTCTAAATCGCAAACCGGATCGTGTTTATATTAAGCGGTGGAGCTGTAAGTTGGTGCGAGTTCTAAACAAAGCGTCGTGGCGGGATCTACATGTGAAGCGGAGTACATAGCTGCTTACGAAGCGGCGAATGAAGAGTGCGGATGAAGGAGTTCATTTCGATCTCGTGTCATACCTAGTGCATCGGGACCAATGAAGATCTTCTGTGACAATACTAGTGCAATTGCCTTGGCAAAGGAATCCAGATTTCACAAGAGGACCAAGCACATCAAGAGACGCTTCAATTCCATTCGGGGCCAAGTCCAAGTGGGAGACATAGAAATTTGCAAGATACATACGGATCTAAATGTTGCAGACCCGTTGACTAAGCCTCTCTCACAAGCAAAACATGATCAACACCAAGACTCCATGGGTGTTAGAATCATTACTATGTAATCTAGATTATTGACTCTAGTGCAAGTGGGAGACTGAAGGAAATATGCCCTAGAGGCAATAATAAAGTTATTATTTATTTCCTCATATCATGATAAATGTTTATTATTCATGCTAGAATTGTATTAACCGGAAACATGATACATGTGTGAATACATAGACAAACATATAGTCACTAGTATGCCTCTACTTGACTAGCTCATTAATCAAAGATGGTTATGTTTCCTAACCATAGACATGTGTTGTCATTTGATTAATGGGATCACATCATTAGGAGAATGATGTGATTGACATGACCCATCCGTTAGCTTAGCACTTGATCGTTTAGTATTACGCTATTGCTTTCTTCATGACTTATACATGTTCACAGTAACTATGAGAATTATGCAACTCCGTTTACGGAGGAACACTTTGGGTACTACCAAGCGTCTGGCGTAACTTCGGTGATTATAAAGGAGTACTACGGTGTCTCCAAGGTACATGTTGAGTTGGCGTATTTGAATTAGGTTTTGTCACTTGATTGTCGGAGAGGTATCTCTGGGCCCTCTCGGTAATACTCGTCACTTAAGCCTTGCAAGCATTATAACTAATGAGTTAGTTATGAGATGACGTATTATAAAACGAGTAAAGAGACTTGCCGGTAATGAGATTGAACTAGGTATTGGATACCGACGATCAAATCTCGGGCAAGTAACATACCGATGACAAAGGGAACAACGTATGTTGTTATGCGGTTTGACCAATAAAGATCTTCGTAGAATATGTAGGAACCAATATGGGCATCCAGGTCCCGCAATTGGTTATTGACCGACAATGGTTTTAGGTCATGTCTACATAGTTCTCGAACCCGTAGAATCCGCGCAACAACGTTTGATGGCAGTTTTATTATGAGTTTATAAGTTTTGATGTACGAAGTTTGTTGGTCCGTATGTGATCACGGACATGACGAGGAGTCTTGGAATGGTCGAGACATAAAGATTGATATATTGGAAGCCTATGTTTGGACATCGGAATGGTTCGGGTGAAATCGGCATTTCTGAGATCACCGGAGGTTACTGGAACCCCGGGGTTAATGGGCCTACATGGGCCACGAGGGAGAAGAGGGAAGGAGCAGGGAGGGGCGCGTGCCTCCCCTCCTAGTCCGAATAGGACAAGGGAAGGGCGGCGCCCCCCCTTCCTTCCCTCTTCCTCCTCTTTCCCCTTCCCTACTCCTACTTGGAAGAGGAGTCCTACTCGGTGGGAGTAGGACTCCCCCCATGGCGCGCCCTCTGGGCGGCCGCCTCCTCCCCACAGGTCCTTTATATCTGAGGCGGGGGGGCACCCAAAGACACACAAGATGATCTACGGATCGTTCCTTAGCCGTGTGCGGTGCCCCCTTCCACCATATTCCACCTCGGTCATATCGTCGCGGAGTTTAGGCGAAGCCCTGCGCCGATAGAGCATCATCACCGTCACCACACCGTCGTGCTGACGGAACTCATCTCCGGAGCCTTTGCTGGATCGGAGGGCCGGAGATCTGTTGGGGAACGTAGTAATTTAAAAAATTTCCTACGCACACGCAAGATCATGGTGATGATATAGCAACAAGAGGGGAGAGTGTTGTCTACGTACCTCGTAGACCGAAGCGGAAGCGTTGACGCAACGTAGAGGAAGTAGTCGTACGTCCTCCCGGTCCAACCGATCCAAGCACCGTTACTCCGGCACCTCCGAGTTCTTGACACACGTACAGCTCGATGACGCACCCCGAACTCCGATCCAGCAGAGGCACGGGAGGAGTTCCGTCGACCTGACGGCGTGGTGGCGATCTTGATGTTCTCTGTCGCGGGGCTTCGCCTAAGCACCGCTACAATATGGTGAGGTGTAATATCATGGAGGGGGCACCGCACACGGCTAAGGCGATCTCAATGATCAACTTGTGTGTGCATGGGGTGCCCCTGCCCCGTATATAAAGGAGTGGAGGAGGGAGGGCGGCCCTCTACTATGGCGCGCCTAGGGAGTCCTACTCCCACCGGAGTAGGATTCCCCTTCCTAGTCAACTAGGAGCCCTTCCATGTATTAGGAGTAGGAGACTATGAAGGGGAAGAGGGAAGGGAAGGAAGGAGGGGTGCGGCCTCCCTAGTCAATTCGGACTAGGCCATGGGAAGCGCGGCCTGCCCTAGGCAGCCCTCTCTCTTTCCCTTGAGGCCCAATAAGGCCCAATACTTCTACCCGCGAATTCCCGTAACTCTCCGTACTCAAAAAATACCGAATCACTCGGAACCTTTCCGAACTCGAATATAGTCGTCCAATATATCGATCTTTACGTCTCGACCATTTCGAGACTCCTCGTCATGTCCCCGATCTCATCCGGGACTCGAACTCCTTCGGTACATCAAAACTCATAAACTCATAATATAACCATCATCGAAACCTTAAGTGTGCGGACCCTACGGTTCGAGAACAATGTAGACATGACCGAGACACGTCTCGGTCAATAACCAATAGCGGGACCTGGATGCCCATATTGGTTCCTACATATTCTCGAAGATCTTTATCGGTCGAGACCGCATAACAACATACGTAGTTCCTTTGTCATCGGTATGTTACTTGCCCGAGATTCGATCGTCGGTATCCAATACCTAGTTCAATCTCGTTACCGCAAGTCTCTTTACTCGTTCCGTAATACATCATCTCGCAACTAACTCATTAGCTACAATGCTTGCAAGGCTTAAGTGATGTGCATTACCGAGAGGGCCCAGAGATACCTCTCCGACATTCGGAGGACAAATCCTAATCTCAAATCGCCAACCCAACAAGTACCTTCGGAGACACCTGTAGAGCACTTTTATAATCACCCGATTCGTTGTGACGTTTGGTAGCACACAAAGTGTTCCTCCGGTAAACGGGAGTTGCATAATCTCATAGTCATAGGAACATGTATAAGTCATGAAGAAAGCAATAGCAACATACTAAACGATCGGATGCTAAGCTAACTGAATGGGTCATGTCAATCAGATCATTCAACTAATGATGTGATCCCGTTAATCAAATAACAACTCTTTGTCCATGGTTAGGAAACATAACCATCTTTGATTAACAAGCTAGTCAAGTAGAGGCATACTAGTGACACTGCTTGTCTATATATTCACACATGTATTATGTTTCCGGTTAATACAATTCTAGCATGAATAATAAACATTTATCATGATATAAGGAAATAAATAATAACTTTATTATTGCCTCTAGGGCATATTTCCTTCAGTCTCCCACTTGCACTAGAGTCAATAATCTAGATCACATCACCATGTGATTAACATCTATAGTTCACATCATCATGTGATTAACACCCATAGTTCACATCGCCATGTGACCAACTCCTAAAGGGTTTACTAGATTCAGTAATCTAGTTCACATCGCTATGTGATTAACACCCAAAGAGTACTAAGGTGTGATCATGTTTTGCTTGTGAGAGAATCTTAGTCAACGGGTCTTTCACATTCAGAGCCGTATGTATTTTGCAAATACTCTACGTCTACAATGCTCTGCACGGAGCTACTCTAGCTAATTGCTCCCACTTTCAATATGTATCCAGATTAAGACTTAGAATCATCTGGATCAGTGCCAAAACTTTTATCGACGTAACCCTTTACGATGAACCTTTTGTCACCTCCATAATCGAGAAACATATCCTTATTCCACTAAGGATAATTTTGACCAATGTCGATGATCTACTCCTAGATCACTATTGTACTCCTTGCCAAACCAGGCGAGTATACAATAGGTCTGGTCCATAGCATGGCATACTTTTATAGAACCTATGGTGAGGCATAGGGAATGACTTTCATTCTCTTTCTATTTTCTCGCCATGGTCGGGTCTTGAGTCTTACTCAACTTCACACCTTGCAACACAGGCAAGAACTCCTTCTTTATTGTTCCATTTTGAACTACTTCAAAATCTTGTCAAGGTATGTACTCATTGAAAATCTTATCAAGCGTCTTAATCTATCTCAATAGATCTTGATGCTCAATATGTAAGTAGCTTTACCGAGGTCTTTATTTTAAAGAACTCCTTTCAAACACTCCTTTATGCTTTGCGAATAATTCTACATTATTTCCGATCAACAATATGTCATTCACATATACTTATCGAAATGCTTTGTAGTGCTCCCACTCACTTTCTTGTAAATACAGGCTTCACCGTAAGTGCAGATAAAACTATATGCTTTGATCAACTCATCAAAGCGTTTATTCCAACTCCGAGATGCTTGCGCCAGTCCATAGATGGATCATTGGAGCTTGCACACTTTGTTAGCTCCTTTGGATCGAAAAACCTTCTCGTTGCATCATATACAACTCTTCCTCCAAAACCCATTCAGAATGCAGTTTTACATCCATTTGCCAAATTTCATAGTCATAAAATGCGGCAATTGCTAACATGATTCAGACAGACTTAAGCATCGCTACGGGTGAGAAGGTCTCATCGTAGTCAATCCCTTGAACTTGTCGAAAACCTTTTGCAACAAGTCGAGCTTTGTAGATAGTAACACTACTATCAACGTCCGTCTTCCTCTTGAAGATCCATTTATACAATATGGCTTGCCGATCATCGAGCAACTCCACCAAAGTCCACACTTTGTTTTCATACATGGATCCTATCTCAGATTTCATGGCCTCCAGCCATCTCGCGGAATCTGGGCTCATCATCGCTTCCTCATAGTTCGTAGGTTTATCATGGTCTAGTAACATGACTTTCAAAACAGGATTACCGTACCACTCTGGTGCGGACCGTACTCTGGTAGACCTACGAGGTTCTGTAGTAACTTGATCTGAAGTTTCATGATCATCATCATTAGCTTCCTCACTAATTGGTGTAGGAATCACTGGAACTGATTTCCGTGATGAAATACTTTCCAATTCGGGAGAAGGTACAAATTACCTTATCAAGCTCTACTTTCCTCCCACTCACTTCTTTCGGGAGAAACTCCTTTCTCTGGAAAGGATCCATTTTTAGCAACGAATATCTTGCCTTCGGATCTGTGATAGAAGGTGTACCCAACAATTTCCTTTGGGTATTCTATGAAGACGCACTTCTCCGATTTGGGTTTGAACTTATCAGGATGAAACTTTTTCACATAAGCATCGCAGCCCCAAACTTTAAGAAACGACAACTTTGGTTTCTTGCTAAACCACAGTTCATATAGTGTCGTCTCAACGGATTTAGATGGTGCCGTATTTAACGTGAATGCAGTTGTCTCTAATGCATGATCCCAAAACGATATTGGTAAATCGGTAAGAAACATCATAGATTGTACTATATCCAATAAAGTACGGTTATGACGTTCGGACACACCATTATGATGTGGTGTTCCAGGTGGCATGAATTTGTGAAACTATTCCACATTGTTTTAATTGAAGACCAAACTCGTAACTCAAATATATTTGTCTCCGCGATCAGATCGTAGAAACTTTATTTTTCTTGTTACGATGATTTTTCCACTTCACTCTGAAATTCTTTGAACCTTTCAACTATTTCAGACTTATGTTTCATCAAGTAGATATACCCATATCTGCTCAAATCATCTGTGAAGGTCAGAAAATAACGATAACCACCACGAGCCTTAACACTCATCGGATCGCATACATCAGTATGTATTATTTCCAATAAGTTAGTTGCTCGCTCCACTGTTCCGGAGAACGGAGCCTTAGTCATCTTGCCCATGAGGCATGGTTAGCAAGCATCAAGTGATTCATAATCAAGTGATTCCAAAATCCCATCAGCATGGAGTTTCTTCATGCGCTTTACACCAATATGACCTAAACGGCGATTACCACAAATAAGTTGCACTATCATTATTAACTTTGCATCTTTTGGTTTCAATATTATGAATATGTGTATCACTACGATCGAGATCCAATGAACCATTTTCATTGAGTGTGTAACCATATAAGTTTTTATTCATGTAAACAGAACAACAGTTTATTCTTTTACTTAAATGAATAACCGTATTGCAATAAACACGATCAAATCATATTCATGCTCAACGCAAACACCAAATAACATTTATTTAGGTTTAACACTAATCCCGAAAGTATAGGGAGTGTGCGATGATGATCATATCAATCTTGGAACTACTTCCAACACTCATCGTCACTTCCCCTTCAACTAGTCTCTGTTTATTCTGCAACTCCCGTTTTGAGTTACTACTCTTAGCAACTGAACCAGTACCAAATACCGAGGGGTTGCTATAAACACTAGTAAACTACACATCAATAACATGTATATCAAATATACCTTTGTTCACTTTGCCATCCTTCTTATCCGCCAAATATTTGGGGTAGTTACGCTTTCGATGACCAGTCCTTTGCGGTAGAAGCACTTAGTCTCGTGCTTAGGTCCAGACTTGGGCTTCTTCACTTGAGCAGCAACTTGCTTGCCGTTCTTCTTGAAGTTCCCTTCTATCCCTTTGCCCTTTTCTTGAAACTAGTGGTCTTGTTAACCATCAACACTTGATGTTCTTTCTTGATTTCTACCTTCATCGATTTCATCATCATGAAAAACTCGGAATCATTTTCATCATCCCTGCATACTATAGTTCATCACAAAGTTCTACTAACTTGGTGATGGTGACTAGAGAATTCATCAATCACTATCTTATCTGGAAGATTAACTCCCACTTGATTCAAGCGATTGAAGTATCCGCACAATCTGAGCACATGCTCACTAGTTGAGCGATTCTCCTCCATCTTTTAGCTATAGAACTTGTTGGAGACTTCATATCTCTCAACTCGGTATTTGCTTGAAATATTAACTTCAATTCTGGAACATCTCATATGGTCCATGATGTTCAAAACATCTTTGAAGTCGATTCTAAGCCATAAAGCATGGTGCACAAAACTATCAAGTAGTCATCATATTGAGCTAGCCAAACGTTCATAACGTGCGCATCCGCTCCTGCAATAGGTCTGTCACCTAGCGGTGCATCAAGGACACAATTCTTACTGCGCAGCAATGAGGATAAACCTCGGATCACGGATCCAATCCGCATCATTGCTACTAACATTTTTCAACACAATTTTCTCTAGGAACATATCAAAATAAACATATGAAAGCAACAACGCAAGCTATTGATCTTACAACATAATTTGCAAAATACTACGGGACTAAGTTCATGATAAATTTAAGTTCAATTAATCATATTACTTAAGAACTCCCACTTAGACAGACATCTCTCTAGTCATCTAAGTGATCACGTGATCCAAATCAACTAAACCATAACCGATCATGGCGTGAGATGGAGTAGTTTTCAATGGTGAACATCACTATGTTGATCATATCTACTATATGATTCACGCTCGACCTTTCGGTCTCCGTGTTCCGAGGCCATATCTGCATATGCTAGGCTCGTCAAGTTTAACTTGAGTATTCGTGTGTGCAAAACTGGCTTGCACCCGTTGTAGATGGACGTGAGAGCTTATCACACCCGATCATCACGTGGTGTGCAGGCACGACGAACTTTGGCAACGGTGCATACTCGGGAGAACACTTCTTGATAATTTTTAGTGAGAGATCATCTTAAAATGCTACCGTCAATCAAAGCAAGATAAGATGCATAAAGGATAAACATCACATGCAATCAATATAAGTAATATGATATGGCCATCATCATCTTGTGCTTGTGATCTCCATCTCCGAAGCACCATCATGATCACCATCATCACCGGCGCGACATCTTGATCTCCATCGTAGCATCGTTGTCGTCTCGCCAATCTTATGCTTCAACGACTATTGCTACCGCTTAGTGATAAAGTAAAGCATTACAGGGCGATTGCATTGCATACAATAAGGCGACAACCATATGGCTCCTGCCAGTTGCCGATAACTCGGTTACAAAACATGATCATCTCATACAATAAAATTTAGCATCATGTCTTGACCATATCACATCACAACATGCCCTGCAAAAACAAGTTAGACGTCCTCTACTTTGTTGTTGCAAGTTTTACGTGGCTGCTACGGGCTTAAGCAAGAACCAATCTCACCTACGCATCAAAACCACAGCGATAGTTTGTCAAGTTGGTGCTGTTTTAACCTTCGCAAGGACCGGCGTAGCCACACTCGGTTCAACTAAAGTTGGAGAACCGACACCCGCTAGTCACCTGTGTGCAAAGCACGGCGGAAAAACAGTCTCGCGTAAGCGTCTGGCGTAATGTCGGTCCGGGCCGCTTCATCCAACAATACCACCGAACCAAAGTATGACATGTTTGGTAAGCGGTATGACTTATATCGCCCACAACTCACTTGTGTTCTACTCGTGCAAATAACATCAAACCATAAAACCTAGGCTCGATGCCCTTTGTTGGGGAACGTAGTAATTTAAAAATTTCCTACACACGCAAGATCATGGTGATGATATAGCAACGAGAGGGAGAGTGTTGTCTCGTACCCTCGTGAGACCGAAGCGGAAGCGTTGACGCAACATAGAGGAAGTAGTTGTATGTCCTCCCGGTCCAACCGATCCAAGCACCGTTACTCCGGCACCTCCGAGTTCTTGACACACGTACAGCTCGATGACGCACCCCGAACTCCGATCCAGCGAGAGGCACGGGAGGAGTTCGTCAAGACGACGGCGTGGTGGCGATCTTGATGTTCTCTGTCGCGCAGGCTTCGCCTAAGCACCGCTAGAATATGACCGAGGTGTAATATCGTGGAGGGGGGCACCGCACACGGCTAAGGAACGATCTCAATGATCAACTTGTGTGTCCATGGGGTGCCCCTGCCCCCGTATATAAAGGAGTGGAGGAGGGGAGGGCCGGCCCTCTACTATGGCGCGCCCTAGGGAGTCCTACTCCCATCGGGAGTAGGATTCCCCCTTTCCTAGTCCAACTAGGAGCCCTTCCATGTATTAGGAGTAGGAGACTAGGAAGGGGAAGAGAGAAGGGAAGGAAGGAGGGGGTGCGGCCCCTCCCCCTAGTTCAATTCGGACTAGGCCATGGGGGGGCGCGCGGCCTGCCCTAGGCAGCCCCTCTCTCTTTCCCGCAGGGCCCAATAAGGCCCAATACTTCTCCCCGGCGAATTCCCGTAACTCTCCGGTACTCCGAAAAATACCCGAATCACTCGGAACCTTTCCGAACTCCGAATATGGTCGTCCAATATATCGATCTTTACGTCTCGACCATTTCGAGACTCCTCGTCATGTCCCCGATCTCATCCGGGACTCCGAACTCCTTCGGTACATCAAAACTCATAAACTCATAATATAAGCGCCATCGAAACCTTAAGCGTGCGGACCCTACGGTTCGAGAACAATGTAGACATGACCGAGACACGTCTCGGTCAATAACCAATAACGGGACCTGGATGCCCATATTGGTTCCTACATATTCTCTGAAGATCTTTATCGGTCGAGACCGCATAACAACATACGTTGTTCCCTTTGTCATCGGTATGTTACTTGCCCGAGATTCGATCGTCGGTATCCAATACCTAGTTCAATCTCGTTACCGACAAGTTTCTTTACTCGTTCTGTAATACATCATCTCGCAACTAACTCATTAGTTACAATGCTTGCAAGGCTTAAGTGATGTGCATTACCGAGAGGGCCCAGAGATACCTCTCCGACATTCGGAGTGACAAATCCTAATCTCGAAATACGCCAACCCAACAAGTGGAGACACCTGTAGAGCACTTTTATAATCACCCAGTTACGTTGTGACGTTTGGTAGCACACAAAGTGTTCCTCCGGTAAACGGGAGTTGCATAATCTCATAGTCATAGGAACATGTATAAGTCATGAAGAAAGCAATAGCAACATACTAAACGATCGGGTGCTAAGCTAACTGAATGGGTCATGTCAATCAGATCATTCAACTAATGATGTGATCCCGTTAATCAAATAACAACTCTTTGTCCATGGTTAGGAAACATAACCATCTTTGATTAACAAGCTAGTCAAGTAGAGGCATACTAGTGACACTCTGTTTGTCTATATATTCACACATGTATTATGTTTCCGGTTAATACAATTCTAGCATGAATAATAAACATTTATCATGATATAAGGAAATAAATAATAACTTTATTATTGCCTCTAGGGCATATTTCCTTCAAGATCGTCATCGAGCTGAACGTGTGCTGAACTCGGAGGCTCCGTACGTTCGATGCTAGGATCGGTCGGATCGTGAAGACGTACGACTACATCAACCGCGTTGTGCTAACGCTTCCGCTTACGGTCTACGAGGGTACATGGACGGACACTCTCCCCTCTCGTTGCTATATCATCACCATGATCTTGCGTGTGCGTAAGAAATTTTTTGAAATTACTACGTTCCCCAACACTACCGACGCAGGGCTTCGCCTAAGCACCGCAACGATATGACCGAGGTGGAATATGGTGGAGGGGGGCACCGCACACGGCTAAGGAACGATCACGAAGATCAACTTGTGTGTCATGGGGTGCCCTCTGCCCCCGTATATAAAGGAGCAAGGGAGGAGGAGGCCGGCCCTAGGAGGGGGTGCACCAAGTGTGGAGTCCTACTATGACTCCCTAGTCCTAGTAGGATTCCACCAACATATGGAATAGGAAAAGAGGAAGGGAAAAGGAGAAGGAAGGAAGGCGCCCCTTCCTAGTCAATCGGACCAGACCAAGGGGAGGGGTGCGGCCACCCTTGAGTCCCTTTTCCTTCTTTCCCGTATGGCCCAATAAGGCCCAATACGTATTCCCGTAAATCTCCGGTACTCCGAAAAATACCCGAATTACTCGGAACCTTTCCGATGACCGAGTATAGTCGTCCAATATATCGATCTTTATGTCTCGACCATTTCGAGACTCCTCGTTGTCCCCGATCTCATCCGGGACTCGGAACTCCTTCGGTACATCAAAACTTATAAACTCATAATAAAACTGTCATCGTAACGTTAAGCGTGCGGACCCTACATGTTCGAGAACTATGTAGACATGACCTAGAACTATTCTCGGTCAATAACCAATAGCGGAACCTGGATGCTCATATTGGCTCCTACATATTCTACGAAGATCTTTATCGGTCAAACCGCATAACAACATACGTTGTTCCCTTTGTCATCGGTATGTTACTTGCTCGAGATTCGATCGTCGGTATCCAATACCTAGTTCAATCTCGTTACTGCAAGTCTCTTTACTGGATTACGTAATACATCATCTCACAACTAACTCATTAGTTGCAATGCTTGCAAGGCTTAAGTGATGTGCATTACCGAGAGGGCCCAGAGATACCTCTCCGAAAATCGGAGTGACAAATCCTAATCTCGAAATACGCCAACCCAACATGTACCTTTGGAGACTCCTGTAGAGCTCCTTTATAATCACCCAGTTACGTTGTGACGTTTGGTAGCACACAAAGTGTTCCTCCGGTAAACGGGAGTTGCATAATCTCATAGTCATAGGAACATTTATAAGTCATGAAGAAAGCAATAGCAATATACTAAACGATCGTGTGCTAAGCTAACGAAATGGGTCATGTCAATCACATCATTCTCCTAATGATGTGATCCCGTTAATCAAATGACAACACATGTCTATGGTTAGGAAACATAACCATCTTTGATCAACAAGCTGTTGGGGAACGTAGTAATTTCAAAAAATTTCCTACGCACACGCAAGATCATGGTGATGCATAGCAACGAGAGGGGAGAGTGTTGTCTACGTACCCTCGTGAACCCGGCGGAAGCGATCACAACGTAGAGGAAGTAGTCGTCGATCTCCTCGCGATCCGGCGATCCCGCGCCGTTACTCCGGCGCCCCGAGTTCTTGACACACGTCAGCTCGATGGCGCTCCTCGGGCTCCAATCCAAGAGAGCTTGGGGAGGAGAGTTTCGTCGACCTGACGGCGTGGTGGCGATCTTGATGTTCTACGGCGCAGAGCTTCGCCTAAGCTTCGACGATATGACCGAGGTGGAATATGGTGGAGGGGCACCGCACACGGCTAAGGAACGATCCGTAGATCAACTTGTGTGTTCTAGGGTGCCCCCTGCCCCCGTATATAAAGGAGCAAGGGGGGGTGCGGCCGGCCTAAAGGAGGCGCGCCTGGAGGACTCCTACTCCCACCGGGAGTAGGACCCCCCCCCCTTTCCTAGTTGGAGTAGGATTGGGGGAGGGGGAAGAAGGAAGGCGCGCCCCCTCCTTGTCCTATTCGGACTAGGGGAGGCGCGCGACCTACCTGGCCGGCCCTCCTCTTCTCCTCGAGGCCCACTAAGGCCCATTTAGTTTCCGGGGGGTTCCGGTAACCTCCCGGTACTCCGGTAAATTCCCGATTTCACCCGGAACCATTCCGAACTCCAAATATAGGCTTCCAATATATTAATCTTTATATCTCGACCATTTCGAGACTCCTCGTCATGTCCGTGATCATATCCGAGACTCCGAACTTCTTCGGTACATCAAAATACATAAACTCATAATATAACCGTCATGAAACCTTAAGCGTGCGGACCCTACGGTTCGAGAACAATGTAGACATGACCGAGACCGTCTCGGTCAATAACCAATAGCGGACCTGGATGCCCATATTGGTTCCTACATATTCTACGAAGATCTTTATCGGTCGACCGCATAACAACATCGTTGTTCCCTTTGTCATCGGTATGTTACTTGCCCGAGATTCGATCGTCGGTATCCAATACCTAGTTCAATCTCGTTACCGGCAAGTCTCTTTACTCGTTACGTAATACATCATCTCACAACTAACACATTAGTTGCAATGCTTGCAAGGCTTATGTGATGTGCATTACCGAGAGGGCCCAGAGATACCTCTCCGACAATCGGAGTGACAAATCCTAATCTCGAAATACGCCAACCCAACATTTGCCTTTGGAGACACCTGTAGTACTCCTTTATAATCACCCGATTCGTTGTGACGTTTGGTAGTACCAAAGTGTTCCTCCGTAAACGGAGTTGCATAATCTCATAGTTATAGGAACATGTATAAGTCATGGATAAAAGCAATAGCAACATACTAAGCGATCGTGTGCTAAGCTAATGGAATGGGTCATGTCAATCAGATCATTCAACTAATGATGTGACCTTGTTAATCAAATAACAACTCTTTGTTCATGGTTAGGAAACATAACCATCTTTGATTAACAAGCTAGTCAAGTAGAGGCATACTAGTGACACTCTGTTTGTCTATATATTCACACATGTATTATGTTTCCGGTTAATACAATTCTAGCGTGAATAATAAACATTTATCATGATATAAGGAAATAAATAATAACTTTATTATTGCCTCTAGGGCATATTTCCTTCAGTCTCCCACTTGCACTAGAGTCAATAATCTAGATCACATCACCATGTGATCAACATTGATAGTTCACATCATCATGTGATTAACACCTATAGTTCACATCGCCATGTGACCAACACACAAAGGGTTTACTAGAGTCAATAATCTAGTTCACATCGCTATGTGATTAACACACAAAGAGTACTAAGGTGTGATCATGTTTTGCTTGTGAGAGAATCTTAGTCAACGGGTCTATCATATTGAGCCGTATGTATTTTGCAAATATTCTATGTCTACAATGCTCGCACGGAGCTACTCTAGCTAATTGCTCCCACTTTCAATATGTATCTAGATCGAGACTTAGAGTCATCCAGATCGGTGTCAAAACTTGCATCGGCGTAACCCTTTACTGACGAACCTTTTATCACTTCCATAATCGAGAAACATATCCTTATTCCACTAAGGATAATTTTGACCGCTGTCAAGTGATCTACTCCTAGATCACTATTGTACTCCTTGCCAAACTTCGATGTAGGGTATACAATAGATCTGGTACACACATGGCATACTTTATAGAACCTATGGTCAAGGCATAGGGAATGACTTTCATTCTCTTTCTATCTTCTGCCGTGGTCGGGTTTTGAGTCTTACTCAATTTCATACCTTTGTAACACAGGCAAGAACTCTTTCTTTGACTGCTCCATTTTGAACTACTTCAAAATCTTGTCAAGGTATGTACTCATTGAAAAAACTTATCAAGCGTCTTGATCTATCTCTATAGATCTTGATGCTCAATATGTAAGCAGCTTCACCGAGGTCTTTCTTTGAAAAACTCCTTTCAAACACTCCTTTATGCTTTGCGAATAATTCTACATTATTTCCGATCTACAATATGTCATTCACATATACTTATCGAAATGTTTGTAGTGCTCCCACACACTTTCTTGTAAATCGAGGCTTCACCGTAAGTCTCATAAAACTATATGCTTTGATCAACTTATCAAAGCGTATATTCCAACTCGAGATGCTTGCACCAGTCCATAGATGCACATTTTGTTAACACCTTTAGGATCGACAAAACCTCATGGTTGCATCACATACAACTCTTCTTTGATAACTCCATTAAGGAATACAGTTTTGTTTATCCATTTGCCAGATTTCAAAAATGCGGCAATTGCTAACATGATTCGGACAGACTTTTAAGCATTGATACGAGTGAGAAAATCTCATTGTATTCAACATCTTGAACTTTGTCAAAAACCTTTTTCGACAAGTCTAGCTTTGTAGATAGTAACACTACTATCAGCGTCCGTCTTCCTCTTGAAGATCCATTTATTTTCTATGGCTTGCCGATCATCGGGCAACTCCACCAAAGTTCACACTTTGTTCTCATACATGGATCTCATCTCAGATTTCATGGCCTCAAGCCATTTCGCGGAATCTGGGCTCATCATCGCTTCCTCATAGTTCGTAGGTTCATCATGGTCTAGTTACATGACTTCCGAACAGGATTACCGTACCACTCGTGCGGATCTCACTCTGGTTTACCTCACGAGATTCGGTAGTAACTTGATCGAAGTTACATGATCATCATCATTAGCTTCCTCACTAATTGGTGTAGTAGTCACAGAACAAATTTCGTGATGAACTACTTTCAATAAGGGAGAAGGTACAATTACCTCATCAAGTTCTACTTTCCTCCCACTCACTTCTTTCGAGAGAAACTCCTTCTCTAGAAAGGATCCATCTTAAGCGACGAATATCTTGCCTTCGGATCTGTGATAGAAGGTGTACCCAACAATTTCCTTTGGGTATTCTATGAAGACGCACTTCTCCGATTTGGGTTTGAGCTTATCAGGATGAAACTTTTCACATAAGCATCGCAACTCCAAACTTTAAGAAACGACAACTTGGGTTTACTGCTAAACCATAGTTCATATACTGTCGTCTCAACGAATTTAGATGGTGCCCTTTTTAATGTGAATGCAGCTGTCACTAATGCATGATCCCAAAACGATATTGGTAAATCGGTAAGAAACATCATAGATTGTACTATATCCAATAAAATACGGTTATGATGTTCGGACACACCATTATGATGTGGTGTTCCAGGTGGCATGAATTTGTGAAACTATTCCACATTGTTTTAATTGAAGACCAAACTCGTAACTCAAATATTTGTCTCCGCGATCGGATCGTAGAAACTTTATTTTCTTGTTACGATGATTTTCCACTTCACTCTGAAATTCTTTGAACCTTTCAACTATTTCAGACTTATGTTTCATCAAGTAGATATACCCATATCTACTCAAATTATCTGTGAAGGTCGAAAATAACGATACTTGCCACGAGCATCAACACTCATTGGATCGCATACATCGGTATGTATTATTTCCAATAAGTCGGTAGCTTGTTCCATTGTTCCGGAGAACGGAGTTTTAGTCATCTTGCCCATGAGGCATGGTTCGCAAGCATCAAGTGATTCATAATCAAGTGATTCCAAAATCCCATCAGCATGGAGTTTCTTCATGCGTTTTACACCAATATGACCTAAACACCAGTGCCACAAATAAGTTGCACTATCATTATTAACTTTGCATCTTTTGGTTTCAATATTTTGAATATGTGTATTACTACGATCGAGATCCAATGAACCATTTTCATTGGGTGTGTAACCATATAAGGTTTTATTCATGTAAACAGAACAACAATTTATTCTCTTACTTAAATGAATAACCGTATTGCAATAAACATGATCAAATCATATTCATGCTCAACGTAAACGCCAAATAACATTTATTTAGGTTTAACACTAATCCCGAAAGTATAGGGAGTGTGTGATGATGATCATATCAATCTTGAAACTACTTTCAACACACATCATCACTTCACCCTTAACTAGTTTCTGTTTATTCTACAACTCCCGTTTCGAGTTACTACTCTTAGCAACTGAACCAGTACCAAATACCGAGGGGTTGCTATAAACACTAGTAAAGTACACATCAAACACCTGTATATCAAATATACCCTTTTCATTTTGCCATCCTTCTTATTCACCAAATATTTAGGGCAGTTCCGCTTCGGTGACCATTTCCTTTGCGATTAAAGCACTTCGGTTTCAGGCTTTGGTTCAGCTTTGGGTTTCTTCGTGGGAGTGACAACTTGCTTGTCAATCTACTTGAAGTTCCCTTTTCTTTCCCTTTGCCCTTTCCTTGAAACTAGTGATCTTGTCAACCATCAACACTTGATGCTCTTTCTTGATTTCTACCTTCGTCGATTTCAATATCACGAAGAGCTCGGGAATCATTTTCATCATCCCTTGCATACTATAGTTCATCACGAAGTTCTACTAACTTGGTGATGGTGACTAGAGAATTCATCAATCACTATCTTATCTCGAAGATTAACTCCCACTTGATTCAAGTGATTGTAGTACCTGCAATCATGCACATGCTCACTAGTTGAGCGATTCTCCTCCATCTTTTAGCTATAGAACTTGTTGAAGACTTCATATCTCTCAACTCGGGTATTTGCTTGAAATATTAACTTATACTCCTGGAACATCTCATATGGTCCATGACGTTCAAAACGTCTTTGAAGTCCCGATTCTAAGCTGTTAAGCATGGTGCACTTAAACTATCAAGTAGTCATCATATTGAGCTAGCCAAACTTTCATAACGTTTGCATCCGCTCTGCAATAGGTCTGCTACCTAGCGGTGCATTAAGGACATAATTCTTACGTGCAGCAATGAGGATAAACCTCCGATCACGGATCGAATCCGCATCATTGCTACTAACATTTTCAACACAATTTTCTCTAGGAACATATCAAAACAAACATATGAAAGCAACAACGCGAGCTATTGATCTACAACATAATTTGCAAAATACTACCAGGACTAAGTTCATGATAAATTTAAGTTCAATTAATCATATTACTTAAGAACTCCCACTTAGACAGACATCTCTCTAGTCATCTAAGTGATCACGTGATCCAAATCAACTAAACCATAACCGATCATCACGTGAGATGGAGTAGTTTTCAATGGTGAACATCTTATGTTGATCATATCTACTATATGATTCACGCCGACCTTTCGGTCTCCGTGTTCCGAGGCCATATCTGCATATGCTAGGCTCGTCAAGTATAACCCGAGTATTCTGCGTGTGCAAAACTGGCTTGCACCCGTTGTAGATGGACGTAGAGCTTATCACACCCGATCATCACGTGGTGTCTGGGCACGACGAACTTTGGCAACGGTGCATACTCAGGGAGAACACTTCTTGATAATTTTAGTGAGAGATCATCTTATAATGCTACCGTCAATCAAAGCAAGATAAGATGCATAAAAGATAAACATCACATGCAAATCAATATAAGTGATATGATATGGTCATCATCGTCTTGTGCTTCGTGATCTCCATCTCCGCAGCACCATCATGATCAGGCGCGACACCTTGATCTCCATCGTAGCATCGTTGTCGTCTCGCCAATCTTATGCTTCTACGACTATCGCTACCGCTTAGTGATAAAGTAAAGCATTACGAATGATTGCATTGCATACAATAAAGCGACAACCATATGGCTCCGACCGATTGCCGATAACTTCGTTACAAAACATGATCATCTCATACAATAAAATATAGCATCACGTCTTGACCATATCACATCACAACATGCCTGCAAAAACAAGTTAGACGTCCTCTACTTTGTTGTTGCAAATTTTACGTGGCTGCTACGGGCTTAAGCAAGAATTAGTCTCACCTACGCATCAAAACCACAACGATACTTCGTCAAATAGACTCGTTTTAACCTTCTCAAGGACCGGGCGTAGCCACACTCGTTCAACTAAAGTGAGAGAGACAGACACCCACCAATCACCTTTAAGCAACGAGTGCTCGTGGCGGTGAAACCAGTCTCGCGTAACGTCTGGCGTAATGTCGGTCCGGGCCGCTTCATCTCACAATACCGCTGAACCAAAGTATGACATCTTTGGTAGGTAGTATGACTTGTATCGCCCACAACTCACTTGTGTTCTACTCGTGCAAAACATCAAACCATAAAACCTAGGCTCGATACCACTTGTTGGGGAACGTAGTAATTTCAAAATTTTCCTACGCACACGCAAGATCATGGTGATGCATAGCAACGAGAGGGGAGAGTGTTGTCTACGCACCCTCGTGACCCGAAGCGAAGCGATCACAACGTAGAGGAAGTAGTCATCGATCTCCTCGCGATCCGACCGATCCGCGCCGTTACTCCGGCGCCCCGAGTTCTTGACACACGTCAGCTCGATGGCGCTCCTCGGGCTCCAATCCAAGAGAGCCGGGAGGAGAGGTTCGTCGACCTGACGGCGTGGTGGCGATCTCGATGTTCTACGTATGAGCTTCGCCTAAGCTTCATGACGATATGACCGAGGTGGAATATGGTGGAGGGGGCACCGCACGGCTAAGGAACGATCCGTAGATCAACTTGTGTGTTCTAGGGTGCCCCCGCCCCGTATATAAAGGAGCAAGGGGGGTGCGGCCGGCCTAGAGGAGGCGCTGGAGGAGTCCTACTCCCACCGGGAGTAGGACTCCCCTTCCTAGTTGGAGTAGGATTGGGGAGGGGAAGAAGGAAGGGGCGCCCCCTCCTTGTCCTATTCGGACTAGGGGAGGCGGCCTGACCTACCCCCGGCCGGCCCTCCTCTTCTCCCTCGAGGCCCACTAAGGCCCATTTAGTTTCCGGGGGGTTCCGGTAACCTCCCGGTACTCCGTTAAATTCCCGATTTCACCCGGAACCATTCCGAACTCCAAATATAGGCTTCCAATATATTAATCTTTATGTCTCGACCATTTAGAGACTCCTCGTCATGTCCGTGATCATATCCGGGACTCCGAACTTCTTCGGTACATCAAAATACATAAACTCATAATATAACCGTCATCGAAACCTTAAGCGTGCGGACCCTACGGTTCGAGAACAATGTAGACATGACCGAGACACGTCTCCGGTCAGTAACCAATAGCGGGACCTGGATGCCCATATTGGTTCCTACATATTCTACGAAGATCTTTATCGGTCGAGACCGCATAACAACATCGTTGTTCCTTTGTCATCGGTATGTTACTTGCCCGAGATTCGATCGTCGGTATCCAATACCTAGTTCAATCTCGTTACCGGCAAGTCTCTTTACTCGTTCCGTAATACATCATCTCACAACTAACACATTAGTTGCAATGCTTGCAAGGCTTATATGATGTGCATTACCGAGAGGGCCCAGAGATACCTCTCCGACAATCGGAGTGACAAATCCTAATCTCGAAATACGCCAACCCAACATTTGCCTTTGGAGACACCTGTAGTACTCCTTTATAATCACCCGATTCGTTGTGACGTTTGGTAGTACCAAAGTGTTCCTCCGTAAACGGAGTTGCATAATCTCATAGTTATAGGAACATGTATAAGTCATGGATAAAAGCAGTAGCAACATACTAAACGATCGTGTGCTAAGCTAATGGAATGGGTCATGTCAATCAGATCATTCAACTAATGATGTGACCTTGTTAATCAAATAACAACTCTTTGTTCATGGTTAGGAAACATAACCATCTTTGATTAACAAGCTAGTCAAGTAGAGGCATACTAGTGACACTCTGTTTGTCTATATATTCACACATGTATTATGTTTCTGGTTAATACAATTCTAGCATGAATAATAAACATTTATCATGATATAAGGAAATAAATAATAACTTTATTATTGCCTCTAGGGCATATTTCCTTCACAAGCTAGTCAAGTAGAGGCATACTAGTGACACTCTGTTTGTCTATGTATTCACACATGTATTATGTTTCCGGTTAATATAATTGTAGCATGAATAATAAACATTTATCATGATATAAGGAAATAAATAATAACTTTATTATTGCCTCTAGGGCATATTTCCTTCAATAGATTGGAGAGTGCATATATGTATACAAATCAAGGGGGTGCAATAAAAATAATAAAAGAAAACAAATAGCAAATCCATCTATAATCTGATCATAAAGTGACAAATCATCACATCACAAAACACACACCAAGAATTACATCAAATAGATCACAATCATGTAGGGCAGCTCATATGATTTTTGTGTATTGAAGAACAAGGGTGGGAGGTTGTCATTTAGCTACAGTTATGGACCCATAGTCCAAGAATATGTACTCATATAAAGGCATGGTGGCAGCAAGGATTTTGAAGATGGCTCCGGCAGAGTGGCAGAAAAGGACTCCATATTGGACTGCCTCTAAACGCGTCCATGTGGCGGCATAAAAATTATCAATAATTAGGTGTATGGTTTTTAGGTATATATAGAGCCAGGGGCCCTTTTAAAAAAAGAGAGGATAACCCCCGGCTTCTGCATCAGGACGATGCATGCAACCATATATTATTAAAAATGCAAAATCCAGCAGCCGAACACCATCGACCCAGAAATAAATCGGAAAACAACCCAGAGCCAGGGGCCCATGCGGCCAGGATCCAAGCCGCATTGCCCATCCATTTCGGGGCCTAGAGCCCCCCCCCCTACCACCACCACCAGAGTTCCTTGGCCCGGGGTGACTTTCCGGTGTTGCATCTCTTCGACATGTTTTTATTTGATTTTTTTCATCCTCAGAAATTAATAACTCTACAGTTTTAGAAAACAAGCAGAAAAATAACAACTGACACTCGGGGGCGTAGCCAGGCCACAGCAACAAGGGCCATGGGCGTGACTATGAAATTCTTTGTTTACCGTAGGTGATTTTGCCACTATAGCAATAATAAATACTATAGCGAACACTAACTCTGGTCATTGGATTAATAGGTTTGTAATAAATTTGTACAAAAAGGTGAAAAAATATGTTCAAATGATATAAGGTAGCATGAACATGACGAAAACTGTTGACACATTTGAAACGTATCAACATCGTCGTCCTTGAGGACATGGATGACAAAGGAAATAATTTTCATTGTGAATATTATCTCAAGATGACCATGACTATCTTATGAAATCTCATGAAAGTGATGCATATCAATTTTTGATAGTTGATAATTAGCAAACAATAATCGAACACAGAAATAAACTTCCTTCATATCACTATAAATCAACGCATAAAGCTAACGCTCCTCTTGACAAAGGTTAAGAAAGAATGTCAAAATTATATTGGAACTTAGCTTTAACTCTTGTATTTCACAATGTCTAATAATTTTTAACATGGACCAGCCCAAGGTCAGCCAAGCAAAACAACTACATGGACCTTTTGCTTTATCCACACACCTTCCTTGTACAACACTTAAGTGTAAGCCTAGAACTTATCAATTATGATAAAAATAGAATACTTATGGGGTTTATGAAAAACACAAAAACAAGATAGTGGTGCATTAACGCCTAAACAATTTGTGGGTTATAAATGGACAATTATATAGCACATATTCTTCTAGGGGCGACAACCTTATGTTGGGCTCTCCGGCTTACCAAGAATATTTGGTTTAAAAAAAAGAGTGTTTCATCTACCATGTAAGTTATTCATGCATGTACGTGGTGACTCCGTACTTGGTCAACTTGCAAAAGCCAGAGGACGGCGACCTTTTTATGATGATAGTTACCCGGCTGGAGTATACAGTGAGGCAGGTTTTCTCCAACCATGGATCTATGATGTTGTAGTCTTTGAATAAGATATGCCCCCATCTTAGGTTGAAGTTTTCTTTATTTTGTCGTAAAATAATGTATATTTTTGCTGTGTTGAAGTATGGATTGCATTATGCAGAGTTTGGACATTCGCTCGGTCCGGCTGTACCACCTTGATGTATCGATTGAATTAAAAATGTCCTTTTTAAGAAATGGCATGAGTCTTACTCCATCCGTCCACGAATAAGTGTACTTCTACGTTTTGTTCTAAGTCGAAATTTTAGAATTTTGACCAACTTGACAGAAAATAGTAGTAGCATATATGACATCAAATTGGTACATTACCACAGTACATTTCAAAACGAATCTAGTGATACTACTTAAGTGTCATAATTAAATGCTGCTACTTTTTCCTATAAAGTTGGTCAAAGTTTTAAAACTTTAACTTAAGACAAAAGCTAGATGTCCACTTATTCGTAGATGGATGGAGTACTCGCTAGCACGTGAGGTGGTGGGCTAGCCAGCCAAGGTTTGAGCCGGAGGCAGGCATTTCTTCATCCGTTTTCTCTTCCTTTTGCTTGTTTCTTTGCTGGTTTTATAGGGGTTTTCTATTATTTTAATTGTACTAAAATATTTTTGGATATCGCAAACATTTCTTGAATGCGCGTACATTATTTCATCAAAACAAAAACTGAATTTGTGTTTTATTTTTTGTTTATTAATTTGCAAAACTTTTTATTTCCCAATTTTTTTTGAATTCACAGATTTCTAAAATTCATGAACATTTTTTGAATTTTTAAACATTTTGCATTCATGAACATTATTTAAATTGAGAAAGGCTAAAAAGTTCGTGAACATTTTCTAAAATCAGAATTTTGTAAAGTTTCATGAACAATTTCTGAATTAATGAATATTTTTAAATCACCAACATTTTATAAACTTGTGATTTTTCTAAATGAAACTTTTTTATTTTCATTAACATTTTTTGAATTCATGAAAATTTTCTAGAATTCAAAAACATTGTAAATTCACACCATGTTTTAATGTTTTTGAATTCACAAACTTTATTTTTAATTAATAATTATTTAAATTCGTGTACATTTTTATATTCGTGAGTATTTTTTATTATTCCCTATTGTGTTTCTACCTTTGGTTTCGCAAAGCATTGGCCGAAAAATAGTATCCAATGAACAAAAAAAAACCTGCGCCATAGCCCCATATGCCACACTATCCAGCGCGTAGAGCGTGGAATATAAGGACCCCTCTTAAATATGCAGGCCTGGGTTTTCTTCTTTGACCTTTGTTAGGCCCGGCCCGATGGATTGTTCTTTATTGTTTAGGAAAATATTCTGTGAAAACCAATTTTTTTCCTGATATTAATATCTAGTTATCGGAAATATGTTGTTCCCATCCTAAAAAATGTACATATATTGCAAAACAATTGTGCCAAATATATTTAAAAAATGACAATACTTTAGAAAAAAAAAACTAGTCCCTTGTTAGAAAACAGTTCATAAGAGCAACTCCAATGGGACGACCCATTTCGTTCGCCCACGTCCGTTTGGGTCGGTGCGGACAGAAAAGACAGCCCAACGCACCGACCCAAACGGACGCGCGTCCGCTTTCGTCCGCCTGCCGACCCATTTCCGGCCCATTTTTTAGCCGGATTTGTGTCGACGCGGACACAAGACGGACGCGCGCGCCCTCTCTCCTCCCCCGCGCATGCACAACCTCCACCGCCGGCTTCGAGGCTGACGCCGTCAGCCATTTTTCCGATGAAAAAGGATACATAGATAGTTCTTGCGTAGACAGATAAAAGAAAAGATCAACTACTCGTCGCTTTCCGACTCTGACTCGGTAATGTCCTCCTCCGACGTCTGAATATAGGCGTCAGCAGCATGCTCGTCCGCGAAGTCCCATCCCGATGTTTTTCGCAGCCTCAGTCTCATTTGAGCGGTCAGCTTCCACACACGCCTGCCCTCCCGATAGGCGGCTCGCTCCGTCCTCCTGGCCTTCCTCTTCGTCCTCCTGGCCTTCCTCTTCGTCCTCCTCTGCTCATAGAACTAACGTTCGTCGACGATGTCCTGCGGGAAGCGTTCGCGCCACAGCACCAAGGCTAGCACGTCCAGGCAAATACTCTTACCTTTTCCGAATCTATATACTGAAATAAACGATCAGGCAAAAATGTCACCTTGACATTTCCAAATATACCAAATACTTGCTACGTTGTGAATGAAGGCAGAAGCGCACAAATTGATAACGATACTGCAGAACAAGAACGTGAAGAAGAGAAGGGCAGTGTCATGTTGAAGACTGACCTTGACAGAAAAGGATAGAGACGAAAATGTTGTTGGCTATTGGTAGTTGGTGTAATGGTGTTTGGGCGGCAGAGGCAATAAGTGTACCGTGTGGACCAAAGCGAGACAGGAATCGACTCAAAAATACACTCCGTATGTTCACTATGAATATGAATGAAATGGGAGCACCAGCTACGAGTTCTTCTTTTTCTTAGGGTCACCAGCGCCGAGTTCATCAAGGTATTTTCCGATTTGATGAGGAAATTGCACAAACCACCAATTATTGGTGCTGATTTTACACAGAACATCTACTCTATAGGTTTGTTGCACAAAACACCGTGTATTGGTTTTTAAGTTTGCTATGTAAAAACTGTTATGTGCCGAAGTTTATTTTTAAGTTTGATATATTTCACCGAAGTTTATGCCTGTTTGCCAAATTATAGCCGAACGTATGTTATTTTTTTTAAAAAAAACCTTCTGGGCCACCCTGGGGCCGACGGCTGGGAACCCGATCGGCTCCAAGCCGATTCTTTCGCCGGGTCGCTCCCAGGCGGCGAATTTTCGAGCCCTCTGGGGGACCAACGGCTGGAGATGCTCTAACACGTACCCGCACGCACAATAAATGGACTGGCACATTTGGTTGTTCGTTTGTTTTTCCTCATCCATTTTCTCTTCCTTTTGCGTATTTCTTTGCTGATTTTATAGGGTTTTTCTATTATTTTTATTCACTAAAATATTTTTGGATATTACGAACATTTCTTGAATGCGCGTACATTATTTCAATGAAAACAAAATCGGAATTTATGATTTTTTTTAATTTACAACAATTTTTATTTCACAAACAATTTTTTGAATTCACAGATTTTTACAATTCATGATTTTGTTTCAATTTATGAATGAATTCATGAACATTATTTAAATTGAGAAAGGCCTTTAGTTCATGAACATTTTAAAATAAGAATTTTTAAAGTTTCATGAACAATTTCTGAATTCATGAATATTTCTAAATCACCAAAATTTTATAATTTTGTGATATTTTTTTGGAAAATGATTTTTTTATTTTCACAAACATTTTTTGAATTCATGAAAAAATCTGGAATTTGAAAACATTGTAAATTCACAACCATGTTTTAATGTTTTTGAATTCACAAACTTTATTTTGAATTGATAAATATTTTTAAATTTATGAACAGTTTCATGTTCATGAATATTTTATTATTATTCCCTATTGTTTCTCTACCTTTGGTTTCGCAAAGCATCGGCCGAAAAAAATAGTATCCAATGAACAACAAGCAAGCGAGCGGCAAACAGCTAACACTACTGGGGCGGCCCAACATATCTCTGCAGAGCGTGACGTACGCGTAGCACATAAGAAGCCTACATGTTTTGCTAAAAAAAACCTACGAGTGGCCCCACACGCCACACTATCCAGCGCGTAGCGTGTGGAATATAAGGACCCCTCTTAAATATGCAGCTGCTTGAATTTCAGGTGTAGCACATAAGAAACATATGCATCGCCTATACCTGGCCATGGGATACCCGGCCCAACCTGGTCCGGTCTTCCCTGTGGACCAGACCTGGGGCTAGGTTCTGAGCCCGAAGGCTGGGTCGGGCCGAGCCTGGGCCTGCCATATGTGCGATTTAGGGAAGAGGCCTAGCCTGAGGCCCAACGTTTTTTTTCACTGACGGACTGGGCTTGTGCCTGAATTCTAGGCCCGATGCTCGGGTCGGGCCATGCCCGAGCCTAGTTTTCTGCTTTGGGCTTTGTTAGGCTCGGCCCAAAGCCCGGCCCGACGGAATGTTCTTTATTGTTTAGGAAAGTATTTTCCACTTTTTTCCTGATATTAATATCTGGTTATCTGGAAATATGTTGTTCCCATCCTAAAAAATGTACATATATTGCAAAACATTTGTGCCAAATATATTTAAAAATGTTAATACTTTAGGAAAAAAACTAGTCCCTTGTTAGAAAACAGTTCATAATAATTGTTGGGAAAATACTCTTACCTTTTCCGAATTTATATACTGAAATAAACGATCAGGCAAAAATGTCACCTTGACATTTCCAAATATACCAATACTTGCTACGTTGTGAATGAAGGTAGAAGTGCACAAATTGATAACGATAATACATAACAAGAACGTGAAGAAGAGAAGGGCAGTGTTGAAGACTGACCTTGACAGAAAAGGATAGAGACGAAAATGTTGTTGGTTATTGGTAGTTGGTGTAATGGTGTTTGAGCGGCAGAGGCAATAAGTGTACGGTATGGACCAGAGTGGGACAGGAAATAAATCAAAAAATACACTCCGGATATTCACTATGAATATGAATGAAATGGGAGCACCAGCTACGAGTTCTTCTTTTTCTTAGGTTCACCAGCGCCGAGTTCATCAAAGTATTTTCTGGTTTGAGGTGGAAGTTGTACAAACCACCAATTATTAGTGCTGATTTTACACAGAACATTTACTTTATATAGGTTTGTTGCACAAAACATCATGTATTGGCTTAATTTGTTGCAATTAGGTTTAATTTAGCATTTAGGTACGTTGGTGTGATTTTCTGACGGGCGGATCTCGCTTGCAAGTGCAGGCGTGGCAAAGAAAATCGGCCACATCAACCAACGGGCCAAACCGAGGACTTCATATCGCCGTTTTAATTGGCACATTCAATTTCTAAAATCAAAATTCCACAATTTTAGAAATGTTAGAAAAATCTAGTAAATCACACATGTATCAAGTAGTACTATTCTAGGAAAAACACAAGTCATCTGGACCAACATTTTGCTAGATATTAAAGTTTTAGTTGTTTCATTGCAATTTCGGTTCAAAATTCAATATTTTCACAAAGTGGAAAAAATCTAGTAAACAATAAACATACCTCACACTGAGCTGGGAATATCTCTCGACTCTCATTTGGACTAGTGGTTTGAAAGATATTGGCAGTTTTAGTTACCCTCTTTCAATTATTTGGTTTAAAATTTAACACTTTTGACAAAATACCAAAGAGGTCCAGTAAATCTTACATGTACTACAATACTAATATGGGAAACTTTAATCTCAGTTGGACCAAAATGGTTTGGGCAATGATCATTTTGGTTGGATGGCTATCGTGGTCGGGTTTTTTGTTGCATGTGCACTTATAAACAGGCCCATCCGTTGGAAATCAAACCAAAGTACGTGAATGTTGGAATAGACCTAGCTGCAACGAATTACACCAATACGTGATGTTCTGTGCAACAAACCCATAAAGCAAATGTTTTGTGCAAAATCAACACCAATAGTTAGTGGTTTGTGCAATTACCTCCCGGTTCGAGCCTCATTCCTATCTACTAATATTAAAGTTGGTGCTAGCTTCTCCTTCGACCAACACATCTGTCTCTATATCTATACTTGTATCTATTTCTAATTTTATATTTATATCTATCTCTACTTTTTATATATACTTAAAAAGTAGTAGTTCTTCGTCAACCGGTTCTCCACCTCCTACCACTTCCCTCCACCGATTTATTTCACCCAACTAGTTTTTTTGTCCCACCACATCCTTTGTCCATACTTTCTTTGTATGTTAATCAATCACCTTAATTTACTTACCTTTTGAACCAATTTTATCTTAATATACTTACCAAACTTCTGATTAAACTATAAGATAAATCACGGACAGAGTTCTACAAATACTTATTTACATAAAACGTACTATTGGATATTTATATCACGTTGCAATGCACGAACATTGTCCTAGTATAGTGGAGTATGTCATCATCAATATAGAAAGCCCGAAAGAGGCAAATCCAACTAATCTCGCCCATCAAACCATGTGCAACCAACGACCTAGATATTGCTCCAATGGCGAGTGCTCAACATGTTTATCATGCAATCAATATCATGTCAAATGTTAATGATAGGACTAACCATATAATGGACGTGTAATTATCCTTTTCTAAAAAAAACATCATACTTAATATCAACAAGCAATGAAAATCTTTTTTTGAACTGTCAATTAATACCCAACCCTTTGCATATAAGAAAAGTGAAAACGGTCACAATTGCTGGTTAAGCCACTCTTCTTCACCATTCTTGATCTATTTTATGTATTCCCAGATTGTCTTGTAAACACCAATTCTGAAATAAGAATTTTCTAAACTTCAGGCTGAGAACTTCTTAATTCTTGATTGAAACTCTTGAAATATGATATGCAAATCTGTCCCTTGTGGGCGTAAGAGGAAAAGAACCCCTCATAACTCCTCAGTCGGCTGGGTTGGCCGCACGAGCACCGACGAGAGTCAACAACAACTATAAGCCGATCGAGGCCGAGCTTCCCAACCCCTCTTGCCTTCTCCGTCTCCCTCCCACCCCTCTTCCTCGTCGATCACCACCAGCTCGAGGTCCGGCTCTCCGTCTTGGGGACCGATCTCCGCACACGGTAAGCGTCTAGCAAGGCTCAGAAGGTTTCCTAATTTCGATCCAATCCATCTGGCATCTCCTCTGTTCCCACTCATGGGCTGCTCCGTTCTGCATCTGGAACACTGCTGCTGCGCTTGGATTGGATTGGATTTCCCGTTTTACTTGTTGGCCCTCCATGGGGCAAATTTCAGGAGCCCAGCTCCTTAATTTTCCCGTTTGAGTGGCCTTCGCTTTCCACCTCAGGAGCGCACGCCTTTTGAAGGAAATATGCCCTAGAGGCAATAATAAAGTTATTATTTATTGCCTCATATCATGATAAATGTTTATTATTCATGCTAGAATTGTATTAACCGGAAACATGATACATGTGTGAATACATAGACAAACATATAGTCACTAGTATGCCTCTACTTGACTAGCTCATTAATCAAAGATGGTTATGTTTCCTAACCATAGGCATGTGTTGTCATTTGATTAATGGGATCACATCATTAGGAGAATGATGTGATTGACATGACCCATTCCGTTAGCCTAGCACTTGATCGTTTAGTATATTGCTATTGCTTTCTTCATGACTTATACATGTTCCTGTAACTATGAGATTATGCAACTCCCGTTTACCGGAGGAACACTTTGGGTACTACCAAACGTCACAACGTAACTGGGTGATTATAAAGGAGTACTACAGGTGTCTCCAAAGGTACATGTTGGGTTGGCGTATTTCGAGATTAGGTTTTGTCACTCCGATTGTCGGAGAGGTATCTCCAGGCCTTCTCGGTAATGCACATCACTATAAGCCTTGCAAGCAATGTAGCTAATGAGTTAGTTACAGAATGACGCATTACGTAACGAGTAAAGAGACTTGCCCGTAACGAGATTGAACTAGGTATTGGATACCGACGATCGAATCTCGGGCAAGTAACATACCGATGACAAAGGGAACAACGTATGTTGTTATGCGGTTTGACCGATAAAGATCTTCGTAGAATATGTAGGAACCAATATGGGCATCCAGGTTCCGCTATTGGTTATTGACCAAGAATAGTTCTAGGTCATGTCTACATAGTTCTCGAACCCGTAGGGTCCGTACGCTTAACATTACGATGACAGTTTTATTATGAGTTTATAAGTTTTGATGTACCGAAGTTTGTTCGGAGTCCCGGATGTGATCACGGACATGACGAGGAGTCTCGAAATGGTCGAGACATAAAGATTGATATATTGGACGACTATATTCGGACACCGGAAGTGTTCCGGACGTTTTCGGAGAAAACCGGAGTGCCGGAGGGTTACCGGAACCCCCCCGGAGAAGTAATAGGCCCTATGGGCCTTAGTGGAGAAAGAGAGGGGCAGCCAGCATGGGCCGCACGCCCCCTCCCCCTCTGGTCCGAATTGGACTAGGAGGGGGGGCGCCCCCCTCTTTCCCTCTCCCTCTCCCGCTTCCTTTCCCCCTCCTAGTAGGAGTAGGAAAGGGGGAGTCCTACTCCTACTAGGACGAGGACTCCTCCTCCTGGCGCGCCCTCTAGGGCCGGCCGGCCTCCCCCCCTTGCTCCTTTATATACGGGGGCGGGGGGCATCCTAGGACACACAAGTTGATCTATGGATCGTTCCTTAGCCGTGTGCGGTGCCCCCTCCACCATATTCCACCTCGGTCATATCGTCGCGGAGTTTAGGTGAAGCCCTGCGCCGGTAGAACATCATCATCATCACCACGCCGTCGTGCTGACGGAACTCATCCCTGAAGCTTTGCTGGATCGGAGCCCGGGGATTGTCATCGAGTTGAACATGTGCTGAACTCGGAGGTGCCGTACGTTCGGTGCTTGGATCGGTCGGGTCGTGAAGACGTACGATTACATCAACCGCGTTGTCATAACGCTTCCGCTTACGGTCTACGAGGGTACGTGGACAACACTCTCCCCTCTCGTTGCCATGCCATCACCATGATCTTGCGTGTGCGTATGAATTTTTTTGAAATTACTACGTTCCCCAAGAGTGGCATCCGAGCCAGGTTTTATGCGTAGATGTCATATGCACGAGTAGAACACAAGTGAGTTGTGGGCGATCCAAGTCATACTGCTTACCAGCATGTCATACTTTGGTTCGGCGGTATTGTGAGATGAAGCGGCCCGGACCGACATTACGCGTACGCTTACGCGAGACTGGTTTCACCGTTACGAGCACTCGTGCTTAAAGGTAGCTGGCGGGTGTCTGTCTCTCTCACTTTAGCTGAATCGAGTGTGGCTACGCCCGGTCCTTGCGAAGGTTAAAACAGCACTAACTTGACGAACTATCGTTGTGGTTTTGATGCGTAGGTAAGAACGGTTCTTGCTAAGCCCGTAGCAGCCACGTAAAACTTGCAACAACAAAGTAGAGAACGTCTAACTTGTTTTTGCAGGGCATGTTGTGATGTGATATGGTCAAGATGTGATGCTATATTTTATTGTATGAGATGATCATGTTTTGTAACCGGTTATCGGCAATCGGCAGGAGCCATATGGTTGTCGCTTTATTGTATGAAATGCAACGCCTCAGTAATTGCTTTACTTTATCACTAAGCGGTAGCGATAGTCGTAGAAGCAATAGATGGCGTAACGACAACGATGCTACGATGGAGATCAAGGTGTCGCGCCGGTGGCGATGGTGATCATGTTGGGGAACGAGTAATTTCAAAATTTTCCTACGCACACGCAAGATCATGGTGATGTATAGCAACGAGAGGGAGAGTGTTGTCCACATACCCTTGTAGACACGGCGAAGCGATCACAACGTAGAGGAAGTAGTCGACGTTCTCCTCGCGATCCGACCGATCCGGCGCCGTTATCCGGCGCCCCGAGTTCTTGACACACGTACAGCTCGATGACGCCCCTCGACTCGATCCAGCCGAGTGTCGAGGGAGAGTTTCACAAGACGACGGCAGGACGATCTTGATGTTTCACCGCGCAGGGCTTCGCCTAAGCTTCATGACGGTATAACCGAGGTGGAATATGGTGGAGGGGCACCGACACGGCTAAGGAACGATCTCAAGATCAACTTGTATGTTCCAAGGTGCCCCCGCCCCGTATATAAAGGAGCAAGGGGAGGGGCCAAGGCCAAGGGTGGCGCGGCCAGGAGTCCTACTCCTCTGGGAGTAGGATTCCCCCAATCCTAGTTGGACTAGGATTCCTGAGAGGAAAGAGAGAGAGGGGGGCGGCCCTTCTCCTAGTCCTAGTAGGACTAGGGAAGGGGAGGCGCTTACCCACTAGGGCTGGCCCTTCTCCTTTCCACTAAGGCCCATAGAGGCCCATTTACCTCCCGGGGTTCTGTAACCTCCGGTACTCGATAAATTCCGAATTTCGCCGCCCGAACCATTCCAACTCCAAACATAGGCTTCCAATATATCAATCTTTATGTCTCGACCATTTCGAGACTCCTCGTCATGTCCGTGATCACATCCGGACTCAACTCCTTCGGTACATCAAAATACATAAACTCATAATAACCGCCATCGAAACCTTGCGCATGGACCCTACGGTTCGAGAACAATGTAGACATGACCTAGAACTTATTCACGGTCAATAACCAACAGCGGACCTGGATGCCCATATTGGTTCCTACATATTCTATGAAGATCTTTATCGGTCGACCGCATAACAACATACGTTGTTCCTTTGTCATCGGTATGTTACTTGCCCGAGATTCGATCGTCGGTATCCAATACCTAGTTCAATCTCGCTACGCAAGTCTCTTTACTCGCTCCGTAATACATCATCTCACAACTAACTCATTAGTTGTAGTGCTTGCAAGGCTTCAGGATGTGCATTACCGAGAGGGCCCAGAGATACCTCTCCGACAATCGGAGTGACAAAACCTAATCTCAAATACGCCAACCCAACATCTGCCTTTGGAGACACCTGTAGTACTCCTTTATAATCACCCAGCTTCGCCAGGACGCTTGGTAGCACCCAAAGTGTTCCTCCGTAAACGGAGTTGCATAATCTCATAGTTACGGAACATGTATAAGTCATGGATAAAAGCAGAGCAACATACTAAACGATCGTGTGCTAAGCTAAGGGAATGGGTCATGTCAATCGATCATTCTACTAATGATGTGACCTTGTTAATCAAATAACAACTCCTTGTTCATGGTCGAAACATAACCATCTTTGATTAACAAGCTAGTCTAGTAGAGGCATACTAGTGACATGTTGTTTTGTCTATGCATTCACACATGTATCATGTTTCCGTTAATACAATTCTAGCATGAATGATAAACATTTATCATGAAATAAGGAAATAAATAATAACTTTATTATTGCCTCTAGGGCATATTTCCTTGATCTCCCACTTGCACTAGAGTCAATAATCTAGATTACATAGTAATGATTCTAACACCCATGGAGTCTTGGTGCTGATCATGTTTTGCTCGTGGAAGAGGCTTAGTCAACGGTCTGCAACATTCAGATCCGTATGTATCTTGCAAATCTCTATGTCTCCCGTCTGGACTAAGTCCGGATGGAATTGAAGCGTCTCTTGATGTGCTTGGTCCTCTTGTGAAATCTGGATTCCTTTGCTAAGGCAATTGCTCCAAGATTGTCACGAAGATTTTCATTGGACCCGATGCACTAGGTATGACACCTAGATCGGATATGAACTCCTTCATCCGCACTCCTTCATTAGCTGCTTCGAAGCTGCTATGTATTCCGCTTCACATGTAGATCCCGCTTCGACGCTTTGTTTAGAACTGCACCAACCGACAGCTCCTCCGCTTAGTGTAAATACGATCCGGTCTGCGATTTAGAATCGTCTGGATCGTGTCAAAGCTTGCATCAACGTAACTGCCATTTATGAGCTCTTTGTCACCTCCATATCGAGAAACATATCCTTAGTCCTTTTCGTATTTCAGGATGTTCTTGACCGCTGTCCAATGATCCACTCTGGATTACTTTGGTACCTCCTGCTAGGCTTATAGCAAGGCACACATCAGTCCGTACACAGATTGCATACATGATAGAGCCTATGGCTGAAGCATAGGAACATCTTTCATTTTCTCTCTATCTTCTGCGGTGGTCGGGCATTGAGTCCGACTCAACTTCACACCTTGTAACACAGGCAAGAACCCTTTCTTTGCTTGATCCATTTTGAACTTCTTCAAAACTTTGTCAAGGTATGTGCTTTGTGAAAGTCCAATTAAGCGTCTTGATCTATCTCTATAGATCTTGATGCCCAATATGTAAGCAGCTTCACCGAGGTCTTTCATTGAAAAACTCTTATTCAAGTATCCCTTTATGCTATCCAGAAATTCTATATCATTTCCGATTAGCAATATGTCATCCACATATAAGATCAGAAATGCTACAAAGCTCCCACTCACTTTCTTGTAAATACAGGCTTCTCCAAAAGTCTCAGACAAACCCAAATGCTTTGATCACACTATCAAAACGCTTATTCCAACTCCGAGATGCTTGCACCAGTCCATATATGGATCGCTAGAGCTTGCACACTTTGTTAGCTCCTTTGGATCGATAAAACCTTCTCGTTGCATCATATACAACTCTTCTTCCGTAAATCCATTCAGAATGCAGTCTTTACATCCATTTGCCAAATTTCATAATCATAAAATGCGGCAATTGCTAACATGATTCGGACGGACTTAAGCATCGCTTCACGGGTGAGAAGGTCTCATCGTAGTCAATCCCTTGAACTTGTCGAAAACCTTTTGCGACAAGTCGAGCTTTATAGACGATAATATTACCGTCGTCGTCGGTCTTCTTCTTGAAGATCCACTTGTTTTCTATTGCTTGCCTACCCTCGGCAAGTCAACCAAAGTCCATACTTTGTTTTCATACATGGATCCCATCTCGATTTCATGGCCTCAAGCCATTTTATGGAATCTGGGCTCACCATCGCTTCTTCATAGTTCGTAGGTTCATCATGATCTAGTAGCATGATTTCGAGAACAGGATTACCGCATCCACTCAGTGCGGATCTCACTCTGGTTGATCTACGAGGTTCTGTAGTAACTTGATCTGAATTTCATGATCAACATCATCAACTTCCTCACTACTTGGTGTAGGTGTCTCGAAACTGGTTTCTGCGATTTAACTACTTTCAAGTAAGGGAGAAGGTACTATTACCTCATCAAGTTCTACTTTCCTCCCACTCACTTCTTTCGAGAGAAACTCCTTCTCTAGAAAGGATCCATTCTTAGCAACGAATGTTTTGCCTTCGGATCTGTGATAGAAGGTGTACCCAACTGTCTCCTTTGGGTATCCTATGAAGACACATTTCTCGATTTGGGTTCGAGCTTATCGGGTTGAAGCTTTTTCACATAAGCATCGCATCCCCAAACTTTAAGAAACGACAACTTTGGTTTCTTGCCAAACCATAGTTCATAAGGTGTCGCCTCAACGGATTTCGACGGTGTTCTATTTAGTGTGAATGCGGCCGTCTCTAGAGCATAACCCCAAAACGATAGCGGTAAATCTGTAAGAGACATCATAGATCGCACCATATCTAGTAAAGTACGATTCTGACGTTCGGACACACCATTACGTTGTGGTGTTCCGGTGGCGTGAGTTGCTAAACTATTCCGCATTGTTTCAAATGTAGACCAAACTCGTAACTCAAATATTCACCTCCACGATCGATCGTAGAAACTTAATTTTCTTGTTACGATGATTTTCAACTTCACTCTGAAATTCTTTGAACTTTTCAAACGTTTCAGACTTATGTTTCATTAAGTAGATATACCCATATCTGCTTAAGTCATCTGTGAAGGTGAGAAAATAACGATATCCGCCACGAGCCTCAATATTCATCGGACCACATACATCTCAGTATGTATGATTTCCAACAAATCTGTTGCTCTCTCCATAGTACCGAGAACGGTGTTCTAGTCATCTTGCCCATGAGGCACGGTTCGCAAGTGCCAAGTGATTCATAATCAAGTGACTCTAAAAGTCCATCAAGATGGAGTTTCTTCATGCGCTTTACACCGATATGACCTAAACGGCGATTACCACAAATAAGTTGCACTATCATTATCAACTCTGCATCTTTTGGTTTCAACATTATGAATATGTGTGTCACTACTATCGAGATTCATAAGAAATAGACCACTCCTCAAGGGTGCATGACCATAAAAGATATTACTCATATAAATAGAACAACCATTATTCTCTAATTTAAATGAATAACCGCCTCGCATCAAACAAGATCCAGATATAATGTTCATGCTCAACGCAGCACCAAATAACAATTATTTAGGTCTAAAACTAATCCCAAGGTAGATGTAGAGGTAGCGTGCCGATCGCGATCACATCGACTTTGGAACCATTTCCCACGCGCATCGTCACCTCGCCCTTTGCCGTGTTAAGCAATCCGTAGTCCCTGTTTGAGTTGCAAATATTAGCAATGAACCAGATCAAATACCAGTGCTATCATGAGCTCTAGTAAGGTACACATCAATAACATGTATATCACATATACCTTTGTTCACCTTGCCATCCTTCTTATCCGCCAAATACTTGGGGCAGTTCCGCTTCGGTGACTATCGCTTGCGGTAGAAGCACTCGATTTCAGGTTTAGGGCCGACTTGGGTTTCTTCTCTGAGCAACAACTTGCTTGCTGTTCTTCTTGAGATTCCTTTCTTCTTCCCTTTGCCTTTCTTCTTGAAACTAGTGGTCTTATTGACCATCAACACTTGATGCTCCTTCTTGATTTCTACCTCCGCAGCCTTTAGCATTGCGAAGAGCTCGGTATAGTCTTTACTAACCCTTGCATATTATAGTTCATCACGAAGCCTTTGTAGCTTGGTGGCGGTGATTGGAGAATTACATCAATGACACAATCATCCGGAAGATTAACTCCCAATTGTGTCAAGTGATTGTAGTACCCGGACATTCGAGTATATGCTCACTAATGTAACTGTTCTCCTCCATCTTGCAGCTATAGAACTTATTGGAGACTTCATATCTCTCAATCCGGGCATTCTGTTGGAATATTAACTTCAACTCCCGGAACATCTCATATGCTCCATGACGCTCAAAACGCCGTTGAAGTCCCGGTTCTAAGCCGTAAAGCATGGCACATCGAACTATAGAGTAGTCATCACTTTGCTCGCCAGACGCTCACAACATCCGGCGTTGCTCCAAAGAAGAAGTTCGTCACCTAGCGGTGCATCCAGACGTAGCTCTTCCGTGCAGCAATGAGGATGATCCTCAAGTTACGGACCCAATCCGTAATTGCTACCATCATCTTTCAACTTTGCTTTCTCAAGGAACGCATTAAAATTCAACGGAACAACAGACGAGCCATCTATCTACAATCAAACATAAACAAGCAAGATACTATCGGTACTAAGTTCATGATAAATTTTAAGTTCGATTAATCATATTACTTAAGAACTCCCACTTAGAAAAACATCTCTCTAGTCATCTAAGTGATCACGTGATCCAAATCAACTAAACCATAACCGATCATCACGTGAAATAGAATAGTTTTCAATGGTGAACATCTTATGTTGATCATATCTTCTATATGATTCACGCTCGACCTTTCGGTCTCCGGCTTCCGAGGCCATATCTGCATATGCTAGGCTCGTCAAGTATAACCCGAGTATTCTGCGTGTGCAAAAACTGGCTTGCACCCGTTGTAGATGGACGTAGAGCTTATCACACCCGATCATCACGTGGTGTCCGGGCACGATTTAACTTTGGCAACGGTGCATACTCGGGAGAACACTTCTTGATAATTTAGTGAGAGATCATCTTATAATGCTACCGTCAATCAAAGCAAGATAAGATGCATAAAAGGATAAACATCACATGCAAATCAATATAAGTGATATGATATGGTCATCATCATCTTGTGCTTCATGATCTTCATCTTGCTGCACCACCATGATCACCATCGCCACCGGCGCGACACCTTGATCTCCATCGTAGCATCGTTGTCGCCTCGCCAAACTTATGCTACTACGACTATCGCTACCGCTTAGTGATAAAGTAAAGCATTACAGGCGATTGCATTGCATACAATAAAGCGACAACCATATGGCTCCTGCCATTGCCGATAACTTCGTTACAAAACATGATCATCTCATACAATAAAATATAGCATCACGTCTTGACCATATCACATCACAACATGCCCTGCAAAAACAAGTTAGACGTCCTCTACTTTGTTGTTGCAAATTTTACGTGGCTGCTACGGGCTTAAGCAAGAACCAGTCTCACCTACGCATCAAAACCACAACGATATTTCGTCAAATAGACTCCGTTTAACCTTCGCAAGGACCGGGCGAGCCACACTCGGTTCAACTAAAGTGAGAGAGACAGCACCCACCACCACCTTTAAGCAACGAGTGCTCGCAGCGGTGAAACCAGTCTCGCGTAAGCGTCTGGCGTAATGTCGGTCAGGGCCGCTTCATCTCACAATACCGCTGAACCAAAGTATGACATGCTGGTAGGTAGTATGACTTGTATCGCCCACAACTCACTTGTGTTCTACTCGTGCAAAACATCAAACCATAGAAAAAACCTAGGCTCGGATGCCACCGTTGGGGAACGAGTAATTTCAAAAATTTTCCTCGCACACGCAAGATCATGGTGATGTATAGCAACGAGAGGGAGAGTGTTGTCCACATACCCTTGTAGACACGGGCGGAAGCGATCACAACGTAGAGGAAGTAGTCGACGTTCTCCTCGCGATCCGACCGATCCCGGCGCCGTTACTCCGACGCCCCGAGTTCTTGACACACGACAGCTCGATGACGCCCCTCAGACTCGATCCAGCCGAGTGTCGAGGGAGAGTTTCACAAGACGACGGCGTGGTGACGATCTTGATGTTTCACGGCGCAGGGCTTCGCTTAAGCTTCGCGACGGTATAACCGAGGTGGAATATGGTGGAGGGGGCACCGACACGGCTAAGGAACGATCTCAAGATCAACTTGTGTGTTCCAAGGTGCCCCCCTGCCCCCGTATATAAAGGAGCAAGGGGGGAGGGGGCCGGCGGCCAAGGGGAGGCGCGCCAGGGAGTCCTACTCCCTCTGGGAGTAGGATTCCCCCCCCCCCAATCCTAGTTGGACTAGGATTCCCGGAGGGGGGAAAGAGAGAGAGGGGGGCCGGCCCCTTCTCCTAGTCCTAGTAGGACTAGGGAAGGGGGGGAGGCGCGCGCCCACCTAGGGCTGGCCCCTTCTCCTTTCCACTAAGGCCCATAGAGGCCCATTTACCTCCCGGGGGGGTTCCGGTAACCTCCCGGTACTCCGGTAAATTCCGCCGCCTCGAACCATTCGAACTCCAAACATAGGCTTCCAATATATCAATCTTTATGTCTCGACCATTTCGAGACTCCTCGTCATGTCCGTGATCACATCCGGGACTCGAACTCCTTCGTACATCAAAATACATAAACTCATAATAACCGCCATCGAAACCTTAAGCGCATGGACCCTACGGTTCGAGAACAATGTAGACATGACCTAGAACTTATTCACGGTCAATAACCAACAGCGGGACCTGGATGCCCATATTGGTTCCTACATATTCTACGAAGATCTTTATCGGTCGACCGCATAACAACATACGTTGTTCCTTTGTCATCGGTATGTTACTTGCCCGAGATTCGATCATCGGTATCCAATACCTAGTTCAATCTCGTTACGGCAAGTCTCTTTACTCGTTCCGTAATACATCATCTCACAACTAACTCATTAGTTGTAGTGCTTGCAAGGCTTCATGATGTGCATTACCGAGAGGGCCGAGATACCTCTCCGACAATTGGAGTGACAAAACCTAATCTCAAATACGCCAACCCAACATCCGCCTTTGGAGACACCTGTAGTACTCCTTTATAATCACCCGATTACGTTGTGACGCTTGGTAGCACCAAAGTGTTCCTCCGTAAACGGAGTTGCATAATCTCATAGTTACCGGAACATGTATAAGTCATGGATAAAAGCAGTAGCAACATACTAAACGATCGTGTGCTAAGCTAAGGGAATGGGTCATGTCAATCAGATCATTCTACTAATGATGTGACCTTGTTAATCAAATAACAACTCCTTGTTCATGGTCAGGAAACATAACCATCTTTGATTAACAAGCTAGTCTAGTAGAGGCATACTAGTGACATGTTGTTTTGTCTATGCATTCACACATGTATCATGTTTCCGGTTAATACAATTCTAGCATGAATGATAAACATTTATCATGAAATAAGGAAATAAATAATAACTTTATTATTGCCTCTAGGGCATATTTCCTTCAGATCACGACGGTGCTTCGAAGATGGAGATCACAAGCACAAGATGTGATGGCCATATCATATCACTTATATTGATTGCATGTGATGTTTATCCTTTATGCGTCTTATCTTGCTTTGTTTGACAGTAGCATTTTAAGATGATCTCTCACTTAAAATTATCAAGAAGTGTTCTCCCTGAGTATGCACCATTGCCAAAGTTCGTCGTGCCCAGACACCACGTGATGATCGGGTGTGATAAGCTCTACGTCCATCTACAACGGGTGCAAGCCAGTTTTGCACACGCAGAATACTCAGGTTATACTTGACGAGCCTAGCATACACAGATATGGCCTCGGAACACAGAGACCGAAAGGTCGAGCGTGAATCATATAGAGATATGATCAACATAGTGATGTTCACCATTGAAAACTACTCCATCTCACATGATGATCGGTTATGGTTTAGTTGATTTGGATCACGTGATCACTTAGATGACTAGAGAGATGTCTGTCTAAGTGGGAGTTCTTAAGTAATATGATTAATTGAACTTAAATTTATCATGAACTTAGTACCTGATAGTATTTTGCTTGTCTATGTTTGTTGTAGATAGATGGCTCACGCTGTTGTTCCGTTGAATTTTAATGCGTTCCTTGAGAAAGCAAAGTTGAAAGATGATGGTAGCAATTACACGGACTGGGCCCGTAACTTGAGGATTATCCTCATTGCTGCACAAAAGAATTACGTCCTGGAAGCACCGCTGGGTGCCAGGCCTGCAACTGATGCAACTGACGACGTTAAAGAACGTTTGGTAGAGCAAAGCTGATGACTACTCGATAGTTCAATGTGTCATGCTTTACAGCTTAGAACCGGGTCTTCAACGACGTTTTGAACGTCATGGAGCATATGAGATGTTCCAGGAGTTGAAGTTAATATTTCAAGCAAATGCCCGGATTGAGAGATATGAAGTCTCGAATAAGTTCTACAGCTGCAAGATGGAGGAGAATAGTTCTATCAGTGAGCATATACTCAAAATGTCTGGGTATAATAATCACTTGATTCAACTGGGAGTTAATCTTCCGGATGATAGCGTCATTGATGAAATTCTCCAATCATCGCCACCAAGCTACAAGAGCTTCGTGATGAACTATAATATGCAAGGGATGAACAAGACAATTCCCGAGCTCTTCGCAATGCTAAAAGCTGCGGAGGTAGAAATCAAGAAGGAGCATCAAGTGTTGATGGTCAACAAGACCACTAGTTTCAAGAAAAGGGCAAAGGGAAGAAGAAGGGAACTTCAAGAAGAACAACAAGCAAGTTGTTGCTCAAGAGAAGAAACCCAAGTCCGGACCTAAGCCTGAAACTAAGTGCTTCTACTGCAAGCGATCGACATCGGAAGTGGAACTGCCCCAAGTATTTGGCGATAAGAAGGATGGCAAGGTGAACAAAGGTATATGTGATATACATGTTATTGATGTGTACCTTAGTAGAGCTCGCAGAGCACTGGTATTTGATACCGGTTACATTGCTAATATTTGCAACTCGAAACAGAGACTACGGAATAAGCGAGCACTGACCAAGGACGAGGTGACAATGCGCGTGGGAAACGGTTCCAAAGTCGATGTGATCGCGGTCGGCACGCTACCTCTACATCTACCTTCGAGATTAGTTTTAGACCTGAATAATTGTTATTTGGTGCCAGCGTTGAGCGTGAACATTATATCTGGATCTTGTTTGATGCGAGGCGGTTATTCATTTAAATCAGAGAATAATGGTTGTTCTATTTATATGAGTAATATCTTTTATGGTCATGCACCCTTGAAGAGTGGTCTATTTTTATTGAATCTCGAAAGTAGTGATACACATATTCATAATGTTGAAGCCAAAAGATGCAGAGTTGATAATGAGAGTGCAACTTATTTGTGGCACTACTGTTTAGGTCATATCGGTGTAAAGCGCATGAAGAAACTCCATACTGATGGACTTTTGGAATCACTTGATTATGAATCACTTGGTACTTGCGAACCGTGCCTCATGGGCAAGATGACTAAAACACCGTTCTCCGGTACTATGGAGAGAGCAACAGATTTGTTCGAAATCATACATACAGATGTATGTGGTCCAATGAATGTTGAAGCTCGTGGCGGATATCGTTATTTTCTCACCTTCACAGATGATTTGAGCAGATATGGGTATATCTACTTAATGAAACACAAGTCTGAAACATTTGAAAAGTTCAAAGAATTTCAGAGTGAAGTGGAAAATTCATCGTAACAAGAAAATAAAGTTTCTACGATCTGATCGTGGAGGAGAATATTTGAGTTACGAGTTTGGTTTACATTTGAAACAATGCGGAATAGATTCGCAACTCACGCCACCTGGAACACCACAAAGAAATGGTGTGTCCAAACGTCGTAATCGTACTTTACTAGATATGGTGCGATCTATGCTGTCTCTTACTGATTTACCGATATCATTCTGGGGTTATGCTTTAGAGACGGCCGCATTCATGTTGAATAGGGCACCATCAAAATCCATTGAGACGACGCCTTATGAACTGTGGTTTGGCAAGAAACCAAAGTTGTCATTTCTTAAAGTTTGGGGCTGCGATGCTTATGTGAAGAAACTTCAACCAGATAAGCTCGAACCTAAATCGAGAAATGTGTCTTCATAGGATACCCAAAAGAGATCATTGGGTACACCTTCTATCACAGATCCAAGGCAAAACATTCGTTGCTAAGAATGGATCCTTTCTAGAGAAGGAGTTTCTCTCGAAAGAAGTGAGTGGGAGGAAAGTAGAACTTGATGAGGTAACTGTACCTGCTCCCTTATTGGAAAGTAGTTCATCACAGAAATTGGTTCTTGTGACACCTACACCAATTAGTGAGGAAGCTAATGATATTGATCATGAAACTTCAGATCAAGTTTCTCTCGAACCTCGTGGGTCTACCAGAGTAAGATCCGCACTGAGTGGTACGGTAATCCTATTCTGGAAGTCATGTTACTTGACCATGATGAACCTACGAACTATGAGGAAGCGATGATGAGCCCAGATTCCGCAAAATGGCTAGAGGCCATGAAATCTGAGATGGGATCTATGTATGAGAACAAAGTATGGACTTTGGTTGACTTGCCCGATGATCGGCAAGCCATTGAGAATAAATGGATCTTTAAGAAGACTGATGCTGATGGTAATATAACTGTCTATAAAGCTCGACTTGTTGCGAAAGGTTTTCGACAAGTTCAAGGAGTTGACTACGATGAGACTTTCTCACCCGTAGCGATGCTTAAGTCTGTCCGAATCATGTTAGCTATTGCCGCATTTTATGATCATGAAATTTGGCAAATGGATGTCAAAACTGCATTCTTGAATGGATTCCTGGAAGAAGAGTTGTATATGATGCAGCCAGAAGGTTTTGTTGATCCAAAAGGTGCTAACAAAGTGTGCAAGCTCCAATGATCCATTTATGGACTGGTGCAAGCATCTCGAGTTGGAATAAACGCTTTGACAAAGTGATCAAAGCATATGGTTTTATATGAGACTTTTGGAGAAGCCTCAGATTTACAAGAAAGTGAGTGGGAGCTCTATAGCATTTCTGATATTATATGTAGATGGCATATTATTAATTGGAAATGATATAGAATTTCTGGATAGCATAAAGGGATACTTGAATAAAAGTTTTTCAATGAAAGACCTCGGTGAAGCTGCTTACATATTGGGCATCAAGATTTATAGAGATAGATCAAGACGCTTAATAGGACTTTCACAAAGCACATACCTTGATAAAATTTTGAAAAAGTTCAAAATGGATCAGGCAAAGAAAGGGTTCTTGCCCGTGCTACAAGATGTGAAGTTGAGTCAGACTCAATGCCCGACCATAGAAGACGATAGAGAGAAAATGAAAGATGTTCCCTATGCTTCAGCCATAGGCTCTATCATGTATGCAATGCTGTGTACCAGACCTGGCGTATGCTTAGCAATAAGCTTGGCAGGAAGGTACCAAAGTAATCTAGAGTGGATCACTGGACAATGGTCAAGAACATCCTGAAATACCTGAAAAGGACTAAGGATATGTTTCTCGTATATGGAGGTGACAAAGAGCTAGTCGTAAATGGTTACGTCGATGCAAGCTTTGACACTGATCCGGATGATTCTAAATCGCAAACCGGATACGTGTTTTTATTAAACGGTGGAGCTGTAAGTTGGTGCAGTTCTAAACAAAGCGTCGTGGCGGGATCTACATGTGAAGCGGAGTACATAGCTGCTTCGGAAGCAGCAAATGAAGGAGTCTGGATGAAGGAATTCATTTCCGATCTAGGTGTCATACCTAGTGCATCGGGACCAATGAAGATCTTCTGTGACAATACTGGTGCAATTGCCTTGGCAAAGGAATCCAGATTTCACAAGTGGACCAAACACATCAAGAGACGCTTCAATTCCATTCGGGACCAAGTCCAAGTGGTAGACATAGAGATTTGCAAGATACATACGGATCTGAATGTTGTAGACCCGTTGACTAAGCCTCTCTCACGAGCAAAACATGATCAGCACCAAGACTCCATGGGTGTTAGAATCATTACTATGTAATCTAGATTATTGACTCTAGTGCAAGTGGGAGACTGAAGGAAATATGCCCTAGAGGCAATAATAAAGTTATTTTTTATTTCCTCATATCATGATAAATGTTTATTATTCATGCTAGAATTGTATTAACCGGAAACATGATACATGTGTGAATACATAGACAAACATATAGTCACTAGTATGCCTCTACTTGACTAGCTCATTAATCAAAGATGGTTATGTTTCCTAACCATAGACATGTATGCCTCTACTTGATCACATCATTAGGAGAATGATGTGATTGACATGACCCATTCCATTAGCCTAGCACTTGATCGTTTAGTATATTGCTATTGCTTTCTTCATGACTTATACATGTTCCTATAACTATGAGATTATGCAACTCCCGTTTACCGGAGGAACACTTTGGGTACTACCAAACGTCACAACGTAACTGGGTGATTATAAAGGAGTACTACAAGTGTCTCCAAAGGTACATGTTGGGTTGGCATATTTCGAGATTAGGTTTTGTCACTCCAATTGTCGGAGAGGTATCTCCAGGCCTTCTCGGTAATGCATATCACTATAAGCCTTGCAAGCAATGTAGCTAATGAGTTAGTTACGGAATGATGCATTACGTAACGAGTAAAGAGACTTGCCGGTAACGAGATTGAACTAGGTATTGGATACCGACGATCGAATCTCGGGCAAGTAACATACCGATGACAAAGGGAACAATGTATGTTGTTATGCGGTTTGACCGATAAAGATCTTCGTAGAATATGTAGGAACCAATATGGGCATCCAGGTTCCGCTATTGGTTATTGACCGTGAATAGTTCTAGGTCATGTCTACATAGTTCTCGAACCCGTAGGGTCCGCACGCTTAACGTTACGATGACAGTTTTATTATGAGTTTATAAGTTTTGATGTACCGAAGTTTGTTCGGAGTCCCGGATGTGATCACGGACATGACAAGGAGTCTCGAAATGGTCGATACATAAAGATTGATATATTGGACGACTATATTCGGACACCGGAAGTGTTCCGGACGTTTACGGAGAAAACCGGAGTGCCTGAGGGTTACCGGAACCCCCCCGGGAGAAGTAATGGGCCCTATGGGCCTTAGTGGAGAAAGAGAGGGGCAGCCAACATGGGCCACGCGCCCCCTCCCCCTCTGGTCCGAATTGGACTAGGAGGGGGGCGGCGCCCCCCTCTTTCCCTCTCCCTCTCCCCCTTCCTTTCCCCCTCCTAGTAGGAGTAGGAAAGGGGGAGTCCTACTCCTACTAGGAGGAGGACTACTCCTCCTGGCGCGCCCTCTAGGGCCGGCCGGCCTCCCCCCTTGCTCATTTATATACGGGGGTGGGGGGGCACCCTAGGACACACAAGTTGATCTACGGATCGTTCCTTAGCCGTGTCCGGTGCCCCCTCCACCATATTCCACCTCGGTCATATCGTCGCGGAGTTTAGGCGAAGCCTGCGCCGTAGAACATCATCATCGTCCTGCCACGCCGTCGTCTTGGCGGAACTCATCCCAAGCTTTGCTGGATCGGAGCCCGGGATCGTCATCGAGCTGAACGTGTGCTGAACTCGGAGGTGCCGTACGTTCGGTGCTTGGATCGGTCGGATCGTGAAGACGTACGACTACATCAACCGCGTTGTCACAACGCTTCCGCTTACGGTCTACGAGGGTACGTGGACACCACTCTCCCCTCTCGTTGCCATGCCATCACCATGATCTTGCGTGTGCGTAGGAATTTTTTTGAAATTACTACGTTCCCCAACACCTTTAACGATTCTTTCCTTTCTTACTTGACGCCTTTAGGCCCTTCCTTTCTTTCTGTGGGGATCTTTGGCTCGTGTCGTGTGGATTCTATATTCGTTTGATCGGTTTGGTTTTGGACAAGTTTTTGCGATTTTGGTTGTCAAAGCTCTCATCTTCGTTGTGTTGTCGCTCCAGGTAGGTGCCCATGGAGATGAGGAAGGGAATCCTAGAGCTGCGCGACCGTCTGGACAAGACGCTGGTGTGCTCTGATCTCGCCGACGAGGGCTCTGTGAGATCTCTGGTCAAGAACCAGATTTTGGAGTCATCTCTGCCTGGCTCTGACCAAGGTTTGGGTCTGATTACTTCTTCTCTGGTCCATCTTTTGAACCTTAGAAGCCAGCCATTCACCATAGGCGTCACACCCCTAAAGTGCTTGTTGTTGCGCTCTTTCCATATACTCCAGGCTGCAATCACAAAGATCTCCATGAACATGAGACCTGTCCATTTGTCTCGCGCCTCATGCACGAGCTAAGCCTGTTCCCACCGTGAGCCCACTCGATCCCTAGCTTCCTCCAGCACGTTTTGCTAAAAGCACAATCGAAGAAGAGGTGCTCCACTGTTTCTTTTGGTGGGCTATCACAGAGGAGACAAGTATATGCATCGTATCGTCAACGAACCTTAAGCTTGCGGACCCTACGGGTTTGAGAATGATGTAGAAATGGCCGAGACGACTCTCCTGTCAATAACCAATAGCGGGAACTAGATGCCCATATTGATTCCTACATATTCTACGAAGATCTTTATCAGTCAAACCTTTATGACAACATACATAGTTCCCTTTGTCTGTCGGTATGTTACTTGCCCGAGATTCAATCATCGGTGTCTCCATACCTAGTTCAATCTCATCACCGGCAAGTCTCTTACTCGTTCCGTAATACATCATCTTGCAACTAACTCCTTAGTTACTTTGCTTGCAAGCTTCTTGTGATGTCGTATTACCGAGAGGGCCCAGAGATACCTCTCGTCACACGGAGTGACAAATCCCAATCTCGATCCATGCAACCCAATAGACACCTTCAAAGATACCTGTAGAGCATCTTTATGATCACCCAATTACGTTGCGATGTTTGATAGCACGCAAGGTATTCCTCTGGTATCCGGGAGTTGCATGATCTCATGGTCGAAGAAACATGCATTTGACATTAAGAAAGCAGTAGCAATAAACTGAACGAGCATATGCTAAGCTAACAGATGGGTCTTGTCCATCACATCATTCTCCTAGTCATCAAGTGACAACTCATGTCTATGGTTAGGAAATCTTAACAATATTTGATCAACGAGCTAGTCTAGTAGAGGCTCACTAGGGACACGGTATTTGTTTATGTATCCACACATGTATTTAAGTTTCTGGTCAATACAATTCTAACATGAATAATAACCATTTATCATGAATAATAAAATATAATAATAACAACTTTATTATTGCCTCCAGGGCATATATTTTCATCGGTCTCCCATGCACTAGAGTCAATAATCTAGATTACATACTAAAGAATCTAACACCCAGGGAGTCTTGGTGCTGATCATCTTTTGCTCGTTGATACGTCTCCGTCGTATCTATAATTTTTTATTATTTCATGCCAATATTCTAGAACTTTCATATACTTTTGGCAACCTTTTATATTATTTTTGGGACTAACATATTGATCCAGTGACTAGTGTCAGTTCCTATTTGTTGCATATTTTTTGTTCGCAGAAAATCCATATCAAACAAAGTCCAAACACGATAAAAACTTACGGAGATTTTTTTGGAATATATGTGATTTTGGGGAAAAATAATCAACACGAGACGATGCCCGAGGGGCCCACAAGCCACAGGGGTGCGCCCTAGGGTGTAGGGCGCGGCCTGGACCCTTGTGGCCACCCCGTAAGGCGGTTGGTGCCCTTCTTCGGCGGCAAGAAAGCTAATATCCTGATAAAAATTGTGTTAAAATTTCAGCCCAATTGGAGTTACGAATTTCCGGAAATTTAAGAAACGGTGAAAGGCTAGAATTGGGGAACGCAGAAACAGAAGGAAATAGAGAGAGAGAGAAAGATCCAATCTCGAAGGGGCTCTCGCCCCTCCGCCGCCATGGAAGCCATGGACCAGAGGGGAAACCCTCCTCCCATCTTGATATATCGATTGACTTAAAAGTGATAGTTTTGGGAAATGGCATGAGTCTTACTCGCTAGCACGTGAGGTGGTGGGCTAGCCAGCCACGGTTCAAACCGGAGGCAGGCGTTTGAAATTGGGCGGTATATACCCTACAAATCCAGAGCAACTGTCATGATATATGGATTCATGCATCATTACTTACGCCCAACAATATTCGACCTCGTAAATGGTTGATCCTATTTCTCGCACAGGTCGGTGGATAGCCATGTAACATCTATCCCCATACGCAATAAGTGGGCCAACACATCTGTTTGTTCGTTGGCTTTTGTTCATCCGTTTTCTCTTCTTTTGCGTGTTTCTTTGCTAGATTTATAGGGCTTTCCTATTTTTATTTTTGAATTACAATTTTTTTGGACAATTGGACTTGAATATATACACATTATTTAAACCAAAACTTTCTAAATTTTTGAACATTTTTTAAATTTGTTTTTTATCAATTCGTAACTTTTTTTATTTCATGAACAATTTTCTGAATTCATGGTTTTCTGAATTTTTGAACATTTTATATACACGGACATTATTTAAACATGAAAGATTTTTAGTTTGCGAACAATTTAATAAAATTGGAATATTTTAAAGTTTCTAGAAATTGTTTTGAATTCATGAATATTTTTTGAGCTCACCAACATTTTAAGAATTTGTGAACATTTTTTTTGAAATTAAGATTTTTTTTTGAACAATTTTTGAATTCATGAGCATTTTCTGGAATTCCAAAACTTTTTGAACCATGTTTTATTGTTTTCAATTTCACAAACGTTATTTTGAATTCATAAATAGTTTTAAAATTTAATATTTTTATATTCATGGAAATTAATATAATTCCCTATTAGTTTTTTACCTTTGGTTTCGCAAAAGGATCGTCCAGAAAAAAAATAGCATTCAATGAACAACACGCAAGCGAGCGGCAACAACTAACACTACTTGGGCCGGCCCAACATCTCTATGCAGAGCGTGACGCAGGCGTAGCCCATAAGAAACCTACACGTGATCCCAAAAAAAAAAACCTACGTGTAGCCCCACACTATCCAGCACATAGCGTGTGGATTATAAGGACCCCTCTTAAAACGCAGGTGCTTGAATTTCAGGTGTAGCACATGGGAAACATACATGTCGCCTGTACCTGGCCATGGAAAACCCGGCCAGAAAAAGCCCGACCCGCTCCCGGCCTGGTTCTAATCCCGAACGACATGCTAGGCCGGGCATGGGCTTGCCATATTTGCAATTTAGGGAAGAGGCCCGGCCCGAGATCCGGCGGGTTTTTTCACTGACGGGCCGGGCTTGAGCCTAAAATCTAGGTCAAACGGCCGGGCCTACCCCAGGCATAGGTTTTTTGCTTCGGGTTTTGTTAGGCCCAGCCCGAAGCCTTGCCTAACCTGGCGGATGGCCACGTATAGCGTCACCCCACTATGCGCATAGCGTGTAGCTGTTCTGTCGAATGCGTAGGCCCAGCGCGTACAACAGTGCACACATCGTAAGAAAGGTCTGCTCCGTGTTAAAAAAAGTTAATGCATTTTGAAAAATTTCCGGACCCTTGTTAAAATATGGGCATACTTTTTCCAACATTTTGAGAAAATATCCATACATTCTGGAAAAATGTGCATGACGTGTTAAATTAAGTGTGCATATACTATGGATGACAACAGACGTAATTCAGAAAATGGGCTATTGTTTAGGGAAAAAATGTAGTGCTACAAATAGTATAACAATATTAGTCTCCTGAAGGTGAAAACCCAGTTTTATCAACGTGTGGAAAAGAAGATTGGGGATGGGAAGAACACTGGGAAGACTGGTGGGTTGGGAGTAAACCTCTTAAAGATGCCTATCCTAGTCTCTATTTTACCTGTTTTGATCATAATAATATTTTTGTGGCTGATGCTATTGAAAAAGGGTGGTATAACTTCTTGTTTAGAAGAATTTGGTTTGGTGATTCGTTAGAACTTTGGAATAGCTTGAAGGGAAGATGTGAAGAAATAATTATGCATGGGGCAAAAGATAAACCTACGTGGATATTTACTGGTGACAGGAAATTTCCCGTGAAGTTTCTTTATTTGTTTCTAGCTAAGATTGATTGTGGTTTTCCACGGAATTTTTTGTGGAAGATTAAAGTGTCTTCTAAAACAAAGTCTTTCTATGGTTGATGAACAAAAAAGAATTTTAACAAAATCTTCTAAAAAGGGGGTGGAAATGACAGAAAATTTGTGTATTATGTGGGCAAGATGAAAGTATTGACCACTTTATTTTCTCTTGCTCTGCTGCAAAATTGATCTGTAGTTTGTTGCCATGTGCTTTTGACTTAAATTCCATTGCTGCAAATTTAAATGATTGCTTTGGCAGATGGGTCAAAACCTTTCCAAAACGTGACAAAAAGCTTGTGTTAGTCGACATTTTGGCCCTGTTTGGGTCCATCTGGAAATGTCGAAATGATGTGATTTTCAAGAGAAAGAAATTTTATGATCCGATGATTTTGGTAAGGCTAATTTGTAATTGGATCACCGATTGGTCCATTTTGCAGATAAAAGGCTCGGAGGAAAAAATGTTGATGTCGTGAGGAAAGTTAGTTGAGCAGGTGGAAATAGATTTACTGCCCTTCAAGGGGTGGAGACCTGGAGTGCGCAGGCTGGGTGGCTGAAACTTTGGCGATCTGATTGTGCCAAACGGATGTCTGCTCTTCCTACGGGATTTTTGTGTTTCGGTTCTCGATGCAGGGTGTGTGTGTGTGGATGATCTTTGCCCTTGACTTCTGGGTATGTAATAGAACCTCTAAGGCTGGCTGCGACCTATGATTTGCTTTGCTTCTTGTAGTGCCCGCAGATGATGTATGACCATATGGTTTTATTATATGAAATCGGAGAGGGAGGCCTCTCTTTTATTCAAAAAAAGTACAACAATATTAATATTCAATTAGTTAGAAATATGGTCTTTCATACTTGTGAAAAAATAGCCCTCCCTTGTTAGTTTTTTTTCATACTTTTGGGAAAGTATTCTTAGTTTTTGCAAAAATGGTCAAGTGCTAAAAATTATCCATATGGTTTTGAAAAAAAAATGAATCAGGTACCAAGAACAATGTCGATGATATTGAAAAAATCATGTCAAAGTAATTTGATTTGCCCCAAGAAATTCCTATATATATTACAAAGAATAATAATATTAAAATATTTAAAAAGTATTTTTGCAGTCCAAAAACGTATATACATTACAAAAAATGCCTGCCGCATGATAAAAAAAATCTCATACAATTCAGGAAATATTTTGAACATGTGGTAAATAAATTTTGTTCATGCTTTCAATATATGAGTCCGTTGTTACCAAAAATTCTACATACTTGAAAAATATCTAGACATTCTGGAAAAATGCTCTTTACATGCTACTCCCTCCGTCCCAAAATAAGTGTCTCAACTTTGTACTAGCTTCAGTACAAATTTGTACTGAGCTCAAGACTTATTTTGGGACGGAGGGAGTATTATAAATGTTTTTACTATATGGAAGAATATACATCTGTAAGTGTGAAAACAATTTATTTTTTAGGAAAATATTTTGTGATAAGAGAATTTTTTTGATATAAAGATTAATATAATATTATATTCAATTAGATGGGAATATTTCCTTCTGATCCTAAAAATGTATGTAGACTCCAAAAATGTCTGCCGCATATTTAAATATATTTCATACTTTTGCAAAAATAGTCATCCCTTGTTAAAGGTTCTTAACTTCAGGGAAGAATTTACATCCGCAAGTGAGATTTTTTTATTGTTTAGGAAAATATTCTGTGAAAACAGTAAAAAGAATTTGATATTAATACCTAGTTATCCGGAAATATGTTGTTCCCATCCTAAAAAAATGTAGATATATTGCAAAAAAAAATTGTGCCACATATATTTAATTTTTTTAGTACTTTAGAAAAAAGATTTGTCCCTTGTTAGAAAACAGTTCATAAATGTTGGGAAAAATATTCTTACCTTTTTTGAATCTATCAACTGAAATCAACGATCAGGCAAAAATGTTGGCCTGCCATTTCGAAATATACCAATATTTGCTACGTTGTGAACGAAGGCATAAGTGCACAAATTGATAAGATAATGCCGCGAAGCCTGAGATTGTAGAGTTGAAAGCATGTTGAAAAGCATTTCAGTTTGGTCGTGAACTCGGGTGATGAAGACTCAGGTCGAGCTGGACTGTAGAGAAACTGTGCTAACAAAAACGAGCACTTCTCGTTTCTCTCGAGTCGAGGGTTTCTCGTGCCGCTGCCGCCATCAGAGAAATTTAGCCTCCCACGCCTTTGGCTGCCATCTCGGGGCTGAGAGGTGTGTGTGGGGGGGCTCGGATCTGCAAGACCTCTATGTTCTTCGTCAACATCTAGTGATCATCGTAGTTTTGTGAAAATAAATTTCCTCTCATTCTTTTGGCAGTGCCATGAGATTAGAGAGTTTTCTGTCCTCGCGGATCCTATTATTCGGACCTGATGAGTTTTTGTTGGTGTGTCAAGCTTTTTTTGTTGGTCTGATTTTTTGTGGAGGTAAAACATTTCATCGACACCATGATGGAGATATAGTGATTCGACGGCCTGCACTTCTAAGGGATCATCCCCTACCCAAGTACATTCACCGATCAAGGCTTCCCATCGTTTTGGATGGGCGACTCAAGGTGCTTTCAAAAACCATTATTGGTGATGTTCGTGGGGTGAAAAACTGACAACATCGTTGCCCCGGTCCAATTGTTGCCTCTTCACCGAAGTCTTTGGAGTATTTCTCCGAACAGAGATTGATACCGCGAAGAAGATGTTTTCAAGGGATTTCATTGTAATTCTTAGTCATAGGATTTACTTTGTATTTTCTTGTATCTTAGATCCAAATCAGTGTACTTGTAATTGTTATGAGTATGAATAAAGTTACAGGCGTGTCAAAAAAAGAAAAACTGGATTGTAGAGAAGCTGTCGGCATGATCAATGGGAAAAATAAAAAGCTATCTATCGTGGAGGAGATCAAAGGCCTCATGCAGGGCTGGCAAGGATGCAAAGTTTCCTTTATTTTTTTGCGAATAAGGATGCAAAGTTTCCTGGAGAAGGAGATCAGCTAACCGAGCGGCTCGCATGTTAGCTAAGCTAGCGGTAGCCGGTAGGTGATGAAATTTGTGTGGAATACTAAGAAAACTAGCTATGCCCGCGCAGCGGCACGCCGCGCTCCGTTGATGCGTTAATATGAAATGCGCTGCGTGATAGTAACGCTAGGTTGCTATATTTCTGTTTGTGGCAAGAGTGATGGTTAATCGACCAAATGCATGTTATATTTCATATTGCCAAAGGCTACACTCTCAGTTGCATCCAAAATACTCCAGAATACCAACCAAAGATGGTCAATGCTATCACCATCTTTCATGCTACCCATTAAAAGTGCCTACTATGAAAGGCTGAGATTATTATTCCCTTTTTCAAATATTATCAATGATTTATGAAAAATATTTTTTCTCAGAAAAGGAATATAAACTCGAAACAACTTGCGGCTCCAATAGATTAATATAATTACAAACTTAATTTTTAAACAGCTCAAGTTCAGAGAAATTAACTTCTTGCCTAGAGATGAATGTATCGGGTGCTCTCAAATCCTAATGCTAATAAAGAGGCATTTTGCAACTATGGCATAATATCACTAACATGAGCTAGCTAGATTTGTCGGCCTAGTATTTATCCCGATATTTCATATAGTGTGTATTTCTTTCTTCCTCAAGTGATTGGATTTTTTTTTGAGTTATAGTTTAGATACTCGATGAAGATTGTGGAGCCGCCATTCTAATTTGGGATACTTGATGGCACGGTTGTTGCATCTTTGCATGCATCTAGCAATTTGTGTCTCTATTTTTTTGTCAAATGACTTTTGTCCGCCATACATGATTAATTAGTTGCTGCATGCACTGGTTGGGCATGAATCGGGTTGATGTAACCACGTGCATGGGAGTAGGAGATGATGTGTCTACATGCATATGAATTGGAGATCGTTTTGTTCTCTCGTTGTTTGGTCTAGGCATTTTTCCTGCTTGCATGCACTACATAAAATGAACCAGATTACAAAGAAAGAAAGGCAAACTGACCTAACGAAATTGACCGATAAAGAGACCCTATGGTATGGAGAGAGACAACTCACGGTCACGCAACCGCAGATGAGGAACACCAAGTTGATCACCAGCGCACGCGTCGGGCATGAACAGACGGCTCTCCTGCAAATATTCAGGATTCGAGTGGCGGTTGATGTGCGCACTGCCTGTGACGACAAGGTCGGTGACCCAATGATTTACTCGACGTGCTGATGTTGCGGCGGTGCAACCGCAGCCTGCCTGGGGATAGGTGTGGCGAGTGGAGCTGCCCTTCGATCTGAACCTGCCAGACTCCTTGACCGCCTGACGACATGGACTGGTGCTGCGACACGCCGCTCCATCTCTAATGGCCTTTCACGCGGGTACTTGAGCTAGGTGTGCAGGAATGTGGCGACGACACCGCGGTGGTGCTTGCCGTCATTGAGGGCGAGGTAGCACCGGAGCAGCTCCGCGAGACCTGCAGCGACGGCCAGAGGTTGTCGTTCACCGTGATCATCGTGGCCATGATGCTCGCTGGGAAGTCATCCTCTGGGTCCGCCGACTACTTCACCACCACGAGGCTGTCCTACAGCCAGAGCCGACGCCTCACGCCGTCACGCGTCGCCTCTGTAGCATGGTAGTCGCCGTCGGAGTCTGTGCTTCAGCAGGTGTCCTCCACTTCAGCCCACCGCTCGGCTTCATGTGTAGCCGCCGCCACCGCGCCCTGGCCGTTGTCGACGACGCCGATGGTATGAAGTATCGACAGGCAAATCTTCATGCTACAAAAACACAACTCCTACACAAAACAAGAAAACAAACACGTAACACTCAATAACCACGCGAGAAAAGAAAAGAAATATCTCAGAAGCAAACGGCTAGACCAAACTAACCACGATCTACATGGCGAGCAGAACGACAACCGGCATGGCAAGCTCAGCACAATGAGTGAACGTCGGGCAGTTGATCATCGACGCACTCTCCGTCATTAACGCGGCAGAACCTCGAGCTGCAGAATGCCTTCCGCCGTTGCGCACCCGGTTAATGACGGCCGCTCGAACCCCAGAAGGACAATGCGAAGTTGCAAATACGCTCCGAGCAGAAACGGGACGAACAGGAAGCCAGCAAGTCCACCGTCACTACCGCCTATGTTCCTCCCACCATAGCCCATGCCTCCATGGTAGCCTCCACCGTCCTAGGCTCCTAGCCAAAGCGCCTAAAGACCCATGTTCCATGGGCATATATCGATAGGCGTAGGGGTTTGCAGTGGTAGCCACGGGGATCTGTAGCGACCTGGCCGCGGCAGCAAGCCCCTTCGCGGAGTGGCCTCCTCGCGCAGCCCCGCAGGCCATCAACCTGGTGGTGCTGAGGGCATACGATGGCGCCACTGGGAGGAGAAACGAAACCTGGCGGTTGAGGCTCCGGCGAAGAACGGGCTGGCAGCAAGGAAGGAGGTGACGCTTGTTGCACCGTGAGGATTTGTGAAACGCAGGCGATGTTGTGAGCTCCAGAGGAGAAGCAGGGAGGATTTTATAGGCAGACAAGATGGTGAAACGTTGTGGCACTGGATTACGCTGGAGCCTTCACGATGAGAAGCGCGGCTGGGCGGCAAGGCGGCGACCGCATCCAAAAGAGGCGAAACATCGAGCGAGGTTGCTTCTGGAGTGGGCGACCAAGGCGGCACTGGCGGAAGAATCGAGCGCGCAGACGTGACACATGAGCACAGGAACACGCAGGCGACCGATCGTACTACAACAATAGAAAGCCAACACATGTCGGGCCATGCATGCAGCCGAGCGGGCACGAAGGCCCATGCCAAAAAATTAGTGCAACAGGAGAAGCCCATCCTGCTGCCAACACGTAGACGCAATCAGCATGCAAATCCTGAGAAACAACTAGGCCGACGCAATCAGCATGCAAATCCTGAGAAACAACCAGGCCACACATGCACGCGACCACGCCAGCGACAAGAACAACCAGGAGAAGTGATCGACACGGCGCCGCTGTCCACGGAACGCAAACAAGGCAAAAAAACGCTAAGCTTACGCTAGACTTACCAAGATAAACCGCATGCTAGTTCAAAAAATTTGAATCAAACTTCTGAACACACAAGGCCTTTGTACACAGCCATGTCCCAAAGAAATAGCACGTGTCACGTGTAAATTCACTAGAGGTCACTTTCAACCAAATGGCACAACCTTGTCGCGAAAAAGCTCCCTAGAATAGAGGATTGGTTACTAGGTCCGTAAGGGTTCGATTTACCTGGTTTTTTTGGATTTTTTTTTACTGCCCTTGTTTGAGCGACATGTGTGCACGGTGGTTTCCTAGAGTGGATTGATTTTATTTTTTGCTTGGTGGGGTTATTTTAGCACGTTTGGTTCTGTGTGTGGTTGCCACGTCCGGTGCCCTTGTGTCGTCGACTGCCATTCCATCGAGGGACACGTTGCCTTCTGGGATTTTCTGGTGGGCTTCATTTCCAGGATCTTCTCTTCTTGTCGATTGTCTCACGTTACCTTAAGCGGCGGTCTTTCAGATATTTTATCGGGTCTCCTCTCGTGAAGACTCGAGACGAGTGTGGTGCCACCGGTTGGCCGCCGTATATGCTTATAAAAGGGGTCTTCTCCTTCCTGACGGTCTATGCCTCGCCTCCTCTCCCTACCGTCCCATCTACTCCACCCTTCCAACCTCGATCTTCGCTGGTGGCAGACGTACGGCCGAGGAGATGAAGCAACGGCGGCGTGCCACCGCCACCTCCGATGCACAGCGGCCACGGCACCATCGGCACAAGATTCGCGTGGGGAGCCTAGTCGTCGAGCAAGAGAGGCCTACCAACGACCGGCCAGATTAGAGGTGAGGTGGATTCTGCTAGCAAGGCCCTCTCCCCTCTCTCATATTCTGCATGATCTGAGGCGGGAGGCGCTGAATCCTTCCCGATTTGGCCTTCTTCCTCCCCGATTTGGCCTTCTTTCCAGCCTCCACTCATCTCCGGTCTGTCATTGTTCAGTTCCCGTGACCCGTGCACCGATGGAAGACCCTGGCCCCGCCTCCTCTGAACGTCGCAGTTCTTCTCCACGAAGATTGTGCCCTTCATAGTCTGACGGGGCGGTCACTGTTGTCAACATCTTCGTGCTCTTCCTTCACGAGGAAAATAGCAGATGGTGTCGTCCATGGCATCGTCCCCAGCCCTAGCACGTCGGAGATGACGGGCCACCAGTCAACACGAGCTCTACCATGGTAGATCGCTCTGCACTTCTGCCTGCTTGCTTGGCCCTTTTTATTCAGATGTCCAATTCTTATTTTCTGATGTATTGTGTGAAGGTTTATGGCGAGGAGAGGAGAAGTGGTCGTTCGGGTTCTGCGAGAATGACAAGTGCAGGTAACTTGGAAATTCCGGATTTCGGTCTTCATATTTACATCCAAGAGGAAAAGAAGTGTTGCACGGTCATATTTTATTTCAGAGTTAATATTCCATAATTGTATGATGAACTGATCCTGAACATTGAAAGTGGCACTTGCAATACACTAATTTTCAGTTTTGCTTGATACTTTATGAAAGAATATGTTGGCGGACATGGCAATACAGTTTCATGTCGACAACCACTCCAACTAGAGTATCCGTGGAAGTAAGAATATAGTAAACTGTCTGGGCCTCTGGTTGTAGTTAGTGTCATCTGTAATATGTTTATGCTTCATACATCAACTAATTAAATGTTGCACTGTTGATCTAAAAAAAAGTAGCACTACTGATATACTGTATGTAAGTATTGCAGGTTCATGTACACTATTGTTTGATAAATTGGTGGCAAATAGCTGTGTGAGCTTCATTTGGTCAGGTATTTTTTTGATATCCTACTTTCATCTGGTATAATTGCATGGGATGTAATTGGTTACTGCATTTTGCATGACATACTTTATTAATGTATGTATTACTTGTATTTTTTTCCTTATTGCTTCTGTGCTATTGATTCCGCCACAGCAAATTTTATTTTGTTCTCTGGCGCAAAACCTTAACTTGACCTCTTGATTTATCAAGCTATCCAGCTACTGTCTTATATATTATCACACAAGATTTCATCAGACCCCGATGGTTTTAGTTTGTCATGATGGTTGGCGAAGTAGCTTCTCACCAAGCTATACTATGATGAGAGTAAAGTCAACATTTTTGTTGTTGCAAGGATCACAGAGAAAGGAATCACTATTCAATAGACAGTAGATTGATCTTTTGTAGCATCTTTCTTATAAATTAGTTTGGTTCATAATCAGTTCCACTTTCCAGGTTCTTTCGACTGCATGATACATGAGACATGGATTCCTATGGATTGTTCAAGTGCGTTCAGTGTTAACGGATGGAATACAGAATAGCCTTGGCCACAATGAGCAGGTGAGTCTTATCATCTTGCATCTTCGTTACATCTCATGCATTTCATATTGATATGGTACAAAACATGCAACAGAAGTGCTACTATCTTTTTATTTCCTTGTCTCCTCTGATTTATTATCAAAGAAAAGAACCACATGTTGTTACTTGAAAGAGGCAAAGGTCTCAAAGATCTCAAAGTTCCTTCTTCATTTTTTAAGTTGGCAGTTCCAAACTTCACACAAGTATCTTCTCTTGTACACAGAAGAAGTACAATATGGGCGACTGCAGGTGCCTCCCCAGGGACACAGCTACTACCGTCACTGTTGAAAGAATCACAGTTGTGCTGGAAGGTCCTTCCTGCTTGCTGTGTCTGCCTTCTCATCTTATTTATGATCGTTTATGTGAAGAAGCAGCAACAACTTGATTTGTTTTCTTGTAGTAATATGTGAGTTGCATTTGCAGACATATATGGTTCAAGTCACTCTATGTTAGTTAGATGTTATTAGTGTTTTTCTATCAGACATGGTTCTGCAATAGGCTTGACTGCCTAAGTCTCACTCAGATTTTAGACTTGATCAATAACTGCTTCCTTCCATTAAGATGTGAGGTCCTGATCCCAATGACAGAGCATCATCGCTGAACTAATGTTCATGAGAGTTCACTATTTGATTTTGTTAAACCATGCAAGTTCAAAATATGATGAAGCCATGCAACTGGTAGATGCTTCAACAAGGCATATATTTGCAGTGTTCGGTAAGTATCGTGTTCCTTCTGTACTCGATAAATTAGTGTTGTATTTGCCTGGTATGAGGAAGATAGTGCAATGCCGACAGATATAGTTGTATTTGCCGGGTATTAGTTTACAAGTGTTGTGTCGAAAGCAGGTTGAGGAGAACACAGATGCACGGCCAGCTGCGCGGATTAGGCAATGGAACCAATAACAGGAGAAAGGACGGAAAATAGGAAGGAGATGGTGAGTCTGGCATTGGCAGTCGTCTGCAAATATGTCATGGTCGGATTAGGCCCAGCTAATCAATTCTTTTTGGGCAGCACTAGAGAATTGATGAATGCATGTTGTACAATTTTCTATGATCTTCTCTGATTTTCTAACAAATGTGAAACGTTGATCAACTAATATTTGAGATGTAAATTGATATTCAATTGTAGAAATTGATATATGTACTTCCTTCATTCTCTGCTATTTTTTATACTATGTGTTCATGCCTTCAAGTCCAGATAGACAACTTTATAACAATTGTTCTTGCAATTTAGATATATTTAGTATTTTTTTCTTCAAAAACATTAAAACTAACTTGAAAAGATTGCATGAATAGCATAAACACACTATTATTTCTATGTCTCTTCATGCTTTCAAATTCAAAGAGAACATTATAGCAATCCTGGTCATCAGGCCTCAATTTGTAATTTACTTTACAAGTACTATATGAGGGATTTAACTCGACCAGACTGCGCATACACAATATGATCTCTTCCGCTGTCATGTTGAAACAAATCAACATATATATCATATATGCAAAATTATAATACCCCCGGAGACCCGTAATCAACTTGTGTATATATGAAAAATCACAATACCCTGAAGACCAGTAGGGAAGAGCTACATCACCGAGACAAACAAGTTGTCTCTGCCCTCTGTGACTACTGAGAGAAACCAGCAAGCTTCAACTTCTACCCTCTTGTCACAATATCACTGAGACAACCCAACAGGAAATTCCACCTCAGCTCTAAATATTGCGTTATAAAGATTAATAACTCAACCGGTATATCTAATGGTACTTCCCAGTTTCTTTGTATCCATGTTTGTATTATGTACAATTCTCATTAACAAACAACTAATAATAAACAACCAGGGCACAATCGTCTCTCTTGTACAAGGCTACTTAGCCACACAAGAATGGAGTAATCAGCTCCACGGGAATGGAGTAAGATCAAGGAAAAAGAATTAGAAATACAGAAACGGTAAAAAGCAAGCCTTGTCAAGGCGAACAAGAACCCTTAAAAAAGTTTATCTCCAATTTTGAAATATTTTGCCAATCTGTCAAGAGTCAGAACATGCATACAACAACAACTTTAACATTGTCTGCACATGAAACAAACCACCAAAACAAGAGCAGAAGAACTAGCTTCAACTCTCTATCACTACATCACAGAAATAAACCCAGCCGGAGGATCAGCATCTCAGGTCTAAGAAAAGAACAAGAGCTTTTGCAACTCTGCATCCAGTTATCACTATCACTATGGTTTGTAGAGCACTTATGCGCATGTATCAATTAAATGTACCCTTTCCTTGTATGACCTACTGTGTCACGAATCAAGTCTTGAATCGGTTTATCAAATATTACAACAAAACTAAATTGCTTCTCAATCCATGTGGCGCGGCGTGGCGCCGCGCACTACCCGCTAGTGGCGATCTATGCCTCCTGATTGTATATTGCATGTAAGAGCGGATGGGATCCCAACCTTTGTTTAATTAAAGAACTTATTTCCCTTAAAAAGAAAAGAAGATAACGATAATGCCTTGAAGACTGACCTTGACAGAAAAGGATAGAGACGAAAATGTTGTTGGCTATTGGTAGTTGGTGTAATGGTGTTTGAGCGGCAGAGGCAATAACTGTACCTTGTGGACCAGAGTGGGACAGGAAATAAATCAAAACATACACTCCGGATTATTTTTTTGGGATATTCACTAATGGATATGAATGAAATGGGAGCACCGGCTACGAGTTCTTTTTCTTAGGGTCACCAGCGCGTTCATCAAGGTATTTTCCGGTTTGAGGAGGAAATTGCATATATCACCAATTATTGGTGCTGATTTTACATAGAACATCTACTCTATAGGTTTGTTGCACAAAACACCGTGTATTGAACTATTGATTTAATTCATTGCAATAGGTTTAAATCAACATTTTAGGTACGTTGGTTTGATTTTCTGACGGGCGGATCTAGCTTGTAAGTGCAGGTGTGGCAAAGAAAAACGGCCAACGTGGCCAAACTGAGGACTTCAGGTCGCTGTTTTAATTGGCACATTCAATTTCTTGAATCAAATCCCACATTTATAGAAAATGTTAGAAAAATCTAGTAAATCACACATGTATCTAGTAGTACTGTTCTGGGAAAAACACAAGTTATCTGGACCAATGCTTTGCTAGATATTAAAGTTTTAGTAGTTTCAGAATTTTTGGTTCAAAATTCAATATTTTCACAAAATGGGAAAAATCTAGTAAACAATAAACATACTTTACGCTGAGCTGGGAATATCTCGACTCTCATTTGGACTAGAGGTTTGAAAGATATTGGCAGTTTTAGTTACCCTCTTTCAATTTTTTGGTTCAAAATTTAACACTTTTGACAAAATACCAAAGAGGTCCAGTAAATCTTACATATACTACAATACTAATGTGGGAAACTTTAATCTCAGTTGGACCAAAATGGTTTGGGCAATGATCGTTTTGGTTGGTTGACTATCGTGGTCGGGTTTTTTGCCCCATGTGCCCTTATAAACGGGCCCATCTATTGGAAATCAAACCAACGTAGGTGATTGTTGGAATAGGCCTAGCTGCAACGAATTACACTAATACGTGATGTTCTCTGCAACAAACCCATAAAGTAGATGTTTTATGCAAAATCAACACCGATAGTTAGTGGTTTGTGCAATTACCTCCTGGTTCGAGCCTCACTCCTATCTACTAATATTAAAGTTGGTGCTAGCTTCTCCTTCGACCAAGACATCTATCTCTATATCTATACTTGTATCTATTTCTAATTTTATATTTATATCTATCTCTACTTTTTATATACTTAAAAAATAGTAGTTCTTCGTCAACCGGTTCTCCACCTCCTACCACGTCCCTCCACCGATTTATTTCATCCAACCAGTTTTTTTGTCCCACCACAACCTTTGTCCATACTTTCTTTGTATGTTAATCAATCACCTTAATTTACTTACCCTTTGAACCAATTTTATTTTAATTACGGACAGGGTTCTACAAATATTTATTTACATAAAACGTACTATTGGATATTTATATCACGTTGCAATGCACGAGCATTGTCCTAATATAGTGGAGTATATCATCATCATTATAAAAAGCCAGAAAGGGGCAAATTCAACTAGTCTCGCCCATCAAACCATGTGCAACCAACGACCTAGATTGCTTCAATGGCGAGTGCTCAACATGTTTAGCATGCAATCAATATCATGCCAAATGTTAATGCTATGACTAACCATATAATGAACATGTACTAATTAATATTATACCTTTTCTAAGAAAACATCATACTATTTTTTAATTTGCCCTTTGTATATATAAAAAAAAGTGAAAACGGTCACAATTGTTGTTTGAGTCACTCTTCTTCACCATTCTTGATATATTTTATGTATTCACAGATTGTCTTGTAAACACCAATTCTGAAATAAGAATTTTCTAAACTTCAGGCTGAGAACTTCATAATTCTTGATTGAAACTCTTGAAATACAGCGCACAGAAATCTGTCCCTTGTGGGCAGAAGAGGGAAAACAACCCTCATAACTCCTCGGTCGGCTGGGTGGGCCGCACGAGCACCGACGAGAGTCAACAACAACTATAAGCCGATCGAGGCCGAGCTTCCCTGCCCCTCTTGCCTTCTCCGTCTCCCTCCCACCCCTCTCCCTCGTCGATCACCACCAGCTCGAGGTCCAGCTCTCCGTCCCGGCGACCGATCTCCGCACACGGTAAACGTCCGGCAAGGCTCAGACGGTTTCCTAATTTCGATCCAATCCATCTGGCATCTCCTCTGTTCCCACTCACGGGCTGCTCTGTTCTGCATCTGGAACACTGCTTCTGCCTGGATTGGATTGGATTGGATTGGATTTCCCGTTTTACTTGTTGGCCCTCCATGGGGCAAATTTCAGGAGCCCAGCTCCTTAATTTTTCCGTTTGAGTGGCCTTCGCTTTCCACCTCAGGAGCGCACGCCTTTAATGATTCTTTCCTTTTGTTACTTGACGCCTTTAGGCCCTTCCTTTCTTTCTGTGGGGATCTTTGGCTGGTGTCGTGTGGATTCCATATTCGTTTGATCGGTTTGGTTTTGGACAAGTTTTGCGTTTTCAGAACTCTCATCTTCGTGGTGTTGTTGGTGACAGTGCTCATGGAGAGGAGGAAGGAAATCCTGGAGCTGCGCGACCGTCTGGACAAGACCCTGGCGTGCTCTGATCTCGCCGACGAGGGCTCTCTGAGATCTCTGGTCAAGAACCAGATTTTGGAGTCGTCTCTGCCCGGCTCTGACCAAGGTTTGGTTCTGATTACTTTTTCTCTGGCCCATCTTTGGTTAGCTAGTTTATTTGTACCCCACCACTAATAGTCATAACTGTAATTACTTTTCTCTCTACCTCCTATTATGCCATTAGAAAACGTGTGAGTGTTTCCATTGCTAAATATTCCCTGGTAACATTAATGTGCCATATGTGTAATTAAATTGCTGGTTGAATTTAAGGATTAAATGCAAGATTCAATAGTACTTACCTCCGTCCTGGTTTATTGACCCCCTTGGTATTTTGCGTCAAATTTTGACCATATATTTAACTAACAAAATGTTAATGCATGCCACAAAAAATTATATCGTTGGAGTCGTATTTGAACATAGTTGCCGCCAATATTAGTTTTTGCTGTGCATAACTTATATTTTATTAATTATTAGAATCGTGGTCACAATATGACTCTAAATACAAAGGGGAGTAATAAATTAGGACAGAGTTAGTAACATCGGCACCTCTTATTTTTGTATTACTAAATTAAACTGCTTTGTGATTTATATCTTCCCATCCGAATTTGCTTCTCATTGTAGATTCATTTCTATACCAGCCTACATGTGTTTTTTTTTTTCATTTTGGGCTATGCCTTCTTTAGGCAACATCGATTTGATTGCTGAAGCACGAGCCAAAGAAGTCTCGAATTTTCTTGAAATGCTAGACACTTCAGGAAATGAACGGCCTTCAGATATTCGTGGGCCACAACAGAAGGAGTGGAAGGTATACAAATTAACTATAGTTAATATGCTTGTACAAAAGTGAACATTATGTGATTAGAATGTGCAATAATAAATTTATCTTTTACTGTTTTGCATCATAGCATAATCAGTTCACTGATTCCTTTCTTATTCTATATTTCAAGAGTGCAATATTTTACCTTTTTTTTTGTGAACATGAAGAATGCCACAAGGCCCAAGATACAAGGGTGGTGACAAGCAAAACCCAAAATAGAAAAACAGAAACAAAAACAAAAGAAAAACAAAACAGGGACGCTTATTCTAGGCTACCAAAAAGGGAGGGATAAGCAGACATGGAGTTTTGGTTCCCAGGTGGATGAATATTAAATTAAGAAAAAATAGCAACGAAATCTAAAATGTTATGAACTTTTTTTATGACAAACATTGATGCATCTTTCACCTGTGTGCAATGTTTCGTGAAGAAAAAACATTTGTAATGCCCTGGTAAAAAATTGATGCTACAAAAAGACCATTTGTGAAAACATTTTGGAACACAGATTTTTTTTTTTTGCCCAGAGCTCGACGAATGTTATTTCACCACGGAAGTTTACATGTACGGAGAGAAGTAAGTAACATTTGTTTATTTTAAAATAAAAATCAGATTATTTTTTTTTGCTATTTTCTTGAGTTATGCTATTCGTAGCAGGAGCATTTGAGCTCGGGAGCAGAATGATGCTTTCAGGGATAAGCAGCACCCTTGTCAAAATACATACCACCAAGAGTGAAATGTTTTACCTTTGTTTGTAGTTTAGTATTGTGCTCCAAAGTTGGTTGTTCTTTTATCTTATTCCCTCGTTTAGAGAGTAGTTAATTGTTTTCTTTGGTTTCCGTGCAAGTTCTGTGAGTTGCTTGAATGATCGGTAATTCAATTTTGTAGGTGAAGCAGGATACAGACCAATTACGGGTCATGTACCGCGAAGGTCCAGATGGGACCCCATTTCATACTCTTCTTGCTGAAGGCTTTGCTGATGGTCCTATTGATGTTTGTAAGGAACTATAACCCCGCATTAATGAGTAAAACACAATAACTTCAGATAGCCACTTAAGCTTGCTGTTTTTATTCATAGGTACATGTGTGTCATGGGAATCAGGTCTATACAGAAAATGGTGAGTGTAATTTTTTTGTAGAAAAATGAGATCAGTACCTTGCTCTTTATTGAAGATAATAATTGTCTATCTTTACATGATGCTCCATGTTTTACAAAGTAAACATGTTGCCCGTGGTGTACTTGAACATTGAAGTCAACCTCGGCCAAAGAAAACAACAACTTAGTCAAATGAATTCCCTCATGAACTTATGAGATTGTTTTTCTCTAGGTTTCCGCAGTACAATCTGCCAACATTTAAAATTGCTCAGTCAGGCTGCTTGAAGAAGATTCGGATTGGCGAAGAAATTTCTTTAATCAGGTTGGTTGAAGACTAAATTTATCTAAAGAGTCCTTTCTTACATTTTCATTTGACCTCCCTTTTATAGCTGTTGTAGCTAATTTTTTTATTCACTATTTGGAAGAAAGGGTGAAGGTCCCCTGGCCAGTTTCAGAGAGAGAAGCTCTTCTACACTACTTTCAGTTTGAGTATCTTAAAGAAGACCTTGTCATTGTAATCATGAAAACTGTGCGTAGGTTGATTTTTATTTTTAAGAACCTCTTCCTACTGCCTTGATAGTCCGTGTCCTGGTTTGTTTATTTACTGCTTATTGACTTGTTTTGCAGATATCCAATTTGGATAATCTCAGTATGCAGACACATGGATTTACTATAGATGGAATCCCTGAAGCTGGTGACACGATTCGGATAGATGTAGTTGGAGGCTTTGTCTTACAGAGGATTACCAAGGAAAGAAGTTTTTTCAGGTGAAGTCTGATTTTGCATTTCGACAACTGATAACTCAAAACTGAGATAGAGCACCATATGTATCTGAGACCACTTCCTAGGCCTTTGAAATTGTGCATGCTATCTTTTCACAAAACCAATCAATATGGCAACCATTTCAGACGAGTATTGTTGTGGATGATTTTTGTCACAGAAAGCAGGGGAATTGGTTGAAGTGAAAAAAAAACTTGGGTGGGAGGGGGGGCTCTGTTGTTAGTTAGGCCTGTAGGCCTTTTTGTAGCCTGCTTGGTTTTGGTTTTGTACTTGCGGGTTCACTCTAATACACAAAATCCACGCATTTTTATGTGTGCTCAATAAATAAATAAATACAAGATCATAAACAGTCTGCAAGATGGGCATGAGGTAACAATCGAGGCTATCCTCTTACATATTGCCATGGCCTAACTAGGATATGAACATTTACCGAGCCTGCTGCCAACTCGTACCACCCATGGGCATGAGATAACAACCATGGACATATTGTTATATATTGCAACCCCCACTTTACTGAGCCTACCACCGACTCTCGCTCGTACCATCACACACCAGGGCTAGAATGGACATAAGGATTAAGCTCCTACACCCTTTAGGGCTCATTCGGTTACAGGATTTCCAAAGCAAAGGAATAGGAAAAGTATAGGATTGGGATGCCCTCTCTCCACTTCAATCCTTGGGAATTTTCCATGAGGTTTCATCTAATGCTAAGAATCCTTAGAAATTAGGCCAATATGTACAGAATCATATGGAATTAGTACGCATACATAGGTAAAAAAACCTGAGGATCAAAATCCTATGGAAATCCTCCAAAAGTCCTGCAAATCGAATGGGTCTGTTATTTTTTTGGGGCGGGGAGAATGGGTCTGTTACTACTACTCTTTTATTCTAATCACATATTTTTTATACTAGTATTTATCAAATTTACTTCATGTACCTGCACTTCACTTTTAACCTAATCACTCATTCAGGGCAGTAGCTAATATGGACATTAAGCTAGACTTTGTTCCCCCATGGCTGATCAACTTTATGTCAAGACAGCTAATCGGCAGCGGGCATAAGCTATACCAGAAGGTTAGTAGCTTAATCTAGTCTACATCAGTAGATATGATATTCGTGATGAGGCCAAAAGTTGACATATTTCAAGTCACAACATGGATTTCTTCCCAGAAATATCATGTGATACTTTATGTCGAATAACGATGTCCAGGAGAGAAATATGCTCTGTTAAGTTATTGTGTATGGGCTTATCTGCAGGCTGTTAGTACTGTGGCCGCTTGTGATGAAGACTACAAGCAAGCTTTACGAGCACCGCTATATGCAAGAATACGCGAGTACCAGCATTCTCCTGACAAGGCGAAGGTGACTTCAGTTGAGGAAAGCGCTAATGAAGTGCTCCCCGAGAATCCCACTGTACATAATCCTCTGGCAGTCACTAATCTCACACCATGCAGTGAGATTATCGAAGAGGAGAGTGAACAGAACACATCTTTTAAGGTGGATAATCTTGCAACCGGCTTTTCTAACCAACCAGCCGGGCAAGCGCAACAAGTTGAAAATAAGTCTTTCACTAGTCCTGACAGAACAGTCAAGCAAGCACAGCACGTCGAAAATAAACAGTTGATTAGTCCTGAGGTGCAGAAGGCTTTGGGCATACTGGACACAGCCATTGCAGTTCTTCAAGGCAACAGATCTACAAACATCAGTGCTCTCAGAAAGCTCCTCAGTTATGATGCAACGTCGGAAGGAGGCAGTGCCATCACTACAAGAAATTCACATACCCTCGACGTTCTCGATACAGACAATCTCCCAAATGGATATCCTCTTGCCACACCACCTCATGATTCAAGGTCCACATTAAGATATATGAACTCATTGTTTGTTAATTTTGTGTTTCAGTTGATGGTCAAGAAGACATTACCGTACATTACATTACAATTTAACTTGTGTCTTCCTTTATGTAGAGAGATCCGGCAAACTTATTTCTTGCCCGACAAGGAGGTGCGCGATAGGGAGGAAGGTGCTAGCGAAAGTGATTCTCCTAAAAACACGACCGCTTCCACCATAACGACGACAAAATCCATGACATTAAGGAGCACAATAAAGGTGCATGAAGAAGACACCCTGAATAGCAATGGCCTATATCAGAACGGTTTCCACAGTGCCAAAGAGCCCAAGAGACCAAAGAAGACCAAAAGGTGGCTTTGCTGCTTGACGCCTAGCACCATAGGATGACGAGAACTCATTGTAGGGGCTCTCATGGTTAACGCTTGATTTTTGGTTGTACATCAGAAAATAGACGAGCTACACAAGATGGAACATGGGGATCAAATGGCAATTCTGGAGGCAGCTTGTGAGATAACTACAAAGATTAGATTATGTCTTTGGTAAATGTATAGAAGTTATGTTGTTGTAACATCATGTAAAACATTATTAGGGCATTTCCAACAAATAATGTAAAATTTGGTGCTCAAAAACGTTTATAGGGCATGAGAGAGAAGATTTTGGTCACCGCAGCAACTCACCGCTTTGGGTCCCAAATCGATTTTCATGGTTGTCGAACCCTAAAGTGTGCTTACGTGGCGGTCATCAACACTCACAGTTTTGGCCGATTCTGCCCGTTTCTTGGACTATTACTCACTGTTTTGGGGTCTTCCATAATTGACGAACCCCGGGGTGCATTTACGTGTCGGTCATCAACGCTCACAATTTTGGCCGATTCTGGCTCGTTTCGTGGACTATTACTCACTGTTTTGGGGTCCTGGAGTGATTTCCACGATTAACGAACCCCAGGCTGCGTTTACGTGTCGGTCATCAACACTCGCGTTTTTGCCGAAGCTGACCCGTTTCGAGGACCATTACTCACCGTTTTATGGTCCCAACACTCACAATTTTGGTCGATTCTGATCCATTTCGCGCACTATTACTCACCGTTTTGGGGTCCCAGAGTGATTTGCACGATTGACGATCCCCGGGATGCATTTACGTGTCCGTCGTCAACACTCAAAGTTTCGGCCAATTCTGACCCGTTTCGTGGACTATTACTGACCGTTTTTGGGTCCCGAAGCGATTTTCATAGTTGTCAGACCCCAAGGTGCGCTTACGTGTCGGCCATCAACACTCACAGTTTTGGCCGATTCTCACTGTTTTGGGGTCCGAGAGTGATTTCCACGATTGACGAACCCCGGGGTGCGTTTACGTGTCGGTCATCAATACTCGCGGTTTTTGTCGATTCTGACGCGTTTGGTGGACTATTACTCATCGTTTTGTGGTGCCAAAGTGATTTCCATGGCTGTCGAACCCCAAGGTGTGCTTACGTGTTGGTCGTCAAGACTCGTAGTTTGGGCCGATTCTGGCCGTTTCTTCGACTATTACTCAGATTTGGGGTCCCGAAGTGATTTCCGCGATTGACGAACCCCAGGTGAGTTTACGTGTCGGTCATCAACACTCAAAATTTTGGCCGATTCTGGTCCGTTTCGTGCACTATTACTCATCGTTTTCGAGTCCTACAGCGATTTCCCCGATTGATGATTCCCGGGGTGCATTTACGTGACCGTTGTCGCCACTGTTTTGGGGTCCTGGAGTTATTTCCACGATTGACAAACCCCGGGGTGCGTTTACTTGTCAGTCATCAACACTCATAGTTTTGCCTGATTCTGACCCGTTTCGTGGACTATTACTCATGGTTTTGTGGTCCCAAAGCGATTTCAATGGTTGTCGAACTCCAAGGTGTGCTTATGTGTTGGTCGTCAAGACTCGCAGTTTGGGCCGACTCTGGCCCGTTTCTTGGACTATTACTCAATTTTTGGGGTTCCGAAGTGATTTCCACGATTGACGAACCCCGGGGTGCGTTTACGTGTCGGTCATCAACACTCACAATTTTGGCCGATTCTGGTCTGTTTCGTGCACTATTACGCACTGTTTTGGGGTCGCAAAGCGATTTCCACGATTGACGGTCCCCGGGGTGCGTTTCATGTCCGTCGTCAACACTCACAGTTTTGAGCAATTCTGACCTGTTTCGTGGATTAGTTACCGTTTTTGGGTCCCGAACCGATTTCCATAGTTGTTGAACCCCAAAGTGCGCTTACGTGTCGGCCATCAATAGTCCCAGTTTAGGCCGATTCTGGCCCGTTTCTTGGACTATTACTCACTGCTTTGGGGTCCCGGAGTGATTTCCACGATTGACGAATCCCGAGCTACGTTTACGTGTCGGTCATCAATACTCACAGTTTTTGTCGATTCTGGCCCATTTCGTGGACTATTAGTCACTGTTTTGGGGTCCCGAAGCGATTTCCATAGTTGTCAAATCCCAAGGCGTGCTTACGTGTCAGCCATCAACACTCGCAGTTTTGGTCGATTCTGGCCCGTTTCTTGGACAATTACTCATTGTTTTGGGGTACCGGAGAGATTTCCACGATTGACGAACCCCGGGGTGCGTTTACGTCTCAGTCATCAACACTCGCGGTTTTTGTCGATTCTGGCCCGTTTTGTGGATTATTACTCACCGTTTTCGGGTCCTGAAGCGATTTCCATGGTTGTCAAACCCCAAGGTGCGCTTACGTGTCGGTCATCAGCAATCGCAGTTTTGCCCGATTCTGACCCGTTTATTGGACTATTACTCATTGTTTTGAGGTCCTAGAGTGATTTCCACGATTAATGAACCCCGTGGTGGTTTTACGTGTCGGTCATCAACACTCACAGTTTTGGCTGATTCTGTCCTGTTTCATGCACTATTAGTCACCGTTTTGGGGTCCCAAATTGATTTCCATGTCGAATGCCAAGGTGTGCTTACGTGTCGATCATCAACACTCACAGTTTTGGCCGATTCTAGCCCGTTTCTTGGACGATTACTCACTGTTTTGGGGTCCCGGAGTGATTTCCATGATTTACGAACCCCGGGATGTGTTTACGTATCAGTCATCAACACTCAAAGTTTTGGCCATTCTGGCCCGTTTCGTGGACTAATACTCACTATTTTGGGGTCCCAAAGTGATTTCCACGATTAACGAACCCCGTGGTGCGTTTATGTGTCGGTCATCAACACTCGCGGTTTTTGTCGATTCTGACCCGTTTCATGGACTATTACTCATCGTTTTGTGGTGCCAAAGCGATTTTCATGGTTGTCGAACCCCAAGGTGTGCTTACGTGTTGGTCGTCAAGACTCGCAATTTGAGCCGATTCTGACCCGTTTTTTGGACTATTACTCAGTTTTGGGGTCCCGAAGTGGTTCCATGATTGACGAACCCTGGGGTGCGTTTACGTGTCGGTCATCAACACTCAAAATTTTGTCCGATTCTCGTCCGTTTCGTGCACTATTACTCACTGTTTTGGGGTCCCAGAGCGATTTCCACGATTGATGATCCCCGGGGTGCGTTTACGTGTCCGTCGTCATCACTGTTTTGGGGTCCCGGAGTGATTTTCCACGATTGATAGACACCGGGATGCGTTTACGTGCCGGTCATCAACACTCACAGTTTTGCCCGATTCTGGCCCGTTTCATGGACTATTACTCACCGTTTTGTGGTTTCAAAGCGATTTCCATGGTTGTCGAACCCCAAGATGTGCTTATGTGTTGGTCGTCAAGACTCGCAGTTTGGGCCGATTCTGGCCCGTTTCTTGGTCTATTACTCAGTTTTTCGGTCCCGAAGTGATTTCCACGGTTGACGAACCCCGGGGTGCGTTTACGTGTCGGTCATAAACACTCACATTTTTGGCCGATTATGGTCCGTTTCGTGCACTAATACTCACCGTTTTTGGGTCCTAGAGCGATTTCCACGATTGACGGTCACCTGGGTGCGTTTCGTGTCTGTCGTGAACACTCACAGTTTTGGCCAATCCTAACCGTTTCGTGGACTATTACTCACCGTTTTGGGGTCCCGAAGCGATTTCCATAGTTGTTGAACCCCAAGGTGTGCTTACGTGTCGGCCATCAACAGTCGCAGTTTTGGCCAATTCTGGCCCGTTTCTTGGACTATTACTCACTGATTTGGGGTCCCAGAGTGATTTGCATGATTAACGCACCCCGCGGCGCGTTTACGTGGTGGTCATCAACACTCACAATTTTGGCCGATTCTGGACCGTGTCGTGCACTATTATTCACCATTTTGGGGTCCCAAATCGATTTCCATGGTTGTCGAACCCAAGGTGCGCTTACGAGTCGCTCATCAACACTCACAGTTTTGGCCAATTCTGCCCCGTTTCGTGGGTTGTTACTCACCGATTTGGGGTCCCGAAGCGATTTCCATAGTTGTTGAACCCCAAGTTGTGCTTACGTGCCGGCCTTCAACAGTCGAAGTTTTGGCCGATTCTGGCCCGTTTCTTGGACTATTACTCACTGCTTTGGGGTCCCGGAGTGATTTCCACGGTTGACAAACCCCGGGTGCGTTTACGTGTCGGTCATCAACACTCACAATTTTGGCCGATTATGGTCCGTTTCGTGCACTAATACTCATCGTTTTGGGGTCCTAGAGCGATTTCCACGATTGACGGTCACCGGGGTGCGTCTCGTGTCCGTCATGAACACTCATAGTTTTGGCCAATTCTGACCTGTTTCGTGGACTATTACTCACCGTTTTAGGGTCCCAAAACGATTTCCATTGTTGTTGAACCCCAAGGTGTGCTTACGTGTCAGCCATCAACAGTCGTAGTTTTGGCTGATTTTGGCCCGTTTCTTGGACTATTACTCACTGCTTGGGGGTCTGAGAGTGATTTCCACGATTAACGAACCCCGCGGCGCGTTTACGTGTCGGTCATCAACATTCACAATTTTGGCCGATTCTGGCCCGTGTCATGGACTATTATTCACCGTTTTCTGGTCCCAAATCGATTTCCATGGTTGTCGAACCCAAGGTGCGCTTACGTGTCGATTATCAACACTCACAGTTTTGGCCAATTCTGCCCCGTTTCATGGACTGTTACTCACTGTTTTGGGGTCCCGAAGCAATTTCCATAGTTGTTGAACCCCAAGTTGTGCTTACGTGTCAGCCATCAACAGTCGAAGTTTTGGTCGATTCTGGCCTGTTTCTTGGACTATTACTCACTGCTTTGGGGTCCCGGAGTGATTTCCATGATTGACAAACCCCGGGGTGAGTTTACGTGTCGGTCATCAACACTCACAATTTTGGCCGATTATGGTCCGTTTCGTGCACTAATACTCACCGTTTTGGGGTCCTAGAGCGATTTCCACGATTGACGGTCACCAGGGTGCGTTTCGTGTCCGTCATGAACACTCACAGTTTTGGCCAATTCTGACCCGTTTCGTCGACTATTACTCACCGTTTTGGGGTCCCGAAGCGATTTCCATAGTTGTTGAACCCCAAGGTGTGCTTACGTGTCGACCATCAACAGTCACAGTTTTGGCCGATTCTGGCCCGTTTCTTGGACTATAACTCACTGCTTTGGGGTCCCAGAGTGATTTCCACGATTAACGAACCCCGCGGCGCGTTTACGTGTCGGTCATCAACACTCACAATTTTGGCCGATTCTGGCCCGTGTCGTGGACTATTATTCACCGTTTTGGGGTCCCAAATCGATTTCCATGGTTGTCGAACCCAAGGTGCGCTTACGTGTCGATCATCAACACTCACAGTTTTCGCCAGTTCTGCCTCGTTTCGTGGACTGTTACTCACCCTTTTGTGGTCCTGAAGCGATTTCCATAGTTGTTGAACCCCAAGTTGTGCTTACGTGTCGGCCACCAACAGTCGAAGTTTTGGCCGGTTCTGGCCCGTTTCTTGGACTATTATTCACTGCTTTGGGGTCCCGGAGTGATTACCACGGTTCACGAACCCCGGGTTGCGTTTACGTGTTGGTCATCAACACTCACAATTTTGGCCGATTATGTGAAGGAAATATGCCCTAGAGGCAATAATAAAGTTATTATATATTTCCTCATATCATGATAAATGTTTATCATTCATGCTAGAATTGTATTAACCGGAAACATGATACATGTGTGAATGCATAGACCAACAACATGTCACTAGTATGCCTCTACAAGACTAGCTTGTTAATCAAAGATGGTTATGTTTCCTAACCATGAACAAGGAGTTGTTATTTGATTAATGAGGTCACATCATTAGTAGAATGATCTGATTGACATGACCCATTCCCTTAGCTTAGCACACGATCGTTTAGTATGTTGCTACTGCTTTTATCCATGACTTATACATGTTCCTGTAACTATGAGATTATGCAACTCCCGTTTTCCGGAGGAACACTTTGGGTGCTACCAAACGTCACAACGAATCGGGTGATTATAAAGGAGTACTACAGTGTCTCCAAAGGCGATGTTGGGTTGGCGTATTTCGAGATTAGGATTTGTCACTCCGATTGTCGGAGAGGTATCTCTGGGCCCTCTCGGTAATGCACATCATCAAGCCTTGCAAGCACTACAACTAATGAGTTAGTTGTGAGATGATGTATTACGGAACGAGTAAAGAGACTTGCCGTAACGAGATTGAACTAGGTATTGGATACCGACGATCGAATCTCGGCAAGTAACATACCGATGACAAAGGAACAACGTATGTTGCTATGCGGTCGACCGACAAAGATCTTCGTAGAATATGTAGGAACCAATATGGGCATCCAGGTCCCGCTGTTGGTTATTGACCGTGAATGGTTCTAGGTCATGTCTACATTGTTCTCGAACCGTAGGGTCCGCACGCTTAAGGTTTCGATGGCGGTTATTATGAGTTTATGTATTTTGATGTACCGAAGAAGTTGAGTCCCGGATGTGATCACGGACATGACGAGGAGTCTCGGAATGGTCGAGACATAAAGATTGATATATTGGAAGCCTATGTTTGGAGTTCGAATGGTTCGGTGAAAACGGAATTCTGAGTACAGGAGGTTACCGAACCCCGGGAGGTAAATGGGCCTATATGGGCCCTAGTGGAAAGAGGAGGGCAGCCCAAGCCTGGCAAGCCTCCCCTTCCCTAGTCCTACTAGGACTAGGAGAAGGGGCCGCCCCTCTCTCTCTTCCTCTCAGGAATCCTAGTCCAACTAGGATTGGGGGAATCCTACTCCCGAGGGAGTAGGACTCCTTGGCGCGCCCTCCTTGGCCGCCGCCCCCCCCCTGCTCCTTTATATCTGCGGGGCAGGGGGCACCTTGAACACACAAGTTGATCGTGAGATCGTTCCTTAGCCGTGTGCGGTGCCCCCTCCACCATATTCCACCTCGGTTATACCGTCGCGAAGCTTAAGCGAAGCCTGCGCGGTGAAACATCAAGATCGTCCCACGCCGTCGTCTTGTGGAACTCTCCCTCGACACTCGGCTGGATCGAGTACGAGGGCGTCATCGAGCTGTACGTGTGTCAAGAACTCGGGGCGTCGAGTAACGGCGCCGGGATCGGTCGGATCGCGAGGAGAACGTCGACTACTTCCTCTACGTTGTGATCGCTTCGCCGGGTCTACAAGGGTATGTAGACAACACTCTCCCCTCTCGTTGCTATTCATCACCATGATCTTGCGTGTGCGTAGGAAAATTTTGAAATTACTACGTTCCCCAACAAAGGTATCGAGCCTAGGTTTTTATGGTTTGATGTTTTTGCACGAGTAGAACACAAGTGAGTTGTGGGCGATACAAGTCATACTACCTACCAGCATGTCATACTTTGGTTCAGCGGTATTGTGAGATGAAGCGGCCGGACCGACATTACAGCGTGCGCTTACGCGAGACTGGTTTCACCGCTCTGAGCACTCGTTGCTTAAAGGTGATTGGCGGGTGTCTGTCTCTCTCACTTTAGTTGAACCGAGTGTGGCTACGCCCGGTCCTTGAGAAGGTTAAACGGAGTCTATTTGACGAAATATCGTTGTGGTTTTGATGCGTGGGTGAGACTGGTTCTTGCTTAAGCCCGTAGCAGCCACGTAAAATTTGCAACAACAAAGTAGAGGACGTCTAACTTGTTTTTGCAGGGCATGTTGTGATGTGATATGGTCAAGGCGTGATGTTATATTTTATTGTATGAGATGATCATGTTTTGTAACCGAAGTTATCGGCAATGGCGAGAGCCATATGGTTGTCGCTTTATTGTATGAAATGCAATCGCTACGTAATGCTTTACTTTATCACTAAGCGGTAGCGATAGTCGTAGAAGCATAAGTTTGGCGAGGCGACAACGATGCTACGATGGAGATCAAGGTGTCGCGCCGGTGGCGATGGTGATCATGGTGGTGCTGCGAGAGATGGAGATCATGAAGCACAAGATGATGATGACCATATCATATCACTTATATTGATTTGCATGTGATGTTTATCTTTTATGCATCTTATCTTGCTTTGATTGGCGGTAGCATTATAAGATGATCTCTCACTAAATTATCAAGAAGTGTTCTCCACGAGTATGCACCGTTGCCAAAGTTAAATCGTGCCCGGACACCACGTGATGATCGGGTGTGATAAGCTCTCGTCCATCTACAACGGGTGCAAGCCAGTTTTGCACACGAGAATACTCGAGTTATACTTGACGAGCCTAGCATATGCAGATATGGCCTCGGAACACGGAGACCGAAAGGTCGGCGTGAATCATATAGTAGATATGATCAACATAAGATGTTCACCATTGAAAACTACTCCATCTCACGTGATGATCGGTTATGGTTTAGTTGATTTGGGTCACGTGATCACTTAGATGACTAGAGATGTCTATCTAAGTGGGAGTTCTTAAGTAATATGATTAATTGAACTTAAATTTATCATGAACTTAGTCCTGGTAGTATTTTGCAAATTATGTTGTAAGATCAATAGCTTGCGTTGTTGTTTTCATATGTTTATTTTGATATGTTCCTAGAAAAATTGTGTTGAAAAATGTTAGTAGCAATGATGCGGATTTGATCCGTGATCTGAGGTTTATCCTCATTGCTACATGAAGAATTATGTCCTTAATGCACCGCTAGGTGACAGACCTATTGCAGGAGCGGATCTGAGGCGTTATGAGCGTTTGGCTAGCTCGATATGATGACTACTTGATAGTTTTGTGCACCATGCTTTATGGCTTAGAATCGGGACTTCAAAGATGTTTTGAACATCATGGACCATATGAGATGTTCCAGGAATTGAAGTTAATATTTCAAGCAAATACCGAGTTGAGAGATATGAAAGTCTCCAACAAGTTCTATAGCTAAAAGATGGAGGAGAATCGCTCAACTAGTGAGCATGTACTCAGATTATGCAGGTACTTCAATCGCTTGAATCAAGTGGGAGTTAATCTTCCGAGATAAGATAGTGATTGATGAAATTCTCTAGTCACCATCACCAAGTTAGTAGAACTTCGTGATGAACTATAGTATGCAAGGATGACGAAAATGATTCCCGAGCTCTTCGTGATGTTGAAATCGACGAAGGTAGAAATCAAGAAAGAGCATCAAGTGTTGATGGTTGACAAGATCACTAGTTTCAAGAAAAGGGCAAAGGGAAAGAAAGGGAACTTCAAGTAGATTGACAAGCAAGTTGTCACTCCCACGAAGAAACCCAAAGCTGAACCAAAGCACTGAAACGAGTGCTTACACTTTGCAAAGGAAATGGTCCTTTGAAGCGAACGCCCTAAATATTTGGTGGATAAGAAGGATGGCAAAGTGAAAAAGGTATATTTGATATCTGGTGTTTTATGTGTGCTTTACTAGTGTTTATAGCAACCCCTCGGTATTTGGTACTGGTTCAGTTGCTAAGAGTAGTAACTTCAAACGGAGTTGCGAATAAATGAAACTAGTTAAGAGTGAAGTGACGATGTGTGTTGAAAGTAGTTTCAAGATTGATATAATCATCATCGCACACTCCCTATACTTTCGGGATTAGTGTTGAACCTAAATAAATGTTATTTGGTGTTTGCGTTGAGCATGAATATGATTTGATCATGTTTATTGCAATACGGTTATTCATTTAAGTAAGAGAATAAACTGTTATTCTGCTTACATGAATAAAACCTTATATGGTTACACACCCAATGAAAATGGTTCATGGGATCTCGATCGTAGTGATACACATATTCATAATATTGAAACCAAAAGATGCAAAGTTAATAATGATAGTGCAACTTATTTGTGGCACTTGCCGTTTAGGTCATATCGGTGTAAAGCGCATGAAGAAACTCCATCTTGATGGACTTTTGGAGTCACTTGATTGTGAATCACTTGGCACTTGCGAACCGTGCCTCATGGGCAAGATGACTAAAACTTCGTTCTCGGAACAATGGAACAAGCTCTTGACTTATTGGAAATAATACATACCGATGTATGCGATCCAATGAGTGTTGATGCTCGTGGCAAGTATCGTTATTTTCGACCTTCACAAGATGATTTGAGCAGATATGGGTATATCTACTTGATGAAACATAAGTCTGAAATAGTTGAAATGTTCAAAGAATTTCAGAGTGAAGTGGAAAATCATCGTGACAAGAAAATAAAGTTTCTGCGATCTGATCGTGGAGATGAATATTTGAGTTCTGAGTTTGGTCTTCAATTAAAACAATGTGGAATAGTTTCACAAATTCATGCCACCGAACACCACATCATAATGGTGTGTCCGAGCGTCATAACCGTACTTTATTGGATATAGTACAATCTATGATGTTTCTTACCGATTTACCAATATCGTTTTGGGATCATGCATTAGAGACAGCTGCATTCACGTTAAATAGGGCACCATCTAAATCCGTTGAGGCGACACTATATGAGCTGTGGTTTAGCAAGAAACCAAAGTTGTCGTTTCTTAAAGTTTGGGGCTGCGATGCTTATGTGAAAAAGTTTCATCTGATAAGCTCGAACCCAAATCGAGAAGTGCGTCTTCATAGAATACCCAAAGGAACTGTTGGGTACACCTTCTATCACAGATCCGAAGGCAAAACATTCGTTGCTAATAAATGGATCCTTTCTAGAGAAGGAGTTTCTCTCGAAAGAAGTGAGTGGGAGAAAAGTAGAACTTGATGAGGTAATTGTACCTTCTCCCTTATTGGAAAGTAGTTCATCACAGAAATCTGTTCCTGTGACTACTACACCAATTAGTGAGGAAGCTAATGATGATGATCATGTAACTTCAGATCAAGTTACTACCGAATCTCGTGAGGTAAACCAGAGTGAGATCCGCACCAAAGTGGTGCGGTAATCCTGTTACGTAAGTCATGTAACTAGACCATGATGAACCTACGAACTATGAGGAAGCGATGATGAGCCCAGATTCAGCGAAATGGCTTGAGGCCATGAAATCGAGATGAGATCCATGTATGAGAACAAAGTGTGGACTTTGGTGGCGTTGCCGATGATCGGCAAGCCATAGAAAATAAATGGATCTTCAAGAGGAAGGCGGACGACGATAGTAGTTTTACTATCTACAAAGCTCGACTTATGCAAAAAAGGTTTTGACAAGTTCAAGGTGTTGACTACAATGAGTTTTTCTCAAGCTGTAGCGATGCTTAAGTCTGTCCGAATCATGTTAGCAATTGCCACAATTTATGAAATTTGGCAAATGGATGTAAAAACTGCATTCTGAATGGGTTTTAGGAGGAAGAGTTGTATATGATGCAACCGAAGGTTTTATCGATCCAAAGGAGCTAACAAAGTGTGCAAGCTCCAGCGATCCATCTATGGACTGGTGCAAGCATCTCGGAGTTGGAATATACGCTTTGATGAGTTGATCAAAGCATATAGTTTTATCTGAGACTTACGGTGAAGCCTGTATTTACTAAAAAGTGAGTGGGAGCACTACAGCATTTCTGATAAGTATATGTGAATGACATATTGTAGATCGGAAATAATGTACAATTATTCTACAAAGCATAAAGAGGTGTTTTGAAAGGAGTTTTTCAAAGAAAGACCTCGGTAAAGCTACTTACATATTGAGCATCAAGATCTATAGAGATAGATCAAGATGCTTGATAAGTTTTTTCAATGAGTACATACCTTGACAAGATTTTGAAGTAGTTCAAAATGAAACAGTCAAAGAAAGAGTTCTTGCCTGTGTTACAAGGTGTGAAATTGAGTAAGACTCAAAACCCGACCACAATGAGAAGATAGAAAGAGAATGAAAGTCATTCACTATGCCTTGGCCATAGTTTCTATAAAGTATGCCATGTTGTGTACCAGATCTATTGTATACCCTGCACCGAGTTTAGCAAGGAATACAATAGTGATCTAGGAGTAGATCATTTGGACAGCGATCAAAATTATCCTTAGTGGAATAAGGATATGTTTCTCGATTATGGAAGTGACAAAAGGTTAAATAAGTAAGGGTTACGTCGATGCAAGTTTTGACACGATGCGGATGACTCTAAGTCTCGATCTAGATACATATTGAAAGTGGGAGCAATTAGCTAGAGTAGCTTCGATGCGAGCATTGTAGACATAGAAAAATTGCAAAATACATAACGGATCTGAATGTGAAAGACCCGTTGACTAAGACTCTCTCACAAGCAAAACATGATCACACCTTAGTACTCTTTGGGTGTTAATCACATAGCGATGTGAACTAGATTACTGAATCTAGTAAACCCTTTGGGTGTTGGTCACATGGCGATGTGAACTATGGGTGTTAATCACATGATGATGTGAACTATCAATGTTAATCACATGGTGATGTGATCTAGATTATTGACTCTAGTGCAAGTGGGAGACTGAAGGAAATATGCCCTAGAGGCAATAATAAAGTTATTATATATTTCCTCATATCATGATAAATGTTTATCATTCATGCTAGAATTGTATTAACCGGAAACATGATACATGTGTGAATGCATAGACCAACAACATGTCACTAGTATGCCTCTACAAGACTAGCTTGTTAATCAAAGATGGTTATGTTTCCTAACCATGAACAAGGAGTTGTTATTTGATTAATGAGGTCACATCATTAGTAGAATGATCGATTGACATGACCCATTCCTTAGCTTAGCACCACGATCGTTTAGTATGTTGCTCTGCTTTTATCCATGACTTATACATGTTCCTGTAACTATGAGATTATGCAACTCCGTTTTCGGAGGAACACTTTGGGTGCTACCAAACGTCTAGCGTAATCTGGGTGATTATAAAGGAGTACTACAGGTGTCTCCAAAGGCAGATGTTGGGTTGGCGTATTTCGAGATTAGGATTTGTCACTCCGATTGTCGGAGAGGTATCTCTGGGCCCTCTCGGTAATGCACATCACTGAAGCCTTGCAAGCACTACAACTAATGAGTTAGTTGTGAGATGATGTATTACGGAACGAGTAAAGAGACTTGCGATAGCGAGATTGAACTAGGTATTGGATACCGACGATCGAATCTCGGGCAAGTAACATACCGATGACAAAGGGAACAACGTATGTTGCTATGCGGTCTGACCGACAAAGATCTTCGTAGAATATGTAGGAACCAATATGGGCATCCAGGTCCCGCTGTTGGTTATTGACCGTGAATGGTTCTAGGTCATGTCTACATTGTTCTCGAACCGTAGGGTCCGCACGCTTAAGGTTTCGATGGCGGTTATTATGAGTTTATGTATTTTGATGTACGAAGAAGTTGGTCCGGATGTGATCACGGACATGACGAGGAGTCTCGGAATGGTCGAGACATAAAGATTGATATATTGGAAGCCTATGTTTGGAGTTGAATGGTTCGGGCGGCACGGAATTCTTAGAGAGTACCGAGGTTACGGAACCCCGGGAGGTAAATGGGCCTATATGGGCCCTAGTGGAAAGAGGAGGGCAGCCCAAGCCTGGCATGCGCCTCCCCTTCCTAGTCCTACTAGGACTAGGAGAAGGGGCCGACCCCCTCTCTCTTTCCCCCGGGAATCCTAGTCCAACTAGGATTGGGGAATCCTACTCCCAGAGGAGTAGGACTCCTTAGCGCGCCCTCCTTGGCCGCCGGCCCCCTTCCCCTGGCTCCTTTATATCACAGGGGCAGGGGCACCTTGAACACACAAGTTGATCGTGAGATCGTTCCTTAGCCGTGTCGCGTGCCCCCTCCACCATATTCCACCTCGGTTATACCGTCGCGAAGCTTAAGCGAAGCCTGCGCGGTGAAACATCAAGATCGTCCTGCGCCGTCGTCTTGTGGAACTCTCCCTCGACACTCGGCTGGATCGGAGTGAGGGCGTCATCGAGCTGTACGTGTGTCAAGAACTCGGGCGTCGAGTAACGGCGCCGGATCGGTCGGATCGCGAGGAGAACGTCGACTACTTCCTCTACGTTGTGATCGCTTCGCCCGGGTCTACAAGGGTATGTAGACAACACTCTCCCCTCTCGTTGCTATTCATCACCATGATCTTGCGTGTGCGTAGGAAAATTTTTGAAATTACTACGTTCCCCAACATTATGGTCCGTTTCGTGCGCTAATACTAACCGTTTTTGGGTCCTGGAGCGATTTCCACGACTGACGGTCATCGAGGTGCGTTTCGTGTCCGTCGTGAACACTCACAGTTTTCGCCAATTCTGACCCGTTTCGTGGACTATTGCTCACCGTTTTGGGGTCCCGAAGCGATTTCCATAGTTGTTGAACCCCAAGGTGTGCTTACGTGTCGGCCATCAACAGTCGCAGTTTTGGCCGATTCTGGCCCGTTTCTTGGACTATTACTCACTGCTTTGGGGTCCCAGAGTGATTTCCCCGATTAACGAACCCCGCGGTGCGTGTACGTGTCGGTCATCAACACTCACAATTTTGGCCGATTCTGGCCCGTCTCGTGGACTATTATTCACCGTTTTTGTTGGGGAACGTAGTAATTTCAAAAAAAAAATCCTACGCACACGCAAGATCATGGTGATGCATAGCAACGAGAGGGGAGAGTGTTGTCTACGTAGCCTCGTAGACCAAAGCGGAAGCGTTGACGCAACGTAGAGGAAGTAGTCGTACGTCTTCCCTGTCCAACCGATCCAAGCACCGTTACTCCGGCACCTCCGAGTTCTTGACACATGTACAGCTCGATTACGCACCCTGAACTCTGATCCAGCAGAGGTACGGGGAGGAGTTCCGTCAGCACGACGGCGTGGTGACGATCTTGATGTTCAACTGTCGCAGGGCTTCGCCTAGCACCGCTACAATATGACCGAGGTGTAATATCGTGGAGGGGGGCACCGCACACGGCTAAGGAACGATCACGATGATCAACTTGTGTGTTCATGGGGTGCCCCCTACCCCCGTATATAAAGGAGTGGAGGAGGGGAGGGCCGGCCCTCTTCTATGGCGCGCCTTAGGGAGTCCTACTCCCACCGGAGTAGGATTCCCCCTTCCTAGTCCAACTAGGAGTCCTTCCATGTATTAGGAGTAGGAGACAAGGAAGGGGAAGAGAGAAGGGAAGGAAGGAGGGGGTGCGGCCCCTCCCCCTAGTCCAATTCGGACTAGGCCATGGGGGGGCGCGCGGCCTGCCCTAGGCAGCCCCTCTCTCTTTCCCACAGGGCCCAATAAGGCCCAATACTTCTCCCCGGCGAATTCCCGTAACTCTCCGGTACTCCGAAAAATACCCGAATCACTCGGAACCTTTCCGAACTCCGAATATAGTCGTCCAATATATCGATCTTTACGTCTCGACCATTTCGAGACTCCTCGTCATGTCCCCGATCTCATCCGGGACTCCGAACTCCTTCGGTACATCAAAACTCATAAACTCATAATAAAACTGTCATCGAAACCTTAAGCGTGCGGACCCTATGGTTCGAGAACAATGTAGACATGACCGAGACATCGCCTCGGTCAATAACCAATAGCGGGACCTGGATGCCCATATTGGTTCCTACATATTCTACGAAGATCTTTATCGGTCGACCGCATAACAACATACGTTGTTCCCTTTGTCATCGTTATATTACTTGCCCGAGATTCGATCGTCGGTATCCAATACCTAGTTCAATCTCGTTACCGGCAAGTCTCTTTACTCATTCCGTAATACATCATCTCACAACTAACTCATTAGTCGCAATGCTTGCAAGGCTTAAGTGATGTGCATTACCGAGAGGGCCCAGAGATACCTCTCCGACATTCGAGTGACAAATCCTAATCTCAAATACGCCAACTCAACAAGTACCTTTGGAGACACCTGTAGAGCACCTTTATAATCACCCAATTACGTTGTGACGCTTTGGTAGCACACAAAGTGTTCCTCCAAAGAACGGAGTTGCATAATCTCATAGTCATAGGAACATGTATAAGTCATGAAGGAAGCAATAGCAACATACTAAACGATCGGGTGCTAAGCTAACGGAATGGGTCATGTCAATCATATCATTCAACTAATGATGTGATCCCGTTAATCAAATAACAACTCTTTGTCCATGGTTAGGAAACATAACCATCTTTGATTAACAAGCTTGTCAAGTAGAGGCATACTAGTGACACTCTGTTTGTCTATATATTCACACATGTATTATGTTTCCGGTTAATACAATTCTAGCATGAATAATAAACATTTATCATGATATAAGGAAATAAATAATAACTTTATTATTGTCTCTAGGGCATATTTCCTCCAGTCTCCCACTTGCACTAGAGTCAATAATCTAGATCACATCACCATGTGATTCACATCGATAGTTCACATCATCATGTGATTAACACCCATAGTTCACATCGCCATGTGACCAACATCAAAAGGGTTTACTAGATTCAGTAATCTAGTTCACATCGCTATGTGATTAACACCCAAAGAGTACTTAGGTGTGATCATGTTTTGCTTGTGAGAGAATCTTAGTCAACGGGTCTTTCACATTCAGATCCGTTATGTATTTTGTAATTTTTTTTATGTCTACAATGCTCTGCATGGAGCTACTCTAGCTAATTGCTCCCACTTTCAATATGTATCTAGATCGAGACTTAGAGTCATCCAGATCGGTGTCAAAACTTGCATCGACGTAACCCTTTACGACGAACCTTTTGTCACTTCCATAATCGAGAAACATATCCTTATTCCACTAAGGATAATTTTGACCGCTGTCCAGTGATCTACTCCTAGATCACTATTGTACTCCCTTGCCAAACTCAGTGCAGGGTATACAATAGATCTGGTACACAACATGGCATACTTTATAGAACCTATGGCCAAGGCATAGGGAATGACTTTCATTCTCTTTCTATCTTCTGCCGTGGTCGGGTTTTGAGTCTTACTCAATTTCACACCTTGTAACACAGGAAGAACTCTTTCTTTGACTGTTCCATTTTGAACTACTTCAAAATCTTGTCAAGGTATGTACTCATTGAAAAAACTTATCAAGCGTTTTGATCTATCTCTATAGATCTTGATGCTCAATATGTAAGCAGCTTCACCGAGGTCTTTCTTTGAAAAACTCCTTTCAAACACTCCTTTATGCTTTGCAGAATAATTCTACATTATTTCCGATCTACAATATGTCATTCACATATACTTATCGAAAATGCTTGTAGTGCTCCCACTCACTTTCTAGTAAATACAGGCTTCATTTGCAAGTCAGATAAACTATATGCTTTGATCAACTTATCAAAGCGTATATTCCAACTCCGAGATGCTTGCACCAAATCCATAGATGCACATTTTGTTAACACCTTTAGGATCGACAAAACCTCTTGGTTGCATCACATACAACTCTTCTTTAATAACTCCATTAAGGAATGCATTTTGTTTATCCATTTGCCGATTTCATAAAATGCGGCAATTGCTAACATGATTCGATGACTTTTAAGCATCGATCGAGTGAGAAAATCTCATTGTATTCAACATCTTGAACTTTGTCAAAACCTTTTTCGACAAGTCTAGCTTTGTAGATAGTAACACTACTATCGGCGTCTGCCTTCCTCTTGAAGATCCATTTATTTTCTATGGCTTGCCGATCATCGGCAACTCCACCAAAGTCCACACTTTGTTCTCATACATGGATCTCATCTCAGATTTCATGGCCTCAAGCCATTTCGCGAATCTGGGCTCATCATCGCTTCCTCATAGTTCGTGAGGTTCATCATGGTCTAGTTACATGACTTCTAGAACAGGATTACCGTACCACTCAAAAGCGGATCTCACTCTGGTTTACCTACGAGCTTCGGTAGTAACTTGATCTGAAGTTACATGATCATCATCATTAGCTTCCTCACTAATTGGTGTAGGAGTCACAGGAACAGATTTCTGTGATGAACTACTTTCCAATAAGGGAGAAGGTACAATTACCTCATCAAGTTCTACTTTCCTCCCACTCACTTCTTTCGAGAGAAACTCCTTCTCTAGAAAGGATCCATTTATTAGCAACGAATGTTTTGCCTTTGGATCTGTGATAGAAGGTGTACCCAACAATTTCCTCTGGGTATTCTATGAAGACGCACTTCTCCGATTTGGGTTTGAGCTTATCAGGATGAAACTTTTTCACATAAGCATCGCAGCCCCAACTTTAAGAAACGACAACTTTGGTTTCTTGCTAAACCATAGTTCATATAGTGTCGTCTCAATAGATTTAGATGGTGCCCTATTTAACGTGAATGCAGCTGTCTCTAATGCATGATCCCAAAATGATATTGGTAAATCGGTAAGAAACATCATAGATTGTACTATATCCAATAAAGTACGGTTATGACGTTCGGACACACCATTATGATGTGGTGTTCCAGGTGGCATGAATTTGTGAAACTATTCCACATTGTTTTAATTGAAGACCAAACTCAGAACTCAAATATTTGTCTCCGCGATCGATCGTAGAAACCTTATTTTCTTGTCACGATGATTTTTCCACTTCACTCTGAAATTCTTTGAACCTTTCAACTATTTTAGAATTATGTTTCATCAAGTAGATATACCCATATCTGCTCAAATCATCTGTGAAGGTCGAAAAATAACGATACCCGCCATGAGCCTTAACACTCATTGAATCGCATACATCAAGATGTATTATTTCCAATAAGTCGGTTGCTCGCTCCATTTGCTCCGAGAACGGAGTCTTAGTCATCTTGCCCATGAGGCATGGTTCGCAAGCATCAAGTGATTCATAATCAAGTGATTCCAAAATCCCACCAAGATGGAGTTTCTTCATGCGCTTTACACCATTATGACCTAAACGGCAATTGCCACAAATAAGTTGCATTATCATTATTAACTTTGCATCTTTTGGTTTCAATATTATGAATATGTGTATCACTACGATCGAGATCCAATGAACCATTTTCATTGGGTGTGTAACCATATAAGGTTTTATTCATGTAAATGTAACAACAGTTTATTCTCTTACTTAAATGAATAACCAGATTGCAATAAACATGATCAAATCATATTCATGCTCAACGCAAACACCAAATAACATTTATTTAGGTTCAACACTAATCCCAAAAGTATAGGGAGTGTGCGATGATGATCATATCAATCTTGAAACTACTTTCAACACACATCGTCACTTCACCCTTAACTAGTTTCTGTTTATTCTGCAACTCCGGTTTCGAGTTACTACTCTTAGCAACTGAACCAGTACCAAATACCGAGGGGTTGCTATAAACACTAGTAAAGTACACATCAATAACATGTATATCAAATATACCTTTGTTTACTTTGCCATCCTTCTTATCCGCCAAATACTTAGGGTAGTTCTGCTTCCAAGAACCAGTCCCTTTGCAAGAGAAGCACTTAGTCTCGTGCTTAGGTCCGACTTGGGATTCTTCACTTGAGCAACAACTTGCTTGCCGCTTCTTCTTGAAGTTCCCTTCTATCCCTTTGCCCTTTTCTTGAAACTAGTGGTCTTGTTAACCATCAACACTTGATGTTCTTTCTTGATTTCTACCTTCATTGATTTCATCATCATGAAAAACTCGGGAATCATTTTCATCTTCCCTTGCATACTATAGTTCATCACGAAGTTCTACTAACTTGGTGATGGTGACTAGAGAATTCATCAATCACTATCTTATCCGGAAGATTAACTCCCACTTGATTCAAGCGATTATAGTACCTGCATAATCTGAGCACATGCTCACTAGTTGAGCGATTCTCCTCCATCTTTTAGCTATGGAACTTGTTGGAGACTTCATATCTCTCAATTCGGTATTTGCTTGAAATATTAACTTCAACTCTTGGAACATCTCATATGGTCCATGACGTTCAAAACGCCTTTGAAGTCCCGATTCTAAGCCATAAAGCATGGTGCACAAAACTATCAAGTAGTCATGATATTGAGCTAGCCAAACATTCATAACGCCCAGATCTGCTCCCTCGTAATAGGTCCGCTACCTAGCGTGCATTAAGGACATAATTCTTCGTGCAGCAATGAGGATAAACCTCGGATCGCGGATCCAATCCGCATCATTGCTACTAACATTTTTCAACACAATTTTCTAGGAACATATCAAAATAAACATATGAAAGCAACAACGCAAGCTATTGATCTTACAACATAATTTGCAAAATACTACCAGACTAAGTTCATGATAAATTTAAGTTCAATTAATCATATTACTTAAGAACTCCCACTTAGACAGACATCTCTAGTCATCTAAGTGATCACGTGATCCAAATCAACTAAACCATAACCGATCATCACGTGAGATGGAGTAGTTTTCAATGGTGAACATCACTATGTTGATCATATCTACTATATGATTCATGCTTGACCTTTCGGTCTCCGTGTTCCGAGGCCATATCTCGCATATGCTAGGCTCGCAAGTTTAACTTTGAGTATTCCGCGTGTGCAAAACTGGCTTGCACCCGTTGTAGATGGACGAGAGCTTATCACACCCGATCATCACGTGGTGTCCGGGCACGATGAACTTTGGCAACGGTGCATACTCAGGAGAACACTTCTTGATAATTAGTGAGAGATCATCTTAAAATGCTACCGTCAATCAAAGCAATAATAAGATGTATAATAGATAAACATCATATGCAATCAAAATATGTGACATGATATGGCCATGATCATCTTGCGCCTTTGATCTCCATCTCCAAAGTATCTTGTCATGATCTCTATCGTCACCGCACGACACCATGATCTTCATCATCTTGATCTATATCAATGTGTCATCACATGGTTGTCTCACCAACTATTGCTCTTGCAACTATTGCTATCATATAGCGATAAAGTAAAGCAATTATTTGGCACTTGCATCTTATGCAACAAAGAGACATCCATAGGGCTTCGCCATTGCCGATAACTTCAACAAAACATGATCATCTCATACAACAACTTATATCTTATCACGTCTTGACCATATCACATCACAACATGCCCTGCAAAAACAAGTTAGACGTCCTCTACTTTGTTGTTGCAAGTTTTACGTGGCTGCTACGGGCTTAAGCAAGAACCAATCTCACCTACGCATCAAAACCACAATGATAGTTTGTCAAGTTGATGCTGTTTTAACCTTCACAAGGACCGAGCGTATCCACACTCGGTTCAACTAAAGTTGGAGAAACTGATACCCGCTAGTCACCTGTGTGCAAAGCACGGCGGTAAAACCAGTCTCGCGTAAGCGTACGCGTAATGTCGGTCCGGGCCGCTTCATCCAACAATACCGCCGAACCAAAGTATGACATGCTGGTAAGCAGTATGACTTATATCGCCCACAACTCACTTGTGTTCTACTCATGCATATTACATCAAACCATAAAACCTGGCTCTGATACCACTGTTGGGGAACGTAGTAATTTCAAAAAAAAAATCCTACGCACACGCAAGATCATGGTGATGCATAGCAACGAGAGGGGAGAGTGTTGTCTATGTACCCTCATAGACCGAAGCGGAAGCGTTGACGCAACATAGAGGAATTAGTCGTACGTCTTCCCGGTCCAACCGATCCAAGCACCGTTACTCCGGCACCTCCGAGTTCTTGACACACGTACAGCTCGATTACGCACCCCAAACTCCGATCCAGCAGAGGTACGGGGAGGAGTTCCATCAGCACGACGGCGTGGTGACGATCTTGATGTTCAACTGTCGCAGGGCTTCGCCTAAGCACCGCTACAATATGACCGAGGTGTAATATCGTGGAGGGGGGTGAAGGAAATATGCCCTAGAGGCAATAATAAAGTTATTATTTATTTCCTTATATCATGATAAATGTTTATCATTCATGCTAGAATTGTATTAACCGGAAACATGATACATGTGTGAATGCATAGACAAAACATTATGTCACTAGTATGCCTCTACTAGACTAGCTTGTTAATCAAAGATGGTTATGTTTCCTGACCATGAACAAAGAGTTGTTATTTGATTAACAAGGTCACATCATTAGTAGAATGATCTGATTGACATGACCCATTCCATTAGCTTAGCACACGATCGCTTAGTATGTTGCTACCGCTTTTATCCATGACTTATACATGTTCCTCAGTAACTATGAGATTATGCAACTCCCGCTTGCGGAGGAGCACTTTGGGTACTACCAAACGTCACAACGAATCGGGTGATTATAAAGGAGTACTACAGGTGTCTCCAAAGGCGAGATGTTGGGTTGGCGTATTTCGAGATTAGGATTTGTCACTCCGATTGCTCGGAGAGGTATCTCTGGGCCCTCTCGGTAATGCACATCACTTTGAAGCCTTGCAAGCACTACAACTAATGAGTTAGTTGTGAGATGATGTATTACGAACGAGTAAAGAGACTTGCCGTAGCGAGATTGAACTAGGTATTGGATACCGACGATCGAATCTCGGGCAAGTAACATACCGATGACAAAGGGAACAACGATGTTGTTATGCGGTCGACCGACAAAGATCTTCGTAGAATATGTAGGAACCAATATGGGCATCCAGGTCCCGCTGTTGGTTATTGACCGTGAATGGTTCTAGGTCATGTCTACATTGTTCTCGAACCGTAGGGTCCGTGCACGCTTAAGGTTTCGATGGCGATGTTATTATGAGTTTATGTATTTTGATGTACCAAGGAGTTCGAGTCCCGGATGTGATCACGGACATGACGAGGAGTCTCGGAATGGTCGAGACATAAAGATTGATATATTGGAAGCCTATGTTTGGAGTTCGGAATGGTTCCGGGCGAAAACGGGAATTTACCGGAGTACCGGGAGGTTACCGGAACCCCCCGGGAGGTAAATGGGCCTCGGTGGGCCTTAGTGGAAAGGAGAAGGGGCAGCCCTAGGAGGGCGCGCCCCCCCCTTCCCTAGTCCTACTAGGACTAGGAGAAGGGGCCGGCCCCCCTCTCTCTCTTTCCCCCCTCCGGGAATCCTAGTCCAACTAGGATTGGGGAATCCTACTCCCAGAGGGAGTAGGACTCCTGTGGCGCCGCCTCCTTGGCCGCCCCCTCCCCTTGCTCCTTTATATACGGGGCAGGGGGCACCTTGGAACACACAAGTTGATCGTGAGATCGTTCCTTAGCCGTGTGCGGTGCCCCCTCCACCATATTCCACCTCGGTTATACTGTCGCGAAGCTTAGGCGAAGCCTCGCGCCGTGAAACATCAAGATCGTCCTGCCACGCCGTCGTCTTGACGGAACTCTCCTCGACACTCGGCTGGATCGAGTACGAGGGACGCCATCGAGCTGTACGTGTGTCAAGAACTCGGGCGCCGGAGTAACGGCGCGGGATCGGTCGGATCGCGAGGAGAACGTCGACTACTTCCTCTACGTTGTGATCGCTTCCGCCTGGTCTACAAGGGTATGTGGACAACACTCTCCCTCTCGTTGCTATACATCACCATGATCTTGCGTGTGCGTAGGAAAATTTTTGAAATTACTACGTTCCCCAACAAAGGCATCCGAGCCTAGGTTTTTCTATGGTTTGATGTTTTGCACGAGTAGAACACAAGTGAGTTGTGGGCGATACAAGTCATACTACCTACCAGCATGTCATACTTTGGTTCAGCGGTATTGTGAGATGAAGCGGCCTGACCGACATTACGCGTGACGCTTACGCGAGACTGGTTTCACCGCCACGAGCACTCGTTGCTTAAAGGTGACCGGTGGGTGCTGTCTCTCTCACTTTAGTTGAACTGAGTGTGGCTACGCCCGGTCCTTGAGAAGGTTAAACGAGTCTATTTGACGAAGTATCGTTGTGGTTTTGATGCGTAGGTGAGACTGGTTCTTGCTTAAGCCCGTAGCAGCCACGTAAAATTTGCAACAACAAAGTAGAGGACGCCTAACTTGTTTTTGCAGGGCATGTTGTGATGTGATATGGTCAAGACGTGATGCTATATTTTATTGTATGAGATGATCATGTTTTGTAACCGGTTATCGGCAATCGGGCTGGAGCCATATGGTTGTCGCTTTATTGTATGCAATGCAATCGCTACGTAATGCTTTACTTTATCACTAAGCGGTAGCGATAGTCGAGAAGCATAAGTTTGGCGAGACGACAACGATGCTACGATGGAGATCAAGGTGTCGCGCGGTGACGATGGTGATCATGGTGGTGCTGCGGAGATGAAGATCACGAAGCACAAGATGATGATGACCATATCATATCACTTATATTGATTTGCATGTGATGTTTATCCTTTATGCATCTTATCTTGCTTTGATTGACGGTAGCATTATAAGATGATCTCTCACTAAATTATCAAAGAAGTGTTCTCCCCGAGTATGCACCGTTGCCAAAGTTCGTCGTGCCCAGACACCACGTGATGATCGGGTGTGATAAGCTCGTCCATCTACAACGGGTGCAAGCCAGTTTTGCACACGCAGAATACTCGGGTTATACTTGACGAGCCTAGCATATGCAGATATGGCCTCGAACACGGAGACCGAAAGGTCGAGCGTGAATCATATAGTAGATATGATCAACATAAGATGTTCACCATTGAAAACTACTCCATTTCACGTGATGATCGGTTATGGTTTAGTTGATTTGGATCACGTGATCACTTAGATGACTAGAGAGATGTTTTTCTAAGTGGGAGTTCTTAAGTAATATGATTAATTGAACTTAAATTTATCATGAACTTAGTCCCGGTAGTATTTTGCAAATAATGTTGTAAGATCAATAGCTTGCGTTTTGCTTTCATATGTTTGTTTTGATATGTTCCTAGAGAAATTATGTTGAAAAATGTTAGTAGCAATGATGCGGATTCGATCCGTGATCGGAGGTTTATCCTCATTGCTGCACGTAAGAATTATGTCCTTAATGCACCGCTAGGTAACAGACCTAATGCAGAGCGATGCGAGGCGTTATGAACGTTTGGCTAGCTCAAGATGATGACTACTTGATAGTTTTGTGCACCATGCTTTATGGCTTAGAATCGGGACTTCAAAGATGTTTTGAACATCATGGACCATATGAGATGTTCCAGAATTGAAGTTAATATTTCAAGGAAATACCGAGTTGAGAGATATGAAGTCTCCAACAAGTTCTATAGCTAAAAGATGGAGGAGAATCGCTCAACTAGTGAGCATGTGCTCAGATTGTGCAGGTACTTCAATCGCTTGAATCAAGTGGGAGTTAATCTTCCGGATAAGATAGTGATTGACAGAATTCTCTAGTCACCATCACCAAGTTAGTAGAACTTCGTGATGAACTATAGTATGCAAGGGATGACGAAAATGATTCCCGAGCTCTTCGAGATGTTGAAATCGACGAAGGTAGAAATCAAGAAAGAGCATCAAGTGTTGATGGTTGACAAGATCACTAGTTTCAAGAAAAGGGCAAAGGAAAGAAAGGGAACTTCAAGTAGATTGAAAAGCAAGTTGTCACTCCCACGAAGAAGCCCAAAGCTGAACCAAAGCACTAAACCGAAAGTGCTTACACTGCAAAGAAATGGTCACTTTGAAGCGGAACTGCCCTAAATATTTGGTGGATAAGAAGGATGGCAAAGTGAAAAGGGTATATTTGATATACAGTGTTTGATGTGTGCTTTACTAGTGTTTATAGCAACCCTCGGTATTTGGTACTGGTTCGGTTGCTAAGAGTAGTAACTCAAACGGAGTTGCGTAGAATAAATGAAACTAGTTAAGGGTGAAGTGATGATGTGTGTTGAAAATAGTTTCAAGATTGATATGATCATCATCGCACACTCCCTATACTTTCGGGATTAGTGTTGAACCTAAATAAATGTTATTTGGTGTTTGCGTTGAGCATGAATATGATTTGATCGTGTTTATTGCAAAACGGTTATTCATTTAAGTAAGAGAATAAACTGTTGTTCTGCTTACATGAATAAAACCTTATATGGTTACACACCCAATGAAAATGGTTCATTGGATCTCGATCGTAGTGATACACATATTCATAATATTGAAACCAAAAGATGCAAAGTTAATAATGATAGTGCAACTTATTTGTGGCAATCGCCGTTTAGGTCATATTGGTGTAAAGCGCATGAAGAAACTCCATGCTGATGGGATTTTGGAATCACTTGATTATGAATCACTTGATGCTTATGTAACCATGCCTCATGGGCAAGATGACTAAAACTCCGTTCTCCGAACAATGGAGCGAGCAACCGACTTATTGGAAATAATACATACCGATGTATGCGATCCAATGAGTGTTAAGGCTCACGGTGGATATCGTTATTTTCTGACCTTCACAGATGATTTGAGCAGATATGGGTATATCTACTTGATGAAACATAAGTCTGAAATAGTTGAAAGGTTCAAAGAATTTCAGAGTGAAGTGGAAAAATCATCGTGACAAGAAAATAAGGTTTCTACGATCGATCGCGGAGACAAATATTTGAGTTACGAGTTTGGTCTTCAATTAAAACAATGTGGAATAGTTTCACAAATTCATGCCACCTGGAACACCACATCATAATGGTGTGTCCGAACGTCATAACCGTACTTTATTGGATATAGTACAATCTATGATGTTTCTTACCGATTTACCAATATCGTTTTGGGATCATGCATTAGAGACAGCTGCATTCACGTTAAATAGGGCACCATCTAAATCCGTTGAGACGACACTATATGAACTGTGGTTTAGCAAGAAACCAAAGTTGTCGTTTCTTAAAGCTTGGGGCTGCGATGCTTATGTGAAAAAGTTTCATCCTGATAAGCTCAAACCCAAATCGGAGAAGTGCGTCTTCATAGAATACCCAAAGGAAATTGTTGGGTACACCTTCTATCACAGATCCGAAGGCAAAACATTCGTTGCTAATAAATGGATCCTTTCTAGAGAAGGAGTTTCTCTCGAAAGAAGTGAGTGGGAGGAAAGTAGAACTTGATGAGGTAATTGTACCTTCTCCCTTATTGAAAGTAGTTCATCACGTAAATCTGTTCTCGTGACTACTACACCAATTAGTGAGGAAGCTAATGATGATGATCATGTAACTTCGGATCAAGTTACTACCGAATCTCGTAGGTAAGCAGAGTGAGATACGCACTGAGTGGTACGATAATCCTGTTCGAAGTCATGTAACTAGAACATGATGAACCTACTTAACTATGAGGAAGCGATGATGAGCCCAGATTCATGCGAAATGGCTTGAGGCCATGAACTCTGAGATAAAGATCCATGTATGAGAACAAAGTGTGGACTTTGGTGGCGTTGCCCGATGATCGGCAAGCCATAGAAAATAAATGGATCTTCAAGAGGAAGACGGACGCTGATAGTAGTGTTACTATCTACAAAGCTCGACTTGTCGCAAAAAGGTTTTTGACAAGTTCAAGTTGTTGACTACAATGAGATTTTCTCAACTATAGCGATGCTTAAGTCTGTCCGAATCATGTTAGCAATTGCCACAATTTATGAAATTTGGCAAATGGATGTAAAACTGCATTCTGAATGGGTATCGGGAGGAAGAGTTGTATATGATGCAACCAGAAGGTTTTATCGATCCAAAGGGAGCTAACAAAGTGTGCAAGCTCCAGCGATCCATCTATGGACTGGTGCAAGCATCTCGGAGTTGGAATATACGCTTTGATGAGTTAATCAAAGCATATAATTTTGCATGACTTATGGTGAAGCCTCAGATTTACTAGAAAGTGAGTGGGAGCACTACAAAGATTTCGATAAGTATATGTGAATGACATATTATAGATCGGAAATAATGTAGAATTATTCTCGCAAAGCATAAAGGAGTGTTTGAAAGAAGTTTTTCAAAGAAAGACCTCGTGAAGCTGCTTATATATTGAGCATCAAGATCTATAGAGATAGATCAAGATGCTTGATAAGTTTTTTCAATGAGTACATACCTTGACAAGATTTTGAAGTAGTTCAAAATGGAACAATCAAAGAAAGAGTTCTTGCCTGTGTTACAAGGTGTGAAAAATTGAGTAAGACTCAAAACCCGACCACGGCGGAAGATAGAAAGAGAATGAAAGTCATTCACTATGCCTTGGCCATACGTTCTATAAAGTATGCCATGTCTGTATACCAGATCTATTGTATACCCTGCACTGATTTTGGCAAGGAGTACAATAGTGATCTAGGAGTAGATCATCGACAGCGGTCAAAATTATCCTTAGTGGAATAAGGATATGTTTCTCGATTATGGAAGTGACAAAAGGTTAGTCGTAAAGGGTTACGCCGATGCAAGTTTTGACACCGATCCGATGACTCTAAGTCTCGATCTAGATACATATTGAAAGTGGGAGCAATTAGCTAGAGTAGCTTCGCGAGCATTGTAGACATAGAATAATTGCAAAATACATAACGGATCTAAATGTGAAAGACCGGTTGACTAAGAGTCTCTCACAAGCAAAACATGATCACACCTTAGTACTCTTTGGGTGTTAATCACATAGCGATGTGAACTAGATTACTGAATCTAGTAAACCCTTTGGGTGTTGGTCACATAGCGATGTGAACTATGGCTGTTAATCACATGATGATGTGAACTGTGAATGTTAATCACATGGTGATGTGATCTAGATTATTGACTCTAGTGCAAGTGGGAGACTGAAGGAAATATGCCCTAGAGGCAATAATAAAGTTATTATTTATTTCCTTATATCATGATAAATGTTTATCATTCATGCTAGAATTGTATTAACCGGAAACATGATACATGTGTGAATGCATAGACAAAACATTATGTCACTAGTATGCCTCTACTAGACTAGCTTGTTAATCAAAGATGGTTATGTTTCCTGACCATGAACAAAGAGTTGTTATTTGATTAACAAGGTCACATCATTAGTAGAATGATCTGATTGACATGACCCATTCCATTAGCTTAGCACACGATCGTTTAGTATGTTGCTACTTGCTTTTATCCATGACTTATACATGTTCTGTAACTATGAGATTATGCAACTCCGTTTGCGGAGGAGCACTTTGGGTACTACCAAACGTCACAACGAATCGGGTGATTATAAAGGAGTACTACAGTGTCTCCAAAGGCGATGTTGGGTTGGCGTATTTGAGATTAGGATTTGTCACTCCGATTGTCGGAGAGGTATCTCTGGGCCCTCTCGGTAATGCACATCATGAAGCCTTGCAAGCACTACAACTAATGAGTTAGTTGTGAGATGATGTATTACGGAACGAGTAAAGAGACTTGCCGTAACGAGATTGAACTAGGTATTGGATACCGACGATCGAATCTCGGGCAAGTAACATACCGATGACAAAGGAACAACGTATGTTGTTATGCGGTCGACCGACAAAGATCTTCGTAGAATATGTAGGAACCAATATGGGCATCCAGGTCCCGCTGTTGGTTATTGACCGTGAATGGTTCTAGGTCATGTCTACATTGTTCTCGAACCGTAGGGTCCGCACGCTTAAGGTTTCGATGGCGCTTATTATGAGTTTATGTATTTTGATGTACCAAGGAGTTCGAGTCCGGATGTGATCACGGACATGACGAGGAGTCTCGGAATGGTCGAGACATAAAGATTGATATATTGGAAGCCTATGTTTGGAGTTCGAATGGTTCCAAGAAAACGGAATTTACTGAGTACCGGAGGTTACGGAACCCCGGGAGGTAAATGGGCCTCGGTGGGCCTTAGTGGAAAGGAGAAGGGCAGCCCTAGGAGGCGCCCCCCCCTTCCCTAGTCCTACTAGGACTAGGAGAAGGGGCCCCCTCTCTCTCTTTCCCCTCCGGAATCCTAGTCCAACTAGGATTGGGGGAATCCTACTCCCGGAGGGAGTAGGACTCCCAGCAGCGCCTCCCTTGGCCGCCCCCCTCCCCTTGCTCCTTTATATACGGGGCAGGGGGCACCTTGGAACACACAAGTTGATCGTGAGATCGTTCCTTAGCCGTGTCGGTGCCCCCTCCACCATATTCCACCTCGGTTATACTGTCATGAAGCTTAGGCGAAGCCCTGCGCCGTGAAACATCAAGATCGTCCCACGCCGTCGTCTTGTGGAACTCTCCTCGACACTCGGCTGGATCGGAGTACGAGGGACGTCATCGAGCTGTACGTGTGTCAAGAACTCGGGGGCGCCGGAGTAACGGCGCCGGGATCGGTCGGATCGCGAGGAGAACGTACGACTACTTCCTCTACGTTGTGATCGCTTCCGCTTCAGGTCTACAAGGGTATGTGGACAACACTCTCCCCTCTCGTTGCTATACATCACCATGATCTTGCGTGTGCGTAGGAAAATTTTTGAAATTACTACGTTCCCCAACAGGGGGCACCGCACACGGCTAAGGAACGATCACGATGATCAACTTGTGTGTTCATGGGGTGCCCCCTACCCCCGTATATAAAGGAGTGGAGGAGGGGAGGGCCGGCCCTCTTCTATGGCGCGCCCTAGGGGAGTCCTACTCCCACCGGGAGTAGGATTCCCCCTTTCCTAGTCCAACTAGGAGTCCTTCCATGTATTAGGAGTAGGAGACAAGGAAGGGAAGAGAGAAGGGAAGGAAGGAGGGGTGCGGCCCCCCCAGTCCAATTCGGACTAGGCCATGGGGGCGCGCCTGCCCTAGGCAGCCCTCTCTCTTTCCCGCAGGCCCAATAAGGCCCAATACTTCTCCCCGGCGAATTCCCGTAACTCTCCGGTACTCCAAAAATACCGAATCACTGGAACCTTTCCGAACTCCGAATATAGTCGTCCAATATATCGATCTTTACGTCTCGACCATTTCGAGACTCCTCGTCATGTCCCCGATCTCATCCGGGACTCCGAACTCCTTCGGTACATCAAAACTCATAAACTCATAATAAAACTATCATCGAAACCTTAAGCGTGCGGACCCTACGGTTCGAGAACAATGTAGACATGACCGAGACACGTCTCTGGTCAATAACTAATAGCGGGACCTAGATGCCCATATTGGTTCCTACATATTCTACGAAGATCTTTATCGGTCAGACCGCATAACAACATACGTTGTTCCCTTTGTCATCGGTATATTACTTGCCCGAGATTCGATCGTCGGTATCCAATACCTAGTTCAATCTCGTTACCGGCAAGTCTCTTTACTCGTTCCGTAATACATCATCTCACAACTAACACATTAGTTGCAATGCTTGCAAGGCTTAAGTGATGTGCATTACCGAGAGGGCCCAGAGATACCTCTCCGATATTCGGAGTGACAAATCCTAATCTCGAAATACGCCAACTCAACAAGTACCTTTGGAGACACCAGAGAGCACCTTTATAATCACCCGATTCGCTGTGACGCTTTGGTAGCACACAAAGTGTTCCTCCGGTAAACGGGAGTTGCATAATCTCATAGTCATAGGAACATGTATAAGTCATGAAGGAAGCAATAGCAACATACTAAACGATCGGGTGCTAAGCTAACGGAATGGGTCATGTCAATCATATCATTCAACTAATGATGTGATCCCGTTAATCAAATAACAACTTTTTGTCCATGGTTAGGAAACATAACCATCTTTGATTAACAAGCTAGTCAAGTAGAGGCATACTAGTGACACTCTGTTTGTCTATATATTCACACATGTATTATGTTTCCGGTTAATACAATTCTAGCATGAATAATAAACATTTATCATGATATAAGGAAATAAATAATAACTTTATTATTGCCTCTAGGGCATATTTCCTTCAGTTTTGGGGTCCCAAATCAATTTCCATGGTTGTCGAACCCAAGGTGCGCTTACGTGTCGATCATCAACACTCACAGTTTTGGCAATTCTGCCCCGTTTCGTGGACTGTTACTCACCCTTTTGGGGTCCCGAAGCGATTTCCATAGTTGTCGAACCCCAAGTTGTGCTTACGTGTCGGCCACCAACAGTCGAAGTTTTGGCCGGTTCTGGCCCGTTTCTTGGACTATTACTCACTGCTTTGGGGTCCCGGAGTGATTACCACGATTCACGAACCCCGGGGTGCGTTTACGTGTCGGTCATCAACACTCACAATTTTGGCCGATTATGGTCCGTTTCGTGCGCTAATACTCACCGTTTTGGGGTCCTAGAGCGATTTCCACGATTGACGGTCATCGAGGTGCGTTTCGTGTCCGTCGTGAACACTCACAGTTTTGGCCAATTCTGACCCGTTTCGTGGACTATTACTCACCGTTTTGGGGTCCCGAAGTGATTTCCATAGTTCTTGAACCCCAAGGTGTGCTTACGTGTCGGCCATCAACAGTCGCAGTTTTGGCCGATTCTGGCCCGTTTCTTGGACTATTACTCACTGCTTTGGGGTCCTAGAGTGATTTCATGATTAACGAACCCCGCGGCGTGTTTACGTGTCGCTCATCATCACTCACAATTTTGGCCGATTCTGGCCCGTGTCGTGGACTATTATTCATCTTTTGGGGTCCCAAATCGATTTCCATGGTTCTCGAACCCCAAGATGTGCTTATGTGTTGGTCGTTAAGACTCGTAGATTGGGCCGATTCTGGCCCGTTTCTTGGTCTATTACTTAGTTTTGCGGTCCCGAAGTGATTTCCACGGTTGACGAACCCCGGGGTGCGTTTACGTGTCATTCATCAACACTCACAATTTTGGCCGATTATGGTCCTTTCGTGCACTAATACTCACCGTTTTGGGGTCCTAAAGCGATTTACACGATTGACGGTCACCGGGGTGCGTTTCGTGTCCGTCGTGAACACTCACAGTTTTGGCCAATTCTGACCTGTTTCATGGACTATTACTCACCGTTTTGGGGTCCCGAAGCGATTTCCATAGTTGTTGAACCCCAAGGTGTGCTTACGTGTCGACCATCAATAGTCGCAGTTTTGGCCGATTCTGGCCCGTTTCATGGACTATTACTCACTGCTTTGGGGTCCCAGAGTGATTTCCACGATTAACGAACCCCGCGGCGCGTTTACGTGTCGGTCGTCAACACTCACAATTTTGGCTGATTCTGGCCCGTGTCGTGGACTATTATTCACCGTTTTGGGGTGCCAAATCTATTTCCATGGTTGTCGAACCCAAGGTGCGCTTACGTGTCGATCATCAACACTCACAGTTTTGGCCAATTCTGCCCCGTTTCGTGGACTGTTACTCACCGTTTTGGGGTCCCAAAGCGATTTCCATTGTTATTGAACCCCAAGTTGTGCTTACGTGTCGGCCATCAACAGTCGCAGTTTTGGCCGATTCTGGCCCGTTTCCTCGACGATTACTCACTGCTTTGGGGTCCCGGAGTGATTTCCACGATTGACGAACACCGGGCCGCGTTTACGTGTCGGTCATCAACACTCGCGGTTTTTGGGGTCTCAAAGCGATTTCTATGGTTTTCAAACCCCAAGGTGCGCTTACGTGTCGATCATCTACAATCGCAATTTGGGAAGATACTGGCGATTTCTAGGACTATTACTCAATTTTGGGGTCCCAGAGTGATTCCACGATTGACGAACCCCGGGATGCGTTTACGTGTAGGTCAGGAACACTCACAATTTTGGCTGATTCTGGTCTATTTCGTGCACTATTACTCAACCGTTGTGGGTGAGGGAGTCCTGGATTAGGGGGGACCCGGACAGCCGGACTATATACTTTGGCCGGACTGTTGGACCGTGAAGATACAAGACTCAAGACTTCGTACATGTCCGGATGGGACTCTCCTTTGCGTGGAAGACAAGCTTGGCGATTCGGATGTTAGATCTCCTTCTTTGTAACCGACTCTGTGTAACCCTAGCCTCCTCCGGTGCCTATATAAACCGGAGGGTTTAGTCCGTAGGAGAAGAACAATCATAATCATCATAGGCTAGCTTCTAGGGTTTAGCCTCTACATTCTTGTGGTAGATCTACTCTTGTAATACTCATCTCATCAAGATCAATCAAGCAGGAAGTAGGGTATTACCTCCATCGAGAGGGCCCGAACCTGGGTAAAACATCGTGTCCCCTGCCTCCTGTTACCATTAGCCTTAGAAGCATAGTTTGGGACCCCCTACCCGAGATCTGCCGGTTTTGACACCGACATTGGTGCTTTCATTGAGAGTTCCTTTGTGTTGTCGCAGCAAGGCTCGATGGCTCCTTCAATCATCAACAACAACACGGTCCAAGGTGAGACTTTTCTCCCCGAACAGATCTTCGTGTTCGGTGGCTTCGCACTGCGGGCCAATTCGCTTGGCCATCTGGAGCAGATCGACGGCTACGCCCCTGGCCATCAGGTCAGGTTCGGAAACTTGAACTACACGGCCGATATCCGTGGAGACTTGATCTTCGACGGATTCGGGCCTATGCCGGGAGCGCTGAACGGTCACGACGAGCACGGCTTAGACCTGCTGTCAGACAATACTCGGGATATCGCACCTGCAAGAGCTCCAGACCTAAATCCGGGGCAGATCGCGTTTTGATAACCCACAAGTATAGGCGATCGCAACAGTTTTCGAGGGTAGAGTATTCAACCCAAATTTATTGATTCGACACAAGGGGAGCCAAAGAATATTCTCAAGTATTAGCAGCTGAGCTGTCAATTCAACCACACCTGGAAACTTAGTATCTGCAACAAAGTGTTTAGTAGCAAAGTAATATGATAGTGGTGGTAATGGTAACAAAAGTAAAGACAGTAAAAGTAATGTTTTTGGTATTTTGTAGTGATTGTAACAGTAGCAACGGAAAAGTAAATAAGTGTAAACTAGTATATGGAAAACTCGTAGGCACCGGATTAGCGATGGATAATTATGCCGGATGTGGTTCATCATGTAGCAGTCATAACATAGGGTGACACAGAACTAGCTCCAGTTCATTAATGTAATGTAGGCATGTATTCCGTATATAGTCATACGTGCTTATGGAAAAGAACTTGCATGACATCTTTTGTCCTACCCTCCCGTGGCAGCGGGGTCCTATTGAAAACTAAGGGATATTAAGGCCTGCTTTTAATAGAGAACCGGAACAAAGCATTAGCACATAGTGAATACATGAACACCTCAAACTAAAAAGGAAATTAACGACAGCACCAGTATTAATTGTGCCAGACATACACAAGAATTTTGAGGTGTATTGTGACGCATCCCGGAAGGGCCTCGGATGCGTATTGATGCAAGAAGGCAAGGTAGTCGCGTATGTTTCCAGACAGCTTCGCAAGCATGAAGAAAATTATCCTACTCATGACCTGGAGTTGGCAGCAGTCATTCATGCACTCAAGGAATGGAGACACTTTTTACTTGGAAACCATTGTGAAATATACACGGACCATAAAAGCCTCAAGTATATTTTCACACAACCGGAACTCAATTTACGGCAACGACGCTGGTTGGAATTAGTGAAGGATTATGATGTTGGAATCCACTACCATCCAGGAAAAGCAAATGTAGTGGCGGATGCTCTAAGTCGGAACCCTAGCCCGGACAACGACAACCTACAAAACCTGAGACCCGAATTTCGGCAGGAGTTTGCTAAACTCAATTTGATGGTGGTCACCGAAGGCAGTGTGTCGAATTTAGAAATGCAGCCTACCCTGATAGAAAAGATTAAAGAGGCTCAACATGGGCACCCCAGTATTGAAGGCATAAAACGGAAAGTGAGTTTGGGCAAGGTCTCAGAGTTCGTTATCGACGAGCAGGGAATATTGTGGTACGGAGATAGACTTTGCGTACCAAATATTAAGGACCTTAAACAGCAAATCTTAGCTGAAGGCCGCACTGCTCCGTATTCAATCCATCCTGGAGGAACAAAAATCTACAAGGATCTTTATGAATTTTTTTGGTGGCACGGTATAAAAAGGGACATAGCCACGTTCATTGCGTGTTGTGACTCATGTCAATGCATCAAGGCCGAGCACCAGAAACCGGCCGGACTATTACAACCAAATAAGATAGCTGAGTGGAAATGGGACGAGATTGGAATGGATTTTGTTGTTGGGCTACCTCGGTCACGGCACGGGAATGATGCCATATGGGTCATCACAGATAGACTGACTAAGGTGGCACACTTCATCCCCGTGAAGACAACCCACACCACTCAGAAGCTTGCCATGCTTTATCTTTCCCGTATCGTCTGCTTACATGGAGTTCCAAGGACTATAATATCTGACAGGGGCACACAATTCATCTCCAGATTTTGGGATCACCTACAACAGGCTCTGGGAACCCAACTAGCTTTCAGTACAATATACCACCCCTAGACGGATGGACAAACTGAACGAGTAAACCAAATTCTAGAGGACATGCTAAGAGCATGTGTCCTCACCTATGGAACCAGTTGGGAAGAAAGCTTGCCATACGCAGAGTTCGCATACAACAACAGTTACCAGGCCAGCCTGCAAATGGCACCATTTGAAGCCTTGTACGGGCGGAGATGTCGTACCCCGCTAAATTGGCTAGAGACCGGAGACAGCCGTATCTTCGGCCCAGACATGCTCAAAGAAGCCGAGGAAAAGGTCAAGCTAATTAGAGACCGACTCAAGACCGCTCAAAGCCGACAGAAGAGTTATTATGATCAGAAACATCGTGGAGTCAGTTTCGAACCCGGTGAGTTTGTGTACCTACAAGTATCTCCTATGAGGGGCCTGCAACGGTTCAAGATTAAGGGAAAGCTAGCACCAAGATTCATCGGACCATTCTGTATAGTGGCACGAAGAGGCAAGGTAGCCTACCAGCTAGACTTACCCGAAGAATTATCCGATGTCCACGACGTGTTCCACGTCTTGCAGTTGAGAAAGTGTGTAAGCAACCCAGAGAAACAAGTATCCCATGAAAACATTGACGTGCAACCAGACCTCACCTATCGGGAACATCCTATAAAAATATTAGAGGAGTCTGGAAGGAGGACCCGACAGAAAACCATCAAGTTTTTCAGAGTTCAGTGGAGCAATCACACCGAGAGTGAAGCAACTTGGGAAAGAGAGGATTTTCTTCGGACAGAGCACCCACACTTATTTGAGGATCAGCTGAAATCTCGGGGACAAGATTTTTCGTAAGGGGGTAGGTGTTGTGACACTCCAAAATTTTTTATTTGGTTTTCAACAAAAACTTTGTTGGATTTGAAGAAGGTCATTTACATCCTTCCAAAAACCTCTCTCTCAAAACTTTTCCCATGGCAAGGACTTTATTTTTGTATCTTCTTCAACTCTGGTGTTTGGTTATTAAAAACCTTTCTTCTGATTGTTCCCTTCTCAAATGTATTTTTGGAGTTTATTTTCTTTTAAAGAAACCCTTTGGGTTTTGGGGCTTCTTTTGTTTTGAACCACCCATGGTTTTACCATGCCTCATGTGGTAAATCCTCCCAAAACCCCTCCCTCCACTTTGGGGCAATCCAAACTTTCTGTTCCAACAAGTCCAACCCATTTTTGGATTTTATTTCATTTATTCTATTCCCCAAAACAATTCTGTCAATTATCTTAAGCCTAGATGATTTACAAAGGAAGTACCTGAACTCCTTTGAGTTTTGATCTCAAACCAACTCCTCTGGATAGTCCTTAGCACCCCCAACCTAGATCCATCAGGATCCACTCTTCCTCTTTTCAAAATTTTCAAGTTTCAACCTCTGCAAGTTTGGACCAGATTTGCCAAATTTGGTGAAATTCATATTTTCTCTTATCCAAAAATTATACCAAAATTCAGGAGCCCCCAGATGCAATGAGAGGCCACCCCACCAAAGATCAGCTCAAGGAAAATTCCCCACATGCTCGAACACTTGGCCGACACTGTTCCTGTACACTTTCAGTAAAGTTCAGAGTTTCAGAGTTAGCAGTGTAGTTTTTCGTCAGAGACTTGTCATCAATCACCTGAGCACCCTGGTGCGTTGCACACGGCCTCTCCTCCTTGACCAGAGCACCGCATGCTCTCTTGGACGGGCGCAGGTGTCGGTGGCGGTGAGCATCACCGACGCCGGCAGCTTCTGCGGTGGCAGAGCCACCCGTGGCGGCCAACGGGAGCCAGAGCCAGCTCGCTACGCCGTCCGGCGCCGCCCAACGCCCCCTAGCCCTCCGCGTGGCGTCATGCATGCCAGCGCACACCGCAGCACCGTCGTCGTGGCCCGGCAAGCACATGGCGCACCCTCTACCGCCGACGGGCCCGCGCCACCCCGTTCCGTCGAAGCCACCCAGAGCGCCTAATCCAAGCTGGGTTAGCACCTAAATGGAACCGGTGGACCTCCACGTTGACGCCCCAACCCCCCTAAACACCCCGACCAAACACTGCACCATCGTAACCATCGCCGGAGATCCCCGTTCACGGCCACCGCCTCGGATCGCCTATAAAAGGAGGCCCCGAGCTCGTTCTCGAGCACGCACCACCACTGCACCCCACCAGAACCCCGCCAAGCCACTAGGAGGACCTCGAGGAGGTCTCCTCCCCCAACTCTGGCCGCCCCGATCTGCCTCAGCCACCAGCTCGATCCACTCCGGTGAGGCCATCTCCACCGCCCAAACCTCGTCAGTAGTCCCCTCGAGCACCCAGTGATTTAACCCAGGCTTCAATTTGACCTCCGCAGCCCTCCCCGACGAGATCCAACTCCACCCGAGCCGCCGTCCGCCGGAGCAAGGGCCGCCGTCGACGTGGTGCTCACCGACGGCCACCACCACTACCCACCGACGCGGAAGGACACGGTGAGCACATAGGTACTCTCCGGTCCTCCTAACTCGCCGTGGATCGCCGCCGGCGACCACCGCTGCTCTCGGGCGCCGACGAGCTCTGTTTCTCCCCGTTTGAAATTTCAAACCTGACGGGTGGGACCCCCCCCGTCAGCCTCTTTTTTTCGAAACGTTTTCTTAAAACGCATTCGGGCAAATACGCTTTCAGTATGAAACGTTTTTCTGGTCTTTTCTATTCAGCCCCCTGAGAAGTTTCTGTTTCATTACAGAAAGGTCCCTGGTTTAAAACCCTTATAACTTTTAAACAGAAAATGATTTTTAATTGATTCTTTTTCTGTCTTCTTAAAATTTTTGTCTAGTTTTTTATCATATTTATTTGAAAAATATTTATACCGTAGATACCGAAGGAGGTGACGGAACCGCGAACTTCGCCAAGCTAGACTCCGACTACTCCGAACCAGGCAAGCATGTTTGAACTTTTGATATGATGAGTGTCTTTGGCATGTTTGCATTAAGTAGTTTCATGGCATGTTTATGAGCATCTCGATGAATGTTATGCTACATGCAAAGATGAGGCAAGTGAGTTTCGAAAATCCATGAGTTGTTGGATATGATTTTGCATAGCCATGTGATGGCATGAGAATGGGTAAGATGGCAGTGTTGTAGCATGCCAGTCTTATGCCTGACTATTTGACTCCAGTGTCAACATGAATCAGTCCAGTTTCCATCCGTTTTCCCTTCTTGTACTACCACATGTTTTCGCAAGGGATATGGCTTAGTAAGTTGCAAACCGCTTTCCTGGTACACACCAAATCGAGAGGCCGTGATGATGGTTCCATGGCCCTGGATTAAAGCCAGTCATCTGGTCAGGGGGCATGGGTGTTTCCGGTTGGGACCGAGAGGGGGGCACCCCTTAGAGCACGCGTATATAAATTTGATCCCATGCTATTCGAGATTGTGATCTCCCCGTCTCAAAGTTTTTCTTGAACGCTGTCTAGGGTGATTCCTGGCATCGTGAGGTGGGATGGGTGTGTACTGGTTAGATGTGTTTCTTCCAAAATACCGTAAACGGAACTAGTCCTCGTGACTACGGAAATCCGTTGGCCCTGGGCAATTTAGTACAAACTCTGCAGAGTCAAAAATCCTATGAATCATCTTGTCCATGTCCAAGTACTATGTTCGACTTATCTTGTCAAGTGTCAGTCTCAGTGACAAAGACTCCGGTGAAGCACATGAGTGTTGAGTCCGGTTAAATGTTTATTCCTGTGGATGGACTATACCGATTATTATTATGTGTTGAATATTTCCTATGAGTATTTTATCTTTGTGAATTTATCAGATATGAATAATGAAATATAAGCCCTTTCTGCGATGTCGCTTAGACGTCCGACTGTGGCACAACTGTTATTTACTTTTGATATAAGCCCTTTCTGCGATGTCGCTCAGACGTCCGATCGTACACGATGTTATTTACTTTCGATATAAGCCCTTTCGTGATGTCGCCGACGTCCGATCGTAACGCACGATGTTATTTACTTTTGATATAAGCCCTTTCGCGATGTCGCTCGGACGTCCGATCGTGGGTACAATTGTTATTTATTTTGATATAAGCCCTTTCTGCGATGTCGCTCAGACGTCCGACTGTGGCACGCTTGTTATTTACTTTCGATATAAGCCCTTTCTGCGATGTCGCTCAGACGTCCGACTGTGGCATGCATGTTATTTACTTTCAATATAATCCCTTTCTGCGATGTCGCTCCGATGTCCGACTGTGGCACGCATGTCATTTACCTTTCAATATAAGCCCTTTTTGTGGTGTCGTTTAGACGCCCGACTGCGGCATGATTATTTATTTGTTTACCCTTCAAGGCGTCGCTCCAGACACCCGATTGGTTTTCAGTTATTTTGTTGGGATTTCGGGACGACTACCGTCCGACTCCCTTTTTACTTATCATGTTGTGCCAATATTTATTAATTGAATGTGCATTGCTATTTGCCCATGACACATTCATGCATGCATTTGTTATATCTTATGTCCGAACTGTCTTGCGAGTACTTTCAAAGTACTCACCTGGCTTGTTGATTTGGCCAGATGTTGACGAAGGCGATCTCATGGATGAAGAGTTCGATAGCGAGTCCGACGCCTAGAGGAGTCCCAGTCAGTCTCGTGCGATCCTGGATTTGGTCACTGTATTATATCCGCTTCCGCTACAGTGATATTAACCAGTTTAAGAGTCATGTTATCCACTCCACTGTGATATTTCCACCACCACTTTTATTACGAGTCAGTAGTATGCCACCACACCATTGTGTCATATCCGCCATTATGTATAATTATTGGCGTGCTTGTAATAAATGGTTGAGCACCCTCAGCTCGACCCTGTAATATATTTAATGCTACTGGCTTACTGTATCAAGATTTTGTCTACCAGTAAGGGGGATTTTCCTCATACTGGACTCAAAAGATCGGTTTCTCAATAAGCATTTTATTGGAAAACCGGTCGTGACAATAGACTTGCAAGATAGGATCTAGAACACACATATATTCATGAAAACATAATAGGTTCAGATCTGAAATCATGGCACTCGGGCCCTAGTGACAAGCATTAAGCATATCAAAGTCATAGCAACATCAATCTCAGAACATAATGGATACTAGGGATCAAACCCTAACAAAACTAACTCGATTACATGATAAATCTCATCCAACCCATCATCGTCCAGCAAGCGTACGATGCAATTACTCACACACGGCGGTGAGCATCATGAAATTGGTGATGGAGGATGGTTGATGATGACGACGGCAACGAATCCCCCTCTCCGGAGCCCCGAACGGACTCCAGATCAGCCCTCCCGAGAGAGATTAGGGCTTGGCGGCGGCTCCGTATCGTAAAACACGATGATTTCTTCTCTCTGATTTTTTTCTCCCCGAAAGCCAATATATGGAGTTGGAGTTGGCGTCGGAGGGCCACCAGGGGGCCCATGAGGTAGGGGGCGTGCCGGGGGGGCACCCTCGTGAGCAGGGTGTGGGCCCCCTGGTCTTCATCTTTTGCGAGGATTTTTCTTTATTTTTTCTAAGGTGTTCCGTGGAGTTTCAGGACATTTCGAGAATCTTTATTTTCTGCACAAAAAACAACACCATGGCAGTTCTGCTGAAAACAGCGTTAGTCCGGGTTAGTTCCATTAAAATCATACAAGTTAGAGTCCAAAACAAGGGCAAAAGTGTTTGGAAAAGTAGATACGACGGAGACGTATCAACTCCCCCAAGCTTAAACCCTTGCTTGTCCTTAAGCAATTCAGTTGACAAACTGAAAGAGAAAAAGAAAAACTTTTACAAACTCTGTTTGCTCTTGTTGTTGTAAACATGAGAAGCCAGCATTCAAGTCTTAGCAATTATTATGAACTAACCATACTCACAATGACACATAGGTCTCACAGTTACTCATATCAATAGCATAATCAGCTAGCAAGCCATAATAGCAAAACTCGGATGACAACACTTTCTCAAAATAATCATAACATGATATAACAAAATGGTATCTCGCTAGCCCTTTCTGAGACCGCAAAACATAAATGCAGAGCACCTTTAAAGATCAAGGACTGACTAAACATTGTAATTCATGGTAAAAGAGACCTAGTCAAGTCATACCCAATATAAACCAATAATAATGAATGCAAACGACAGTGTGCTCTCCAGCAGGTGCTTTTTAATAAGAAGGGTGATGACTCAACATAAAAGTAAATAGATAGGCCTTTGCATAGGGAAGCAGGGATTTGTAGAGGTGCCAGAGCTCGATTTTGAAATAGAGATAAATTATATTTTGAGCGGCATACTTTCATTGTCAACATAACAACTAAAAGATGATGATATCTTCCATGCTAAACAGACTATAGGCGGCTCCCAAACAGAATGGTAAAGTTTATACTCCCCTTCCTCCACAAGCATCAATCCATGGCTTGCTCGAAACAACGAGTGCCTCCAACATTCAACGGGTCCCAAGGGGAGTTTTGTTTGTAGTTATTTTGATTTAGTTTGCACAAAGCATGGGACTGGGCATCCCGGATACCAGCCATTTTCTCGTGAATGAGGTGCGGAGTCCACTCCTCTTGAGAATAACCCGCCTAACACGGAAGGTAAGGGCAGCTCTAGTTGACATATGAGCTATTCGAGCATGCAAAACGGAATGTTTATTTGAAGGTTTAGAGTTTGGCACATACAAATTTACTTGGAACGGCAGGTAAATACCGCATATAGGTAGGTATAGTGGACTCATATGGAATAACTTTGGGGTTTAAGGAGTTTGGATGCACAAGCAGTATTCCCGCTTAGTACAGGTGAAGGCTAGCAATAGACCGAAGCGACCAAGCGAGAGCGACAACAATCGTAAACATGCATTAAAATTAATTCACACCGAGTACAAGCATGAGTAGGATATAATCCACCATGAACATAAATATCATGAAGGCTATGTTGATTGGATTCAACTACATGCGTGAACATGTGCCAAGTCGAGTCTCTCAATGCATTTAAAGGAGGATACCACCCCATCATACCACATCATAATCATTCTAATAGCATGTTGGCACGCAAGGTAAACCATTATAACTCATAGCTAATCAAGCATGGCACAAGTAACTATAATCTCTAAATGTCATTGCAAATATGTTTACTTCATAATAGCTAACAAGAGAGGTCGAGTTCATACCAGCTTTTCTCTTCTCAATAAGTCCATCATATATCATCATTATTGCCTTTCACTTGCACAACCGAACGGTGTGTATAATAATAAGAGTGCACGCGCATTGGACTAAGCTGGAATCTGCAAGCATTCAACTCAAGAGAGAAGACAAGTAATATGGGCTCTAGGTTTAAATAATCAATCATGCATATAAGAGCCACTAAGCATTTTAAATATGGTCTTCTCGACCCCCAAAGAAAGGAAAAGAAATAAAAACTATTTACACGGGAAAGTTCCCAACAAGTAAAAAGAAGAACGGGAAATATTTTTGGATTTTCTTTTTAATTCTACTACAAGCATGGAAAGTAAACTCACTATCTTTTTTGGTTTTTCTTAAGGTTTATCAAACACACAAGAAGAAAGCAAGAAAAAGAAACTTAAACTAGCATGGATAATACAATGAAAGAGTATGAGCACCGACATCTAGCAATGAGTGTGTGTGAACATAAATGTAATGTCGGTGGGAAATACATACTCCCCCAAGCTTAGGCTTTTGGCCTAAGTTGGTCTATTAACAGGGATGGCCTGGCGGATATCCGTAGGTGAAGCTGGGGTCGTACTGTGACGAAGAAGACTCTGACTGCCACTGGCTGGCAGCCTCCTCTGGATCCCAAGAATAAACAGATAGTCGTGGAGGCTCATCTTGTGGCTCCGGGGCTGGTGCAGGGTTCCGATAGGCTTGAACAGCCGACCACAGAACGATGTGAGGTTCTGCAAGCAAGTTAAACAAAGAAGGAGCAGGCAAGGTGATAGTCTCAGAGTGATGTTTATCAAAGTATAATTTATATTTGAGCTCCCCATCGCGACTCTTAACAAGAAAATCATGCGCTATCATACTCTTGTAATCTAAATAAGCGCGGGGCAGCGCTGTTTCTTCTTTCTCTGCATGCCTAATAGGTATTTCAAAATGTTCAGCTAGGCGTGAAGCATAAATGCCTCCAAAGATGGGGCGCTTAGTACGGTTCAAACTTAATCGTCTAGCAACAATTCCACCCATACTAACAGAGTTATTGCGGTATAAACCATGGAGCAAAATAATAATATCAGGAATACTAAGCTTCCCACAGTTCCCGCGTCCAATCAAGCAATGACTAGCAAATAAGGCAAAGTAGCATAAAATAGGATAATGTATGCTAGTGATCCTTGCATCAGAAACCTTCCTGGTTTCTCCCACCATGATAGTGTTGACAAAAGCTTCTAATTCGTTACGGTGGGGTTCATCTAAGTTGCCCTCAAAGGGTATTCTGCAAACCTCGCAGAATTCTGCTAATGTCATCTCTTTAACAACGTCATATAAATGAAACTCTACTGTTGGAGGTGATTTCTTAGGGAAAAAGTAGAAGTTTTGCACAAAAGTATTTGTGAGTAAGAGATACTGATGACGTTGGTCGTTGAGGAAGTTGGTGAGGCCGGCGTTCTCAATCAATAAATAGAAATCCTCATAAATCCCGGCTCTCCTCAAGAAGTCATCGGAAGTCCATTCACAAGGCCGGACCTCCGCAGTGCAAGGTAAATTAAATTTGGGCTTCTCCTCTTCTTCCTTTTGTTTTTCCTTAGAGCTTCGGCTCGACGAGCCCCTCAAAAGTCTCTTCATTATTTCTGAAACAATCTGAAATTTTTAGTAACTTCAAATAAAGGTGAACCAACTTCAATAAAATTGATAGCAACAACTCCCACAAGTGCCTAGAGCCTATATAAAGCATTGGAACTACTTGGAACCATATAAATTTGACATGCAAGCTCAAGAACATGGTCACCTATGCAGCACAAATTTGCAAAGAATAAAGCACTAGAACAAAAACTAATTGGACCAATGGAGGAGTCACATACCAAGGAACAATCTCCCCAAGCAGTTTTGCGAAAGGTGCTTTGAGCAAGGAGATCGAAAATCACAGCAACGGGGGCTGGAACTCGTGCTTGAGTTGGTTTTTCGTGTTTGTGTGAGGTAGAGGAAGAAGATGGGTGCAGGAATAAGTGGAGGAGGGCCACCGTGGGCCCACCCCCATGGTCATTTTTGCACAGTAAATTCTCAAATAATCCCGAAAAAATCATATTAAATTTGCATGGCATTCTGAGGACTTTTATTTTCGGGATATTTTTATATTGCACGGATAAGTCAGAAATGCATGTAAAAATATTATTTTACTTTATTTCTACTAAATAACAGGAAATATAGAGAGGGTACAGAAGGTTGTGCTTCTAGTTTCATCCATCTCGTGATCATCAAAATGAACCCACTAACAAGGTTGATCAAGTCTTGTTAACAAACTCATTCCAAATAATCCCGAAACCGGAGAAATTTCGAATGACACTAAGTTACCTCAACGGGGATGTGAAAATCCCCAACAATAAGAATATCATACTTTTTCTTGACAGTAGGGAGAGGAAATTCGAAACCTCCAAATATAATTGATGGAACTTTTCCAATAGAGTTGATACTATAAACTTGAGGTTGTTTCCTTGGAAAATGTACCGTGTGCTCATTGCCATTAACATGAAAAGTGACAATGCCTTTGGTGCAATCAATAACGGCCCCTGCAGTATTAAGGAAAGGTCTTCCAAGAATAATAGACATACTATCATCCTCGGGAATATCTACAACAGGCACATCCTCACAAATACCGACAGGTATAGCAGTTGATTTATCAGCCATTTGCAAAGATATTTCAGTAGGTGTCAACTTATTCAAGTCAAGTCTATGATATAAAGAGAGAGGCATAACACTAACACCGGGTCCAAGATCACATAAAGCAGTTTTAACATAACTTCTTTTAATGGAGCATGGTATAGTAGGCACTCCGGGATCTCCAAGTTTCTTTGGTATTCCACCCTTAAAAGTGTAATTAGCAAGCATGGTGGAAATTTCAGCTTGAGGTATCTTTATTTTATTAGTAATAATATCCTTCATATACTTAGCATAAGGATTTGTTTTGAGCACATCAGTTAATCGCATACGCAAAAAGATGGGTCTAATCATTTTAGCAAAGCGCTCAAAATCCTCATAATCCTTTTTCTTGGATGGTTTCGGAGGAAAAGGCATGGGTTTCTGAACCCATGGTTCCCTTTCTTTACCATGTTTCCTAGCAACAAAATCTCTTTTATCATAACGTTGATTCTTTGATTGTGGGTTATCAAGATCAACAGCAGGTTCAACTTCTACATCATTATCATTACTAGGTTGAGCATTAACTTGAACATTATCATTAACATTATCACTAGGTTCATGTTCATCACCTGATTGTGTTTCAGCATCAGAAACAGAGAAATCATTTGGATTCTCAGGTGGTTCAGCGGTAGGTTCACTAGAAGTTTGCAAAGTCCTATCATTTTTCTTTTTCTTCCTCTTGGAAGAACTAGGTATATCGATATTGTTTCTCTGAGAATCTTGCTCGATTCTCTTAGGGTGGCCTTCAGGATACAAAGGTTCCTGAGTCATTCTACCAGTTCTAGTAGCCACTCTAACAGCATAATCATTTCTCTTACTATTCATTTCATCAAGCACTTCTTTCTGAGCTTTAAGTACTTGTTCTACTTGAGTAGTAACCATAGAAGCATGTTTGCTAACACGTTTAAGTTCACCTCTAATATCAGCCATATAATCACCCAAGCGTTTAATCATAAAGGTATTCTGTTTTAATTGTCTACCAAAATAAGCATTAAAGTCATCTTGCTTAAACATAAAGTCATCAAACTCATCCAAGCACTGACTAGCAATTTTAGTAGGAGGGACTTCAGCTTTATCATATCTATAGAGAGAATTTACCTTTACTACCTGTGTCGGGATATCGGGAGGTTCTTCATTAAATAAGTAATTGAGATCATATACTTCTTCAACAAGCGGTAAATTAAGACCATGTATTTCTTCAATAGGAGGTAAATTCTTAACATCTTCAGCTTTAATACCTTTTTCTTTCATAGATTTCTTTGCCTCTTGCATATCTCCGGGGCTGAGAAATAGAACACCTCTCTTCTTCGGAGTTGGTTTTGGAATAGGCTCAGTGATTGGCTCAGGAACTGTCTCAGGAGGTAGCTCGGGAGGTGCCTAATTATTTTCATTAGCCAACATATTATTCAATAGAATTTCAGCGTCATCCAGTGTTCTTTCCCTGAAAAGAGAACCAGCACAACTATCCAGGTAATCTCTGGAAGCATCAGTTAGTCCATTATAAAAGATATCAAATATTTTAGGTTTCTTAAGAGGATGATCAGGCAAAGCATTAAGTAACTTGAGAAGCCTCCCCCAAGCTTGTGGGAGACTCTCTTCTTCAATTTGCACAAAATTGTATATTTCCCTCAAAGCAACTTGTTTCTTATGAGCGGGGAAATATTTAGCAGAGAAGTAATAAATCATATCCTAGGGACTTTGCACACAACCAGGATCAAGAGAATTATACCATATCTTAGCATCACCCTTTAATGAGAACGGAAATATCTTAAGTAAATAAAGGTAGCGCGATCTCTCATAATTAGTAAACAGGGCAGCTATATCATTTAACTTAGTAAGATGTGCCACAACAGTTTCAGATTCATAGCCATAAAAAGGATCAGATTCAACCAAAGTAATTATATCTGGATCAACAGAAAAATCATAATAATCCTGATCAGGAACACAGATACGTGAAGTAGCGAAAGCAGGGTCGGGTTTCATTCTACCTCTAAAAGATTCTTTACTCCATTTAATTAGCAACCTCTTAAGTTCATATCTATCCTGGCAAGCAAAAATAGCTGCAGAAGATTCAACATCAAAAAGATAACCCTCAGGAATAGAAGGCATAGGTTCATCATCACTAACATTATCGTGTTCAGGTTCAATAATTTCTCTTTCTCTAGACCTAGCAATTTGCTCATCAAGAAATTCACCAAGTGGCACAGTAGTATCAAGCATAGAAGTAGTTTCATCATAAGTATCATGCATAGCAGAAGTGGCATCATCAATAACATGTGACATATCAGAATCAATAGCAGTAGTAGGTTGAGGTGTCGCAAACTTACTCATAATAGAAGGACAATCTAGTGCAAGGCTAGATGGCAGTTCCTTACCTCCCCTCGTAGTTGAGGGCAAAATAGTAGTTCGATCATCTTTCAAGTTCTTCATAGTGTCCCGCAGATATAAATCCCAAGTGACTCAAAGAATAGAGCTATGCTCCCCGGCAACGGCGCCAGAAAATAGTCTTGATAACCCACAAGTATAGGGGATCGCAACAGTTTTCGAGGGTAGAGTATTCAATCCAAATTTATTGATTCGACACAAGGGGAGCCAAAGAATATTCTCAAGTATTAGCAGCTGAGTTGTCAATTCAACCACACCTGGAAAGTTAGTATCTGCAACAAAGTGTTTAGTAGCAAAGTAATATGATAGTGGTGGTAACGGTAACAAAAGTAAAGACAGTAAAAGTAATGTTTTTGGTATTTTGTAGTGATTGTAACAGTAGCAACGGAAAAGTAAATAAGTGTAAACCAGTATATGGAAAACTCGTAGGCACCGGATTAGCGATGGATAATTATGCCGGACGTGGTTCATCATGTAGTAGTCATAACATAGGGTGACACAGAACTAGCTCCAGTTCATCAATGTAATGTAGGCATGTATTCCGTATATAGTCATACGTGCTTATGGAAAAGAACTTGCATGACATCTTTTGTCCTACCCTCCCATGGAAGCGGGGTCCTATTGGAAACTAAGGGATATTAAGGCCTCCTTTTAATAGAGAACCGGAACAAAGCATTAGCACATAGTGAATACATGAACTCCTCGAACTATGGTCATCACCGGGAGTGGTCCCGATTATTGTCACTTTGGGGTTGCCGGATCATAACACATAGTAGGTGACTATATACTTGCAAGATAGGATCTAGAACACACATATATTCATGAAAACATAATAGGTTCAGATCTGAAATCATGGCACTCGAGCCCTAGTGACAAGCATTAAGCATAGCAAAGTCATAGCAACATCAATCTCAGAACATAATGGATACTAGGGATCAAACCCTAACAAAACTAACTCGATTACATGATAAATCTCATCCAACCCATCACCGTCCAGCAAGCCTACGATGCAATTACTCACGCACGGCGGTGAGCATCATGAAATTGGTGATGGAGGATGGTTGATGATGAGGACGGCGACGAATCCCCCTCTCCGGAGCCCCGAATGGACTCCAGATCAGCCCTCCCGAGAGAGATTAGGGCTTGGCGGCGGCTCCGTATCGTAAAACGTGATGATTTCTTCTCTGATTTTTTCTCCCCGAAAGCCAATATATGGAGTTGGAGTTGGCGTTGGAGGGCCACCAGGGGGCCCATGAGGTAGGGGGCGTGCCCAGGGGGCCAACCCTCGTGAGCAGGGTGTGGCCCCCCTGGTCTTCATCTTTTGCTAGGATTTTTCTTTATTTTTTCTAAGGTGTTTCGTGGAGTTTCAGGACATTCGGAGAATCTTTATTTTCTGCACAAAAAACAACACCATGGCAGTTCTGCTGAAAACAACGTCAGTCCGGGTTAGTTCCATTGAAATCATACAAGTTCGAGTCCAAAACAAGGGCAAAAGTGTTGGAAAAGTAGATACGACGGAGATGTATCACGTCGACCGAGGATGGGTGGATGGACCCCGCCCCGAAGGCCGCATACTCATCGGCTGTAGAGCCGAACACAGACTCCACCCCCAAGGAAGTCTGTGTCGCCGGACCCCTTGACTTGTGTCCGGCTGTAGGTTCCAGACCGCGCACCCCCAGGCTCGCCGAATTCGGGTGGGCTCCGGTAATGGAGTTCGCCGTTGCGGATATCTTCCAGCACTCGTCCTTTGGCGACATGCTGAATTCATTAAGGTCTCTCTCTTTGTTAGGAGACTCTTGGCCGAACTATGTCCGGCTCGAGGGGGAAGCAGGCGACGAAGAAATTCGTTGCCCACCCACCACCCACTTCATAGCCATTGTCGATGACGTAACAGACATGCTTGACTTCAACTCCGACGACACCGACCTTATGGACGTCGGCGCAGGGGACGATTTGGAACCACCGCCCACGGGGCGCTGGACTGCCACCTCATCATATGATATATACATGGTGGACACGCCTAAGGAGGATGATGGCGACAAAAAGGACACAACGGAGGATAAAACCCCCGGACAAAAGCCAAAATGACGTCGCAGACACTGCTCTAAGTCCAGCCACAGTAAAGATAGCGATAACAACGCTAGAAAAATCGACACCCCAGTCAACTCCAAAGGCAACAATGACCATATGGACCCAGCGATGGAGCAGGATGAGCCAGGTCATGCCAAACACAGCCTGGAGCAGACGCCCGATCACAGCTGTCCCGAGGGCCGAACTCATCAACCCACCTCGGGAGAAGAGCACAGTCCGGACGATGATGCATTCATCACCCCGGAAATACGTTTGGAACGAGATAACCTCCACAGAAGGCTTATGGCCACTGCGAGAAGCCTAAAGAAGCAGAAGCAAAGGCTTAAGGCCGTGCAGGAAACGCTCAACCGCAGATGGAATAAAGTGCTAGACACTGAAGACAAATACGGTGACGATCGCCACACAAAGAGCTACCCAAAGCGCAAGCTGCTGCCAAAATTCGATGATGAGGCCATTCTGCCGAAGAACAATATGGCCAATAGGCCGAACGAACCACGTCATGACCGCGACAGAGCAGCTACTGACGGCGCACACGATTTACGTGAGCCAGTGGACAAAAAGGCCGGCGCGACCAGGTCCATCTATGGATCTAGAGGATATGCTCCGGCGCAGGATTATGGTCACCAAAACAATCAGACTGACCGAATACCAGTTCGGAATCAACACCAGACACAACAATAGTCGACAGTATGCCACAACATGTCCAGATACAGAGGGGCTATGCACCCTCTGTGCTTCACCGAAGAGGTACTGGATCACGAATTTCCATGGGGATTCAAACCCATGAACATAGAGGCATACGACGGAATGACAGACCTTGGGGTCTGGATTGAGGATTTTATCCTTCACATCCACATGGCTCGTGGGGACGACCTCCACGCCATCAAATACCTTCCCCTCAAGTTGAAGGGGCCAACCCGGCACTGGTTGAAAAGCCTCCCCGAAAATTCAATCGGAAGCTGGGAAGGACTCAAGGACGCTTTCAGGGCCAATTTTCAAGGGACCTATGTCCAACCTCCGGATGCCGACGATTTAAGTCACATAATACAACAGCCCGGAGAGTCCGCCCGCAAGCTTTGGAATAGATTCCTCACTAAGAAGAATCAAATTGTCGATTGTCCGGATGCCGAAGCCCTAGCGGCCTTCAAGCACAGTATTCGGGATGAGTGGCTTGCTAGACACCTTGGCCAAGAAAAGCCGAGGACAATGGCAGCCTTAACAAGCCTTATGACCCGCTTCTGCGCGGGTGAAGACAGCTGGTTGGCCCGTAGAGGCACCAGCGACCCGGGCACATCCGAAATCAGGGATGGCAACGGGAAGCTACGGCGCAATAAAAACAAGCGTCAAAACAAGGAAGAAAGTCCAGACAACACAGCGGTCAACACCGGATTCAAGGGCTCTCGACCCGGTCAACAAAAGAAGCCATTTAAAGGAAGCAAAGAGGGACCGTCCGGCCTGAACAAAGTCCTGGACAGACTGTGCCAAATTCATGGCACCCCCAAAAAACATGCGAACCACACTCACGGAGAATGCTGGGTCTTTAAGTAGGTCGGCAAGTTAAATGCCGAACACAAGGGAAGGGAAACACCAAGTGAAGACGAGGATGAGCCTCGCTAGCCGAACACTAAGGGACAGAAAAAATTCCCACCAGAGGTAAAAACAGTAAACATGATCTATGCGACTCACATACCCGAGAGAAGGCGCAAACGCGTGCTCAGAGACACATACACTGTAGAGCCCATCGCCCCCAAACTCAACCCCTGGTCGGCCTACCCGATCACCTTTGATCACAGGGACTACCCTACTAGTATGCGGCACGAAGGATCGGCTGCCTTGGTGCTCGACCCAATAATCGACGGATACCATCTCACTCATGTCCTCATGGACGGTGGCAGTAGTCTCAATCTAATATATCAGGACACTGTCAGCAGGATGGGGACAGACCCATCCAGAATCAGCCAAAGTTACACCACCTTTGAAGGGGTGATACCAGGCGTTGAGGCCCGCTGCAGGGGCTCCCTCGTTTTAGAGGTGACATTCAGTTCTCCAGACAACTTCACAAGCGAAGAATTACTCTTCACCATCGCTCCCCTCCGAAGTGGTTATCATGCATTGCTCGGAAGAATGGCCTTCGCTTGCTTCAACGCAGTACCGCACTACGCCTACCTTAAACTCAAGATGCCCGGTCCACGTGGCGTCATCACCGTTAACGGAAATACAGAGCATTCCTTACGTGCGGAAGAGTATGCGGCGGCTCTAGCAGCCGGACACTAAGCGGCCTCTCCTATCAGAACGCATGATCGGTCGTTAAGACCACGGACACGGTTAGACGAGTCCGGCACACCACCTCGGTAACAACCAGATAAACCTGAGCTGGGTGCTATACACGTAATCCCATAGAGGGCACCAGGGGCTGCAAACATGCAATAAAGCCCACCTTTTGGCTTGACCTTATTAACAGGCCAATGTCCTACACTTCTATTATCCATTGATAATAACCAACTCTTCGCACACTTACGTCATACTCTTTTACATGAGTTTTTCCTTTCTACAGACACCATTCGTGCGATACCCTCCCAGGACACGGCACAACAGAGACAAAGGCGCAGACGTGCAGCAGGGCCCCGCTCAATGGTTTCTCTTTAGATTAAGCCCCTGTGTAAACCTTCTTTATTGTCTCTTGTTGCTTGACATCCCATGGGTACTCATTACACCCACAGGGGATACTGGCATTATTGGCATTTCGCCACGAAAGACTAATGCACGTACCTGGAAATACAGGGTTCATAATCAAGGGCGCTACTTAGCCCAGTATATGTTATAAAGTCCAAATACCTTCAGGAGTGTTCGGCGTCGTGAGTTAGGCCTTATATGCATCAGCTCCGAATCATGTCTTTGGTCAAATGTTGGGTTTGCCCGGCTCCTGGGTTTGCCGCCTTATGTTCCACTTCTATCGGCTAAGGCGGCCAAGGAGAACTACTGCGATTGTGCCCTGGTTATTCCGGATGAGCACCTCAGTAGAGAAAGTCGAAAACTTACTGTCATGATATAGCGAGAGACTGGTCAACCACTCGAGGACTCATCGGAATCGTTAGGATTCCTCCGCATTAACGAAGGACCATTTCCCGGTCATGTACACACACGCCCGTATCCAGATGCACGCGAAGGTACCAGGGGCTACATAGTAGCCCCACCGTCAAACTCCTATGGCTAAGTGAAAGTGTTAAATCTATATAGTCCGGTTGCCTAGTTCGACGTGCGATCACCTCCTTAATGGACCAAGACGTTGGATCAAGTGTGATTACGCACATTTTTGCGAACACCCCCGCATTGTATGCGTGGGTGCTGAAGCCAACGACTGCTAACTTTCAGGTTATATACACATCAAACAGCCGCACATGAGGCACAATAACACTTTCGGGCGAAAGTATAAACATAGCCTCTATAATTAAAATACAATTGTTTTTACAGTGAAACCATTTGTCGCTCGAACATGACATTCTTCGAGCACTGAGCCTCTATTAAACGAGCACCTTCTGTTACCTGCTCCAAGTAGTGCTCGGCCGGATCCTGGCTTCCCGCCGGATTCTGGGTTGCAATGATGGTGGCCTCCATATCTGCCCAATATGTTTTAACACGGGCAAGAGCCATCCGTGCACCCTCTATGCGCGCCGACCTCTTCATGGCATCGATTCGTGATACAGCGCCAAGGAATTGTTGCACTAAACCAAAATAACTATTTGGCTTTGGCCCCTTCGGCCATAGATGGTCTATTACAGACTTCATTGCAAGACCAGACAACCTATGGAGCTCGGACACACGACCATCCTTTCACTCAATGGCAACGGGCGCGTTGGAGAACTGAATTGTGACCAAAACAGCCTTTCTACTTCACTATATTTTTGATCCTCAAAAAACTTGGTCGCATCAGCCGTACTTTTTGCCAGATCCGCATATCGTTTAGAAGGCGCTCGGCGCGATCCAGAGGAGCGTACTTTGGATCTAAGAACTTCATCCGCAACAGAAAGGGGCTTCCAGCCGCGATTTCTCCGGCCTGTCGAAGCTCCTTCCGCGCATCCCTAATTTCGGAACGCGTCTCCTTGGCCGCGTCAAGGGACTTCTTCAGGTCAGCCGACTTTGCCTGATTCTCCTTTTCAAGGAGCTCATACCGGCCGGCGGCGTTTTTCAGCTCCACAGCCATCTCGGCTATTTTATCTTCGCTTTGGCGATGAGTAGCCTGTTCGGCTCTCAAATCTTCGGCCGCCTTTAGGGCAGCCACATTGCTAGCCCGGGCTTGTTCCTTGGCTAGGGCAAGCTCCTCCCTCAGGGCCTCCACGGCAGCAGCTCCGCATGCAGTCGAAGCATATCACATTAACATTACGCTCCTCTTAATATTTCCTATAAAAACAAGGAAAACAGAGCACATAATCTGTGACTCGTTAAGCCGCTCGTTCACAAGCGTGATGTCGGCGTCGACAACTTCAATCTGTCACCTTAGTTCGGCAACTTCAGCGGTCCGGTCGGCCGCTGGACCCTTAGCCACCTGCGCACGAATACAGTGCAATCATTACTTGAGAGTGTGATCCTCCGTTTGCCGCCTAGGGCTGGCAACCAGAGTCTCAGGGGCTACTATCTATACGGAGCACACCTAGTGCGTGCGCTACAACCAAAAAATTACATATTCATTATATACCTCAAAGCCTTTGAGCAGGCTTGTAAAAGCTTCATTCAACCCGCTTGTGGCGGATGAAATCTTTTCAAGCACCGTGCTCATTAATGAACAGTGATACTCCGAGAGAGCAGCTTGCTCCAGAAGCCCCGTTAACGTGTCCGGCCGGTCGTCGGACTGTGCCAGACCCTTCTCACTGCCCCCTGTGGGAGCCAAACGCTCCGGGCTCAGGGCGGCCGAAGTATTAGCTTCTGGCCTCGACAAATCTGGACTCCTCCATGACGACACCTTGGGGTCGCCCTCCCCATGAGGCGAAGAGGCAGGTGGGGTTTCACTCTCCATCATCTCCAGAAGAAGAGCCCCCGAAGACGAACTCTATCGAGAAGAGCTACTAGCCGGACTGCAAAGAACGGATCCTGGTTATTGTTCTTGGAGGAGGAAGCAGTAGCTTTGTATTTACGATTATCTTACAGCTCGGCTGAGGGCTGGCCCGTTTGCGGGCATGGCGCGGTGAGGACGCCCTCCGGGGCAGGGCCCCCTGGTGAAGTTTTCTTCCCTTGTCTAGGCACCTCCGTATTCGGAGGCGTCCCTCTTCTTCCCGTGGGGGGAGGAGACCATAGATTCCCCTCCCCGACTATCCTCCTTCGTGGAGATAGTAATTCCCCCGGTTTGGATGTGCAATGTGTGAAGCTCTGCTTCTTTGTTCTTCCATTCATCTTTCCCCGAGGGCACTTGGCTTAGCACACGACTAAGCATCCTGGCTATGGCAGGACTAGGCAATCCTTCAGGAAGTGGTGCCGGACACTTGATTCTCTCCGCCTTGCTGAGCCAATCCTAGCTATGGATGGTTTTCAGAATAATGTTATGATAAATATAAACGAAGTGTTCAGTTTCCGGGTTACTTACTTGGGTATCTGGGCGGTTGCAGCTCAGGCCCGCATCCTCGGTGGTGTCCGGACACTTTACTTGTGGTCCAAAAAATAACTTACACATTCCTTCGAGCGTCATGCCGAAGAAGTGTTGAGTAGTCTGCGGACCTTCTGGGTTGAACTCCCAGATCCGGAGAGGCCGACGTTTGCACGGCAAGATCCGTCGGACTAGCATTACCCGAATTACGCTGACAAGACTAATGTCCCTCTCAAGAAGCTCCCGAATGCGGCTCTGCAATGTTGGTACATCATTAGTAGGCCCCCAATCTAGTCCCTCGTTGGCCTATGACGCCAGTTGAGGCAGAGGGCCTGAGCGGAAGTCGGGGGCAGCCACCCACTTTGTGCCTCTGGGAGCCGTGACATAGAACCACCTCCGCTGCCATAGATCGGACACCTCCGAGAAGAAGCCCTCTGGCCATGGGGTGTCGGCGTTTCTGCTTATTGCAGCGCCTCCACACTCCGCGTGTCGCCCCTCGATAACTTTCGGCTTTACTTTGAAGGTCTTGAGCCATAAGCCAAAGTGAGGGTTAATGTGGAGGAAGGCTTCGCACACGACGATAAACGACGAGATGTGAAGGATGGAGTCCGGAGCTAGATCATGAAAATCTAGCCAGTAATAGAACATGATCTCTCTCACGAAGGGATCGAGGGTGAAACCTAAGCCACGGAGGAAGTGAGAAACAAATACGACGCTCTCGTTGGGCTCGGGAGTAGTGATGACCTGCCCTGGAGCGGGAAGCCGGTGCTTGATGTTGGCGGTCAGATATCTGACCTCCCTAAGCTTCGCAATGTCCTCCTCTGTGACAGAGGAGGCCATCCACCGGCCTTGAAGGTTGGACCCGGACATGATTGAAGATCCGAAATGCCAAAGCTTGGGCTTCGGGTGTTGGAACTCAAGATGCGGAAAGGCGCAAGCGTGGTAGGAAAGAGGGATAGGCCTCAGCCCCTCTATAAAGGGGGTTAATATCAAGCGTCCTCAGCGTAACCGCTTGGGACTTGCCTAAAAACACGGAGTCATACCAACATGCATAGTGGGGTTGCCCGCGCCCGTATTGATGGAGGATCCCACATTAAGGGGAACACAATCTCTGCTTCAACAAGGCATGTCAATAAAACCACCTCGCAACGCGTGTTGAGGCAGGCCGAGAAAACCGGTTCGTATTGAGCCAGGCCGTGGCGTAAGGGCACACCATAAAAAAATTGTCAGCAGATTAGATTTGTAAAGTGTTATGCTCTCTACGGTAGTGTGCGGAAATTATCTCACAGAGCCGGACACATTCCTTAATCTACTTTGGAGTATTCGGAAACGGAACCCGCCTTGCAATGCCGAAGACAAACTGCGCGCCGGACTCATCGTCATTGAAGCCTGGTTCAGGGGCTACTGAGGGAGTCTTGGATTAGGGGGTATCCGGACAGCCGGACTATATACTTTGGCCGGACTGTTGGACCGTGAAGATACAAAACTCAAGACTTCGTCCCGTGTCCGGATGGGACTCCCCTTTGCGTGGAAGACAAGCTTGGCGATTCGGATGTTAGATCTCCTTCTTTGTAACCGACTCTGTGTAACCCTAGCCTCCTCCGGTGCCTATATAAACCGGAGGGTTTAGTCCGTAGGAGAAGAACAATCATAATCATCATAGGCTAGCTTCTAGGGTTTAGCCTCTACGATCTCGTGGTAGATCTACCCTTGTAATATTCATATCATCAAGATCAATCAAGCAGGAAGTAGGGTATTACCTCCATCGAGAGGGCCCGAACCTGGGTAAAACATCGTGTCCCCTGCCTCCTGTTACCATTAGCCTTAGACGCATAGTTCGGGACCCCCTACCCGAGATCCGCCGGTTTTGACACCGACAGTGGAGTCCCAGAGCAATTTCCACGATTGATGATCCCCAGGGTGCGTTTACGTGTCCGTCGTCAGCACTAACAGTTTTGGCCAATTTTGACCCATTTCGTGGACTATTACTCACTGTTTTGGGGTCCCGAAGCGATTTCCATAGTTGTTTAACCCGAGGGTGCGCTTACGTGTCGGCCATCAATAGTAGCACTTTTGGCCGATTCTGGCCCGTTTCTTAGACTATTACTCACTATTTTGGGGTCCCGTAGTGACTTCCACGATTGACAACCCCCGGGGTGCGTTTATGTGTCGGTCATCAACACTCGCAGTTTCACCCGATTCTAGCCTGTTTCGTGGACTATTACTCACCGTTTTGTGGTCCCAAAGCGATTTCCATGGTTGTCGAATCCCAAGGTGTGCTTATGTGTTGGTCATCAAGACTCACTGTTTGGACCGACTCTGGCCCGTTTCATGGACTATTACTTAGTTTTGGGGTACCGAAGTGATTTCCCGATTGACAAACCCCGGGGTGCGTTTACGTGTCGGTCATCAACACTCACAATTTTGCCCGATTATGGTCCGTTTTGTGCACTATTACTCATCGTTTTGGGGTCGCAGAGCGATTTCCACGATTGACGGTCCTCGGGGTGCGTTTCGTGTAATTCGTCAACACTCACAATTTTAGCCAATTCTGACCCGTTTCGTGGATTACTCACCGTTTTGGGGGCCCGAAGCGATTTCCATAGCTGTTGAACACGAAAGCGCGCTTATGTGTCGGCCATAAACAATCGCAGTTTTGGCCGATGCTGGACCGTTTCTTGGACTATTACTCACTGTTTTGGGGTCCCGGAGTGATTTCCACGATTGACGAACCCCGGGCTGCGTTTACGTGTCGGTCATCAACACTCGACGTTTTTGTCGATTTGGACCCGTTTCATGGACTATTACTCACCGTTTTGGGGTCCCAAAGCGATTTCCAATGGTTGTCAAACCCCAAGGTGTGCTTACGTGTCGGTCATCAACAATAACAATTTGGGCCGATTCTGGCCCGTTTCGTGGACTATTACTCACTGTTTTGGGGTCCTAGAGTGATTTCCACGATTAATGAACCCCGCGGTGGGTTACATGTCAGTCATCAACACTCACCATTTTGGCTGATTCTGACCCGTTTCATGGACTATTAGTCACCATTATAGGGTCCCAAATCGATTTCCACGGTTGTCGAACCCCAAGGTGCGCTTACGTGTCAGTCATCAACACTAATAGTTTTGGCCAATTCTAGCCCGTTTCATGGACTATCACTCACCGTTTTGTGGTCCCAAAGCGATTTCCATGGTTGTCGAACCCCAAGATGTGCTTATGTGTTGGTCTTCAAGACTCGCAGTTTGGGCCGATTCTGGCCCATTTCTTGGTCTATTACTCAGTTTTGGGGTCCCGAAGTGATTTCCACGATTGACGAACCCCGGGGTGCGTTTACGCGTCGGTCATCAACACTCACAAATTAGGCAGATTATGGTTCATTTTGTGCACTAATACTCACCGTTTTGGGGTCCCAGAGTGATTTCCACGATTGGCGGTCACCGGGGTGCGTTTCGTGTCCGTCGTGAACATTCACAGTTTTGGCCAATTCTGACCCATTTCGTGGACTATTACTCACCGTTTTGGGGTCCCGAAGCGATTTCCATAGTTGTTGAACCCCAAGGTGTGCCTACGTGTCGGCCATCAACAGTCGCAGTTTTGGCCGATTCTGGCCCGTTTCTTGGACTATTACTCACTGCTTTGGGGTCCTGGAGTGATTTCCATGATTGGCGAACCCCGGGCTGCGTTTACGTGTCGGTCATCCACACTCGTGGTTTTTGTCGATGCTGGCCCGTTTCATGGACTATTACTCACTGTTTTGCGGTCCCGAAGCAATTTCTATGGTTGTCATACCCCAAGGTGCACTCACGTGTCGGTTATCAACAATCGCAATTTGGGCCGATTCTAGCCTGTTTCTTGGACTATTACTCAATTTTGGGGTTCCGGAGTGATTTCACAATTGAAGAACCCCGGGAAGCGTTTACGTGTCGGTCATGAACACTCACAATTTTGGCCGATTTTAGTCCGTTTCGTGCATTATTACTCACCGTTTTGGGGTCCCGGAGCGATTTCCACGATTGACGATCCCCAGGGTGCATTTACGTGTCCGTCGTCAACGCTCACAATTTTGACCAATTCTGACCCGTTTCGTGGACTATTAATCACTGTTTTGGGTTCCCGAAGCGATTTCCATAGTTGTTGAACCCTAGGGTGCGCTTACGTGTCGGCCATCAACAGTAGCAATTTTGGCTGATGCTGGCCTGTTTCCTAGACTATTACTCACTGTTTTGGGGTCCCGGAGTGATTTCCATGATTGACAAACCCCAGGGTGTGTTTATGTATCGGTCATCAACACTCACAGTTTTGCCCGATTCTGGCCCATTTCGTGGACTATTACTCACCGTTTTTTGGTCCCAAAGCAATTTCCATGGTTGTCGAACCCCAACGTGTGCTTATGTGTTGGTCGTCAAGACTCGCAGTTTGGTCCGATTCTGGTCCGTTTCTTGGACTATTACTTAGTTTTGGGGTCCCAAAGTGATTTCCACGATTGACAAACCTAGGGTGCGGTTATGTGTCGGTCATCAACACTCACAATTTTGGGTGATTATGGTCCGTTTCGTGCATTATTACTCATCGTTTTGGGGTCGCAGAGCGATTTCCATGATTGACAGTCCCAGGGTTGCGTTTCGTGTCCATCGTCAACACTAACAGTTTTGGCCAATTCTGACCCGTTTCATGGATTACTCACCGTTTTGGGGGCCCGAAGCGATTTCTATAGTTGTTGAACCTCAAAGTGCGCTTACGTGCCAGCCATCAATAGTAGTAGTTTTGGCTGATGCAGGCCCGTTTCTTGGACTATTACTCACTGCTTTGGAGTCCCGAGTGATTTCCACGATTGATGAACCCCGGGCTACGTTTACGTGTCGGTAATCAACACTTGACATTTTTGTCGATTCTGGCCCGTTTCGTGGACTATTACTCATCGTTTTGGGGTCCCGTAGCGATTTCCATGGTTGTCAAACCCCAAGGTGCGCTCACGTGTCGGTCATCAATGATCGCAGTTTGGGCCGATTCTGGCCCGTTTCGTGGACTATTAGTCACTGTTTTGGGGTCCCAGAGTGATTTCCATGATTAACAAACCCCGCAGTGGGTTTACGTGTCGGTTATCAACACTCATAGTTTTGGCTGATTCTGGCCCGTTTCGTGGACTATTAGTCACCGTTTTGGGGTCCCAAATTGATTTCCACGGTTGTCGAACCCTAAGGTGCGCTTACGTGTCGGTCATCAACACTCTCAGTTTTGGCCAATTCTGGCCCGTTTTGTGGACTATTACTCACTGTTTTGGGGTCCCAGAGTGATTTCCACGATTAACGAACCCCGCGGTGCGTTTACGTGTCGGTCATCAACACTTACAGTTGTGGCCGATTCTGGCCCGTGTCGTGGACTATTATTCACCGTTTTGGGGTCCCAAATCGATTTCCATGGTTGTCGAACCCAAGGTGCGCTTACGTGTCGATCATCAACACTCACAGTTTTGGCCAATTCTTACCCGTTTCATGGACTATTACTCAACATTTTGGGGTCCTGAAGCGATTTCCATAGTTGGTGAACCCAAGGTGTGCTTACGTGTCGGCCATCAACAGTCGCAATTTTGGCCGATTCTGGCCCGTTTCAATGATTATTACTCACCGCTTTGGGGTCCCGTAGTAATTTCCACGATTGACGAACCCCGGGCTGCGTTTACGTGTCGGTCATCAACACTCGCGGTTTTTTTCGATGTTGGCCCATTTCATGGACTATTACTCATCGTTTTTGTGGTCCCGAAGCGATTTCTATGGTTGTCAAACCCCAAGGTGCGCTTACGTGTCGGTCATCAACAATCGCAATTTGGGCCGATTCTGGCCTGTTTCATGGCTATTACTCAATTTTGGGGTCCCGGAGTGATTTCATGATTGACGAACCCCGGGATGAGTTTACGCACTAGTAGAAAACCACCCATTAGACCCGGTTCGTAAGGGCCTTTAGTCCCGGTCCATGAACCGGGACTAATGGGTCATAACTAATACCTCCACCCATTAGTCCCGGTTCAAACACGAACCGGGACCAATGTGCCTCCACGTGGCCCTGTGCGCCGAGCCCAGTCCGGGGGCCTTTGGTCCCGGTTGGTGGCTCCAACCGGGACCAAAAGGCATCCACGCGTCTGCATTCCAGTGGCTGGGTTTTTGGTTTTTTTGAAAGGAAGGGGTTGGGGTTTTGGGGGGTTAATTTAGGTGTTTCGTATATTGTGTTAGCTAGCTAATTAATAGAGAGAAGTGTCCTCTCTTATGTCCGTGCTTGGTCGACGCTACGTAGTATATATACATAAGTAATCGAGAGAACCATTCAGAACAGAAGTTCGTCATGCATACCGAGAGAAGTGATCGATCGACCTCTCCTTCTCCGAGAGATTGGTCGAACAACAAGTTTTTTTACTGGCTACATACATGTACAATATGTATAAGATCTCTTAATTACAAACCTCTAGCATTTGAAATCAACTTCCACATGGTATTCTCCGGCTTTACTGATGACATGTTCAAGAAAGAATCCCGGCAATTCCTCTTGAATTGCTTTCATGCGATCTGGTTCTAGGAGTTCATCCCGCATCTACCACGTCTAATTTGAAGAAGGGGGTTAATTAATACATATATATGAATGAAACTCAACAGAAATGATGGTGTAATAAAATGAAATTATGAATATTATTGCTTACGCACTTCATATTGTCTTCTAGAGTAGCCCCGCTTGTTTTTCAAAGTCGCGTTGTGGATGAACTCGCACACGTAGTATCCACGTAAATCATTCCTTCCTCCTGCCACAAGCACTTTACGAGAAATAGAGGTCAATCAAACTGATAATGAAGCATTATAAATGGCATTGATGAAAGTATAGCTATAGAATCAACGGAGATGCGCAACTATCTAGCCAAGAGTACTTACTTTCGGTATATATATCGCAGCTCCTTCGGCAGTCCCGAGCTTGTGCGGTGAACTGTTTCCAAACCCTGCAAGACAAAGAAAATAATAATTATTACTTGAGATATCAGGAAATGAACAAAAGTTGCTGATATGGTGCGATAATGATCGATTGAACTTACTTGTCGAGCATTTCAGTCATGTCCACATAGGTGTTGGGATCTTTCCGCCTCGAGTCTAAGACGGTTACTAGTCCACGCCAAGCTTAATCTCCAGAAGAATATAGTGGCACCTGTGCACGCATGCATAACTCATCAATTACATTAACCTCGCTCGAGTAATAAGGGAAACCGAATATGCACACGACAGTAATACTCACGGGCCGTTGTAAGGAAAGAGTATGGTATCTTTGTTTTGATTTTTGATCAACAATTGTAGCAAGTTGTCCTCCGCCTCTTCGACGTTCTTTTCAACCAGAAATACATCTATGATATTTGTGTTAATGAACCCAACATCATAAATTTCTTGTTTTTTGCACTCGACGATCTTCAATCTGCATAATATATTGAGGATAATTAATTATAAATACATGCAATGAAAGAGCCGAGCTATATATAGAGACTTAATGACAGAAATAGTACTTATAGGCAGTAGCAAAAGACCATTAATTTATCGAGGGCCTTTTGATTGAAGAACTCGAAGAACTCCTCAAATGGAACACACAACAGATCATTTGAAACGAGGTCGTGCTCCTCTTTAATGTTCAGATACAAACTGTTCGTCCCCTCAGACTCTCTGCAGGTTTTCATGTACCAACTATGGAATCTTCGCATCATTGTTGTCAGAGATTTTTCATCTTTGACGAGAGGCTTCCGTACTAAATATCTGAATACGCCCACCTCCATGAAATCAGGAAGTGCATCGTCAGGCAGGTAATCTTCAAGATTGCCATAACCGGCCACCGTCCCCGGAGGATTAGACACATTGAGCGGCTGGGCACGATTGCTGTGCTTGTTCGCCGAGCTGGGCAATTTTTTTCCCCTTTGCTCGTTGTTCTTTTGACCTTTTATCACTGACAGTAGTTCCCGACCGCTTGGCTTGGAGATATGTCTGTTCAGTAATGCGCTCATAGTTGGTTCTCGATGGAGACTTTGGTGGTTTCCTGAGGGCATCGAGAGTGCGCTTTGCTTTCACCGGATCTACCTTCTCCTCCGGAGGTGGATGCCTCGTTGCTTTCACCCCTTCAAAGAACTCCTTCACGTGGGCCTGCACGATCGTATTGTTTTCCTCCTTGGTCCTCTCGTACGGTAACTTCTCTAGAGGCTTTAGAGGTGGACCGTATCTGTATTGCCTCTTTCTTCTTGTGCTCCTAGACGCCGGAGCAGACGGAGTGGATGCGGCGTCTGTCTTCTTTCGTGCTTGCTTACGAGGCAGAGGAGAAGGACTACGTCGCGTCGGAGCAGCCGGGGCGGCGGCGGGTCTCTTCCGCCCTTGCTGGCAAGGCGGAGAAGGAGGAGGCAGAGTGCCGCCACGCGTGCCCTGATCGTCACTCCCCGGAGGAGGAGGAGGCAATGGAGGAGGCGGAGTGCCGCCATGCGTTCCCTGATCATCACTCGCCGGAGGAGGAGGCGGTGGAGGAGGCGGAGTGCCCTGACTCGCCGGAGGAGGAGGAGGAGGCGGATGCGTCCAGTTCAGAAGGTTGATGAGCTCCTTCCACCATAGGCATGGAGTCTTCAGAGCAGAACCCAGCCTAGTCTCCCCTTCACTGGTAGGGTGCTCAAGCACGAGGTCCTCAAATCCTCCGTTATTTCATCCACCATCACCTTAGCAAATCCTTCGAATCGGCCGGCAAGTGATAAGTTGTGCCGGGTCCACTAGGATAAACTTGGCCAACAGCCGCCTTGACCTTCAAATTCATCCATCGCGCCATAATGTGGCAATTTTGAGACTCCGTGATACCATCCACGGGATAGATGGAAGGAGCCGTCAAGACATGCTCCGCTGAAGCAGCTCGGTGGAAGCCACGCTGCTTCCACCGAGATGGCGGGTAGCCGGGGAAGCTTCGCGTGTCGTTTGTTGCGATCTGCTGCTTCTCGTACCTCTAGCCCCATTACCCTTTCGTGCAGCGCCTGCATTTGGTCCTGCTCCAGTTTCTTCCTCCTCTCGTGGGTTTTGTAACCCCCTGTGTCCAGAAAACCAACCTTCCACGGAATGGATCCTGGCGTGCCTCGTGTCCGTCCAGGCTGCTCGGGATTCCCAAGGGCCATTGTGAGCTCGTCCTTCTCCCTGTTTGGAAGGAACGTCCCTCGCTGCGCTGCATCGATATATTGTCGAAGGTTCTTGACTGGTGTTTGCAGTTGCTCGTCCATCCACTGACACTTCCCTGTTACAGGGTCCAAGGTTCCGCTAGCCCCGAAGAACCAAGTCCGACAACGGTCTGGCCAACGCATTGTCTCTGGTTCGATCCCTTTTTCAAGCAGATCATGCTCAGCCTTGGACCACTTAGGCCGGGCTTTGAGGTAGCCACCTGACCCCATGCGATGGTGAAGCTTCTTCTTCACAGCATTTTGCTTGTTTGTCGCCGACATCTTCTTACTCTTTTCCGATGTCTTGTGGGCCACAAATGCGGGCCAGTGATCTTTGATCTTCTCATATTTGCCGATGAATTCTGGTGTCTTTTTTTTCTCGACAAACTGGTTCAGCTCTTTCCTCCACCTCCTCATTAGGCTCGCCATCTTCTTAAGAGCACAAGACTTGATTAATTGCTCTTTAACTGGCTTCTCTGAATCCTCCTCTGGCGGTAGGGTGAAATTTGCCTTCAGCTCAGTCCAAAGATCTTCTTTCTGCATATCATTGACATAAGACACCTCAGGGTCTTCATCCTTAGCAAGCTTATACCATTGCTGGATGCTGATCGATCTTGTCCCTAACAAGAACCCCACACCGAGTAGAAAATGCCTTCCTTGTCCGATGGGTTCAATCGGTTCGCCGTCGGTAGCGATTTCTATGATCTCAAACTTTTCATCCGAGCTCAACTTTTCTTGGGCCTCGCCTCCTTACCGGTTGTGCTCGATCCGGAGGGCTAGAAATTATAAGGAAGAAAGACGACAGTAATTAATATGTGTACATATACCAAAACAATGGATGCATCAATTAACTAGTCAGCACGGGCTTAACTAATATATATATACCTGGCCGGACTCGGTTCGGTGACCGGAGCAGCCAGCACGGTCTCCTTCTTGTACCTCCATTGTGTCACCGGAGCCATCATGAACATAGTACTCCTCTTGTACCGGCATTAATAGGTCGAAGCCATCATAAACATAGCCCTCTTCTTCATCCAGTCCTTCCTGACCATCGGTCTCGTTGAGAAACGACGCAACTTCATCACTTCCTTGTGCGATTATTTCCCCCAACACCACTTCTGTTTCCTCGTCTCGGGAGTGCTCCATAGTTTCTGCAAATATTTACAACATGTCAATTATTATTCAAACATGGTACAGATGGATATATATATATATATATTAGTGGCAAACGTAGAACTAGCTAGCTAATCACAATAAGGAATCATGTTAGTGGCCTCGACGCTGCTTCTTTAGGGTTTGGGGTCGCCTCGACACAACGCTTCAAGGGTTTGGGGTGGCCTCACGACAACGCTCTTTTAACTTGATAAATTTGGGTGGCCTCTAGAGAGTTAATTTGTCGGGTAGGGGCGCAGCGGGAGGGGGTAGGAGACCAACATCATTTTCTCTCTAGGGTTTGGGTGTCCTCGAGAGTTATCGGGGAGGGGGTATCGGTACCACCCCCTAGCTCGTGTTGAAGTTTCTTCTTTCTCATCTATTCCTTTCTTTCTTCTTCTCCTCTTCTTTTTCTTCTTCTCCCTCGAGAAAGGAAAATAATTAAGGAAAAGGAAGAAAGAGAAAGAAGGAAGAAGGAAGAAGAAGAAGAAAAAGAAGAAGAAAAAAAAGAGGATAAGAAGAAAGGAATAGAGGAGAAGAAGAAAAAATAGAATTTTTTTCTTCTATTTTTCTTCTTTCTCCTCTATTCCTTTCTTCTTCTCCTCTTCTTTTTCTTCTTTTTTCCTCTTCTTATTTATTTCTCCTCTTCTTCCTCTCCTCTTTTTCTCCTTTCTTCCTCTTCTTATTTTCCTTTTTCCTCTCATTCTTTTAGTATTGCTTGTTTAAAAAAAAATGTTCAAATAGAAAATTTCGAAAAAAACAAAGCTTTTGCCTAATGCATTGTTCATATGAATATACAAACATTTGCATATTCTACAATAATTAATATCACCAAAAAAATCTATGAACAGAAAAAAAACCTAACTTTTCTAAAAATCTATCTTTTGCATATATGAAAACATTAATACACATATGAACAAAAAATACATATATGAAACAAAACATGCTTTGAACAATTTTTGAACATCTACATACACATAGCTACATACATACACATATACATTATATATATATATGAACAAAAAAACTAAACTAAAAAAATGAAAAAAAACAGAGCCGCATATATATATATATATAGCCACATACATACACATATACATTGAACAAAAAAATTAAACTAATAAAATGAAAAAAAAAAGACCGGTGCGCGCCAGCGGCTCACAATGATGGCGGCGCTGCAGGGCGGGCGACGGCGACGGGCAGGGCTCGGGCGCGGGCTGGGTGGGCGACAGTGACGGGCAGCCAAAGGGCGACGACGACGGCTTGGGGAGGACGGCGCTGGCTTGGGGAGGCGGCGTGGGCTCGGGAGGCAGGGCGACGACGACGGCGCGAGGCGACGGCGACGGCGCGACGGCGGCGGCGGCGGGCGGGTCGGGCAGCTCTGGCGGCGACGATGTGCTCAAGCGTCGTCGGGGCCAATGGTGGCGATGAACTCGCAAAACTGCGGTGCTACTTATATACAAGGAGCATTGGTCCCGTTGGTGGCTCCAACCGACCAATGCTTTTAGTCCCGGTTGGTGCCACCAACCGGACCAAAGGCCTCTTTTCGGCAGCCCAAAGGGCGGAAGCTGCGACCTTTGGTCGGTTGGTGGCTCAACCGGGACTAAAGGGGGTGCATTGGTCCCGGTTGGTGCGACGAACCGGTATCAATGCCCCCCCTTTAGTTCCGGTTGGTGCCACCAATCGGGACCAAAGGCCCTTGTGCTGCCCGCATCGGGGCCAAAGTTTAGTTCCACCTCGCTAGTTGAGAGGGGCGCGCAATGGTTTATAAGCCCCACTGCCGCACCCCTCTCGAGCTCCTCTCCACTGCAGGCCTATGGCCCTACTTGCTACTGCTTTGCCTGATGGGCCTACTGCAGGCCTGAATCCTGGCCCAAAGTGGGGATTCAAGTCGTATTCAGGCCGTGGGGGCCCAGTAGGGGGCATTTTTTTGTTTTTTTGTTTTCTTTACTTATTGTTGCTATTTTTATTTTTTTCTAGTTTTTTTTGTTTTGTTTTCTGCATTATTTATTTTCTTTTGTTTTTTGCTTTATTTTTTAATTCTTTTTGCTTTTTAGTTTTAGGAAAATTATAAACTTTCTGTTAGTGCCATTACTTTTCAAATTTGAAAACACTTTTTTTGTTTTCTTTCTTGCTTTATTTATTTTATTTTGTTTCTACTTACAACAAAATACTTATTGTTGTTTTTTGGTTTTGTTTTCTGCATTATTTATTTTCTTTTGTTTTTTGCTTTATTTTTTTAATTCTTTTTGCTTTTAGTTTTAGGAAAATTATAAACTTTCTGTTAGTGCCATTACTTTTCAAATTTGAAAACACTATTTTTGTTTTTTTGTTTTCTTTCTTGCTTTATTTATTTTATTTTGTTTCTACTTACAACAAAATACTTATTTTTGCTATTTTTAATTATTACGAGGGCCGAACCATAAGACATTAAAGCATTTCAAATGAACTCTAAAAAAGTTGAAAGTTGGCATGGTATCATAAATTGACCCACACATAGCATGTGCATGTACAAAACGGACAATGGTATCATACTCGCTCGATTACAAAGTTGGCATGGTATCATCATAATAGTTATGGAGAAAGTCTTCACTTTTTCTTCGCTTGTGTCATTTGCTTATTGCGCCAGAACCATGGATAATCTTCATCGCTTTATCGGGATGTTTGGGTCGGCCTTGACTTTAAAGGAGGAATTTCATGAAACTTTTCATAATCTTCGACATGTCTGTCTTGTCCTCCACTCCCATGATGTCCCTTTTTCCTGAAAGAACTATGTGGTGCTTTGGCTCATCGTATGATGTATTCGCTTCCTTATCTTTTCTCTTTCTCGGTCTGGTAGACATGTCCTTCACATAGATAACCTGTGCCACATCATTGGCTAGGACGAACGGTTTGTCAGTGTACCCAAGATTTTTCAGATCCACTGTTGTCATTCCGTACTGTGGGTCTACATGTACCCCTCCTCCTAACAGATTGACCCATTTGCACTTAAACAAAGGGACCTTAAAATCATGTCCGTAGTCAAGTTCCCATATGTCCACTATGTAACCATAATATGTGTCCTTTCCCCTCTCGGTTGTTGCATCAAAGCGGACACCGCTGTTTTGGTTGGTGCTCTGTTGATCTTGGTCAATCGTGTAAAATGTATTCCCATTTATCTCGTATCCTTTCCAAATCGTAATAGTCGAAGATGGTCCCCTGGATAACAAGTACAGCTCATCACAAACAGTGTTGTCACCTCTGATACGTGCTTCCAACCAACTACTGAAAGTCCTGATGTTTTCACATGTAATCCAGTCGTCGCACTGCTCCGGGTGTTTGGAGCCCAGACTGTTCTTGTGTTCATCGACATACGTGGTCACCAAGGTAGAGTTCAGTAGAACTGTGTAGTGTGCTTGAGACCAAGAATATCCGTCCCTGCATATTATTGAGTCCCTTCCAAGCGTGCCTTTTCCAGTCAGTCTCCCCTCATACCGCGATTTAGGGAGACCTATTTCTTAAGGCCAGGAATGAAGTCAACACAAAACCCGATGACATCCTCTGTTTGATGGCCTATGGAGATGCTTCCTTTTGGCCTAGCGCGGTTACGGACATATTTCTTTAGGACTCCCATGAACCTCTCAAAGGGGTACATATTGTGTAGAAATACGGGGCCCAGAATGACAATCTCGTCAACTAGATCAACTAGGACGTGCGTCATGATTTTGAAGAAGGATGGTGGGAACACCAGCTCGAAACTGACAAGACATTGCACCACATCACTCCTTAGCCTTGGTATGATTTCTGGATCGATCACCATATGAGAGATTGCATTGAGGAATGCACATAGCTTCACAATGGCTAATCGGACGTTTTATGTAGAAGCCCCTCAATGCAACCGAAGCGCTTGCGTCATAATCACGTGGCAGTCATGAGACTTTAGGTTCGAAACTTTTTCTCGCCATATTTATTATTCCTTTTATATTCGACGAGAAGCCAGTCGGGACCTTCATACTAAGCATGCCTTCAAAGAAGATTTCCTTCTCTTCTTTGGTAAGAGCATAGCTGGCAGGACCTTCATACTGCTTTGGAGGCATGCCGTCTTTTTCGTGCAAATGTTGCAGGTCCTCCCATGCCTCAGCTATATCTTTTGTCTTCCCATACACGCCCGAGAAGCCTAGCACGTTCATGCAAAGGTTCTTCGTTGCGTGCATCACGTCGATCGAAGAGCGGACCTCTAGGTCTTTCCAGTAGGGTAGGTCCCAAAATATAGATTTCTTCTTCCACATGGGTGCGTGTCCCCAATAATACTCGGAACAGCTAGTCCACCGACCCTTTCCAAAGATTACGTGTAAATCATTGACCATAGCAAGTATGTGATCACCGATGCGCATGGCGGGCTTCTTCGGTGATCTGCCTCGCTTTTGAAATGCTTGCCTTTCTTTCGACATTGATGGTTGGTCGGAAGAAATCGACAATGGCCTGTACACATTCTTCCCGCAGCTTTCGGTATATACTATCGGTGTCAAGTAAACAGTGCGTGCATCGTGGTATCCCTTGTTTGTCCGTCTCCGAAGGTTACCGAGGCGGGCCAATCGTTGATGGTCACGAACATCAACGCCTTTAGGTTAAATTCTCCTGTTTGTGCTCATCCCACGTATGTACACCGTTTCCATTCCACAGCTATAAAAGTTCTTCAACTAATGGCCTTAGGTACACATCAATGTCATTGCCGGGTTGCTTAGGGCCTTGGATGAGAACTGGCATCATAATGAACTTCCGCTTCATGCACATCCAAGGAGGAAGGTTATATACATACATAGAGTCACGGGCCAGGTGCTGTGATTGCTGCTCTGCTCCCCGAAAGGATTAATGCCATCCGCGCTTAAAGCAAACCATACGCCCTTGGCTCACTTGCAAACTCATCTCAAGACTTTCTCTCGATTTTTCTCCATCATGACCCGTCGTGGTGCTCTCAACTTCCCGTCTTTCTTACGGTCCTCATCGTGCCATCGCATCAACTTCGCATGCTCTCCGTTTCGAGCAGACGTTTCAACCATGGTATTATAGGAGCATACCACATCACCTTCGCAGAACCCTCTTCCGGGGCTCGCCGTCAACATCACCAGGTCATCTCGTCTCGATCTTATACAGTAATGCACCGCATACCGGGCATGCGTTCAGATCCTTATGCTCTCCATGTAGAGGATGCAATCATTAGGGCATGCATGTATCTTCTGCACCTCCAATCCTAGAGGGCATACGACCTTCTTTGCTGCATATGTACTGTCGGGCAATTCATTATCCTTTGGAAGCTTCTTCTTCATTATTTTCATTAGCTTCTCAAATCCTTTGTCAGGCATAGCATTCTTTGCCTTCCACTGCAGCAATTCCAGTATGGTACCGAGCTTTGTGTTGCCATCTTCGCAATTGGGGTACAACCCTTTTTTGTGGTCCTCTAGCATGCGATCGAACTTCAGCTTCTCCTTTTGACTTTCGCATTGCGTCCTTGCATCGACAATGAACCGGCGGAGATCATCATCATCGGGCACATCGTGTGGTTCCTCTTGATCTTCAGCAGCTTCGCCCGTTCTGACATCATCATCGCACATCGTCTGTTCCTCTTGATCTTCGTGAGCATCACCGTATTCAGGGGGCACATAGTTGTCATTGTACTCTTCTTATTCACCGTCTTCCATCATAACCCCTATTTCTCCGTGCCTCGTCCAAACATTATAGTGTGGCATGAAACCCTTGTAAAGAAGGTGGGTGTGGAGGATTTTCCGGTCAGAGTAAGGCTTCGTATTCCCACATATAGGGCATGGACAACACATAAAACCATTCTGCTTGTTTGCCTCAGCCACTTCGAAAAAATCATGCACGCCCTTAATGTACTCGGAGGTGTGTCTTGAACTGTACATCCATTGCCGGTTCATCTGCGTGCATTATATAATGAATTGACCAAATTAATAGAAGTTCATCATCACATTAAAACCAAAGTACATACATAGTTCTCATCTAACAACATAAAGCTCTGGAGAGCATCTAAATTAATTAAACCATACACTGAAACTATGTAAAACATTTCAATGCGAAAACAAATGCGATCATAATCGCAACCAATGTAACAACTGATCCAATGACATAATGATACCAAGCCTCGGTATGAATGGCATATTTTCTAATCTTTCTAATCTTCAAGCAAATTGCATCCATCTTGATCTTGTGATCATCAACGACATCCGCAACATGCAACTCCAATATCATCTTCTCCTCCTCAATTTTTCTAATTTTTTCCTTCAAGAAATTGTTTTCTTCTTCAACTAAATTTAACCTCTCGACAATAGGGTCGGTTGGAATTTCCGGTTCAACAACCTCCTAGATAAATAAAATCTATGTCACGTTGGTCGGCATAATTGTCATAAACAATAAATGAACCAATAGTTATGAAAAGATAATATATACCACATCCGAATCATAGACAGGACGAGGGCCGACGGGGGCGGATACCAAAACCATCGCACTATATAAGATGCAATAATAAAAGTAAGAAAATAATAAAAGTATCTATCTAAACATACAAGTAAGAATATTTTTCCTTTCAGAAAGAAGATAAGAACAAGAGGCTCACCACGGCGGTGCCGGCGATGAGATCGGTGCGGGTGATCGACGACGGTGAAGACAGGGACGGGGCGTGACAGACATCTAAACCTAGACAAATATTGAGGAAAATGGAGCTTGGCGGTCGAGCTTGGAGAGGAGAAACCTTAAGTAGTGTGGCTCGGGCATTCCATCGAACACCTTGTGTGCATAGGAGGTGAGCTAGAGCACCACCAAGCCCTCTCCCCCTCGGCCAGAAAAAACAGAGCAGTGTGCTCTGCTCTTGCGCGAGGGGGTATATATAGGCACCACCATTGGTCCCGGTTGGTCGCATGAACCGGGACTAAAGGGTTGCCTTTGGTCCCGGTTCGTGCCAACAACCGGGACCAATGGTGGTGGGCCAGGAGCGAGGCCCATTGGTCCCGGTTCGTCCCAGCAACCGGGACCAAAAGGTCCAGACGAACCGGGTCCAATGGCCCACGTGGCCCGTCCGAGCCCCGGGGCTCACGAATCGGGTCCAATGCCCCCATTGGTCCCGGTTCTGGATTGAACCGGGACTAATGGGCTGGACCGGCCTGGACCATTGCCCCCTTTTAAACTAGTGACGTGTCGGTCATGAACACTCACAATTTTGGCCAATTCTGGTCCGTTTCATGCACTATTACTCACCGTTTTGTGGTCCCAGAGTGATTTCCACGATTGACGATCCCCAGGGTGCGTTTACGTGTCCGTCGTCAACGCTCACAGTTTTGGCCAATTTTGACCCGTTTCGTGGACTATTACTCACTGTTTTGGGGTCCTGAAGCGATTTCCATAGTTGTTGAACCCGAGGGTGCATTTACGTGTCGGCCATCAATAGTAGCAGTTTTGGCCGACTCTGGCCCGTTTCTTAGACTATTACTCACTGTTTTGGGGTGCCGGAGTGATTTCCACGATTGACCAACTCCGGGGTGCGTTTACGTGTCGGTCATCAACACTCAAAGTTTATGCCGATTCAGGCCCGTTGCATGGACTATTACTCACCATTTTGTGGTCCCAAAGCGATTTCCATGGTAGTCGAACCCCAAGTTGTGCTTATGCGTTGGTCATCAAGACTCGTAGTTTGGGCCGATTCTGGCCCGTTTCTTGGACTATTACTTAGTTTTGTGGTACCGAAGTGATTTCCATGATTGACAAACCCTGGGGTGCGTTTACGTGTCGGTCATCAACACTCACAATTTTGGCCGATTATGGTCCGTTTCGTGCACTATTACTCATCTTTTTGGGGTCGAAGAGCGATTTCCACGATTGACAGTCCCCGGGGTGCGTTTCATGTCCGTCGTCAACACTCACAATTTTGGCCAATTCTGACCCGTTTCGTGGATTACTCACCGTTTTGGGGCCCGGAAGCAATTTCCATAGTTGTTGAACTTGAAAGTGCGCTTACATGTTCGCCATCAGCAGTCGCAGTTTTGGCTGATGCTGGCCCGTTTCTTGGACTAATACTCACTGCTTTGGGGTTCCGGAGTGATTTCCATGATTGACGAACCCCGTACTGCGTTTACGTGTCGGTCATCAACACTCGACGTTTTTGTCGATTCTGGCCCGTTTCGTGGACTATTACTTACCGTTTTGGGGTCCCGACAACCCCAAGGTGCGCTTACGTGTCGGTCATCAACAATCACAGTTTGGGCCGATTCTGGCTGGTTTCGTGGACTATTACTCACTGTTTTGGGGTCTCAGAGTGATTTCCACGATTAACGAACCCCGTGGTGGGTTTACGTGTCAGTCATCAACACTCACAGTTTTGGCTGATTCTGGCCCGTTTCGTGGACTATTAGTCACCGTTTTGGGGTCCCAAATTGATTTCCACGTTTGTCGAACCCCAAGGTGCGCTTACGTGTCGGTCATCAACACTCATAGTTTTGGCAGATTCTGGCCCGTTCTGTGGACTATTACTCATTGTTTTGGGGTCCTAGAGTGATTTCACAATTAACGAACCCCGCGGTGCATTTATGTGTCGGTCATCAACACTCACAGTTTTGGCCGATTCTGGCCCGTTTCGTGGACTTTTTCTCACCGTTTTGGGGTCCCTAAGCGATTTCTATAGTTGTCAAACCCCAAGGTGCGCTTATGTGTCGGTCATCAACAATCGCAGTTTGGGCCGACTCTGGTCCGTTTCTTGGACTATTACTCAGTTTTGGGGTCTCGGAGTGATTTCCACGATTCACAATTTTGGCCGATTCTGGTCCGTTTCGTGCACTATTACTCATCGTTTTGGGGTCCGAGACCGATTTACACGATTGACGATCCCCGGTGTGCGTTTACATGTCTGTCGTCAACACTCACAATTTTGGCCAATTATGACCCGTTTCGTGGACTATTACTCATCGTTTTGGGGTCCCGAAGCGATTTCCATAGTTGTTGAACCCCAAGGTGCGCTTACGTGTCGGCCATCAACAGTCGCAGTTTTGGCCGATTCTGGCCCGTTTCTTGGACTATTACTCACTGTTTTGGGGCCAGAGTGATTTCCATGTTTGACGAACCCTAGGCTGCATTTATGTGTCGGTCATCAACACTCAACGTTTTTGTCGATTCTGGCCCATTTCATGGACTATTACTCACCGATTTGGGGTCCCGAAGCAATTTCCATGGTTGTCAAATCCCAAGGTGCACTTACGTGTCGGTCATCAACAATCACAGTTTGGGCCGATTCTGGCCCGTTTCGTGGACTATTACTCACTGTTTTGGGGTTCTAGAGTGATCTCCATGATTAACGAACCCCGCGGTGGGTTTACGTGCCAGTTGTCGTGGAATTGTCACGACAGATGTCCTAGTGAAAGGACTTAGTCGTGGAGCCATCGCAACTAGGAAGCTTGAAGGGGTTAATCAGGACAAAGGACACGAGGTTTATACTGGTTCGACCCCTTACGATGAAGGTAAAAGCCTACGATCCAGTTTTGAGTGGGATTGCTTATGTCTCGATAACCAAGGAGCAAATCGCTTGACCTAGCTCTCGAGTTGATGTTACCTCCCCTGAACCGCCGCTGGGTCGTCCCCTTATATACATAGGTCAACGCCCTGCGGCTCACAGAGTCCCGGCTGAAAGATCGAGGATGTCGCCTAGAGGGGGGGGGGGGGTGAATAGGCGCTTTAAAATAATTACGGTTTAGGCTTGAACAAATGCGGAATAAACCTAACGGTTAATTTATCAAGCACAAAACCTACAATAACTAGGCTCACCTATGTGCACCAACAACTTATGCTAAGCAAGGTAACCAACTATGTGATAGCCAGATATATGACAAAGAACAATATGGCTATCACAAAGTAAAGTGCATAAGTAAAGGGCTCGGGTAAGAGATAACTGAGGCACGCGGAGACGATGATGTATCCCGAAGTTCACACCCTTAGGGATGCTAATCTCCGTTTGGAGCGGTGCGGAGGCACAATGCTCCCCAAGAAGCCACTAGGGCCACCGTAATCTCCTCACGCCCTCGCACAATGCAAGATGCCGTGATTCCACTAAGGGACCCTTGAGGGCGGTCACCGAACCCGTACAAATGGCAACCCTTGGGGGCGTTCACCGAACCCTTACACTTTGGCAACCCTTGGGGGCGGTCACCGAAACCCGTCAAAATGCTCGGGGCGATCTCTACAACCTATTTGGAGACCCCAATGCTTGCCCGGAGCTTTAAACCACAACGATTGAGCTCCGAACACCACCAACCGTCTAGGGCACCAAGGCACCCAAGAGGAACAAGCTCTAGGGTGCCCAAACACCCAAGAGTAATAAGCTTCTCAAACTTCACTTCCAAGTATCACCGTGGAGAACTCAAACCGATGCACCAAATGCAATGGCAAGGGCACACGGAGTGCCCAAATCCTTCTCTCCCAAATCCCACCAAAGCAACTAATGCTAGGGAGGAAAATGAGAGGAAGAACGAAATAAGAACACGAAGAACTCCCAAGATCTAGATCTGAGGGGTTCCCCTCACTTAGAGGAGAAAGTGATTGGTGGAAACGTGGATCTAGATATCCTCTCTCTTTTCCCTCAAGAACTAGCAAGAATCATAGGAGGGATTGAGAGTTAGCAAGATCGAAGAAGTTCAACAATGGGGGAAGAACACGAGCTCAAAGGATTAGGTTCAATGGGGAAGAAGACCCCCTTTTATAGGTGGGAAAAAAATCCAACTGTTATGCTCACAGCCCGCACAGAGCGGTACTACCGCTAGGGCGGTAGTACCCCTTTGAAACACAACAGCGAGGAGGCAAAAAGGCCAGAAGAACCGTCGGAGCGGTAGTACCGCTTGACCTCACGGTACTACCGCTAGGGCTAGCGGTACTGCTGCTAAGGGTAGCGGTACTACTGCTTGCGAGCGGTACTAAAAAATTACATCCGGGCCTACCACCGCAGGACTTGGGACGAGTTTTTGGTCCGGAGCGGTACTACCGCTGTAGGAGCCGTGGTAGTACCGCTCTGGAGCGGTAGTAAAAAATTACATCCGCTCCAATTCGCGGTAGTACCGCTGCAGCCTTTTCAGAACACCAAAACTGCCACAACTTTTGCAAACGGACTCCGAATTCGATGAAACCAAGTTTGTTGGAAAGCTAGCGACAAGGGATAACACAATATTGAAAGAAATATCAATAAGAAGCAAATTAGAACAGGCCATAAGAAAATGGTGAGAACCCTTCCTCGGATAAGACCGGTAAAACCTCCAACACCGAAAACATCATAGAAGACGCATGCGAACTCCGTTTTCAATGAACTCAAGCTTGTCATCAAGATGACCATAAGCTCTAAGACTCACAAAGAGAACCAAACAAGAACCAAGAAACATGATGCAAGGATGCAATGGTTTGAGATCTCTACTAATGATACGATCAAGCTACCAACTTGAGAGCCCCCCTTGATAGTACGACAAACGATCCTATAACCCGGTCTCCCAACTACCACCATGAGATCGGTAAAATACAAAACCTATCAAGGGAAAACCTTTGCCTTGCACATGGTCCACTTGAGCTAGATGATGACGATCTTGACTCCCTCATGTTGGACCACCTTTCTTGATTGCGTTGGCTCGATGAAGACTAGATGATTGCTCCCCCATAGTCCACTATGGGTGAGCCACTCTTCGGCTCATCTTCACAAGTCCATTGTCACCACAATGGGCAGGAAGCTTCAAGCACTTGATCTCTTCGTGATGCATCATTTGAACTTGCACACCGCAACCTAACCCCACAAAGAACTCTCACGAAGACCATGGGTTAGCACACAAAGCGTAATGGACAATGCTTACCATACCATGGGATCACTTGATCCCTCAGTACATCTTGTGCGCTTTGTTTGTTGAATCTTTCCAACTCTCTTCATTTGGATGATGTCTTGAAGGTAGACATGAATGATCACACAATGTTCTTCTTCAAGACATGCTTGCAATAAGCTCAACACTCACATGACCGATCTTTGGATAATTCCTTAATAGCACCGTGGTCATCACAAACTCTCCTTGAAACCAACAAATGGACTCCAAGAAAAGCCTATGGACAAACCCTTCAAATATAACTCAAGGCAACCATTAGTCCATAGAGATTGTCATCAATTGCCAAAACCAAACATGGGGGCACCGCATGTTCTTTCACCGGCCAGCTCATAAACAATGTCCGGCTCGATCTCTTAACTATTCTTGCCTTAAAATACAAGTCACGCATACATGGTGGTTTATCACTACGGGCCTTAAGTCGCCTCTGGGCCTTGGGCCCTTAACTAAGCCACCATCTACATCCTGGGTCTTGGGCTGTAGGAGTATTTGCAAGTATAACCCGACCCCTCCTGGGAAGGTCATACCAATAGTTATATCCCCAACATTAGGCCCCAGATTGATTTGATCTGGTTCATGTCAATCTTCAACCCTTGAGGAAAAATCTTTTGCCTTTATGAAATTTTTGTAACCCTCCATGACGTCATCTTCTGAATTTCTGGTAACCCGCCATGACGTCATCTTCTGAATTTCTGGTAACCCGCCATGACGTCACCTGTCATAAAAGCATGTTTTACCCAATGCATCTCAACGGATCTTTGTCTTGATGACCATCCTGAAAATCGAGGCGTCCTTGTAGTTGGATAACTCATATTTATGGCCTCCTCATTTTTTGCGCTCTTTTAATGGCCCTTCCTTATAAATAGACCCGACTAGATCTTCCTCATTCTTCCGTTCGCGTCTTCTTCTTCTCGCCCCCATCTGCCGCTGGAGCTCCACTGCAGCGCATCTCATCTCCGTCGACTTTGGCCGCTCAATCAACATGATCTTGACCAGAAAACAGCGGCGCCCTCCGCAGCGAATTCTTTTGCAGTAAGTTTTCCCCTTTCTACGCCATAGATCTATGCTAGGGCTAGCGTGTTCTTCTGTACTACGCGAAGTTCATCTGAGTTCTTGTGTTCCATCTGCTATGGCTTCTTTTGATCCAGAAATACCATAGATCTTATGCGATACGTGTTCCGCATCCATTTTGGGTACCAGTAGATCTACTTTCCATGTAATAAAATCCCCATTATAGCGCATGAAGTCCTTTGCGCCCTGTTTTAGGTCTAGAAATTTTTCTTTTCCGAACATCTGTTTGATCCAAAATAATAGTTGCAAACTGTGAAACCTGTTTGTACAACAGTTAGGCATAAATCTGCACTTGTTAGATTTATCTAGCCATGCGACTCTGATCGCCGGCTTTAAGGAGGCAATTCTTAATTAATAACTTGAACCACCCTTGGCGGTTTAAATAGTCTTGACGGCTTATCGAGCCTATGGCGGCTTAACTAACCAGGACATAATTATCCTTATACCATTAGGCCCCTTCGTAAGCCGCCATTTTGAATATGCACAGTAATATTTTTGTCCTGTCCGGCTTAAATTTGAATCGGCACTTTTACTTTGTCTTAGGCTTTCAATCAGAATGGCACCAAAGGCACCTACCTCCTACAACTGGGTTAAATCCATTGTCACTGACAACACCTTGGATGACTTTGTGAAGATCGACTATCTGCCGAAGAAAGAAGTCATGCCTTATCGTGCTCCTGACCCGGAGGAGGAATTTCCTCAACCCAAAGATGGAGAGGTTGTTGTTTTCACAGATCATATGAACCGGGGTTTCACTCCTCCTGGCTCAAAATTCATCAGAGACGTACTGAATTTCTTCGATCTTCACCCACAAGACATCGGACCCAATTCCATGTCTAATATCTGCAACTTCCAAGTATTCAGCGAAGTATACCTTAGAGAAGAACCCAAACTGCTACTTTTCAGAGAACTGTTCTATTTGAACCGCCAGAATGAATGTGCTAGTGGCCAGAGCTTAGAGCTTGGCGGTGTCTCAATCCAGCGTCGTAGGGATGTGATCTTTCCATACACTAACCCACCGAGCCACCCCAAAGATTGGAATATGACATGGTTTTACTGCAAAGATACCTCTCCGGCTGGTGAAAATCCTCTGCCCGGCTTTCGTGCTCTTTGTCTTGGACCCAACCATCGTCTGCCTGACAAGATTACAGCCGCCAAACGTAAATCGATTGACCCCACTTTGGGCAAGATCAAGGCTCTTCTGGGGGACGGGTTGACAGGCATCGACCTGGTCCGGGTTTGGCTCGCCTAGCGGGTTATTTCGTTGAGCCGCCGCCCCGGCTTGATGTGCGATTACACTACCGTGAAGAATGATCCTCTGCGTCACAGCCCGGATGACTTGCCTGAAGATGTTATTGACGATATGACCAAGTCTCTTCTGAACGAAAGCCTGGCGGACTGTGGAAAGGTGGGCTTAGCCCCCTTCTGCAAAGCTAACCCGGCTCCAAAGGTAAACCGCCCATGTGAAATGACTACTTTAATTTTTCAATGTTTCACCCATACTCATGCATATGCTAATCTTTGCAGGCTGGTGATAAATTTTGGAAGGTCAAATATGACCATGAAACTGCCAAGAAAGCTAGGAAAGAGAAGAAAGCCGCCAGGGAAGAGGCTGCCAAAAGGAAGGGCAAGAAGGCCAGCGCCTCTGACCTGCTTCGGCTAGCAGACTCTTCTGAGTCGGAGGTAGCCCTAGAATCCCTTGGCTTATTTTTTAACCATCTTATTGACACTGATTATTAGCAGGAGGACACAGGAGCAAGCCGTAACAAGGCTGACGAGGTAACTATCCTTTCCTCCGACTCCGAGCCTTTGTCAAGACGGAAAATCCGCAGAGTGACCCGGAAAGTAAGGTTTTCTCATCCTTTAGCTCATCAGGATCCTCAATTTCTTTTGAAGCGGCAAATCTACGAGAGACGGAGGCAGACCCGGACCAGCAAGGATGCGGAGCTCTCCTTCGGCTTACCAAACACCCCAAGGAAGTGCCGGAATGAGGTCACTTCTGTTTTAAATATCTTTTATCCCTTGGCGGGTCTCATTCGTCAACCGCTCAATTCTTCTGACTCGGATTACCAGGACACTTCCCCTTCCTCCGGCAACTCACTGCAGTCCAACTTGCCGGCTTTCAAGACTGCACCAGGGTATGATAATCTTCTTATCTTGTATTTACTTTAATCCCTTGCATCTGTATTAACCTTTATTTTGATGCAGCGGACAAGCCAAGCCCAGCAAACGGGTTAGGAAAAACAAACCAGCTGAAGACACAGTCGTGACTGAGCCGGTTCTTGAAACAGTTGTGCCAGATTCGACCACTCATGAGCCGCCATCTGAGCCAGCTCAAGACTTACCAACTCCCGCTACTGTCCTGCCCACTGAACGAGCCGCCGATGAATCAGAAAATCCAGAAGCTCCTAGCCCGGTCAGGACCGATGACCCTCAAAATACTGATGTTGAGATCACCAGAACCGGCTTTGTTGAGCCGGGAAGGCCGACTGTATTGGCAAAGTGCCCCGCCAAGGAAGAACTTCTGGACCATCGTCGGGTCAAGCTGGATGTTGCAAACTATGCTCATATGAGTATTGGGGACATCTTTTCTGGTTACATGAGCCAAGTGCACAGCAACCGGAACCTTGAGATTGATATGGTGAAGCAGATGCACCAAAAATTTGAGGTATAACCCGTTCTCTCTTATTCATTAATCTTTACTATGCTAGCCCCCAAGTCTACTGCTTATGATGTTTAAACTGTAGACTTAGAAACAAACTCACTGATATTAGTAACATAGATGAATAAAACATATAGGAAGTCCGGCTTACTCTGTAGTCCCCAAGGGATGGCTTAACCAACATGATTGAGCTGGTCCTTAATATATAAAAAATACTTACAGATCTTTGGACAACAATGTGCATTATCCCCCAAGTGCCAAGTATTATTGCTTGCAAAATGCTTGGGAGTTACTCTTATGAATCGCCGTCTTATGAACCGCCACTGAAAATAAAATTCTTCGGTAACATTAGCCCCCAAGTGCCAAGTGTTGTTGCTGGCAAAAGACTTGGGACATTAATATTACATAAAAATTGGCTTGATTTTGACCCTGTATTTGTATAGGCCACCACGAGCCAACTCGAATCCGAGGTGATTGATCTGAAGAGCCGCCTTGAATCCCAAGAGACAGAAATCCAAAAGGCCGACACCAAGTTCAAATTCAGCGTTTCTGAATAAGAAAAACTGAAGAAAGAATTTGAAGCTGAAAAGAAAGCCTGGGCTGATGAAAAGTCTGCATTGATTAACTGAGCTGAAAAGGCCGAGGCGGCTCTAGAAGAAGCCAATGGTGAATTAACCGGTTTAAAGCGCCATGTCTCGCAGATGGTCTCAGCGATCTTTGGTAAGTCGCCCTGCAAGTGCTTAAATATTTAAGCCTTTTGGTTGATCATAAAGCTAGAATTAACTCACCTGATCACGTTTATACAGGCCCCAGAAGCTCAAATTTGAACCAAGACATGCTGATCAAACTGAAGGCAGTGTACACTTTGGTGGAGAAATTGTACACCGGGTCCCAACATGCATTAGCCACGGCGGCTCTGTTGAATGAAGTGCCAACCCTCCTGGTAGAGGTCTTGAAGAAGCTTTCCATGCTCCCTCAATGATTCAATGAACTGAGGCGGTCAGCAGCAAGAGCCGGAGAGGTAAACGCTTTAAGCCGGGCCAAGGCTTGGTTACCAGAATTAGACCCGACTGACATTGCCACTGGCTATCCAAGCCTGAAGGAAGACGACACTCCTTTTGAAGAGGCAGACTTAACCGCCTGCGTCAAAGAGATACGCATCGTGGCTACTCTGATAGCAAATGAAGTGGATCTGACCAAATACCAGGCGGGTTATGATGAAGAGAACCGGAGAATTCCAACGCCTCACTATGAAGTGACCAATCTGATTCCCCCACTCCGTAAGCACACCTTCGCCCCTGAAGTTGACCCGGCCGGCCTAGTTGATGCTGAAGCTAAATTTGAAGCTTTGAACAACATTGACTGGTCATCGTCAACCTTCCAAGAAAGGGAACAGGGCGAAGACGCGGAGAGGGCTAACCCGGATGCTTCAGGCCAATCATGAAGGCTAACCTGCCGTGGCGGCTCATACCTGGGATGTATTGAAAAAATAATGTGAATCATTTGGACTCGGCGAGTCCTGTAATAGAATAGAAATAACTTTATTTTGGCCGTGCCCTCGTGCATGTTTTAACGCTTAATGTCATTAAGATGCCGTGTTACATCCACCCGTGTTACTTTTCATCCGCTTACCGTATGCTTGATCGGACCTTTTTAACTGGCCTACATATGGAAACAAACTACAAGATCCCTTGGCGGCTTACTGCCAGGTGGGTAAAAAGAACTTTAAAAAGAATCATAGATGAACTTGTTATAAAAAACACAACTATGATCATACACCTGTGACTTCTTAACTTGGCGCCACCGGCTCATATGACCCGGTCGGTAAGGGTGATAACCCAGTCTTTGGACACCCAAAATTGCAAAGGTATAATCATGCTCATATATCGGCGACTCATCAGTCAATATTAAGCCAGGTTAAAAATAACCATACTTATACTTGTAAACCTCAGAAAAGTCTCAAGTCAAATAAAGGGTGTTTCCAAAGAAAACTTAAACCAAAATATAATAAAAAACTTTAAGGCTACTGATTCAAATACGATCAGTAAACCGTTCCAAAGGGGTTAAGCTAGGATTCGAATATGATCATGTAGCCCCCAGTGGCTTTGGCGTTGCGCCGATCAAGAGGGTACCGGCAACTGTGTTCTCTTTGGTTCGAATATGACCTATGTTTGAACAGGAAGCCCCCTGATGACCTTGAGAGTTTTTTAACGACTCTGATTCGAATATGATCAAAGTCGGTTCCCAAAAGGGGTTAAGCTATGATTCGAATACGATCAAGAAGCCCCCTAGTGAGCTCGGCAGTGTGCCAATCAAAAGGGTACTGACAACTATGTTCTCTTTGATTCGAATATGATCTATGTTTGAATAGGAAGCCCCCTAGTGATCATAGTTTTAACGGCTAGATTCGAATATGATCGTATGCCAGATCAAGCGGGTTTTACGGGATCAAATGTGATCAGCCCCCAAGTGATCATGTGAGATAATAATGACAATAACAATGACAAATTTACCTTTGAGGAAGGAAAAAGGACAGGGGTCCTGCTTTATTATTTATCATAATATATACATTGATAAAATATGTACATTAGGAGAGCCTATGGCTCAAATGTAGTAGGGCCGAAGATGAGCGATATTCCACGGCTGGCGGGTATCCTCCTCCGACTTACGTGAGTCTTTGCACTCTCGAACTTCGATAAGGTAATAGGACCCATTGTTCAAGTTCTTGTGGACCACAAAGGGCCCTTCCCAAGGTAGGGATAGCTTGTGTGCATCAGTTTGATCCTAGATGAGCCGGAGAACCAAATCACCTTCCTGAAAGGCTCTGGACTTAACCCGGCGGCTGTGATATGGGCGCAAGTCCTGTTGGTAAATCGCCGAACGAGCTGCTGCCAAGTCCCGCTATTCATCTAACAAGTCAAGAGCATCCTGACGCGCCTGTTCATTGTCCGCTTCAACATAAGCCGCCACGCGAGGTGAGTCATGACCGATGTCGCTAGGGAGAACCGCCTCAGCTCCGCAGACCATGAAGAAAGGCGTATAACCCGTAGATCTGTTGGGAGTAGTGTTAATGCTCCATAAAACAGAAGGTAACTCCTCAACCCAACAACCCAGCGTCCGCTGCAAAGGGACCAAAAACCCGGGGCTTGATGCCTTTCAAGATCTCCTGATTGGCTCTCTCGGCTTGACCGTTGGATTGGGGGTGAGCCACTGATGAAACATCAAGCCGAATATGCTCACGTTGACAAAATTCTTCCATGGCGCCTTTAGACAGATTAGTGCCATTGTCAGTTATAATGCTGTGTGGAAAGCCGAAGCGAAATATCACCTTCTTCATGAATTGAACCGTCGTAGCTGCATCACACTTACTGACTGGTTCTGCCTCAACCCACTTTGTAAATTTATCAACCGCCACCAAGAGGTGGGCCTTTTTATCTTTGGACCTTTTAGAAGGCCCAACCATGTCAAGCCCCCAGACTGCAAATGGCCATGTAATTGGAATCATCCTCAATTCTTGAGCCGGCACATGAGCCCGTCTTGAGAACTTCTGACAACCATCACATTTACTGACCAAGTCCTCTGCATCAGCATGAGCCGTCAGCCAATAGAATCCATGATAGAAAGCCTTAGCCATAAGGGATTTTGACCCGGCGTGATGACCACAATCCCCTTCATGAATCTCACGAAGAATTTCTTGGCCTTTTTCAGGAGAGACGCAACGCTGAAACGCCCCTGTAACACTATGATGATGCAACTCGCCACTAACAATCGTCATAGATTTAGACCGCCGGGTTATTTGCCTGGCCAAGCTTTCATCCTCAAGCAACTCTCCCCGGGTCATGTAAGCCAGATATGGCACCGTCCAATCTGGAATGACATGAAGAGCTGCCACCAATTGTGCTTCCGGGTCAGGAAAAGCCAAGTCCTCCTCTGTGGGTAACCGGACAGAAGGGTTATGCAGAATATCCAAGAAAGTATTAGGCGGCACCGGCTTACGCTGAGATCCCAGCCGGCTTAAAGCATCAGCCGCCTCGTTCTTTCTGCGGTCAATGTGCTCCACCTGATAACCCTTGAAGTGTCCTACAATTGCGTCAACTTCATATCGATAAGCCGCCATGAGAGGATCCTTAGAATCCCACTTGCCCAATACCTGCTGAGCCACCAGATCTGAGTCGCCGAAGCACCTTACCCGGCTTAAGCTCATCTCCTTAGCCATCCGGAGACAATGGAGTAAGGCTTCATACTCAGCCGCATTGTTAGTACGGGGAAACATCAACCATAGCACATAACAAAATTTGTCACCTCGAGGGGAAGCCAAAACAACTCCAACCCCCGAGCCCTCCAATTGCCTGGACCCGTCAAAATGAATTGTCCAATACATGTTGTCCGGCTTTTCTTCAGGCATCTGCAGCTCTGTCCAATCGTTGATGAAATCCACTAGTGCTTGAGATTTAACAGCTGTGCGTGGCACATACTTTAAGCCAGGAGGCCCAAGCTCAATGATCCACTTGGCAACTCGTCCTGTGGCCTCTCTATTTTGAATGATATCCCTAAAGGAGCAAAACTAACCACAGTGATAGGGTGGCCCAAGAAGTATTGCTTAAGCTTCCGGCTTGCCATGAACACCCCATAAACGAGCTTCTGCCAATGCGGATACCGTTGCTTGGACTCGATAGGTACCTCGCTGATGTATTAAACCGGCCGTTGAACCGGGTGTTCCTTGCCAGGCTCCTTGCGCTCCACCACGATGGCCACGCTGACGGCACGCGTGTTAGCAGCCACATATAATAACAAGGGCTCCTTATCAATGGGAGCAGCAAGAACTGGCAGCTCATCTAGCCGTCTCTTCAAATCTTCAAAGGCAGCATTGGCAGCATCACTCCAGGTGAAGTTATCTGTCTTCATCATTTGATACAGTGTTATGGCCTTCTCACCTAACCGGCTTATGAACCGGCTTAGAGCAGCGATACGACCCGCCAAACGCTGAACGTCATTGATACACACTGGTGTGGCCAGAGGGGTGATGGCCTTGATCTTCTCCTGGTTAGCCTTGATGCCCCTGTTAGAAACCAGAAAACCCAAAAGCTTGCCTGTAGGCACACTAAAAACACACTTGGCCGGGTTAAGCATCATCTTGTAATCCTGAAGATTGTCAAAGGTTTCCTTAAGATCATTAATCAAGGTCTCCTTCTCTCTGGATTTCACCACTATGTCATCCACATAAGCATGAACATTGCGCCCAATTTGATTATGAAGATGATACATCTCCAACGTATCTATAATTTTTGATTGCCCCATGCTACTTTATCTACTGTTTTGGACTATATTGGGCTTTATTTTCCACTTTTATATTATTTTTGGGACTAACCTATTAACTGGAGGCCCAACCCAGAATTGTTGTTTTTTTTGCCTATTTCAGTGTTTCGAAGAAACGGAATATCAAATGAAGTCCAAACGGAATGAAACCTTTGGGAACGTGATTTTCTCACCGAACGTGATCCAGGAGACTTGGTCCCTACTCCAAGAAGTGCCAGAGGCGGTCACGAGGGTGGAGGGCGTGCCCCCTGGGCGCGCGCCCCTACCTCATGGGCCCCCTGCTGCTCCACCGATATACTCCTTCCTCCTATATATACCTACGTATCCCCAAACGACCAGAACAGGAGCCAAAAACCTAATTCCACCGCCGTAACCCTCTGTATCCATGAGATCCCATCTTGGGGCCTGTTCCGGAGCTTCGCCGGAGAGGGCATCCACCACGGAGGGCTTCTACATCAACACCATAGCCCCTCCGATGAAGTGTGAGTAGTTTATTTCAGACCTTCGGGTCCATAGCTAGTAGCTAGATGGCTTCTTCTCTCTTTTTGGATCTCAATACAATGTTCTCCCCCTCTCTCATGGAGATCTATTCGATGTAATCTTCTTTTTGCGGTGTGTTTGTTGAGACCGATGAATTGTGGGTTTATGATCCAGTATTATCTATGGAAATATTTGAATCTTCTCTGAATTCTTTTATGTATAATTGAGTTATCTTTGCAAGTCTCTTCCAATTATCCATTTTGGTTTGGCCAACTAGATTGGTAGTCCTTGCAATGGGAGAAGTGCTTAGCTTTGGGTTCAATCTTGCGGTGTCCTTAACCAGTGACAAAAAGGGTTGCAAGGCACGTATTGTATTGTTGCCATCGAGGATAACAAGATGTTTTTTTATCATATTGCATGAATTTATCCCTCTACATCATGTCATCTTGCTTAAGGCGTTACTCTGTTTTAACTTAATACTCTAGATGCATCTTTGGATAGCGGTCGATGAGTGGAGTAATAGTAGTAGATGCAGAATCGTTTCGATCTACTTGTCTCGGATGTGATGCCTATATACATGATCATTACCTAGATGTGCTCATAACTATGCTCAGTTCTGTCAATTGCTCAACAGTAATTTGTTCACCCACCGTAGAATATCTATGTTCTTGAGAGAAGCCACTAGTGAAACCTATGGCCCCCGGGTCTATTCTCATCATATCAATCTCTATCGCTTTATTTACTTGCTTTGTTTTTTACTTTGCCTTTTACTTTTCTCTTTGCATCTATCTATCAAAAATACCAAAAATATTATTTATCATCTCTATCAGATCTCACTCTCGTAAGTGACCGTGAAGGGATTGACAACCCCTAATCGCGTTGGTTGCGAGTAGCTATTGTTTTGTTTAGGTACGAAGGACTTGTGCGTGGTCTCCTACTGGATTGATACCTTGGTTCTCAAAAATTGAGGGAAATACTTACGCTACTTTGCTGCATCATCCTCTCCTCTTCAGGGAAATCCAAAGCAGTGCTCAAGAGGTAGCAAGAAGAATTTCTGCGCCGTTGCCGGGGAGGCTCATGCAAGCAAGTCAACCATACCAAGTAACCATCGCAATCCCTATCTCTCGCATTACATTATTTGCCATTTGCCTCTCGTTTTTGTCTCCCCCACTTCACCCTTGCCGTTTTATTCACCTTCTCTTTTTCGTTCTTCTTCTTCCCGTATGTATCTTTGTTTGTGTTTCCTTGTGCCTTCTATATGCTTGCATCTTCGCTTGCTGAAAATCTATTGATATGGATCCACTTAAAGTGTTCTACTTGGATCATCTTTGATCCTTATGTGCTCATGCTGAAACCCCAACTAGCCTAGTTGATGGGAAATCTTTAGATGAGCATGCTCATTTTGTGCGTCATTATTTGTCTGAAAAGGGGAGACTCTTACGGTATCATCTAAATAGTTTGCTATGCTATGCTTGGAATCTTTGTGAAATGTGTGATTTTACTTGTTGCTCTAAGAACCCTAAAAAACACCTTCCCTACCTATGTGAGTTCAATGATAATGAAATCTTATCTTCATATGCAAGGGGTGTTTATAGTTACTATGATATCGAACAAATTGAAGATTTTGTCATTTTTAAGGGTGCTCATGAAGTTGCTTCTTTGATTGAAAAGTATGATTTTACTCTCAACAAATCTGAAAATTCCGTCATACTTAAATATTGCAATGAAAACCTTGCTCATAATGTCTATGCCCAAGAATTTATTGAAAGAATGACCGTTGCTTCGGAAGAAAATAATGATATGCATGAATCTATAGATAATTGTGATTCCGATGATTTGATTGAAATATCCCTTGATGAACATGATGCTTGCTATTCTTGTGACCATGATGCCAATATTTATGAAGATAAATTTTCTATAGTTCCGTATGTTAAACATGAGATCGTTGCTATTGCACCCATGCTTGATAGTTCCCTTGATGAAAATCATGATTTCAATGATTTTACTGTAAATTCTCTTGATGTCAATTGTGCTAATAATATGCAAAACCCTAAGCTTGGGGATGCTAGTTTTGCTATGTCTACTACTTCTTGCAATGATCATGATTGGGGTGATTCTTCTTATGATCTTGAAAATTAATTTAATCCCCATGATGAATATGAGATTGATAATATTGTTTGCAATAATATTGATAGTGGGTTTGGAAGAGTCTCAACTTTAGATCCCATATATTTGGAGAATATTCAATCTTATGAAATTTTTGATAAAAGTGGGTTTGGAGAGGTCATGACTTTAGTTAATGTTAATCCCACTATTTTGGAAGAGTGTCAACTTTGCATACATGTGGATCGTGTTAAGAATATGTTTTGTGATAGCTATATTGTTGAATTGGCTTATGATCCTACATGTAATTATTATGAGAGAGGAAAATATGGTTGTAGAAATTTTCATGATAATAATTCACCTCTCGTTATGTTGAGATTGCTATTGTTTCTTTCCACTTCCTTGCATATGCTAGTTTTTGCTTGTTATGATAATTTGTTTGCCTATAAGATGCCTATGCATAGGAAGCATGTTAGACTTAGATGTGCTTGTCATGTGTTTCATGATGCTGTCTTTGCGCTTCAGTTCCTATCTTTCATGTGAGCATCATCATATTCTCAATGCCTAGCTAAAAAGGCTTTAAAGAAAAACGCTTGTTGGGAGGCAACCCAATTTTATTTGTGTTTTTTGTTTTTGCTTCTGTTTAGGAATAAATAATCCATCTAGCTTCTGTTTGGATGTGGTTTTATCTTTTAATTAGTGTTTGTGCCAAGTAGAACCTATAGGATAACCTACGATGATAGTTGATTTGATTCTGCTGAAAAACAGAAACTTTGCGCGCACGAATATATTTTTGTTAAATCACAGAAACGTGATTTTGCGTTGATTCTTTTTTCTTCTGTTCAATAAACAAATTATCAAGGACTTCCTATTTTGGTAGAATTTTTAGAGGTCCATAAGTTTGCGTTAGTTACAGATTTCTACAGACTGTTCTGTTTTTGACAGATTCTGTTTTACGTGTGTTGTTTGCTTATTTTGATGAATCTATGGCTAGTAAAATAGTTTATAATCCATAGAGAAGTTAGAATACAGTAGGTTTAGCACCAATATAAATAAATAATGAGTTCATTACAGTACCTTAAGTAGTTCCTTGTTTTCTTTCTCTAACGGAGCTCACGAGATTTCTGTTGAGTTTTGTGTTGTGAAGTTTTCAAGTTTTGGGTGAATTCTTTTGATGGATTATGGAACAAGGAGTGGAAAGAGCCTAAGATTGGGGATGCCCATGGCACCCCAAGATAATCCAAGGACACCAAAAAGTCAAAGCTTGGGGATGCCCCGGAAGGCATCCCCTCTTTCGTCCACTTCCGTCGGTAATTTACTTGGAGCTATATTTTTATTCAACACATGATATGTGTTTTGCTTGGAGCGTCTTGTATTATTTGTGTCTTTGCTTGTTAGTCTACCACAATCATCCTTGCTGTACACACCTTTTGAGAGAGCCATACATGAATTGGAATTTGTTAGAATACTCTATGTGCTTCACTTATATCTTTTGAGCTTGATAGTTTTTGCTCATAGTACTTCACTTATATCTTTTGAGCGTGATAATTTTTGCTCTAGTGCTTCACTTATATCTTTTAGAGCATGGTGGTGGATTTGTTTTAAAGAAACTATTGATCTCTCATGCTTCACTTAGATTATTTTGAGAGTCGTTAATAGCATGGTAATTTGCTTAATATTAATATACTTGGTATTCAAGATATGTGAAACTTTCTTTTGAGTGAATTGAATACTAAGATAAGTTTGATGCTTGATAATTGTTTTGAGATATGGAGGTGATAATATCAAAGTCGTGCTAGTTGGGTGATTATGAATTTGAGAAATGCCTGTGTTGAAGTTTGCAAGTCCCGTAGCATGCACGTATGGTTAAAGTTGTGTAACAAATTTGAAACATGAAGTGTACCTGGCTTGTGCATCCTTATGAGTGGCGGTCGGGGACGAGCGATGGTATTTTCCTACCAATCTATCCTCCTAGGAGCATGCACATAGTATTTGATTTTTGATGACTTCTAAATTTTTGCAATAGGTATATGAGTTCTTTTGACTAATGTTGAGTCCATGGATTATACACACTCTCACCTTTCCGCCTTTGCTAGCCTCTTCGGTACCGTGCATTGACCTTTCTCACCTTGAGAGTTGGTGCAAACTTTGCCGGTGCATCCAAACCCCGTGATACGATACGCTCTATCACACATAAACCTCCTTATATCTTCCTCAAAACAGCCACCATACCCACCTATCATGGCATTTCCATAGCCATTCCGAGATATATTGCCATGCAACTTCCACCATCATCATCATGACATACATTACTTTTGTCATATTGCCATTGGATGATCATGTAGTTGACATCGTATTTGTGGCAAGGCCACCATGCATTATTTTTCATACATGTCACTCTTGATTCATTGCACCATCCCGGTACACCGCCGGAGGCATTCAGATAGAGTCATATCTTGTTCTAAGTTTCGAGTTGTAATCCTTATGTTGTAATCAATAGAAGTGTGATGATCATCATTATTAGAGCATTGCCCAAAAAAGAAAAAAAAGGCCAAAAGAAAAAAAAAGAAAGGCCCAAAAAAAAGAAAAGAAAAAAGAAAAACAAATAAAAAGAAAAAAGGGCAATGCTACTATCTCCTTTTCCACACTTGTGCTTCAAAGTAGCACCTTCTCCTTCATGTAGTGAGTCTCATATATTGTGCTTCAAAGTAGCACCTTGTTCTTCATGTAGTGAGTCTCATAAGTTGTCTTTTTATACTAGTGGGAATTTTTCATTATAGAACTTGGCTTGTATATTCCTACGATGGGCTTCCTCAAATGCCCTAGGTCTTCATGAGCAAGCAAGTTGGATGCACACCCACTAGTTTTCTTTTGTTGAGCATTCATAGCTCTAGTGCATTCGTTGCATGGAAATCCCTACTCATCATGTTGACATCAATTGATGGGCATCTCCGTAGCCCGTTGATTAGCCTCGTCAATGTGAGACTTTCTCTTTTTTTGTCTTCTCCACACAATCCCCATCATCATATTCTATTCCACCCATAGTGTTATATCCATGGCTCACGCTCATGTATTGCGTGAAGGTTGAAAAAGTTTGAGATTATTTGAGTATGAAACGATTGCTTGGCTTGTCAAAGGGGGTACAGAAGTTGGGAACATCTTTGTGTGACGAAATTGAAGCATAGCCTAACTATATGATTTTGTAGGGATGAACTTTCTTTTGCCATGCTATTTTGAGAAGACATGATTGCTTTGATTAGTATGCTTGAAGTATTATTATTTTTGTGTCAATATAAACTTTTGTCTTGAATCTTTCGGATCTGAATATTCATATCACAATTAAGAAGATTTACATTGAAATTATGCCAAAGTATCACTCCGCATCAAAAATTCTCTTTTTATCATTTACCTACTCGAGGACGAGCAAGAATTAAGCTTGGGGATGCCTGATACGTCTCCAACGTATCTATAATTTTTGATTGCTCCATGCTACTTTATCTACTATTTTGGACTATATTGGGCTTTATTTTCCACTTTTATATTATTTTTGGGACTAACCTATTAACCGGAGGCCCAGCCCAGAATGGTTGTTTTTTTGCCTATTTTAGTGTTTCGAAGAAACGGAATATTAAACGGAGTCCAAACGGAATGAAACCTTCGGGAACGTGATTTTCTCACTGAACGTGATCCAGGAGACTTGGACCCTACTCCAAGAAGTGCCAGAGGCGGTCACGAGGGTGGAGGGCGCGCCCCCTAGGCGCGCCCCCTGGGCGCGCCCCCTACCTCGTGGGCCCCCTGCTGCTCCACCAACGTACTCCTTCCTCCTATATATACCTACGTATCCCCAAACGATCAGAACAAGAGCCAAAAACCTAATTCCACCGCCATAACCTTCTGTATCCACGAGATCCCATCTTGGGGCCTGTTTCGGAGCTCCACCGGAGAGGGCATCCACCACGGAGGGCTTCTACATCAACACCATAGCCCCTCCGATGAAGTGTGAGTAGTTTATTTCAGACCTTCGGGTCCATAGCTAGTAGCTAGATGGCTTCTTCTCTCTTTTTGGATCTCAATACAATGTTCTCTCCCTCTCTCGTGGAGATCTATTCGATGTAATCTTCTTTTTGCGGCGTGTTTGTTGAGACCGATGAATTGTGGGTTTATGATCCAGTATTATCTATGGAAATATTTGAATCTTCTCTGAATTCTTTTATGTATGATTGAGTTATCTTTGCAAGTCTATTCGAATTATCCTTTTTGGTTTGGCCAACTAGATTGGTAGTTCTTGCAATGGGAGAAGTGCTTATCTTTGGGTTCAATCTTGCGGTGTCCTTACCCAGTGACAGAAAGGGTTGCAAGGCACGTATTGTATTGTTGCCATCGAGGATAACAAGATGGGTTTTTTTATCATATTGCATGAATTTATCCCTCTACATCATGTCACCTTGCTTAAGGCGTTACTCTGTTTTTAACTTAATACTCTAGATGCATGGTGGATAGTGGTCGATGAATGGAGTAATAGTTGTAGATGCAGAATCGTTTCGATCTACTTGTCTCGGACGTGATACCTATATACATGATCATTACCTAGATATGCTCATAACTATGCTCAATTCTGTCAATTTCTCAACAGTAATTTGTTCACCCACCGTAGAATATCTATGTTCTTGAGAGAAGCCACTAGTGAAACCTATGGCCCCCGGGTCTATTCTCATCATATCAATCTCTATCACTTTATTTACTTGCTTTGTTTTTACTTTGCCTTTTACTTTTCACTTTGCATCTATCTATAGAAAATACCAAAAATATTATTTATCATCTCTATCAGATCTCACTCTCGTAAGTGACCGTGAAGGGATTGACAACCCCTAATCGCGTTGGTTGCGAGTAGCTATCATTTTGTGTAGGTACGAGGGACTTGTGCGTGCTCTCCTACTGGATTGATACCTTGGTTGTCAAAAACTGAGGGAAATACTTACGCTACTTTGCTGCATCATCCTCTCCTCTTCGGGGAAATCCAATGCAGTGCTCAAGAGGTAGCAGAAGACAATTCTGCACACATCACTGGTAAGTCGCCTGGGCACTCTTGAGCCCAAAAGGCATTGATACATAGCAGAAGGCTCCAAACGGAGTAATGAATGCTGCCTTCTCCTGGTCCTTAACTACCATCTTGATCTGATGATAACCAGAGTAAGCATTCAAAAAACTCAAATGCTCACAACCCGCCGTAGCATCAATGATTTGATCAATACGGGGGAGAACAAAAGGATCAGCTGGACAAGCCTTGTTTAAATCCGTGTAATCCACACACATACGCCAAGTGCCATTTTTCTTAAGCACAAGCACCGGGTTAGCCAACCACTCTGGATGAAACACTTCAATGATGAACCCAGCTGCTAAGAGCCGGGCTACCTCCTCACTAATGGCCTTCTGCCTCTCCTCATTGAACCATCGAAGAAACTGCTTGACCCGCTTAAACTTTGGATGAATATTAAGAGTGTGCTCAGCGAGTTCTCTTGGTACACCTGGCATGTCAGAAGGTTTCCGTGCAAAAATGTCCCGATTCTCACGGATGAACTCGATGAGCGCGCTTTCCTATTTGGGATCCAAATTAGCACTGATACTGAACTGTTTGGATGAGTCGCCTGGAACAAAATCAACAAGCTTAGTATCATCGGTTAACTTAAACTTCATGACCGGCTCATGCTCTATGGTTGGCTTCTTTAAAGATGTCATATCCGCCAGGTCAACATTGTACTTGTAGAATTTTAACTCTTCTGTTGCACAGACCGACTCAGCATAAGCTGTGTCACCTTCTTCACATTCCAAGGCTACCTTCCGGCTCCCATGCACCGTAATGGTTCCCTTATGACCCAGCATCTTGAGCTGCAAATACACATAACACGGCCATGCCATGAATTTGGCATAAGCCGGCTGAGGGAGTCATGGATTAGGGGGTGTCCGGATGGCCGGACTATCACCGTTGGCCGGACTCCTAGACTATGAAGATACAAGATTGAAGACTCCGTCCCGTGTCCGGATGGGACTTTCCTTGGCGTGGAAGGCAAGCTTGGCAATACGGATATGTAGATCTCCTACCATTGTAACCGACTCTGTGTAACCCTAGCCCTCTCTGGTGTCTATATAAACCGGAGGGTTTTAGTCCGTAGGACGAACAACAATCATACCATAGGCTAGCTTCTAGGGTTTAGACTCTTTGATCTCGTGGTAGATCTACTCTTGTACTACCCATATCATCAATATTAATCAAGCAGGAGTAGGGTTTTACCTCCATCGAGAGGGCCCGAACTTGGGTAAAAACATCGTGTCCCTTGTCTCCTATTACCATCCGCCTAGACGCACAGTTCGGGACCCCCTACTCGAGATCCGCCGGTTTTGACACCAACATTGGTGCTTTCATTGAGAGTTCCCCTACTCGACGGCCCCTTCGATCATCAACAGCAACACGGTCCAGGGTGAGACTTTTCGCCCCAGACAGATCTTCGTATTCAGCGGCTTTGCACTGTGGCCAATTCACTTGGCCATCTGGACCAGATCGAAAGCTACGCCCCTGGCCATCAGGTCAGATTTGGGAGTTTGAACTACACGGCTGACCTCCGCGGAGACTTCATCTTCGACGGATTTGAGCCACAGCCAAGTGCGCCACACTGTCTCGATGGGTATGATCTAGCTCTGCCGCGGACAAGACCACGAGGTCAAGCACCAGCATCCGCTCCGACCCCTAGTTCGGAGCCGACTTCGCCGGTCGAGGACGAGTGGCTGGACACCGCCTCAGGGACTACAATCTCTACGGCGATTGAGCCGAACACCATCCCTGTCCTTCGCAAAGCCCGTGACTCCAAGGGGCCGGACTCCTCTCCGGACTCCGAACCTCGTGCGCCCCTGCCTATCAAATCCAATTGGGCGCCGGTTATGGAGTTCACTGCCGCGGACATCTTTCAGCACTCGCTCTTTGGTGACATCCTGAATTCACTAAAGTCTCTCTCTTTATCAGGAGAGCCCGGTCGGACTATGGTCAGGAAGGTTGGGATGCGGACGTCGAAGAAATTCATTGCCCACCCACCACCCACTTTGTAGCCACTGTCGATGATTTAACCGACATGCTCGACTTCGACTCCGACGACATCGACGGTATGGACGACAATGCAGGAGACAACCAAGAACCAGCACCTATTGAGTGTTGGACATCCACCCCATCTCACGATCTATACATGGTGGATACACCTAAAGGAAGTGACGACGAGGAACAACGGGACGCTACGAAGGATAAATCCTCGGCGCAGTCAAGACGGCGATTTAAAGCGCGCGCACAAAGTCCCGCCTCGACAATGACGGCGGCCATACAGACCCAGCCATAGAGCAAGTCGCACCAGTGCACGACGAACATGACATCGAACAACCGCCCGAACAGGACAACTTGGATAAACAACCCGCCCCCGGCGAAGATGATAGTCCGGACGATCTCACATCGAACAAGTTGTTGGAGCAGAAGAACCTCCACAAAAGGCTCGTCACAACTGCACGTAGCCTGAAAAAGCAGAAGCAGAAGCTCAAAACAGCGGAAGATGCACTCAAAATCAGATGGAGCAAAGTATTCAACACCGTAGACAAATACGACGACAGTCGCCAAACAAAGAGCTACCCGAAAGGCAAACTACTGCCTGAATTCGATGAGGAGGCCTTAGAGCCCCCGCAATCAAAGAACAAAGAGGCCGCCCGGTCGGATAGACGACCACATGACAAGCATAGAGCGGCAAGCAGCGCCGCACACAAGCCGGCGCGCGATCCGCCTAAGGATTCGCATCAAAAGGATGGCCCAGTTAGGTCCATCTACGGGCCAAGAAAGCAAGCTCTTCTAAGCAATGCAACACGCCAATTATCCGGACATCACGGCACACCCAAATATAGGGGTGCCGCACATCCCCTATGTTTCACCGATGAGGTGCTGGATCACGAATTTCCAGCGGGATTTAAACCCATAAACATAGAGGCATACGACGGAACAACAGACCCGGGAGTCTGGATTGAGGATTACATCCTCCACATACACATGGCTAGAGGAGATGATCTCCACGCCATAAAATACTTACCCCTCAAGCTCAAAGGGCCAGCACAACACTGGCTTAAAAGCCTCCCTCAAAATACCGTTGGAAGTTGGGAAGAGCTCGAGGATGCTTTTCGGGCAAATTTTCAAGGGACTTATGTCCGCCCTCCGGATGCAGACGATTTAAGTCACATAACTCAGCAACCCGGAGAGTCACCCCGCAAATTCTGAAACAGGTTCCTCACCAAAAAGAACCAAATAGTCGACTGTCCGGATGCCGAAGCCTTAGAAGCTTTCTAACACAACATCCGGGGCGAATGGCTCGCCAGGCACCTTGGCCAGGAAAAGCCAAGAACAATGGCCGTACTTACAAGCATCATGACCCGCTTTTGCGCGGGAGAGGATAGTTGGCTGGCAAGATGTAGTACCAGCGACCCAAGTACATCCGTAGTCAGAGATGGAAACGGGAAAACACGATGCTGCAAGGACTAGCGCCGGACAAGGGGAAACAGCCCGAAGAGCACGGCGGTCAACGCCGGATTCAAAAGCTCTCGACAGAATCATAAAAAACTGCCCCTCAAGGATAACAGCCACGAGCTATCCAACCTAAACAAAATCTTGGACAAAATATGCCAAGTCCACAGTACCCCAGGGAAGCCTGCAAACCATACCCACAGAGATTGTTGGGTCTTCAAGCAGTCCGGCAAACTCGATGCCGAACACAAGGGGCTCGACACACCAAGCGAGGACGATGATGAACCCCACAAGCAGAGCACCGAAAAACAAAAGAATTTCCCACAAGAAGTCAAAACAGTAAACTCACTTCAAGTGACAAAAGGGAAAATCAGAGCGGCGCCCATAGAAATACGCGCCGCACGGCCTATCCCGGTGGAGTCCCGACATTGGTTGTCAAAACCAATCACCTTTGATCATCAGGATTACTCCGGAAGTATCCGGAACGCAGGATGGACTGCCCTGATATTAGATCCTATAATTGACGGACTCCAATTCAGAGAAGTCCTAATGGATGGCGGTAGTGATCTAAACCTGCTATATCAGGACACAATCCGCAAAATGGGGATAGACCCAACCAAAATTCGCCACAGCAACACCTCCTTCAAGGGGGTAATGCCAGGCCTATATGCCCATTGTACGGGCTCCCTACTGCTTGAAGTTGTGTTCGGCTCATCCGACAACTTCCCCTGCGAAAAGTTAACCTTCCACATTGCCCCATTCAAAAGTAGCTATCAAGCACTATTGGGACGTGAAGCTTTCTCCCGCTTTAATGCAATACCGCATTATGCATCTCTTACACTCAAAATGCCCGGTCCACACGGCATCATCTCATTAAAGGGAAATATCAAGTGTTACTCGAGCACAGAAGAATGTGAGACTGCCTGGACAGTCACACACTAATCCGGCTCCGCTAAACCAAGCACCTGAACAGGTCATTCGGACCCCGGACACGGCTAGACGAGTCCGGCGTAAACATATAAAGTCCTGCTAGCCGCAGCACACCCTCGTACAAGGGGCTGCATGCATGTACAACAAGAGACAATAAAGCTCAATTTTATTCGCTTTTCGAATCGTACTCTATTTATTTAATATAAAGTACATTTTTCGCACAACCTTTCTTCAACTAAGTTCTTCTCTTTTACAGATGAACACCGTGCCACACCCGTCTAGGATACGGCACAACGGAGACACAGGCGCAGACGTGCAGTAGGGACCCGTTGCAAGGATTCTTTTCAGATTAAGACCCTGCGTAAACCTTTTTTTACTGTCTCTTGTTGATACACATCCCCTGGTTTCTTGCTATAACCGAGGAGGAGGCTGGCGTTTTGGCATCGGCTGCGTCAAAATTTTTTGCATGTACCTGGACACTAGGGGCTTAGGGCATTGTTCTGCCCGTTTTCATAAAGACCGAATACCTTAGGGAGTGTTCGGCGTCTCGAGTTAGGCCTTATATGCATCAGCTCAAATCATGTCTTTGGTCAAATGTTGGGTTTGCCGGCTCCGTGTTTTGCTGCCTTACGTTCCGCTCTATCGGCTAACGCGGCACCGGAGAACTCTCGCGATTGTGCCCGGTTCGCCTGGTCAAGCACCTCAAGAGAGAAAGCGAAAACCGATCATCATGATATAGTGTGAGACTGGTCAACCACTCGATGACCCACCGTAATGTTTAGAATTCCTCTGCATTAACGAAGGACTGTTTCCCGATCAGGCACATACGTGCCCCGAATTCGGAGAGCGTGGTGCCCCTAGGGGCTATATAGTAGCCCCACCATCAAACTCCTATGGCTAAGTGAAAGTGATAAAGCATTATAGTCCGGTTGCCTAGTTTGCTACGCTATCACCTCCTTCACAGGACCAAGACGTTGGATTAAGTGTGAAAATGCGCTTTTTTGCAAACACCCCCGCACTATGTGCGTGGGGGCTGAAGCCGAAGACTGCCATCTTTCAGGTTATATACACATATACATTAACGGCCGCACATGAGGTATTTCAATACTTGAACGCACAAGTATAAAAAGCCCTTATATTATATTGAAACACCGTTTCACAAATCATACATGTCATTAGAACATAATATCCTTCGAGCACTACGTCTCTATTAAATGAGCGCCCTGCAGGACTTCCTCAAAAGAGTGCTCGGCAGGTACTCGGCTTCTGTCCGAATCCTAGGATGCAACATCGGTGGCCTTCATCTCCGCCCAGCATGTCTTGACACGGGCAAGAGCCATCCGCGCACCCTCTATGCATGCTGACCGCTTCAGTGCACCAATATGCGGCACCGCACCAAGGAACTGCTGCACCAAGCCAAAATAACTCTTTGGCTTGGGCCTGCTTGGCCACAAATGAGTCACGACATCCTTCATGGCAAGTCCGGACAACCTATTCAGATCAGCCCATTCGGCCAAACGATCGGTCAATGGAAGCGGATGCTCTGGACTATGGAACTTCGACCAAAAAGCTCTTCCATTCCGTGATCCTTTTGGCCTCGAAAGTGTGCGACCGCGTCTGCAGCACTCGCCGCCAAATCCAGATAAGCATCCTCTGCACCCCACAGCTGGCCCAACTGAGCATACTTAGGATCCGTAAATTTCCTCCGCAGCAGAAAAGGCTTTCCAGCCGTAATATCTTCGGCATGACACAGCTCCTCTTTCATAGCTCTCATCGCAGAGCGAGCATCCTTGGCCTCAGTAGTGGCCTTTTTCAGGTCCTCTTGTTCCGCTCGCCCTTCTTTTTAAGAAGCTCGCAACGGTCGGTAGCATTCTTCAACTTTACGGCCATCTCGGCCATTTCTTTCTTGCTTCGGCAGTGAGCAGCCTGTTCGGCTCTTAGCTCTTCGGCCGCTTTTAAGGCAGCCGCATCACTTTTTTGGGCTTGCTCCTTGGCCCGGGCGAGCTCCGCCCGAAGGTTCTCCATGGCAGCGGCACCATCTATGTCAAGCATACATGTTGTAAGGCACAGACATTGAGCTACCTTACCAGGTGTCTGCGGAGAAGTTGCATACCTTATGACTCGTCAAGCCGCTTATTGACAAGCGCGATGTCAGAATCCGCCACGTCAAGTTGCCGCTTTAGTTCGGCAAATTCATCAGTCCGGCTTGCCACCGGACGCTTCGCCACCTACATAGGAAGATCGCATATTATACATGGGATTATGATCCTTGGCGCGCTGTCATTTTTGACAGCACACCAAGTCTCAGGGGTTACTATCTATACAAGGCGCATTCTATATGCAAAATTGTCAGAAGGTACATCATTTTGCGTACCTCGAAACCTGTCAATAAACTTTTGACGGCTTTATGGAATCCACTTTCATTGGATGAAATTCTTTCAATCACCGTACCCATTAGCGCATGGTGATCTTTCGAGATAGACGCTCGCCCGAGCAGATCTTTCAAATCCTCCGACCATACACCGGTCGGAGCCGGACTCGTCTGATGGCCTTTCTCGAAGGCCGGACGCGGAGGGCTTTGAGGGGACCTACGACTGCCTTCGGGCCCTGCCAGATTCAGAGAAACCCTCCGCGACGACACCTCAGGGTCATCCGCCTCGCATGACGGTTCGGCAGGCGGAGGCGTTTCGCTCTCCATCATCTCCGGATCAAGATCCCCCGAAGACGAGCTCTGCTGAGAAGGGCTGAGATCCGAACTACAAGAAAAAATTTCCGTTATCTTCAGAAATAAAACAGGGATGTCTCTCATTTTAGGAAAACGCCCCTCTTTACTTACGGCTCGCTGGAGGGCTGATCTCCTTGGGGAAATTGTGCGGCCGGGGCATCTCCCGGCGCAGGACCCTCTGGCGAAGATTTCTTCCCCCGCTTCGAGGCCTTGGTCTCCGGATCTTCAGAAGCGGTCCTCTTCTCCCCTTGGAGGGAGGGATTCTCGATCCCTCCTTTCTTGATAAACTCCTTTGCGGAGGTAGTAGCTCCCTTGTTCCCCCCTTCGCCTTCTTCAAAAGGCGCAGCCTCTAGCATCCTGGTTAACACAGGATCCGGCGTGATCTCAGGGAGGGGGGGGGGCGGACACCGGATCAGTTTTGCTTTCGCTATCTACTCCTGTTCAAGGGACGTCTCTTTTAAAGGCAAGCTTATGATAGATATACGGATAGCATGTTCGGGTACAGGACTACTTACTTGAGTATCCGGGCGATTGCAGCTCAGACCTGCATCCTCGGTCAAATCCGGACACATTGCTTGTGATCCGAAGAACAGTTGGTACATCTCCATGGGCATTGCGCCCATAAGATGTTGGAGAGCTCGTGGTCCCTCTGAATTGAACTCCCACAGATGGAGGGGGCGACGTTTGTAGGGCAGGTTGCGACGAATCAGCATGACCTGCGCTACTACGACCAGATCTCTCTCTCTCTCTAGGAGATCTCGAATACGGCCATGCAACAAGGGCACGTCCTTGGACGGCCCCCAGTCGAGCCCTTTATTGACCCATGACGCCAGCCGCGGCGGAGGACCCGAGCGAAAGGCAGGTGGCGCCACCCATTTGGTGCCCCTGCGAGCTGTGATATAAAACCACTTTTGTTGCCACAGACTGAGCTCCTCTTGAAAAGAGCCCTCGAGCCATGGAGCATCAACATTCTTGCTTATAACAGCCCCTCCGCACTCTGCTTGCTGCCCCTTGATCATCTTCGGTTCCACTTTGAAGGTTTTAAGCCACAACCCAAAGTGAGGGGTAATGCGGAGGAAGGCTTCACATACGACAATGAACGATGAGATGTGGAGGATGGACTCCGAATCCAAGTCATGAAATTCCAGCCCATAATAAAACATGAGCCCCCTCATGAAGGGGTCCGTCGGGAAGCCTAACCACCGAAGGAAGTGAGATACGAACACCACGCTCTCACCGGGCTTGGGAGTGGGAATAACCTGCCCTTGGGCAGGCAGCCTGTGCGAAATTTCGCTGGTTAGATACCGGGCGTCTCTCAGCTTTAGCACGTCTTCTTCCGTGACGGAGGAAGGCATCCACCGGCCTTGCAGGTCGGAGCCGGGCATCTTCGAAGGTCCGAAGCGCCTGAATCTAGAGCTTTGGGTGTTGGAACTCGAGGCAAGGGGCGGATTCGATTGAGATTGAAAGAAAGGAGAAGGCCTTGGTCTTGTTATAAAGTGGTTGAATACCAAGAGCCCTCCCGTGACCGTTCGGGACTCGCCTTTGATAGAGGAGGCGCCAGCGGCACGGCGGAATTACCCACACCGTATTAATGAGAATCCCGGAATAAGGGACACGATCTCTCCTTTGACAAGACGTGCCAAAGAAACCGCCTCGCTAAACACGCTGAGGTGGGACAGTAAAAACGATTCCAATAAAGGCTTGGCCGTGGTGTGGCGTCACGCCCAGAGAATCGTCGATGGATCGAATTTGTGTAAAGATTATTCTCTCTAGGGTGGTATGCAGATCTTATTTTGCAGAGCCGGACACTATCCTTGTGTTCAAAATCTTCTATGAAGTATTCAGAGGAGGAACCCACCTTGCAATGCGAAGACAATATCGTGCGGACTAAATCGTCATTGAAGCCTGGTTCGAGGGCTCTTGAGGAGTCTGTATTAGGGGTGTCCGGATGGCGGACTATCACCGTTGGCGACTCTAGACTATGAAGATACAAGATTGAAGACTCCGTCCAGTGTCCGGATGGGACTTTCCTTGGCGTGGAAGGCAAGCTTGGCAATACGGATATGTAGATCTCCTACCATTGTAACCGACTCTGTGTAACCCTAGCCCTCTCCGGTGTCTATATAAACTGGAGGGTCTTAGTCCATAGGACAAACAACAATCATACCATAGGCTAGCTTCTAGGGTTTAGCCTCTTTGATCTCGTGGTAGATCTACTCTTGTACTACCCATATCATCAATATTAATCAAGCAGGAGTAGGGTTTTACCTCCATCGAGAGGGCCCGAACCTAGGTAAAAACATCGTGTCCCGTGTCTCCTGTTACCATCCGCCTAGACGCACAGTTCGGGACCCCCTACCAGAGATCCGCCAGTTTTGACACCGACACCGGCCGCCCAAACAGAGCATGATATGGGCTCTTGATCTTGACTACTTAGAACGTCAATTTCTCGGCCCTGGAGTTATTTTCATCCCCAAAGGCTACCTCCAATTCGATCTTACCGATGGGATACGCAGATTTACCGGGCACGACTCCATGGAAGACAGTGTTGGACTGCTTAAGGCTCTTATCAGTTAGCCCCATGCGACGAAAGATCTCATAATAGAGGATACTGATGCTGCTGCCTCCATCCATGAGTACCTTGGTGAATTTATATCCACCCACCTGAGGGGCCACCACCAAGGCTAAGTGACCCGGATTATCAACCCGGGGAGGGTGATCTTCCCTACTCCATAGAATAGGCTGCTCAGACCATCTCAAATAATGAGGAACTGCCGGCTCAACAGCATTCACAACCCTCTTATGAAGATTCTAGTCTCGTTTGCATAAACTGGTGGTAAACACATGATATTGCCCACTATTCAGCTGCTTTGGATTGGTCTGGTATCCGCCTTGTTGCTGTTGCTGACCACCCTGGCCAGATTGTTGGTTATAACCACTTTGACTGCCTTGAGAATTTTGAAAATTGGGGTTTGAACCGCCGCCCGGGCCATGAAAACCGCCGCCGCTTGAGCCGCCACCCTGCCCATTGTTACCATCGAACATGTTCGAATTTTTGAAGGCCTTCATGATCGTACAGTCCTTCCATAGACGGGTAGCCGGCTTCTGCTGGATGCCGTGTCTCGGACAGGGCTCGCTTAATAATTGCTCAAGTGATTGGGACTAACCTATTAACCGGGGAAGTGGCCTCCCCTTGTGCCATTGGTTGTTACCCTGTGCACTAGTGTTAGCCACAAAATCCAAACTACTGTCAGCCTTACATTTATTACCTCCTTGATTTGCCGGGTTGTGCTGAGGGCCCTTGTCGTTTCCATTCTTCTTTCCCTTCCTTGTCTTGTCATCATTAGACTCGGGATCCTTGGTACTATCAGAGTCGGCGTACTTGACCAGAGCTGCCATCACCATGCCCATATCATTACAATCGCGCTTGAGCCACCCCAGCTTTTGTTTCAGAGGCAAAAACGACAATTTTTCTCCAACGTTAAGACTGCAGAGCCGGCATGCATCTTATCAGATGAATCTATTATGGCTTTAACCCGGCGCACCCAATGGGTTGTAGAGTCGCCCTCCTCTTGCTTGCAATTTGTCAAATCAACAATTGACATGGGCTGCTTGCACGTATCCTTGAAATTCTGGATGAACCGGGCCTTTAGCTCCGCCCATGAACTGATTGAATTAGGTGGCAGGCCTTTCAACCATCCAACATCATGGTAAAGTACTTGGCCATCGCAGCGTCGCTGACCTCCAATAACTCCATAGCCATCTCGTAACTTTTGATCCACGCCCCGGGCTGTAAGTCGGCCGTGTAGTTCGGCACCTTCCTAGGTCCCTTAAAATCCTTGGGTAAACGCTCATTACATAGAGCCGGCACTAGATAGGGACTCCTCCGATCCTAGTGGACACACCTGCCTTGATAGAAGTCATCGGATAAGCCGGATACGGCTGGTAAGCCATCAACTGAGCCGCCTGCTCAGCCGCCTACTGAGCTGCCTGATGAGCTGCCCGCTCAGCCTATTGATGTATTCTGTCTTGATCTACCAAGTTAAAGGCCTCATGACGCGCCAGGTCATGCCCACCTGGCTGGTTACGACGCCGGACGTTGCTTGAAATGGCCGCTGAATCCATGTGCCTGCTATAACTCGGGCTTCGGCTTGGACGAGGGGTCGAATGGATCCTGTCCCGGCTATATGAGTATGCCTCCTATTGTGCTAAGGCCATTTGAAGAAGTTCTCCAACCCGATGGGTTTCAACCGCCGCCGGAGAGTCGCCATCAATTGGGAGAGCCGCCAACCGTGCCGCTGCCGCTATCATGTTCTCCAACGGGTTAGAATAGTGACCCGGAGGTGTTGGTACATACGGAGGTGAAGCCGTGTTCACGCGGGGAGGCCCCATCACCTGAGGCTAAACCGGCGCCCCAACCCCGGGTGTTGCAACCCAGTCTGTCTCAGTATGCGGGGAGAGCCACGACGGGTTAATGGGCCTTGCACGAGGGGTGTGAAAAAGGTTTCGAGGATCATAAACCGGAGGGAGTCGAGACTAGGTCTTCTGGTATCTTCTCCTCATGGCCTCATTAGACGCATTCTGATCTTGGCGAGCCGAAAAGTCTATGCCTGAATCCGCTGAGCCTGAACATCCAGCGCCACCCGCTCTGCGGTTATCCTGACATCTTCCGCTGCTAGATCTTCCTTAGCTGGCACCATATCCAATTTTAACTGTGCCACTTCCGCATCATGTCGAGCCTGATCCGCCGGGTTGACCACGGCGGTTAACAAAGTGGTCAGCTTATCTGTGAGTTCCATCAACACCTGAGCCGGCGAGCGCACAGGGCCTCCTGCCCCAGCTGCTGCTGACCCGGAGGTCATGGCTGCCGCAGTTGTGGAGTCTTGGATAGGTTGTGTGCCGGCCATGAAGATCCCAACCCTGCTCGGTGGCTCGAAGCAATCCGGAATACTGCTGCCATCGGAACAACCCCCGAGCCCGCCATCTTGCAGTTGATACAACGAATCTGTCTCACCTGTGGATGACCCGCCATCAGAGTAGATGGCCGTCTCACCACTAGATGCAGATCCTTCAGAGAGCCCTTCATGGATGCATCCCACGAAGGCACGCTTCAAAGCAGGCGGAGCCCGGGCAGGTTTTGCACGCTGAGTCGTGATACGTCTCCAATGTATCTATAATTTATGAAGCATTCATGCTATTTTATTATCTGTTTTGAATGATTATGGGCTTTATTATACACTTTTATATTACTTTTGGGACTAACCTATTAACCGGAGGCCCAGCCCACATTGCTGTTTTATTGCCTGTTTCAGTATTTCGAAGAAAAGTAATATCAAACAGAGTCCAAACGGAATGAAACCTTCGGCAACGTTTTTTGGAACGAACGTGATCTAGGAAACTTGGAGTGCAAGCTGGGAAAGCATCGAGGAAGCCACAAGATAGGGGGGCACGCCCTCCACTCTTGTGGGCCACTCGAGGCTCCCCCGACCAACTTCTTTCGCCTATATAAGCCTACGTACCCTGAAAACATCGACACAGAAGATAGATCGGGAGTTCCGCCGCCGCAAGCCTCTATAGCCACCAAAAACCTCTCGGGAGCCCGTTCCGGCACCCTGCCTGAAGGGCAACCCATCACCGGTGGCCATCTTCATCATCCCGGCGCTATCCATGACGAGAAGGGAGTAGTTCACCCTCGGGGCTGAGGGTATGTACCAGTAGCTATGTGTTTGATCTCTCTCTCTCTCTCTCTCTCTCTCTCTCGTGTTCTCTCTATGGCACAATCTTGATGTATCACAAGCTTCGCTATTATAGTTGGATCTTATGATGTTTCTCCCCCTCTACTCTCTTGTGATGAATTGAGTTTTCCCTTTGAAGTTGTCTTGTCGGATTGAGTCTTTAAGGATTTGAGAACACTTGATGTATTTCTGGCCGTGCTTATCTGTAGTGACAATGGGATTTCACCTGCCACTTGATGTATGTTTTGGTGATCAACTTGTGGGTTCCGCCCATGAACCTATGCATAGGGGTTGGCACAGGTTTTCGTCTTGACTCTCCTGTGGAAACTTTGGGGCACTCTTTGAAGTACTTTGTGTTGGTTGGATAGACGAATCTGAGATTGTGTGATGCATATCATATAATCATGCCCACGGATACTTGAGGTGACAATGGAGTATCTAGGTGACATTTGGGTTTTGGTTGATTTGTGTCTTAAGGTGTTATTCTAGTATGAACTCTTGAATAGATTGATCCGAAAGAATAACTTTGAGGTGGTTTCATACCCTACCATAATCTCTTGGTTTGTTCTCCGCTATTAGTGGCTTTGGAGTGACTCTTTGTTGCATGTTGAGGGATTGTTATATGATCTATCTATGATTATTATTGTTGGGAGAACTTGCACTAGTGAAAGTATGAACCCTATGCCTTGTTTCCTAGCATTGCAATAACGTTTACGCTCACTTTTATCATTAGTTACCTTGCTGTTTTTATATTTTCAGATTACAAAAACCTATATCTACCATCCACATTGCACTTGTACCACCATCTCTTCGCCGAACTAGTGCACCTATACAATTTACCATTGTATTGGGTGTGTTGGGGACAAAAGAGGCTCTTTGTTATTTGGTTGCAGGGTTGCTTGAGAGAGACCATCTTCATCCTACGCCTCCCACGGATTGATCAACCTTAGGTCATCCACTTGAGGGAAATTTGCTACTGTCCTACAAACCTGTGCACTTGCAGGCCCAACAGCATCTATAAGAAGAAGGTTGTGTAGTAGACATCAAGCTCTTTTCTGGCGCCTTTTCCGGGGAGGTGAGTGCTTGAAGGTATATCTTTAGATCTTGCAATCGAATCTTTTTGTTTCTTGTTTTATCACTAGTTTAGTTTATAAAAGGAAACTACAAAAATGGAGTTAAGTTTATCTCATACGCTTCATCTTTTTAATATCTTTCGTGAGTATGATGAAAAGGAAAATTGTGCTCAAGTGCTAGAAGAAGAAATCTATAGAATGTTTGATACTAAATCTTTGAATGATGAGCATGATTGCAATGTTGTTAGTATGAACTCTTTGAATATCCATAGTACTAATGATGATTGCACTAGTTATGATGAAAATGTCTCTTATAAGCATGTTGATTTTTGTGGAGTAGATTGGGTTTGCAAGTACACACCAAATAGGGAAGATATCTATTGCAAGAGGCATAAGTATTTAGAAACTAAATTGTTGCAAGAAAGCCTTGATGTTTGTGCTGAAAAAATTCATATTTTTCGCACTCCTTGTGAACTTTGCAACGAACGTGGTCATTTAAATCTCCAATGCAGATTGTTTCATGATCGAATCGTGTCCAAATTTTTTGATGATTTGATCTCCCTTGCTCATTAGAATGAACTTAATTTGCTTTTGGGTTATAAAGAATTGAAACGTGCAACTAAGCTTATTCCAAAATTTAATCTTGAGCATTTCGTTGATATTGATTTAGAGAAGATTTATTTGTTTTGTGCGGTGAATTGCATTGAAAATCCTTATATTGCCAATAACCTAAAGAAAAGAAAGCAAATATAAGATGATGAGAATACTAATGAAAGGGAAGAGACTTCCCAATATCCTCCTATTATTTCTTATGATGAATCAGGTAACGAGGAGGAGATTTCTATTCAACCAATCTCGTCAATAAGGAGCTCAAAGAGGAAGGTTGAACCCACACATAATGTGAAGAAGAAAAGGAAAATAAGGAGCAACAAAGGTAGAAAGGTATCCCTCCCAAACGATGTTGCTCCTACTACTCATTGTGATGATGATAATTGCTATACTATTGGTGCTATCAATATTTTTAATGATGAGAGTGATTATGCTTATGATATGAAAGGGCCCAAGCTTGGGAAGCTATGTTTGATGAAGATGACATATTTGAGAATATATTTGCTGAAATTAATGTTTGTCCCAAGCTTGGGGATGCTATGTTTAATGAAGATGATATTTTTTCCTCACAAGTTTTGATATGCAAAGTTGTTATGATGATAGCATGCCTCTTACCTATGATGATTATATTGATGAAAGTGGGTTTGGAAGAGTGTCAACTTTAGGAAGTAGTGATCCCACTATTTTGGAGGATGTTGAATCTTATAATATATATGAAAGTGGATTTGGAAGAGTGTCAACTTTATTTAGTGATGATTCCACTATCTTGGAAGAGGTTTCAATCGATTATGATGAGAATGAAGTTGCTACTTATGATGATTATTGTGATGAAACTTATGCTATAAAAAGTAGTGATGATTATATTTATAAAACTTGTCATGATTATGATTACCCTTTTTCTGAACATTACTCTTTTAATGTGGAAACAATTTTTAGTGTTCAAGTCTCTTATGATACTCCCACTATTCCGAATAAGAAGAATTTTGCTTATGTGGAGAGTAGTAAATTTTCTATGCTTGTAGATCATAAAAAGAATTCTTTAGGTGCTGGTTATATTGTTGAATTCATTCATGATTCTACTGAAAATTACTATGGAGGAGGAACATATGCTTGTAGGAATTGCAATAATATCAAGTTTCCTCTCTATGTGCTTCACGTTTTGAACTTATGCTTGTTTTACCTTCCTATCCTAGTTGATTATTGTTCCCATAAGTTTTTTGCTCACAAAATGTGCTAGTCATATGCATAGGAAGTGGGTTAAACTTAAATGTGCTAGTCATATGCTTCATGATGCTCCCGTTATGTTGCAATCCTTATCTTTTATGTGAGCATCATTGTCATCATCATGCCTAGCTAGAAAGGCATTAAAGAGAAGCGCTTGTTGGGAGACAACCTAATATTTACCCTTACTGTTTTTGTGTGTCCACATGATTATGCTACTGTAGTAATCATGTTTTATAGCTTTTGTTTCAATAAAGTGCCAAGTAAGACCTTTAGGATAGCTTACGGTGATAGTTGTGGTGATCCTGCTGAAAATCAGAAACTTTTGCACCCAGTAAATTAGTTTTTTTAATTCACAGAAACGTGATTCTGATCTTATTATTTTTGCTCTCGATTGGTACACAAATTACTTATTACTTCCTAATTTTGTAGAATATTTGGAGTTCTAGAAGTATACGTTTGGTACAGATTACTACAGACTGTTCTGTTTTTGACAGATTCTGTTTTTCGTGTGTTGTTTGCTTATTTTGATGCTTCTATTGCTAGTATTAAGTGGTATGACCCACAGAGAAGTTGGAATAAAGTAGATATTACACCAATATGAATTTAGAATGAGTTCATTACAGTACCTAAGTGGTGGTTTTATTTTCTTATACTAACGGAGCTTACGAGTTTTCTGTTGAGTTTTGTGTTGTGAAGTTTTCAAGTTTTGGGTAAAGATTCGATGGACTATGGAATAAGGAGTGGAAAGGGCCTAAGCTTGGGGATGCCCAAGTCACCCCAAGGCAATATTCAAGGACAACCAAGAGCCTAAGCTTGGGGATGCCCCGGAAGGCATCCCCTCTTTCGTCTTCGTTCATCGGTAACTTTACTTGGAGCTATATTTTTATTCACCACATGATATGTGTTTTGCTTGGAGCGTCATTTTCTTTTGTTAGTATTTGCTTGCTGTTATTTATAATAATGTTTTGCATCTTTAGTTTCAATAAAAATGTCAAGGATAGCCTTTACCATGCTTATTTTGCAAGTATACATGTTGGTGTTTGAAAACAGAAAGTTTACCGCTGTTGCAAAAATTCCCTAGAAAAGTCAGAGCATGATATAATGTTGAAACGTTTTGCACGGTGAGATCTGATAAAGCTTCTACAGCTTAGTATTTTTCTCTCATAATTTTTGGATTTAGGTAAGTATTTATACTCTTGCATTCTTTACAGACTATACTCTTTTGGCAGATTGCTGTTATGTTTGCATTGTTTGCTTATGTTTGCTTGTTTAATGATTCTATTTGAGGATAGGAGTATTAAATATGCAGATACATTTAGTATGCAATGTGGAATAATAATTTTATTGATTTTTTACAGTAGAAAATGATAAGGATTTGCATTGGTTTATACTAACCTACCTCACGAGTTCTTGTTGAGTTTGGTGTGGATGAAGCTTTTGAGAACAAGAGAAACCATGATATGAGAGGAATTAAGGAGACACAAAGGTTCAATCTTGGGGATGCCCAAGGCACCCCAAGATATTATTTCAAGAAGTCTCAAGCATCTAACTTGGGGATGCCCCATAGGCATCCCACCTTTCTTCTTCAACAACTATCGGTTAGTATCGGTTGAGCCTAAGTTTTTGCTCCTTCACATGAGTCGTGCTATCCTTGCAATGTCATTTTATTTTGTTTTGCTTGCTGTCTGAATACAATACCAAGATCTGAAATTCTTAAATGAGAGAGAGTCTTCACATAGTTACATAATTATTTAGCTACTCATTGATCTTCACTTATATCTTTTTGGAGTAGTTTGTCATTACTCGTCTGCTTAACTTATATCCTATGAGTAAATTGTTGAATGAGTTGAATGTCATAAATCTGAAATTATATATGTTTCATTTGCTTATCCCATGGGGAGTAATGACTTCACATCTAAGAAGTAGAAGTTGTAAATTTATTGAAGGTTAGCAAGCATTGTATTGGTTATTTGAACAATTCATGAAAAAATATTTAAGGAAGAGAGATTCCACATATAAATATACTATCCTAGACATCTTTTATAATTGTGAGCACTCATTAAGTATGACATGCTAAAGAGTTGATGTTGGACAAGGAAGACAACGTAATGGGTTATGTTTTCTCACATCTCAGTTAAAGTATATTGTCATGGCTCATTCAAACATGTTGAGCTTGCCTTTCCCCCTCATGCTAGCCAAATTCCTTGCACCAAGTAGAGATACTACTTGTGCTTCCAAATATCCTGAAACCCAGTTTTGCCATGAGAGTCCACCATACCTACCTATGGATTGTGTAAGATCCTTCAAGTAAGTTGTTCATCGGTGCAAGCAATAAAAAATTGCTCTTTAAATATGTATGATCTATTAATGTGAAGAAAATAAGCTTTATACGATCTTGTTATGGAAGCAATAAAAGCGACGGCCTGCATAATAAAGGTCCATATACAAGTGGCAATATAAAGCGACGTTCTTTTGCATTAAGATTTTGTGCATTCAACCATAAAAGCGCATGACAACCTCTGCTTCCCTCTGCGAAGGGCCTATCTTTTACTTTATGTCTTTTACTTGATGCAAGAGTCAAGGTGATCTTCACCTCTCCCTTTTTCATTTTATCCTTTGGCAAGCACCTAGTGTTGGGAAGATACTGATATATATCAAATTGGATGTAAGTTAGCATGAACTATTATTGTTGACATCACCCAAAGGTGAATACGTTGGGAGGCAACACTATAAGCCCCTATCTTTCTCAGTGTCCGATTGATACTCCATAACCCCGTGAGTGTTAGCAATAAAGACTATATGATAGTTGAGTATGTGAAGTTTGCTATTCCTGAAAATAGGATGAATTGCAATTGTTTGATGACTAAGAATGAAGTTTGCTAGTTTTTGGTCTATGCTTTAACATGTTAATTGCTTGATACTTGATCGTGAGAAGTTTTACGAGATGAACTATTGTTATGACATATAATCATGCTAGAAAAAGGTGATTGAAATTATCATTGATCAAACTTGTGCACCTTCTATCATTCACACTTCATAAATTCTTTCTTTTATCATTTACCTACTCGAGGACAAGTAGCAATTAAGCTTGGGGATGCTGATACGTCTCCAACGTATCTATAATTTATGAAGCATTCATGCTATTTTATTATCTGTTTGAATGATTACGGGCTTTATTATAAACTTTCATATTACTTTTGGGACTAACCTATTAACCGGAGGCCCATCCCATATTGTTGTTTTATTGCCTGTTTCAGTATTTCGAAGAAAAGGAATATCAAAAGGAGTCCAAACGGAATGAAACCTTCTGCAACGTGATTTTTGGAACGAACGTGATCCAGGAAACTTGGAGTGCAAGCCGGGGAAGAATCGAGGAAGCCACAAGATAGGGGGGCGCGCCCACCCCCCTGGGCGCGCCCTCCACTCTTGTGGGCCCCTCGAGGCTCCCCCGACCGACTTCTTTCGCCTATATAAGCCTACGTACCCTAAAAACATCGACACAGAAGATAGATCGGGAGTTCCGCCGCCGCAAGCCTCTGTAGCCACCAAAAACCTCTCAGGAGCCCGTTCCGGCACCCTGCCGGAGGGGGAACCCATCACCGGTGGCCATCTTCATCATCCCAGCTCTATCCATGACGAGGAGGGAGTAGTTCACCCTCGGGGCTGAGGGTATGTACCAGTAGCTATGTGTTTGATCTCTCTCTCTCTCTCTCTCTCTCTCTCGTGTTCTTTCTATGGCACAATCTTGATGTATCGTGAGCTTTGCTATTATAGTTGGATCTTATGATGTTTCTCCCCCTCTAATCTCTTGTGATGAATTGAGTTTTCCCTTTGAAGTTGTCTTGTCGGATTGAGTCTTTAAGGATTTGAGAACACTTGATGTATGTCTTGCCGTGCTTATCTGTGGTGACAATGGGATTTCACGTGCCACTTGATGTATGTTTTGGTGATCAACTTGTGGGTTCCGCCCATGAACCTATGCATAGGGGTTGGCACATGTTTTCGTCTTGACTCTCCGGTAGAAACTTTGGGGCACTCTTTGAAGTACTTTGGGTTGGTTGGATAGATGAATATGAGATTGTGTGATGCATATCGTATAATCATGCCAACGGATACTTGAGGTGACAATGGAGTATCTAGGTGACATTAGGGTTTTGGTTGATTTGTGTCTTAAGGTGTTATTCTAGTACGAACTCTTGAATAGATTGATCCGAAAGAATAACTTTGAGGTGGTTTCGTACCCTACCATAATCTCTTCGTTTGTTCTCCGCTATTAGTGGCTTTGGAGTGACTCTTTGTTGCATGTTGAGGGATTGTTATATGATCTATCTATGATTATTATTGTTGGGAGAACTTGCACTAGTGAATATGAACCCTATGCCTTGTTTCCTAGCATTGCAATAACGTTTACGCTCACTTTTATCATTAGTTACCTTGCTGTTTTTATATTTTCAGATTACAAAAACCTATATCTACCATCCACATTGCACTTGTACCACCATCTCTTCGCCGAACTAGTGCACCTATACAATTTACCATTGTATTGGGTGTGTTGGGGACAAAAGAGGCTCTTTGTTATTTGGTTGCAGGGTTGCTTGAGAGAGACCATCTTCATCCTACGCCTCCCACGGATTGATCAACCTTAGGTCATCCACTTGAGGGAAATTTGCTACTGTCCTACAAACCTGTGCACTTGCAGGCCCAACAACGTCTACAAGAAGAAGGTTGTGTAGTAGACATCAAGCCGTTTCGACGAGGTCGGTGCAGCGGCTCAGGGCCCGGCTCGCCGATCTTGCCAATGAAGACGTGAATTCCGCTGAAGGGGACCCGGTACCCGTACTCAATTGAGCCGGCATCGGGCCCCAGCCTACGTCGTCGATGTAGTGCTTGCCGCGACGGCTCTTGGTCATCCGGCCCACAACGTATCCCTTGAGCCCTTTGAAGCTGCCCTTCAAGAACTCGAATCCATCATGCGCTGGCCCCACGGTAGGTGCCAACTGTCGTGGAATTGTCACGGCAGATGTCCTATTGAAAGGACAAGGAAGCTTGAAGGGGTTAATCGGGACAAAGGACACGAGGTTTATACTGGTTCGGCCCCTTACGATGTAGGTAAAAGCCTACGATCCAGTTTTGAGTGGGATTGCTTATGTTTCGATAACCAGGGAGCGAATCGCTTGACCTAGCTCTCGAGTTAATGTTACCTCCCCTGAACCGCCGCCAGGTCGTCCCCTTATATACAGTGGTCGAAGCCCTGCGGCTCACAGGGTCCCGGCCGGCTCATAAATAGTGTCCGGCTCGGTCTCTTAACTATTCTTGCCTTACAATACAAGTCACGCATACATGGCTATTTATCACTACGGGCCATAAGTCGCCTCTGGGCCTTGGGCCCTTAACTAAGCCGCCATTTACATACTGGGTCTTGGGCTGTAAGAGTATTTCCAAGTATAACCCGGCCCCTCCTGGGCGGGTCATACCAATAGTTATATCCCCAACACCGGTCATCAACACTCACAGTTTTGGCTGATTCTGGCCCGTTTCATGGACTATTACTCATTGTTTTGGGGTCCCAGAGTGATTTCCATGATTAACGAACCCCGCGGTGCCTTTACGCGTCGGTCATCAACACTCACAGTTTTGGCCGATTCTGGCCTGTTTCGTGGACTATTATTCACCGTTTTGGGGATCCAAATCGATTTTCATGGTTGTCGAACCCAAGGTGCGCTTACGTGTCGATCATCAACACTCATAGTTTTGGTTGATTCTAGCCCGTTTCTTGGACTATTGCTCACTGTTTTGGGGTCCCGGAGTGATTTCCACGATTGACAAACCCCGGGGTGCGTTTACGTATCGGTCATCAACACTCACAGTTTTGGCCAATTCTGGCCCGTTTCGTGGACTAGTACTCACTATTTTGGGGTCCCGGTCATCAACACTCGCGGTTTTTGTCGATTCTGGCCGTTTCGTGGACTATTACTCACTGTTTTGGGGTCCCTAAGCGATTTCTATGGTTGTCAAACCCCAAGGTGAGCTTACGTGTCGGTCATCAACAGTCACAGTTTTGGCTGATTCTGGCTAGTTTCTTGGACTATTACTAAGTTTTGGGGTCCCGGAGTGATTTCCATGATAAACGAACCCCGAGGTGCGTTTATGTGTCGGTCATCAACACTCACAATTTTGGCCGATTCTGGTCCGTTTCGTGGACTATTACTCACCGTTTTGGGGTCCTAGAGTGATTTCCATGATTGACGATCCCCGGGGTGTGTTTCGTGTTCGTCATCAACACTCATAGTTTTGGCCATCAACAGTCGCAGTTTTGGATGATTCTGGCCCGTTTCTTGGACTATTACTCACTGCTTTGGGGTCCCGAAGTGATTTCCAAGATTGATGAACCCCGGGCTGCGTTTACGTGTCGGTCATCAAACTCGCGGTTTTCGTCAGTTCCGGCCCGTTTCATGGACTATTACTCACCGTTTTGGGGTCCCGAAGCGATTTCCATTGTTGTCAAACCCCAATGTGCGCTTACGTGTCGGTCATCAACAATCGCAATTTGTGCCGATTCCGGCCCGTTTCATGGACTATTACTCACTGTTTTGGGCTCCCAGAGTGATTTCCACTATTAACGAACCACGCGGTGGGTTTACGTGTTGGTCATCAACACTCACAGTTTTGGCTGACTCTGGCCCATTCGTGGAGTATTAGTCACCATTTTGGGGTCCCAAATCGATTTCCATGTTTGTCGAACCCCAAGGTGCCTTGTGTGTCGGTCATCAACACTCATAGTTTTGGCCAATTCTGGCCCGTTCCGTGGACTATTACTCACTGTTTTGGGGTCCCAGAGTGATTTCTACAATTAACGAACCCCGGAGTGCGTTTACGTATCGGTCATCAACACTCGCGGTTTTTGTCCATTCTGGCCCGTTTCGTGGACTATTACTCACCATTTTGGGGTCTCTAAGCGATTTCTATGGTTGTTAAACCCCAAGGTGCGCTTATGTGTCGGTCATCAACAATTGCAGTTTGGGCAGATTCTGGTCCGTTTCTTGGACTATTACTCAGTTTTGGGGCCCCGGAGTGATTTCCATGATTAAGGAACCCCGAGGTGCATTTATGTGTCGGTCATCAACACTCACAATTTTGGCCGATTCTGGTCCGTTTCGTGCACTATTACTCACCATTTTGGGGTCCTAGAGCGATTTCCATGAGTGACGATCCCCGAGGTGCGTTTCGTGTTCGTCATCAACACTCACAGTTTTCGCCAATTCTGACCCGTTTCGTGGACTATTACTCACTGTTTTGGGGTCCTAAAGCGATTTCCATAGTTGTTGAACCCCAAGGTGCGCATACGTGTCGGCCATTAACAGTCGCAGTTGCGGCCGATTCTGGCCCGTTTCTTAGACTATTACTCACTGTTTTGGGGCCGGAGTGATTTCCATGTTTGACGAACCCCCGGCTGCGTTTACGTGTCGGTCATCAACACTCGACGTTTTTTGTCAATTCTGGCCCGTTTCGTGGACTATTACTCACCGTTTTGGGGTCTCGAAGTGATTTCCATGGTTGTTGTCGTGGATTTGTCACGGCAGATGTCCTAGTATAAGGACTTAGTTGTGGAGCCATCGCTACGAGTTTACTTGCAGGGGTTAAAGCGGACACAAAGACACGAGGGTTTATACTAGTTCGGCCCCTTCGATGAAGGTAAAAGCCTACGTCTAGTTGTGATGGAATTGATGTAGTCTCGATGGCTAGGGAGCAAATAAGCTTCGCCTAGGCTCGAGTTGTGGTTGTCTGTCCTTGAACCGTCGCCGGGTCGTCCCCTTATATACATGGGTGACACCCGTCGGTTTGCAGAGTCCCAACCGGTTCATATTCGTATCCCGGTTGGTATCTCTCTATTCCTAACTTACAATACAAGTTATACATCAGGCCGGTTTACGGCTACAAGTTCTAAACCAACTACAGGCCTTGGGCCTTTCCATGATTATACTACTAGCGAAGTTAACCCGGCCCAAGTTTGGCCGGTTTACACCTGATGGTAATATCCCCAACATTAGGCCCCAAATTGATTTGAACTGGTTCATGTCAATTCTTCAACGAACCTGCATCTTGGACATCTTCTTTGTTTAATAAACCGTCACGTCATCATTGCTTCGATTCACAGAAACCGCATGATATCGTTGCTTCGGTCATCAAACCGCATGACGTCATCTTGAAGTTTATCCTTTATAACGCCTTCTTTAATGATTGTCCCTGGATTCACGCGCTTGACCTAGCTTTACTTCCTTATAAATAGGACCGAAGGGTCATTCTGTTTTCCCCTTCGCTTCCTCTTCTTCTTCCTCGCGCCGCTGCCTTTGGAGCTCCGTCGTCGTCATCAACGTCTGCTTCGTCCTAGGCCGCTGCATCAACCTGTTCGGACCAGAACACTGCGGCCTTTCTCCGCGTCTCCTCCGTTTCCGGTAAATCTCTTACCCTTCTTCAGTCTGTTCCCTCACCTTAGATCTGTTTCTAGGGTTCAAGCTTCATACCACGTTCTTCGTATGTTTTCACTTTCCTAACTTTTGAGCCATGCTGCGAATCCCGTTCTGTATCAAACGACGACTCCTGCGCATCTGCTACACTTTCTCATCTTAATCCCGTAGATCTTCTGCATATACACTTTATGGTGCATTTCCTGTTTCTTCTTTACTTCATAGCGCTTTTCTGCTTTCGAAAACCCGCTTGATCCGTAGTAAACATGAACTTTTGTGAAACCTGTTTCTGTCCACGACTTCAATTATCTTCGCAGCCAAGATTAGGCGGTTTAACTCACCATGGTAAAAAGTTGCTAAACCGGCATCGGCATACCATTAGTCCCCTTGTTGAACCGCCAGAACATATCTGAAATCATCTGATAACAAACTGATTTATAGGAACCGCCTCCGGTTTATCATAATTTAAACCAATCACTCTGTAATAAGCAACTTCTTAAACCGGATCCTTCCCCTTTGTAGATCATATGATGGCCAAACAGGTGTACGAGTGCAACTGGGTTCCTTCCCGTGTCTCCGAGACACAGTTAAAAGAACTGGTATCGATCGGCGCTCTAGATGATTAACGCACAATCCACTGGAGGGTTCCCGGAGAGGAGTGTCCTCCCACGCCTCAGGAAGGAGAAGTCGTAGTTTTCGCGGATGTAATGGCCAATTTTCAACTCCGGCCCCAAGATATCGGCCCCAACTCTGTTACCAATCTGTGCCACTTCCAAGTGCTGTCCGAAGCATACCGCAGGAGGAACCTCTGTTGAGCTGTTCAGGATCTTTTCACCTAAACCGCCGCACCAATTCACCGATGGCCCCAATACTGAGTTGGGCGGTATGGCTATCCAGAAGAGGAAGGAGATCACTTATCCCCACGTCAAACTCCATACTCATCCCAAAGAGTGGAACGCGACTTGGTTCTACCGCAAAGACACTTCTCCCGAAGGTGAAAATCCTTTGCTGGTTTTCGCCCGAGCGGCTCAGAACACTCATCCCTTTCCGCAACGATCGACCGCCAAAGAAAGAAGCAAATACGCTCCACAACTATCCAAGCTTCGGGCCTTCATGGCCAACGGTTTGACTGGGATCGATCTGGCACGCTGCTGGTTATCTTAGGGCATATTGCGTCTGAGCCGGCGCTCCGGTTTGATGTGCCAGTATACCGGCAGCGTCGATGACCCACTCCGACACACCAAACTGGAACTGTCTGAAGATGAAGTCACGGATTCCGTGAGGAAGATGCTGAATGAACCGGAGCACCTTTGTGCCCAAACCGGCTTGGCTCCTTACTGCACCTTCAACGCACCTCCTACGGTAAGTCTCTGACTGTGTCATCATTAAATACTGCTATTACTTTCATACTTCCAACTCTCAATTATTTCTAATCCAGGGTGATAATCCGTTTTGGAGCAAGAAACTCTCTCAAGACAAAGCGGACAAGGCTGGGCGGCCAAACCGGCCCAAAACGAAAGTTGTTAAGAAATCCGCCCACAAGAGGAAAACCACGGCTTCGTCTGACCCGGCCATCGATGATGATGTGGGTAATCCGGAACTTGATTCTCTTGGCTTGTTTTTTACACGTCTTATTGATGACGATGCTTGTCGATGATATTGAAAGCCAAGAACGCAGGATTTGCCGAGGTAACCATTCTCTCTTCGATTCAACAAACTTGCCTTCACCAAAATTTCGCCGCAAACCGGAAAGTTAACTTTTCTCACCCCTTGCTTACTTGGATCCCAAACTTCTTATGAAGACACAAAGAGCATGAAGCTCGCCGCACAACCCGCACAGACAATGACAGTAGTTACTTCGCCGTTTATCAACATCCCGGCTCGAAGCGCCGCACCGAGGTTTCCAACCTTTTTATTACCTTGAATTCCAAAGCGGGTTTATTCCGTCAACCTCTTAATCCGTCCGACTCCGATTATCAGGTCACCTCCCATTCGTCCTCTGGCGAGTCATCAGCTACTCAGCTACCACCGTTGAAGATAGCCGTCGGGTAAGTTCATATAGTCATATACTTGTTGATTTCTTCTATAATGTATACGCCTTGCTCCTGAATCTTTGCTTCTCCAGAACCAAACCGAAACCCAGCAAAAAGGCTCGCCTGGACAAAACAGCTGAAGAGGTTGCCGCTTGGATCGAGGGCGGCACCGGATCTCAAAATGTTGCTTCAAGATATTCCAACCGACCCTCCGGTTCAAGAAGATATTATTCCCGAGGAAAGGCCTATGGATGCCTCAATGTGCGCTGATCCACCTGCTAGTACTATCCGGTCTCAAAAGCCTCACAGTCCTGCCAAACAATCTGTTTACACGATCCGTCGAATCGAAAGATGACGACGTGGTAATCTTCGAACAGCCATTACGAACCGGGAATGCTGCGACTCTAACCCGGCACACTGTGAAAGAGGACGCTTTCCACTTTAAAAAAAGGAAAGTGGAATGTAGAGCTGGAAACATATGCCGCTATGAGCGCCCAAGACCTTCATTCCGGATATCTGAACCGGCTTTACAGTAGCCATGATTATGAAGCTGGTTTGGTAAAACTGATGAGAGACAAGTTTGAGGTAACACTCCTTTCTTTATTGCCAATATAATAATCCTTGTAGCCCCCAAGGGCCGGTTTGCAATCTTTGATCAAACTGGTACTTGATAGCTTTCTTTGATAGACTTTGCAATCTTCCCGCATAACCACCAGGGCCGGTTTAAGTATGCATACTTAAACCGGCACTCCAAAAACTTCCTGACGACACTTTAATAGAATCAAATAGCCATTAGCCCCCAAGTGCCGAGTTGAATACTCGTATTGAACTTGGGACTTTGCTATTAATTAGCAGTAGAAAAATTGAAGGCACATTAGCCCCCAAGTGTCAAGCACATAACTATGTTGTGTGGTTGAGACTTGAACTTTAATTGTTGGCTGATCCTACTGTCAATGCACAGGCTGAAGTGAAAATCAAGGATGATCGGATTGCCGATTTACAGGCGGCATTGAAAACCCAGCAGGCCGAGACAGATAAAGCCAAGAAGGAGCTAACCAGTGCCTTGACTGCTGCGGAACAAGTGAAGGAAAGCATGAAGAAGGAACAGGCGGTCTGGACCACCGAAAAGGCCAACTTGACCAAAAGAGCCGAAAATGCCGAAGCTGCCCTTAAACCGGTGGTGGATGATCTAACCGCCGTAAAGCGGCAAGTGCATTCTATGACAGCAGCCATCTTCGGTAAGTTCCCTGCTAATAAGTGCAACATGCTTTTCCTGCTGCACCAGTATTCCGGTTTAAAAATATCCTGTCATCATATGCAGGCACACGCGTTGGGCACTTGGGTAATGACGTGCGGAAGAAACTGAAAGCTGTCTACACTTTAGTGGAGCAGCTATATACCGGAGCCCAGCGCGTTATTACCACAATGTCACATAATAATCCGGCGCCGTCCCTGATCCAAGATACCTTGAACCGGCTATCCATCCTTCCTTCCCGGATTGAAGAGGTGAAGAAATCCGCTGCCCGAACCGGAGCCCTCAATGCCTTGATCCGAGCTAAAGCACGGGTGCCGGATTTTGATCCTGTGGAAGCAGCCCAAGGCTATCCCAAAGTGAAGGAGGACGGCTCGACTTTAATGAAGAGGACTTGCGTGCGATAAACCGTGCGGTACGCCCACCGGCTTGTCAATTGGCGTAAGAGCCGATTTGGAGCACTACCAAGCCCAATACAATGAGCAGAACAAGCGTATTTCCGCTCCAACCTTTGAACCGAAAACTTGATCCTCCAATCCGTAAGCACACTTACGCCTCGACATTGAACCATCATCTCCGATTCACGAAGAGGCTGTTTTCCAAGCGCCGATGGGAATCGATCGACTTCGTGGATCTCCAAATGATGGGTAGAGACGAGGATGTCAAGCGGCGGAGGATGAAGAATAGTTTTGAACCGTAGCGGTTTATCTCAAAGAACAATGATCTCATTCGGCAATCGTGTTGCCTTGTAATAGCTTTAGTCAAAACTTGCTGCCTGAGTATACCTTCGTGCATCGAGGAAACTTTTATTTGATTCACTCCCCCTGCAACCAAAAGATTGAACCTCGGCGGCGGTGATATCGCCAGCCGGTTTATGGCATCCAATAGATTTTGTGTATGGAAAATCAATTAATATGTGATACAAATACCTGTCATACTTGGGCATGAAGCTGGCGTAGCCAATCTTGAAGCGGAGGCCTTTAAGCAACCATGACCATTTGGGGAAACAATAACTCCCTCATAAGCGTGCTAAATCAGCACAAGCCCCCATGTTTCTCCATAAGGATGAACCGGAAGATGGTAAACCGGAAAAATAAAAACTTCGATGTAATACCAAACCGTGTACTATCAGCTTGTTACTGATAGCTAAACCGGATAAAAATATTCGTCGAGTTGGAAACGCAACAAAAATTGAATACCAAATATGGCAACAAAGGCAATAACTCTTTGTAAAAGGAAAGCTTCATGGAGCTGGTCGATGGCATTACCATGGTCGACGCAACCAAGCCCCGAAGGCGTAGCGATGGTGCTAGTCGGCCAGTCCCCAAAAGACTCGTGGCGAGTACGCCGCCAAGTGGCATGACATTGGTTGGGTTCGACCAAGCCTCAAGTGACGCTGGCCCTATTGGCCGACCAAGAGGCGTGACGGTTCAGACGTGACCGTGTCCCCAATGATCCGGTGGCTTACGCTGTCAAGAGGTGTTGCATTGGTTGGATACGACCAAGCCCCCAAGTGATCCGGTGGCTTACGCCTATCAAGAGGTGTTGCGTTGGTTCGATACGACCAAGCCCCAAGTGATCTGGTGGCTTACGCCTATCAAGAGGTGTTGCGTTGGTTCGGATATGACCAAGCCCCAAGTGATAAATATAATCGTCAAGGGTAAACCGGAGGCCGCTTTAAAAATGTAGCACTCCATGTAACCACACATGAAAAGAAAGACAGAGACCCCGCTTTAGCCGAGGCCCTGATTTTTATTATATTGAAGATAATATATACATTGTTATGCTATGTACATAAACTGAGCCGATGACTCAGGTGTAGTAAGGTCGAAGATGAGCTATATTCCACGGCCTATTGGTCTCCTCCTCTGACGTACGTGAGTCTTTATGCTCTCGAATATCAACCAGATAGTAGGAACCATTGAGTAGATTCTTGCTGACCACAAAGGGCCCTTCCCAAGGCGGGGATAACTTGTGCATATCTGTCTGGTCTTGGATGAGACGAAGCACCAAATCTCCTTCCTGAAAGGCTCTGGTCTTAACCCGGCGGCTGTGATAACGACGAAGATCCTGCTGGTAAATCGCCGAACGAGCGGCTGCCATATCACGCTCCTCATCCAATAGGTCCAAAGCGTCCTGTCGTGCCACCTCGTTGTCCGCTTCAACATAAGCCGCTACACGGGGCAAATCATGCCTGATATCACTGGGAAGAACTGCTTCTGCTCCATAAACCATGAAGAAAGGTGTGTAGCCAGTAGACCGGTTTGGTGTAGTATTGATACTCCATAGTACCGATGGGAGCTCCTCAACCCAGCACCCTGGTGTTCTCTGTAATGGAACCGAAGTCGGGTTTGATGCCGCAAGATTTCTGATTAGCACGCTACGCCTGCCCATTGGGTGGGGTGCGCCATCGATGATACGCTGTCGGATATGCTCACGTTCACGTAATTCTTTCATAGCTCCTTGGACAGATTAGTGCCATTGTCGATTAATGATACCGTGGAAAGCCAAACCGAAAATCACCTTTTGATGAACTGCACCGCTGTTGCCGCATCACACTTATCGACCGGTTCGCTTCAACCCACTTGGTGAACTTGTCCACCGCCACCAACAGTGGGTCTTCTTATCTTTGGATCTCTTAAAAGGCCCAACCATATCCAGCCCCAGTCGCAAACGGCCACGTTATTGGGATCATCCGCAATTCTGTGCGGTACATGAGCACGCTGGAAAATTTCGACATCCATCGCACCGTTTGACCAAGTCCTCCGCATCGGCATGAGCGGTTAGCCAAAAATCCATGACGGAATGCCTTCGCCACTGTGGACTTTGAACCGGCGTGATGCCCGCAATCCCTTCATGGATTTCGTAAAATTTCACAACCTTCCTCGGGGCGCGCAGCGTTGAAACGCCTCAAACACCGCAATGATGCAACTCACCATTAAGAATCGCCATCGACTTGGAGCGCCGGATTATCTGCCTGGCAAGAACCTCATCGTCTGGCAATTCTCCTCGAGTCATATATGCAAGGTAAGGAACCGTCCAATCCGGAATAGCATGTAATGCCGCCACCAATTGAGACTCCGGATCAGGAATTGCCAAATCCGCTTCACCAGGAGCTGAACCGACGGATTGTGCAAAACGTCGAGGAAGATATTAGGGGGAACCGGTTTACGCCGAGAACCCAAACGGCTTAAAGCGTCGCCGCCGTTCTTCCGCGATCCACATGATCCACTTGATAGCCCTTGAAACAACCTGCGATATTATCCACTTCTCGATGATATGCAGCCATGAGAGGGTCCTTAGAATCCCAAGTGCGGATACTTGCCGAGCCACCAGGTCCGAAGTCACGAAGCACTTAACCCGCTTAAGTTCATCTCCTTAGCTATCCGGAGGCCATGAAGCAAGGCTTCATACTCAGCTGCATTATTAGTACAAGGGAACATTAAACGGAGAACGTAACAAAACTTATCACCTCGTGGGGAAGTTAAAACGACTCCAGCCCCCGAGCCTTCCAATTGTCTGGACCCGTCAAAATGAATAGTCCAGTATGTGTGATCCGGCTTTTCCTCTGGTGCTTGTAACTCTATCCAGTCGTTAATGAAATCAACAAGGGCTTGTGACTTCACTGCTGTGCGCGGTATATACTTTAGCCCATGCGGCCCAAGCTCGATGGCCCATTTTGCAATCCGACCAGTCGCCTCCCGGTTCTGTATGATGTCACCTAAAGGAGCTGAACTAACCACTGTAATAGGGTGTCCTTGGAAATATTGCTTCAATTTCCGGCTGGCCATAAAAACACCATAGACTAGCTTCTGCCAATGCGGATATCTCTGCTTGGACTCAATAAGCACCTCGCTGATATAATAAACCGGCCGTTGAACCGGATACTCTTTTCCTGCCTCCTTGCGCTCCACCACAATGGCCACGCTCACTGCTCGAGCATTGGCTGCCACATATAACAAGAGTGGCTCCTTGTCAACCGGAGCCGCAAGAACAGGTGGGTTGGCCAATTGCCGCTTTAGATCCTCAAAGGCTTCATCAGCAGCTGGACTCCAGACGAAATTATCTGTCTTCCTCAGCATCTGGTATAAGGGGATGGCCTTCTCCCCGAGGCGGCTGATAAACCGGCTCAATGCAGCAATCCGGCCCGCCAGGCGTTGAACATCGTTGACACACTTTGGTTTAGCCAAGGAAGTGATGGCCTTAATTTTCTCCGGATTGGCCTCGATTCCTCTGTTAGACACCAGGAACCCCAATAACTTGCCAGCCGGAACACCAAACACACACTTGGCCGGATTAAGCATCATCTTATAAATGCGCAAGTTGTCGAAGGTCTCCTTCAAATCTTCCACCAGTGTCTCCTTTTGTCTTGATTTCACCACAATGTCATCTACATAAGCGTGCACATTGCGGCCAATCTGCGTGATGCAAGCAATTCAGACACACCGCGATAAGTAGCTCGGGCACTCTTGAGCCCAAAAGGCATAGATACATAGCGTAAGGCTCCAAAGGGAGTTATAAACGCCGTCTTCTCCTGGTCCTTAACGCCATTTTGATCGATGATATCCGAGTATGCGCCCAAAAAATTAAACGCTCACATCCTGCCGTGGCATCAATAATCTGATCGATGCGGGGAGAGCAAAAGGATCTGGCTGGCAGGCCTTGTTGAGATCTGTAATCCACACACATACGCCAGGTGCCGTTTTTCTTAAGGACCAGCACCGGATTAGCAAGCCACTCTGGATGAAACACTTCAATGATAAAGCCAGCCGCCAGGAGCCTGGCTACCTCTTCCCCAATGGCCTTGCGTCTCTCTTCATTAAACCGGCGGAGGAACTGTTTCACCGGTTTATACTTAGGATCCACATTAAGTGTGTGCTCAGCGAATTCCCTCGGTACACCTGGCATGTCAGATGGCTTCCATGCAAAGATATCCCGGTTCTCACGGATGAACTCGATGAGCGCGCCTTCCTATTTAGGATCTAGGTTGGCACCGACAAAGGAATCTGCTTGGACGAATCGCCGCACAAAGTCAACAAGCTTGGTTTCACCGCCGATTTGAATTTCAGATCCGATTCATGCTCTGTAGTAGGCTTCTTCAAAGGGTCATATCTGCCGGATCAACATTGTCCTTATAAAATTTCAACTCCTCCGTAGCACGACCGCCTCTGCATAAGCTGCATCTCCTTCCTCACATTCCAAAGCGACTCGTCGACTTCCATGCACCGTTATTGTTCCTTTGTAACCCGGCATTTTGAGCTGCAAGTAGATATAACAAGGTCATGCCATGAACTTAGCATAAGCCGGCCGTCCAAACAAGGCATGGTATGGGCTCCGGATTTTCACCACTTCAAAAGTTAGCTTTTCAGACCGGGAATCATGCTCATCTCCAAAGGCCACATCCAGAACTATCTTGCCAACAGGATAAGCAGATTTGCCTGGCACTACACCATGGAACACCGTATTGGACGGTCTGAGATTTTTGTCTGTGAGACCCATGCGACGGAAAGTGTCATAATACAATATATTGATACTGCTTCCTCCATCCATAAGTACCTTAGTAAACTTATAGCCCCCAACCCGGGATCTACTACCAAAGCCACCGACCCGGATTATCAACCGGGGATGGTCCTCTCGCTCCATACGATAGGCTGCTCGACCAACGCAAATACCGTGGCAAAGCCGGTTCAACAAATTTATCGCCCGCTTGTGAAGCTTCCGATCCCGCTTGTCCAAGCTGGTTGTGAAAACATGATACCGCCCGCCATTCAACTGCTTTGGCTGGCTCGATAGCTCGACCGCTCATCTGCTGCTGGCTACCTTGATTACTCGTTATTGAAATTGCCTGGTTATGTCCTCGAACCGAAGCTCCGTCTGACCCGCCCATGAAAACCGGATCCCGAACCACCACCGATCTCTGGTCATATCGAAAGCATCGAATTTTTGAACTCTTGCATAATAGAACAGTCTTTCCAAAGATGATTCGATGGGTTTTCTTCGTCCGTGCTTGGGACAAGGCTGATTCAACAAGTAATTCAAACGGCTTGCACCAGCATTTGGACCCCGATTCGCTTTGCCTCTGCGCGCCAACCCTCATCCTGCGCATTAGTGTTAGCTACGAAATCATCACTTTGCGCTTGCCCCGCTTCCGTGACCTGCCGGTTTGAAATGCTGCTGCTTGAGTTGCCATTCTTCTTTCCCTTCCCCGCTTCGTCATCATCTCGCTTCAGATCCTTGGTACCGTCTCAATCGGCATATTTTACCAAAGCGGTCATGAGAGTTCCAGATCATTGCGTAACCGCTTCATACGCCCCAGCTTAAGTTTCAGAGGCTCAAACCGCAGTTGCTTTCCAATGTGATGATCGCCGAGTCAAGATTGATCCGATCGAGGAGTGCAAAATCTCGCACACACGGCGTACCCAACGGGTTGTTGACTCCTTCTTCTGAACGCAAGCCGCCAGTCTACTATGGACTTGGGCTGCTTACATGTATCCTTGAAATTCGGATAAACCGGGCCGTGAATCGACCCCACGAACTGATAGAGTTGGGCGGCAAGCTTTTCAACCAAGTACGGGCTGTGCCCTCCATCATCATGGTGAAGTACTTTGCACACGCTGCTTCATCAACATCTAGCATCTCCATGGCCATCTCATAACTCTCAACCCACGCTTCAGGGGATAGATCTGCGGTGTAATTTGGCACCTTGCGCGGGCCCTTAAAATCCTTAGGCAGACGCACATTGCGTAGAGCGGGGATTAAGCAGGGTACTCCCAGAGCGGATGCGACTCCTGGACCGGTGACGGTGGTAGGGCGAACCGTGTGTGTTGACCCGATCATCTGCGCTGCTAACTCGGCTTCCTCTGCGTTCGGCCCGATCCACCACCTCCCGAGCATTACGAAGCGCCGCCTATCTGGTGATTGCCTCGGGCGCTTCACGGTCCCGCGTTATTTGATAGGGCGGTTCATCCATGCGCCGCTGTAGCTTCGCTTGACGGGCGAGAGTGAATCCGATCGCGGCTGTATGAATACGCTTCGCTGGATTAGTGCAGTCCGAGAAGCTCCTTAACCGGCGTGTCTCAACCGCCAGGGGAATCTCCTTCGATCGATCGCCTCAATCAGCGGCAGCTGCAACAAGGTTGTCCATAGGGTTAGAGTAATGGCCCGGGCGCTCAGACGCGGAGGCATCACCGTATTCTCTGCGGGGCTCCATCGGGCGCGGTTGGACCGCCGCTCCTGCTCCCCGTGCCTCGATCCGTTCACCTCCTGTCTTTGGGCGGGTTATCGGTTCCGCCCGGGTCTGAAAGAGGTTTCTAGGGTCAAATCGATGGCGACGCGATCTGTATTTCCGCTTTAACACCTCTCGCGACGCTCTGGTCAAGCATGAGTTTGTAAGCTTGTGCATCTAAAGCGGCCCGCTCTGCGGCCATGCGCTCCTTTTCTGCCGCTAGATCCGCTTTGGCTTGCGTGATCTGCTCTCTCACCTTCACGATTTCTGCGTTATGAGCCTCCTGATCTGCTGGATTATCCTCCGCCATGAGTGCTGCTAGCGCATCAAACAGATCTGACAAAACTTGAACCGGCGGTCGCACCGGGCCTCCTGCCCCTGCTGCCGCTGCTGAACCGGAAAGCATTGCTGCTGCGGTTGAAGAGAGGTTTGCGGCCTGCGTACCGACCATGAATACACCGATCCGGTTTAGCTGGCTTGGGGGGTCCGGAATACTGTCACCATTGGAACAGCCCCTGATCATACCATCCTGCAGCTGGTACAATGACTCGGTCTCTCCTTCTGAAGATTCATCGCCGGAGTAAACGACGGTCTCGCCACCGCGCTCTCAACCGCATCATGCTCCCTCCATAGGTAGCTCCAACGAAGACATGCTTCACGGCCGGTTTAGCCCGGGCTGGTCGCGCGCGATGAGCCGTCTCGATGAAGTCGGTGCAGGTGTCTGGCTCCGGTCCAGGCCCTCCGGTCTTGCCGATGAAAACGTGTATGCCGCCGAACGGGACCCGGTATCCATATTCATTGAATCGCCTCGACCCCATCCAAAGATCGCTAATGTAGATCCGACCGCGACGACTCTTGGTCATCCGGCCCACGACGTAGCCTTCGAGTCCTTTGAGCTTTCCCTCCAAGATCGTCAAACCATCGTGCGATAGCCCCACGGTGGGCGCCAACTGTCGTGGATTTGTCACGGCAGATGTCCTAGTATAAGGACTTAGTTGTGGAGCCATCGCTACGAGTTTACTTGCAGGGGTTAAAGCGGACACAAAGACACGAGGGTTTATACTAGTTCGGCCCCTTCGATGAAGGTAAAAGCCTACGTCTAGTTGTGATGGAATTGATGTAGTCTCGATGGCTAGGGAGCAAATAAGCTTCGCCTAGGCTCGAGTTGTGGTTGTTTGTCCTTGAACCGTCGCCGGGTCGTCCCCTTATATACATGGGTGACACCCGTCGGTTTGCAGAGTCCCAACCGGTTCATATTCGTATCCCGGTTGGTATCTCTCTATTCCTAACTTACAATACAAGTTATACATCAGGCCGGTTTACGGCTACAAGTTCTAAACCAACTACAGGCCTTGGGCCTTTCCATGATTATACTACTAGCGAAGTTAACCCAGCCCAAGTTTGGCCGGTTTACACCTGATGGTAATATCCCCAACAGTTGTCAAACCCCAAGGTGCGTTTACGTGTCGGTCATCAACACTCATAGTATTGGCCGATTCTGGCCCGTTTCGTGGACTATTATTCACCATTTTGGGGTCCCAAATCAATTTCCACGGTTGTCGAACCCAAAGGTGCGCTTACGAGCCGGTCATCAACACTCACAATTTTGGCCAATTCTGGCCCGTTTCGTGGACTATTACTCATTGTTTTGGGGTCCCAGAGTGATTTCCACGATTAATGAACCCCGCGGTGCGTTTACGTGTCGGTCTTCAACACTCATAGTATTGGCTGATTCTGGCCCGTTTTGTTGACTATTATTCACCATTTTGGGGTCCCAAATCGATTTTCATGGTTGTCGACCCCAAGGTGCGATTACGTGTCGATCATCAACACTCACAGTTTTGGCCAATTTTGGCCCGTTTCTAGGACTATTGCTCACTATTTTGGGGTCCTGGAGTGATTTTCATGATTGACGAACCCCGGGGTGTGTTTACGTGTCGGTCATCAACACTCAAAATTTTGGGCGATTCTGGTTCATTTCGTGCACTATTAATCACCGTTTTTGGGGTCCCGGAGTGATTTCCATGATTGACGATCCCGGGGTGCGTATACGTGTCCGTCGTCATCACTGTTTTGGGGTCCCGAAGTGATTTCCATGTTTGACAAACCCCGGGGTGCATTTACGTGCCGGTCATCAATACTCACAGTTTTGCCTGATTCTAGCCCGTTTCATGGACTATTACTCACCGTTTTGTGGTCCCAAAGCAATTTCCATTGATGTCGAACCCCAAGGTGTGCTTATGTGTTGGTCGACAAGACTCACAGTTTGGGCCGATTCTGGCCCATTTCATGGAAATCGCTCTGGGTCCCGAAGTGATTTCCACGATTGACGAACTCCGGGGTGCGTTTATGGGTCGGTCATCAACGCTCACAATTTTGGCCGATTATTGTCCGTTTCGTGCACTCTTACTCACCGTTTTGGGGTCCCAGAGCAATTTTCATGATTGATGGTCCCCGGGGTGCGTTTCGTGTCCGTCGTCAACACTCACAGTTTTGGCCAATTCTGACTCGTTTCATGGACTATTACTCACCGTTTTGGTGTCCCAAAGCGATTTCCGTAGTTGTTGAACTCCAAGGTGCGCTTACGTGTCGGCCAACAACACTCACAGTATTGGCCGATTCTGGCCCGTTTCGTGGACTATTACTCACTGCTTTGGGGTCTCGGAGTGATTTCCATGATTGACGAACCCCGGGCTGCGTTTACGTGTCGGTCATCAACACTCGCGGTTTATGTCGATGGTGGCCCGTTTCATGGACTATTACTCACTGTTTTGGGGTCCCTAAGCGATTTCTACCGTTTTGGGGTCCCAGAACGATTTCCACAATTGACGATCCCCGGGGTGCGTTTATGGGTCCATTGTCAACACTCACAATTTTGGCCAATTCTGACCTGTTTTGTGGACTATTGCTCTCCGTTTTGGTGTCCCGAAGCGATTTCCATAGTTCTTGAACACCAAGCTGCGCTTACGTGTTGGCCATCAACAGTCGCCGTTTTGGCCTGGCCCGTTTCTTGGAAAATTACTCACTGTTTTGGGGCCGGAATGATTTCCATGTTTGACGAACCCCGGGCTTCGTTTAGGTGTCGGTCATCAACACTCGCGGTTTTTGTCGATTCTGGCCCGTTTCATGGACTATTACTCAGCGTTTTGGGTCCCTAAGCAATTTCTATGGTTGCCAAACCCCAAGGTGCGCTTACGTGTCGGTCATCAACAATCGCAGTTTGGGCCGATTCTGGCCCGTTTCTTGGACTATTACTAAGTTTTGGGGTCCCAGAGTGATTTCCACGATTGACGAACCCTGGGGGGGCGTTTACGTGTGTGTCATCAACACTCACAATTTTGTCCGATTCTGGTCCATTTCGTGCACTATAACTCACCGTTTTTGGGTCCCAGAGCGATTTCCAAGATTGATGATCCCCGGGTGCGTTTCGTGTACGTCATCAACACTCACAGTTTTGGCCAATTCTGATCTGTTTCATGGACTATTACTCACTGTTTTGGGGTCCCAAAGCGATTTCCATAGTTGTTGAACCCCAAAGTGCGCTTACGTGTCGGCCATCAACAGTCACAGTTTTGGCCGATTCTGGCCCGTTTCTTGGACTATTACTCACTGCTTTGGGGTCCTAGAGTGATTTCCATGATTGACGAACACCGGGCTGCGTTTACGTGTCGGTCATCAAACTCGCGGTTTTTGTCGATTCTGGCCCGTTTCGTGGACTATTACTCACCGTTTTGGGTCCCTAAGCGATTTCTATGGTTGTTAAACCCCAAGGTGCGCTTACGTGTCGATCATCAACAATCACAGTTTCGGCCGGTTCTGGCCCGGTTCTTCGACTATTACAAAGTTTTGGGGTCTCCGAGTGATTTCCACGATTGATGAACCCGGGGGGCGATTACGTGTCTGTCATCAACACTAACAATTTTGGCCGATTCTAGTCCGTTTCATGCACTATTACTCACCGTTTTGGGGTCCCAGAGCGACTTCCATGATTGACAATCCCTGGGCTGCGTTTCGTGTTCGTCATCAACACTCACAGTTTTGGCCAATTCTGACCCGTTTCGTGGACTATTACTCACTGTTTTGAGGTCCCAAAGCGATTTCCATAGTTGTTGAACCCCAAGGTTCGCTTACGTGTCGGCCATCAACAGTCACAGTTTTGGCCGATTCTGACCCGTTTCTTGGACTATTACTCACTGCTTTGGGGTCCCGAAGTGATTTCCAAGATTGACGAACCCCGGGCTACATTTACGTGTCGGTCATCAAACTCACGGTTTTTGTCGATTCTGGCCCGTCTCATGGACTATTACTCACTGTTTTGGGGTCAAACCCTATGGTTGTCAAACCCTATGGTGCGCTCACGTCTCAGTCATCAACAATCGTAGTTTGGGCCGATTCTGGCCCGTTTCATGGACTATTACTTTGTTTTGGGGTCTCGGAGTGATTTACACGATTGACGAACCCCGGGGTGTGTTTACGTGTCGGTCATCAACACTCACAATTTTGGCTGATTCTGGTCCGTTTCGTGCACTATTACGCACCGTTTTGGGGTCCCAGAGCAATTTCCACGATTGACGATCCCTGGGGTGCTTTTACATGTCCGTCGTCAACACTTACAATTTTGGCCAATTCTAACCCGTTTCATGGACTATTACTCACCGTTTTGGGGTCCCGAAGCAATTTCCATAGTTGTTGAACCCTAAGGTGCGCTTACGTGTCGGCCATCAACAGTCACAGTTTTGGCTGATTCTGGCCTGTTTCTTGGACTATTACTCACTGTTTTGGGGGCGGAGTGATTTCCATGTTTGATGAACCCCGGGCTGCGTTTACGTGTCGGTCATCAACACTCGCAGTTTTTATCGATTTTGTCCCGTTTCTTGGACTATTAGTCAGTTTTGGGGTCCCAGAGTGATTTCCACGATTTACGAACCCCGGGGGGCGTTTACGTGTCTGTCATCAACACTCACAATTTTGGCCGATTCTGGTCCGTTTCGTGCACTATTACTCACCGTTTTGGGGTACCAGAACGATTTCCATGACTGACGATCCCCGGGGTGCGTTTCGTGTTCCTCATCAACACTCACAGTTTTGGCCAATTCTGACCCGTTTCGTGGACTATTACTCACCGTTTTGGGGTACCAATGCGATTTCCATGGTTGTCAAACCCTAAGGTGCGCTTACGTGGCGGTCATCAACAAGCATAGTTTGGGCCAATTCTGGCCCGTTTCTTGGACTATTACTCACCGTTTTGGGGTCCCTAAGTGATTTCTATGGTTGTCAAACCCCAAGGTGCGCTTACGTGTCGGTTATCAACAAGCGCAGTTTGGGCCGATTCTGGCCCGTTTCATGGACTATTACTCAGTTTTGGGGTCCCGGAGTGATTTCCACGATTGACGAACCCCGGGGTGCATTTACGTGTTGGTCATCAAAAATCATAGTCCGTTTCGTGTACTATTACTCACCGTTTTGGCGTCCTAGTGCGATTTCCACAATTCTGATCCCCGGGGTGCGTTTACGTGTCTGTCATCAACAATCAAAGTTTTCGCAAATTCTGACCTGTTTCGTGGACTATTATTCACCTTTTTGGGGTCCCGAAGCGATTTCCATAGTTGTTGAACCCCAAGGTGCGCTTTTGTGTCGGTCAACAACACTCACAGTTTTGGCCGATTCTAGCCCGTTTCGTGGACTATTATTCACTGTGTTGGGGTCCCAGGGTGAGTTCCATGATTAACGAACCCCGGGGTGCGTTTATGTGTCGGTCATCAACACTCACTGTTTTGGCCGATTCTGGCCCGTTTTATGGACTATTACTCGCCGTTTAGGGGTCCCAGAGTGATTTCCACAATTAACGAACCCCGAGGTGCGTTTATGTGTCGATCATCAACACTCACAGTTTTGGCTGATTCTGGCCCATTTCATGGACTATTACTCACCGTTTTGGGGTCCTAAAGCGATTTCCATGGTTGTCAAACCTCAAGGTGCGCTTACATGTCGGTCATCAACAAGCGCAGTTTGGGCCAATTCTGTCTCGTTTCTTGGACTATTACTCACTGTTTTGGGGTACCTAAGCGATTTCTATGGTTTTCAAACCCCAAGGTGCGCTTACGTGTCGGTCATCAACAAGCACAGTTTGGGCCAATTCTGGCCCGTTTCTTGGACTTTACTCAGTTTTGGGGTCCCGGAGTGATTTCCGCAATTGACGAACCCCGGGGTGCATTTACGTGTTGGTCATCAACACTCATAGTTTTGGCCGATTCTGGTCCGTTTCGTGCACTATTACTCACCGTTTTGGGGTTCCAAAGCGATTTCCATGGTTGTTGAACCCCAAGGTGCGCTTACGTATCGGCCATAAACTCTCATAGTTTTGGCCAATTCTGGCACGTTTCTTGGACTATTACTCACCGTTTTGGGGCCCCGGCGCGATTTCCATAGTTGTTGAAACCCAAGGTTCGCTTACGTGTCGGTCATCAACATTCATAGTTTTTGCCGATTAAGGCCAGTTTCTTGGACAATTACTCACTATTTTGGGGTCCCGGAGTGATTTCCACGATTAACGAACCCCGGGGTGCGTTTACGTGTCGGTCATCAAAACTCATGGTTTTGGCTGATTCTGGCCCGTTTCATGGACTATTACTCACCGTTTTGGGGTCCAAATTGATTTCCATGGTTGTCGAACCCCAAGGTGTTCGTACGTGTCGGTCATCAACACTCACAGTTTGGGCCAATTCTGGCCTGTTTCTTGGACTATCACTCACTATTTTGGGGTCCCGGAGTGATTTCCATGATTAACGAAACCTGGGATGCGTTTACGTGTCCGTCGTCAACAATCGCAGTTTGGACCAATTCTTGTTTCATGGACTATTACTCACTGTTTTGGGGTCCCATAGTGATTTCCACGATTAACAAACCCCGAGGTGCGTTTACGTGTCGTTCATCAACACTCACAGTTTTGCCCGATTCTGGCCCATTTCATGGACTATTACTCACCGTTTTGGGGTCCTAAAGCGATTTCCATGGTTGTTAAACCCCAAGGTGCGCTTACGTGTCGATCATCAACAAGCATAGTTTCGGCCAATTTTGGCCCGTTTCTAGGACTATTACTCACCGTTTTGGGGTCCCTAAGTGATTTATATGGTTGTCAAACCCCAAGTGGGGTTACGTGTCGGTCATCAACAAGCACAGTTTGGGCCGATTCTGGCCCGTTTCTTGGACTATTACTCAGTTTTGGGGTCCCGAAGTGATTTTCAGGATTGACGAACCCCGGGGTGCATTTACGTGTTGGTCATCAACACTCATAGTTTTTGCCGATTCTGGTCCGTTTCATGCACAATTACTCACCGTTTTGTGGTCCCAGTGCGATTTCCACGATTATGATCCTCGGGGTCTCAAAGTTTTGGCCAATTCTAACCCATGTCATGCACTATTATTCACCGTTTTAGGGTCCCGAAGCGATTTCCATAGTTGTTGGACCCCAAGGTGCGCTTTTGTGTCTGTCAGCAACACTCACAGTTTTGGCCGAATCTGGCCCGTTTCTTGGATTATTACTCACTGTTTTGGGGTCCCAGGGTGATTTCCATGATTACTAAACCCCGGGGTGCGTTTATGTGTTGGTCATCAACACTCACTGTTTTGGCAGATTCTGGCCCATTTCGTGGACTATTACTCACTGTTTTGGGGACCCAAAGTGATTTCCACGATTAACAAACCCCGAGGTGCGTTTATGTGTCGGTCATCAACACTCACGGTTTTGGCCGATTCTGACCCGTTTCATGGACTATTACTCACTGTTTTGGGGTCCCGACGCGATTTCCATGGTTATTGAACCCCAAGGTGCGCTTATGTGTCGGCTATAAACACTCATACTTTTGGCCGATTCTTGTACGTTTCTTGGACTATTACTCACCATTTTGGGGTCCCAGAGGGATTTCCATAGTTGTTGAAACCCAAGGTGCACTTATGTGTCGGTTATCAACACTCATAGTTTTGGCCGATTCTGGCCCGTTTCATGGACTATTACTCACTATTTTGGCGTCCCAGAGTGATTTCCACGATTAACGAACCCCGGGGTGCGTTTACGTGTCTGTCATCAAAACTCACGTTTGGCCGATTCTGGCCCGTTTCATAGACTATTACTCACCGTTTTGGGGTCCCAAATCGATTTCCATGGTTGTCGAACCCCAAGGTGTGCTTACATGTTGGTCATCAACACTCACAGTTTGGGCCGATTCTGGCCCATTTCTTGGACTATTACTCATTGTTTTGGGGTCCCGGAGTGATTTCCATGATTAATGAAACCTGGGGTGCTTTTACGTGTCTGTTATCAACAATCGCAGTTTGGGCCGATGCTGGCCCATTTCATGGACTATTACTCACTATTTTTGGGTCCGAGAGTGATTTCCACGATTATCGAACCCCGGGGTGCGTTTACGTGTCGGTCATCAACACTCACTGTTTTAGCCGATTCTGGCCCGTTTCGTGGACTTTTACTCACTGTTTTGGGGTCCCAGAGTGATTTCCACGATTAACGAACCCCGAGATGCGTTTATGTGTCGGTGATCAACACTCACAGTTTTGGCCGATTCTAGCCCGTTTCATTGACTATTACTCACCGTTATGCGATCCCAAGCGGTTTCCATGGTTGTTAAACCCCAAGGTGCGCTTACGTGTCGGCCATCAACAAGTGCAGTTTGGGCCAATTCTGGCCCATTTCTTGGACTATTACTCACCGTTTTGGGGTTCCTAAGCGATTTCTATGGTTGTCAAACCCCATGGTGTGCTTACGTGTCAGACATCAACAAGCACAGTTTGGGTCGATTCTGGCCCGTTTATTGGACTATTACTCAGTTTTGGGGTCCCAGAGTAATTTCAACGATTGACGAACACCGGGGTGCGTTTACATGTTGGTCATCAACACTCATAGTTTTGGTCGATTCTGGTCCGTTTCGTGCACTATTACTCATCGTTTTTGGGTCCCAGTGCAATTTCCACGATTATGATCCCCTGGGGTGCGTATACGTTTCCATCGTCAACACTTAAAGTTTTGGCCAATTCTGACCCGTTTCGTGGACTATTATTCACCGTTTTGGGGTCCCGAGGCGATTTCCATAGTTGTTGAACCCCAAGGTGCGCTTATGTGTCGGTCAACAACACTCACAGTTTTGGCCGATTTTGGCCCGTTTCGTGGACTATTACTCACTGTTTTGGGGTCCCAGGGTGATTTCCATGATCAACGAACCCCGGGGTGCGTTTACGTGTGGTCATCAACACTCACTGTTTTGGCCGATTCTGGCCCATTTCATGGACTATTAATCACTATTTTGAGGTCCCAGAGTGATTTCCCGATTAACGAACCCCGAGGTGCGTTTATGTGTCGGTCATCAGCACTCACAATGTTGGGGATATGAAAGTGCAACTAATCCCCGGGTGGTTTTGGTAATTAATAACAACATATATATCACTGAACTAATCATTTCTTGAGAATATTTCAGAAAGTTCAGTGATATGGGTATGGCAATGACTGATGACGTGGACCCCTCAAAATGCTAAGGAAAACATTGGCAAAAGCTCAAGTCTCCATTTTTGGTTTAGTGATCCAAGATCACATTGAGTCCATAGGAAAGCCAATACTATTAAAAGGGGATGAGGTTATGATGATGATCTGGTTGCTCTAAGTGCTTAGTGATTTATCTCTCAAACTATCAGCAATCTTTCACTCCAACATAAACTCATAAGTAATCTTGGTCCCACCGATTCCAAACTCAGTCACACCGAGATGAACCACCTCAGCCATATAGCCAAACCCTAAGAATCTCGGATTTTCCGATTCCAAACTCGGTCATACCGAAATTGGTGTTGCCAAGCTTCTGTAACCTTCTGTACTCAAATCGGTGTCACCGAGATGAGAAAGTCGGTCCCACCGAAATTGGCAAACCCTAGACTTTAGAAGAATCGGACTAACCGAGATTGTATTTTCGGTCCCACCGAAAATCCCAACGTTCACAAGATTTGAACTTTCGGTCCCACCGAGTTGTCAACTTCGGTCCGACCGAGATTGGTCAAATGTGTAACGGTTGGATTTTGTGTGGAGGCTATAAATACCCTCCACCTCCTCTTCATTCGTGGAGAGAGCCATCGAAAGAACTACCACTCCTACCTTACATTTCTCGAGAAGAAAACTACCTACCCTTGTGTTGAGATCAAGTTGCTCCACTCCCACCATATGAAACTTGATTTCTAGCCTTCCCAAGTTGCTTTCCACTCAATCCCTTCTTCCACCACAGCCAAATCAGTGAGGAGAGTTGAGTGTTGGGGAGATTATCATTTGAAGCACAAGAGCAAGGAGTTCATCATCACCAACCCCATCTATTACCTTTTGGAGGGTGGTGCCTCCTAGATTGGTTAGGTGTCGCTTGGGAGCCTCCGTCATGATGTGGAGTTGAACCAAGGAGTTTGTAAGGGCAAGGAGATCGCCTACTTCGTGAAGATCTACCCCAGTAAGGCTAGTCCTCCGTGGGCGTAAGCCATGATGGCATAGACAAGGTTGCTTCTTCGTGGACCCTTCGTGGGTGGAGCCCTCCGTGGACTCTCGCAGCCGCTACCCTCCGTGGGTTGAAGTCTCCATCAACGTGATTGACGATAGCACCACCTATCGGAACCACGAGAAAAATCTCCGTGTCTCCAAATTGCGTTTGCTCTTCTCCACCTCTCATTTACTATACGTGCAATTTACTTTCCGCTGCCACAACTCTAGAATTGCATGTGTAGGGTGATATTTGACTTGGTTATCATTGTGAACTTGCTAAGAAACTACTCCAATCAAAAGGCAAAACTTTTAAGTTATCAAGTAGTCTAATCACCCCCTCTAGACATACTTCCGATCCTACAAGTGGTATCGAGCTTTGGTCTCCATTGGATTGGTTTCATTGCATTGACTCCATAAGCTTGGTTTCACAACCTAGGAGAGTATGGCGCCTAGTGAGGGTAATTTTCAGAGAGGTCCTTACTTTGATGGTTCAAATTTTGCTAGTTGGAAGCACAAAATGAAAATGCATATTCTTGGACATAACCTCGCCGCATGGGGCATTATTTGTGTTGGCTTGCAAGGTGAGTTCTTCGAGGAAGGAAAAGTTCCGGATCGTGAAGCTACCGCAGATGAGTTGCGGATGTTACGAACAATGCTCAAGCTTGTGACATTCTCTTCAATGCTTTGTGTCCCGAGGAGTTCAACAAGATCAGCCGCCTTGAGAATGCAAAAGAGATTTGGGATACTTTGGTCGAAATGCACGAAGGTACCGAGTCCGTGAAGGAATCAAAGCTAGATGTTCTTCAAGGTCAGCTTGACAAGTTCAAGATGAAGGAAGGTGAAGGAGTCGCTGAAATGTACTCTAGGCTTGCTCTCATCACCAATGAGATGGCAGGCTTTGGAAGCGAAGAAATGACCGACCGATTCATCATCAAGAAGATTCTCAGAGCTTTGGATGGAAAGTATGACACCGTGTGCACTTTGATCCAAATGATGCCAAACTACAAAGATCTCAAGCCTACCGAAGTCATTGGAAGAATTGTTACTCATGAGATGACACTTAAAGATAAGGAAGAGCTTCACAACAAGTCAAGTGGTGCTTACAAAGCTACAGTTGAAGCTCCCACATCCTCAAGTGACAAGCTAGTTTCCAATGAAGAGATAAGCCTAATGGTGAAGAACTTCAACAAATTCTACAAGAGTAGAAGCAAGGAAAGAAGCTCAAAGTCTAGATCATATGATGAAAAGAGATCTTCTAGTCGTGATCGAAACTGCTACAATTGTGGAAGACCCGGACACTACTCAAATGAGTGTTCGACTCCCCACAAGAGAAGAGAAGAATCTCCAAGAAGAAGAAGCTCAAGAGAAGAGTCGCCTCGAAAAGAGAGAAGGAGTAGAGATGATCGTTATGAACGAAGATCCTCTCGGAGAAGCAAGGATTCGGAAAGGAAAGACAAGTCATCAAGGAGCTACACAAGAAGAAAACATCAAGCTCATGTTGGTGAATGGGTTTCCGCCCGACTCAAACAATCACTCCAAAGAAGCTATCACTCCAACTCCGAATACAGTCAAGATGAAGGTGTTGCCGGTCTTGCTCTAGTGTCCTCCAACTCCAACTCTTATGACATATTTGATTCTCCAAATGAGGGAATTGGAAGATGCTTCATGGCAAAAGGCCCCAAGGTATCACATCCTGAGTTTATTGACTTTGATAGTGATGAGGATGACTTGCTTGGTGAAGATGAGCTTTTACATGATAAATCTAGTGAGCTTAGTAATGATGAACATGCTAGTAGTCTTTATAGTCGAGAAGAGTCGAATGACAATGCTATGAAGGAGATTGAGCGACTAACTAAAGAACTAAACACTCTTAAGTTAGCTCATGAAACAACTCAAGAAGATCATAGAGAGCTCCTAAGATCTCATGAGAAGCTACGCTCGAGAAGCTCAATCTAGAGCAAGAACATGAGTTTCTAAAAGCTATCAATGACGATCTTCAAAGAAGAGTTCTTCATATCTTGCCAAACGACTTCTCTTGTCTAATTTCTTGCCACCTATTAAAACTAAGCATGACAAGCATAAGAAAATTCTTCATCTAGCAGTAACAATAATCATGCTAAATCAAATGTTGTTACTTCTAGTAATTCTCTTGATTCCACTAATGATGTTTCAAGCCAAGTTTCACTTGAGCAAGAAAATAGTCTATTGAAAGGGATTATAGAGAAAGGTGTCTACAAGAGTCTTGCCGAAGCAAGAGCTTTGAGGAAATTGTTCGCAAACAAGGAAGACACCGAAGAATCAAGGAATTGGTTTTGAGCGAAAGTTCAACGCCAAGGTGTTGAATGGGAAGAAGGTCAATATCCCACTCCAAAGTTCGTCTCTCAAGAGAAGAAGTATGATCCTACTTCTTCAAATGAGGAACAAGCTCAAGATGACCTTCCACCACAAGACCACAAGCTAAAAGGCAAGGACAAGCTTCAAGAGGAGATTGATGCATTCATTGAAGCACCCAAGGCCATGGTCAAGTGGGTTCCCAAGGCAACTTCAAGTTCTACTTGACAAGCTCAACTACTACACCAAGGATTCCCATCAAGATGATGTGGATCCCAAGAAGAAGAACTAGAGAGTTCTTGAGGGTGACTCCGCCAATATACTTCACTCACATTCATTTTGGCAAAGAACTTGTGCAATCAACTTCCACATCTTGCACTAGTTCATGGAGTCACAAACCCTCATGTTGGTAAGTCAAGGGACAAGGTAATCATTGCTTTCATGGACATCATCTATTGTGTACTTCAATCTATGTCCATGGATATCCTTGTTTGTTCCTTGTGGGACTAACCCATGTAGGTATTGAAAGTGCCCGAATCCAAAGGATTGCTCCCAACTTTGATGATCTTCATCAACATTGAGCATCCACATCTTCAACATCTACATGAAGTCTTCAACGACAACCCAAGGTTAGTTTGACCCTTTAAAAGGGGTTCTCACATCAAGGGGGAGCTTTGCTCTAAAGAAATGAGCCAAAGCATCTTCTAATGATGTGAACACATCAATGCTTTATGGAAAAGTGGTAACCCCACTTGTGCTTAAACGATGAGTATGACCTATGATCAAATGTTCTCATTTGACTCCTAAGTCAATATACTCATATATAGATGACCTAGTCATCGCCAAATTGTGTGCTAGCTGTTAGTGTTTTGTTTGTGCATGTTTGACACATATTTCATTTGCTATCTTATTGTGTGAGCATGTTGGATGCATGATTTTATTCATTCGAGGACATCCATTTGTTGCTTTGGTCTTTTGGCTTTCTTTCTTTTGACCAAATGGATGGACAAGAATGCCTAAGTTCCTCCCCTAGCTATCTATGCTTTCTTGTCTCAAACTCTATTCATGCTTATATCACAAACTTTGAACAAGACTTTTTGGACAGCACCGAGTGAGGAGCACTCGAGCCACCGATCCGTCAAAAGCCTAACTTCCAAAACCTTCTAAGTACTTTCGGTCAAACCGATATACTCAAATCGGACGCATCAAATCACTTGATTGATCTAGGTTTTCACCTCGGTGAAACCGAAGTTTCAAATTTCGGCGTGATCGAAGTGTGTAATCGCACGCAGCTAACCATCTCGGTCCCACCGAAGTTTTCAAACTCGGTCCCACCGACACCGAAGGGTATATATACCCGAGGAGCAGCGCTGATTACTTCTTCAAACGCCCGCCTCAAACCCTTCGCCCGCCGCCTTGGTCTCCGGATCGCCTCCGCCACACTGTGCGCCGCTCGCGCTGGTCTCCATCGCCGTCAACGGTTCATCTCATCGCGCCGTTGCCGCTGTAGTGAAGCTCCACCGCTTTGGTGAGTTTCTTCCTCTCGTGCTCCAACCGCTGATTCAATGCACGATAGGTGTTGTCAATATTCTTGCCAAGATTGAAATCCTTCTATCCAGCCGCTTAGATCATAGAACAAAATTCGAGTGAAAATTTTAGGTTAGGTTTCCGCCAACACATCTCGGTGTGACCGAATCAACATTCTCGGATCGACCGATTTGGCCTCTCGCCATTGACCGCACTTTTCGGTGAAACCGAAGTTGTGCAAATCGGTAAGACCGAAGTGTGGATTTAGTGAAACCCTAGTGCTCTCGGCTAGACTGAAACCCATTTCGTCCAACCGAAAGTGGTGTATGTGGTCTGTTTAGACACTTCGTTTCACGAATTTATAGACTCGGTCGACCGATATGTATTCTGTGAAAACCTAAAACTAAAGTTTGAACTCATTCTTTTGCAAAATCCTCTGCAGTTTGTGATAACTCTTCTATTCGCCTATACCTATTCTATTCACAAAGTTGTCACCATGTCTCGATGGTGACAATGTAACAGGTCTGAGTTGCCGCTTGAGATTCCCGAGGCAAAGGACAAGTCCGAAGAAAGCAGTTTTTCAGATGATGGAGAGAGAAGCACTCCAAGTGGATCTGCTGCAATGCTACTGTGGCCAGGAGGAAGAGGAATTCGATGAGGAGGATTCAGACTTTGTTGCAGATGAGGAAATAACTTCTAAGCCAAAAAGGCAAGTGGTTGCCAAGAGATATCAAGGGCAACAATCAAAGAAAGGCACAAGCAAGGTCAAGAAATCCATCAAGGCAAAGAAGCTCAGATGGAAGAAGAAACCTCCAAAGAAGATCAAGAAGACTTCCAAGAGGAAGAGGCTAGTTCATGAAGAAGTCGATGATGATGATTCGATGAGGAAGCACCTCAGCCTCCTCGTAAGCGAAGTTGATGGGTGATGCCATCAGGGCAGGAGCACCTCCAAAAGCTAAGCCATCAGCTCCAAAGAAAGGCAGCCCAAGCCAAACCTGCTGCCAAGCCAAAGAAGACTGTGAGGAACATACCTGCTTCAGAGAAGAAGAAGGACAATGTGCCACCTGCAGAATCAGATGATGAGGCTCATGTTTTGCTAAAGCTTAGACAGAAATTGCCAGTTCATAATGATGCTCATCCTCGAGCTGAAAATATGAAGGAGAGAAAGGATAAAGGACTCAGGCTATGGAGGCAAGTTGATCCATATGCCACCAGGAGAAGGACAGCAGTTGACCCAAGATTCCACACAAGAGAGCAACAAGACTTTTATGAGACAGTGCTCATGGACAAGAAGCCAATTGTTGCTGACACCAGATATGTAGACTGGGAGTACATCGACAGTGAAGAGCACAGAGACTATTTCCCACATGTGCACGAAAGCTTCACCGCTTGGGATTGCAGAGTTTGTTGGTCGAAATTGACCGCTTGGAATGACGAGATGATCATGCGCTTCTATGCCACCGCACACTTCTATCCAGATGGCGAATTGTATGGATGATGAAGGACGTAGATTCCATTCAACAGTTGAAGAATGGAGAGCGTTGCTGAATGCACCAGCCAAGGGAAGATGATATTGATGTCTATGGCATTCAAGAAAAATCACGAGTCTATGAAGAACATGTACAATGAGGTACCGACAAGGATGTAGAGATATGGAAGCTTGGTTCATCTATTATCTTCGAGCAGGTCTCCCAACCACCAACACCATTCTCGAGGCATACTTTGATGCCTAAGTCGAGAGACCACCGCATGATAAGAGGGTATTCTATCAACATGCTGCACATTCTAGATCGAAGGCACCTTTTAAGGTGATGGACCCGATAGTAGAGACTATCAAGAGGACAGCAGCAGACACTGTAAGAGGTCGTGGGTTTGCTCCGCATATTCAGATGCTCATTAATGCCAAGTTTGGCACGGACACCTACCTGTTGGATAGACCCCACTTGCCACCGCAGCCCTGAACACGAGGATAATGAGGTTGTGATGACCGAGGATGCTCCCACATCCGTCAAGGACATGCTAAGTCCGAAGCTGCCAAACAAGCTAAAGCTGAGAAGGAAGCAAGCAGAAGCCCAAGAGCGCTGTAACAACTTCTTGAAGCCACTCAGAGAATTGAGCTACGCCTGCCAAAGATAGTGCGCCTCGGAGAGCCTTGAGAGGATAGTTGAAGATAAGTTCCATGCTCGACGCTGTCGATCAAGTGCAGTCACCGCCAACAAGCTTGAGGCAGACATCGAGGAAGCTAAGAGGGAGAAGGCAGAACTCATAAGGGAGATGGAAGGTGATATGGTCCAGGATGACTATGAGCAGCCTGCTGCAGTGCCTACAAAGCCCAGATCAGCTGCTATTCCAAAGGATGTAACCGAGGGCTACTACATCAAGACCTCCTACAGCTCCGCTGGCCCAAAGACCAGCCCAAAGATCCACTCCTCCAGCTCCAAAGACCTCAACAGAAGCTTTCGCAGATGCAGCTATCTCCACTCCATCGACGCAGACAGGAGCCGCCAGCAGAGTCCATAGCGACGATTAGCTCTATACCTTTCGAACTTTTTGGTAACTTGTTGCCAAAGGGGGAGAAATTGTATAGATCATAGGGCTTCGAGAGAGAGTGCTCGCTTTTGCTCTTTCGCTTATGGTTTTCCTTGAGATACTTTTGAGTTCTTTGAGACATTTCGTGTGCTTGATACTACGCTTGTTCGATCTTGATGAGTGCTTGATCATACTGTGCTTAATGTGTGCTTGATGCTTATCATATTCCATTCATATCTTGTATGATCATTTACTCATGTCTTGGTGATTGGGTGCATGTTATTCATTCTTATCATTTTGTGCGCTCCACCAAGATGTATGTGACATGGAAGAGTGACCCATGATCCTAATCGATTGTGCATTTGCATTCAAACGCAAATCTCAAATAATGCACAAATTTAGGGGAGCTCTTGCTTATCACATACTTCTCAAAGCTTATTTATATTATTCATTGATTATATCTCTTGTCGAAGTTTTGATCTATATGTTGTCATCAATTACCAAAAGGGGAGATTGAAAGTGCAACTAATCCCGGGTGGTTTTGGTAATTAATAACAACATATATATCATTGAACTAATCATTTCTTGAGAATATTTCGAAAGTTCAAGGATATGGGTATGGCAATGACCGATGACGTGGACCCTCAAAATGCTAAGGAAAACATTGGCAAAAGCTCAAGACTCCATTTTTGGTTTAGTGATCCAAGATCACATTGAGTCCATAGGAAAGCCAATACTATTAAAAGGGATGAGGTTATGATGATGATCTGGTTGCTCTAAGTGCTTAGTGATTTATCTCTCAAACTATCAGCAATCTTTCACTCCAACATAAACTCATAAGTAATCTCGGTCCCACCGATTCCAAACTCACCACACCGAGATGAACCACCTCAGCCATATAGCCAAACCCTAAGAATCTCGGATTTTCCGATTCCAAACTCGGTCATACGAAATTGGTGTTGCCAAGCTTCAGAATCTTCAGACTCAAATCGGTGTCACCGAGATGAGAAAGTCGGTCCCACCGAAATTGGCAAACCCTAGACTTTAGAAGAATCGGACTAACCGAGATTGTATTTTCGGTCCCACTGAAAATCCCAACGCTCACAAGATTTGAACTTTCGGTCCCACCGAGTTGTCAACTTCGTCCGACCGAGATTGGTCAAATGTGTAACGGTTGGATTTTGTGTGGAGGCTATAAATACCCTCCACCTCCTCTTCATTCGTGGAGAGAGCCATCGAAAGAACTACCACTCCTACCTTACATTTCGAGAAGAAAACTACCTACCCTTGTGTTGAGATCAAGTTGCTCCACTCCCACCATATGAAACTTGATTTCTAGCCTTCCCAAGTTGCTTTCCACTCAATCCCTTCTTCCACCACAGCCAAATCAGTGAGGAGAGTTGAGTGTTGGGGAGATTATCATTTGAAGCACAAGAGCAGGAGTTCATCATCACCAACCCCATCTATTACCTTTTGGAGGGTGGTGCCTCCTAGATTGGTTAGGTGTCGCTTGGGAGCCTCCGTCATGATGTGGAGTTGAACCAAGGAGTTTGTAAGGGCAAGGAGATCGCCTACTTCGTGAAGATCTACCCCAGTAAGGCTAGTCCTCCGTGGGCGAAGCCATGATGGCATAGACAAGGTTGCTTCTTCGTGGACCCTTCGTGGGTGGAGCCTCCGTGGACTCTCGCAGCCGCTACCCTCCGTGGGTTGAAGTCTCCATCAACGTGGATTGACGATAGCACCACCTATCGGAACCACGAGAAAAATCTCCGTGTTCCAAATTGCGCTTGCTCTTCTCCACCTCTCATTTACTATACGTGCAATTTACTTTCCGCTGCCACAACTCTAGAATTGCATGTGTAGGGTGATATTTGACTTGGTTATCATTGTGAACTTGCTAAGAAACTACTCCAATCAAAAGGCAAAACTTTTAAGTTGTCAAGTAGTCTAATCACCCCCCCTCTAGACATACTTCCGATCCTACAGGATATAACTACTAGGTATGACCCGCCCAGAAGGGGCCGGGTTATACCTACGGCGATTCATCATATGAAGCCCGAGACGACATTTGAAGATGGCGGTTTAGTTAAGGGCCCAAGGCCCAAAGGCGGCTTAAGGCCCGTAGAAATAAACCGCCATATGTATATAACTTGTATTGTAAGGCAGGAATAGACAGGCACCGAGCCGGACATTGTTTATGAGCCAGCCAGGACTCTGTGAGCCGGTGGGCGTCGACCTCTATATATAAAGGGATGACCCAATGGCGGTTCAGGACATGTAACATCAGGTCGGGAGCTAGGTCAAGCGAATTCGCTCCCTGGTAATCAAGACATAAGCAATCCCACCTCAATCTGGATTAAGCCGTTACGTTCACCACAAGGGGGCAAACCAGTATAAATTTCGTGTCCTTTGTCCCATTTAAACCCGTTTAAGCTTCCTAGTTGTGATGGCTCCACGACTAAGTCCTCTGGCTAGGACATCTGCCGTGACGTTTCCACGACAGTTGGCGCCCACCGTGGGGCCTGCGCGCGGTGGATTTGAGTTCTTGAAGGGCACTTCGATGGGCTCAAGGGATACGCTGTGGGCCGGATGACCAAGACTCATCGCGGCAAGCTCTACATCAACGACGCAGGCTGGGGCCCCGACGCCGGCTCAATTGAGTACGGGTACCGGGTCCCCTTCGGCGGAATCCATGTCTTCATTGGCAAGATCGGTGAGCCGGGCCCTGAGCTGGACATCGGCACCGACATCGTCGAGACGGCTCAGCATGCGAGACCCGCCCGGGCTCAGCCCACCGTGAAGCATGCCTTCATGGGAGGCATCCATGGAGGGGAATTTTCTGAAGGATCCGTGTCTGGCAGTGAGACGGCCATCTACTCTGATGGTGAATCGTCCACGGGTGAGACGGATTCGTTGTATCAACTGTAAGATGGCGGGCTTGGGGGATGTTCCGATGGCAGTAGTATTCCGGACCCCTTTGAGCCGCCGAGTAGAGTTGGATCTTTATGGCTGGCACGCAACCCGGGCAAAACTCTACGGCTGCGGCATCAATGACTTTCAGGTCAGCAGCGGTGACGGCAGCCAGGGCAGGTGGCTCTGTGCGCCCGCCGGCTCAGGTTTTGATGGCCTTAATGGATAAGATGACAGCTTTGTTAACCGTCATGGTCAACCCGGCGGACCAAGCTTAACACGATGCGGAAGTGGCACAGTTACGTGAGGAGGAAGCACAAGCCAAGGAAAACCTGGCAGCAGAGGACGTGAGGATGGCCGCGAACTGGGCGGCTTTGGATGCTCGAGCCCATCAGATTCAATTAGAGGCTCTCCAGCTTACAATGGATCTAAACGCGTCAAATGAGATCATCAGGAGAAGGCACCAGAAGGCTCAATCCTGTCTACCTCCAGTTTATGATCCTAGAAACCTCTTCCGCACACCCGGTGCAGGCCCCAGTAACCCGCCAGAGGTAAACCAGGTTGCAACGCCCGGGGCTGGGACGCCGGTTTAGCCACGGGTGACGAAACCCCCTCATCTGAATGTTGCTCCACCTCACGATGTACCAACACCACCGGGTCGTTATTCTAACCCTTTGTAGAACATGATCGCTACGGCGACATGATTGGCGGCTCTCCTGGTGGATGGCGACTCTCCGACGGCGGTTGAAACACGAAGGATCAGAGAACTTCTTCAGACGGCTTTGGCGCATTAGGAGGCATATTCTTATAGTCGAGACATGATTCATTCGACCCCTCACCCAAGCCGGAGCCCGAGCTATAGCAGGCACATGGATTCGGTAGTCGTTTCAAGCAATGCCCAGCACCGTGACCAGCCGTACGGTCATGACCCGGCTCGTGATGGAGCTCTTAATTTCGTTGATCAGGACAGATTGCATGAGGGAGCTGAGCGGGTGGCTTAGCAGGCGGCTTATCAGCCCCTTCCGATTTATCTGATGACTTCAACTAAGGCTGGCGTGACCACTAGGACTGGAGGTGTACCTTGTTTGGTACCGGCTCTGGGTAATGAGCATTTGCCCAAGAATTTCAAGGGACCTCGACAGGTGCCTAATTACATGGCCGACTTACAACCTGGGGCATGGATCAAAAGCTACGAGATGGCCATGGAACTATTGGAAGTCAGTGACGCTGCAATGGCCAAGTACTTCACCATGATGGTAGATCGAACAACCCGCACTTGGTTGAAGGGTCTGTCACCTAATTCCAACGGTTCATGGGCAGAGTTAAAGGCTCGGTTTATTCAGAACTTTAAAGATACATGCAAGCAGCCTATGTCGATTGTGGACTTGACTAATTGCAAGCAAGAGGAGAGTGAGTCCACGACCCATTGGGTGCACCGGTCAAGGCCATAATACATTCATCTGACAAGATGGATGCCGGCTCTGTAGTCTTAATGTTGGAGAAAAATTGCCATTTTGAGCCTCTGAAATAGAAGCTGGGGCGGCTCAAGCGCGATTCTAATGACATGGGCCAACTGATGGCGGCTCTAGTCAAATATGCCGACTCTGATAGTACCAAGGATCCCGAGTCTGACGATGAGAAGACGTGGAAGGGAATGAAGAGCGGCAACGCTAAGGGTCCTCAGCATAACCCGGCAAATCAAGGAGGCAATAATAAACGTAAGGCTGATGGTAGCTCGGAGTTTGTGGCTAACACCAATGCGCAGGGCAACAATCAACGACGTAAGGGGAGACCACCTCCTCGGTCTGGCGGGTCATATCCCACTCTTGAGTAGTTGCTAAATGAGCCCTATCCAAGGCATGGTACTCAGCAAAAACCGGCCACTCATCTGTGGAAGGATTATATGATCATGAAGGCTTTCAAGAACTCTAACATGTTTGACAACAATCGTGGGTCGGGCGGCGGCTCAGGCGGCGCCGGTTTTCATGGCCCGGGTGGAGGTTCTAATTCCAACTTTTAAGGCCCTCAAGGTAATCAGGGTGGTTTTAATCAGCAATCTGGCCAGGGAGGTTAACAGCAGCAGCAATCTAGATATCAGAGTAATCCAAAGTAGCTGAATAGTGGGCAGTATCATGTGTTTACCATCAGTTTATGTAAATGGGACCAGAAGCTTCATAAGAGGGTTGTGAACGCTGTTGAGCCGGCAGTTCCTCATTATTTGAGATGGTCTGAGCAGCCTATTCTGTGGAGTAGGGAGGATCACCCTCCCCGGGTTGACAATCTGGGTCACTTGGCCTTGGTGGTGGCACCTCAGGTTGGTGGATATAAATTCACTAAAGTGCTCACGGATGGAGGTAGTAGCATCATCATCCTTTATTATGAGACTTCCCGTCGCATAGGGTTGACTGATAAAAATCTTAAGACATCCAACACTGTTTTCCATGGAGTGGTGCCTGGTAAGTCGTCGTACCCAGTGGGTAAGATTGAGCTAGAAGTGGCCTTTGGAGATGAGCATGATTCCAGGGTTGAGAAGTTAACTTTTGAGGTGGTCAAAATCAAAAGCCCGTATCACGCTCTGTTTGGACGGCCGACTTATGCAAAGTTTATGGCATGACCGTGTTATGTTTATCTGCAGCTCAAGATGACGGGTCATAAGGGAACCATCACAGTGCATGGGAGTCGGAAGATAGCCCATGAATGTGAGGAAGGCGATGCTGCTTACGCTGAGTCTGTCTGTGCAACAGGGGAGTTGTGATTTTACAAGGATAATGTTGACCCAGCGGACATGACGTCCTTGAAGAAGCCAACCACAGAGCATGAGCCGGTGATGAAGTTTAAATCGGCCAACGACACCAAGCTGGTTGATTTTGTTCCTGGCAACTCATCTAAGCAGTTCAATATCAATGCTAACCTGGATTCCATATAGGAAAGCACACTCATCGAGTTCATCCGTGAGAATCGAGACATCTTTGCATGGAAACCTTCTGACATGTCGGGTGTACTGAGAGGACTCACTGAGCACACTCTCAATATTGATCCAAAATTTAAGCCGGTCAAGCAGTTTCTTCGGCGGTTCAATGAGGAGAGGTGTAAGTCCATTGGTGAGGAAGTAGCCTGGCTCTTAGCGGTCGGGTTCATTGATGAAGTTTTTCATCCAGAGTGGTTGGCTAACACGGTGCTAGTGCTTAAGAAAAACGGCATCTGGCATATGTGTGTGGATTACATGGACTTAAACAAGGCTTGTCTGGCTGATCCTTTTGCTCTCCCTCGTATTGATCAAATCATTGATGATACGGCTGGTTGTGAGTGTTTGAGCTTTTTGGATGCTTATTCTGGTTATCATCAGATCAAGATGGCAGTTAAGGACTAGGAGAAGACGGCTTTTATTACTCCTTTTGGAGACTTCTGCTATGTGTCTATGCCTTTTGGGCTCAAGAGTGCCCAGGCAACTTATCAGCGGTGTGTGCAGAACTGTCTTCACAATCAGATTGGTCGCGATGTTCATGCTTATGTGGACGACATTGTGGTGAAGTCCGGAGAGAAGGAGACCTTGATAGATGATTTGAAGGAAACCTTTGATAATCTCCGGGTGTACAAGATGATGATTAACTCGACCAAGTGCATTTTTTGGTGTGCCAGCAGGCAAGCTTTTGGGTTTTCTGGTTTCTAACACAAGCATTGAGGCTAACCCAGAGAAGATTAAGGCCATCACCTCTTTGGCTAAACCAGCGTGTATCAATGATGTTCAATGTTTGGCGGGTCGCATTGCTGCCTTAAGCCGGTTCATAATACGGTTAGGTGAGAAGGCCATACCGCTGTATCAGATGATGAATAAAACAGACGACTTTGTCTGGAGTGATGCTGCTAACGCGGCTTTTGAAGATTTGAAGAGGCAATTAGCTGAGCCGCCGGTTCTTGCTGTTCCCATTGATAAGGAGCCATTATTACTATATGTGGCTGCGAACACACGTGCTATTAGTGTGGCCATTGTGGTGGAGCGCAAGCAGGCTGGCAAAGAATATCCGATTCAAAGGCCGGTTTACTACATCATTGAGGTACTTATTGAGTCCAAGCAGAGATATCCACATTGGCAGAAGCTTGTTTATGGGGTGTTCATGGCCAGCTGGAAGCTTAAACAGTATTTTCTGGGTCATCACATCACTGTGGTCAGTTCTGCTCCTTTAGGATATATCATTTAAAAATGAGAAGCCACAGGACGAGTCGCCAAGTGGGCCATTGAGCTTGGGCCTCACGGTTTAAAGTATGTGCCACGCACTGCTATCAAGTCCCAAGCACTGGTGGACTTCATCAACGATTGGACAGAGCTGTAGATACCTGAAGAGAAGCCGGACAACACATATTGGACTATTCACTTCGATGGGTCCAGGCAATTGGAGGGCTCAAGGGCTGGAGTTGTTTTAGCTTCCCCTCGAGGTGACAATTTTGTTATGTGCTAAGGTTGATGTTTCCTTGTACTAACAATGCAGCTAAGTATGAGGCCTTGCTCCAAGGTCTTCGTATGGATAAGAAGATGAACTTAAGTTGGGTAAGGTGCTTTGGCGACTCACATTTGGTGGCTCAACAAGTCTCAGGCAAATGGGATTCCAAGGAACCCCTCATGGCGGCTTATCGTCGTGAAGTTGCTGCTATTGCTGGGCACTTCAAGGATTATCAAGTGGAGCACATTAATCGCAGAAAGAATGAGGCGGCTGATGCTTTAAGCTGGCTAGGATCTCAGCATAAGCCGGTGCCACCTAACACTTTCTTGGATATTCTGCATAACCCTTCTGTCAAGTTGCCTACAGAGGAAGACTTGGCTGTTCCAGACCCGGAAGCACAATTGGTGGCGGCTCTTCACGTCATCCCAGATTGGAAAGTGCCATATTTGGCTTACATGAGCCAGGGCGAGTTGCCTAAGGATGAAACCTTGGCTAGGCAGATAACCCGACGGTCTAAGTCAATGACAATTGCCAATGGCGAGTTGCATCATCACAGTATCACTGGGGCGTTTTAGTGTTGTGTCTCTCCTGAGAAAGGTCAAGATATTCTTCGTGAGATTCATGAAGGAGATTGTGGCCATCATGCCGGTTCAAAGTCCATTGTGGCCAAAGCTTTTTGTCATGGATTTTATTGGCTGACGGCTCATGCTGATGCAGAGGATCTGGTCAGTAAATGTGATGATTCCAATTACTTGGCCGTTTGCAGTCTGGGGACTTGACATGGTCGGGCCTTTCAAAAGGTCCAAATATAAAAAGACCCACCTCTTGGTGGCGGTTGACAAATTCACAAAGTGGGTTGAGGCAGAGTCAGTTAGTAAGTGTGACGCGGCCACGGCGGTTCAATTCAAGAAAAAGGTGATCTTTCGTTTTGGCTTTCCACACAGCATTATAACTGACAATGGCACTAATCTGTCCAAGGGCGCTATGGAGGAGTTTGGTCAACATGAGCATACTTGGCTTGACGTTTCATCAGTAGCTCACCCCCAATCCAATGGTCAAGCTGAAAGATCCAATTAGGAAATCTTGAAGGGCATCAGGCCCCGGCTTATGGTTCCTTTGCAACGGACACCGGGTTGTTGGGTGGAGGAGTTACCTTCTATGATATGGAGCATCTATAGTACCCCCAACAGGTCCACGGGTTACACGCCTTTCTTCATGGTTTACGGAGCAGAGGCGGTTCTCCCTAGTAACATCCGTCATGACTCACCTCACATTGTGGCTTACGTTGAAGCTGATAACGAACAAGCCCTCCAAGATGCATTTGACCTGTTAGATCAAAAGCATGACTTGGCAGCAGCCCGTTCGGTGATTTACCAACAGGACCTGCACCGTTATCACAGCCGTCGGGTTAAGTCCAGAACCTTTCAAGAAGGTGATTTGGTGCTCCGTCTCATCCAGGATCAAACTGATGCACACAAGTTATCCCCGCCTTGGGAAGGGCCCTTTGTGGTCAGCAAGAACTTGAACAATGGGTCATACTACCTTATCGATGCTCGAGAGTACAAAGACTCACGTAAGTCGGAGGAGGAGACCCGCCGGCCGTGGAATATCGCTCATCTTCGGCCTTACTACACTTGAGCCACCGGCTCTTATGATGTACATATTTTTGACGATGTATATATTATGACAAGTAATAAAGAAGGACCTCTATCCTCTTCATCCTCAATGATCATGTGTCTTCATCATCATAAGTCCAAAGACCAATTGGGGGCGGATCGTATTCAAATCACAGCTTTAAAACCCTCTTGGTCCGTCTCATGATCGTATTCGAAGCCGTTAAACCTCAAGGTCATTTGGGGGCTTCCTATTTAAACATAGGTCATATTCAAACCAAAGAGAACATAGCTATCGGTACCCTCTTGATCGGCACAATGCCAAACCCACTAGGGGGCTTCTTGATCGTATTCGAATTATAGCTTAACCCCTTTTGGGTCCGACTTTGATCGTATTCAAATCAGAGTCTGGCTTCTTGATCATATTTGAATCATAGCTTAACCCCTTTTGGGTCCGACTTTGATCGTATTCAAATTAGAGTCGTTAAAAAAACTCTCAAGGTCATTTGGGGGCTTCCTATTCAAACATAGGTTGTATTCGAACCAAAGAGAACATAGTTGTCGGTACCCTCTTGATCGGCGCAACGCCAAAACCACTAGGGGGCTTCATGATCGTATTTGACTCCTAGCTTAACCCCTTTTGGTCCGGCGTACTGATCGCATTCGAATCAGAAGCCTTGATTTTTCTCTTTATTTGGCTTAAGTTTTTTGAAAACAATCTTTTGGGTTTGTCTTGAGACCTTTTTGTTCAGATCTAAGGCATATATATGTGGTTTCTATTTAACCCGGCTTGGCATTGGACGATAAGTCGCCAGCATATGACAATCATCAAACATTTGGAAGTTTGGCTTCTAAAGATTGGGTTATCGCCCTTACTGTGCAGGTCACTGCTACGTCTTGAGCTAGCGTTGGTTTTCGTTGAAGCGGAAAGGGTGATGCAGCAATAGTAGGGTAAGTATTTCCCTCAGTTTTTGAGAACCAAGGTATCAATCCAGTAGGAGGCTCCTCAAAAGTCCCATGCACCTACACGAACAAACAAGAACTCGCAACCAACGCAATAAAGGGGTTGTCAATCCCTTCACGGCCACTTCCGAAAGTGAGATCTGATAGAGACAATATGATAAGATAAATATATTTTTGGTATTTTGTAATATAGATAGGAAAAGTAAAGATGCAAATAAAAGTAGATTGAAAGCTTATATGATAAAAGATAGACCCGAGGGCCATAGGTTTCACTAGTGGCTTCTCTCAAGATAGCATAGGTGAAAAAATTACTGTCGAGCAATTGATAGAAAAGCAAATAATTATGAGATTATCTAGGCATGATCATGTATATAGGCATCACGTCCGTGACAAGTAGACCGACTCCTGCCTGCATCTACTACTATTATTCCACACATCGACCGCTATCCAGCATGCATCTAGAGTATTAAGTTCATAAAGAACAGAGTAACGCACTAAAAAAGATGACATGATGTAGAGGGATAAACTCATGCAATATGATATAAACCCCATCTTTTTATCCTCGATGGCAACAATACAATACGTGCCTTGCTGCCCCTGCCGTCACTGGGAAAGGACACCGCAAGATTGAACCCAAAGCTAAGCACTTCTCCCATTGCAAGAAAGATTAATCTAGTAGGCCAAACCAAACTGATAATTCAAAGAGACTTGCAAAGATAACTTAACCACACATAAAAGGATTCAGACAAGATTCAAATATTTCTCATAGATAAACTTGATCATAAACCCACAATTCATCGGATCTCGACAAACACACCGCAAAAAGAGTTACATCGAATAGATCTCCAAGAAGATCAAGGAGAACATGGTATTGAGATTAAAAGAGAGAGAAGAAGCCATCTAGCTAATAACTATGGACCCGAAGGTCTGTGGTAAACTACTCACAACTCATCGGAGAGGCTATGGTGCTGATGTAGAAGCCCTCCGTGGTTGATTCCCCCTCCGGTGGAGCGCCGGCGAAGGCTCCAAGATGGGATCTCACGGATACAGAAGGTTACGGTGGTGTAAATAGTTTTTTGTGGTCGCCTCTGATGTTATCGGGGTACGTGTGGGTATATATAGGAGGAAGAAGTAGGTCGGTGGACGCCCGAGGGGCCCACGAGATAGGGGGCGCGCCTAGTGGGGGGCGCCCTCCACCCTCGTGGCCGCCTCGATTGCTTCTTGACTTGCACTGCTAGTCCTCTGGATCATGTTCGTTCCAAAATCACGCCTCAAGGTTTCACTCCGTTTGGACTCCGTTTGATATTCCTTTTCTTCGAAATACTGAAATAGGCAAAAATACAGCAATACGGGCTGGGCCTCCGGTTAGTAGGTTAGTCCCAAAAATGATATAAATGTGTAAAGTAAAGCCCAAAAACATCCAAAACGGGTAATATAATAGCATGGAATAATCAAAAATTATAGATACGTTGGAGACGTATCAAGTATCCCCAAGCTTTATTCCTGCTCGTCCTCGAGTAGGTAAATTATAAAAATAGAATTTTTGATGTGGAATGCTACCTAGCATAATTCTCAATGTAATTTTCTTTATTGTGGCATGAACGTTCAGATCCAAATGATTCAAAATAAAAGTTCACATTGACATAAGAAAAAGTAATACTTCAAGCATACTAATCAAAGCAATCATGTTTTCTCAAAATGACATGGCTAAAGAAAGTTCATCCCTACAAAATCATATAGTTATGCTATGCTTCATTTTCATCACACAAAAATGCTCCCATCTTATACACCCCCGATGACAAGCCAAGCAATTGTTTCGTACTTAAATAATCTCAAACTTTTTCAACTTTCACGCAATACATGAGCATGAGCCATGGATATAGCACTATGGGTGGAATAGAATATGATGATTGAGGTCGTGTGGAGAAGACAAAAATAAGAAAGCCTCACATTGACGAGGATAATCAATGGGCTATGGAGATGCCCATCAATTGATATCAACATGAGGAGTAGGGATTGCCATGCAACGGATGCACTAGAGCTATAAATGTATGAAAGCTCAAAAGAAACTAGTGGGTGTGCATCCAACTTGCTTGCTCACGAAGACCTAGGGCATTTTGAGGAAGCCCATCATAGGAATATACAAGCCAAGTTCTATAATGAAAAATTCCCACTAGTATGACAACATATGAGACTCGCTATATGAAGAACATGGTGCTACTTTGAAGCACAAGTGTGGAAAAAGATAGTAACATTGCCCCCCTTTTTTTGGGCCTTTCTCTTTTTTATTTGGCCTTTTTTTGGCCTTTGGGGGGGACAATGCTCTAATAATGATGATTATCACACTTCTTTTTAAACTAGAACAAGATATGACTCTATATGAATGCCTCCGGCGGTGTACCGGGATGGGCAATGAATCAAGAGTGACATGTATGAAAATTTACGCATGGTGGTTTTGCCACAAATACGACGTCAACTACATGATCATGCAAGGCAATATGACAATGGTAATGCGTGTCATGGTGATAAACGGAACGGTGGAAAGTTGCATGGCAATATATCTTGGAATGGCTATGGAAATGCCATAATAGGTAGGTATGGTGGCTGTTTTGAGGAAGATATAAGGAGGTTTATGTGTGATTGAGTGTATCATATCACGGGGTTTGGATGCACCGGCGAAGTTTGCACCAACTCTCAAGGTGAGAAAGGGCAATGCACGGTACCGAAGAGGCTAGCAATGATGGAAGGGTGAGAGTGCGTATAATACATGGACTCAACATTAGTCAAAAGAACTCATATACTTATTGCAAAAATCTACAACTCATCAAAAACCAAGAACTACGTGCATGCTCCTAGGGGGATAGATTGGTAGGAAAAGACCATCGCTCGTCCCCGACCGCCACTCATAAGGATGCGCAATTTAAGAACACCTCATGTTTCAAATTTGTTACACAACTTTAACCATACGTGCATGCTACGGGGCTTGCTAACTTCAACACAAGCATTCTTTAAATTCATAATCACCCAACTGGCATGACTCTAATATCACTACCTCCATATCTCAAAACAGTTATCAAGTATCAAATTGATCATAGCATCCAATTCACTTCTATGATAGTTTTTATTATACCCAACTTGGATGCCCACCATTCTAGGACCAATTTTATCACCATAGCAAATACCATGCTGTTCTAAAAGACGCTCAAAATAATATAAGTGAAGCATGAGAGGCTACCAATTTCTACAAAATTAAGCCATCGTCGTGCTCTAAAAGATATAAGTGAAGCACTAGAGCAAAAACTATCTAGCTCAAAAGTTATAAGTGAAGCACATAGAGTATTCTAATAAATTCCAATCAAGTGTGTTTCTCCCAAAAGGTGTGTACAGCAATGATGATTGTGGTAAACTAAAAATCAAAGACTAATATCATACAAGACGCTCCAAGCAAAAAAACATATCATATGGCGAATAAAAATATAGCTCCAAGTAATGTTACCGATAAACAAAGACAAAAGAGGGGATGGCTTCCCGGGGCATCCCCAAGTTTAGGCTTTTGGCAATTCTTGAATATCCTGGGGTGCCATGGGCATCCCCAAGCTTAGGCCCTTGCCACTCCTTATTCCATAGTCCATCAAATCTTTACCCAAAACTTGAAAACTTCACAACACAAAACTCAACAGGAAATCTCATAAGCTCCATTAGTGAAAGAAAGAAAAACCACCACATAATAAGGTACTATAATGAACTCATTCTTTATTTATATTGGTGTTAAACCTACTGTATTTCAACTTTTATATGGTCCATACCCTTACATACTAGCCATAGATGCATCAAAATAAGCAAACAACACACGAAAAACAGAATCTGTCAAAAAAAGAACAGTCTGTAGCAATCTGTAACTCTCGAATACTTCTGCAACTCTAAAAATCCTGCCAAAACAGGAAGTCCTGGGAAATTTATCTATTGATCTAAAGCAAAAGAGAATAAACACAAAAGCACGTTTCTGTGAATTACTAAACTTATTTTTGTGCGCGCAAAGTTTCTGTTTTTCAGCAGAATCAAATTAACTATCACCATAGGTTATCCTATTGGTTCTACTTGGCACAAACACTAATTAAAACATAAAAACACATCTAAACAGAAGGTAGATGCAAGATTTATTAGTAAATAGAAACAAAAATAAAAAAACAAATAAAATTGGGTTGCCTCCCAACTAGCGCTATCGTTTAACACCCCTAGGTAGGCATAAAAGCGAGGATAGATCTAAGTGGTGCCATCTTTGGCACCCAATTCATAAGTATCTCGCATGATAGATTCATAAGGTAATTTAACTTTTTTTCTTGGAAAGTGCTCTCCTTAATGGAAATTGGAATCTAATATTCCCTTCCTTCATATCAATAATCGCACCAATCATTCTAGGGAAAGGTCTACCAAGAATTATAGGGCAAGAAAGATTGCAATCTATATCAAGAACGATAAAACCTATGGGCACCAAATTTCTATTTGCAACAATGAGAACATCATTGATCCTTCCCATTTTCTTTTTAATGGTGGAATCCACAAGGTGCAAATTTAAAGAGCAATCATCAAGATCATGGAAACCTAGAATATCACATAAAGTTTTCGGAATCATGGAAACACTAGCACCCAAATCACACAAAGCATAACACTCATGATCTTTAATTTTAATCTTTATACTAGGTTCCCACTCATCATTAAGTTTTCTAGGTATAGAAACTTCCAAATTAAGTTTTTCATCACAAGATTGCATCAAGGCATCAACAATATGTTTGGTAAAAGCTTTACTTTGACTATAAGCATGAGGAGAATTCACAACGGATTGCAACAAGGAAATACAACTTTCTAAAGAACAATTATCAAAATTAAATTCCTTGAAATCCAAGATAGTGGGTTCAATGCTATTTAAAGTCTTGACCTCTCCAATCCCACTTTTACCAAATTTAGCATCAAGATCTAAAAACTCCGAATCATTGGGACGCCTTTTAACTAAAGTTGACTCATCTCCATTCCCATCATTATAAAGATTCATATTGCAAAACAAAGATCTAATAGGGGACAAATCAATAACTTTAAGATCTTCATCATTATTTTCATGGAAACTAGAAAAACACGCTTTTACAAAGCAATCTTTCTTAGCACACAATCTAGCAGATCTTTCTTTGCACTCATCAATGGAAATTCTCATAGCTTTGGGAGACTCATTGATATCATGCTTAGGAGGAGTAGATCTAAGTTTCAAAGAATCAACATCAAGCGAGAGTCTATCAACGTTCCTAGCCAAATCATCAACTTTGAGCAATTTTTTTTCAAGCAAGGCATAAAAATCCTTTTGAGAGATCATAAATTCTTTCACACTATTCTCAAAATCAGGGGGCATCTTATTAAAATTACCATAAGAATTATTGTAGGAATTTCCATAATTATTAGAGGAATTACTAGGGAACGGTCTAGGATTAAAGTTTCCTCTGTAAGCATTGTTACCAAAATTATTCCTACCAACAAAATTCACATTCATAGATTCATTATTATTCTCAATCAAAGTAGACAAAGGAATATCATTGGGATCAATAGGAGCACTCTTAGTAGCAAACAATTTCATAAGTTCATCCATCTTTCCACTCAAAACATTAATTTCTTCTATAGCATGCACTTTTTTTACTAGTAGATCTTTCGGTGTGCCTGTCGGTGTCAAAACCGGCGGATCTCGGGTAGGGGGTCCTGAACTGTGCGTCTAGGCGGATGGTAACAGGAGACAAGGGACACGATGTTTTTACCCAGGTTCGGGCCCTCTCGATGGAGGTAAAACCCTACTCCTGCTTGATTGATATTGATGATATGGGTAGTACAAGAGTAGATCTATCATGAGATCGAGAGGCTAAACCCTAGAAGCTAGCCTATGGTATCATTGTTGTTCGATCCCTACGGACTAAAACTCTCTGGTTTATATAGGCACCGAAGAGGGTTAGTGTTACACAGAGTCAGTTACAATGGTAGGAGATCTACATATCCGTATCGCCAAGCTTGCCTTCCACGCCAAGGAAAGTCCCATCCGGACACGGGACGAAGTCTTCAATCTTGTATCTTCATAGTCTAGGAGTCCGGCCGAAGATGATAGTTCGGCTATTCGGACACCCCCTAGTCCAGGACTCCCTCAGTGCCATTGAGAATAATTAGCCATAATATTATCAAGGAGTTTTGTAGCTTCTCCTAAGGTGATTTCCATAAACGTGCCTCCCGCGGCCGAATCTAAAAGATTTGTCGAAGCAAAATTGAATTCGGCATAAAAATTTTGTATGATCATCCATAAATTCAAACCATGAGTAGGGCAATTGTGAATCATCAATTTCATTATTTCCCAAGATTGGGCAACATGCTCATGATCAAGTTGTTTAAACTTCATAATATCGTTCCTAAGAGTGATGATCTTAGAGGGAGTAAAATACTTAGAGATAAAAGCATCTTTGCACTTGTTCCATGAATCAATACTATTCTTAGGCAAAGACGAAAACCAAACTTTAGCATGATCTCTAAGTGAAAACGGAAATAACTTCAATTTAACAATATCATTATCCGTATCTTTCTTCTTTTGCATCTCACACAAATCAACAAAGTTGTTTAGATGGGTAGCGGCATCTGCACTAGGAAGGCCGGAGAATTGATCTTTCATAACAATATTCTACAAAGCAGTATTGGTTTCACAAGACTCAACATCATTAAGAGGAGCAATCTGATTACTAAGGAAATCATTATTATTGGAATTAGAGAAATCACACAATTTGGTATTATCTTGCGCCATGGCGACAAGTAATCCAACACACAAGCAAACAAAAAGGCAAGCAAAAGAGAGAGGAGATTGGGAAAGAGAGGGCGAATAAAACGGCAAGGGTGAAGTGGGGGAGAGGAAAACGAGATACAAATGGCAAATATTGTAAATGCGAGGGATATGAGTTTGTGATGGGTACTTGGTATGTCTTGACTTGAGCGAAGACCTCCCCGGCAACGGCGCCAGAAATCCTTCTTGCTACGTCTTGAGCTTGCGTTGGTTTTCCTTGAAGAGGAAAGGGTGATGTAGCAATAGTAGTGTAAGTATTTCCCTCCGTTTTTGAGAAACAAGGTATCAGTCCAGTAGGAGGCTCCTCAAAAGTCCCACACACCTACACAAACAAAAAAGAACTCGCGACCAACGCAATAAAGGGGTTGTCAATCCCTTCACGGCCACTTGCGAAAGTGAGATCTCATAGAGATAATATGATAAGATAAATATATTTTTGGTATTTTATAATATAGATAGGAAAAGTAAAGATGCAAATAAAAGTAGATTGAAAGCTTATATGATAAAAGATAGACCTGGGGGCCATAGGTTTCACTAGAGGCTTCTCTCAAGATAGCATAAGTATTACGGTGGGTGAACAAATTTCTGTCGAGCACTTGATAGAAAAGAGAATAATTATGAGATTATCTAGGCATGATCATGTATATAGGCATCACGTCCGCGACAAGTAGACCAACTCCTGCCTGCATCTACTATTATTACTCCACACATCGACTGCTATTTAGCATGCATCTAGAGTATAAAGTTCATAAAGAAAGAGTAACGTATTAAGAAAGATTACATGATGTAGAGGGATAAACTCATGCAATATGATATAAACCCCATCTTTTTATCCTCGATGGCAATAATACAATACGTGCCATGCTGCCCCTGCTGTCACTGGGAAAGGACACCGCAAGATTGAACCCAAAGGTAAGCACTTCTCCCATTGCAAGAAAGATCAATCTAGTGGGCCAAACCAAAGTGATAATTCAAAGAGACTTGCAAAGATAACTTAATCACACATAAAAGAATTCAGAGAAGATTCAAATATTTCTCATTGATAAACTTGATCATAAACCCACAATTCATCGGATCTCGACAAACACACCACAAAAAGAGTTACATCGAATAGATCTCCAAGAAGATCAAGGAGAACATGGTATTGAGATTCAAAGAGAGAGAAGAAGCCATCTAGCTAATAAGTATGGACCCGAAGGTCTGTGGTAAACTACTCACAACTCATCGGAGAGGCTATGGTGTTGATGTAGAAGCCCTCCATGGTTGATCCCCCCTCCGGCAGAGCGCCGGCGAAGGCTCCAATATGGGATCTCGCGGATACAGAAGGTTACAGTGGTGGAAATAGTTTTTCATAGTCGCCTCTGATGTTCTTGGGGTACGTGGGTATATATAGGAGAAAGAAGTAGGTCGGTGGACGCCCGAGGGGCCCACAAGATAGGGGGCGTGCCTAATAGGGGGGCGCCCTCAACCCTCGTGGCCGCCTCGATTGCTTCTTGACTTGCACTCCAAGTCCCCTGGATCATGTTCATTCCAAAAATCACGCTCCTGAAGGTTTCATTCCGTTTGGACTCCGTTTGATATTCCTTTTCTTTGAAATACTCAAATAGGCAAAAATACACCAATACGGGCTGGGCCTACGGTTAGTAGGTTAGTCCCAAAAATGATATAAATGTGTAAAGTAAAGCCCAAAAACATCCAAAACGAGTAATATAATAGCATGGAACAATAAAAAATTATAGATACGTTGGAGACGTATCAGTCACATAAACCAGCAGTGCAAATTCAATATCACAGGTTTGATATTATAGTTATGTTCCAAAGTTATGATTCATAACATGCTTATCTGTGACTCCTTTTTTACACATCAGGGGTTATATGTAAGATATTATGACCCGCCCTGCGGTAAACCGCCAAGGGTTCTTGTGATCTATTTCTGTGTGCAGGATAGTTTAAGGACTTTCTTATGCATTAGGAAAACAGATGATAAGTATAATAAGGGCGAATATAAGACGGCGGCTTAACAGTGTTGAGCATGAAAATGTACACGATGGCACGACAAAGCAAAGTCATTTCTACCCTATTAGATGACTCCCTGGGTCCAAATGATTAAACTGTTTTTGAGAAGGCCACAAATATGAGCTGATGGATTCATGTACCTAGGGTAGGGTCATAGGCCTGACCTAAATGTCCTACCCAAGGGTACTCTTAGAAGAGATCATCTTCCAGTCGACCGACTAGGAACTCACTCGACAGACTGGAAGGACTCGACCATGGAAGACTCATTCGACCATGAAGATACACTCGACCACCAGAAGGTCAGAAGACACACTGCAACGCAACGGCTTGTAATTGAATAGACTTAATGATAGTTAAGGCTCTTTATGAGGGGCGTTACCAGTAACGTCCCAAGCTTAATGTACTTTAACCTCTCCATTATGTGGGCTGGCTGGGGTCCTGGCGCACTCTATATAAGCCACCCCCTCCACAGGTAGAGGGGTTCGCACTCTTGTAATACCTACACTGATAATCCACTCGACCGCCTCAGGGCTCCGAGACGTAGGGCTTTTACTTCCTCCGAGAAGGGCCTGAACTCGTACATCGCTTGTGTTCACAACCTCTCCATAGCTAGGACCTTGCCTCTCCATACCTACCCCCCACTCTACTGTCAGACTTAGAACCACGACAGTTGGCGCCCACCGTGGGGCAGGTGTTCTAGCGATTTGTGGAGAAGTTGCGGTACTTCCGAGTACTTTCATCATGATGACCGCTGGAGTTTTGGTTGAGGGACGCGAGATCCGTCTCGGTGCTCTCACCTTCGTCGCCGACGATTCCGCGTGGCTCCAGGAGGCTCCACTCGACGTCGAAGCACTCCCCGTCCGCGGGGCGATGCACTTTCGCGCATGTGTCCGCGGTGTTCTGCTGCGGCAACCGTCGACCCCGTATCGGTCAGCTCCTTTATCGGTCGCTCACCCGGTCTCCGGCCAGCGCAAGCGCTCTGGTCGATCGAGACTCCAGCGGTGGGTGAAGCACGCAGTGGCTCGCCAGACAGCCACCGCCCAAGTCGCGGCAATTGAGCCCGACGAGTCCCTCTACGGCCTGTTCGATCTGTCGACTGGCTCCGTAGAGACTGCATCCGAATGTGATAGCAGTGATCCAGCCAATGGTCGACGGCCCTCGCAGCCCTCCCGGCTTCGCCCACGGCGGCGGAGCAGCCGGTGAAGGTGACCCCGCGCAAGAGCACGAAGAGTACCAGCCCGAGACACTCGACTCTCTGCAGAGAGAAGAGCTTCGCCGCAGGAACATGGATGCCCTGCATACTCCCATCGCGGGAGAAACCCCCGAGGCTCGCGCCTTGGAGGAGGCACGTTTGGCCAATGTAGCTGAACGCGCTCGCTTGGAGAATCTTCAACGAGCACTCGGCGAGCTGCCAAGGCAACGAATTCTGAAGCGGTCGACGTCGACTCTTCCCGCCGACTCGTATACCGCCGCCGATTCAGAATTTAGCAACTGCAACCCGTATAGCGAGTCCATCCAACCTTCTCGGTCGGAAGCTGGGAGAGGCTTGATGCGATCGAGATTTACTTGAGCAGCAGGAGACCAGAACTCAGCCGTGTCGCGATCGTGCACAGAATTCACGATCGATCCGTCGCTGCGAATCTCATCGATCGACTCACAGCCCCGATCGCCTCCAGCGGCGGAAGGGCGCGACAACCGGCGAGATCGAGATGGAGACCGACATGACCGAGATGACAGCGTCAAGTGCCCTTTCCCCTCGAGGGAAGGGTCTTACGCTCTCGGCGGCAAGATGATGACGTCGATTCGATGGGCGAAGAGTTCCATCGACCCGAGGAACCAGGCTTCGACGAGCGATCCATTATCGTGCAAGGCTTGGTCGTCGAAGCGAACAGCCCATCGAGGCGGACCGAGAGGGATGCACCCACCAGCAATCGAGTGCATGTTTCGTCCGGAGTGTTTTAGCAGGCTATCGAGCCGCATGATCCCACCAATTTAAGATTGGCAACAGAGTCGACAAGTTCATCGGGGTGTCCAAGCACAAACTTGGCTTGAAGATTACCGAGTGGCTGTTCAGATTGGTGGTGGGAATGACGAGGTGGCCATGAAGCATTTGCCCTCATGTTGGAAGGTTCTCGCGAGCATGGCTGAATCGCCACTACCTCCTAGCGATATATATACTTGGGAAGATTTGTCCCGAGTGTTCGTCAGGACTTTTGAAGGGACCTGCAAGCGACCAACTGGTTTGACGGAGCTGCAAGTTTGCGTGCAGAAGACCAATGAAACTCTCCGAGAGTACATTCAGAGGTGGATTACTTTGCACCATCTTGTGGAAAATGTGTCCGATCATCGGGCGGTTTATGCCTTCAAAGATGGAGTCAAGAACAGAGAATTGAGTTTAAAGTTTGGTTGAATGGCGACATGACCTGAGTCGAATGATGGAGATTGCTACCAAACGCATGTGGCGAGGAAGAGGACCGACTCGGCGGCAAGTACAAGCCAAGTCGATCGAGAAGGAAATTCGATCGGAAGCGAAGCGGAAGCCGAGCCGGCAGCTCTGGTGAGGCCACGGCCGTGACTCGAGGGAAGTTCAAGGGAAGCCAAAGGGTCCCGAATCCTAAGAAAGTAAAGGATAAAGAGGGCAATGATGTGATGGATATGCCATGCCATATTCACACAAAGAAAGATGAAGAGGGCAACATCATTTACCCAAAGCACACCACTCGCCAGTGTCGACTCCTGATCCAGCAGTTTCAAGGAAAACAATCTAAGGACAAGGAGAAGGAGCCAGACAAGGCCAGAGACAAAGAGGAAAGTGAGGAAGAATATCCGCATGTCAACTCTACTCTGATGATCTTCGCAGACGTGGAAAGCAAAAGTCGACTGAAAGTCATTAACCGTGAGGTGAACATGGTTGCCCCTGTAAAGCCAAGTTATGTGAAGTGGTCCCAAACACCCATCACATTCGACCAATCTGATCATCCGACTCACATTGCCACCCCTGGGCGGCAAGCGTTGGTGGTCGATCCAATTGTCGAAGGCACTCGACTGACGAAAGTGCTGATGGATGGTGGTAGTGGGCTAAACTTGTTATATGCAGATACATTGAAAGGGATGGGCATTCCGATGTCCCGACTGAGCACCAGCAACATGAGTTTCCACGGAGTCATACCAGGGAAGAAGGCCAACTCACTCGGCCAAATAGCCCTAGACGTGGTTTTTGGTGATTCCAAGCACTTTCGCAAGGAAAAGTTGACCTTTGAGGTTGTGGATTTTCAGAGTGCCTACCATGCCATTTTGGGGAGGCCAGCCTACGCACGATTCATGGCTCGACCATGTTACGTGTACCTCAAACTGAAAATGCCAGGCCCCAAGGGAGTGATCAGTGTCACCGGTGATCGGAAAAAGGCAGAAGAGTGCTTTCAGAAGGGCTCAAAGATTGCCGACTCCCAAGTGACAGCGGTAGAATTCGAAGAGTACAAGCAAAATGCAGATCCGAGTGATTTGTTGCGATCCAAGAAGCCGGCCACAGAATCTGCATTTCAATCGTCTGGTGAGACGAAGCCAGTTCATATTCACCCGACTGACCCCAATGCAGCCCCGACCCACATCTCCATGACACTCGACCCGAAATAGGAAGAAGCGCTCATCCAGTTCCTCCGTGAGAATCGGACATTTCGCATGGAAGCCACCGACATGCCAGTGTTCCTGGGGACTGGCTGAGCATCGCCTCCAGTCGACAAGTCAGCAAAACCAGTCAAAGAGCATCTTCGGCGGTCCGCCGTCCAGAAGAGAAAAGCTATTGGTGAAGAAGTGGCTCGACTGTTGGCGGCAGGATTCATCCGAGAGATATACCACTCCGAGTGGCTTGCTAATGTCGTCATGGTTCCCAAGAAGGACAACTCGCTCCGCATGTGCATTGATTTTAAGCACATCAATCGGGCCTGCCCGAAGGATCATTTTCCTCTCCCCCGCATAGATCAAATTGTTGACTCGACCGCGGGATGTGAGAGATTGTCTTTTCTAGATGCATATTCCGGGTATCATCAGATCCGTCTGTATGGGCCCGATGAAATAAAAACAGCTTTCATCACTCCATTCGGTGCTTCGCTATATCACTATGCCATTCGCCTCAAGAATGCCGGAGCCACATTTATGCGAATGATTGAAGTGTCTTCTCCTCAAATCACCGGAATGTGGAAGCGTATATGGATGATATCGTCGTTAAGTCGTGAAAGGGTTCCGACCTACTTGCGACCTCGCGAAACATTTGCCAACCTCGGAAGGTGCGATATCAAGCTCAATCCGTCAAAGTGCACGCTCGAGTTCTGGTGGAAAATTACTCGGTTTTCGTTTCGAACGAGGATCGATGCTAATCCCGAGAAGATAGGCACTATTATCCTAATGAAACGCATACATGCGAGTGCACGACGCCGAAGCTTCTTGGATGCTTGGCGCATTAAGTCGATTCATCTCACGACTCGGTGAAAAGGCATTGCCTCTTTACCGACTGATGAAGAAGGCCGACAAGTTCGAGTGGACTCCAGAAGCTGATGCAGCGTTTGCCGAGCTAAAAGCTCTGCTCTCCACCAGCCGGTGCTTGCTGCTCCAATCAGCAAAGAGCCTCTGTTGCTTTATATTGCAGCCACTGGACAGGTCGTCAGTACAGTGCTCATGGTCGAGCGGGAAGAGGAAGGAAAAGCCTTCAAAGTTCAGCGCCCGGTGTATTATTTGTCCGAAGTCTTGACTCCATCCAAGCAGAGATATCCTCATTATCAGAAGCTTGTGTATGGCATATACATGACCACGAAGAAGGTTGCTCATTATTTCTCTAATCATTCTATCACAGTCGTCAGCGACGCTTCGTTATCAGAGATTCTGCACAACAGAGACGCAACTAGTCGAGTGGCGAAATGGGCGATTGAACTTCTTCCCCTTGATATCAAATTTGAGGCAAAGAAAGCCATTAAGTCCCAGGCTATAGCGGATTTCCTTGCCGAGTGGATTGAACAACAGCAGCCGACTGAAGTTCACTCGGAGCATTGGACCATGTTCTTTGACGGCTCTAAAATGCTGAATGGTTCCGGTGCTGGGGTTGTTCTGGTTTCCCCGAGGAGATAAGCTTAGGTATGTGCTCCAGATTCACTTTGATTCCTCCAACAATGAGGCAGATCTGAGGCCCTCTTATATGGATTGCGATGGCCATCTCACTCGGCGTCTGTCGCTCGATGGTCTATGGCGACTCAGATTTAGTGGTCAACCAGGTGATGAAGGAGTGGGGCGTGAGAAGCCCAACTATGACTGGATCTTGCAATGCAAAGAGGAAGCTGGAAAAGAAGTTCGAGGGTTGGAGCTCCATCACATCCCCGATTGAAAAATCAAGCAGTGATGATCTGGCGAAGATAGGTTCCAAAAGAGAAGCCATTCAGTGGTGTGTTTTGGAGCATATACACACTCCGTCGATTAAAGAAGATCCTTCACGAGGAAGCTCCACAGCCCAAGAGTGCCACAGACCCGACTGAGGTTGAGGTCCCAGCAGTGGTCGACTTGGTCATGGATGTTTTAGTGGTCACTCCCGACTGGACAATTCCATACATCGCATATATTCTGAGAAAAGAGCTCCCAGAAGATGAGGAAGAGGCTCGACAGATCGTCCGTCGATCTAAAGCCTTTACCGTTATCAAAGGGCAGCTGTATAGAGAAAGCCCGACTGGAGTTGGTCAGAAATGCATAACGCCAGAAGAAGGTCGAGTCATACTCCATGACATCCACTCGTGGACCTGTGGTCACCATGCGTCCTCTCGGACCATTGTAGCCAAAGCATACCGAGCCGGATTTTACTGGCCAATGGCGAATGAGATGGCGAAAGAAATAGTGGACAAGTGCGAAGGATGTCAGTTTTATTCCAATATGTCACACAAGCCTGCGTCAGCTCTGAAGACCATTCCACTCGTCTGGCCTTTCGCAGTGTGGGGGTTAGATATGGTCGGTCCCTTGCGAACAGGTCGGAGCGGTTTCACGCATGTGCTGGTAGCAGTCGACAAGTTCACCAAGTGGATTGAGGCTAAACCAATCAAGAATCTCGACGCCGGTACTGCTGTTTCCTTCATCAGGGAGCTGACGTTCAGATATGGAGTCCCGCACAGCATCATCACGGATAATCGGTCGAATTTTGACTCGGAAGAATTCAAGGATTTCTGCAACGCAAAAGGCACGCGAGTCGACTACGCTTCAGTCGCCCATCCACGGTTGAATGGACAGGCAGAACGGGCCAACGGACTAATCCTCAAGGGTTTGAAGCCCCGACTGATGCGAGATCTCAAGCATGCGGCTGGAGCATGGGTCGACGAACTCCCTTCAGTGCTTTGGGGTTTGCGGACCACGCCTAATCGGTCGACTGGAAGAACGCCATTCTTCTTGGTCTATGGAGCTGAAGCAGTCCTACCGAGTGATCTTCTTCACAACGCTCCCCGAATTGAACTTTACAACGAAGCAGAAGCTGAGCAAGCACGTCAGGATGCAGTCGACCTCCTAGAGGAGGAAAGGGAGATGGCTCTGATCCGCTCGACCATCTACCAGCAAGACTTGCGTCGCCTTTACGCCAGAAATGTGAGAGGTCGAGCCTTCCAGGAAGGAGATCTGGTTCTCCGAGTGGATCAGCAGAAGCCACATAAGCTCGCTCCCTCCTGGGAAGGACCCTTCATCGTCACAAAGGTTCTCCACAACGGGGCATATCGTCTCTATGACGTCGAACACAATATCGAAGAGCCCCGAGCTTGGAATGCGGATCTACTCCGCCCGTTTTACACTTAAAGTTTTTTTTACTCGGATGAGTTGTAATAAAATACTTCTGTAGTTTGTGGATTTCGAAATAATAGTGTCATAATTCCTTCATAATTTTTGTCACTTTTTATTTTTGTCCAGTCAAATTTTTCCCCCAGTGGGTGGCTTAGCCGCGAATCCGTTTCGCCTAAGTTTATACAAATCCTACCGAGTGGTAAGCCAGACTTCCACTCGGAGGCTTAGCCGCGAATCCGCTTTGCCTAAGTTATAAAAAATCCTACCGAGTGGTAAGCCAGACTTCCACTCGGGGGCTTAGCTGCAGCCCAGTGCTCGCCTAAGTAACTAAAAAATCCTACCGAGTGGTAAACCAGACTTCCACTCGGGGGCTTAGCTGCAGCACAGTGCTCGCCTAAGTAACTAAAAATCCTACCAAGTGGCAAGCCAGACTTCCACTCGGGGGCTTAGCTGCAGTCCAAGTACTCGCCTAAGGATAACGTATGCTCGCAAGGAGGACGAGGCGCAGGTCGACTGCGGCCCTCTCCTCCGAGCTACGCCATAAGTACAATGTATGCTCGCAAGGAGGACGAGGCGCAGGTCGACTGCGGCCCTCTCCTCCGAGCTACACCATAAGTATAATGTGCGCTCGCAAGGAAGACGAGGTGCAGGCCGACTGCGACCCTCTCCTCCGAGCTTTGCCACAAATACAACGGAAATCCTACCGAGTGAAGAGCAAACCTTTCACTCGGGGGCTTAGCTGCAGCCCAGTGCTCGCCTAAGATATAAGAAATCCTACCGAGTGAAGAGCAAACCTCTCACTGGGGCTTAGCTGCAGCCCTGCTCGCCTAAGATATAAGAAATCCTACCGAGTGAAGAGCGAACCTCTCACTCGGGGCTTAGCTGCAGCCCTGTGCTGCGCCTAAGATATAAGAAATCCTACCGAGTGAAGAGCAAACCTCTCACTCGGGGCTTAGCTGCAGCCCAGTGCTCGCCTAAGATATAAGAAATCCTACCGAGTGAAGAGCAAACCTCTCACTCGGAGGCTTAGCTGCAGCCCAGTGCTCGCCTAAGATATAAGAAATCCTACCGAGTGAAGAGCAAACCTCTCACTCGGGGGCTTAGCTGCAGCCCAGTGCTCGCCTAAGATATAAGAAATCCTACCGAGTGAAGAGCAAACCTCTCACTCGGGGGCTTAGCTGCAGCCCAGTGCTCGCCTAAGATATAAGAAATTCTACCGAGTGAAGAGCAAACCTCTCACTCGGGGGCTTAGTTGCAGCCCAGCGCTCGCCTAAGGAATAAGTCGACTGCAGTAGGCATCCTGCTGCGAACCTGCAAAGGACAATTCGAGCCAAAAGCAATCATATCCAAACATCCAATCCAAGTTTAGGTCGATACCTAAAGGAACCGAGAGTGCTCAGGCACTAAGCCTGTTAAGGTTTTATCGGTTACAATTCCACTCGGCATACCGAGGCAAATTTAAAGTGTCGGACTTAAAGGAAGTTTTTTACCCCTCCTGTGGAGGGCTGGAGGGAGCCACGAACTCATCGAGGTCGATCCCATCTGCGATCCGTGTAGCAGCAGCAATGAAAGTTTCCATGAAGGACCTGAAGTCGTGTTTCTTGGTGTTGGCCACTCGGAGAGCCGCCAGCTTATCTTCTCGTGCATCCTTGCAGTGGACTCGCGCCAGGCACAGGGCGACATCTGCGCCACACCGAGCCGAAGACTTCTTCCACTCCTGCACTCGGTTAGGGACGGCGTTCAATCGAGCCATCAATGACTCGAGGTCATTTTGGAGTGTCGCCCCGGGCCAGAGAGTCGAGTCGATGCGGGACGTAGCAACCTTCAGCCTTGCGAGGTAGTCCACGACAGCTGCAACACGAGACTCCAGTCGAAAAACATGCATGGCAACTTCGTCGTTCACCGGAGAGTTGACAGGGTCGAGGTTCAGCTCCAACTGGCTGGTTTCATCTTCAAAGTTGCGACAGAATTCTACAAAGACAAAACCCCGAGTCAAGACAATAGTCGAATGGGAACATCACAGTTGGAAGAATTGGTTGAGTGTAAAAGACTACCTTCGAACATAAGGAACATTTTTTTAGCAAGACCACCCAGGAAGCCTTCCAGGTCATTTTTCTTCCCGGTCAATTGGTTGATCTTCTCGATCGAGTGGTCTTGTCGACTTTCACCGGTCAACATCCTTGGTGGCAATGGCCAGAGCAGCCTTCAGATTGGTGTTGTCCTGCTCAAGCTTGTTGACTGAGGCTAACTTCTCGTCGGCAAGCTTGATCTTCTCAGACAGCTCAAGATCCTTTTTTCTCTGGGCCTCCTTCACCTTGCCTGTAAATTACAGCCAAATCAGATTTGAAACAGATGAGAGGAGAAAGGAGTGGTCGAAGTCTCACCGAACATACCTTTGGTCTCCTCCTTCGCTTTCGTCAGATTCTCCTGTACTAACTTCAAGTCCAACTCGAGTTGAATATGCTTCTGCTCCAGTTCAGTATAGCGCGCCGCAAGATCACAGGATTTCTACGAAGAATCAATCGACAAAATGTCAAAGATGATTTACTTCCGAGTGAATAGAGAAAAATCATACGTTTCTAAGACTACAGTCGAATGCAAGCATTCGACCGCAGTCTCGGGGACTACACCCAGTGGGTGCACTCAGCGTGCCCCCACTGGTCCTATTCAAGATAGAGTCGACCAGTCAACCAAAAAAAAAGGAGTCGACCAGTCGACCAAAGCTTCCTCGGATCGTAATCAATCGCGGCATCGACCACGCCTCGGGGACTACACCCAGTGGGTGCACTCAGCGTGCCCCCACTGGTTTCAGAAACCCATTCGTTTTTAGTCGAATGATGATCAATCTTTACTTATAAAGCCTAAAGTCGACTGCCAGCAGTCGACCTTATCCTTGGGGACTACACCCAGCGGGTGCACTCAGCGTGCCCCCGCCAACACGGAGTTTTTATCAACACACCCAGTGGGTGACTGCTAAGGATTTAAGAAAGAAGTTTTGATAGCATATTCTAACAGAACAGGCGGTGGTCGACTGACCTGAACATTGCTTTGAAGAGCGGAGCTGGCGTCATAAGCTGCTTGGCTTGCATCCCGGATGATCTTCACCTGCTCCATCATGATCCCTGCTTGGCGTATCGCCTCCTTAGCAGCACTAGCTTGGTCCTCCGGGACGTGGTGCGTGGTGAAGAGTGAAGGCTGCCCAGCACTCGACGAAGGGGGACAAGCACTTGTCAGCGGCACCGCGAAAGACACGGTTGGTCGAGTGGTGTTCTCCCCCTCCGCGTCAACAGTCTCGGGCGCTGTCACATCTTGGGCTGCTTTGCCAGTGCTCGCCTTCCTGCTCCTCCTATATCTCAGTGGTTCTTCATCCTCATCGTCGTCATCAGGAAGGGTGATAATGTCATTGGTTGGAGCTTCAGAAAAGAATCAAAGTTAAAGACTATGAGTCAGTCGACTAAGAACAGAATCAAGGACACAATACCGGGATTTGAGGTTGCCGCGTCCTCCATCTCATGGTCCTCGGCCTTGCCTGAGGTTTCGGAAGTCGCAGCACTGAAACTCCAAAAAATTAGTCGGTCAATTCAAACACCAACCAGAGACAAAGCTTGTACAGAACAGGAAGACTTAAGTAAAAGTTTACCCTGATATAGTAGGGATGAACACCTTCATTTTTGGCACAGGCTTGGTTGGCTTCGTCGGAGCCACCTTCGACTGCTTCGGCGCCTTCTCGGTCGGCACCGGAGAAGCGGTCCGAGGTCGTTTGGTCGACTGCGAGGCAGTCGCAACCCCCTTGCCGCGTTCAGTCGCAGGGTCATGAACGAGTTTCGACCGCCTTTCCGAGCGCGGTGGTGCAACTTCCTCCTCCTCCTCTTCTGCATCGTCCTCATCATCATCGTCGTCATCATCGTCGTCACCTTCGGCAGCGTCTGAGTCCCACTCATCTTGGCTCTCGCCTCCGCTGGCTTCTCCCTCCTCAGTCGGAGCCTGAGCTCCATTGGGCATCGAGTACAGCCCGGTAAGGGCCTGGAAAATATCAAGACAGAGTTCAATCGACCAAATTGCAGGAAGTACAGAAACACATTCAACAGACATACAATGGAAAGCAGAGCAAGTGTACCTTATCTGGAACATCATTGTGGTCAAGTGGAGAAATCCTCTGGGATCCGCGAGGGTTGTCCTTGTTCCCAGTGATCGAGGCCATCCATCTTTCCACTATGGCGTCGTCGACTGCCTCCGGGTGGACGCGAGTCTCGTCTTCGGTTCCGCAGTATAGCCACATGCAGTGACTCCGGAACTGAAGAGGCTGGATTCGCCTCCGAAGGAAAACCTCCAAGAGGTCCATGCCAGTCACGCCGTCCCGAACCAGCTGTACCACGCGATCCATCAACATCTTCACATCAGCTCTCTCCTCTGGAACCACCTTCAGGGAGGAAGGTTTGTTCACTCGACTCATGGTGAATGGAGGGAGTCCACTCGACTGTCCCGGTGTCGACTCATTCTTGCAATAGAACCAGGTCGACTGCCAGCCCCTCACCGACTCGGGAAAAGACATAGCTGGGAAGGTGCTCTTATTCCTCACTTGGATTCCTAGGCCCCCACACATCTGAACCACTTGGGTCTTCTCATCACCGGGGCTCGCTTTCTTCACAGTCTAAGAACGACATGTGAAGATGTACTTGAACAAACCCCAGTGCGGTCGACAGCCCAGGAAGTTTTCGCACATGGATACAAAAGCGGCAAGATACGCGATGGAGTTTGGAGTAAAATGGTGGAGCTGGGCTCCAAAGAAATTCAGAAAGCCACGAAAGAAAACACTCGGCGGCAGGGAAAATCCTCGATCGACATGGGTGGCCAGGAGCACACACTCACCCTCCTCCGGTTGAGGCTGCCACTCTTTGCCAGGAAGCCTTGCGGCGCCGTGGGGGATCAGTCCGTCGTCGGCCATATCGAGGAGATCCTTCTCCCTGATGGTCGACTGGATCCAGTCTCCCTGGACCCAGCCCTTCGGCAAGCGAGATCTCGACGAAGAACCGCTGCGGCTAGTGGATCTTCCCTTCGCCTTCTCGGCCGCCGGCGCCTTCTCCGCCGCCGACGCCTTCTTCGCGCGCTCCAACACCGCCGTCTTCTCCTTGCCCATGGCCGCCGGCGGAGTGCGTGAGAGAGGGAGTAGCAAGAGCGACAACAGTTACGGTGGGCGGAGACGAAGGGAGCAGAGGAGGAAGAACGGAGCACTGTTCAGAAACCCTCACAAGTCACATTTATAACATCCCTTCCGAGTGAATGACATGTGGACCCGAGCAATCCAATCATATCCTGAAACAGTTGCATTGCACGATACGTGGCGGAAAAAGCGGCACGGAGATCGAGGCGTCCATGTCCTGTCCCGTCCGAGCGCCGCGGTCCATTCCGCTTCGCGCGCCTCCCCAAATTTCATATCCCGCAGAATCCGCGAGCAGCAGATCGATCCGTCAAGTGCGAGATTTCCTGCGATCCGTCGTTCGGAAACATCGAGATGCAAAAAGATCACTCGACGAGAAAGCAAGAATGGATCGAGTCGACTGAAGAAAAGTTGCGTGTTATCAACAAAGAAGATCTTGATCCAAGACAACACATAGCGAGTATGCAAAAAACAATCGGAAACAACGTCAACTCCTCCCTCACTCAAGCCTCAATCCATTCGGGGGCTAATGATGGATTCATGTACCTAGGGTAGGGTCATAGGCCTGACCTAAACGTCCTACCCAAGGGTACTCTTAGAAGAGATCATCTTCCAGTCGACCAAGTAGGAACTCACTCGACAGACTGGAAGGACTCGACCATGGAAGACTCATTCGACCATGAAGATACACTCGACCACCAGAAGGTCAGAAGACACACTGCAACGCAACGGCTTGTAATTGAATAGACTTAATGATAGTTAAGGCTCTTTATGAGGGCGATACGATGCGTCCCAAGCTTAATGTACTTTAACCTCTCCATTATGTGGGCTGGTGGGGTCTGGCGCACTCTATATAAGCCACCCCTCCACAGTAGAGGGGTTCGCACTCTTGTAATACCTACACCGATAATCCACTCGACCGCCTCGGGGCTCCGAGGCGTGGGGCTTTACTTCCTCAGAAGGGCTGAACTCGTACATCGCTTGTGTTCACAACCTCTCCGTAGCTAGGACCTTGCCTCTCCATACCTACCCCCACTCTACTGTCAGACTTAGAACCACGACATGAGCCGCTCGACGGATCAGTTCTCTTGTTGGCCTAAAGCTTCTGGATCAACCCTCTACGCTCCTTCGTCCTGTTCCCTGTCCTGGAAGGTCGATGAAGACCAGTTAATGCCATTCAAAGCTTAAAATTCAGCTTAATCATCAATTAGTCTGGACGGGTCAACTTCAGGGGCGAAGGTATGCTTGCGGTTTGGGGGGATCATGCTTGTCACTTTATAACGCGACATCGGCATCCTCTGATTTCGCACGTCATAATCCGGATGGTACTTGGTGAGATCCGCCTCATCGGCAATCAGGGTGCCCATAGGGCATATTTCCTTTACACAAGCAGCAAATTCCTCCTGTTCAAACGAAGTGCCATCCTCCTTAAGGCTTGCATACCCAATGGCGATATCGGTCGGGTCTAATTTCGGTAGACATGCTTTGGCCCGGCTTAAGGCAGCCACGGCTCCGGCTCTCACAGATGATTGCCTTAATTCATTGAATCGCTGGGGCAGCTGTCGGTGTCAAAACCGGCGGATCTCGGGTAGGGCATCCCGAACTGTGCGTCTAAGGCTAATGGTAACAGGAGGCGGGGGACACAATGTTTACCCAGGTTCGAGCCCTCTCTATGGAGATAATACCCTACTTCCTGCTTGATTGATCTTGATGATATGAGTATTACAAGAGTTTTCTACCACGAGATCGTAGAGGCTAAACCCTAGAAGCTAGCCTATGATTATGATTGTCCTTGTCCTACGGACTAAACCCTCCGGTTTATATAGACACCAGAGGGGGCTAGGGTTACACTGAGTCAGTTACAGAGAAGGAAATCTACATATCCGAATTGCCAAGCTTGCCTTCCACGCAAAGGAGAGTGCCACCCGGACATGGGACGAAGTCTTCAATCTTGTATCTTCATAGTCCAACAGTCTGGCACAAGCACATAGTCCGGCTGTCCGAGGACCCCCTAATCCAGGACTCCCTCTGCAGCACAGAAAGCTTCTTTAGCACATCAACCAGGAGTGTGGGGACTTTGTTTGACAGGGAAACTGTGGCTAAGGCAGTTCTAACACAATCAAGTGATGAACATGAACCTAGTGATAATGTTAATGATAATGTTCATGTTGATGCTCAACCCAGCAAAAATAATGAAGTAGAGACTGAACCTGCTGTTGATCTTGATAACCCACAATCAAAGAATCAATGCTATGATAAGAGAGATTTTGTTGCTAGGAAGCATGGTAGAGAAAGAGAACCATGGGTTCAGAAACCCATGCCCTTTCCTCCTAAACTATCAAAGACAAAGGATGATGACGATTTTGAGCGCTTTGCTGAAATGATTATACCTATCTTCTTACGTATGCGCTTAACTGATATGCTCAAAGTATATCCTTATGCTAAGTATATGAAGGATATCATCACAAATAAAAGAAAGATACCAGAAGCCGAAATTTCCACCATGCTTGCTAATTACACTTTTAAGGGTGGAATACCAATGAAACTTGGAGATCCAGGGGTACCAACTATACCATGCTCCATTAAAATAAATTATGTTAGAACTGCTTTATGTGATCTTGGAGCCGGTGTTAGTGTTATGCCTCTCTCTTTATATCATAGACTTGAATTGAATAAGTTGACACCTACTGAAATATCTTTGCAAATGGCCGATAAATCAACTGCTATACCTGTCGGTATTTGTGAGGATGTGCCTGTTGTGGTTGCAAATGTCACTATCTTAACAGACTTTGTTATTCTTGATATTCCCGAGGACGATAGTATGTCGATTATCCTTGGTAGAACTTTTTTGAATATTGCAGGGGCTGTTATTGATTGCAATAGAGGCAATGTCACTTTTCATGTTAATGGTAATGAGCATACGGTACACTTTTTGAGGAAACAATCTCAAGTTCATAGCATCAATTCTATTGGAAAAGTTCCAACTATCATTATTGGAGGTTTTGAATTTCCTCTCCCTACTGTCAAGAAAAGGTACGATATTCTTATTGTTGGGGATTTTCATATCCCCGTTGAGGTAACTTAGTGTTATTCGAAATTTCTCCGGTTCCGTGTTATTCGGAATGAGTTTGTTAACAAGACTTGATCAACCTTGTTAGTGGATTCATTTTGATGATCATGAGATGGATGAATCTAGAAGGCACAACCTTTTGTACCCTCTTTTTACTTTCTGTTATTTAGAATAAATAAAGCAAAAATAGTATTATCTGTGAATCATCCGTGCATTAAAAAAATATCCCGAAAATAAAAGTGCTCTAAATGCCCTGCAAATTTAGTATGATTTTTTATGGAATATTTGAGGATTTTAGGCACTGAAATCACTGCAGGAGGGGCAAGCACCAGGCCACGAGAGTGGAGGGCGCGCCCACCCCACCTGGGCGCGCCCCCTGTCTCGTGGGCCCATGGTGGCCCCCCTCCACTTACGCCAGCACCCACACACTTCATCTTCTACCCAAAAAAATCCCCATCCAGCGCAAGCACGAGTTCTAGCTCATTTTTGCTGCGATTTTCGATCTCCTTGCTCAAAGCTCCATTCACAAAACTGCTTTGGGAGATTGTTGCTTGGTATGTGACTCCTCCATTGGTCCAATAATTTTTGTTCTAGTGCTTTATTCATTGCAATTTTTTGCTGCATAGGTGACCATGTTCTTGAGCTTGCATGTTAAATTTGTGAGGTCCCAAGAAATTCTAATGCATGATATAGGTTCTAGGCACTTGTAGGAGTAGTTGCTATCAATCTTGTTTAGTTTTATTCACTTTTATTTTGAAGTTACTAAAATTTCAGAAATTTTTCAGAAAAGAATTATGTCTAGGAGAATGTACCAAGGTGGTTCCTCGGTTAAGAAAGGACCTAGGATTGCTATACGTGAGCAAGATGTTAAATTTCCGAGGGACGCGGATGTACGAGCTTGTGAGTGGCCATCCGACAATTTTATGGTCGAAGCAGGTTTCAAGGAGGAATTTGACGCGTTTGTGCATAATGCCGAGCTGGAGGACTTCTTACAAGATAAGTGTCCTCAGTACTATCAATTGACTGATTCCTTTGTGCGGAGGTTTAAATATAACTGTGCGTGTAATTCTCCTAGTGTCATATTTGATATTTATGATACATCTTATACCATGGACTTAGAGGATTTTACAACTGCTTGCAAACTCCCGCAGTGGGGTAATATTAATGATCCTCACAAATCTGAATTTAGGGATTTCCTAGCTAGTATTACTATGGGAGAATCCAGGGACATAGCACAAGCTACCATAGGGAGCATTCATTTTCCTGCTATACATTATTTTGCTCTCTTCATTGGTAGATGCATTAACGGTAAAGATGAAGCATGTCACATGTGTGTCCCTGATGTGTGTGTCCTCCAGAGTGCTGTGTTAGGATATAAAGGTTATAACTTGGGGGCAATAGATGCACGTAGGTTGCAGAATAATAGTAGAAAGGGCAATTTATTCGAAGGAATTTATGCAACCCGTGTGCCTAATTATCTTTGTATAGCCCCACGAGAGGGGGATATGATAATACTGTTGGGGAACATAGTAATTTCAAAAAAAATCCTACGTACACGCAAGATCATGGTGATGCATAGCAACAAGAGGGGAGAGTATGTACACGTACCCTCGTAGACCGTAAGCGGAAGCGTTATGACAATGCGGTTGATGTAGTCGTACGTCTTCACGATCCGACCGATCCAAGTACCGAACGTACGGCACCTCCGAGTTCGGCACACGTTCAGCTCGATGACGATCCCTGGACTCCAATCCAGCAAAGTGTCGGGGATGAGTTCCGTCAGCACGATGGCGTGGTGACGATGATGATGTTCTACCGGCGCAGGGCTTCGCCTAAACTTCGCGACGATATGACCGAGGTGGAATATGGTGGAGGGGGGCACCGCACACGGCAAAGGAACGATCAGGTAGATCAACTTGTGTGTTCTAGGGTGCCCCCCTGCCCCCGTATATAAAGGAACAAGGGGGGGTGCGGCCGGCCCTAGGAGGAGGCACGCCGGAGGAGTCCTACTCTGACCGGGAGTAGGACTCCCCCCTTTCCCTAGTTGGACTAGGACTTGGGGGGGGAAGGAGGAGAGGGGGAAAGGAAAGGGAGGGCGCCCCCCCCCTCCTTGTCCTATTCGTACTTGGGGGGGAGGGGCGCGTGGCTGCCCCTAGGCCTCCTCTCCTCTTCCTCCATTAGCCCAATAAGGCCCATTAGGTTACCGGGGGGTTCCGGTAACCTCCCGCTACTCCGGTAAAATGCCGATTTCACCCGGAACACTTCCGATGTCCAAACATAGGCTTCCAATATATCAATCTTTATGTCTCGACCATTTCGAGACTCCTCGTCATGTCCGTGATCACATCCAGGACTCCGAACAAACTTCGGTACATCAAAACTTATAAACTCATAATAAAACTGTCATCGTAACGTTATGCGTGCGGACCCTACGGGTTCGAGAACTATGTAGACATGACCTAGAACTATTCTCGGTCAATAACCAATAGCGGAACCTAGATGCCCATATTGGCTCCTACATATTCTACGAAGATCTTTATCGGTCAAACCGCATAACAACATACGTTATTCCCTTTGTCATCGGTATGTTACTTGCCCGAGATTTGATCGTCGGTATCCAATACCTAGTTCAATCTCGTTACCGGCAAGTCTCTTTACTCGTTACGTAATGCATCATTCAGTAACTAACTCATTAGCTACATTGCTTGCAAGGCTTATAGTGATGTGCATTACCGAGAGGGCCCTGAGATACCTCTCCGACAATCGGAGTGACAAAATCTAATCTCGAAATATGCCAACCCAACATGTACCTTCGGAGACACCTATAGTACTCCTTTATAATCACCCAGTTACGTCGTGACGTTTGGTAGCACCCAAAGTGTTCCTCCGGTAAACGGGAGTTGCATAATCTCATAGTTACAGGAACATGTACAAGTCATGAAGAAAGCAATAGCAATATACTAAACGATCAAGTGCTAGGCTAACGGAATGGGTCATGTCAATCACATCATTCTCCTAATGATGTGATCCCGTTAATCAAATGAAAACACATGTCCATAGTTAGGAAACATAACCATCTTTGATTAATGAGCTAGTCAAGTAGAGGCATACTAGTGACGTTATGTTTGTCTATGTATTCACACGTGTATCATGGTTCCGGTTAATACAATTCTAGCATGAATAATAAACATTTATCATGACATGAGGAAATAAATAATAACTTTATTATTGCCTCTAGGGCATATTTCCTTCAGTCTCCCACTTGCACTAGAGTCAATAATCTAGTTCACATCATCATGTGATTCAACACCAATATTCACATCTGTATGTGATTAACCCCCATAGTTCACATCGTCATGTGACCAACACCCAAAGGGTTTACTAGAGTCAAATAATCTAGTTCACATCGCTATGTGATTAACACCCAAAGAGTACTAAGGTATGATCATGTTTTGCTCGTGAGAGAAGTTTAGTCAATGGGTCTGTCATATTTAGAGCCGTATGTATTTTGCAAATATTCTATGTCCACAATTCTCTGCACGGAGCTACTCTAGCTAATTGCTCCCACTTTCAATAAGTATCCAGATTGAGACTTAGAGTCATCTGGATTGGTGTAAAAGCTTGCATCGTTGTAACTTTTATGACAGGCTCTTTTATCACCTCCATAATCGAGAAACATCTACTTAGTCCTCACTAAGGATATTCTTGACCGCTGTCCAGTGATCTACTCTTAGATCAAAATTGTATTCCTTTGTCAAACTCAGAGCAAGGTATACAATAGGTCTGGTTCACAACATAGCATACTTTAAACAACCTATGACTAAGGCATAGGGAATGACTTTTCATTCTCTTTCTATTTTCTGCCATGGTCGGGTCTTGAGTCTTACTCAACTTCACACCTTTGCATCACAGGCAAGAACTCCTTCTTTGACTGTTCTATTTTTAACTATTTCAAAAATTTATCAAGGTATGTACTCATTGAAAAATCTTATCAAGCGTCTTGATCTATCTATATAGATCTTGATGCTCAATGTGTAAGCAGCTTCACCGAGGTCTTTCATTGAAAAACTTTTATTCAAGTATCCCTTTATGCTTTCCAGAAATTCTATATCATTTCCGATCAACAATATGTCATCTACATATAGTATCAGAAATGCTACAGAGCTCCCATCACTTTCTTGTAAATACAGGCCTTTCCAAAAGTCTGTATAAAACCATATGCTTTGATCAACTCATCAAAGCGTATATTCCAACTCCGAGATGCTTGCACCAGCCCATTGATGGATCGTTGGAGCTTGCACATTTTGTTAGCACCTTTAGGATTGACAAAACCTTCTGGTTGCATCATATACAACTCTTCTTTAAGAAAACCATTAAGGAATGCAGTTTTGACATCCATTTGCCAGATTTCATAAATTGTGGCAATTGCTAACATGATTCGGACAGACTTAAGCATCGCTACAGTTGAGAAAATCTCATTGTAGTCAACACCTTGAACTTGTCCAAAACCTTTTTGCGACAAGTCGACCTTTGTAGATAGTAACACTACTATCAACGTCCGCCTTCCTCTTGAAGATCCATTTATTTTTCTATGGTCTGCCGATCACCGGGCAAGTCCACCAAAGTCCACACTTTGTTCTCATACATGGATCCTATCTCAGATTTTATGGCCTCCAGCCATTTTGCAGAATCTGGGCTCATCATCGCTTCCTCATAGTTCGTAGATTTATCATGGTCTAGTAGCATGACTTTCAGAACAGGATTACCGTACCACTCTGGTGCGGACCGTACTCTGGAAGACCTACGAGGTTCTGTAGTAACTTGATCAGAAGTTTCATGATCATCATCATTAGCTTCCTCCCTAATTGGTGTAAGAATCACTGGAACTGATTTCAGTGATGAACTATTTTCCAATTCGGGATAAGGTGCAGTTACCTCATCAAGTTCTACTTTCCTCCCACTCACTTCTTTCTAGAGAAACTCCTTCTCTAGAAAGGATCCATTTTTAGCAACGAATATCTTGCCTTCGGATCTGTGATAGAAGGTGTACCCAACAGTTTCCTTTGGGTATTCTATGAAGATGCGCTTCTCCGATTTGGGTTTGAGCTTATCAAGTTGAAACTTTTTCACATAAGCATTGCAGCCCCAAACTTTAAGAAACGAGAACTTGGGTTTCTTGCTAAACCACAGTTCATATGGTGTCGTCTCAACGGATTTAGATGGTGCCCTTTTAATGTGAATGTATCTGTCTCTAATGCATAACCCCAAATCAATAGTGGTAAATCAGTAAGAGACATCATAGATCGCACCATATCCAATAAAATGCGGTTACGATGTTTGGACACACCATAACATTGTGGTGTTCCAGGTGGCGTGAGCTGTGAAACTATTCCACATTGTTTTAACTGAAGACCAAACTCGTAACTCAAATATTCGTCTCCGCGATCAGATCACAGAAACTTTATTTTCTTGTTACGATGATTTTTCCACTTCACCCTGAAATTCTTCGAACCTTTCAATTATTTCAGACTTATGTTGCATCAAGTAGATATCCGCATATCTGCTCAAATCATCTGTGAAGGTCAGAAAATAACGATACCTGCCACGAGCATCAACACTCTTTGGCCCACATACATCGGTATGTATTATTTCCAACAAGTTAGTATCTCGTTCCATTGTTCCGGAGAACGGAGTTTTAGTCATCTTGCCAGAAAGGCACGGTTCGCAAGTATCAAATGATTCATAACTAAGTGATTCCGAAAATCCATCTTTATGGAGTTTCTTCATGCGCTTTACACCGATATGACCCAAACGGCAGTGCCACAAATAAGTTGCACTATCATTATTAACTTTGCAACTTTTGGCATCAACATTATGACTATGTGTATCACTATGAGCAAGATTCAATAAACCATCACCATTGGGTGTATGACCATAGAAGGTTTTATTCATGTAAATAGAATAACAATTTATTCTCTATCTTAGATGAATAACCGTATCGCAATAAACATGACCTTATCATATTTATGCTCAACGCAAACACCAAATAATATTTATTTAGGTTTAACACTAATCTCGAAAATATAGGGAGTGTGTGATGATGATCATATCAATCTTGGAACTACTTCCAACACTCATCGCCACTTCCCTTCAACTAGTCTCTGTTTATTCTCAGAACTCCTGTTTCGAGTTACTAATCACAGCAACCGAACAAGTATCAAATACTCAGGAGCTACTATAAAAACTAGTAAGGCACACATCAAACACCTGTATATCAAATATACCCTTGTTCACTTTGCCATCCTTCTTATCCACCAAATATTCAAGGCATTTCCGCTTCCAGTGACCATTTCCTTTGAAGTGTAAGCACTCAGTTTCAGGCTTTGGTCCAGCTTTGAGCTTCTTCGCAGGAGTGACAACTTGCTTGTCTTTCCACTTGAAGTTCCCTTTCTTTCCCTGTGCCCTTCTCTTGAAACTAGCGGTCTTGTCAATCATCAACACTTGATGCTCTTTCTTGATTTCTACCTTCGTCGATTTCAACATCACGAAGAGCTCGAAATCGCTTTTGTCATCCTTCCATACTATAGTTCATCACGAAGTTCTAGTAACTTAGTGATGGTGACTAGAGAATTCTGTCAATCACTATCTTATCTGGAAGATTAACTCCCACTTGATTCAAGCGATTGAAGTACCAAGACAATCTAAGCACATGCTCACGAGCTAAGCAATTCTCCTCCATCTTTTAGCTATAGAACTTGTTGGAGACTTCATATCTCAACTTGGGTATTTGCTTGAAATATTAACTTCAATTCCTGGAACATCTCATATGGTCCATGATGTTCAAAACATCTTTGAAGTCCCGATTCTAAGCTGTTAAGCATGGTGCACTAAACTATCAAGTAGTCATCATATTGAGCTAGCCAAATGTTCATAACGTCTGCATCTGCTCCTGCAATTGGTTTGTCACCTAGCGGTGCAGCAAGGACATAATTCTTCAGGCAAAGAATGAGGATAAACCTCAGATCACGGATCCAATCCGCATCATTGCTACTAACATCTTTCAACACAGTTTTCTCTAGGAACATATCAAAATAAACATATGAAAGCAATAACGCGAGCTATTGATCTATAACATAATTTTCAAAATACTACTAGGACTAAGTTCATGATAAATTAAAGTTCAATTAATCATATTACTTAAGAATTCCCACTTAGATAGACATCCCTCTAATCCTCTAAGTGATTACGTGATCCATATCAACTACACCATGTCCGATCATCACGTGAGATGGAGTAGTTTCAACGGTGAACATCAATATGTTGATCATATCTACTATATGACTCACGCTCGACCTTTCGGTCTCCGTGTTCCGAGGCCACATCTGTTATATGCTAGGCTCGTCAAGTTTAACCTGAGTATTCCGCGTGTGCAACTGTTTTGCACCCGTTGTATTTGAACGTAGAGCCTATCACACCCGATCATCACGTGGTGTCTCAGCATGAAGAAATTTCGCAACGGTGCATACTCAGGGAGAACACTTCTTGATAATTTTAGTGAGAGATCATCTTAAAATGCTACCGTCAATCAAAGCAAGATAAGATGCATAAAGGATAAACATCACATGCAATCAATATAAGTGATATGATATGGCCATCATCATATTGTGCTTGTGATCTCCATCTCCGAAGCACCGTCGTGATCACCATCGTCACCGGCGCGACACCTTGGTCTCCATCGTAGCATCGTTGTCGTTACACCATCTATTGCTTCTACGACTACCGCTACCGCTTAGTGATAAAGTAAAGCAATTACAAGGCATTTGCATTTCATACAATAAAGCGACAACCATATGGCTCCTGCCAGTTGCCGATAACTTCGGTTACAAAACATGATCATCTCATACAATAAAATATAGCATCACGTCTTGACCATATCACATCACAACATGCCCTGCAAAAACAAGTTAGACGTCCTCTACTTTGTTGTTGCAAATTTTACGTGGCTGCTACGGGCTGAGCAAGAGTCGTTCTTACCTACGCATCAAAACCACAACAATAGTTCGTCAAGTTAGTGCTGTTTTAACCTTCGCAAGGACCGGCCGTAGCCACACTCGATTCAGCTAAATTGAGAGAGACAGACACCCGCCAGTCACCTTTAAGCACGAGTGCTCGCAACGGTGAAACTAGTCTCGCGTAAGCATATGCGTAATGTTGGTCCAGGCCGCTTCATCTCACAATACCGCTGAGCCAAAGTATGACATGCTGGTAAGCAGTATGACTTGTATCGCCCACAACTCACTTGTGTTCTACTCGTGCATATGACATCTACGCATAAAACCAGGCTCGGATGCCACTGTTGGGGAACGTAGTAATTTCAAAAAAATTCCCACGTACACGCAAGATCATGGTGATGCATAGCAACGAGAGGGGAGAGTATGTCCACGCACTTTGTAGACCGTGGCGAAGCGTTATGACAACGCTGTTGATGTAGTCGACGCGTCTTCACGATCCGACCGATCCAAGTACCGAACGACGGCACCTCTGAGTTTAGCACACGCTCAGCTCGATGACAATCCCGGACTCGATCCAGCAAAGTGTCGGGATGAGTTCCACAAGACGACGGCGTGGTACGATGATGATGTTCTATCGCGCGGGCTTCGCTAAACTCCGCGACGATATGACCAAGGTGGAATATGGTGGAGGGGGCACCGCACACGGCTAAGGAACGATCACGTAGATCAACTTGTATGTTCTAGGGTGCCCCCTGCCCCCGTATATAAAAGAGCAAGGGGGGTGAGGGAGTCCTGGACTAGGGGGTGTCCGGACAGCCGGACTATCATCGTCCGCCGGACTCCAAGACTACGAAGATACAAGATTGAAGACTCCGGACCATGTCCGACGAAGGCGTGGATAGCGCCCCAGATTCGGCCTTCCGAATACCAGGGGCTTCGCCGAAATTTAAAATTATAGAATTCTATGGCTAAGTGAGAGTGTTCAAGCATTATAAGTCCGGTCGCCTTGTTCGTTGTGTTGGCGCCTCCTAGATGGACCCAAAATGGGAACAAGAGTGCTCAAGGTTATCCGAACACCCCAAAGACTTTCATGCTCGGGGTCAAGCCAATGACTTGCCATCTCTCAGATTTTATAAATGGCCGAACAGAAGGTAATATTTTAAATTAAAACAAGTGTTGCTCAAGGCGCATATGAACGCAGTTTTCAGCGCACAGGATAATACACAGCGAGTTTACTCAAAGATTACATTTCTGGGGCACTCATCCGCAATATCGTGGGCTCCCTTCAGGACAGTTTTATAATACATTTCAGGTGTGCGGTACTCCTTGCCCGGTGGCGGTGGGTCCGTGAGAAGCTTCTCCGCATCCAACTTGCCCCAATGCACCATTGTGCGGGCAAGGGCCCGGCGAGCACCTTCAATACAGGCGGAGCGCTTGACGACTTCCACCCAGGGGCATGCATGCACCAGCCGCCGCACGAGGCCAAAGTAGCTCCCAGGCATGGCCTGTCCAGGCCACAGCCGGACTATAAGGCCCTTCATGGCCTCCTCAGCTACCTTGTGGAGTTCGACCAGCTGCTTCAGCTGGTCGCTTGGGGGCACCGGGTGTCCGGCCTCAGCGTACTGAGACCAGGAGACTTTCTCCGTCGAGCTCCCATCCTCGCCATGATAGAATGCGGCGGCATCGGACGCACTACGCGGCAGATCTGCAAACGCCCCTGGAGAGCTCCGAACGCGGGTATGTGTCAGGTATTTTACATTAACATGCTTGCTTTGCATGAAAAATGCCTTACCCGCCGCTATCTTCTTCACATCTTCAACCTCCTGAAGGGCCTTACGGGCCTCGGCCTTGGCGGACTTGGCACTTTCGAGAGCCGAGGCAAGCTCGGACTCTCGAGTCTTGGAGTCACGCTCCAAACTCTCATGCTTCTCCATGAGAGCCTGGAGCTCTTGCCGCACTTCCGCCACCCGCGCCTCTTGCTTCTCTCGCTCTTCCCGCTCATGGCAAGACTGCGCTCGCATGGATACAGCCTGCTGCATGGCTGCCACCTCGTTCGTGGCCCCTGCAATACCCATATTATCCTTGTTAATTTAATCGCAACCAAAATCCTTTTCTGTAAGGTAACTATTCAAAGTGGTGTGACTCACCTTCTTTGTCCTCGAGCTGTTTCTTGGCATGGCCGAGCTCTTGCTCGGACCGCTCGAGATCCTTCTTCAACACATCGACCTCCGCCGATAGCGCGGCAGAGGTCAGCAGAGCAACCTACAAACCCATATTGACATATTTTAAGCAACCCTGCGTATATCTTGTTAGATCCTCAGTCCGGCTTTTCTTTCCGAACACCGAACTAAGCATCAGGGGCTACTGTCTATGCGGTATTACATTACATAATTATAACTTCTTACCTCAAAGCCTGTTAGAAGGCTGCTGCAGGCTTCGATCAGCCCGCTTTTGGCAAGCTGAACCTTTTGAATCACCGCTCTCATGATAGTGCGGTGTTCTTCCTTGATGGAAGCGCCTTTAAGCGCCTCCAGCAAGTTATCCGGCGCCTCCGGTTGGACGGAGGTCGCCGGTGTCACGGTCTTGCCCTTCTTTGAAGGGCCGCCCGCGGACTCTGGAACCATGCGGGTTCCGATGTAGAGTCCGGCACAAAGTCCGGGAGGCATCCTGACGGCGCCTCCGGAGCCTCCTCCTGATGGGTCCTTCTCTGGGATCCCACCTCGGCGTCCTCGTTGGCGTGGGGGGTAGAGGCGGTCGGAAGTGAACCCACATCCGATGGGGCCAACGACCCGCTCGATGAAGCGGGGAGATCATCATCGGTCGGGCTACGGACAGAACGCGGCATTAGAAGGACACTACTCGACACGAAAGAAATTACACATCAAAGATCCGGATACTTACGATCTTGCCGGACGCTCGCCCTTGAGGCCACTCATCCTCGCCAACGGTGGTGTTGGCGAACTGTCCGGGATAGTCCTCCCCTCTTGACCCTTCGCCTCCCCTATTGGGGAAGCCTTCCTCTTCCTCTCTCCCTCCTCCGGAGAGAGTCCTCCTCCTCCTCCTCGTCGGGAGGAGTCCGCCTCGTCGTCGGACGGCTGATTGCGGGAACTCTTTCGAGTCCCCGCGGCCACCTTCTTGGCCTTCTTCTCCGGCACCACGTGCGGTGCCGTAACCAGCAGCCCGCTAAACGGGCGTTCTCTGGGTCTTCGGCATGGGAACCGGGCTGATGACCTGCTTGGCCTTCTCCATCCATTCTGTCAAAGGAAAAAGAGATTGAGACCCTCTTAGAATCAGTTTAATTACCACAAGTGTCCCGTGAACGGGTTGAATCACTTACCTCGTCGGCCGGATGTTGCCAAAAAATCCGCGATCTTCCGTCATGGATACGGGCTTCGGCGCCTTAAATAGCACCCTCCAGCGCCTTCAGATGTCGATCGAAGAGCCCGCTCAGCGCCGGTGCTGTTCGGATTGAACTCCACAGATTGAATGCCCGCTCTGGCATGGGAGAATCCGCGGATGAGCATGACTTGGACCACGTCGACGAGCTGAGCTTATTGCTCACCAGCTTCGGATGCAGGCCGGAAGTCCGTCACCTCCTTCGGATTGCCCCACCGCAAGCCCTTCTCTTTCAGAGGTGAGCTGCGTGGGGCGCCAGATCTAAACTTCGGGGCCGCCGCCCATGTGGGCTTGCGGCTCGGTGATGTAGAACCACCCCGATTGCCACCCCTTGAAGGAGTCCACGAAGGCCCTTCGAGCCAAAGGGCGTTGGGCAACTTGCCCAACATGGCGCCCAAGCATTCCGCTTGTGTGCCCTTCACAACCTTGACTTGACGTTGAAGGTCTTGAGCCACAGGCGAAGTGGGGCGGATGCGAGGAAGGCCTCGCACACGGCGATAAACGCCGAGATGTTGAGGATGAAGTTCGCGCGGATCGTGGAAATCCAGCCGTAGTAAAACATGATCCCTGGACGAATGGGTGCGATGGAAAGCCCAAACAGCGGAGGAAGTGGGGAAGGAAGACGACCTCTCATGGGGCCTGGGGTAGGGATGAGCTGCCCCTCGTCGGGCAGCCGATCAGCGATATCGCCGAAAGGTATCCGCGCCGCGCGTTTGGTGATGTGCTCCTCCTTAACGGTGGAGGCCAACCATTTGCCTCCCGCTCCGGACATATTCGGAGAAGGTCGGGCGAGATCGCGAGCTTAGGCGTTGGAGCTTGAGTACGCGGAGATGGATAAGCAAAGGAGGAAGAAGGCGTGGTGAGAAGGTAAATCCTTATCCCTTATATATAGGCGGATGAAAACTGTAAGGCCCCCATCGGCCCGATAAAACTCGCTTATCTCCCAAGCGCCACCATCAATGGCGCGGCTGGGTTACCCACGTCCGTATTGATGAGAATCCCGAATAAGGGAACACGATCCTGCTCGACGGGACGTGCCAAGAAACCGCCGCTAAACGTCTTTGAGGTGGTATAGTAAAAAACAATTCAAACAAAGGCTTGGTAGCGGTGTGATGTCACGCCGCATAATACGTCAGCAGATTGGACTGGTGTACATTTTATTCTCTCTACGGTGGAATGTGGAATTTGTTTTGCAAAGCCGGACACTATCCTGGTGTTCATGATCTTCTCTGGATTATTCAAGGGAGGAACCCGCCTTGCAATGCCGAACATTATCGCGCCGGACTTATCGCCATTGAAGCCTGGTTCAGGGACTACCGAGGAGTCTGGACTAGGGGTGTCCGGACAGCCGGACTATCATCGCCTGCGGACTCCAAGACTACGAAGATACAAGATTGAAGACTCCGTCCGTGTCCGGATGGGACTTTCCTTGGCGTGGAAGGCAAGCTTGGCGAATACGGATATGTAGATCTCCTACCATTGTAACCGACTGTGTAACCCTAGCCTCCTCCGTGTCTATATAAACCGGAGGGCTTTAGTCCATAGGACAACATACATTACAACAATCATACCATAGGCTAGCTTTAGGGTTTAGCCTCCTTGATCTCGTGGTAGATCCACTCTTGTACTACCCATATCATCAATATTAATCAAGCAGGACATAGGGTTTTACCTCCATCGAGAGGGCCCGAACCTGGGTAAAACATCGTGTCCCTCGTCTCCTGTTACATCCGCCTAGACGCACAGTTCGGGACCCCCTACCCGAGATCCGCCGGTTTTGACACCGACGGGGGGTGCGGCCGGCCCTAGGAGGAGGCGCGCCGGAGGAGTCCTACTCTCACCGGGAGTAGGACTCCCCCCTTTCCCTAGTTGGACTAGGAGTTGGGGGAAGGAGGAGAGGGGGAAAGGAAAGGGGGGTGCCGCCCCCCCTCCTTGTCCCATTCGAACTTGGGGGGAGGGGCGCGCGGCTGCCCCTAGGCCTCCTCTCCTCTTCCTCCACTAGGCCCAATAAGGCCCATTAGGTTACCGGGGGGTTCCGGTAACCTCCCGGTACTCCGGTAAAATGCCGATTTCACCCGGAACACTTCCGATGTCCAAACATAGGCTTCCAATATATCAATCTTTATGTATCGACCATTTCGAGACTCCTCATCATGTCCGTGATCACATCCGGGACTCCGAACATCCTTCGGTACATCAAAACTTATAAACTCATAATAAAACTGTCATCGTAACATTAAGCGTGCGGACCCTACGGGTTCGAGAACTATGTAGACATGACCTAGAACTATTCTCGGTCAATAACCAATAGTGGAACCTGGATGCCCATATTGGCTCCTACATATTCTACGAAGGATCTTTATGGTCAAACCGCATAACAACATACATTATTCCCTTTGTCATCGGTATGTTACTTGCCCGAGATTTGATCGTCGGTATCCAATACCTAGTTCAATCTCGTTACACGCAAGTCTCTTTACTCGCTACGTAATGCATCATTCCGTAACTAACTCATTAGCTACATTGCTTGCAAGGATTATAGTGATGTGCATTACCGAGAGGGCCTGAGATACCTCTCCGACAATCGGAGTGACAAAACCTAATCTCAAATACGCCAACCCAACATGTACCTTTGGAGACACCTGTAGTACTCCTTTATAATCCCCGATTCGTTGCTAGACGCTTGGTAGCACCAAAGTGTTCCTCCGTAAACGGAGTTGCATAATCTCATAGTTACAGAACATGTATAAGTCATGAAGAAAGCAATAGCAATATACTAAACGATCAAGTGCTAGGCTAACGGAATGGATCATGTCAATCACATCATTCTCCTAATGATGTGATCCCGTTAATAAAATGACAACACATGTCCATGGTTAGGAAACATAACCATCTTTGATTAATGAGTTAGTCAAGTAGAGGCATACTAGTGACGTTATGTTTGTCTATGTATTCACACATGTATCATGTTTCCGGTTAATACAATTCTAGCATGAATAATAAACATTTATCATGATATGAGGAAATAAATAATAACTTTATTATTGCCTCTAGGGCATATTTCCTTCAAATACCTCCTGCTTATTTAGATTATGACGCTATGGTCAATCATCCATTCCTTGGGAGGAATGAACAATTCCTCCAATATCGACTAATCTATGACAGATGCAATGTCGTCCATGTTACTCTTCCTGCTCTCCACCTTTTTGATTATCAGGCAAAAGGAAGATATGTTGTCACCAGGGAGGAAGCAGCTGAACACGAGGGGAGAGCAGAGGCAGCCCGCCAACACGCCGCAGCTCAGGAGGCAGTTGCCGCTGCATCTCAGTACGATCCCAGTTACAACTATGGATTTCAGCCAGGCGGTCCTTGGTATTAGACCAACTTAGGCCAAAAGCCTAAGCTTGGGGGAGTACGTATTTCTCACCGACTTTACATTCATGTTCACACACTAGTCGTCGGTGCTCATACTCTTTCATTGTATTATCCTTGTTAGTTTAATTTTCTTTTTCTAGTTTTCTTCTTGTGTGTTTGATAAACCTTAAGAAAAACCAAAAAAATTAGTTAGTTTAATTTTCATGCTTGTAGTAGAAATTAAAATGAAAACCCAAAAATATTTCTCGTTCTCCTTCTTACTTATTGGGAGCTTTCCCGTGTAAATAGTTTTATTTTCTTTTCTTTCCTTTGGGGGTCGAGAAGACCTTATTGAAAATGTTTGGTGGCTCTCATATGCATGATTGTTTCTTTTATTTAGAGCCCATATCACCCTGTCTTCTCTCTTGAGTTGAATGCTTACAGATTCCAGCTTAGTCCAATGCACGTGCACTCTTATTATTATACACATCATTCGGTCATGCAAGTGAAAGGCAATAATGACGATATACGATGGACTTATTGAGATGAGAAAAGCAGGTATGAACTTGACCTCTCTTGTTTTTGTAAATATGATGAGTTCATCGTTTCTGATTCAGCTTATTATGAGGTAAACATATTTGCAATGACATTTAGAGATTATAGTTGCTTGTGCCATGCTTGATTAGCTACGAGTTATAATGATTTACCTTGCGTGCCAACATGCTATTAGAATGATTATGATGTGGTATGATGGGATGGTATCCTCCTTTGAATGAATTGAGTGACTTGACTTGGCACATGTTCACGCATGTAGTTGAAACAAATCAACATAGCCTTCATGATATTTATGTTCATGGTAGATTATATCCTACTCATGCTTGTACTCGGTGTGAATTAATTTTAATGCATGTTTATGACTGTTGTCGCTCTCTTAGTTGGTCGCTTCCCAGTCTTTTGCTAGCCTTCACCTGCATAAGCGGAATACTACTTGTGCATCCAAACTCCTTAAACCCCAAAGTTGTTCCATATGAGTCCACCATACCTTCCTATATGCGGTATTTACCGCTGCCCAAGTAAATATGTATGTGCCAAACTCCAAACCTTCAAATGAAATTCTGTTTTGTATGCTCGAGCAGCTCATGTTACAACTAGGGCTGTATATATCTTCCATGCTAGGTGGGTTATTCTCAAGAGGAGTGGACTCCGCTCCTCATTCACGAGAAAGGGCCGGTAACCGGGATGCCCAGTCCCATGATCCAAAAAGATCAAAGCAAATCAAAATAATTAAACAAAACTCCCCCAGGGATGTTGTTAGTTGGAGGCACTCGTTGTTTCGAACAAGCCATGGATTGATGCTTGTTGGTGGTTGGGGGAGTATAAGTCTTTACCATTATGTTTGGGAACTGCCTATAATGCATGTAGTATGGAAGATACAGCGATCTCATAGTTGTTGCGTTGACAGCAAAAGTATGCTGCTCAAAATGCTATTCAATCTCTATTTTAAAATCGATCTCTGGCACCTCTACAAATCCCTGCTTCCCTCTGCGAAGGGCCTAACTATTTACTTTTATGTTCAGTCATCACCCTTCTTATTAAAAAGCACCCGCTGGAGAGTGCACTGTCATTTGCATTCATTACTATTGGTTTATATTGGGTATGACTTGACTGGATCTCTGTTACCATGAATTACAATGTTTAGTTAGTCCTTGATCTTTAAGGGTGCTCTGCATCTATGTTTTGCGGTCTCAAAAAGGGCTAGCGAGATACCATTTTGTTATATCATGTTATGATTGTTTTGAGAAAGTGTTGTCATCCGAGTTTTATTATTAGGGCTCACTAGCTGATTATGCTATTGATATGAGTTATTATGAGACCTAAGTGTTATTGTGAGTATGGTTAGTTCATAATATTTGCTGAAACCTAATGATGGCTTTGCATGTTTACAACAACAAGAGCAAATAGAGTTTGTAAATGTTTTTCTTTATCACTTTCAATTTATCAACTGAATTGCTTGAGGACAAGCAAAGGCTTAAGCATGGGGGAGTTGATACGTCTCCAACGTATCTACTTTTCCAAACAGTTTTGCCCTTGTTTTGGACTCTAACTTTCATGATTTGAATGAAACTAACCCGGACTGACGCTGTTTTCAGCAGAACTGCCATGATGTTGTTTTATGTGTAGAAAAGAAAAGTTCTCAGAATGTCCTGAAAATCCACGGAGGCACTTTTTGGAAAATATAAAAAATACTAGAGAAAGAATCAAGATCAGGGGGCCCACACCCTATCCACGAGGGTGGGGGCGCGCCCCCTCCCCCTGGACGCGCCCCCCTATCTCGTGGGCCCCCTGGACCTCCACCGACCTCAACTCCAACTCCATATATTCACGTTCGGGGAGAAAAAACAATAGAGAAAGTTTCATTGCGTTTTACGATACGGAGCCGCCGCCAAGCCCTAATCTCTCTCAGGAGGGCTGATCTGGAGTCCGTTCGGGGCTCCGGAGAGGGGGATTCGTCGCCGTCGTCATCATCAGCCATCCTCCATCACCAATTTCATGATGCTCACCGCCGTGCGTGAGTAATTCCATCATAGGCTTGCTGGACGGTGATGGGTTGGATGAGATTTACCATGTAATCAAGTTAGTTTTGTTAGGGTTTGATCCCTAGTATCCACTATGTTCTGAGATTGATGTTGCTATGACTTTGCTATGCTTAATTCTTGTCACTAGGGCCCGAGTGCCATGATTTTAGATCTGAACCTATTAGGTTTTCATGAATATATGTGTGTTCTTGATCCTATCTTGCAAGTCTATAGTCACCTATTATGTGTTATGATCCGACAACCCCGAAGTGACAATAATCGGGATACTTCTCGGTGATGACCGTGGTTTGAGGAATTCATGTATTCACTTTGTGCTAATGATTTGTTCCGGTTCTCTATTAAAAGGAGGCCTTAGTCTCCCTTAGTTTCAGCTAGGACCCCGCTGCCACGGGAGGGTAGGAAAAAAGATGTCATGCAAGTTCTTTTCCATATGCACGTATGACTATTTACGGAACACAGGCCTACATTAAACTGATGAACTGGAGCTAGTTCTGTGTCACCCTATATTATAGCTATTACATGAGGAATCGCATCCGGCATAATTATCCATCACTGATCCATTGCCTACGAGCTTTTCACATATTAATCTTCGCTTATTTACTTTTCCGTTGCTACTGTTACAATCACTACAAAACCCAAAAACATTACTTTTGCTATCGTTACCTTTATTATCATACTACTTTGCTACTAAATACTTTGCTGCAGATACTAAGTTATCCAGGTGTGGTTGAATTGACAACTCAACTGCTAATACTCAAGAATATTCTTTGGCTCCCCTTGTGTCGAATCAATAAATTTGGGTTGAATACTTTACCCTCGAAAGCTGTTGCGACCCCCTACACTTGTGGGTTATCAAGACTAATTTCTGGCGCCGTTGCCGGGGAGCATAGCTCTATTCTCTGAGTCACTTGGGATTTATATCTGTTGATCACTATGAGGAACTTGAAAGACGAAAGAACCAAGATTTTGCCCTCAATTACGAGGGGAGGTAAGGAACTGCCATCTAGCTCTGCACTAGGTTCTCCTTCCGTTATTAGTAAGCTTGCGACACCTAAACCTACTACTGCTATGAATTCTGATATGTCGCATGTTATTGATGATGCCACTTCTGCTATGCATGATATTTATGATGAAACTACTTCTGTGCGTGATACTACTTTGCCATTAGGTGAATTTCTTGATGAACAACTTGCTAGAGTTTGGGGGAATGAAAATATTGAAGATGCTATTATTGATGACAGTGATGATAAAAATTCTCCCAATGATTATGAATTTCCTGTTGTTCATGAGGGTTATGTTATGAATGAAGAAGCTGCTAGAGAAATTTCTGCTTGCAATAATAGATATGATCTTAATAAATTACTAGCTAAATGGAAGCACCAGTCTCTTAATGCTAGAATGAAACCTAACCCTACTTTTGCTACTTCACCTATCTGTGTTACTGATAAGGATTATGAATTCTCTGTTGATCCTTTTATTACTTTAGTTGAATCTGATCCTTTTTATGGCCTTGAATCTGAAACTGTTGTGGCACATCTTACCAAGTTGAATGATATAGCTACACTGTTTACTCGTGATGATAGATCTCGCTATTTTTATATCCTTAAGATATTTTCGTTCTCATTAAAGGGTGATGCTAAGACTTGGTATAATTCTCTTGCTCCTGGTTGTGTGCGTAGTCCCCAGGATATGATTTATTACTTTGTGTGGCTATCACCACCGTATTTTTTGTCATTGTCGAGCACTTTGATCCATCTGTGATTGAGCGTATCTTGCGCGGCTTTAAGCCTTTGCTTCTGCTTCTTCAAGCTCCTCGCGGTGGCGATAAGCCTTTTTTGGAAGTTCTCTTGTTCCAAGTGCCTTTCCGAGATGATGAATGCATCATCATCTGGACTGTTCTCCTCTCCGGAGACAGGTTTATAAATTTTATCTTCTGCATCGCTGTGATCGGACAGCGTCCTTGGACAATGTTCGCCGTTCCCTGGGTCATCCTGCTCCATCGTTGGGTCCATGGGGTCATCGTTACCTTTGGAGTCGTTCGGGATATTATTCTTTCTTGTGTCGCTATCGCTACTTTTGCTGTGGCGGGGTTTAGAGCGGCGCCGCTAACGTCGGCGCTTTGGTTGCTTCTCAAGAGGATTATCCTCCGTCGCATCCTTCCGTTCCTCGTCGTTGTTTTCTTTGGGTGTGTCCACCATGTATATATCATATGATGAGGTGGCTGTCCAGCGCCCTATGGGCGGTGGTACCTTTCTTCTCCGGCATCATCATTCATACCATCCATGTCTTCAGAGTCGAAATCAAGCATGTCGATTGAGTCATCGACAGTGGCTATTAAGTGGGTGGTGGGTGGGTAATGAATTTCCTCGTCGTCCGCTTCCCACTCAAGCCGGACATAGTTCGGCCAAGAGTCTCCTGACAGGGAGAGAGATTTTAGTGAATTTAGCACGTCGCCCAAGGGCGAGTGCTGAAAGATATCCGCGGAGCTAAACTTCATGACCGGTGGCCAGTCAGGTCCGATGGGCATGGATACACGCGGTTCGTAGCCCTGGTCTGAGACGAGTCCGAGGGTCCGAAGACACGGATTCCCTTAGGAGTGGGATCTGTGTTTGGCTCTATCGCTGCTGGGTGTGCAGCCTCCATGGTGGGGTCCATCCCCCCGTCCTCGGATAGCACGATCTACTCCGGATTTAAAGCCAGGGCACCTGCATGTGCGTTCTCCTGAACACCGTCCGATGGTAGATCTAAGTCACGCTCATCGCGACTATACGGCGCACCTATCATGGGTTCGAATACGTCGGAGATCAAGTCTCCGCGGATGTCAGCAGTGTAGTTCAGGCTTCCAAACCTGACCTGATGGCCAGGGGCGTAGCTATCGATCTGCTCCAGATGGCCAAGCGAGTTGGCCCGCTGTTCGAAGCCACCGAATACAAAGATTTGTCCAGGGAGGAAAACTTCACCCTGGATCGCATCGTTGTGGATGATTGAAGGATCCATCAAGCCTTATCGTGATGACACAGTGGAACTCTCAATGAAAGCACCAATGTCGGTGTCAAAACCAGCGGATCTCGGGTAGGGGGTCCTGAACTGTGCATCTAAGGATAATGGTAACAGGAGCCGGGGGACACGATGTTTACCCAGGTTCGGGCCCTCTCTATGGAGGTAATACCCAACTTCCTGCTTGATTGATCTTGATGATATGAGTATTACAACAGTTGTCTACCACGAGATCGTAGAGGTTAAACCCTAGAAGCTAGCCTATGATTATGATTGTCCTTGTCCTACGGACTAAACCCTCCGGTTTATATAGACACCGGAGGGGGCTAGGGTTACACAGAGTCGGTTACAGAGAAGGAAATCTACATATCCAAATTGCCAAGCTTGCCTTCCATGCAAAGGAGAGTCCCACCCGGACATGGGACGAAGTCTTCAATCTTGTATCTTCATAGTTCAACAGTCCGGCACAAGTACATAGTCTGGCTGTCCGAGGACCCCCTAATCCAGGACTCCCTCTGCAGCACAGAAAGCTTCTTTAGCACATCAACCAGGAGTGTGGGGACTTTCTTTGACAGGGCAACTGTGGCTAAGGCACGCTGAGCTCCAGCGTAAAGTTGTTCCACGAGCGTGTAAACTGCCTTCAGCTTCACTAGCATGTCATGTTTGAGGTTGGTGCTCCCAGGGCCTGCATAGCAATAGGAGATGAGTTAAAGGACAATTCATATGATCACCAGAAATATTCAACACTTGACACTTGTAGGGCGGCTTACCAAAGATTGATGAGACCATCTGAGACTCATGGCGTTTTAAGCCGGACAATGCAGTGGTCACCTCTTCAAGAGCCGCCTCTTCTTTTTCAGCTCGTTGGGATAAGGAAATTTTTTCTTCAACCCAGGCCTTTTTCTCAACTTCAAATTCAGCCTTCAATTTCTCTTATTCAGACACACTGAATTCAAATTTGGAATTTGCTCTTTGGGTTTTAGTCTCTTGTGACTCCAGGCGATTCTTCAATTTAGACATCTCTGATTGAAATTGAGCAGTGGTGGTCTCTACAAGTACTGGGTCAAAATCATGAATATTAGCATACAATATTAAGTCCCAAGCCTTTTGCAAGCAACAACACTTGGCACTTGGGGGCTAATGTCTACCAAAAGTTTGTTTAAGTGGCGACTTATGAGAGTAAGTCCCAAGCACTTTGCAAGCAAGAGTACTTGGCACTTGGGGGCTAATGCATATTGCTGTTAAAAGCTACACAAGTACCGTTTTCTACACAAGAATAGGAAGGAATGTCTCATTCATGTTAATTAAACCGGCCCTTGGGGACTACGGATTAAGTCGGATTTTTAAGGATTCTACCAAAGGATATTACTGGTGCTCATAAAGTCATTCTAAGTCTATAGCATATTCAATATAAGCAGTAGACTTGGGGGCTGGCATCGTAAGGACAATTCAATGAAGGGAAGAATTTATACCTCAAATTTCTGGTGCATTTGTTTCACCATGTCAACCTCAAGATCGCGGCTGCTGTGCACTTGGCTAAGATAACCAGAAAAAACTTCGCCAAAGCTCAATTGAGTATAGTCAGCAACATCAAATCTGACTTTACGTCGTTCAATGTGCTTGTCCCTAGCAGAACACTTGGCTAGCACAGTAGGTCTTCGCGGCTCAGTACAGCCGGTCTTGGTGATTCCACATCAACATCTTGTGAGTCGGCTGGTTTAACCGGACCTAAAGCTTCAGGGTTTATAGAGCCGTCGGCGGCTTGATCGACAGGCGGGTCAGCAGTCATCGTTGGCATGTCGTAAACCAGCTCTAGCGGCGGTTCAGGAACATAGGCCTCACGCGCGGCAGTCTGGAGCTCCGGCTCATTGACGGTCAACTCTTTGACCAGCTTGTTTTTCTTCACCCTCTTGCTGGGCTTTGCTTTTCCGCTGCATAAGGTCAAAAAGGTCAGTACAAGTATAATGGATTGTAATGAGTACAGGATAAGTAAATTATCATTACCCTGGAGCGGTCTTGAAAGCCGACATGTTGGACTGGATTGAGTTGCCGGAAGAATGTGAGGTTTCCTGATAATTTGAGTCAGAAGAATTGAGTGGTTGACGAGTGAGACCCGCCAAAGGATAAAAAGGGTTTAAGTCAGAGGTGACCTCGTTTCGGTGCTTCCTTGGTGTATTCGGTAAGCCGGAGGAGAGTTCCGCATCTTTGCTGGTCCGGGTCTGCCTCCGGCTCTCATGAACCCGTCGCTTCAAAAGGAATTGAGGATCCTGATAAGGTAAGGGATGTGAAAATCTTACTTTCCGGGTTACTCTTCAGATTTTTTGCCTTGGCAAAGGCTCGGAGTCGGAGTAAATAATATTTACCTCTTCTTCCAATCCCTGACTCGTTCCCGTGTCAGCCTGATAATAATCAGTGTCAATAACACTACAAGAAATATGTCAACTTATGACCTTCTGTCAGTGACCCTGGAAGAATTGGTCATAGATTTATGACCATTTGAGACCAATTGGTCAAAAGCTGTTCGAGGGCTCCAAACCCTAAACCATTGCGACCATTTTGGTCGAAGGTCATAATTTCCTTACATGAAATGGTCATAAAGCTAACAGCTAGTCCGCTGCCTTATTTCTAGTTGTTAACGACCAATATAGATGGTCATAGCCTTGTAAATTATGGTGGGTTGCTATGACTAGGCGCCACCTCATCGCTTTTGCCTATGTGTCATGTCCATGTGCTGTTTTTGCCCTAGGTTGTGAAGCAACCTATATTTCTGTCATTCCCAAAATTCCCAAAAAAATCTCATAAATTCTTTGGGGCATATCTTCATCAAATATGTAAAAATCCTTCCTTGCCTATAGTTCAAAACTAATTCAAGAATATTCATTTTCCTATTCTGTTCACAACAACACTTTATGAAGGAAGTGCTATTTATATATTCTTGATTGCCCTCGGAATTTTTGGGCACTCTTTCCTATCAAAATCATTACCGCATGACAAAATTCAGCTCCATTTGCCTAGCAAATCTTCCTCGGCAAATTTCCAAAGTTTTTGTCCACCTAGAAGCATTGTGAAGGAAGTACCTTTTTTATATCTCTAAATGACATAAAATTTATACAGTTCCTTCATATGCCCAAATTATCACCCTCCTCCAGATTGCAGCTCAGTCAAATCATCTATGTGATCCCAGGTTCAATTTATATTTTATGGCCAAATTGGCACGTTGCAAAGCAAGTGTTATATAGACCCCTCCAATTACCCTCAAACTTTTCGGGCAGTCTTTCATACCCAAATCATTGCCACATGGTAATATTCAGCTCAATTTTCCTAGTAAATCTTTCTCGGGAAATTTCCAAAGTTTCTACCTCGAGAGAAGCTTTGTGAAGTAAGTACTAGCTAGGCTTACCCAAATGATCTGAAAATTTACCAGCGCATGACCATACCTAAGTAACTTACCTACACCAATTTTGAGCTCATTTCATTCATCCAATCTCTCTCACTAGTTTTCCCAAGTTTTTGTCCATAGAAGAGCATTGTGAAGGAAGTACTACTTTGGCATGTCCAAATGGTATCAATTTTCTACAATGCTTTCCTATCCCCAAATAACCATCCTCCACAAAATTTCAGCTCACTCCATTCATTATTTTGAGCCCAGCTTCAACATTCATATTTTTGTCCAGCGTGGTACTTTGCAAAGCAAGTACCACCTAGGATCCTTCTTTTGAGCTAAAAATTTGTGAAGACATTCTCCTTAGTAGATGATCATCCTCAGCCAAAACTCACGCCCATTGGCCATGTGCATTTCCTGTACCGCTAATCAAACACTTGGCTGCTAATTCATATTTGAGCATCGATCGGTCTCCTCATGAGAATCTTATGTTGTAATTTTCTTCCTAGCACCAACCTGGGTAGTGCCCAACCCACTAGACATGCCTAGGCCTCCCAGAACACATGGCAACATTACGGTCACGCGGTGACCACGCGACGGGCATGCGAGTTTACGCGCTCTAGAGTTGGGGCCCTCGGCCACCACCTAAACCTCGACGTATCGCCACAAAACCATGTATTTATAATTAAATAGGTCCTTATGTAACTAGAAATGATTTTTGGAAAAAATAAATAGCAAACTATGAGGCAGCTGCAGTTCAAATTTGACCCGCTTCCAGCTGAATCTGCGGAAATTTGTCTTTTTCATGAGAGGTGGATCAAAATTTTTTACACCCAACCACTTTTTCAATTGTGCATTAAATATGGCCTAGTATTTTGTAAAAATGATTTGGTCCAATTTTGCAACAATTATTTGGTAGTTCCTTCACAAAAAAACCTCCTTTGGGGCACTCGGAAAATGAGAATTTTCCGTGCAAAGAAAGTGAAAACTCTCTTAGAAAACATTGTTTGTAATTCCAATATGCACCCTTGTGCACAATATGAGATCATTTGAACAAACTATTCCATGAATGTGGCCATAAGATTTATCATTTGGCTTGAAAAGCCATGAATCTTCACGCTTGATAGCTCATTTCTGAGAACAATTTTTTAAAATAATTACCGTATTACAAGTTTATTATTTTTCTTGGAAACTTGGTCACATATAATGACACAATGTGAAGGTTTTCCAATTTTTTGATTTTTTTGAATTTTTATGCCTGTTTCAAAATGCGGTCAAAACGGCGGGCTTGACCGTTCCTAGCTAGTGGTTGAATCTTGGAATTTTTTTGGTGTTTCTATGATTAAATAGATACTTATTTACCTAGAAATGATTTTTGGAAAAAATAAAAAGCAAACTATGAGGCAGCTACAGTTCAAATTTGACCCGTTTCCAACTGAATCGATGGCAATTTGTCTTTTTCACCAGAGGTGGATCAAAACTTTTTTCACCCAACAATTTTGTCAATTGTGCACTATATATGGCCTAGGATTTTATAAAATTGATTTGGTCTATTTTTGCAACAATTATTTGGTAGTTCCTTCACAAAAAAACCTCCTTTGGGGCACTCGGAAAATGAAAAATGAATTTTCCGTGCAAAGAAAGTGAAAACTCTCTTAGACAACATTGTTTGGAATTCCAAGATGCACCCTTGTGCACAATATGAGATCATTTGAACAACTATTCCATGAATGTGGCCATAAGATTGATCATTTGGCTTGAAAGCCATGAATCTTCACGCTTGATAGCTCATTTCTGAGAACACTTTTTTTAAAATAATTACCGTATTACAAGTTTATTATTTTTCCTGGAAACTTGGTCACATATAATGACACAATGTGAAGGTTTTCCAATTTTTTGATTTTTTTTGAATTTTTTATGCCCGTTTCAAAATGCGGTCAAAACGGCGGGCTTGACCGTTCCTAGCTAGTGGTTGAATCTTGGAAATTTTTTTGGTGTTTCTATGATTAAATAGATACTTATTTACCTAGAAATGATTTTTGGAAAAAATAAAAAGCAAACTATGAGGCAGCTACAGTTCAAATTTGACCTGTTTCCAACTAAATCGACGGCAATTTGTCTTTTTCACCAGAGGTGGATCAAAACTTTTTTCACCCAACCATTTTGTCAATTGTGCACTATATATGGCCTAGGATTTTATAAAATTGATTTGGTCTATTTTTGCAACAATTATTTGGTAGTTCCTTCACAAAAAAACCTCCTTTTGGGCACTCGGAAATTGAAAAATGAATTTTCCGTGCAAAGAAAGTGAAAACTCTCTTAGACAACATTGTTTGGAATCCAAGATGCACCTCGTGCAAATATTTGATAGCTTCTTCACAAAAAAAATTCCTTTTGGACATTCAAAATATAAAAATTAAAATGCTGACATGATTTTACACTTTATTTTTATTTGACCACGACCAATTTTGAATGGTCATAACGTCCAATACTAAATGGTCATAACGTTATACATGCGTACTGCGTTCTGATTGGGCCATAGCCATCTCACGCGGATCATGCGTCAAGCACCGTTGGATGCTCGTGGATCCAATGGTAGCCCTCGCCCCCCCACCCTCTCACCCACCTAGCCCTAACACAACCCCCAACGCCCCCACTTCCCCACCTTCTCCACCTTCTCTCCCTTCTGGATCCACCGCCACCGCACACCATTCCTCCTTCTGGATCTCCTCGCCGCCGCGACCCCCCTCTCGATCCACTCCACTCCCTGCCCACCGCCCCCTTCCTCCTCACCCACCGCCCCCTTCCTCCTCACCCACCGCCTGACCTCCACTATGCTCCGCCCAGATCCATCCACCGACCCAGCCGTCGTCATCCTAGGGTTCGGCGCCCGCACTCGCCTCGCTTCTCCACGCTTTGCAGCCACGCCCTACCTCTCCCTGTCTGTCGTTCCCCGCGGCTCCTCGTTGTCCTCATCTTCCTCCTCTCCCTGTCTGTCGTTCCCCCAAATCAGCCGCCGCCGCCGCCGGCGAGCTCGTCCCCCTCAAATCTCCCGCCGCCGACGGCCTCTCCTTCTCTCCCAGCCTGCTGATCGAGCCGACAAAGTCAGGTTGTGGCCAGATCTGCCAGGCTCGGGATGGGAGATACGGAGAGGGAGAGTGGTACGCCACCACCACACCGTCGTCGAGCTCCATCCGTCCAGCACCTCCGCCATGGAGATGGAGACGGAGCTCTTCTCCCCTCCCCAACCACGCAGCGCAGCGCAGCACAGCGGCAGAGGACCCCTCCCCGGCGCCTAGGGTTTCGGTCCCCCCACGCCATCGTCGAGCTCTCTCCGGCGACCCTGCAGCATCTCCGATGACGCACAAGGTACGTACGCCCATCCTCCTCCCGTAACCCTAGCCCCTCCCTCCCTCCCTCCCTCATCTTTTGGATTTGTTGGTCTGACCTGTGCGGTTGGTTTGTGCAGGTCATCACCATGGAACGTGTGAAGGAGGAGCACCATCCCCATGGCCATGGCCATGTAAGGCCCTTCCTTCCTTCCTTCCTTCCGTCCCTCTCTCGGTGGAGGCCATGGTTAGGTCAATCTCTTTCCCTTTTCTAAATCTCTCCTCTGCCATACTTTGCTGCTGCTGCTGCGAGATCCATAACAAATATCAAGGGGTTTGCATATTTTCTTAATCTGAACCATAACAAATCCATTGTTTGTGTGGTTTCCATCCATCTCATATCATATCCATGTCTTTGTCTTATGTCATGGGAAGGCCGACCATGCCGGGCCAGCAGAGGAGGGTGGACTTGATGCCGTTGGCGACAATGCTATAACTAGAAAGGTTGTGCGCTGGTGAGTAGGACACTTCCGCTAATCCAAATATATCTCTGAAGATGTTCTGAAATTTGTTGGCTCACTCTCTGTTTGGAATTCGCAGGTTGCTGAAGCAGAAGAGAGGGTTGCATCGTGCGGGCACTGGTGGCCGCCCGGATCCGTATGTGTACATGGTACGTGAAATCTGTGCCACACTTATGCTTGGATGATGATTTGATTTCGAAAGTAGCTAAATGTAAGCTATGACTGAATCAAGATAACGAGAGTCGTTGTCCAACTTCTAGATGGAGTTAGGAGTTGTTACTTATTGGAGTAGTAATTCCAGTTATTCAAGAGAGAGTAAGTAGAATCAAAGCAATTGTTAAATCTTATTAATTTATCCAAGTTCCACTCACAGCCTCAGTTCTATAATTCTGGAAGCAAGTTGAATCCTGAACACTTCACATTTCAGCCTTGTCCATAACTGTTATTTCTTGGATAAACATGCTTGCAAGGGATGATGATTCTATTCAGGTTACAGTACACTTCAAGCAGCATATGTGCATTTGGCATCTCACTATCTTTGTCACTTGCTGGAGATGCTCGTGCTCATGTATTTGCTATAGTTGCTGTTGATTTGGAGTAGTTAATGTTGCTGATATTATATGTTGTACTTGGATCTGATCTGATCTGCTGTACTTTCTGTTGATCTGATATGCTGTAGTTTCTGTTGATTTGGAGTAGTTAATGTTGCTGATATTATATGTTGTACTGTTCCATGCATTGAATCTGGGGAGAAAATCACCTTCGGCATGTACACCATCACCTTGGGCATGCTTGTGGCGCTGCTGCTCGGCCTCAACATGTCCTGGAGTGCCATTAGCGCCGCCCTCACGCTCATCTTCCTCAACTTCAAGGACGCTCGCCCCTGCCTCGAGAAGGTAATTGTGTGTCCATCCGTCTGCAGTTAACTAAGTTGTGCCCCATTGATGTCCTACTAATGTTAATTGTTACTACCATGGTGCTGATGCTGTTCAGAATATGATATGTGCCTTAATTCTAAGTTCTGGTCTCTCTTAAGAGACACTTCTAGCTTTTCTAACTCAAAGTTGTTAACTTGGTACTGCATGAGTTTTACTACTGCTAACACAGAGAGTATTTACTACTGCCAACACAGAGACTTTGTATGCATGCTACCTGATGAGTGCTTTCTTTGTAATATTTCACCTTCGTATGCATAGATTTATTTGGTTTGAATTCTGCATGACATGAAATTGATATTTACAGTGTTTTTCTCAACTTGTTTTCACTATCACTTGATACATACTTGCTTGTACTTGAAGCTGTGGGTTAATGTTGGTGGTTTTGTTCTACTTGGATGCATTGGTACCCATCATCGAGCGAACGGATGCAACAGCAGCAAGAAGCTCATGGCTGTGTGCATCTAAAGCACACCATGGACACCATCCACTTCCTCATCAATGCTAACTCAATCCAGATCATAGTCGACACTATCATCCACAGGTATCTTCCTTGGTTCCCTTTATTCTCTCCCCGCCTTTGTGAAGTTTAGTATCGTGTCGATTTGAGTATTGTTAGATCTTGCCAGTTGAATGTATGGTCGTGATAGTAGAATGGTATTTTGTTTTAGGCGCAATGTGTTGTAGTGCAGTTTTTTTGCACAACCTGCATATGTGCCATGCATATTCATATTGTTTCTCTGTTTCTTGTATGAACTACTATCTCATTTTAACTAGCTCGACAACAAAAAGCATGGTACTAGCTGAATGTTGAATGGTCTGTTCTTGAATGGTCTGTTCATAATATATCTGCCCCAGTTTTTCTCATTCTTTTCTGATTCATGTAACAGGATGACAGAGGAAGCCATGTTGCTGTTTTGTTTGGTCTCAGCCCTGACTATCACCGTTGAGCGACTCCGGAGTGTTGTTCATCTACCTATGGTTCCAGCCCTGACTACCGAAGTTTTTGTCCTGTTGAAGTTGCATAGAAATATGAGAGTCCAACGAGTCCAGGAGCTTGTGAAGTAGTACAATATTACACTTGTAGAGCTTGTAAAGTATTGTATTATACATGGCCCTTTGTACTGGCACGGATAGAGCTTGTAAAGTATTGTATTATGTGATCTGGTTGCTCTTGTTTAAGTATTATGTGTGTTTTTTTGTCTCTGCGAATCTGAATACTGCTTGAAATATGAAGAATATGAGTCTGATAGATGGGACCCACTTACCTGACAAATTGAAACTCACATTAGAACCCGATAACTGGGACCCATCGACTAGTGGACCCTTCTTTTGAAAAAAATTAAATTCGTTTAGACAAAAAGGCCACAACCCAATAATAAAAGGTTGCAATATTGGGCTTGGCCCATGAACCCAACCAAAATTGATGTATGTAAAAAAACACAAATAGGTCGAATTGTTGAGCTCGCCCATGTAGAAAATCGAATTGGACCGGCTGAATCTTGTGCCACATCACCTTGCCATGCTGGATGCCTACGTGGCTGGGGAGGTTGCTAGTGACCAAAACGCCACAGTAGGAATATTTTGGTCAGAACGCCTTTGACCATTCCGTAAGAAAGGTCGCTATAGTCGATTTCTGACGGCCAGCTTTTGACCTTCTGTTTTTGGTCACAAAAAGGTCATAAATGGAAATTTGTGACCTTTCAGTGACCAATAGTGGTGGTCATAAGTTGACATATTTCTTGTAGTGTAAGGTTATTGAAAAAGGAGCCAAGAGAGTCGAGGGCTACCTCCAACTCAGAGGAGTCCTCCAGTTGAAGCAATTCAGAAGCGCTGGGCTTCTTTCCTCTTTTCTCGGCAGCGGCTTTCCTGGCAGCTTTCTCAGCCTTCCTGGCTCTCTTTGCAGCCTCATGGTCATATTTTTTTCCAAAATTTATCATCAGCCTGTGAGAATCAGCAAAGGTTTAAGTTAAGACAAAACATTAGAGATAAAGGTAAAATAACTAAGTTTTGACGTCTTACCCCTAGAGCTGGGTTAGCTTTGTAGAAAAAGCTTAGGCCCACCTTGCCACAGTACGCCAGGCTTTCATTCAAAAGTGACTTTGCCATATCATTGACAACGTCCTCAAGTAAATTATCTGGGCTATGGCGCAGAGGATCCTTTTTATCACCTATGTAAGTACACATTAACCCGGAGCGGCGACTCAATGGGATGATCCGCCATGCGACCCAACACCGGACCAGATCAATGCCATTTAAGCCGTTCCCCAACAGAGCTTTGACCTTTGCAAGGGTAGGGGCAAGCTTCTGGCGTTTAGCAGCTGACAACTTGTCGGGGAGTGGGTGATCGGAATCAAGACGCAGGGCGCGGAAACCAGGCAGAGGGTTCTCATCAGCCGGAGAAGTATCTTGACAGTAGAACCATGTTTGGTTCCAGTCCTTGGGGTGACTCGGCGGTTGTGCGTAAGGAAAAATGGCGTCTCTCTGTCGTTGAATTGAGACCCCGCCAAGTTCCAAACTCGGTCCGTTGGAGCATTCATTCTGGCGGTTCAAGTAAAACAATTCCCTGAAGAGTTCCAAGCTGGGTTCTTCTTCAAGGTACACCTCACAGAACACTTGAAAATTGCAGATGTTAGACACGGAATTGGGTCCGATGTCTTGAGGACGGAGGTTGAAAAGGTGCATAACATCTCTGAAGAATTTTGAGCCAGGTGGTGAAAAGCCCCGGTTCATGTGATTAGTGAAAACGATGACTTCCCCTTCTTTGGGCTGAGGTTTTTCTTCTGTTGGATCAGGAGCACAGTACGACATGAATTCATTTTTTTATAGATAGCCGGTTTTCACAAATTCATCAAGTGTACTATCAGTGACGATGGATTTGACCCAATTGCATGATGTGGTTGTTTTGGGTGGCATTGTGAAGAAGGAAGCCTAACAAAGAGAAAAATTGCCGGTTCAAATTTAAGTCGGAGGAAAAGTATTATAGCACGTATTCGGAATGGCGGCTTATAAAGGGGCCTAATGGTATATGACTAATTACGTCAGGTTATTTAAACCGCCATGAGCAGTCAAGTTATATAAGACGCCATGAGTGGTTGATGTTATCTATGGAACATTGCAATTTAAGCCGGTGATTTGAGCCGCCATGGCTAGGTGGATCTATCAAAACGCAGATGTTTGGCTAAGTGTCACACAAACAAGTCTCATAGATTGCAATCATTATTTTGGATCAACGGATGCTCAGAAAAAGGTAATTAATCTAGACCTAAAAAACCAGTACAGATGAGTTCGTAAGTTCTAATGAGATCTCTTTCTAGAGACAGGGGATCTGCTGGTATCAAAAGTGGAGACAAAACAACCACCGTGTAAGTTCCATATTGCTTTTGGATCAAAAGAGGCTATAGTGGAGGAACTATGGAGAAACCGTGAAGAACACGATGAATAGTCAGGAACCCTAATGCGAACTAACGCGCTGAAGAAGAAGCACCTACAAGTGCAGATTAAACTGCGGTGGGGCGCTGGCGTACTCTGGTCCAACACAGGTTGATGCAACGGCCGAGGTTGAGGAGGACGAGGTGCTCAACGGCGGCGGCGGAGCTCGAGCGGCTGAAGGTTGTGAGAGGAAGAAGACGCTGGAAAGGGGGAGAATGAGGAAAGACTGGTCGTGGCTATTTATAAGGGAAAGACCGATAAGTGGGCGCGAAAAATGAGGAGGCCGAAAATATGGTTATCCAACTACCAGGATGCCTCGATTCCCGGGATGGTCACTAAGATAAGGATCCGTTAAGATATGATGGATAAAGTGTGAATTAATGGCAGATGACGTCATGGCGGGTTATCGCAAATCCAGAAGATGACGTCATGGCGGGTTATAAACTCTTGCACAATGAAGAGCAGAAGATTTTTTTTCTAAGTGTTGAAGATTGACATGAACCAGTTCAAATCAATCTAGGGCCTAATGTTGGGGATATAACTACTAGGTATGACCCGCCCAGAAGGGGCCGGGTTATACCTACGGCGATTCATCATATGAAGCCCGAGACAACATTTGAAGATGGTGGTTCAGTTAAGGGCCCAAGGCCAAAAGGCGACTTAAGGCCCGTAGAAATAAACCGCCATATGTATATAACTTGTATTGTAAGGCAGGAATAGACAGACACCGAGCCGGACACTGTTTATGAGCCGGCTGGGACTCTGTGAGCCGCTGGGCGTCGACCTCTATATATAAAGGGACGACCCGGTGGCGGTTCAGGACAGGTAACATCAGATCGAGGGCTAGGTCAAGCGAATTCGCTCCCTGGTAATCGAGACACAAGCAATCCCACCTCAAACTGGATTAAGCCATTACCTTCATCGCAAGGGGCCAAACAAGTATAAACTCCCGTGTCCTTTGTCCTGTTTTAACCCCTCTAAGCTTCCTAGTTGCGATGGCTCCACGACTAAGTCCTCTAGCTAGGACATCTGCCGTGACGTTTCCATGACACATAGTTTTGGCCGATTCTGGCCCATTTCATTGACTATTACTCACCGTTTTGCGGTCCCAAAGTGATTACCATGGTTGTCAAACCCTAAGGTGCGCTTACGTGTCGGTCATCAACAAGCGCAGTTTGGGCCAATTCTAGCCCGTTTCTTAGACTATTACTCACCGTTTTGGGGTCCCTAAGCGATTTCTATGGTTGTCAAACCCCAAGGTGCGCTTACGTGTCAGTCATCAACAAGCGCAGTTTGGGCCGATTCTAGCCCGTTTGTTGGACTATTACTCAGTTTTGGGGTCCCGGAGTGATTTCCACGATTGACGAACCTCGGGGTGTGTTTACGTATTGGCCATCAACACTCATAGTTTTGGTCGATTCTGGTCCGTTTCATGCACTACCACTCACCGTTTTGGGGTCCCAGTGCGATTTCCATGATTATGATCCCCGGGGTGCGTTTACATGTCCGTCATCAACACTAAAAGTTTTGGCCAATTCTGACTAGTTTTGTGGACTATTATTCACTGTTTTGGGGTCCCGAGGCGATTTCCATAGTTGTTGAACCCCAAGGTGTGCTTATGTGTCGGTCAACAACACTCACAGTTTTGGCCGATTCTGGCCCGTTTCATGGATTATGACTCACTGTTTGGGGGTCCCAGAGTGATTTCCACGATTAATGAACCCCGGGGTGCGTTTACGTGGCGTTCATCAACACTCAGTGTTTTGGCCGATTCTGGCCCGTTTCGTGGACTATTACTCGCTGTTTTGGGGTCCTAGAGTGATTTCCACAATTAACGAACCCCGACGTACGTTTATGTGTCAGTCATGAACACTCACAGTGTTGGCCGATTCTGGCCCGTTTCATGGACTATTACTCACCGTTTTGGGGTCCCGAAGCGATTTCCATGGTTGTTGAACCCTAAGGCGCGCTTATGTGTCGGCCATAAACACTCATAGTTTTGGCCGATTCTGGCCCGTTTATTGGACTATTACTCACTGTTTTGGGGACCCGGAGCGATTTCCGTAGTTGTTGAAACACAAGGTGCGCTTATGTGTCGGTCATCACCATTCATAGTTTTGGCCGATTATGGCATGTTTCGTGGACTATTACTCACTATTTTGGGGTCCCGAAGTGATTTCCACGATTAACGAACCCCGGGGTGCGTTTACGTGTCGATCATCAAAACTCACGGTTTTGGCCGATTCAGGCCTGTTTCATGGACAACCGTTTTGGGTCCCAAATAAATTTCAATGGTTGTCGAACCCCAAGGTGCGCTTACGTGTCGGTCATCAACACTCAGAGTTTGGGCCGATTCTGGCCCGTTTCTTGGACTATTACTCACTGTTTTGGGCTCCCGGATTGATTTCCACGATTAACGAAACCTGGGGTGCATTTACGTGTCCGTCATCAACAATCGCAATTTGGGCCGATTCTGGCCCATTTCATGGACTATTACTCACTGTTTTGGGGTCCCAGAGTGATTTCCATGATTAACGAACCCCGGGGTGCGTTTACGTGTCGGTCATCAGCACTCACTGTTTTGGCTGATTCTAACCCGTTTCTAGGACTATTACTCACTGTTTTGGGGTCCTAGAGTTATTTCCACGATTAATTAACCCCGAGGTGCTTTTATATGTCGGTCATCAACACTCACAGTTTTGGCCGATTATGGCCGTTTCATGGACTATTACTCACTGTTTTGGGGTCCCGAAGCGATTTCCATGGTTGTCAAACCCCAACGTGCGCTTACGTGTCGGTCATCAACAAGTGTAGTTTGGGCCGATTCTGGCCCGTTTCTTAGACTATTACTCACCGTTTTGGGGTCCCTAAGCGATATCTATGGTTGTCAAATCCCAAGGTGCGCCTACGTGTCGGTCATCAACAAGCGCCGTTTGCGCCGATTCTAGCCCGTTTCTTGGACTATTACTTAGTTTTGGGGTCCCAGAGTGATTTCCACGATTGACGAACCCTGGGGTGCGTTTACGTGTTGGTCATCAACACTCACAGTTTTGGCCGATTATGGTCTGTTTCGTGCACTATTACTCACCATTTTGGGGTCCCAGTGAGATTTCCACGATTATGATCCCCGGGGTGCGTTTACGTATCCGTCGTCAACACTCAAAGTTTTGGCCAATTCGGACCCGTTTCGTGGACTATTACTCACCGTTTTGGGTTCCCGAAGCAATTTCCATAGTTTTCGAACCCCAGGGTGTGCTTATGTGTCGGTCAACAACACTCACAGTTTTGGCCGATTCTGGCCCGTTTCGTGGATTATTACTCACTGTTTTGGGGTCCCATAGTGATTTCCACGATTAATGAACCCCGGGGTGCGTTTACGTGTCGTTCATCAACACTCACTGTTTTGGCCGATTCTGGCCCATTTCGTGGACTATTACTCGTTGTTTTGGGGTCCGAGAGTGATTTCCACGATTAACGAACCCCGAGGTGCGTTTATGTGTCAGTCATGAACACTCACAGTGTTGGCTGATTCTGGCCTGTTTCGTGGACTATTACTCACTGTTTTGGGGTCCCGAAGCGATTTCCATGGTTGTTGAACCCTAAGGCGCGCTTACGTGTCGGCCATAAACACTCATAGTTTTGGCCGATTCTGGCCCGTTTATCGGACTATTACTTACCGTTTTGGGGACCGTAGCGATTTCCGTAGTTGTTGAAACCCAAGGTGCGCTTATGTGTCGGTCATCACCATTCATAGTTTTGGCCGATTATGGCATGTTTCGTGGACTATTACTCACTATTTTGGGGTCCCTGAGTGATTTCCACGATTAACGAACCCCGGGGTGCGTTTATGTGTCGATCATCAAAACTCACGGTTTTAGCCTATTCAGGCCCGTTTCGTGGACAACCGCTTTGGGTCCCAAATCAATTTCAATGGTTGTCAAACCCCAAGGTGCGCTTACGTGTCGGTCATCAACACTCAGAGTTTGGCCCGATTCTGGCCCGTTTCTTGGACTATTACTCACTGTTTTGGGCTCCCGGAGTGATTTCCACGATTAACGAAACCTGGGGTGCGTTTACGTGTCCGTCATCAACAATTGCAGTTTGGGCCGATTCTGGCCCGTTTCATGGACTATTACTCACTATTTTGGGCTCCCAGAGTGATTTCCACGATTAACGAACCCCGGGGTGCGTTTACGTGTCGGTCATCAACACTCACTGTTTTGGCCGATTCTAGCCCGTTTCTAGGACTATTACTCACTGTTTTGGTGTCCTAGAGTTATTTCCACGATTAATTAACCTCGAAGTGCGTTTATATGTCGGTCATCAACACTCACAGTTTTGGCCGATTCTGGCCCGTTTCATGGACTATTACTCACCGTTTTGGGGTCCTGAAGCGATTTCCATGGTTGTCAAACCCCAACGTGCGCTTACGTGTCGGTCATCAACAAGCGCGGTTTGGGCCGATTCTAGCCCGTTTCTTAGACTATTACTCACCGTTTTGGGGTCCCGAAGCGATATCTATGGTTGTCAAACCCCAAGGTGCGCCTACGTGTCGGTCATCAACAAGCGCAGTTTGCGCCGATTCTGGCCCGTTTCTTGGACTATTACTTAGTTTTGGGGTCCCAGAGTGATTTCCACGATTGACGAACCCTGGGGTGTGTTTATTGTTGGTCATCAACACTCACAGTTTTGGCCGATTATGGTCTGTTTCGTGCACTATTACTCACCATTTTGGGGTCCCAGTGCGATTTCCACGATTATGATCCCCGGGGTGCGTTGACGTGTCCGTCGTCAACACTCAAAGTTTTGGCCAATTCGGACCCGTTTCGTGGACTATTACTCACCGTTTTGGGTTCCCGAAGCAATTTCCATAGTTTTCGAACCCCAAGGTGTGCTTATGTGTTGGTCAACAACACTCACAGTTTTGGCCGATTCTGGCCCATTCCGTGGAGTATTACTCACTGTTTTGGGTTCCCAGAGTGATTTCCACGATTAATGAACCCCGGGGTGCGTTTACGTGTCGGTCATCAGCACTCACTGTTTTGGCCGATTCTGGCCCGTTTCATGGACTATTGCTCATTGTTTGGGGGTCCCGAGGCGATTTCCATGATTGATGAACCTCGAGGTGTGTTTACGTGTTGGTCATCGACACTCACAGTTTTCACCGATTCTGGCCCGTTTCATGGACTATTACTCACTGTTTTGGGGTCCCGAAGGGATTTCCATGGTTGTTGAACCCCAGGGTGCTCTTACGGGTCGGCCATCAACACTCATAGTGTTGGCCGATTCTAGCCCGTTTCTTGGACTATTACTCACCGTTTTGGGGTTCCGGAGCGATTCCCATAGTTGTTGAAACCCAAGGTGTGCTTACATAAAGGTTATCAACACTCATAGTTTTGGCCGACTCTGGCCCGTTTTGTAGACTATTACTCACTATTTTGGGGCCCGAAGTGATTTCAGGATTAACGAACCCCGAGGTGCGTTTACGTGTCGGTCATCAAAACTAACGGTTTTGGCTGATTTTGGCCCGTTGCGTGGACTATTCTCACCATTTTGGGGTTCCAAATCGATTTCCATGGTTGTCGAACCCCAAGGTCCGCTTACATGCCGGCCATCAACACTCACAGTTTGGGCCGATTCTTGGACTATTACTCATTGGTTTGGGGTCCCGAAGTGATTTCCACGATTAACGAACCTGTCGGGGATATACCCCGCGGTATGACCCGGCCGGACTTGGCGTTTCATTGGTAACCCGCCGGAGGATTGGCGACTCACGAGTCTAGAGGCTCACTAGTCAGACAACTCACGATCCTGGCAACTCATTAATGGCCCCGACGGCGGGTCAGCTAGCCAGATGACAAGGCCCAAGGCCCAGAAGGCCGGCTCATGCTATGGTGGGCCGGTTTACGAGGAAAGACATAAGGAGTTTTCCCGTAAGGGGGCAGACTAGGATTCTGCTTGTAATAGACTAGACCTAATCCTAATAGGACTCCACATGTAACCCGCCCCTTCGACATAAATAAGGAGGGGCAGGGCACCCCAAGATGGAGAAGGAAGAGAAAACAATGTCTAAGGTTAGGCACAACTAAAGGGGAGCCGGCTTATGCAGCATCTCCCTGATGAGCATAATGATATCTAGTCACAAACAGCATGTAGGGTTATTACCGGATGATGTTTCCCGGGGCCCGAAGCTGTCTAAATCCTTGTCTTGTGTGTTGGTCCGTCTCGCGTCTCTCGTCCCGACCAACCCCTCTCAAACTACCACATAGATGTGTTGGCCTCACGACGAAGTCCTCACGCTAGGACATCTGCCGTGACAATTCCACGATAGTTGGCACCCACCGTGAGGCACGCGCACGATGGTGTTGAGTTTTTGGAGGGATTTCTCCCAGGGATCGAGAAGTTTGCAATTTTCAGCATGAACCGGTTTGGAAGGGTTTGCATCAACTTCAAGTTCATCGGTCCAGATTTGAGATCTGTAAAGATTTAGGGTTCATGCAAAATTAGGGTTACAACTGGTCCACCGCCGTCGTCGGGCAATATGCCGAGATAAACGGCCAGCAGAAATTGAAACCTCGCGTCACTATGCAATCGGGTGGATGCGATCAACTTTCTCGGAAACTGTTGTGCGTGGCATCTAGCGACCCATCAAACCATCAAATCACCAAGTCGATGATACTATCAGGTTCCGTTGAAATCTGATTGGGCAGACTAATCGGAGCACCTACTTGTAGCTGTTGTTGTTATTTCCTTCAATACATAGTAATCTGAAGCTAGATCGATGTTGGAAGTACCGCCTGCGAGAAGCCGAGACCAACAGGAGTTCTGTACACGTACAAGTCAGCAAGTTTGCTGCTCCAACACCCTGTATACTTTTCTGCTATCAGTATATTGACCAAGTCCAAGGGCTATTCACATAAGAAAAAAGTTGAGGAGAAAGATTCCATCAGCGGCAGCCCACAACGCCCGTTCAGATGAGCTACTAACCTTGGCTTTGCCTGGCCTCCGTTTCAAGTGGGTGCCTTGGGCTGCTATGTCGAGCCGCCACCGCGGCCTCACTCGTCGCCCACCCTTGAGCTGCTCCTACCGCGGTCGTCTCTGCAGTCGCGAGTGGCTGTCTCTGCTGCGAGCCGCCCGCCTCCACTACCACAGCCACGGCCGTGCCCCTACGACCACGTGCCGGCTCACGCCCGCACTACGTCGCCAAGTCGCTGCGCCACAAGTAATTTCATTGTGCCCGCGAGTCCAAGTTGCTCGCTTGTCGGTTTGGCTCTACCTCGCCGTGCCTTTGGACGCCCCGTTAGCTCTCTCCAAGGCGCTGCCTCTCCGATTCTATGGCCTTACTCCGAGTCGCCTTCGGGTTTCTGCAGCTGCTGGTGCTACGACACCTCGGATAAAAGCCAAAGATGATTTCATCAACCACTAGTACTTGGTGATCACGTGAGCTTTCAAAAGTGTGCCCTGGTTCATGCACATATACTATGTTCGTTCTAGCTCCAACTTATGTGCACGTCAGTGTATTTTCTAGTCAATGAAAAATCAAACTAGCATGCCACCACAGGTCTAGCAGGCCATCGTCCGATAAATCGCACCCTAGCACCGCGTCAACAGCAGCAGGGGTGAGCCACCGCCGTCTCAACGCGCTGCCGCTGCAGCTCTTGAGTCGTTGTACTGCCCCTGAGCTACCGCGGCTGAGCCACAGACGGCTGCCCTTCTGTCTACAGTCGTGCTTCGCCTTATTCTCTTCGCTGTCGTCATGGCCCTGTTACTGCTGGTTTCCGAGCCGCCATGCTCTACTTTGTGCGCTGCCTTGAATCGCTGCTGTCGTTTCAAACCAACCAGTCAGTTTTGTTGAGCCATCGGGGCCCTATTCAGTCGCCAGTCTGCCTGAGCCGCTTCTGTCATGTTGAACGGATCATCTGTAATTCGACCAAATCAGGTGATATCCATCTAAATCTATTTTTAACACATTGTTTTCATCAAAGCAACAATTATGCTGGCTCGCAATATTTTTTGATACGGAACAATTGTTTACTGCAAGAGCGATGGCTAATGATACTCGAAGAATATACGTGCAACCCACCTCCTTTACGGCCCAATTTACATCAATATGACGTGGTTAATTCACCTGTCCCCGCGGCTTACCGCGCCTGCAATTGAATAGCCGGAGTGCGCGGCCTATCGCGCCCGTCCGCGCCAGCTTAAAACGTCGTGGCCGGCTCATCTGTCTGCTCCCGCGGCCGGCTCAACCGTGATCGATTTCAACTTCACCGCGGTGATCATCAACTCCGCGGTGGATAAATGTCAGGTGAAATCCATCTGGTATATTTTTATATTACATATTGTTTTCCTTAAAAAAGCAATTACTATGGCTAGCAAGTTCTGTAATGCAGGGCAAGTGATCTACTGCAAAAGGGACTATTATATTACTAAGCTGTTGAATGACTCATACCGGTTTATATCACGGTCAAATATGAAGAATTTCAAGCCAACTCTTTCGTCTTAAGACTCGGGGGCTACGATGACATGACTCAGTAAATAATTGCCAATTCAAAGAAGATTCAAGAACTCCGGGTCAATGGAGGGAAGATAACCCGGCCCCGGAAGCTACTGCTATATTGATAAAAAATTAAAGGCCCTCAGAAATTTTTTGGCTCAAAATGAATATTCCGGTTTAAAATTCCGGCTCAAGGGAAATTTGTTTCTCACAAAGCTCGGAAGCTTTCAATATCCGGCTCAACGCCCGGTTCAAGAAGAATTCATTACTCACAAGTTCGAGTTCTCAGAAAAATTAAAGGGACCAAAGAGAGTCTCTTGCAAAGCACAACTCAAACATAGGTACCCTGCTTCAAGGTCACTTGGGGGTTTCCTGTTCAAACATAGGTCGTATTCGAACCAAAGAGAACATAGTTGTTGGTAACCTCTTGATTGGCGCAATGCCAAACCTACTAGGGGGCTTCTTGATCATATTCGAATCATAGCTTAACCCCTTTTGGGTCCGACTTTGATCGTATTCGAATCAGAGTTGTTAAATACGTCTCAAGGTCATTTGGGGGCTTCCTGTTCAAACATAGGTTGTATTCAAACCAAAGAGAACATAGCTGTCGGTACCCTTTTGATCGGCGCAATGCCAAACCTACTAGGGGGCTTCTTGATCCATTCAAATCATATCTTAACCCCTTTTGGGTCCGACTTTGATCGTATTTGAATCAAAGTCTTTAAAAAAGTCTCAAGGTCATTTGGGGGCTTCCTGTTCAAACATAGGTCATATTCGAACCAAAGAGAACATAGTTGTTGGTACCCTTTTGATCGGCACAATGCCAAACCCACTAGGGGTCTTACTGATCATATTCGAATCGTAGCTTAACCCCATTTGGTCCGGCTTACTGATCGTATTCGAATCAGAAGCCTCGCTTTTTTCTCTCTGTTTGACTTAAGTTTTTTGAAAACAGTTTTTTGGGTTTCTCTTGATACTCTCTTGCTCATATTTGAAGCTTACCCGTGGTTTCTACTACCCGGCTTTATGAGAGGCGACAAGTCGCCAGCATATGAAAATATTAATACTTGAAAGGTTTGGCTTCTAAGTTTTGGGTTATCACCCTTACTACACAGGTATCATAAGCCGGCAGTACGATTCAATATCACAGGTATGATATTGTTTATACATGATTATGTTTAAACCGGCTCTGGCTATGGAATTTAAGTCGCCGGTATATTTTGGATTGCACCATTGGAATCATGCGCTTATCAATCAGCGGGTTATTACCCTTATTGGATACGGCGATGTAAGCCAGCGGTATGAGTCAATTCCAAAGGATTTGCAGAATTATGACTTATATAAATTCTTCAGTTCAAGCTCATCATTAAAATTGATGCTTCAAAATGATTATCCATTCTGGATTTTCTCAAAGGCTATAAGCCGCCGGGTTATAAAAATTCCGGCTTACAATGAAGGTGTATTAAATCGCCATCGGCCAAGAGCCGTCGGGTATTTAAACTCCGGATTTACTTATCAATAGATAAGGTATTCAAAGTCGCTTTGGCGCAATGGCTATTATTTTATCAATGTATATGATTTATTCTACAATGGAAGGAATAGTCCCGAGTCACTGCAGGCTTATGACCCAGCACTTGGGGGCTACATTATTCATGTTGAAATTACATCAAATATGCAAGTCCCATGTCACTGCCAGCATGCACCATGGCACTTGGGGGCTAATGCAAAGTCATTTTTTGCTCAACTTATTGAAGACCCGACTCCTCACATTGTAATGAGCCGGTCCTTGAGGGCTACCAATTGCTCTTGTCAAAAAATCAAGGTACACAAGCCTTAATCCATTATATTGAAAGGTCCACTACTCAGTTGGTAGAGTGCAAAGCCCTTAACCTTGTGGACGTGGTTTCAAGCCCCATGGTGGAGATTACATCATATGATGTTATTATCAATGAATTATATACAAAGTCCCAGCTCAGTATTATCTTGCTGAGCCGGCCCTTGGGGGCTACACGTTGCTGCTCAAGTCTACATGATCATATTTACAAAAACCCTGCTCATTATTGCATAATGACCCGGCCCTTGGGGGCTACACTGGTTGAAGTTTTTTATGAGCATAAGGCAATACAAGTCCCAGGTTGCTGCAAGCATGACAACCCGGCACTTGGGGGCTACATGTGATATGCATATAAGGGGGGAATAACTTCAAATCCTCAGTTTTGAGCAAATCAGGTATTATATTATTATCGGAGAAATCTGCAAAGTTTATGACCCGGCATCATCATAAGATCAACCCGGCATCAGCAACAATTACATGACCCGGCATTATTTGTTTATAACCCGGTAATTTTGGCAATCATAAATCAGCAAGATCTGTATCTTTAAGCCGGCTGAATATCAACTAAATATTTCAAAACCCATATTTTTGTCAAGTCAGAGCATTGAAGGCCGACTCAAATGGATTATTTCTTTTAATATTTCTCTACAAGAGCCAACGTCAGCAAATTGGTTATGAAGTTGGCCTATTGACTCGGATTTTTTAGAAGAAGTGCTCGAATTTTTTGCATTGGTAATGTTTGAACAAATCTGCTAAAGGAGATTTGCTATGAGATCATGAATGCGCAGCCAGGACGAAATGACAAAGACTTAAAGATGATCAGGTGCCGGTTCAGGAAAATATCTAACCCGAAGCACAACCTATCAAGTTTGTTCTTGTGTTTATTTTACAGGATCAGTTTAACATGGATAAACCCAAATAAAACTGGGGGCTAATGTCAGGGTTATACCCTGCGGTATGACCTGGCCGGACTTGGCGTTTCATTGGTAACCCGCCGGAGGATTGGAGACTCACGAGTCTGGAGGCTAACTGGTCAGACGACTCACGAGCTTGACGACTCATTAATGGCCCTGACGTTAGGTCAGTCAGACGGATGACAAGGCCCAAGGCCCAGAAGGCCAGCACATGCTATGGTGGGCCGGTTTACGAGGAAAGACATAAGGAGTTTTCCCTTAAGGGGGCAGACTAGGATTCCGCTTGTAATAGACTAGACATAATCCTAATAGGACTCCACATGTAACCCACCCCTTCAACATATATAAGGAGGGGCAACGCACCCCAAGAGGGAGAAGGAAGAGAAAACAATCTCTAAGGTTAGACACAACTAAAGGGGAGCCGGCTTATGCGGCGTCTCCATGATGAGCATAATGAGATCTAGCCACAAACAACATGTAGGGCTATTACCGGATGATGTTTCCCGGGGCCCGAAGCTATCTAAATCCTTGTCTTGTGTGTTGGTCCGTCCCGCGTATCTCGCCCTGACCAACCCCTCTCAAGCTACCACATAGATGCGTTGGCCTCACGACGAAGTCCTCATGCTAGGACATCTGTCGTGACAATTCCACGACAAAACCTGAGGTGCGTTTACGTGTCCGTCATCAACAATCGCAGTTTGGGCCGATTCTGGCCCGTTTCATGGACTATTACTCACTGTTTTGGGGTCCCAGAGTGATTTCCACGATTAACGAACCCCGGGGTGCGTTTATGTGTCGGTTATCAACACTCATAGTTTTGGCCAATTCTGGCCCGTTTCATGGACTATTACTCACTGTTTTGGGGTCCCAGAGTGATTTCCACCATTAACGAACCCCGAGGTGCGTTTATGTGTCGGTCATCAACACTCACAGTTTTTGCCGGTTCTGGCCCGTTTCGTGGACTATTACGCACCATTTTGAGGTACCAAATCAGTTTCCTTTGTTGTCGAACCCCAAGGTGCGCTTATGTGTCGGTCATCAACACTCATAGGTTTTGCCGATTCTGGCCAGTTTCTTGGAGTATTACTCACCGTTTTGGGGTCCCGCAGCGATTTTCATAGGTGTTGAAACCCAAGGTGCGCTTACGTGTCGGTCATCAACACTCATAGTTTTGGTCGATTCTAGTTTGTGGACTATTACTTACTGTTTTGGGGTCCCGGAATGATTTCCACGATTAACGAAACCAGGGGTGTGTTTACGTGCCGGTCATCAAAACTCACGGTTTTGGCAGATTCTGGCCCGTTTCGTGGACTATTACTCACTGTTGTGGTGTCCCAAATTGATTTCCATGGTTGTCGAACCCCAAGCTGCGCTTATGTGTCGGTCATTAACATTCATAGTTTGGGCCGATTCTGGCCCGTTTCATGGACTATTACTCACTGTTTTGGGGTCCCAGAGTGATTTCCACGATTAACAAACCCCGGAGTGTGCTTACGTGTCGATCGTCAACACTCACTGTTTCTGCCGATTCTGGCCCGTTTCTGGACTATTACTCACTGTTTTGGGGTCCCATAGTGAGTTCCATGATTAATGAACCCCGAGGTGCGTTTATGTGTCGGTTATCAACACTCACAGTTTTGGCAGATTCTAGCCTGTTTCGTGGACTATTAATCACCGTTTTGGGGTCCTGAAGTGATTTCCATGGTTGTTGAACCCCAAGGTGCGCTTACGTGTCCGCCATAAACACTCATAGTTTTTGGCCGATTCTGGCCCCTTTCTTGGACTATTACTCACCGTTTTGGGGTCCCGGAGCAATTTCCATAGTTGTTGAAACCCAATGTGCGCTTACGTGTCGGTCATCAACACTCATAGTTTTGGCCGATTCTGGCCCGTTTCATGGACTATTACTCACTATTTTGGGGTTCCGGAGCAATCTCCATAGTTGTTGAAACCCAAGGTGCGCTTACGTGTAGGTCATCAACACTCATAGTTTTGGCCGATTCTGGCCCGTTTCGTGGACTATTACACACTATTTCGGGGTCCCGGAGTGATTTCGATGATTAACGAACCCCGGGGGTGTGTTTACGTGTCGGTCATCAAAACTCGCGATTTTGGCCGATTCTGTCCCGTTTCATGGACTATTACTCACCGTTTTGGGGTCCCAAATCAATTTCCATGGTTATCGAACCCCAAGGTGCGCTTACGTGTCGGTCATCGACACTCACAGTTTGGGCCGATTCTGGCCCGTTTCTTGGACTATTACTCACTGTTTTGGGGTCCCGGAGTGATTTCCACGATTAACGAAACTTGGGCTGCGTTTACGTGTCTGTCAGCAACAATCGCAATTTGCGCCGATTCTAGCCCGTTTTGTGGACTACTACTCACTGTTTTGGGGTCCTAGAGTGATTTCCACGATTAACGAACCCTCAGGTTTGTTTGTGTGTCGGTCATCAACACTCATAGTTTTGACTGATTCTGGCTCGTTGCGTGGACTATTACTCACCTTTTTGGGGTCCCAAATCGATTTCCATTGTTGTCGAACTACAAGGTGCGCTTACGTGTCGGTCATCGACACTCATAGTTTTGAACAGTTCTGGCTCGTTTCTTGGACTATTACTCATTGTTTTGGGGGCTCGGAGTGATTTCCACGATTGACGAACTCCGGGGTGCGTTTACGTGTTGGTCATCAACACTCACAGTTTTGGCCGATTGTGACCCGTTTCGTGGACTATTACTCACTGTTTTGGGGTTCCAGAGTGATTCCCATGATTAACGAACCCCGCGATGCATTTATGTGTCGGTCATCAACACTCACAGTTTTGGCCGATTCTGGCCCGTTTCATGGACTATTACTCACTGTTTTGTGGTCCCAAATAGATTTAAATTGTTGTCGAACCCCAAGGTGCGCTTACATGTCGGTCATCAACACTCCTAGTTTTGGCCGATTCTAGCCCATTTCCTGGACTATTGCTCACTGTTTTGGGGTCCCGGAGTGATTTCCACGATTGATGAACCCCGGGGCGCGTTTATATGTTGGTCATCAACACTCAAAGTTTTGGCCGATTCTGGCCTGTTTCGTGGACTATTACTCACAATTTTGGGGTCCAGAGTGATTCCCACGATTAACGAACCCCGGGGTGCATTTACGTGTCGGTCATCAACACTCACTATTTTGGCCGATTCCGGCGCGTTTCATGGACTATTACTCACCATTTTGGGGTCCCGGAGTGATTTCCACGATTAACAAACCCCGGGGTGCGTTTACGTGTCCGTCATCAACAATCACAATTTGGGCCGATTCTGGCCTGTTTCGTGGACTATTACTCACTGTTTTGGGGTCCCAGAGTGATTTCCACGATCAACGAACCCAGGGTGCGTTTACGTGTCTGTTGTCAACACACACAGTTTTGGCCGATTCTGGCCCGTGTCATGGACTATTACTCACTGTTTTGGGGTCCCAGAGTGATTTCCACGATTAACGAACCCCGAGGTGTGTTTATGTGTCGGTCATCAACACTCATCCATTTCGTGGACTATTACTCACTGTTTTGGGGTCCCAAATCGGTTTCCATTGTTGTCGAACCCCAAGGTGCGCTTTTGTGTCGGTTATCAACACTCATAGTTTAGGCAGATTCTCGCCCGTTTCTTGGACTATTACTCACCGTTTTGGGATCCCGGAGCAATTTCCATAGTTGTTGAAACCCAAGGTGCGCTTACGTGTCGGTCATCAACACTCATAGTTTTGGCTGATTCTAGTTCGTGGACTATTACTCACTGTTTTGGGGTCCCGGAGTGATTTCCACAATAAACAAAACTAGGGGTGTGTTTACGTGTCGGTCATCAAAACTCACGGTTTTGGCAGATTCTGGCCCGTTTCATGGACTATTACTCACTGTTGTGGGGTCCCAAAATGATTTCCATGGTTGTCAAACCCCAAGGTGCGCTTATGTGTCAGTCATCAACACTCACAGTTTGGGCCGATTCTAGTCGTCCAATATATCAATCTTTATGTCTCGACCATTTTGACACTCCTCGCCATGTCCATGATCACATCCGGGACTCCGAACTACCTTCGGTACATCAAAACATATTAACTCATGATATAACTGTCATCTAACTTTAAGCGTGCGGACCCTACGGGTTCGAGAACTATGTAGACATGACCGAGACATGTCTCCGGTCAATAACCAATAGCGGAACCTGGATGCTCATATTGGCTCCCACATATTCTACGAAGATCTTTATCGATCAAACCGCATAACAACATACGTTGTTCCCTTTGTCATCGGTATGTTACTTGCCCGAGATTCGATCGTTGGTATCTCAATACCTAGTTCAATCTCGTTACCGGCAAGTCTCTTTACTCGTTACATAATGCATCATCCCGTAACTAACTCATTAGCTACATTGCTTGCAAGGCTTATAGTGATGTGCATTACCAAGAGGGCCCAGAGATACCTCTCCGACAATCGGTGTGACAAATCCTAATCTCGAAATATGAAAACTCAACAAGTACCTTCAGAGACACCTGTAGAGCACCTTTATAATCACCCAGTTATGTTGTGACGTTTGGTAGCACACAAAGTGTTCCTCCGGTAAGCGGGAGTTACATAATGTCATAGTCATAGGAACATGTATAAGTCATGAAGAAAGCAATAGCAACATACTAAACGATCAAGTGCTAAGCTAACGAAATGGGTCAAGTCAATCACATCATTCCCCTAATGATGTGATCCCGTTAATCAAATGGCAACTCATGTCTATGGTTAGGAAACTTAACCATCTTTTATTAACGAGCTAGTCAAGTAGAGGCATACTAGTGACACTATGTTTGTCTATGTATTCACACATGTATTATGTTTCCGGTTAATACTATTCTAGTATGAATAATAAACATTTATCATGAAACAAGGAAATAAATAATAACTTTATTATTACCTCTAGGGCATATTTCCTTCAGTCTCCCACTTGCACTAGAGTCAATAATCTAGATTACACAGTAATGATTCTAACACCCATGGAGCCTTGGTGTTGATCATTGAGGGAGTCCTAGACTAGGGGGTGTCCGGACAGCCGGACTATCATCGTCCGCCAGACTCCAAAACTACGAAGATACAAGATTGAAGACTCCGTCCCGTGTCCGGATGGGACTTTCCTTGGCGTGGAAGGCAAGCTTGGCAATACGGATATGTAGATCTCCTACCATTGTAACCGACTCTGTGTAACCCTAGCCCTCTCCGGTGTCTATATAAACCGGAGGGCTTTAGTCCGTAGGACATAACCGCCATTACAACAATCATACCATAGGCTAGCTTCTAGGCTTTAGCCTCCTTGATCTCGTGGTAGATCCACTCTTGTAATACACATCATCAATATTAATCAAGCAGGGCGTAGGGTTTTACCTCCATCAAGAGGGCCCAACACAGGTAAAACATCGTGTCCCTTGTCTCCTGTTACCATCCGCCTAGACGCACAGCTTCGGGACCCCTACCCGAGATCCGCGGTTTTGACACCGCATTGGTGCTTTCATTGAGAGTTCCTCCGTATCGCCACCGATAGGCTCGATGGCTTCTTCAACCAACAACACCGTCCGGTGAGACTTTTCTCCCGGACAGATCTTCAGATTCGTGGCCGCTTTCTGGGCCAACTCACTTGGCCATCCGAGCAGATCGAAGCTACGCCCGGCCATCGTGTCAGTTTGAAGCCTAAACTTCACGGCCGATATCCGCGGGGACTTGATCTTCGACGGACTCGAGCCTCAGCCGAGCGTGTCGCGCTGTCACGATGGGCATGATTTAGCTCTGCCGCCAGACAGTGCCTTGGTGGCCGCACACGAATCCGCTCCAGCCCTTAGTCCGGAGCCGATGGCCCAGAGCGAGGACCGGTGGCTGGACACCGCCTCGGGGGCTGCAACTTCCGCGGCGATGGAGCCAAACTCTGACCTTGTCCCTCATAAAGCTCGTGACTCCGAGGTGCCGGACTCCCTGCCGGACTCCGAACCCCCGGCGCCTCTGCCAATCGAATCCGATTGGGCGCCGATCATGGAGTTCACCGCGGCGGACATCTTTCAGCACTCGCCTTTTGGCGACATCCTACATTCGCTAAAGCATCTCTCGCTATCCGGAGAGACCTGGATGGACTATGGCGAGGATGGTTGGGATACGGACGACGAAGATATTCAGAGCCCACCCACCACCCACTTTGTAGCCACACGATTTATCTAACCGACATGCTAGACTACGACTCCAAGACATCGACGGTATGGACAACGATGCCGAGATTTATCAGAACCAGCGCCTACAGGCACTTTGAAGACCACCTCGTCATATGACATATACATGGTGGACACCCCAAAAGATGGGGACGGCGAAGAAGTAGCGGAGGCAGATTCCTAAAGAAACAGCCCAAGCGCCGGCGTCGTGGCGCCGCTCTAAATCCCGCCAAGAAGAAGAATGGAGATTCCGCACAGAGATAATAACACTCCAGACAAAGGTCAAGACAATCCCCCAAAGAAGATTCAGCGCAGGAGGATGCGTAGCAAGCCCTCGCGAGAGAGGGCGATTTAAGAGGTCGAGGATGATAATTACATGCCTCCCTCCGGAGACAAAGCAAGCCTCGGCGACGATTTTAATTCGTGCCCGAGGATCCCGTCGAACAAGAGCGTTTCAAACGCAGGGTAATGGCCACGGCAAATAGCCTAAAGAAAAAGCAGCAGCAGCTTCAAGCTGATCAAGACCTGCTGGCCGATCGATGGACCGAGGTCCTCGCAGCCGAAGAGTATGAACTCGAACGCCCCTCCAAGAGCTACCCAAAATGCAAGTTGCTCCCCCGATTAGAGGAGGAAGCATACATACCTTCATCACCAGCACACAATACGGCCGACCGACCACCCCGTGGTCGCGACATAGAGGCATCTAGGCCCTCCACCAAGACCGTACCCCGGCATCGCTCCATGAGTACGAAGCCAAGAGGGAACGCGCCGGACTTGCGAGATATATTGGAGGACAAAGCAAGGCAATCCAGATCCATCTACGGATCACGTATGCCCCCCGACCCACGATTTAATACCGTCGCGCGGATACAACAACTCGGCTGGGCGAACACAGCAGACAACGCTCACTCGAGCTACGTCGTGATATTGCTCAATACAGAGGCGCCGCACACCCGCTATGCTTCACTGATGAAGTAATGGATCATCAAATCCCTGAAGGGTTTAAACCCGTAAACATTGAATCCTATGATGGCACAACAGACCCCGCGGCTTGGATTGAAGATTATCTCCTTCACATCCATATGGCCCGCGGCGACGATCGCCACGCCATCAAATACCTCCCACTCAAGCTTAAAGGACCAGCTCGGCATTGGCTTAACAGCTTGCCCGCAGAGTCAATTGGGTGTTGGGAAGACCTGGAAGCCGCATTCCTCGACAACTTCCAGTGCACATATGTGCGACCACCAGAAGCCAATGACCTAAGCCACATAATTCAGCAGCCAGACGAATCGGCCAGACAGTTTTGGACACGGTTCTTGACAAAGAAAAACCAAATCGTCGACTGTCCGGATGCAGAGGCCCTCGCAGCCTTCAAACATAACATCCGCGACGAGTGGCTAGCCCGGCACCTAGGGCAGGAAAAGCCGAAATCCATGGCAGCCCTCACATCATTAATGACCCGCTTTTGTGCGGGAGAGGATAGCTGGCTAGCTCGCAGCAACAACCTTAGTAAAAATTCTGGCAGTCCGGATACTAAGGGCCACAATGGCAGGTTGCGTCGAAGCAAAAATAAACGCCAGATAACGGCGATTTACAAGGAGGATACGGCGGTCAACGCCGGATTCCGAGGCTCCAAACCCGGTCAGTGGAAGAAGCCATTCAAAAGAACCACTCCGGGTCCGTCCAATTTGGACCGAATCCTCGACCGCTTATGGCAGATACATGGCACCCCCGAAAAACCAGCTAACCACACCAACAGAGACTGTTGGGTATTCAAGCAGGCAGGCAAGTTAATTGCCGAAAACAATGACAAGGGGCTGCATAGCGATGACGAGGAAGAAACCCGCCGCCCGACAAGAGAGGATGTAGGGTTTCCCCCACAAGTGCGGACGGTGAACATGATATACGCAACCCATATACCCAAGAGGGAGCGGAGCGTGCACTAAGGGGCGATATGCGATGGAGCCATCGCCCTAAGTTCAATCCATGGTCCTCTTGCCCGATCACTTTCGATCAAGAGACCATCCGATCAAGATCCGCCATGGCGATTCGCCGCATTGGTTTTAGACCCAATCGCCGATGGATTTCACCTCACGAGAGTCCCGATGGACGGCGGTAGTAGCTGAACCTGCTTTATCGATACATAGGCGCAAGATGGGCATAGACCCTCAAGGATTAAACCTACAAAGACGACCTTTAAAGGCGCCATACCAGGTGTGGAAGCCAATTGTACAGTGCTCACCACACCGAAGTGGTCTTGGATCCCGGACAATTTCGGGCGAGGAGTTAATCTTCGACATAGTACCGCTCCGCGATGGCTATCACGCTCTGCTCGGACGAACCGCGTTTGCAAAGTTCAACGCGGTGCTGCATTATGCATACCTCAAGCTCAAGATGCCAGGCCCTCGTGGAGTCATCACGGTCAACGGAAATACGGAACGCTCCCTCCGAACGGAGGAACATACAACGGCTCTCGCGGCAGAAGTATAGAGCAGCCTTTTAAGGCAATTTTCGAATCCGGCCGTTAAACGGCCGGATACGGCCAAACGCGCCCGGAGCAACATCAACCAAGACCACCTGGCACGATCCGAGCACGCGTAGCAATGCGGCCCCGACCCCAGCCCTCGCATGATTGCCAAACCAACCCTCCGCGTACATCATTACGCTCTGGAGATACCATGGGCCTGGGGGGACGGGCACGACCACAATAGCCCCAGAGTGCGGCTCGACCACACCAGGGGCTCACAAGTGTGTCGCTTTTTATTATTTTCCTTTTTTATACACAAGACTCCGTTCACCACAGGTTCTGTCCGGCGGCAAACCCGCCGAACTCACGATGCAACAGCCAGGGAGGGAAGAAGGCTGCGACGAACACTCAGGTGGTCTCCATTACGAGCATTAAATTCGATTATATACACCATCGCAGCCCACCTGGAGGGGGACATGTTTATTTAGTCCAATCCCTTGCTTACCGCACTATTTGTATCCTTCCGCCTCATAGCGTAACTCCTTGAATAAATAATGCAGCATCTTTTGCTGTTATTGCATTACTTTACACATATGTTCATTAATGACATCTTGCACCCGATATTTTGGTACGGCCGAATACACCGAGGGCTTACGTTCCCGCATTATTGTGTGATAAGTCCAACACTTTCACAAGTGCGGCACCGAACTTATAGCATTATATGAATCGGCTCGAATCATGTCTTGGGTCAATAGTTGGGTTTGCCCGGCTCCCACGCTTTTGGTGCCTTACGCTTCGCTCGTCGGCTAAGGTGGCACTGGAGAACCACTGCGATTGCACCTCGGTTGAGCTGGGCGAGCCTCGGTGGAGAAAGCTAAACTGATTGGCATGATAAGGCGAGACCGGTCGCTGTTCGAGAGGTCTTTCCGGTCCTAAAGACTCATGCCGCTCGAGCGAAGTACGGATAATGTCCGACGACGGCGTGGATAGCGCCTCAATTCGGTCTTCCGATACTCGTGGCTTCACCAAATTTAAAATTATAGAATTCTATGGCTAAGTGAGAGTGTTCAAGCATTATAAGTCCGGTTGCCTTGTTCGTTGTGTTGAGTGCCTCCTCGATGGACCCAAAATGGGAACAAGAGTGCTCAAGTTTATCCCTAACACCCTGCACTCGGGCTTGGGGGCTGAAGCCAACGACTTGCCATCTCTCGATCTTATAAACGGCTGCATGTAAGGTAATATTTTAAATTAAACAAGTGTTGCTTAGCGATATGAACAAAGTTTTCAGCGCATGTGATAATACATAGCGAGTTTACTCAAAATTACATCTCGGGGCACTCATCCGCAATATTATGGGCACCCTTCAGACAGTATTATAGTACATTTCGGCGACGATACTCCTTGCCCGCTGGCGGCGGGTCAGTAAGAAGCTTCTCCGCATCCAGCCTGCCCCAGTGCACCTTTGTGCGGGCAAGGGCCCGACGAGCACCTTCAATACAGGCGGAGCGCTTGATGACCTCCACCCATGGGCATCCATCCACCAGCCGCCACATGAGGCCGAAGTAGCTTCGAGGCATAGCCTGTCCAGGCCACAGCCGGACTATAAGGCCCTTCATGGCCTCCTCAGCCGCCTTGTGGAGCTCGACCAGCTACTTCAGCTGGTCGCTAGGGGGCACCGGATGGCCGGCCTCAGCGTACTGAGACCAGAAGACCTTCTCCGTTGAGCTCCCCTCCTGGCCACGGTAAAATTCGGCGTCATCGGATACACTGCGCGGCAGATCTGCAAACGCCCCTGGAGAGCTCCGAATTCGGGTAAGTGTCAGGTAGTTTACATTAACATGCTTGCTTTGCATGAAAAATGCCTTACCCGCCGCTATCTTCTTCACATCTTCAATCTCCTGAAGGGCCTTATGGGCCTCGGCCTTGGCGGACTTGGCACTTTCGAGAGCCGAGGCAAGCTTGGACTCTCGAGTCTTTGAGTCGCGCTCCAAACTCTCATGCTTCTCCATGAGAGCCTGGAGCTCTTGCCGCACTTCCGCCACCCGCGCCTCCTGCTTCTCTCGCTCTGCCCGTTCATGTCAAGATCGCTGCTCGTCATGGACACAGCCTCCTTCAAGGTTGCCACCTCGTTAGTGGCCCCGCAGCACCCACGTTATCCTTGTCATTTTTATTGCAACCTAAATCCTTTTCTCAGAAGGTAAATCTTTAAAGTGGTGTTACTCACCTTCTTTGTCCTCGAGCTGCTTCTTGGCATGGCCGAGCTCTTGCTCGACCGCCGTGATCCTGCTTCAATGCACCGACCTCCAGCATCGGTCTGGCGAGGTCAAGCAGCCCTTTGCAAACCCATATTGACATATTTTTAAGCAACCTCACGTATATCTTTTAGATCCTCAGTCCGGATTTTCTTTCCGAACGCCGAACTAAGCATCAGGGGCTACTGTCTATGTGGTATTACATTACATAATTTTAACTTCTTACCTCAAAGCCTGTTAGAAGGCTGCTGCAAGCTTCGGTCAACCCGCTCTTGGCGAGCTGAACCTTCTGAATCACCGCACTCATGATAGTGCGGTGTTCTTCCTCGATGGAAGCACCTTTGAGCGCCCCAACAAGTTGTCCGGCGCCCGTTGACGGGGCCGCGGGTGTCACGGTCTTGCCCTTCTTGCGAAGGGTCCGCCGGACTCTTGAACCATCAAGGGTTCCGGCAGAGTCTCAGCGCAAAAGTCCGGAGGCTGCCTTGCGGCGCCCGAGCCTCCTCCTGATGGGTCCCTTTCCGGGATCCCACCTCGGCGTCCTCATCGGCGCAAGGGGTGGAGGCAGCCGGGATGGATTCCATATCCGACGCAGCCAACGACCCGCTCGATGAAGCGGGGAGATCATCATCGGCCGGACTGCAGGCAGTATGCAGCATTAGAAAGACACTATGTGACACGAAAGAAATTGCAGATTCAGGGATCCGGATACTTACGATCTCGCTGGAGGCCTGGCCCTTGAGGGCCACTCTTCTCCGCCAACGTTGGTGTTGGCAGAGCTGTCCGGGGGAATAGTTCTTCCCCTCTTGGGCCCTTTGGCCTACCCTATTGGGGAGGCCTTCCTCTTTCTCTCTCCCTCCTCTGGGAGAGAGTCTTCTTCCTCCTCCTCATCTTCGGGGGAGGAATCCGCCTCGGAGTCGTCGGACACCTGAAAACGGGAACTCTTTCGAGTGCCCGTGGCCACCTGAGACAGTATTATAGTACATTTGGTGTCGATACTCCTTGCCCCGGGCGGCGGTCGATGAAAGCTTCTCCGCATCCAGCCTGCCCCAGTGCACCTTTGTGCGGGCAAGGGCCCGACGAGCACCTTCAATACAGGCGGAGCGCTTGATGACCTCCACCCATGGGCATCCATCCACCAGCCGCCACATGAGGCCGAAGTAGCTTCGAGGCATAGCCTGTCCAGGCCACAGCCGGACTATAAGGCCCTTCATGGCCTCCTCAGCCGCCTTGTGGAGCTCGACCAGCTACTTCAGCTGGTCGCTAGGGGGCACCGGATGGCGGCCTCGGCGTCTTGAGACGAAGACCTTCTCCGTTGAGCTCCCCTCCAGCCACGGTAAAATTGGCGTCATCGGATACAACTGCTTGCAGATCTGCAAGCGCCACAGAGCTCGAATTCGGGTAAGTGTCGGGTAGTTTACATTAACATGCTTGCTTTGCATGAAAAATGCCTTACCGCGCTATCTTCTTCACATCTTCAATCTCTGAAGGGCCTTATGGGCCTCGGCCTTGGCGGACTTGGCACTTCGAGAGCGAGGCAAGCTTGGACTCTCGAGTCTTTGAGTCGCTCCAAACTCTCATGCTTCTCCATGAGGCACAGGCTCTTGCCGCACTTCCGCCACCGCGCCTCCTGCTTCTCTCGCTCTGCCCGTTCATGGCCGCATCGCGTTCGACGCGGACACAGCCTCCTTCAAGGTTGCCACCTCGTTAGTGGCCCTGCAGTACCCACGTTATCCTTGTCATTTTATTGCAACCTAAATCCTTTTACGTAAGGTAAATCTTTAAAGTGGTGTTACTCACCTTCTTTGTCCTCGAGCTGCTTCTTGGCATGGCGAGCTCTTGCTCGGACCGCTCGTGATCTGCTTCAATGCACCGACCTCCATGATCGGTCTTGGCAGAGGTCAGCGCGCAACCTGCAAACCCATATTGACATATTTTTAAGCAACCCTGCGTATATCTTTTTAGATCCTCGGTCCGGATTTTCTTTCCGAGCGCGAACTAAGCATCGAGGGCTCTTGTCTATGTGGTATTACATTACATAATTTTAACTTCTTACCTCAAAGCCTGTTAGAAGGCTGCTGCAAGCTTCGGTCAACCCGCTCTTGGCGAGCTGAACCTTCTGAATCACCGCACTCATGATAGTGCGGTGTTCTTCCTCGATGGAAGCACCTTTGAGCGCCTCCAACAAGTTGTCCGGCGCCTCCGGTTGGACGGGGGCCGCCGGTGTCACGGTCTTGCCCTTCTTGCGAAGGGGCCGCCTGCCGGACTCTTGAACCACTGCGGGTTCCGGCGTAGAGTCTGGCGCAAAGTCCGGGAGGCTGCCTTGCGGCGCCTCCGGAGCCTCCTCCTGATGGGTCCCTTTCCGGGATCCCACCTCGGCGTCCTCATCGGCGCAAGGGGTGGAGGCAGCCGGGATGGATTCCATATCCGACGCAGCCAACGACCCGCTCGATGAAGCGGGGAGATCATCATCGGCCGGACTGCAGGCAGTATGCAGCATTAGAAAGACACTATGTGACACGAAAGAAATTGCAGATTCAGGGATCCGGATACTTACGATCTCGCTGGAGGCCTGGCCCTTGAGGGCCACTCTTCTCCGCCAACGTTGGTGTTGGCAGAGCTGTCCGGGGGAATAGTTCTTCCCCTCTTGGGCCCTTTGGCCTACCCTATTGGGGAGGCCTTCCTCTTTCTCTCTCCCTCCTCTGGGAGAGAGTCTTCTTCCTCCTCCTCATCTTCGGGGGAGGAATCCGCCTCGGAGTCGTCGGACACTGGCAGGAACTCTTTGAGTGCCCGTGGCCACCTCTTGGCCTTCTTCTCCGGCACCACGTGCGGTGCGGAACCAACAGCCCCGCCAGACGGGCATCCACTGGGTCTTCTGGCATGGGAGCCGGGCAGATGAGCTGCTCGGCCTTCTTCATCCATTCCTGTCAAAGGAGAAGGGAGATTAAAAAACCCGCTTAGGGTCAAATTATTAACCACAAGTGTCCCGTAAAGGGTAGAATCACTTACCTCGTCGGTGGGCCTGCGAGTGGAATCCGCGATCTTCCGTCGCGGATGTAGAAACCAGCGCCCTAAACAGCACCCTCCGGGCACCTTCAGATGTTGTGTCGAAGAGCCCGCTCAGCGCTGGTGCTGTTCGGATCGAACTCCACAGATTGAATGCCCGTTCTTGGCATGGGAGAATCCGCGGACGAGCATGACTTGGACCACATTAACCAGCTGAGCTTCTTGTTCACCGGCTTACGGATCTGAGCTTGGAGTCCGTCGGCTCCTTGGTGCCCCAGCAAGCCCTTCTCTTTCCGGAGGTGAGCTGCGTGGGATACCAGATCTGAACTTCGGGGCCGCCGCCCACGTAGGGTCGCGGCTCGGTGATGTAGAACCACCCGATTGCCACCCCTTGGCGGATTCCACGAAGGCCCTTGAACAAGGGCGTTGGGCATCTTGCCCAACATGGCGCCTCCGCACTCCGGCAGAGTGCCCTTCACTACCTTGGCTTGACATTGAAGGTCTTGAGCCTGGCGAAGTGGGGCTGGATGCGAGAGGAAGACCTCGCACACAACGATAAACGCCGAGATCTTGAGGATGAAGTTGGCGCGGATCATGGAAATCCGGGCCGTAGTAGAACATGAGCCCCGGACAAAGGGGTGAAGTGGAAAGCCCAGTCCAGCGGAGGAAGTGGGGAGGAAACGACCCTCTCATGGGGCCGGGGTGGGGATGAGCTGCCCCTCGTCGGGCAGCCGGTGCGCAACGTCGCCGGAAAGGTATCCGGCGTTGCGCAGCTTTGTGATATGCTCCTCCTTAATGGTGGAGGCGAGCCATTTACCTCCCGCTCCATACATGGTCGGAGAAGGTCGAGGTGAGATGTGCGAACTTGGGTGCTGGAGCTCGAGTGCGCGGAGATGGATAAGCAAGGGAGGAAGAAGGCGTAGGTGAGAAGGTGAATCCTTATCCCTTATATATAGGCGGACGAAGACTATCGTCCCCCTAGCTGGTAAAACTCGCCTATCTCCCAAGCGCCACCATCAATGGCGCGGTTAGGTTACCCACGTCCGTATTGATGAGAATCCGGAATAAGGGAACACGATCTCTGCTCGACAAGGCGTGCCAAGGAAACCGCTTAGCTAAGCGCTGAGGTGGTATAATAAAATCTGATTCAAGTAAAGGCTTGGTAGTGGTGTGACATCATGCCACAAAAAGCGTCGTGATTGAAGTTGTGTATATATTATTCTCTCTACGGTGGAATGTGGAATTTATTTTGCGAGCGGACACTATCTGGTGTTCATAATCTTCTCTGGATTATTCAAAGGAGGAACCCGCCTTGCAATGCCGAACATTATGCGCGCCGGACTCATCGTCATTGAAGCCGTGTTAGGGGGCTCTTGAGGAGTCTGGACTAGGGGTGTCCGGACAGCGGACTATCATTGTCCGCGGACTCCAAGACTACGAAGATACAAGATTGAAGACTCCGTCCGTGTCCGGATGGGACTTTCCTTGGCGTGGAAGGCAAGCTTGGCAATCTGGATATGTAGATCTCCTACCATTCTAGCCGACTCTGTGTAACCCTAGCCCTCTCCGGTGTCTATATAAACCGGAGGGCTTTAGTCCGTGAGACATAACCTCCATTACAACAATCATACCATAGGCTAGCTTCTAAGGTTTAGCCTCCTTGATCTCGTGGTAGATCCACTCTTGTAATACACATCATCAATATTAATCAAGCGGGGCGTAGGGTTTTACCTCCATCAAGAGGGCCCGAACCTGGGTAAAACATTGTGTCCCTTGTCTCCTGTTACCATCCGCCTAGGCGCACGTTCGGGACCCCCTACCGAGATCCGCGGTTTGACACCGACAATCATGTTTTGCTCGTGGAAGAGGCTTAGTCAGCGGGTGCGCAACATTCGAGACCGTATGTATCTTGCAAATCTCTATGTCTCCCACTTGGACTTGGTCCGGATGGAATTAGGCGTCTTTTGATGTGCTTGGTTCTCTTGTGAAATCTGGATTCCTTTGCCAAGGCAATTGCAGCGATCTTGTCACAAAAGATTTTCATTGGACCCGATCACGATGGGTATGACACCTAGATCGGATATGAACTCCTTCATCCAGACTCCTTCATTTGCTTCTTCCGAAGTAGCTATGTACTCCGCTTCACATGTAGATCCCGCCATGACGCTTTGTTTAGAACTGCACCAACTGACAGCTCCACCGTTCTATATAAATACGTATCCGGTTTGCGATTTAGAATCGTCCGGATCAGTGTCAAAGCTTGCATCGACGTAACCATTTACGACTAGCTAGCTCTTTGTCACCTCCACTACTAGGAAAAGGCATGCTAGTGGCGCACCAGTTTTGCCTTCTAATGGCGCATGGCTGGTGCGCCACTGGCATCACGCCATTAGAATTTTTTTCTAATGGCGCACCACATGTGCGCCATTAGAATCTGGTATTCTAATGGCGCACTGTGCGATCGCCATTAGTCTCGCCAACAGTCGCCACTATTATACGCTATACTTACAGTATGACACATTGTAGTCGCCATTAGTAACAACTTTTTAATTCTTTTCTTCTTAATCTCAGGTCACTATTTCACATATGAGATATTCAACACATATATATATATACAACAAGCATCCATGTAGCAATCATATCCAACACACAAGTTTCATCATATATACATACGTACATAGCCAACACATAGTTCCGTCGTTACAAAAGTTTCACATTGTTCATCCAACACCGTTATCCATCAATTCACAAAAGTTTCACATTGATACAAAATAAAAACACAAATGGAAAAGAAGCACTGTCACGACCGGTTTTCCGGGTAATAAATTTCCAGAAAAGATCGTCGTGCTCATCAGCCCCCAGGATAACTGTTAGCTGATGAGGCTCTAACTTGATACAGAAATTCCAAGCAAAATACAAAATATGTGGTACAAGACCATTCTGGCCTGTGAGTACAACAAAAGGTTTCTAGAGGTTGATGGCGGGCGGGTTGTGAAACATCGGTGTCTATGGGACTCCATTTCCCACAGAACAGTGACGAGTTAACTCCTATCTTCACGAGGCTGCTATCATCGTTGCTTAGGTTCGGGGCTGTCATCGCACCGCTCCTCTACGTGCAAGAAAATCTGGCCAAGACAATAGCCGAGGACAAGCCAGTGAGTACTTTGAATGTACTACGCAAACATTATGAACACAGTATAACATAACAATGGTGTGCTGAAAAATATTTTATGTTAGTGTAAATGGGTCACAAAGATAAATATAACTCGATGCGTGCAAGCAAGTTATTTATAAAATGCAATAACATAGTAGTATTAAAATTTATGAAATAAACAACAAGCAATGCCACGATCGAGGCGTCTAAGCGACACCACATAAAGGGCTTTAAAAGAAATGCCACGGTCGGGCGTCTGGCGACACCACAAAAGGGCTTTAAAAGAAATGCCACGATCGGGCGTCGGCGACACCACATAAAGGGCTTTAAAAGAAATGCCACGGTCGGGCGTCTGCGACACCACATAAAGGGCTTTAAAAGAAATGCCACGATCGGGCGTATGAGCAACACCACATAAAGGGCTTTAAAAGAAATGCCACGGTCGGGCGTCTGGCGACACCACATAAAGGGCTTTAAAAGAAATGCCACGGTCGAGGCGTCGGCGACACCACATAAAGGGCTTTAAAATAACAATCATAGTGAATATCCGGAGGTAGAACCATCGAGAGATACTCAATAATAACAATAATATCACGGGTTAGTCAAACAATAAAGATAATCATAATTACCACAAGTCACATTAGTAATTCCCGTTACGTTAACAGTTATCACCTCGAAGACCGACACTAAGACCGACACTTGACCCGTCGGTGTAAATCCTTAACCATGGACACGGCTATTCGAATAGGTTTTAATCTCTGCGGAGGGTGTACTCTTTACCCACGAGTAGCGGAGTTCCTTTAGTCCATCGGGACTAATTCGCTTCTGATCTTTTAAATGAAAACACACCTGACTTGCACACACCAGCTTAACTCACTCGTGTCTGGAATCACCCACGACACTTGTCAAGCAAACTCTAAGTGGGGAGGCTACAACCTCGCGTAGCATGGGATCAAATTTATATCGTGCGCACTAAGGGGGTGGCCTCCCCTCTCGGTCCCAACCGGAAACACCCATGCCCCCTGACCGGATGACTGGCTTTAATCCATGGCCATGGTACCCTCATCCCGCCCCTCATGCGGTGTGTGCTAGAAAGGGGTTGACAAATTACTGAACCGTACCCTACCTGTGGCAGGGACAAGTGGTAGCACGGAACAAGTGTGGGGGTTGCTGGAACAAGACTCGATCTACGGTCGACTCAGGAGGTTTATAGTTTCCTGCATAACATGTATAACAATATACTTCAACCAATCCAATCAACACTCATTATATCTTACTATGCCATACCGGACATACCTGTCCCAACGGAGACCGGTGACAAGCTCACACCTACCCAAGGCAGAGGCTTTCTCGGATTCCTTTCCGGCATGCATGCAAGACACATGAGGATGATTAACAACACAAGTGTGTTTATTTCCAACAGCATGGAAATCACTAATATGCACTCATGCATATGATCATACACTCATGCATATGATCATATCACATGAAATGACAAGTCCTTCGAAATGCGGTGGTGTTAAAAATGTATCAACGATCACACCAAAATATTATGCCGGGATTCAAAATGCTTGCCTTCAATGTGTGGAAAGGCAGGGTGCACTCCAAAACATTTGAATGTTCCTCCTCTCTTCAAAAAATCCTATGTTAGTAATATAAAGAATTAACACACAAAATAAAGACAGCACCAAAAGTTGTTTTGAAATTTTTTCAAATAAATCTTAAAATAAATAAGACAATATTTGAGAGAGGTAGGAAAAATAATGGATTCAGTTGGAGTTATATTTAAAAAGATATAACCAGTCAAATCTGGTTTTTAATAATCAAACAGAAAAGAAAACGTTTCGACGATATTATGCTTACGAAGCGGGGAAACGTACTGCGGTGTTTACGTCTTCACTTAACACGCGTGGCTGCGGGGTGGGTCACTGACAGTGGGCCCGCCTGGCCCACTGGTCGTGTTTGACCAGTCGCCGCGCTCCTTCTTCCTCCTCTGTCCGAGCGAGGCGAGGCTCCGGCGATCGTCGCCGGCGAAGGAAACTCCTCGAGGGCATCCGAGGCGAGGATGGATCCACCTCTCCTAGGCGGTCCTCCGGTGGTCGATGGCCGGCGGGGGACGGAGGGTTCGTCGTGGCGAGCTCCGGCGGAGGAGCCGGTGACGGGTGGTTTTGGGGTGAAAGTGGTCTCCTGCCAAAATTGATTGAGGGGTTGCACTCGAGAGAGGATGGGTGAGTTCTTGGCGAAGAGAACGGGGAGGGGGAAGCTTTGGTGGCGCCGGAATGGTCGAGACAGCGGCGGCGGCTGGAGTTGCCGGAGATGAGGAAGACGGCCCCCTCGGGTCGATTGGCTGCCATGGGGGAACTGGAGGAGTGTACTGAGGTTGCTTGCGTGCTCAAAGGGGCTCGGGGTCCCTTATATAGGCGAGGCAAGGCGGTTCCGCGGCGGCCGTGGATAAGCTCGTCGGCAACCATCTTTCTGTAGCTGCAGGGTGTCGTGGCGACGACGAGGGCTAGGCGACGCCCTTGTGGATGAGCTCGGGCTGTGCTAGGGCTGTGGCGAGCCGAGGTGGCTTGGGCGGCGCCCGAGCGGGCGAGGCCGTCGGCCGATGCGGCGTGCCGCCAAAAGTGCCAGCGACGGTGATGTGCGGCTTTGGGCGATTCTTGCAGTGGATGAGGTCGGTGCTCTCTGCGAAGCGGCGGGGTAAACTCGGACGGCGCCGACATGAGCGAGGGTGTCGGCGACCATGGCAGCTAGCTCTTGATTCTGCCGGGCGTGGCGAGGGGCGGCTTGGCGTGTTGCGGTGAAGGGGCGCTTGGCGTGGTCTGCGAGCGGGCCAAAACCGTGGGGGCCAGCGTGTCGGCTCGGCGCATGTGCGTGCCAAGCAACGCTCGCTTTCGCGCTCTGGCTCAGGTGGTGCAGGAGGTGCTCGACGTAATGCCAGAGCATGCTACAGAGCTTGGGTGAGGCTGGCATTTAGTAGATCTAGGTTAGGAGTAACGGGGAGTCTAGTGGACATGCTTGTTTGATCAGAGGTGCAAGTTCACAGTGTAAACAAAAACTTAGGTCAAAATAGATCATGCCCATAAGGTGTTTGACAAAATGCTAAGGGCATTTAGGCAGGTCTTGGAGGGGCCAATTCTTCCAGATTGGAGTCTCTTTGGATCCAAGAGGGAGTGGTGTGGTTATTTGGACAAAAGGGGAAACTTGCTAGTGCAAGTTTTGCAAAACCACAATTCTGGACAGAAAGCAAATGGCATTGTTGCAAGCACTTAGAATCATCCAATGGGTCCACTCTCCTGGACTTAAGGGTTTGGCAAGGGGTACTACCAGTAGAAAAAGTAATCATGGGTATAGGAGCAACTAAAATGGTGGTTGATGTACAAATCCTCAAATTGGACCAGAATAGAAAAGAGGTTGATTCACTCAAAATTTTCAAAGAACACAAATGGGTTTTTGCACAAAGTGGAATAATATGCTCCTACTGACATCCCATAATTTTGGTAGAAGCTAGAAACAAATATTTTAAAGGGTTGTAGTGCAAAATTGCTCTCTGGACCAGAGAAGAAAAACATGTGTAGCACTCAAAATATCTCAAGAGTAAAAGATATTTTTGTATAAAAGTGATTTAAAAACATCACATGACATCTCCAAATTTTGGTTGGATTTTTAGATAAATATATCAAATGGTTGTAGTTCAAATATGGCCATATAACCTTGAAAACCCATTTTTCAAGAAAATAAAGATCAAGCAAATTAATTATGTAATTAGTTCTACTAATAAAAGGAAAGTTTTTCTTGAGAGGTTAAACAAGTCCAATAACATATTTGAAAAGTTTTTTGTATGGGGAAAACTCCATAATAGCAAGGGAGAAAAAAGGTTCAAAAATCAAAAAGGGAGCCCAGAAAATAAAAGTTTTAGTTTCCTGGAAAAAATTTAATTAATAAAACAAGGTCAAAATTTTGGGGTGTCACAAGCACCCCATCCACGCAAGCTTCCGTCAATTAAATCAAATCTGCAAAATGATAAACAAGAAGTTAGAAGAAGAAAAAGAAGAAGACTAGAAGAATACTAGAAGAGGAAGAACACTAGAAGAAGAATAAGAAGAGTTTTGGAAAAGAAGAAGAATAAGAAGAAGACTATAAGCTTATTATGTAAACTTGATCATTTTGTGCTAACATAAGTTATTTTGGAGCTAACCTGTAGGAAACTAAGCATATAAGGTCTAAGTTAGTATATTAGAGCCAACTTAGGTAAAATGAAGCTAACCTATGTCATTTTGGAAAAGAAGAAGATTAAGAAAAAGACTATAAGCTTATTATGTAAACTTGATCATTTTGTGCTAACATAAGTTATTTTGGAGCTAACCTATAGGAAACTAAGCATATAAGCTCTAAGTTAGTATATTAGAGCCAACTTAGGTAAAATGAAGCTAACCTATAGGAAACTAAGCATATTAGAGATAACATAGGTAACTAAGTATATATATATCATTTTGGATAGCTAACCTATAGGAGATCGACATACACGACAAAGTAGGCAGTTCTTCTCCTTCTTCTCCTTCATCTCACGATCGCCTAGGCGGCGAGGCGGTGGAGGCGATGGAGGTAGTGGGATGTAGTCTTCTACCACAATTGGCGTGGTCATGTCGCCCACCGTGGGATCGCCGGCGCCACCACCGGTGCATGGTCATTGTCGGGCACCACCACCATCGCGAGGCCACCTTGAGCACGACCATCGCTAGGTCATCCTCACCCACCTCCATCTCTTGCCCATGGTCAGCCACCACCATCTCTTGCCCTTGGTCGGCCACCACCAGGCGCTAGGTCATCCTCGGCTGATGCCCATCGTCATGATGCAGCTCCTCATCCTCACTCTGCTCCTCTTCTCCCGCACTCCATCCGGATCATCCTTCTTGTTGTCTATGTTGGTGCCAGAATCGCTGCTTGCTTTACGCTCTGACCAGAATCGCTTCTTGCTTCGCTTCTGACCATAATCGCTTCTTTGCTTTGGTCAGTAGCGATGTCATTCTTCTTTGCTCCTACCTGTCCAAAATGCAACAATGACCGTTAACAATCGATGTGAGACAAAGCCAAATGTAGAGGAATAAGAAGAGGCGTAACGTCGGCATCATCATCGGCAGTATCGCATGCGACACATAGTCTTGTTGTACACCTTCACGATGAGCATGTTGGCGTCATCGTCGTACTGAAGACAAGGAAGTACCCCAGCTGCAGGTCGTGAAGCGCGGTAGAACTTCTCCCACCCACGAGACAAGTACATGTGGCCCTTCTTGATCGCCAACCGCACATCCCATCGCTGCGAAACCCATTTGCTGCGAAACCGCTGCCGGCCTGTCGCAGCTTCACATTATTGGCGGATCTTCACCCATCAAGATGTTCATAAAAGCTGTCGGGCAGCCTCTGCGGTTTGGGAAAATGAGTGATGTAGCAAACAACGAATATCATAATGAGATGGGTGAAGGGAGATCTCTCGTTTATATACCAAATCACGGATCAGCTGAAGCCTCAAGTATGATAGTGAAGAACTCGGAAGCATCCAACTCAGATCTGCGATGTCGCAGATCGGCGGTGGCTGCTTCCCGCCATCTCTGATAAGCAGCAGAAGAGACCAATTAGTACCCTTACAACAGATCATAAAACATGAATTAGTCGCAAGTACACCATATGTCCTATTTTTAGCAAAGTCATGCTAAAATTCACGGAAAATTTCAGCATAACCTTTTGCTGAAAATAGGACATATGGAGTGCCCGAATTTGCCGGAACGGAAGTTAATCGACATTCCGGCAAACTCAAGGGCCTCTCGGGGTACCTAACAGAAATAGTATCCCAGGTTTCCATCTTAATACCGCAAAGAATTACATAAAAAAAGCCTTAATGCTAGAGAACATATGAAATACATGCCAACAATATATATGATATAAACTCCAATAATTTTTGAATAAAAACAGTAGCTAAAAACAGTAGCAAGCAAGCAATTCATTTGACTAACTATTTAAAACAGTAGCAATCAAGCTATTTTCATGGCTGTGCATGGCTCACTTGAGATCTTCTTGAGTGAATAATTTGTTTGAAATATTTTTAGCTAGTCTATAATCCAAAGCCAAGCTCCTTGTCATCAGAATCGTAAGCGCTACTTTCATGGCAGCAGAAGAATCTTGCATCTTCAGTATAATCAAAAACAAAGCTTACTCCTTGACGAGTCGAGGTGGTGGAGGCTTGGCGTGGTGTCTTCTTGGATCAAGGAGCCGCCTTGTTTGAGAGCGGACCGGCTGATTGGATGAGCTGGACTCTACATCCCTCCGTGCTCTCTCTACATCTCTCTCAAATCACTCTTTGCTCTCTCGGGATGCAAGCTCGCCACCCCAAATCAACCGCACACCAATGCTAACTTTCTCAACAGACTCATATCATTCGTACTAAGACTAGTAAGTACTATCTCTTATATTCACATCAAGGCGGCTGTATGATGTCTTGTCACCGCTTAAAAATTTTGACCTAGTGGAACAGATCAAGGGGCTGAAGTGCGGTAAAATGATTCAGACATACGATAAATGCATAGCATTATTGCAAAACTATCCTGGCGCTACCCAATCACATTATGCAGCACAACATGATCCTTTGCATCCATCGGAACAAGCTAGTTGAGACCTATGATGTATTGTCCCTTAAAAATAGCAATAATCATGATCGAAGTTGTGCTCATAGCATTCTTGAATTCACCCAAGTGCGGTTGGACATGCACAACAATCGCATAAATTCATTCATTTTAAAGCTCTCACCGAGCTCGACCTTGAAGAACACCAGACAGGCAATCCGGCTCTCCGAAACCTTCGCGGAAAGCGCTCAACTCAGACTCCGGCGCCGGTCCTGCATTCACATTGCACAATGAAAAAAGGTTTGTCATCCATGGTTACAGATGCTCAAACAAACTTAAATCTCGCATGGCTTCCCCACTAATCAATCGGCATCGCAGAAAGACGCATTTTCTTCAAGTTAATGCCCTTCTAAAGTGTCTGAATTAATTTTCTTCAACTTGCAGCAAATGACTGCACATGGAGATGATCCAACAACAAAAAAAGTCCCGATCTATCTCCATGCGTCTAAATGACAACTAAAAAGCACATGAGGTTAGGGAGAAATGAGCACTGAAATAGAGCAACACTACACGGATATAGAGAAAGCAGCAGCGGGTGACTTGTAGTAGATGAGGCACTATTATCGGGATCATGGAAATCAACACTACACTGTCATACTTTTGAACAGTAGTGATTGTGGAACTGGACCTAATAACGGTTGCTGTTGCTTAACTAATTCATAGTAGATGTCAGTGTTGCATTCTACTACTTACGTTGAATCTGGTAATGCGAGTGTTCTCAGCGAATTCAGAAATCACGATGTAAACACGAATTAGACGGACAGATTCAGTCATATGAAGCACATCAAACGAATTACAGTAGCAAAATTAAGGGTCAAATGGGCGAGTGGAGCCTGGGTACGGATGTGGGCAGGTGGCAGCAGCGTTGCAAGGCCTTCCCCGGCAGCTTCCGGCATTGCTCCCCAATGCCGGATCTATGGTGAGCATGTTCAACGGCGGCCTGCCTCTGCCTGGACCCTAACACCTAACACCAATAACTTGCAGCAAATGACTGCACATGGAGATGGAACCCTAACACCTCAATGGCGGATCCATGCCCGAAACATGTTAAACCTAGCAAAGAGAGAAGAAGAGGGCATGGTCGGGAGGGAGGAGGAGGAAGAGAGGAGAAGAGAGGCGAGAGGAGGAGGCAATGAAGATTACGACCACGATGAGGTGGTGGCCGGAGCGGAGGCGACGGAGGCGGAGACAGCGAGCTTGGGGGAGGCGGGAGGTCGCGGGCCTCCTCTCCTAGTGGACGTGGGGCCTCCTCTCCCAGTGGGCGTGGGGCGGCGCCGAGGGTTAGGGAGGAGGCGAGGCGGCGGCTTCGCAGCGGGCGGGGCTCGGGGAGGCGGCGCCGAGGGGAGGAAGGGAGGGGAGGCGGCGGGGCGTGGGCAACAAGCGATCGACGGAGGGGCGGTGGCGCCGAGGGGAGGAAGGGGAGAGGAGGCGGCGGGCGCGTGGCGGCTGGCAAGGACGGAGGGGCGGCGCTTCGAGGGGAGGAAGGGAGAGGGAGGCGACGGGGCGTGGGCGGCCAAGGACGGAGGGAGGGCGGCGGTGTATGGTTGGGGACGAGGCCAAACCTAGTGAGGTGAGTAGGTGGTGTGGGGGGAGGGTTCTAATGGCGCACCCAAACCTAGTGCGCCATAAGTACGACTAGTCGGGTTATATACAACCTAACCTATAACTAAACTAAAACAAGCCACTAGCCCGACCGGTCAAGACGCAAAGACACACACACAGAGGTCTGGGTTTGATTCCCAGGCTCCCCATTTTTTGTATTTATGCATTTAAAATGTTGTTTGCTATTTATTTTGTTTAAATATGTTCAAACTTGTTTGCTATGTATTTGCTATTTATTTTGTATTTATTTTTGTATTTATAAAAATAGTAATAATTTTTTTTTAAATATCATCAAATTTGTTATTTGAAAATATTTATGAATATGAAAAATATCATCAAATTTATTATTTGAAAATATAATCAAATTTGTTATTTGAAAATATAATCAAATTTGTTTTTTTTTCTTTGCAATTTTAGTTGCATTCATTTGTGATGGTGGGCGGGCCGGGATGGTGCGGGGAGAGGTGCGGGTGGTCGTCGGCGGTGTGAGTGGGGGACGGTCTTGGGCGAGGTCGGCCGGTGGAGGCGTGGAGGAGGTGCGGTGGGGCGTCGTCAAGCGGTGGAGTTTTCTTCATCAAATTTATTATTTGAAAATATAATCAAATTTGTTATTTAAAAATATAATCAAATTTGTTTTTTTTCTTTGCAATTTTAGTTGCATTCATTTGTGACGATGGAGCGGGCGGGGATGGTCGGGGAGAGGTGCGGGTGGTCGTCGGGGCGGTGGAGTGGGGGACAGTCTTGGGCTAGGGGTGTGGCGGGGCGGTGGAGCGGGGAGGGTGCGGGACGGCGTCGGCGGTGGAGTTTTTTTCATCAAATTTATTATTTGAAAATATAATCAAATTTGTTATTTAAAATATAATCAAATTTGTTTTTTCTTTGCAATTTTAGTTGCATTCATTTGTGACGGTGGGCGGGCGGGGATGGTGCGGGGAGAGGGTGCGGGTGGTCGTCGTGGCGGTGGAGTGGGGGACGGTGCGGGGCGAGGTCGGCGGCGGCAGTGGAGCGGGGAGGGTGCGGTGGGGCGTCGGCGGTGGAGTGGGGAGGTGCGGGGTCGGCGGCGGTGGAGTGGGGAGGGTGCAGGCGGGGGTCGGCGGAATGGTGTTTTATATACTAATGGCGCACTGCCTGCTTGGTGAGCCATTAGTAGTTATAGATAGTAATGGCGCATTACGGACCACATGCGCCATTAGTATGTATGGGAAAATGGAAAAAAAAGTAATTCATACTAGTGGCGCACTGCTTTTATGGTGCGCCATTAGTGTCTTACACACTAATGGCATACCACAAACAGGTGCGCCATTAGTATATAGTAGTGGCGCACTGCTTCCTTGGTGCGCCATTAGAATCAATCCTATCTATAGCCCTTTTCCTAGTAGTGCTCCATAAACGAGAAACATATCCTTAGTCCTTTTCAGGTATTTCAGGATGTTCTTGACCGCTGTCCAGTGATCCACTCCTGGATTACTTTGGTACCTCCTGCTAAACTAATAGCAAGGCACACATCAGTGCAGTACACAGCATTGCATACATGATAGAGCCTATGGCTGAAGCATAGGGAACATCCTTCATTTTCTCTCTATCTTCTGCAGTGGTCGGGCATTGAGTCTGACTCAATTTCACACCTTGTATTATAGGCAAGAACCCTTTCTTTGCTTGATCCATTTTTAACTTTTTCAAAACTTTATCAAGGTATGTACTTTGTGAAAGTCTAATTAAGTGTCTTGATCTATCTCTATAGATCTTGATGCCCAATATATAAGCAGCTTCAACGAGGTCTTTCATTGAAAAACTTATATTCAAGTATCCTTTTATGCTGTCCAGAAATTCTATATCATTTCCAATCAACAATATGTCATCCAAATATAATATTAGAAATGCTAGAGAGCTCCCACTCACTTTCTTGTAAATACAGGCTTCTCCAAAAGTCTGTATAAAACCATATTCTTTGATCACACTATCAAATCATTTATTCCAACTCCGAGTGGCTTGCACCAATCCATAAATGGATCGCTGGAGCTTGCACACTTTGTTAGCACCTTTTGGATTGACAAAACCTTCTGGTTGCATCATATACAACTCTTCTTCCATAAATCCATTCAGGAATGCAGTTTTGACATCCATTTGCCAGATTTCATAATCATAAAATGCGGCAATTGCTAACATGATTCGGACGGACTTAAGCATCGCTACGGGTGAGAAAGTCTCATCGTAGTCAACCCCTTGAACTTTTCGAAAACCTTTCGCAACAAGTCGAGCTTTGTAGACAGTAACATTACCATCAGCATCAGTCTTCTTCTTGAAGATCCATTTATTCTCGATGGCTTGTCGACTATCGGGCAAGTCAACCAAAGTCCATACTTTGTTCTCATACATGGATCCCATCTCAGATTTCATGGCCTCAAGCCATTTTGCAGAATCTGGACTCATCATCGCTTCCTCATAGTTCATAGGTTCACCATGGTCAAGTAACATGACCTCCAGGATAGGATTACCGTACCACTCTGGTGCGGATCTTACTCTAGTTGACCTACGAGGTTCGGTAGTAACTTGATATGAAGTTTCATGATCGATATCATTAGCTTCCTCACTAATTGGTGTAGTCGTCACAGTAACCGGTTTCTGTGATGAACTATTTTCCAACAAGGGAGCAGGTACAGTTACCTCATCAAGTTCTACTTTCCTCCCACTCACTTCTTTCAAGAGAAACTCCTTCTCTAGAAAGGATCCATTCTTGGCAACTAATGTCTTGACTTCGGATCTGTGATAGAAGGTGTACCCAGCAGTTTCCTTTGTGTATCCTATGAAGACACATTTCTCCGATTTGAGTTCGAGCTTATCAGGTTGAAGCTTTTTCGCATAAGCATCACAGCCCCAAACTTTAAGAAACGACAACTTTGGTTTCTTGCCAAACCACACTTCATAAGGCATTCTCTCAACGGATTTTGATGGTGCCCTATTTAACGTGAATGCAGCCGTCTCTAAAGCATAACCCCAAAATGACAGCGTTAAATCAGTAAGAGACATCATAGATTGCACCATATGCCGGGGCTAACTCTGTGCGGCCACGAGCACCTATGGGGCACGGGGGCCCCTTCTAGTCCGGCAAGGGAGCGGAGGGCGTCTTGTGAGCGGATCGAGGTCGGGCGCGCTGGGGAGGCAGGCGATTTTACCCAGCTTCGGGCTCTCCTGAGAGATAAAACCCCTCTTGCTGCTTTGTGTTTATATTTGATCTTGCTCGAGAGCGCGAGCGTATGGTGGTGTTGTGGGTGTCGAATGGCCCGACCCCCTCCTACGTGCGCATGGGCCTCCCTTTTATAGTCTGAAGGGGGCACCCACAGGTGGCAGCGTAGGAAGCGGGGGTAGAAAGGTAAAAACGTAGGTTGGTACAACAGTGACCAACAGTGACCCTACCTAACTCTGACGGCAGGGGACAAGGGCATTTAATGCCCGTCCGGTCGCCCCAACAGTGTAAAGAAATGACCGTTAGGTGAGCCACCGGTTGCCACGATGGCGTCTCTGTCGGCTCCGCTTGCCACCTCGCTCCGCATGGCTGCGCATTGCCTCGCCACGTGCCTCTGGGATGGCCTTGGGGTGACACGTCGCTGGATGCGCTGGACTCTGGGTGGCAGCCTTGCCGCGGCAAGTGCCTTGCCGCGGCCCTTCTCTTGCTGGGCCGGCAAGCTTGCCGGCTGCCGAGCCTTGCCGGGACGCGCGGGGCGTCGCGACTAGGCTGTTGGAAGCGCCTTGGTCGGTCTTCCCGGCAAGCTCCTCTTGCCGGGGCCTTTGTTTCCTTGGCTGATACTTTGTTCTTGAATGGCAGTAATAGGAAGCGGCGGAGGGTCTTGGCGGGCGTCCGACAAGCCTTGCCGCGGGGCGCTGCGACTGCCCGTGCACAAGTTCGGGGTACTAAGGTACCCCCTACTTTAGTACACCGACAGAGCCCGGGCCTGGGCCATACACGGCCCGGCGTTGTTGGGCCAGCCCAAAAACAAAGGCAGGTCATGCGCGGCCTAGGTCCACGCACGATCGGACTCCGTGTCCACCGCGCCCTCCCGCAACGGCACGCGTCGATTGCGGCGTCGTGGGAGGCGTGGGCGGTGCGCGTGAGTTGCAGGGCGCCCGCCCCTTTATTCACGGGGCAGGGTGAGGTCATTTCATCTGTCGCCCCGGCTTCGCCTCCCCGCCACGCGGCTCCCATGCGCGTGGGGGCGTGGGCGGCGAAGGTGGGAAACCGAGCCACCGGGCGGAGGTGGTGGGCAGCCTGCTCGCCTGCCCTCCCAGCGCCCGATTGGCTGGCGGGCGGTCGAGTCCCCGCCGCTCTGAAAAAGGGTGGAAGGGGAGCGAAAAAATCTCGCACTTCCTCATCTTCTCTTTGCTTCAACTTCTGCTACTCTTCTTCCCCCCTGCCATGGAGGGAGGGAACCCTGGTCCTTCAACGGTGGCAGCGAGGGTTGCCTCCAGGCAGCGCGCCTCTCCCTATCCCGCACCTATGGCGGCGGAGCCGGCCACGAGGGGGAGAGGGAGGGGGCGAGGCCGCGGACGAGGTCGAGGACGTGGCCGGGGCGCTCGGGGAAGAGGCGGCCGGGGCGGTGCGCCACCCTCGCCTCCGCCGGCAGCTCCTCTCCTCGAGGCGGTCCATACCGGAGACGACCCGTGGGAGTTCTTCATCAAGCTGCGCCGAGCACCTCGTCGCCGCCTCCGGCTTCCGGCTCCATTTGGCGCGATGGGCGGACCCGCCGAGATGTTGGAGTTGCGCATGAGGGGCTGCGGGATCAGCGGCTTTTCGAGTTAGTGTCGTATCCCCAGCCCCGGCGTGATGTACTTCGATCGAGGGTGGAAGACATTCACCGCATCCACAGCTTGACGGCGGGGTTCACCTCCATTTTAAGTTAATGGAGGCGACCTTCTCGCCGTCAAGGTCTTCGAGACTCGGCACCGGGCGAGATGCTGCGTGGACAGCTCCTCCGATGGCGAACTCCCCCTCGGCGAGTGACGAGGAGGAGAGCGGCAGCGACGACGGGCGGCGGTGAGTCCGACTAGGCGTCGATCGTCGCCTCATGGCGCCACCGGCGACCCCATCATCCGGGTCGTCGGCCTTCGAACTCCCCGGGCCGTCTCCTTGGCGGCTGGTGTAGGGAGGCTGCGGAAGAGGAAGAGGGTGGTGGCAAGGCCGTCAAGTCGAGTCTGAGGCGAGGTGCCCTCGACAGCGTGCTGACGTCCCACCACCCCGTCTTCGAGCTCTGCTTCCGGCGCCTCCGTCTCCGCCAAGCTCCTGGCCGGCCCCCGGGGTGTTCTCTTCGTGTCTTCTGGCGCCCGTAGCTCACCTAGGCGCCCCTTTTGCCCTTCCCGGCAAGCTTATCTTGCCGGGGCCTCCTTGACCTATCTCCTGAAGAGAGAAACATGAGAGGGATTACGGGCATCTTATCTTCTCAGTTTGTAAGCCTTCGGGCCTTAGCTGCATTTAAAACTTGTAATCCTCTCTTTCATGTTTTTCATCCTCTATGGACTTGTATTGGAATAGGATGTTTTTTAATGAGAAGAGGAGAATGCCTGCCGGGTTGCGTCCTTTACTTGATCATGTGCCTTGTACGTTTCCACCCTACGCTTCGAGGGAACTTGCCGGCACAAGCACACTTGCTGAGTGCGGAACATCAGCAGCCCGCTGGCGATGCTGTTTTCGGCAAGAAACCTTCTCGGGCTAGTTGCAGCGCGCTCGTATTGTTGAGCGGACTCGGAAACAAAGCAAGGGCGCAACTTGGCCATGATTCGGCTCCTCCCGCGTACAGGTTTTCTCATACAAGGTATGCTCGTTCAAGGACATGGCCTCGCATTCCCCAGTCCATAGGAGGATGCATGAAGAGGGACGAAAAACTTATCTGATATCGCAGCCCCTGGCAACTCCGGCTTGTCGGGACACAGGGGGCCCGAGCCCTTTTTCTTTGTTCTTGTCGCTGGCGTCGCAGCCCCCGGTGATCCTGGCTAGTTGCGGGGGAACTTTGGTGCTCGCAGCCCCCAGCGACGCCGGTTTGCCGGAGCCCAGGAGCCGGTGCGCCCTTTTGCTTTTTCCTTGGCGCCGTTATGAGAGTAATTTAGACAGCACTGTAATAAGTTACTTTTTCGACAACTTTTACGTTGGGCAACGCAATGCGGTGTTTCGTCCTTGGTATGTTTATACTCTACGCTTTTAGGGAACTTGCCGGCGCATACACGCTTGCTGAGTGCGGAACATCAACAGCCTGCTGGCGGTGTAGCCTCCGGCAAGAAACCTCGTCGGGCTTAGCTGCAGCGCGCTTTCATTGTTTGAGCGGACTCGAAAACAAATCAAGGGCTCAACTTAGCCATGAGTCGGTTCCTCCGCGCACAAGCTTCTCATACAAAGGACGTCCCATGGCAAGGCTTGCTACGTTACTTCCTCTACTCCATTACGTCTCTTGTACGTTTTTACCCTACGCTTCTAGGGGACTTGCCAGCGCTAACACATCGGGCTGAGTCACGGAACATCAGCTGCCCATGGCGGTGTTATTTCGGCAAGAAACCTTCTCGGGCGATTCAGCGCACTTGTATTGTTGAGCGGACTCGGAAACAAAGCAAGGCGCAACTTAACCACGAGTTGGTTCCTCTGCGGACAGGTTTTTCGTACAAGGCACGAATGTTCGAGGAATATAACATAAAAGTTTAGAACTAAAAAGGCTCTGTACTCAAGCTCGAGCGACTTAGCTTTTCCATCTTCTGCGATCCGGCGAGGCCACGCTTCTCCCTTGTTTTCCTCCCTTGTACGTTTTCACCCTCACGCCTTGAGGAACCCGCGGTCTGAACACACTTCTTTGAGTCGGGGCGTCGGCAGTCCCGCGGCGGTGTTGCCCCCGGCAGGAAGAATTCGTCGGGCTAGTTGCAGCGCGCTTGTACCGTTGAGCGGACTCGAAAACAAATCAAGGGCGCAACTTAGCCACGATTCGGTCCCTCTGCGCACAGGTTCTTCATACAAGGTACGGATTTTCAGGGAATGCAACCCAATAGTTCGGAGGAGCTCGATGGCACGTCCTCGACGGCAGGGCGGCACTCCGGAGAGGCGTGCTTGCCAGAGTGGGCACCAGAGCTGTTCTTGCCGGGCTTAGGCTTTGGTAGATCTGCCTTTGCTTTCTTGCACTTGCCGGCGGAGCTCGATGGCGCGTCCTCAACGGCAGCGCAGCGCTCCGGGGAGGTGCGCTTGCCGGAGTGGGCGCCAGAGCTATCTTTGCCGGACTTGGCCTTCTTCTTCCCCCGGGGAGCTTCGGCGGCAAGTGGCTTGCGCTCTGCCACGGCTGCTGCTTCCCGGTAGATCTTGTCGGTGCAGATAAGCGCATCCTTCTTGTCACCTTGGACAGAAATGACACTTATCGGACCAGGCATCTTAAGCATGTTGTAGGCGTAGTGAGAGGCTGCCATGAACTTGGCGAGCGCAGGACGGCCTAGTATCCCGTTGTAGGGCAACGGGATATCAGCAACATCGAACGTGACTCTCTCTGTCCTGAAGTTCAGCTCGCTGCCAAACGTTACCGGCAGTGTGATCTTCCCCTTTGGCTTGCTCCTTCCCGGATTTATCCCTTGGAATGTACCAGTTTCTTCGAGCTCGCTGTCGGGGATTTGGAGTTTCTTGAGTACTGCGGAGGAAATCAGGTTCAGGCCGGCCCCGCCGTCAACCAACATCTTCGTGACCTTGAGGTTGCGGATTGTTGGTGAGACCAACATCAGCAAGCACCCGACCATGGTGATGCAATCGGGGTGATCCTCAACGTCGAAGATGATGGGCGTGCCGGACCATTTCAGAGGCTTGCGTGACTCGACGGACGGTTCTGCTGCGTTCACCTCTCGCACCCATAGATTGAGTTGGCGGTGTGAGGTGTGCAGAGAAGCGCCGCCGTCGATGCACAACACCTCTGTTGCCTTCTGAAACTCTTGGTCGTCAGTCTCATCTTCCTCCATTTCATCATCCTCATCCTCATCCTCATCCTTGTCGCGACCACGGGGAGGCCTGTCTCCTTGCCGCGGCTTGGCCTTGCCGCGGTTACCTCCCCGGGTGGGAAGCTTCTTGCCGGATCCTCCGCCACCTCCCTGGGCTCTCTCCTTATCGCGGCGCTCGTACTCAGCTTTCTATAGCTCCGCCATCTGCTCCACTTTCTTGCAGGTTTGGAGATCATGGCCCTTGGTACGGTGGATCTTGCAATACCGCTTGCCGGAGCCATCCTGCTTGTCGGCGGCTCCCACGGCCTCGCCGGAGTCATCGGCTTTGGCCTTGTCGGAGCTGCCTCCGTTGCCGGAATGCTCGACCGCTAGCACATCCTTAGCTTTTCTCTTCCTGTTGTTCCGCCTCCGGTTCTTCCTTGCCGGGGCGGCATCCTCACTGTTAGATCCTTCTGCTCCCGCGATCTCTCCGGGGATCTTCCTCCCCTCCTCAGCCCGTGCACACTTGTCGGCTAGAGCATAAAGCTCACTGACATCTCTAATCTTGCACATCGCCATCTCCTCCCTCATCCTGCGGTTGCGCACGTTCTGATGGAACACGCTGATAACCGCGGCAGGGTGGACGTCTGGATTGTTGCGCTGCACCTGACTGAATCTCTGTATGTACTTGCGCAGGGCTCTCCTTCCTACGGGCGAGCAAATGCAGATCGCTTTCGCCCACGGGGTTTGTGGCGCTGTGAAGCGCCGACAAACCGATGGCACAGTCCGCCCATGAAGAGATGGAGCCGTCCGGCAAGTGCATGAGCCAAGATCGGCGTTAGGCTTGAGCACCGGCGAAGTAGTTGGCAAGCATCTTCTCGTCGCGCCCTCCGGCAGCCTGCACCGTGATGGTGTAGATCTTTGAGAACTCGACGGATGTATCCTGCCATCATACTTCTCGCACGCGTCGGGCTTGAAGTTCTTGGTCTTGGGCCATCGGACTTGCCGCAGCTCACGGGTGAACGCAGGGCAACCTGCCGCGTACGGCAAGTCGCCCGGTTCCCCTGGCGCGTGCATGTCGACAGTGGGCCCAGCGCGCTGGTCAGATTGACGTCGCGCTTCCCTTCTGCGCTCTATGCGGGTGCGAGCGTCTTCATGTTGCCGTTCTTGGAGAACGTGGCGCTGATCACGACGAGTTCACGGGTCCGACAATGCAGTGGAGTCGACGTCGGGGTTGGCCCGGCGAGCTGGCGATCTTGGCCCTCGGGGCTGGGAGTGCACGGAGGCGGCACCCCCAGTGGTCTTGTCGACGCCGGCCTGCGCCTGGGCGTCTTGCCGGGGCTTCGACGCGCTCGGTCGCCGGGGCTTGTCGCCGTTGGCGAAGCCGATGAGGCTATAAATTGTCATCCTCCAGTCGTCGATCTTGTGCGGCGCCGGAGGGTAATCTAGAAGCAGCTGGGCTCGGGCCAGCGCTTCCTCTGTTGTCTTGGGTGGCGGTGGCGACGAGCGGCGCGAGGAGCGGGATGTGCTCAGACTCCCAAGCGGATTGGGAGGAGCAACACCTCGTCCGGCGATCAGTACCTCACTTGCGCGGCATCTTTGGCGTGCATCTTCAACCTCGAGCGTCCCGCGACCCACTAGCTTGGCCTTGCTCCAATGCAAGCACGGTGCTAGGAGCACCGGGCGTTATTGACCTTGCACCTCCCAGGAAGGGTGTGGCGTCTGCACGCCGCCGGCGCTTGCGGCCTTGTTCTTGGATCTGGTGACGGCGTCGTCCCCACCGTCGGCGCCAGCTCCTCCGCCGGCGTCCACTCCACCGCCTGCTTGCTCCGGCGGTGGTGGTGGAATTGATGTAGACGGAGCGGCCACCTCCGAAGGCTTCTTCTTTGGTGGCATGTTGACGAAGGCGTTGATGCAGCGCGCACGGAGACCAGATCAGATGCTCACGACCTCGACGCCACCCCTACCTGGCGCGCCAAAGATGCCGGGGCTAACTCTGTGCGGCCACGAGCACCTATGGGGCATGGGGGCCCTTTCTAGTCCGGCAAGGGAGCGGAGGGCGTCTTGAGCAGATCGAGGTCGGTAGCGCTGGGAGGCAGGCGATTTTACCCGGCTTGTGGCTCTCCGGAGAGATAAAACCCCTCTCGCTGCTTTGTGTTTATATTTGATCTTGCTCGAGGCGCGCGTATGGTGGTGTTGTGGGTGTCGAATGGCCGACCCTCCCACGTCGCATGGGCCTCCCTTTTATAGTCTGAAGGGGCACCCACAGTGGCAGCGAGGAAGCGGGGTAGAAAGGTAAAACGCAGGTTGCTACAACAGTGACCAACAGTGCCCCTACCTAACTCTGACGGCAGGGGACAAGGGCATTTAATGCCCGTCCGGTCGCCCCAACAGTGTAAAGAAACGACCGTTAGGTGAGCCACCGGTTGCCACGATGGCGTCTCTGTCGGCTCTGCTTGCCACCTCGCTCCGCATGGCTGCGCATTGCCTCGCCACGTGCCTCTGGGATGGCCTTGGGGTGACACGTCGCTGGATGCGCTGGACTCTGGGTGGCAGCCTTGCCGCGGCAAGTGCCTTGCCGCGGCCCTTCTCTTGCTGGGCCGGCAAGCTTGCCTGCCGCCGAGCCTTGCCGGGGAGCCTGGGCGTCGCGACTAGGCTGTTGGAAGCGCCTTGGTCGGTCTTCCCGGCAAGCTCCTCTTGCCGGGGCCTTTGTTTCCTTGGCTGATACTTTGTTCTTGAATGGCAGTAATAGGAAGCGGCGGAGGGTCTTGGCGGGCGTCCGGCAAGCCTTGCCGTGGGGCGCTGCGACTGCCCGTGCACAAGTTCGGGGTACTAAGTGTTGGGGAACGTAGTAATTTCAAAAAAAATTCCTACGCACACGCAAGATCATGGTGATGCATAGCAACGAGAGGGAGAGTGTTGTCTCGTACCCTCGTAGATCCGAGCGGAAGTGATCACAACGTAGAGGAAGTAGTCGTCGTTCTCCTCGCGATCCGACCGATCCGGCGCCGTTACTCGGCGCCCGAGTTCTTGACACCGTGACAGCTCGATGGCGTCCCTCGTACTCGATCCAGCCGAGTGTCGAGGGAGAGTTCGTCGGCCTGACGGCGTGGTGGCGATCTTGATGTTTCACGGCGCGGGCTTCGCCTAAGCTTCGCGACGGTATAACCGAGGTGGAATATGGTGGAGGGGGGCACCGCACACGGCTAAGGAACGATCCGTAGATCAAACTTGTGTGTCCTAGGGTGCCCCCCTGCCCCCGTATATAAAGGAGGGAGGGGGGAGGCCGGCCGGCCCCTATAGGCGCGCCAAGGAGGGGGGAGTCCACCTCCTAGTTGGAGTAGGACTCCCCTTTCCTAGTCCAACTAGGAAGGGAGAAGGGGGAAGGAAAGAGAGGGAGGGAGAGGAGAGGGGGCGCGCCCCCCTCCTTGTCCTATTCGGACTCCCCTGGGGGGGGCGCGCCACCTCCTGGTGCGGCCCCTCTCTCTCCCCTCTTGGCCCACTAAGGCCCATACTTCCCCCGGGGGGTTCCGGTAACCCCTCGGCACTCGTTTTCTCCGAAACTTCCGAACCTTTCCGGTGTCGAATATAGCCGTCCAATATATCAATCTTTATGTCTCGACCATTACGAGACTCCTCGTCATGTCCGTGATCACATCCGGACTCGAACCTCTTGGTACATCAAAATACATAAACTCATAATAACTGTCATCGAAACCTTAAGCGTGCGGACCCTACGGTTCGAGAATAATGTAGACATGACCTAGAACTATTCTCGGTCAATAACCAATAGCGGGACCTGGATGCCCATATTGGTTCCTACATATTCTCGAAGATCTTTATCGGTCGACCGCATAACAACATCGTTGTTCCTTTGTCATCGGTATGTTACTTGCGAGATTCGATCGTCGGTATCCAATACCTAGTTCAATCTCGTTACGCAAGTCTCTTTACTCGTTCCGTAATACATCATCTCACAACTAACTCATTCGTTGTAGTGCTTGCAAGGCTTCATGATGTGCATTACCGAGAGGGCCCAGAGATACCTCTCCGACAATCGGAGTGACAAAACCTAATCTCGAAATCGCCAACCCAACATTTGCCTTTGGAGACACCTGTAGTACTCCTTTATAATCACCCGATTCGTTGTGACGTTTGGTAGCACCAAAGTGTTCCTCCGTAAACGGAGTTGCATAATCTCATAGTTACAGGAACATGTATAAGTCATGGATAAAAGCGGTAGCAACATACTAAGCGATCGTGTGCTAAGCTAATGGAATGGGTCATGTCAATCAGATCATTCTACTAATGATGTGACCTTGTTAATCAAATAACAACTCTTTGTTCATGGTCAGGAAACATAACCATCTTTGATTAACAAGCTAGTCTAGTAGAGGCATACTAGTGACATGTTGTTTTGTCTATGCATTCACACATGTATCATGTTTCCGGTTAATACAATTCTAGCATGAATGATAAACATTTATCATGAAATAAGGAAATAAATAATAACTTTATTATTGCCTCTAGGGCATATTTCCTTGATCTCCCACTTGCACTAGAGTCAATAATCTAGATCACATCACCATGTGATTAACATTGATAGTTCACATCATCATGTGATTAACACCCATAGTTCACATCGCCATGTGACCAACACCCAAAGGGTTTACTAGATTCAGTAATCTAGTTCACATTGCTATGTGATTAATACCCAAAGAGTACTAAAGTGTGATCATGTTTTGCTTGTGAGAGAGTCTTAGTCAGCGGGTCTTTCACATTCAGATCCGTTATGTATTTTGCAATTTTTCTATGTCTACAATGCTCTTGCACGCTACTCTAGCTAATTGCTCCCACTTTCAATATGTATCTAGATCGAGACTTAGAGTCATCGGATCGGTGTCAAAACTTGCATCGGCGTAACCCTTTACGACGAACCTTTTGTCACTTCCATAATCGAGAAACATATCCTTATTCCACTAAGGATAATTTTGACCGGTGTCCAATGATCTACTCCTAGATCACTATTGTACTCCTTGCCAAACTTCGGTCAGGGGTATACAATAGATCTGTACACAGCATGGCATACTTTATAGAACCTATGGCCAAGGCATAGGGAATGACTTTCTTTCTCTTTCTATCATCTGCCGTGGTCGGGTTTTGAGTCTTACTCAATTTCACACCTTGTAACACAGGCAAGAACTCTTTCTTTGACTGCTTCCATTTTGAACTACTTCAAAATCTTGTCAAGGTATGTACTCATTGAAAAAACTTATCAAGCATCTTGATCTATCTCTATAGATCTTGATGCTCAATATATAACAACTTCACGAGGTCTTTCTTTGAAAAAACTTCTTTCAAACACTCCTTTATGCTTTGCGAATAATTCTACATTATTTCGATCTACAATATGTCATTCACATATACTTATCGAAATCTTTGTAGTGCTCCCACTCACTTTCTAGTAAATACTGAGCTTCACCATAAGTCTCATGCAAAACTATATGCTTTGATCA